>OY756432.1:23347711-24702711 GCA_963576905.1 Mystacides longicornis | reverse complement strand
ATATGTCGACGCACCTGAAAAAAGTATTATAATTAGGTACTGCATGTTCTTAGTATGAAGGAATTCTGTGCATAATTTGTGCTACACCGTGGGAGTCTAAAGGTTGAACGTGCTCCTGTTGTTCGTATGGGACAATCCAGAGAAATCAGCCCTACAAGGTATTCGGAATCAACAGCGCCATGTATTATTTTATGCAAATAAGTCAAGTCCTTAATAGTCCGCCTATTTTCTAAGGTAGTGATTTTATGGTATTCGGCTGATTGTTTCCTAGCGTCAAAAGCTAAACGACAGAATACTTAGTAGATCAGCTATGTAGACAAGGACATCTAAATAGTGGGTCTCGCTTTCTGTTCTCGATCGGACTATAGATTTTATTCTTAAAATTCATAAAGACGTTCTGTCTCGGATTAGACTGAATGGAATAAAGTGGTTGTAGTGGTTAACAAGGCGGTTTAGTCGCCGACTTTCGTAATGAAGCTCGTAGGTTCAATCTTCAATTCCGACCATCCTCTTTTAGAACTCAAGATTTCATTACTGTATTTTTTAAATGATCTGTGCTCATTTGAGGTAAACACAAATACACTAGCCAAAGTGTTGTGTCGTAAATGTGGAAATTGTCGGCACTACCGGGACTCGAACCTACGAGATCCGATACGCTGTACGTACGAAAGCCGCCGGTTGATACCACTGGACTATATATCAACCACTTATTTTATTTATTCATGGTATGGTAACTATACTATGCACATCACATCCTTACATATTGACGATTATTCTGAAATGAAAAACAGACGATTGAGTTGCGTCGTATCCAATTTTTATTGAGACTTTTGACATTTCTGTATTCTGAAAATGTTTTATCCAATACATTAGTTGCGTAACTACTGGCAACCGATTAAGTTCTAAGCAAGAGCTTCTTGCGACGAGTTGGAACGTGATTTTGAGAATACCAGTCGTTATATTATTTTAAACATTACATTAAGAACAAAATTATCACAAATAGATCTTAGTGTCATAGGTTTATCTCGAAATTTTAATTTAAATCAGTCGATGATTTGCCTATTATTAAGAAGGTTAGAGGTCACTACTAGGTACGTAGGTATTTCAGAAATTGGGAATTCGTTTGATATTGTCATCGTAAAAGAAAAATTTCAACTATAATCACAAATTTCATAATATGTTATTATTTTTATTCGCATCGAAAACGTGTCAAATAGTTTAAAACGCTCATAGATAAATGTTTGTTTATCTCTGTTGCAAAATGGCGTCTGGTGTTTTGTTAATGTGGGTAGGTGCAGCAGTAAGCTAGGTGAAATAGAGCAGTACCTACCTACCCTATTGATACTGTCATTCTAATTCCATGGATATTGTTAATCTATCCTTGCAATTTCGTGTCTATGAATATAACTTTTTGCAATGTACACACCATCTCGGAATCATGCAATGAAATTACCGCCCTTAGACGAATAATTTAATGGGGTGAGCAGACCAATAATTATTGCAAATGCAATAAAATCCCGTTGTGCACGTTATTGCATTAGCTACTTTAATGTACGATGCAACGATAACATTTGTCACCCACGATGTAAAAAATCTAACTAGAATTACCTTTTACATATTACAATTAATTTCAATAAAATTAATTTAAAAAAAAAACGATATTATGTACAAATCACCATTGATGCAGTGAATGTATTTTATAACAAAAAAGAACTAATTAAAAATAATTTAATATCATTATAAAATAAAAAAAATATGTTGAAAATAAATCTCAAAAAGTTATTAATTAAATTCCATGCTGGCAAAATAATTATACGAATACCACTGTAAAGATTGCAAAATTATATCACGTTGAAAATTTACTGTTGCGGGTATTTAGATATGGTATTTCTGAAATTCCCCCTTTCAAAAGTTACTGAAATCTCTGTGGTTTCTGAAATATTCGAAACTCTGTCGATTTTATATTTACTTAGCAGCAAAACCCGTCAGACGACAGGCATTGAAATGGGTCAATTTAAAAAAAAAGGAAAAAAAAATGTGTTGGAAAAACACGTACAATGGAGATAAAATAAGGTAACGTAGTAAAAATGTACTTAAACGTATTTTCCTGGTGCATAGGTAATATATGGAGATGTTAGCCTTTGAGTGACATACTGCTATTTTGTGATGTGTTTTGTAAGACGTAGATAGAGAAAGAAGATAATGCTAAAGAATATGAGTCTCTGGGGACGTGAAATCCGTCATAAAAAATGATGAATTTCTGATGTTTGCAGGCATTAAAGAACTGTTGCTTAGGTCACAGGTATAAGACAGATGATATCTTACAATGAAGGCATAATATAATTCAAAGGGTAGAAAATCTAATCATACATTTTATACGTGCATATTGATAAAAATATTGGTAGGTATAATAAAAAGGATGGGTGTGTATTAACCTTTTATTTCATTTGATATTCATTCCGTGCGAGAGAAAAATAGATAAATTATGTAAAAAATGTGCCATGCGAAACCTGAAGTTTTTGCCAAATTTATAGTTTTTGTTTTGGAGATTAGTTTTATGACTTGAAACAATAAACAAACTCCATGAAAAGTATTTGTATTTTTTTAAACGTAGCACTTATATTCTTTCCCCTCACCGTCCTTTTACTTCCGTAACTCATAAACACAAAAAGTGTGACGGAAAATTTTGAGTGTTAGGTTCAAAATGCCAATTCTAGTACTATAAGGTAGGTACATAGCACTTGGTCACTTGGTCGGTTGGAAAATTTGAAATTTAAGACGATTTCTTATGCCCGCGAGAAGTCTCGTTTACCTAAAATAGTGTCACCATGGTACACAACAGGGCATAAGTCTAATGATTTGCTACACAGATGGGTTATAACATCATTGAAATTAAGGTAATTTATAGAAATAATGTACACTTGGTGTACATTATTTCTGGTGGTTAAACTACAACTTTTAAGCTACAAATTGTTGTGTTGTAAAGAGAAATTAGCAAACAAAAAATTTGCCACAAATTGTTGTATGGTATAAAACAAAAACTTGTAAGCTGAAAAGCAAAAATGTTGAATAAAAGCAATAATTTATTAAAAAGGTAGAGTACCTACCCATTCGCCATTGCGGTATTTTCAAAACGCGTGTAAGCAAGTGTTTAAGTTCGTCGGAGTAAATTTGCAAGATTCCGTTTTTTTTTCGAGGGCAAGTAAGTGTGTTTGTTAAATTTTAAACTACGTGATCGACGTAAAGGGTAGGGAATTATTGCGATTTGTGGTAGATAATTTAAATGTTTTTAATAATAAATCTAAAATTCTTAATTTATTGAAAATAGTTGGTAATGGCAAATTCTAGATAACACAAATGTGCCTTGGCAAATAGAACTTATCACAAAACTGTGTTTACGACATACTTACATAATGAATCAATTTTCGATAAGGAACCTACCTTCAGTGCGTGTCGAAATTAATGAAAAATAAACCTACTTTTCCAATTGGTTCATAAAAATTTTTATGTTTTAATTTTATGAACTGAATTTTTATTTTAAGTCTTTATAACCGAACACGAAAGAATTGTTACAGTTAGTTGTTAACAATTTCAACATAAACCTCAATCAGATCGGTTAAACAAAGGATTTAGTACGTTATTTTAAATATTTGGTAGAACTTTTGTTTCATTTCATTTGTTCCCCAAACGGTTGGGTGTCGTGTATTCAGTTGGAAGTTTTGCAGGATATCTTGGGTTTTGTCCCATAAAGTAGTTTTGTTTAGTTTTATTTTGTTTTTTTTCTTCTTTATACTGTTGATTGATGTTTTTTGAGCCGAAGGGTGTGTGACTGCGGGGTTATGCTTTGTTTGTGGACTGTGCGTAGTTGAGTTGGTGGTTGTGCTGTGGTTCGTGTTTGCATGTTCCTTTTAATATTCTTTTTTTTATGAACTGTAAAGATGTTTGCCCTAGTACAGTTATCACTGTTAATATTATGTATGAATAAAATAAATAAAATAAATAAATAAAGAGATTTATTTTTATAGGACAAGTACCTTCCTACTTATTGTCTGAGTAGTTCGACCGCTTTCGTCAATCACGGTGACTTTACCTAGAGCGGTCCTGGAAGTCAGAATATTCTAGACTCTTGACCAGTGTTTACCGTTAGGGTTCCGTAGAAGGGTCTTAACTCAAATCGAGAAAACGCAGCTAAAACAATTGCAGATTTTCATTATTTCATTAACATGGTAAGGGACTAAAATTGAAACCTTTCATAATTTGGACTGTGCCCTGGATGATCATTTTCAGTAGTCTCAAATAGATGAAGTACCTATGTCGATAATTACGGGAACTAAATTTTGATCAATGACTACTAAATGAATATCGTATTTGTACATAAATGCTGTGGAAATGAGAGCTTTTACGAAGAATTTAGGTTTAGTACCTACAGGTATGCGGGTAGACGCTGTGATTTCTATCTACATGGAAAATAATGAGAATATTAGGGAACAAAATGGTATTTAATGAAGCGTTCCTACAAGTTGAAAAAAGAATGCTGACAGAACGACTTAAAGAATGTATAGGTATCTATGGCTGAAATGAAAACCTTGACAAGGCGTGGTCAACTGTGAATCAGGTATGAGGAAAGAAACAGAAATGAAACTGTATGGGGGATGATTATCTATTTATTTTTAATTTTAGGGTCACGAACAGCCGATCATAGGGGAATTTATATACAAACAAACAACATAACACATAAAAAATTGACTAGCGCTCCAATAAAAGGTGTGCAAGTTACCTATGTCATAAGAAGATAAAATGGGTATGTCGGGATAAAAAAAGAGTGGCAGTCCGTTCTCTCTGCTTACCCCTTTAAAGAAAGAGCATGATGGATGTAAAAAGGGCACCTACTGAAGAAAGAGATAGGTAATTTGTAATTTCAATTATACCTAAATGACATTTAAATTCAAATTTTATAGAGCTACATTTTGTGTCTTTATAATAAATTATTATCATGAGGGATTTTTTCTAGAAAAAAAAATCGTTTAAGGGTAAATATTTTAAATATTAAAATGATTCATTAAGGTTTCTTTCGAAGTAGCAGTGGAATGTGGTCCGTAAAAGTTCTAATTCGAATTCAATTTAAATTTAGAAAATTCGATTTGAAAAAGGAACGAAGTTCAAAAACATATTTTCAGAACACATACATAAGTTATGAACAAAACTACGCATCCACGAATATTAGGTATGTATTATTTAAAAAAATGTGTTTTTCTACCCAATTCTTATTAATATCGCAATCTATATGCAGAAGGCATTATTTATTCATTTCTACACCCATGTATTCCAACCATATGTATTTTGTATATTATTTGATGTAGGTACATTGTTGTGAATGAAAAGCGTGAGTGTTCGGCACTATCGATTATTATACGAACTCTATGATCGGGGGAAGATTTTGTTTTGAAAACAAGGGAAAATGGGAGAAAAACAATGTCGAGAGTGTGAAGGAAGTAGATAAGTAAATCGGTGATAAAAGTAAGTAGGTACCATATCACTAATGATTGACTTTTAATTCCTTCAAATAAACAATTACCTACTTTAAAAATAACTGTTTTTAACCACGAAAAAATGTGGTAGATAAAATTTATAATCTTTCTTCTTGTAGGTATATAAAAATGATAAGCTGATAAGTGTGTCTCGCTAAAATTCGAGAACGGCTTGACCAATTTAGCTAATTTTGGTTTCGAAATATTCGAAGAGGTTCAGGGTACATTTAAATGGTGAGAATAAGATAGGAAAACATAAAAAAATAAAACAACAATTTCATTTACTAATAAAAAATGTTCGTTATTGTCAAATGTGTCACGGCAAATGATGGTTATTTTTTGGTTTCGAGTTACTGGAAATTGTTTAGATTCGTTTAGATGTAGTATATTAATTTCAAATGAAGGATAAGGAACTAAATACCTATCTGTTTCAGAATACATAGGTACATTATTCTTACTATTTATGATTGTTTATGATTCTACGAATGAGGAATAAAATTCGTTACTAATAATTTATTCATAGTTTATGGTTTAGGTAATTGCGACAATACATAAATCTATGGAATGAATTTCAAAAAAGCATGCGGAATGTTTTTTCTAGTTGAGTAGGTAGGTACTTTTTAGTACGAGATTCTAACATAGTTGAATTAAGTACCTATACAAAATCCTTAGTTTTTCGTCTTGAATTTTCAATTGCATTGCCTTACATTTTAATACTAAAATACATTTCTAGGGATTTGACCAATAGCCGATAAGATTCCTTTCAGGGGTTCGACCTTGAAATTTGAAAAAATAATTTTCAGCGTTTCAATTGTACAATTATTTTATTTTGAATAATTTGTTCTAGAATCAATTTTTAAATTACTTTGTTTTTTTTCAATACACTCATATTCAATTGTTTTCACGTTGATTTCACAAAATAAAAATAATATTTAATATTTTTAATTCATTATTCGTACAAAAACGTAAAAACATATTTATTCAGTATTATTTTCGTTAAATTCCAAAAAAAACATCGAGTATTACAGTCTGGTATGTATTCCCAAATATCGAAGCGGTTTGATTTCAAAATTATCCAAAAATAAAACATATTTTTATCTAGTCAGTTCAAATAAATATTACCTACTGAATAATTAGAAAATATACATTTTAAAAAATATATATAAATTTACTTACGGGTAGATATTTTTATCCATAAAGCAAGAAAATCACATGGAAAATAAACACTGTCACAAAATAACACAAGATGTTTTTTTTTTTACAAAAAAAATGGATATATATTTGTGCGGGTTATATTAATTTAACGTATTTTGTGTTTAGAATTATTTGTACGCTGTAGTTTTAGAATATATCGTTATTTTTATATTATCATCCCTCTTGCCGGGGGTAAGCTGTTAGTACGGGACACGTTTGCATCCCCTGACTGGTGAAAATCTATAAGAAAGAGTCAGAATCGCGCATGCGTCACCTTTCATACTACTGGGGCGTCCATTATAGGGTGCCTCACATTTATTGCAACAGAAAAAAATCAAATAGGGATCTTTTGGGGATTATTTTTTAATGAATGCGATAGCCTGGAGGCTTTGTTGAATGGAATATGCGGAAAAAATAGTAAATATCTACAAAAACCTTTAAGGAAAAAATATATTGTCTATGAAGATTAATTCACTCCAATATTTGTGAAAAAAGGTGAATACCTATATCTAAAAATGTAAGATTCTATGGAAAATCGCTTCGTATAACATAGGAAATAGTTTTAGTAGCAAGAAAAATACTTATATAATAAGATGACGGATTTTTTTTTTTGTAAAGAAGGTCAAAAGACCATAATAATATGCCCTTTGAGTCACCGCGACCAATAAGATCTATTGTGACATCCTTCAATGAATTCATGGAGCGCTGCCTCTTATTGTGCCACGTCTCCAGAGGCCTCTTGTAGAGTGACAGTGCCTCTTCCCGGCTCCTGCCCTCCGCAAAAGGTCTCCTTAATCTTCTTTTTGAAAGA
The DNA here is from genome assembly GCA_963576905.1 of Mystacides longicornis. Lineage (NCBI taxonomy): Eukaryota > Metazoa > Arthropoda > Insecta > Trichoptera > Leptoceridae > Mystacides > Mystacides longicornis. Next base: position 24,695,178 of record OY756432.1, on the reverse strand, counting down.
TAGGTCCCAACAGGATTCCCATCTCTCGGTTGCAACTTGCAACAAATGCTTTTGATCATGTGAACTTATGACCACTGATGTGGAAGTACCATTATATCCACCACACCCGCAATAAAAGAGCATTTAATGCCTCTCAGCCACTACAATTCAAATCGACTTTCCCTAGTTCTGGCTATGGAGGATGCACATGGCACCTTTGAAGAGCCGACCTGGTGTGGTGGATATAATAGGTACTTCCGCATCAGTGGTCTAAGTGGACATAAGATCACATGATCAAAAGCATTTGTTGCAACCGAGAGATGGGAATCCTGTTGGGACCTATCTTTCAAAAAGAAAATTAAGGGGACCTTTTGCGGAGGGCAGGAGCCGGGAAGAGGTACTGTCACTCTGCAAGAGGCCTCTGGAGACGTGGCACAATAAGAGGTAGCGCTCCATGAATTCATTGAAGGATGTCAAAATAGATCTAATTTGGTCGCGGTGACACAAAGGGCATAATATGGTCCCTTGACCTTCTTTACAAAAAAAAACATTATTTTGACTATTTTCAATCGGTCCAAGGGGGGAAACTGTCCCGACTTGCCCCTACCTGCGAAAACCCATAGATAAAGGCGAGTTTAAACCGATTATTTAAATAATTTACCTACTCAAATACCCAAAAAGGCAGAAACATCAGACATTAATGGAGTCAATGTCTAATGACTCTGCCAAAAAGAAAAAAACCAAGAACTTACGCAATCCCATTTTCTTGTTTTCGACGTATGTTATTCACACCATTTGGATACCTACTTATATCATTTTATGGTCACCTTAGAATTGGTTTGTCACGCGATTTCGTTGAGCTTTTCTTTATTCATACTTGTAGGTACTACAAAAGCGGCTCTTGAATTATTAAACACTCTAGGCCTATCCAATACGTTTTAGGTACACGGACATACATGTTTCCTTCTTTATATTAATACTCTATTATCTTTCCACGTTTTTTTTTTGTTTGGAACGAGAATATTTGAAATGATTTGGTATATTATGGATGTAAGCAAAACAAAGAAGAAAGATCGCAAGTTTGGTTGCGGTATATTAAAAGAATGAGTGCCAATTTTTAAACTTAACATTTAAAGAGCGGAAAATGTAAAATACATTTTCGAAATCCTATATAATAATTGGTAAGTTCGTGCGTAGGTCGTAATTCGTTGAAACACTATTTTTATATGCATACTAGCTTTCCCGTCAGATGTTGTCCAGTGTTCCTAACTATGAATATTGAATTCGAATTTGTATGGTGATGCGAATTAATTATCATTTGACCAATGTACCTAATTCCGACCAATGCGTTTATTTTAAACCATGTAGGTATATTCCATCCGTATTCAGTCAATCGCACCAACTATCCAACAACTGACAGTTCCTGTCGAAATTTCAAAATTGGAATAAAAATTATAATGTAAAAAGTACCTACTAGTTATCTTTAATTTTCTAATTTTCATAAGAACCATCTCCTGAAAAAACAAACACGACAAAAAAAGAATTAGCGAAATCGGTCCAGCCGTTTAGGCGTGATGCGATGACATCGGAAAATAGCTCTCCATTTTTATAATATAGATGATTAAACCAATCGAACTATAGGATATATTTATCACTCTTAATTACATATAATTTTCGTCAGTATGTCTATGGTTCCTATGACAATGAATAATAGCCTGTTTCCACGGGAAGAAATATGCTATACTTGATAAGAGGTTCCCACATTCAACTGTTGGTGCGGGAAGAAGTGTCGAATTTTATGCAGTCTCAATGTGGTAAAGTAAAAATGAGACTCTGTTGGGGTCGATATAATGGATTTATAGAACAATCAAACCTAGTCCGATGGGTATTGCTGCTAGTTATGTACATAATTATTATTTAACAATTTAAAGTACGTGGATAAAATGTCAGGTCAGGTTACATACATAGCTATTTTAAATCATAAATATTTATTTATGGTATGTAGGTAACATGATATTTTGCAGGAATCAAATTTGACACCAAATACACGACGCGAATATTATCATGGCGATAACAACCTTCTGCACAAGCTATGTCACACAGACACTGAATTGAGATAATTAAAGAAATGTATCCTTCCCATGAGGAAAACTAAACAATTACTTCAATGGAAATGCTTGTGTTTATTGACCATATTATATACCTCTCTGTTTCTTTATACCTACAAAAATAATGATACTTCGCATATTAACACCTAAATGCTCAAAAAAGTAAAATTCTACGCTAAGGTCAAAAAATACTGGGCAAAAACATGCAATGTCCACACAAACACAGTAAAAATCATACAACTTTCATAGCTATATTAAATGAGAGAAAGTTATCTGTACCCCTATTCCGAATCTCCGTGACATTTACGCTGGCGTAAATTAACAAAATTTTGTATGGACTGCGGAGCTTTCCGAAGCATTCTGTAGTGGCGCTATACACATTTCCATACAAAATTTTGTTAATTTACGCTAGCGTAAATGTCACGGAGATTCGGAATTGGGGCTCTGGAGGTTCCCCGAAATTTCTCAGAGCCTGGATATCCATGAATTTTGTCTTCGATATTGGAACACTCTCCATATAGGATTGTTCTGGTAACTCATTGTTACGTTGATGGATTTGTTTATTTTTTCGAATTAATGATCACAGTGGATATCCAAGAAGCATGGTTATGTTCTCGATGGCAAATAGTGTAAGTATTATCATCTTCCACTCTCATTTACCCTTATGGACAAAAAAGTTTTATTGACAATGTACATTATTATTAAAAAAAAACATTAAAAACACTACAGCAATGTTATGTATTGGATACTCACACACCCTTCGATGTATTTGACATTGACATAGACGCATATATTATTTTGTTTATTTGTGGTCAAATTGATAATAGATTAATTTTGTTTTTGTTTTAAAAATATCTAATAGAAAAAACTTTATACATTTTTTTGCTGTAATATTTAAATAATTATTTTGTTAGGATTATTATATTGTGTTATATTTAAAATTTTAAAAGGCCCAACCGGCCGTAAATAAATAAATAAATAAACATGAATATTTCAAATTTAACGTATTTAATATTCATGTCATTGTTTTTGAAAGAAAATTTTGAAAAGCGCTCGCTCATTTTTTGACAATGGAACCTTAATAATGTTCAAACATATAATTTAAATAAGTTATGGTCTAATTTCAAGCACTGGTTGACTTAATTCAAATTATTAATTCGCTGATTTTTTTTAAATTGATTAGTTTTCCACCCATAGGGGTGATTTTTTAAATATTTTTACTGAATCTCAATTTACTCCCACGATACGTCCCTACAGTTTCAAGTGCGATATTTCGCGGGTTGCCCTAAAATTATTGGACAATACTGTCTAATCTTATGAAAGAAAACCAAAATATAAGCTTTTTTGAAGAAGGAATGAAAATTGTTATGCTTACCACAAAATTTAATAAATTCACTAATATTTGCCTGTCAAAATTTAATTGACACACTATCACACTGTATTCTTTTAATATTATGATATCGTCATCTACTTAATGTTTTATTATTGAAATTAAATCACTGTAAACAATAATTTCGAAAGCAAACATGTTAGTTTCACCGTTAACTCCTTGGAATCAACCACCAACCGCAAATCTAAGTATCGGACTGTTGATAAGAGACGAAGGCGAGGCCCAATATAATATATGTAAACAAACATGGCCAGACTGCATGTGGCTATCTGATACCACAAAAGTTCGTCGGAGCTTAAATTCCCTAGGAAGGAATTTTCAAATTTTTTGTTCTAAATTTGAATATTTTCTTTCAAATTGATAGGTACAAGGGGGTAGGCTGCGACACTTTTGTTAAAGAAATCTACAGATACCTATCTCAACTACAATTATTAGAAGGTGATATGTTTCAAACGTATTATTATTATAATGTAGACATTTCATTTCATTCTCCCTTAATCCCGCCCCGGATCCCCCAAAACCAACCCGCAATGAGGAAGGCAAGCACCATAGGGAGGCATCAAGAGCTTTTGATTGCGCTCGAAGGCTTCCGAAGCTCACTGTGCCTTTTCTGACCGATTATGACATTTATTTAATAATAATTTATACTTATACCCATCACGCCGTGTCCCGCAAGGTGTAGGCAGAGGGAACGGACCTCCACTCTTTTGTATCCAAGCATATTTCTTTCGATTTTTTCACCGACATACCATTTCCCATACAACCTCTCCTATTTCTCTTACGTCTGACGTGGCCTTCCTTGAGAACGGAATCGATGTGCTTGATCCTTGTCATTCTCGGTCGGCTACGCTTTCTTTCACCTTTCCTTTCAGCCTCATAAATTATCTTTGTCATTCTGTTTTCATCCATCCTTTTCACATGCTCAAACCATCTCAAATTATTGACTTTCATCTTTGTCACAACACTAACTTCCATGCCACATTTCATCCTAATATTCTCATTCTTATATTAAAAAAATGATAAACTAGTTCAAACTAATAATATCGGTCTTATCTCTCATGATACATCATGATAAAATATTATCACGAGAGACCCAAAGAAAGGATCCTTCTTAACATTTTAAACGAGGACAACTGGATTGCCTTTTGTGTATGTTAAATATCTGAGACCTCTGCAGATGCCCAGCTTTTTAGCTGGAATAACACCGTTCGTAGGTATAACTATAGGCGCTATGATCATATTTATTTTACCTATATCGTGTATAAAATCAACTTCACTTTCTCTGTCAGTTTCAAATTCTCAACATACGAGATAGGTTATTCTATTCTAAAGATCTAGCAATACAATGCCTGGGTGAATTGCGTTTAGTTCAGTCAATGTGTATTGGTATATTCCATCAGATTCTCTATTCTAGCACCGTTTATTGTGGACATAAAATAGTTTTTGTACATGACTGCGCATTGAAGGCGTATTTTATAAAAATCATTTTGATGATATTGTCCGCAACCGAAATAAACAATATTATTATGCTTATTATCGTTTTCATTTACCGCAAGATACCTACGTACGAAGTTGGATTAATGAACTTTTTGTCTTGCCTGTTATGGAATTATAACAAATTTTATTTATTTATTTATTTGTTCCTTTATTATGCACAAACAAACAACAGCAGGTACAATAATATGGACAGTAAAAAAATTATTAAGTCGACTGTAATCCAATTAATTAGTCATGCATTCCTGGAAGTAAATCAATCTTTCGTCCTGTAACTTAACTTGTGCAGCGTAAATCACGAAAATGTTTAAGGGCCCTCGCAGGCAGGAAGCGTTCCGAGTTCCGTGTTCTGCATTCCGCGTTCTTTGTAAGTAGTAAAATCAATCAATATAATAAACAATACACTGGATATAATATTATTATTTGAATAGCACTGTACTCGAAAACGAGTGCTATGAAAAATTCTTCTTAATAGTTTGAAAAATCGATCTTGACTTTTTTTCTCAATCGGTTCAATGGATTTTGACGAGATATATTTTGTTTTTAGATTCAGAATACCAACACACCAAAATATATTCCAACTGATATTCTCTACATTATACCATATCAATTTGTCTTAATCTTTTACTCAAAACCCTGTATTGAAAATCAGGAAAAAGTACCTACCTACCTACAGGTTTTTTTTCCAGGCCGTTGGTTTTCTAATGAGATTTGATGCTGCGCTGGAACGTTTTTTTTTTTTCAAATTTTATATCGATAGGTGTCGAGTAAACGTTCATACATTACACCAGATTAGAATAATTTTACTCATAACTATCTTATAATGGTTATGTCTGAAAATCGATTCATTATATTATATTTTTATTTATTGTCCTTTACGGTGCCATTTTTATCTGAAATATAACGATATTTATTCATGTCCAAGATATCGATGGCGTCATTTGGAATATTTTAGTATCTACTTGCTCAATTGTCTGCGTCATTGAAAAGCTCCAAGGAATATGATAAATACCAACTTAGGTTCTTCAAACCAGGAATATCCAAATTATTCTATCAGACGTGCATGGGCACGTGAAATTTTAAATCTGAATAAAATACATTATTTATGTACTTTTAAGACGTAAGAAAACAATAATATCATCTAAAGATGAATCTAATCCACATACATACCTACCTACCCTTTTGGCACTTGACCATGCACAAGGTAACAGGTAACGAAAAAGACGTAAATAGTTAAAAATTGGTTAATAATTCAGAGGTACTGAGGAGAGCTGACTGCAACAGAGAGTTGCTTAAAATTTTAGAGTCCGCAAAGTCTCATATCTGGGGCATATTACGCTTGGATAAAAGTATGAAATCCTCCAACTTATTTGGATGGGCAAGATGGATGGACACCGTGGACCTGGTAGAAGGCAGATCTCTTGGTTGTGCAATGTGCGTGATTGCAAGAGCTGTTCCGAATGGCAAGAGATAGAGAGACCTTTAAAGAAGTGATTGCCTACGTCGGGGAAACCTGATAGGGCACAAGTCTCTGTTAACAAAAAAAAACTCTTTATTCGTGGGGGAGGGAAGGTGGTTCCATCCTGACGATTTTCATGTAGGGCGGTGGGGCATCCAAAGAAATTGCCACTGGTCCCAGATGGTACTTATAGATACGCCACTATTAACAGTAGGTACTAAATCATCCGGGAAGCACAGCGATAGCCTGGTAGCCTGAGATCTTGAGACAAAAATATAACCTTTTTTGATATTTCAATTCAGTGACATATATTTCTTCACATAGGTATCAAATTATCTGTATGGTTATGCCCGTATTTGCACATTCATTAATTCGGTGTCTATCTATTCAGTACAGTACCTATAGGATTGTTAATAAGTACGTATTTTATTGTGAGAAATAACAGAAGGTAAATCAAATTTAAACAAAAATGTAAATCTGTTAGGTGCTGTTTTCTGAGATCAACCATTAAAATGTTTCAGCTTTATACCTATAGATTACAGGGTGACAGGTAATTCGACCAATTCCTTATTGTTTAGGAACGTTTTATTTCTAAGGGTTTTGACATTTTTCGCTTTGATTTTTTATTTAAATCATTTCTTTTCTTTTTCATTAATAAAATGAATTTTTAGTTCTCAGTATGATGTTTTTTTTACAATTTTTAGTTTTAGGTCAAAAGATATACAATTTTTAGTTTCAGATCAAAAGATGGAAAATTGAAAAAAAAAATAACTCGAAAACCACTGGCGCATGGTTAATGGGAACAAAATTATTGCAATATAAATCTAGTATAACACCTTTCAAGGGATTAGTCGAATTACCAGTCACCCTGTATACCTAGATAAGATTCTTGTTCTTCTTCTTTGTTGATTGTGGCAACCACTCTACGATACGATCTACGATAGATAAGGTTCCTAATCTAAATATATAAAAGAAAGTCGGGTTAGTTCGAACACTCACCTTATAACTCGATATCGGCTGAACAATCTAAAAATGGATAATCATTTGCGCATTTTTGTTTGTATTAAAAAAAAATAAGACAAAAATGTCAAATACCTAATATAAAATTTGTGAGTTTTGGTGTTTTTGAAATAACTAATTCATAATATACTTACATACATACATTTGATTTTTACACAATGAGAAGTCACGTACATTGTACATATGTCAGCTATGTTATAATTAACCAACACAATGAGAAGTCACGTATACATTGTACATATGTCAGCTATGTTATAATTAACCAACACAATGAGAAGTCACTACATTGTACATAATATGTCAGCTATGTTATAATTAACCAACACAATGAGAAGTCACGTACATTGTACATATGTCAGCTATGTTATAATTAACCAACACAATGAGAAGTCACTACATTGTACATATGTCAGCTATGTTATAATTAACCAACACAATGAGAAGTCACGTACATTGTACATATGTCAGCTATTTTATAATTAACCAACACAATGAGAAGTCACGTACATTGTACATATGTCAGCTATGTTATAATTAACCAACACAATGAGAAGTCACTACATTGTACATATGTCAGCTATGTTATAATTAACCAACAAAATGAGAAGTCACGTACATTGTACATATGTCAGCTATGTTATAATTAACCAACACAATGAGAAGTCACTACATTGTACATATTATGTCAGCTATGTTATAATTAACCAACACAATGAGAAGTCACGTACATTGTACATATGTCAGCTATGTTATAATTAACCAACAAAATGAGAAGTCACGTACATTGTACATATGTCAGCTATGTTATAATTAAACAACACAATGAGAAGTCACTACATTGTACATATTATGTCAGCTATGTTATAATTAAGAGCGTTACAGCTCTGACTTCAAAGTCAATTTCGGGCGGGTCATAAAAATTAGGGCGGACTCTCTCCACTACTCAAATCTCACAATATTTGTACGTATGCAAGTGTAGAGTTAGGGGTCGGAAACCAGTGGAATGCGTCGAAATATTCAAAACCTCAATGTTCTTTTGACTGCAATGTGTTTGGAATTTTTGAACAACGGTGGATGATAGTGATGATAACGATAATACCGAAAATGATGATAAACATGTATTTGGTTAAAGCGACATTATTAATTTTACGTTACATTCAGGTAGGTATATATTGCTTTTACCAGACTTTTTTAAACATGAGTTCTCAACATTATTAAATTTTTTCTAACACTCACATACTATTCATTCTAATTGCCACCATTTCAGATTATATGATTATACAATGGGAACGGGAAAAATAAACTTTTTTAATATTTGATCAATGGCATATTAAAAAAATGAAATTACAAAACTCCTACAAAAAGAAATGTTATATCTTATGTATATATTACATGTGTGCAGATTCATTGCCGTCGAACTCCTCCTTTAAAACTGGACGGTCAAGATTATATGTCATTGTATCAAAAGGATGTGAAGATAATGTGTGTAAGGTTTTTTCGCATTAACAAAATCTCTACATATAATAATGGAGTCCTATTTTCCGTGATCCATCTACGGTCACCAAGTCTCCCGAGAAGATAAATTGAAATACCTGGGATCAACCATTACCACCTCTGGTGACCTCAGGGCTGAGCTCTCGTACATATTTATTTATTATTTATTTATTTATTTATTTTCTGTCAAAAATTAAGCATTGTTCACCATTACAGAGTAATCCTTTGCGGTGAACAATGCACATACAATACAAAACAACAACAATATTTTCTTAAACTAAAAAAAAATCAAAATCCATACAAAGAGAGAAAAAAATGTATAATATATCGGTATGTCAAGTGGCGCCTTTAACAACATGACCAAAATATGGAAAGCGGCTCGGCTTTTAGTATCGAGTCGAAATGTAAACTGTTTGATGCGTGTGTGTTGCCTATTCTCCTATATAGGTGTGAGTCCTGGCACCTGACCAAAGCCCAGGCACAAAAAGTATCATATCTTTTGAAATGAAGTGCCACAGGAAAGTTCTGGTCGTAAGCTGGTACTACCGCATCACGAACGACGCTATACGCTGGCGCACCCAGTGTGAGCCCATCACCTCTACCATTGTAGGGAGGAGATGGACTTGGCTGGGACATGTATTAAGGATGCCGAATGACAGTTGGCCGAGGAGAGCGCTGTTTTTCCTCCCATCAGGGTCCCTAAGACGAGGAAGACCCTCACACTATGTTCCGCTCCTCCAAGGATTTGGACATGGTGTGGGAGGAAGTCATAAACATGGCGCAAGATCGAGCACAATGGAGGGCTCTTGGTGCCTCGCTATGCCCCTGCCTATGTGCAAATGGGAGAATTGATTGATTTTCCGTGGTCATGGCATCATGCGTGAACAGCGCAACAATTTGCTAATTATTATTTTTTCTAAATAATAGGAGAAGAAAGGAGAGGAAAAAATAAGAAAGTAGTGAGAAACATCAGAAATTTTATAAAAACTTTAAGAACGGAACCTTCTTAGTGCTTTTTTATAATATACGGCTTAAAATTGATGCATCGGTCGGAATAACATTGTTGAAAAGGTTCTTTTGGTCGTCTTTAAGTTTGACATGTTATCATAATACAAAAAAAGGAATGGAAAGGAGTTTAATTCCTGTAAGAAGTAGATACGCGACGACAAAGCCACATATCTGAGGTTTTTTTGTTGTTGCGGAAATAGGTAAAAAAGGTAGTGTGATTTTCTTGCTCCGAGAATATTTTGCAAAGAGACAAAGGATTTCTTATATAGGTGGCGTTGATTATTACTGTCTCTTCATTATTTCTGAGATCGTTGGAAGAAAGTTTCAGAATACCCTACAATGTTTCCTTTTTATAAAGGTTTTTTTTTTATTTCATTCTTTTTGTCAGTGAGTGTATCCTAAATGTGTTAAGATCAATGACACATAGTAACACAGTGCAAAGTCTTTTGAAAAAAAAAATAGCTGAGAGTGGAAAATTATGAAAAAAAAAAACGCAATTATTAATCAGAAAAATGACATAAATACAACGAATGTAAATAATACTGGGCTTATCAGGCAATCACACCGTGGAAACAATATTCAGGAATTATTGTAGACACATTGACTTTAAGGGTTATTATAGTAAACTCAATATCACTGTAAGCAGTAACAGTATCCGTGGCAATGATCTAGGTACGATGTTCAGACTTCGATGTGATCTAATGATTCATTAAACCCGTTTTAATAATAGTTCAATTACGTCAAACCCAAAATTCTTTATACTTAGCCACTCCTGGATATATTGTGCGATTTCATTTCTAAAAGACCAGTGGATTTGGACAATTTGACATTCGTTTGATGGGTAAACAAGTGTCTAAACACTGTTTACTGGGTCAAAGATTCGGATCGTTCCAAATTGTCCCGTGGATCTACAGATTTTACGGGTCAATATGAGTTTACGAAATCTGTATGAGCCCTAATGATCTGTTTGAGCGGACGACCCGTTCGATCTGTGTTGAGCCGATAACTCGAAAAATCTATTTGAGCCGATTACACGTAAGAACAAGGGCGGATCCAGCTTTGGCGCCAGGGGGGGGGGGTTACAAAGTAAAAAAAGGTCATCTTAAAAATTTGGTATCTGGAAACTACACTTTTCCTAAAAAAAAGGTCATTTTCAAAATTTGGTATGGAAACTACACTTTTCTTAAAAAAAGGTTATTTTCAAAATTTGTTATATGATACTTTTGTTCCAGGGGGGGTCAATGGGTCATGGCCGATGGTTCGATGATAATAATAATTATTATTATTCTTTGGCATTATTTACGAGAAAACTTTTTCACAGTCATTACCCATGCGGTTTTTCGCTAGAATTATTTTGGAGAATACTACTTGTATGAGCTTACTTGTTTAAAGGACACTTATTATTTTGAAAATATCTTGCTGAATCTGAAATTTAGTTCTAGATTCATTTCGATTTGTTTGATGTTTTATTATTCAATATACGCTTGAAGTTTTTTGTTTATCAATAATTTTCTGCGCTCATCTTTTGTCGAGAAAGATGAAAATTTCTAGCAATTGGGATAAATCTTGGTTTTTAAAACAATTTAACAAGCTTTTCCATGAATTTATTGAAAAATGCATGAAAATTTCTTCACCTTTAAGCACGGAACATTGTTATTATCACCGCAGGGAGATAAAATTCATTACAATAGACATTAAGAAATTTTAATAAAAAATCCGCTGAGTAAGAAAAAACCAGGAAAATGTAGCAAAACCCATTGGGTGGCAATGGCCTTGGAAGTCATTGCTCCTCAGGTCGTCGGTAGCACAGCTCGGATCCGTGGCCGAGTCTTGTTATAGAGTTGTTGCGTACTATCTATGCACGTAACATCGCTGATAAGGGATTGGAATAGCTGATAGCGAACCTTAGGGCATTAGATCCAGTGGGTGAAAGAACTCCACCATAAATATCCGGGGTAAACAGTAAAAACGTAAAAATTTCCGCGTTGTTCTGGTTCATAACTTGAGTCATTGCCTCCTATTTCATTGATAATAAAACCTATTTTTAAGCCTATTTAATTTACTATCTTTAGATCTGAGGCTACCTATGATTTTCTGATTCCCTTGTCCTGGCCGACTTTCAAGCTATTTCACCTAACTTTCCACATACGGTTTTACCTACTCTAGAATCCTATTCTTTGTCGTTGCTATCTTACTTCTTTGCCTTCGTAGAATTTCTCTGTTTTATACTCCATCTTAAACGGTTTTGCCATCGATATTCCGAAGCACTTTCACTAAACTGGTTCATCACAGAAGACTTATTTGTTACAGTAGTGAGCAGTGTCGGTTTTGGATTCAACATACGCAGATTTATGCTTATTTTACCAAATTCTGCGAATATTTAAAAGTGTTTGCGGCGTTTTTAGATTTCTCGTGTGTTCACAGGTGGCCACAACAGCTAAGTATATCTCGTGCATTCTCAAATTGAAAATTGGTGCTCTGGTAGAATTTAGAGCACGAGTTCTTTAATTTCCTCCCATAATTCTTCTATTTTTGCTGCTGTTGTTGTTGTCATGTTGTGTAATTTTTATACCTGCTTATTATTGTCACTACTATAATTGTTATTTTTTTGTAAAAGGCATTATCGCCGTATATTGTGAAATAAATATATAAATAATCAAAGCCCTAATTCTATCACAAACCCCGAAATGTGAACAAAAGATGTTAATTATCATTAACTCCAGGTTAACTGCTTCCGTTGCTTTCAGACTATTCTTCTCATCGTGACATCTTATCAGGTTTGGTCTCCCTTCTGGTTATCAATAAGGAATTCGGTTTTCCTTCATTAACGAGTCCCAGCTATTAAGGTTTATTGTATATATAAGGGATCGATTGGCATTAAAATGAAAAAAAATCCAAAGAAAGGCCTAAGCCTAAGTATCCCTGCGTTCAAAGCATGCTGTTGCAATTCTATTACCATTTGCCACAATCTACTTATGCGGTAGGTATATACAATTTCAATAGCCACATGGGTGTTTAGGGAAGGGGAGGGGGGAATGTTGCGGTGCGTTTCGTTGAGGAGGGGGGGTCTAAAAAAATCATTAGTGTACCTCTGAAATTTCTTGATTTGGTTGGTGTACCAAGAACACAAAAAGTTTGTGGAACACTGACCTAGTAGATAAATATATCAGAGTCGAATTAACACGACTCCATAGTACTTATTTATGCGATGAGCTAATGGGAGATTTCGTTTCCATATTTTTCTTTCCTTATTTAATTAATATGTATTGCCTTTCACGTTGCAATTAGCCGACTTCAAAATACACAAATTTTTGTGATCGGATATTTTTAACGATCTTAGTGAGTTTTATAGCTTCGTCTCGTGTTAAGAATGATGACGTCAATTCGGGGGTTCCGCCCATCAGGACACCATAGCATGACGTAAAGAGGATAGGGAAAATTTTAAAGTAAATATCCTTTAAAAAAAGTATTATTGCGCATCTTTATTTTGGGAATGGTTATTATCAAAGAATTTATCAACAATAAATATTTTATGTATTGATATTCAATTTTCATATGCGCATACTAACAAAAAATGCTATAAAAATTGCATATCTTAACATTAATGATTGCAATAACCGAAATTTAAAATTATTATAAAAATATATTGTTTTAATGTTAAACTATTTTATCTAACTTTCTATAGATAAGAATGAAGCCCAATGCTGAGCTTGACCAATTTCGCTAATAGATACTTTATTTGTTTTGTTTGCTATTGTCTAGAGAAGATTCTTATGGAAGAAAATAAGAACGTTGCGCGGAATATAACAAAATTAAGAAAAACTTAAAGTAGGTAACATATTCTTATTCCTAATATAATTTAATTCTAATTTTGAAATTTGAAATTAAACTGGCGTTTGACAGAAACTGTCAGTTATTTGATGGATGCGGTTGACTGAGCGCGGATTGATAATACCTATATGGTTTAAAATAGGTGCATCGGTCGGAATTACATTGGTTAAAAGGTTATTAATTTATCATTATACGTACAAATTCGAATCCAAAATTCATAGTTGAGATCGCAGGACAACGTCTGCCTATATAGATAGCTAGTAGGTATCTCTTTATATAAAAATGGAGCCCTATATCCATTGATCAAAGCATTACGCGTGAATGGCTGGAATATTAGTAGGTACATAAATTGAGAATAACTTAAGTAGGTAACGTCTTCAGTGCTTTTGATTTGATGAAAATTTTCAATTTTTTTTTAATTTAAAAAAAATCGAATTCAATATTCATTTTAAATACAGGATAACGTATGTCGGGTGAGCTAGTCTATATAATATCTCTAATAAATGAGATCGGTTGATTCATCTGATGTTTGATTTATTGGATTCTTTTCCTCTCCGGATAACAGAATAACTAATAAAAAGTTGAAAAATGGATAATGGATAGTATAAAATATAATATTAAAGTTAGAATGGAACCAATTTCCTGCGACGCCATAACATCAAAATTATGATGGTAGTTCCCTCTTATTCCTGCAAATGTAATTGCCGCTCTTACATATGCGGTGTTCACACGAGGCGATATAAGGCCAGACGATTTCGCTTGCATAAAAAAATATCGCTCGGTCGCCCATTGATCGTGTGATGTGTTCACACGAGTCCACCGACATACATTCAATCTGTCAGGTGCGCTGATTTTGACGTAGTTTTAAAAATGGCGGACGTCGATGTAGAAGTCGCGAATTGTTTGGGGTTAGTTGAAAATGTTGTTTTAGACGATATAAGGAGACTCCTAATTAAGGAAAAATCAAGAAAAAACGCAGATATTGGGTGCGGAATTGGATTCTAAGGAGAAAAAAAATTGGAGCACTGCTGTCATCTGTCAAGAAACAGAACATGAACAGAATTCAACTTTCAACTCAAATTGGTCAACTTGAGGCGATATCGCTTTCAATCATTTTTATAGCTTCAGAATTTTTTTTTAAATGAAAGCGGAAAATGGTCGACACGGCCGGGATTCGATCCCACGACCTCCGCACGAAACAGTGCGAAAACCGGCGTCGTAACCACTGGTCTATCAACCACCTCAAATTTCATCATCATATTGTTAGATCTTCTTCTTCTTCGACCATGTCCGCTCCCTAGTTGGAGCATATGGACTCACAAGTCCTCGCCACGCCTCCCTGTTCCCTGCGGTCCTCACCGCCTCGTCCTTGTCCAGCACCCCGGAGATCGGTCTCGTATAGCCTCCTGATCGTTCGGAGGGGCCTATCATGCCTTCTGTTGCCTTCCGGGTTGTAGTCGAGGTTTAGGCGCGTGATGTCATCTGTCGGCTTCCTTAAGACGTGGCCCAGCCAGGTCAGTCGGCGGGACCTTATGGTAGAGGTGATGTGATGAGTATAGTTGACCCGTCAGGTCTCTAATGGCTGTGTTTGGTATGAAATCGTACCTCCGGATACCCAGCATGCTTCGGAGACACTTGCTCTCGAATCCTGCGATACGTATATTTTGAGCATACGTTGGGTGCCAGGTTCCACAACTATGTATGCAGTAAAACGGGCTAGATGTTATATCTATAAAGATCTTATAAAGAAACGGAAAACGGCGCAAGAACCCATAAATATTTGGAACGTTTTAAAAAATGTAAATTCATACGAAGAATACATGTATTTTGTCTCCACAGATGCACGTTGACATCTGTACATAATGTATGTAGGTACATACGCAATATTGGTTTTCCTTCAAATTAGAATGAAACCTGTTTTAGACGAGTGATGCTCTGTGTTGACGAAATTTTTACTTACAAAGGAAGTTCAATGTATTCTCGGTATGAAAACTTTTTTGTTACTTACTAGGAAATAAGTATAATATTTTTGTCTTTGATTCTCTTATGGCATTATTCAAGTTTGAAAATTTCATCGCTCAACTATCCTCCTCCTGTATTCGAATATGCTCGAATAAAAATCAATTCGTAAGCAGAGGTCACCAAGCTATCCGTGGAGTCGTGGATATCGAACACTCAATAGTTCATGACTTTTTGAACCTCTTAAAAGTCTGGTGACCACCATTCACCAGATGTACTGATGCGAATCCTCACACTAGCGCAGAATCAAACGCGAATTGATTTTTGTATAGGATATTGGAGCTCTGTGGTGAAAATTCTAGAAATGTTTATGTTCACATTATTATTGGGAAGAAACACTGGATTTGTCATTATGCCCCTGAGAGAAACGTGATTCACTTTGCGCGCAGTGCGAAGCTGCTATTTTATAATGTGGTTTCTAAAATATCCATCAACTACCTTAAAGTATAGCCCTGGTCCCTGCCAACAATTTGTGTTCCCGGAACTGAGAAAAAAAACAATAGTGGAAAGCGATTTTCCTACGATTAAGAGTTCAAAACGGCAAACAATAAAAAAACATTTTTTCATAATAAAAATTTACAGATGAATTAATTAATTATTTATAGATGAATTCGCGTTAAAAGGCGCATTGGGTATGAAAAACACTATGTATAATAGTATAATTATTTCAGATTTTTCTACCTTTTCCTTCATACCCATACCGAGAATTCAATGAACTCCCCTCGTATTATGGTTTTGCGTCATTCCATACATCAACTACAATATTATCATTAGGTACCTATTCGAGAGCATCTGAGAGCATTAAGGTGTTTCGATAGATAAAAACATAAAGTGGAAACGCCAGCTAGATCAAACATGTGAAAGACTGCGAAAAAAGTTTTATATTATATCTTCTCTATTATTTATTTGTCTATGCAACCAGCGCGCAGCGGTTGCTTTTATAAAAACTTTTAAAACATTAAAAAAAAATACAATGATAGGTATTATATAAAAATGGAGAGCTGTTTTCCGTGGTCATCGTATCACTTATTAATTATTTTTTTGTCGTGTAGGCTTTTATCAGGAGAATGTCATGGAAAATTAGAAAATTAAAGAAAACTCTACGTAGACAACCTTATTAGTACTTTTTTCCTTATAATTTTTATTCCAATTTAGAAATTTTGACAGAAATTGTCAATTGGTGCGATTGACAGAATGCGGATGGAATATACATGGTTTAAAACAGACGCATCGTTCGGAATCACATTGGTCAAATGATAATTAATTCATCACCATACAAATTCAAATTCAATATTCAACACAGGACAACGTCTTTCGGGAAAGCTAGTTTGAAATAAATGTTAAATTTATCACGTTATCCTTAAATAAAATAAAAACTTGCGTGGTACCTACGTAATTTGTCCTCCTTTAAAATAAGAATTAACCGATCTTTTTATTATGACTTGGCAATTTATTTCTTTCTACAAAAAGGTTGGTATCACGTCCACTTTTACCCTTACATACTCCTATTTTTTAGGTTTCTTTTATGCTGTTTTCTTTTTTTTCTTCCTTCCAAAATTTATGTTAGTTAACTTTCTTCCTGTTCTTCGAGCGAAATGGGGGGGAGGGGGTTAGTTTACGTTAAAAAAGGGTTTAAAATTTTAATGATAAAACAAAATAAGGAATCCACTGTTGTAATACCGCTCCGGCTAGGTGCAATCTAAATGCTGGACTACATGTCTCTAACCATAGTGCTAATCAATCAAATAATGTACTAGCTTACCCGACATATATACGTCATCCTGTGGTCCTAACTATGAATATTGAATTCGACTTAAATAATGATAAATTCATTACATTTGAACCTTGCATCTGTTTTCAACCATATATTTTCCATCCGCTTTCTGTCAATCGCGTCAACTATCAAACAACTGACAGTTTCTGTCAAACGCCAATTTGATTTCAAGATTAGAATTAAATTATATGATGAAAAGCAATTAGAAGGTTACCTACTTTAAGTTTTCTTAAATTTTCTAATGCTCCGCGTAACTTCCATAGTTTTTTCGTTTATAACCACCTGAAAATAGAAAACACTCCTGAAATAGGGCTCCATTTTTATACATACAAGATGTATTTTTTATACTTAGAAAGTTCTAGAATTTAAACCATTGCCGTATTACGACTGTATTCCATTGTTGTATTGAAAGCTCTAATATATGATAGTCAGGTTAGTGCGAACACTTATAACTCGAGATCGGCTAAACAGATTCTTTCAATGTTTTTTTTTTTTTTTTTTAAACCCTTTGCACTCGTTGTCGAGTGATTTGGGTTTGGTGCAGCGTAATCAAAATCTATTAAAAGGTTAAACTATTATACCCATCTGTTATGGGTCTTAAGGAACCCTACTAAAATATTATAAACTTTTGTCGATTCCATTGCCAGGATGCATTTTAAGTTTATGGGGAATGTGGAGCATTCCCTCTTTATGCATTCAAGCAATTCTGTTCTTGAAAACTGTGCGCATTCAAAAAACATGTGTTCAAGCGTCTCATCCGCCTGTCCACATGTACACAAAGGCGAAGATACTATGCCGATTCTAGCCAGGTGAGATGCTTTCAATGTTTGATTTATTGGATTCTTCTCCGCTCCGGATGACAGAATAACTAGAGGAAGTTGGGGTAGCCCCGGACACATAAATGAATCGAAGATAAAGACACAAATTACCAAATTTCTTACTTTATTTTGGACTTAAAATATAAAAAGGACCTTCTATTACTTTTATTTAACTTCTGTGGATTATGTTCTAAGACCCTATGTACATGCTTGTTTTGCTTTGTTACATTTCATTGTTGTTAGTATTGTTTGCATTTTGCTGTATTTTATGTTTTTGACTATTCCGAGTGCCCGTAAGGGCCTATGGAAATATTTTAAGAATAAAAAAAAGAATATTGCCATATTTAATTAATATTTATTTTTCAGACGATATATTATTTTTAATGAATATTTTGATATTTTATATGACATTTATTTTTTGACAATACAAAGTATGGCGGATAGCCCCGGATATAGGAAATATTTGTGCCCCAATGGTTTTTTTTACCTCACACACGTCACAATTATAGTAGACATCGGAAGGATCAATATAAACAAAATCTTCATGGGCCTAGTCCTTGCACTCTTGACACTGAATCCAATCTTCTTCAAACGTTTCTCCGCATAATATAATGCATTCAGTTGTTTACCTCTATCAGTTCCTTCGCTTAAATTTTTCGAGTATTTCTGCAAGGAGAGTAGGAGAGTGACGTTATTAAAAAAAGATCTATCAATCAGTAAATTTAACAAAACAGTTATATACTCTATCTATCTATACCATAAAACAAGTCCGGGGGTACCCGACGTTATGGTGTCCGGGGGTACCCGATCGTTAGCATACAATATTTTAAATGAAAATTATAAAATTATGCAAGAGACTACACAAAAATAATACTATATATTTGAAATATATTAATTTGACTACCAAATCAATTGATGGACCAGTGTTATACTTACGGATTGTGCAAGATAGCTTTCGATGAAATTTGAGAGGAAATAAGATTTTTTTATAGCGGGAACAAATGGCGCACTCACAACCTACATACACGATGGTTACAATGTTACTAAGTTGCATTTGATTTTACACCAGAGGACGCTCGTATTAAATGAAATGATGCCTGTGCAACGTGTTTGGTTTCTATGAAATTGAAATGTCCGGGGGTTCCCGCCGTCCGGGGCTACCCGAACTTCCCCTACTAAAAAGTTGAAAAAAAAAAAGGTAAGAAATGATATAAAATATAATATTTAAGTTAGTATGGAACGGATCACCTGTGACGCGCCAACGGCATCGCGGGTAGTTCCCTCTCATTCTTGCAAACGTAATTGCCGCTCTTACAGTCAGCCCATCCCACTTACTCCAATTTTCATACAAAGTTAACATCGGGCACATACCTAGAGGTAGAATGTCTGCGCGCGCATATTATATTCTCGCGTTGGTCCCGCCTGAGTTTTAAATACGAATGAAATATGGATGTTTTAGAAATATTTTAATGTTAATATTTTATTAGCTTAACTCAATCGAATTAATTATGTATTTTTTAATGGGGGCGCAGGGCACATTATGTACATATGAACGGGCCGCCTCGGGTTAGAACCACAGGACAACGTCTGTCGGGAAAGCTAGTTGATAATATATTGTACGTTAGCAGTTGACTTATCCCACCCATGATTAAGTAGATTATAATATTCAATATCAACACTTAAGCCGGCAAAAATCGAACTTCCATTTTTATCTGGCACACGCAGAGACCTCTAAAGCCCTTTTATTAATTCTTTTATAACGATGCTTTAACCTTTCCTTAAGGTATGGGTGTAATCAATGATAAAAATGTTGACACACAAACACATAGATGCAAGTTTAATAAATTACCGAACTATGTTTTATAGCTTAATATAACATTAGGTATAGTTGAGTGATAAATTGAAATGTTATTTATTTACGTAACTTTTACACGTCTACCGGTAGAACATCTCGATAAATGTTATGGATACGTGTGTAGGTATATTATTATGGGTTTGGAGACACGTCTTTTGCATGCGTCCAGGAGTAAATGATCTTACCATCAGCTTTTGCCATACACCTCTGGATCCTGTATCATAGCAACCCTCGCATATTATGCCCAGAAATGAACGTGATATAATATGTGAGAGATAGTTAACCTTATTACAATCCACGCTTGCCTAGAGGGTTGCCGAGGATATCCATCCACGTTAGCCCATGGTTGGATGAACATTACTTGTCTATCCATCGAGTTTGGTTAACCAATGTATAATATAATATTACATGGTTTCCAGCAGGAATCAATCACGAGGGGGTGTGTCTATAGGTACTTGAGATCAAATCGATCCTAATCAAAACCAACTCATGTTATGCGGAAGATAGGTACCGACCTGTTATTGGAGCATTGGAGATTGTGTGTTTTTGTTTCATGTTTTTTGTATTATTCAGTGTTCTGTTGCTGTCTCTGATAAATAAAGTACCTAGTAAAAAATATTATGTTCCGCACAAACAGTTAATAGGATAGGATCTCCCTTTCTCCCCTATTGTAAGCGGAATGATTAGTTTGTT
The DNA here is from genome assembly GCA_963576905.1 of Mystacides longicornis. Taxonomy (NCBI): domain Eukaryota; kingdom Metazoa; phylum Arthropoda; class Insecta; order Trichoptera; family Leptoceridae; genus Mystacides; species Mystacides longicornis. The sequence continues at coordinate 24,674,236 of OY756432.1, read as the reverse complement.
TGTCTATTTTGGTTACAACACAAAAATGTCAAGAAAATAAAATTGTAGAAAGGCCTTAAAAGATGTTTCAATCAAATTTCGTTTTTTTTTAATTAATTTTCACCAAAAAGAAAATGCATGTTTTTAACAAATAATAACCACTGATTACTTCATGGGACAGAAGGTAACTTTGACTTAACCGTAAATAAAACACTGGTTTCTAACCATTTCTAATACTATTAGGCAAATAATAACCTTAACAAAATAAAATATCAATTCTACAAACTTCAAGGGCTGTGAATATGTGTAGGAATTATTACATTTTTGCCAATTTAAAAGTACTTACCTACTACATAATCCAACTGTCGATTTGTTGAAGAGAAATTATTTCTCGAGACAGAATTCGGAGGAGAACATTTACTGTGTCTGTGTGTCTGTCTGAGGGTGTGTCTGTGTGTCAGGGTGTGTGTGTCAGGGTGTGTGTGTGTGCGTCCCCCCCCCCCCTTATAACTTTTGATTCGCTTGATGCACAGATCTTAAAATTTCAGAAAATATTTAATACCTTAAGTAACAAAACTTGTATAGGTACTCAGAATTTTAAAATTTCCTTTCAGTCAGGGGTCAACCTTTGAATTTTTACTTAATTTTTTCACATATCTCGAAAACTATAAAAGCTAGAATCCTAAAAATGTGTAAGTATATAGAAAAATACAATATCTCAAATTATTTTTAATGAAAATGTTCCAGGATTTCTCAAACTTTTTTTATAAAGAAAAATATTTTTTTATGATATTTGTCAAGAGTTTACGTTTTTTTAAGTTTAAGAGACTTAAGAGTTTCAGCGCCTATATTTCAGAATTTAATAAAAATATCGAAAAACGCCAAAACACATCAACTAGATAATTTAATTTTCTATAAAAAATATATATCTACATTATAACAGTACATCTCAAACTTTTCTTAACAATTTTTGTAAAAATTTAATTTATAGACGACATCGTTTCATACAATAAACATACAGAGTACCGACTCAGGCCATCGACAGTTGGATCTCATGTTTACATGCAACTAGTTTGTAAAGTACTTTTTTAAGCCTTCACTCGTTGTAAAGTAGGTAAGTACTTAAATAAGTAGTAATTTATGCGTGGGTACTCAGTTAATTTAAAAGTGCACTTGATACCTACATACATAATATCTACCATTTCAGCAACAACAAAAAAGAATTGTTACTAAATGCAAAAACACAAGATTATGAGAACTTTTTAGTAAATATTTAGTTCACTTAAATACAAACTCTAGAAATCAATACAGTTTTAACTAAATGTTTTTCACCATACCGAATATGAGTAGGTACGAGCTTTAACAAAAACAGCATTAAATAATGATATTTTTTTCTATATTAGGTATAACACGCGTGTTATTCCGATTTAACTAAGCGCTTAACTAAATAAACATTAACCTACTCATAAAAAAACACGAAAATTGCGTAAATCCATCTTGCATCGGGCATCGGTTCAATTAGTTGTGTCATCAAAATGTCAAACTTTATACAACTAGAATTTCTCTTATAATATGACCATGAAAAAGCCTGTTGGTAGTCGTCGTACAATATAACTCATTACAAAATCTTTTAAAATAGGTTTAAAAAAATATATTTTTTGTAAGTAGGTACATTCATCATTCTCTAGTCAGCCCGGAGGAGATCAATCCACAGCAAACCCGACCCTCTAGCTCGATCGAAGCAATCAAACGTAAACCAAAAAACCGGCCACACACAAAGCAGCGGATGCCCCCAAACCAACCCGCAATGCGGAAGGCCTAAGCCCCACTCGGGAGCATAGGGATCGAGGCATTAAGAGCTCTCCATTGCACTCGAAGAGGCTCATTGTAACTTTTCTGACCGATTGAGGTTTAAGGACGTGAGGTGGTCAACCTCACGGTCCCGATCTGATTTTTCGATTTCCTGCCTCTTACAGGATACCTACTCGAAAAACCAGCAAAAATAGCAGAGGTGCTATTCTTAGCCGGCAACCCCATGGCAATTAATTAGGTACAATTAAAGGAAAAATTGAAAGTCGACGAAATGCTGGGAGAAGTTTCATGATTGAAGAACATCCAAGAATGAGGAAAGTGGAGGAGCTTTTTAAAGCTGCCCAAGATAGAGATGACTACTCTACATTAGTTCTTTTAAGAACGTTATTTTTTATGCACTGCCCTGAACATTAATGTATTGCATTTTGCATGTTTATAAAATTTAAATCGGATTTAGACATTCGTATTGGAGGTCGTAGGTTTGATCTTGGTGGGTTCTTCCTTTTTCACGCTACAGGCTTTTGATAGAAATAATAGTGGTTCAAATATGGGATAAAATAATACTGCGTTCAATTTGTTTTGTAGTCCAATTTGATGTGAGAGTCTCCAATTTGAGTTTAAAATGTCCTGTTTGAACTATAAACGTTCTATTCAATTTAACAAATGTCCAGTAGGTACTGTAGCTAATAAACTCTTTTTAGCTTGGAACAATCCAATCGTTTATATTCAGGTTTGCATAAAACCAGGAATAATGTTAAACAAACAGAGATATTATTATATTGTTCAGTAGAACATTAGACAAACTGATATATTATAGTATACAGAGGAAACCCTTTGGAACATCGTATGTTGTGAGTAGGTACTCAGAATGTATGTATACAGGGTGCAAACTAAAAAAAATACACAATGCCCTAAGGTAGGCACTTACAATGGTTGGTAGCGTAGCAGCTCAGTCGCCAACTTTCATAGTGGAGGTCGTAGGTTCGATCCCTAGTACTGACTGCTGACCATCTTCCACTTTTACAGCACAAGATTTACTTTCGTGTTAAGATGTCAAATGTGTATTTGTGCTCATTTTTAAGTTCTATCATAAAGATTTGTTTAAAATATGGGTAGAGTATGAAAAATAAAAAAATAAAAAACAAATTAATAAGTATGATGTGTTTATTTTATTATGTACACTATTCTGGAATAAAACAGATAAAGAAATCAACAAAACATTCCTTAAATAATTATAATAATATATTATTATCCCTACAATGGGTTATAGATACTCAGAATATATTATTAGAGCTTCTCAAATATTCTTTGAGATAGGGCACTTAAAAAGACATGGAAATTTTATTCCTCAAAATTAATCATATTATCATAAAATTAAAAAATGCTCCTTTCAAACAAGCGTAGGTATGTATCTCTTGAACAACAATATAAATGAGAAAAAGGTTTTTTGGTACATAAGTATTAAGATTTTTTAAATTCTGACTATACAATACTTTGAACCTGTATAAAAAAATAAATTCATTAAATGGTTTACCGGTCAACCAGTCTCATCCATTATATGACAAATTGACAGCTCCGGGTTGAGTTTAAAGTTAAAAAAACAACCTGCAACCTACAAGTTCATATCGTAGATTAATCTATCAACATTGGCATGAAGGTAAAACGCTGGGACTCATATTTGGTCAATTTATAAAATGAAAATTTTGAAATATTCGGATTCTTGGCTGATTTTAAACGAATAACTGGATGGTATGCAACTTAAATTCTAGTGTGAAATGTAATCATATTGCTATTAATGATTGACAAAAAAGAGGAATGTATCATTAAAACATCAGTGTTATTTTGTTGCAGCTGCGTCTCGAAGATCGAGAATCCCATCATATTTCCATAACAAGTACTAGTAGCGTACATACAGTATTAAAAGATTGAGGATATAAAAAGAATTTGATATGAGAAATTGGAATAGTAAGTAGATGAAAATTGAAAAGATTTAGACGAGCTAAAAGAATACACGCTTACAAAATAGCGAAATGAATTATTTTAAAGGACTAAATGAAAAATATAACAATGTGTGGACAACCTTGAATGATGGGATCCAAGTCTGATAAATAGGACAAATTGCATTAAGAATCATTATAGAAGAAGATTGTGGGTTCAAGCCGATATCCTCTTTTGGTGAGTATTTAAAGAACTACAGGACTTGCACGCACTAAGCGATGATGCGATCCAATGGCTTCGAACTCTGGAGGTCAGATTGTGAGCGACCATAAGAAGAAGAAGACTTTGGGTGAGCTATGATTTATATAAAAAAATATCTGATATTATTTGATTTTGTATCTGAACATAATATACAATATCCAAACCTATATTATATTAAAATAATAATTAACGAATGTCATGGTTAAATCAAACAGCCAATATTTGTGCCCTAATTGTTGAAGAAGTAATTTATTGACATAATGCAAGATTAAGCACAGTGGGGCTCGTGTTGTCTCCCTGTGCACTAAATGGGGTCATAAACGGAGAGTCAGTTATCAGACAATTTATTGTAGGTACACAACGGGTGGTACAAAAAGACACGGGAGACCAAGACTCACCATCAAGAGAGTGTACAATGAAGACCTTCGGGATACTCGGGATTACTCCAATATTCTCTTAATTTTCATGAAGCAAATTTAAAACATTGCACTTCGAAAGTATAATAACATTTTTTTAGTTCTATATGCTCATATTATTATGTAACCTACTTCGTAATGTTATAAAAATTAAAAAAATTAAAGAGATTATCAGTTAGGTAGATTTATGAGACATCATAATATGTAGCTACCTTCATTATTACACAATTATTTGAAAAATACAGCTGATAAAATGGATTATGTACTTAATTTTTATGATTAGAAATATTTTTGTATTGAAGTCGGTCATTTATGAAAACATGAGTTTTCAATTTGTACTTCTTGTAGTTTAAAAAACTAGTTTTAAGTAGGGATTTCTTCTTTTCTCAAATGGACTTTCAGGCTATTACAAAGATTCCTGTACTTATAAACTCTATAAGTCACCATTAAAAATTTCCTCGATTTACCAACAGATGGAGTAAGCATAGAAAAAGTACATATTTTTTTATCGTTTGTGGCATATAGTCGCAGAAACAGATAAATATTTACATTTTACCAAATAATGGTAATATCTTAATATCATTTTCTTTAATAATTATGGTTGTGTCGACCTTTTTTTATTGTTATTGTATTTTATTCGCCTTTATTTTTTCCATGTTTTATGTTGAACTTTCGTAGTATTTTGTAAATGGCCCAAAGGCCCTGCGTAATTGTTAAACAAGTGAAAATTTCCTCAGACTACTGTCAAAAAACTGCAATGTTATGACTTTGCCCGCTTGCTTAGCTTCCACGACTGTGTACCTGAAATTCGTGTTTGGGGAATGTGAAATTAATACTAGTTTTGCAGTAAGAATAATACCTAATTAAGGAGATTTGTATAAAAAATATGAAAACATAATAATTATTGATAAATACCAATTCAATAAGAAATTGTTATCCGATAGGATAGCTTACATCATAAATCAGCCCAGAGGGGTTGGATTGCCACTATTAAAAAAGAGGATAGATTACTTATTGAATATGGTTAACATAGACAAATAAGCTATAACTATTCTAGTAATATTTAAATAACTGGGAATGTTTTTAGAAGCATAGATACTGAATCAAAATAGATAGTTTAATATTTATGCCTAATTGTATGCTGCAATAAATAATATTACCTTTTTTGAACAGATTTGAAATAAAAGAATCACGAATTATTAAATGTTCTTGTTTTAATTTTTTAACTTCTTTTCATTGCTACAGAGAAGCTTATTCTAACAGCCGGTTTCATAAAAAGCTTCAAAAGAACACTTTAGTTAAAGTTCCTTTTAAGATTTAAAGACTCCTTTAAGCTGACGCGTTTCATAAAAAATATTCCAGCTAAAATTTGAAATGTCAAAAAAATATTTTAAAGCTGGTAGCAGTTGGTAGTGTTACCATGGAAATCTAAGGAAAACATAGGTTGTTTACTAATATTTTCGCGGAATTTCTGTTGATCTGTCAATTTCATTTCTCAATAGAGCATCAAAGTGCCTTTTTTGTGTTAATTTATTATTATGGTTTATGAATTAGTAAACGAAACCTGTAAACAATAATATTCTTCCCGTTTTGCCATGTTTTCCGCCCCATATTTTAGGCCTTTTTGTCCACAGTCACAGCGTACAAAATGTTTATCTTTGTGACAGAGAAAGCACAACGAAATTTTCTATGAACTCCGGTGATAAATATTTGAACTACCTAAAGTCGACTTTAAAATAATAATCAATAACGGTACTTTAGCTAAAAGTCAGTTTTAAATGTCGTTTTGTTGTTATGAAACCCGTTATTTTTTTAAAGGGAGTTTAAAGTCTCCTTTATTTTTTATGAAACCGGCCGTAAATCCATAATCAGAAAAATTATACAAAACACTGTATTGGAGAATGTTTAAAATAGCAAATAGGATTAAAAACAAATATAAAAAGGAAGTCAGATAGATTAAATATCAACAGAGCCTGGAAGTAAGAAGACTCGGAAAGAAGAAATAATAACACAAACAATAATTAGGATCTATAGAAAGAAATGCAATATTAGTATTAAGAAAAACATTTTACCAGAAAATCATTACTAGGTTTTAAGTGCAAAATAAACTTCTGATTTCTATAATATTTTAAGATTTATTTTAAGCGCTATATTCGTTATAAATTTTTATTGTTAAAGGCAATATGCCATATATCATGAATAAATAAATATTTTCTTAATTCTGTGTCATTTGAAACTGTTTCGATGCAATCATTACGAAAAATATATACATATACATACGTCAAATAAATCAAAATAAAAATTTTCATAGATAATAAATAATTTTTCTGACTCATAGTTCAGCAAACAATAAAATTAAAAAAAAACTTTTATGTACCCTAAAAATTACCATAATTCCATTATTTACAAAGAAGTTTCATTACTTTAGTACTGCAGAAAGAATAACACAGGTCTTCAAACAATTTCTTTTATATGGAGCCAATTCCAAACATCAAATTGGCTCTTCTCTATCAATTCTAGATATTTTTTTCTTTAATCCTACACCGATTTATCGTAGATTTCATTTTAAAGAAAGAGGCCTAATGTACTCATACAAAATTAAACATAATAATATACTGAGTGTGTGGATGCTATGTGGATAAATGCCAGCAACCGTTATCTGTGTGTGCATATTCAGGTGTGGCTTTGTTTTGGTTGAATAGTAAGTCTCCATAAGTGAGAAGGAAAAATTTCAAGACGATGAACAAATTGAAATTAAATTCAAAAAGTATAAAAACATGGTGTAAAATAGATTACTATACAAAAAGTATATTTCAGCATAGTAAAAAAATTACACAAAAAAAGTTTGGAGTACTATTGGTGTAATTTATGTTAAAAAAAGTCAAAATAACGCTTAAAATTAAATAGACTATCAGGGAGAAGCGCTGAAGACTGCTGCATTTCCTATGACGGTTGGACGAAATAACATAAACTATAATCAGTAGCTGATCTGACAAAACTACCGTCTGCCTTAACCCCCAAGCTGTAAAGTAACCGAATAAGAAGTGATGTAGGCTGCACCGCTTCAAACCTTCATAAATGGGGATGGATAGACTCACCAGCATGCACACATGGGATGACATAAGCAATCGAACATCTAATAAACAAGTGCCCCATGTACACAATCGAAGAAAGATTGCAGGACTTGCACGCACTAACGGATGAGCGTCCATAATAATAATAAGAAGTATAATGGTATAAGATCCCTGGAAAATGTAACAAATAATCTTACTGCATTAAATTCTTATAGTACTCTTTCAAAATAAAATCACTCTCAGATTAAATAATCAATGTATCCTAACTACTAAATACCTCGTAAACATTTGCACCTAATAATTTGACTTTTTCACTTAGCAGCAACTGCTTCATGATTCCGTCCGATATCCCGGTTAATTCGTGTCCAAGCGGAGACATGGTGACCAATCCATTGATAATTGGTATAATTTTGGCGAATGGTAATTCTATAGTGTTTATGTTAACAAAAGAATTTAAATTAGATCTATCTGTTATTCCATTTGAAGTGCTCGGAAAAACTAGTTTGGGGTTTTCATTCTTCAGTGTGATTACTTGGTCTGCTATCTGGTCAACCAACAAGGTGAATCCTCTACTGACGCACGATATACACAAAGTATTGACTTCTTCACTCTCCAACAAATCCATGGTTTCACACAGAATCATCTTTAAAGCTTCATCGTTGTCTGGGACCGGATCGTTTGATAAATACGACATGATTTTGCTCAATGGATCGTCATTATCTTTCCACAAGCCAGTTTGTATGGTGAAGAATAAATTTTCAATGTCTTTCAAGGTGTGGATTTTCTTTAGTGATACCGGTTCCACTGCAGTTTTAACTTTGGACTCTATGTCTTTGCACAATCTACCGACACCTTCCGAAACAAAATAATGGCATAAAGACAAATATTTTTGTTGTAAGTCTGCAGTTATGAATGGAGGTCCATCAAGCTTTTGAGAGTCTTTAAACAGATATCCACCCAATATATTTAACTGTATTTTCATGACCACAACCAAAAAGGTTAAGGAATATATTAATGATGAAACTCTAGCAAATGTGAGCACTTTCAATTCCTCCCATAACTGAATTTTGTTTTCCGGCTTTACTCGGAGCTGTTCCAAAATACTCTGCGTATCGAGAGAATTCAAAACAGCATCACAAACTGGCGGAGCCAATGACAATAATGTTTGATTACATGTCCTCTCTGTACTTTCAAAGTGAGACTTTTTCTTGGTCATTTCTAGAAAGTTTCTTGTTTCTCTCTCTTGCCAATCTCTTAATTTTCTTTGTGCGTAGCCTAGTAGAAAAGCTGATCCACCCAGAATCACTCCAGTTACAATAAACTTCCTTTTATGTCTATTCAAAAAATTTCTCAAAGTTGAAAACATCTTGCTAGTGTTTCAACATAAAATATTACTGTACAACTAACAGTATTATCTCAAACTATGACACGATATTGAACTTTGTTTCACCTGTAACAAGAAAGGTTATTATAAAAAAAAACTACTGTTCCAATGTACAAATTTGATCAAATTAAAACATTATTGTTAGTCAAAGAAAAATGTTACTTACTATGGACTATATTTTCAATATAATAACAACATGAGAGTGCAGAATATTCAATGTTTAACATATAGACAAGAAATCACGAAAGGAAATTCAAAACTGTAATCTGAGACTCCATGAATGCAATATACATTATTTAAACGTTAAGTAATGTGAATACACATTTTCACAACAGTGCGCACAAAATTCAATTGAACCAATGTCATATTGTGAAACCATAGACTTGCAAACATGCCATAATGAAATTAAACAATGCCGGGTGATTTTATTGTAAACTATTATAAGCTTCTTGCCAACGAATATTATTCTTATCTAATTATTAAAATAAGCTATTATTCTAAAATACTTTTCCATTATCAGTCAGAATAAATTTTTATTATGCACTATAACAGCAAGTATTGCCATACTAAGAAATAAGAATGGTTTGACATTTGCAGCTAAGTTCACTGTTGTTATTTTTGAAATACTACCTGTCACGCATTGCCGAATTATAGTGATCTTTTAGTGCCGATTTTGCATATCTTTTAATATATAATATCAAAATTAAAATGTTCAAATTAAATCATGATATCAATTTCGATTCGTATACATTAGTTGTGCCATCAGTGTCTGTAGGCAATGTTGGACAATTTGCCGCAGATTTGTTGATATCGTCTCTAGAAATGAGGAAAGTGGGAACAATTTGGGATCCGGCTATAGTTCCTGTTATTGGAGGAGACCCTTATGATAATTCTGGAAAATTAATGATCTCATGTGAATTGTATACAAACGAAGAAAACAAAATGGTGATTATTCAGTTGAGATCACCCCTTGTTACTAAAGAAACACAAGGCTTTTTATCAAAGCTTGTTGATTATTTTAAACAATATTCTCTCAAACAAGTTATTGTTTTGAGCAGTAGTTTTGCTTCTGAAAAACATACTGTTATGTCTGTTCAATACAGGTATTTCAAAAATGATGTCTTAAAAATTGATGATATCTTAAAGGATATTCAGTGGATTGATTATAAGGAGCAACAAGAAGGTGATTTGGTTATACATGGGGGTGGATTTGCCAAAAAGTTATTTGACATCTGCACAGAAAATAAAATTCCATGCTTAGTATTGTTCAAGTACTGCTCTGAAGGAGATAATCAACCTGACGCTGTGGACATGGTAAAATATTTAAACAAATGGTTGAGACTTTTTCAAGAATCCGATGGAGTAATAGATTTCAAGTTTCCGCTATCGTGGAAATTATTTTTTGGAAGTCCGCCACCAAGAGAAATGTTCTAATTCGTGATCATTTCTTTTCAGTACTTTATAAAATGGTTGATCAAATATTTTTTATAATTTGAATAAAAATAATTAAATCTGTATTTATTTTATTTTTTTCTAAAATGAAAACTTGGTTGAAAGGTGTGAATATCGAGATAAAGAATTCGTAATGACTTACTCTACATTGAAAAATTTTGTGACCATTACTTGAATGGTAGGGAGAAATGTTGACGGGTCTCAGGCAAGGTGGTCCTATAATGAAAATAGTATTGCTGACAGCAGATGGATATTGTTGGCATAGAATAGGGTATGGTAGCCTAGCCAGTTCAGACACTGTTTTTTGTACTGAAAGTTGTGAGTTCAATCCCTCGGGCTGACCATTTCCTCTTACGACACATACTTTGGAATAAAAAACAATGACAGTAGTGTATTACTCTCGACTTTTGAAGAATATGGAAATTTTGTACTCTTGAGTGATGAGTTTTCCATATTTATGTAAGTAGATCTGCACCTCTTATATAAAAAAAGAAAGATCAAAAAGATACACTAATCATTCTATAAAAATATCTCTTTAAGAGTAAATTTTTTCATTTAGTGAAAAAGGTATGTAATCTTGAATATTCGAAGAGATGTGCATTTATTTTTCATAAATCTATAGGCTCAGTTGAGAGAGAAAACATTATCTTAACTATGAATAAAAGTCCTATTTAAAAACAAAAAATATTATGTTTTCTGATTTTATTTGAATTTCCCCACCGAATTGAATCACCGAATATCCAAAAATAGCCATTCTTATAATAATAATTATTATTACTTGATTATTACTGTCCTATTTATAAAATGTGTATATTTGATTATATATATATAATTTTATTTATGTTTGTACCTATTCAATAATTATTTTTTTATTCAAAGGGATGCAGGCTAAAGGAAAACCGTTAACTGATATAACGGATTTTGGGGCGTGTTTGTATTATATTACACGCGATAATGTGTAGAAAGTATCTGTAAAAATGTATTGATATGTTAAATTAACAGCATCAATAAATCAGTTTTTCCTATCTTTAAAAAATCCAGTTTCATAAGTTCAAGTTCAACGCATTTACGTGGCCTAGTAAATGTATGTCGACCATAAGTGTTGTCATCACACAAAATAAATTCAGACAAATTTTAACATTGTTTCTATTAGAATTACAATACAGGCAAAGGGTATCCAAGTAAAACAGGCTTATGATTGTTTTAAATGCATTTTATCATTCAATTTTAGATATCTTAAATTTAAAAAAAAGGTCATTTCCGTCATTTCTGCCGTATTATCGTCATTTCTGCCGATAATACGATAAAAGCTATTTTACCCAGAACTACGCAATGGATTGCGCGTATGGCAAATCTGACGTTATAACGAACGAATCGCCGAAAACCATAAATGGCCGAACGGGTTGTGACATTTGTTCGCTGAACGGGAGTGTTTTGATATTTTATTTATTTTGTTTGTAAATAATTATAAATTAATGTTTTGCAAATAACACATCAATTGTTTACTCGGACGATCAGTTGAATGTTTCTGTATTTTTGTGATTTATTTTTAAGTCATAACCTATGGTTAACAGGTATTTAATTTGACCTTATTAATAATATGAGAAAATGTACATATTCTGCGAGTGCATTTCGTATTCTACGTAGATACCAGTGCTGATGTTATTGTTATTCTAGTGCATTGTGTTTACAACTGAGTAATTTCCCATTATTTTGTCGTTCGTATAATAATCATAATATTGTTTTTTTACAGTAAACTTCCCATTGTTGAAATACGAACGCCAACAACTAAGATTATTTTGATTTTCTCTGCTTTGTTTTTACTATTTTCTAACTTTATTTTAAATAAACTTTTACTTTATTGATGATATCGAAATGTAAATATTATTTAAAACTTAATGATTTATTAATTTACAATTTAATTAAATAATATGAAGTTCTAAAAATATAACTAATAAGTATAACTATCACATTCCACAGCCCTCCAGCAGGTTTTGCCTTGTAATTTTATATCTGGCTGTTGTACAAGATAATTTATATCTGTTAATACATGTGTTTTCCTATTATAGAAGTTATATTGTCTTGATATTTTTTCATTTCTTGATATTACTTTAATAAAAGTTTTCACTACCTACATAAGAATTGTTGTTTTTACAGAATGGTGTATAATTAACAGAACTTATAATCGATTTACAAATTAAATGGAGCTGAAAGTTTGGGTAGAAGGGATACAAAGAATTGTTTGCGGAGTTACCGAACACACAACTTGTCAGGTAATTTATTTTCAAAAAATTTCATGTTTCTTATAAGCAAATTTACATGTAAAACAACCTGTGTTTTTTATTCTTATCTGGTCTCTTTCATATTGACATTCACTTGACTAACTCCCGCCCCTTTTTTTTAAATATTTCTTTTTCGATAATGTGCTTTCACTTAACTAAAAATAATGTCAAAATGTACAAAATTCAAAAAAAGAACATTTTCTTAGTAAGTGTACAAGAGACCACACATGAGATTGCACTTATGTCTTTATGGGATCAAAACCATCCTCAAATGCAGTTTGTATTTGGCATCAAAATATAACAATAAACTATTTTACCGACCGACCTCGGTAGCCTAGTTGTACTGGCGTGTATTTCAGATCCGAGGTCCCGGGTTCGATTCCCGGTCGGGTCGGAGTTTTTCTAAGTGTTTTTTCACTTGAAATTTCTATCCGGGGTTGGCCTGTCTCAGATTGGACGGGACCGGTTGACTGGAAAAAATTGCCTCAAGCAGTAAGTTCCACCGGCTATACTGACACCTTTGTATAGAAAAGTGTTATACTATTATTTTATTATAAACCTTCAAACACACACTTCAGTGCATTAGTGACCCCAACAAGATTTGGATAGATCGTTGTTCAAAATAGCTTTCTAAAAATGTGGCAAAAATATTTAAAAAAATAACTAAATTTATTTAAACAATGTGTCCAATTATTATAACTATCTACTTGATACACAGTATTGTTTCTGAGAATTTGATTTCAGTACTATATTCATTTTATTGTATTGAATGTTCCTTTATTTTTTTGTAAATAATATTAATAATTTAATTATTATAATGTAACTATGAATTCATAAATAACATGTCTATTATGTAGTATTGAAAGTATTGAATCTGATGCGAAAAAGTTGTAATATGAATTCGAAAAACAAATATTGCCGTACTTGTATTAAACTTATTTCCCACTGATTATTTTCAGGATGTTGTCTTTGCCCTGGCGCATGCCACCGGGAAGGTGGGACGCTTTACGCTCATAGAAAGATGGAGAAGTAACGAAAGACTCTTAGCTCCGCACGAGTTTCCTTTAAAGGTTCGTTTTATAACCATGTGTTTTTTATTGAGTTTTGTTCAAAAATCAACGTATCTAATAGTATCATTGTAATGTTTAAGATTCTCATGAAATGGGGTGAATATTCCAACGATGTGCAGTTCATCCTGCAGAGATCCGATACGGTCAACATTAAACCAAATCAGCAGCAAAATGTTCCCGTACAAACCACAAATAATTACAATAATAATCTGGGTTTCAAATCTCCCACGTTAAACCCTATGAGGTGAGACTATTAGAATAATTCTATATTATATCTTTTAAAATTGTTTTGCATGAATGAGATTCCAAATTTAAGGGGTAGGCAGAGAAAATTCTCTTTTTAATACAAATACACTCTTTTTCGGTTCTTCCACCGACATACCATTTCTCATACAACCTCTCCTATTTCTTTTTCTTCTGACCTGGCCTTCCTCAAAGATGGAATTGATGTGTTTGATCCATAGGTACCATTATTGCTCGACCACGCTTTCTTACATCAGATGGTCAGGAAAGGTTCTCTCGTTTTCAGTCTCATAAGTTATTTTTGTAATTCTATTTGCATCCACTTTTTTAGCATGTCCAAAACATTTTAACTTTCATCTGTGTAACAAAACTCATTTCCATACCAAAGCAAACATTATTGAGAATCGATCTTAACAGATAATAATAAATAAATAACACTCTTCTATACATAGGTGTCAGTATAGCCGGCGGAACTTAATGCTTGAAACATTCTCTACCATCAGTCAACCGGTCCCGTCCAATCTGAGACAGGATTCCAACCCCGAGTAGAAATTTCAAGTGAAGAAACACTTTGAAAATTTCTGACCCGACCGGGAATCGAACCCGGGACCTCTTGATCAGAAGTCGGAGCCTTTGCCACTAGGCTACCAAGGTCGGCAACAGATGATAAATATGTGAGATTTAAAGTAATAGGTGTGAGAGCTTACAACCTATATTGCCTCGGGTCAAAGTCCCATGGTTCTCAAAATGTCTTTTTGTATATTATATCAACAGAGTTGGGTGTTGACGGGTTTTATTTATTATGTTTATTTTTTACATTTCTTTCACTTAAATGTCATTTAGTCAGTATAAAAATAGCACATTTACATTACAAAGATGCATCGAAGGACTCGGTATAATTATGTTTGGAATGTTGCCAGATATATTTGAAATTCTTCCTGTCTAAAATATTATTAATATTATCCGGGCTGTCTAACATTCAATTTCTTAATGGATTTTAATACCAAAATATTTCATTTTCATAACCATTACTACCTTACACGTTGACTATTTATCATAGGTTTCTTGTCTATAATTTCAATGATTAACTTTTCAGTTTCTTTATGCTAGTATATTAATAATTATTGTTGTTTTGACGTAAATTCTCAGGTCTGGTAGTAGTCAATCGAGCGGTAGTAATGACCTCATATCATCTCATCCCTTGGAAAGGTCTAAAGATGGAAGAAAAAGCCAAACATTTGGGTAACAATCATATTTACCTACTTATGATAAACTTTATATTTTTACCCTATTTTAAAATCTGTTGATCTGTGGTTCAACCAAGGATCACATGTTCTGCGTCTGGGGGGGATGAACCATGGATTAAATTTTTTCTATTTAATAAAAATATTTGACCCATGCCATAGACATCTGTTTGCCTGCACATGGTAATTCGAAATTACACTTGATAATATAGCAGCTCTGCCCCATAAAACTTGAATTTTATAAGCAAACTTAACCATAATCGGTCAAAAGTTATGGAAATGCGTTTTTGCTTTTGTTAAAATATTGTTTTATTAAAAAATTAAATCATAATATGGCATAAAATTGGATGGGAGAAAATCTGTAATAAATTACTTAATGAGTTCTTATACATTTGTAATAACCATCAGCTGACGTAAATCAAACATAAAAGGTTTAAACTGTCTCGGTGGCCGACTTAATCCAAGCATCCACCATAGAAGAACTATTTTCACACTGATTGTCATTTATTAATTATGTTATTTGGTTAAGCGGTGGATCATCCCATGTTAGAAGTCTGAACCACATTAATTAATTGAGTCTCTAGAAGTTTGCAATATGTTGTCGTTGATATTATTATTTCTGAAGTTCTGAATATCGGCTAATTAGTAGGTAATAAACGTTCATCTCTTTTTTTAGAAATGTTAGCAACAATTTGTCACATCCGAATGGTCAGGAGAGTAACATTCAAGGAATGCAGACTGAGAACAACCGTACGATGAGTCCTCAAAATGGTTTAGAGGGTGGACATCCAGTTGGAGTGGTCAGAGGTGTGCCCCAGAGTAAGGCATCTCCGGTTCATCAGATCAGGAAAGACGCCCCTCCTTACAGGTATTTACCTTCTTTCAAATTCAATTAGCGAGAACTTGTGATGGAAGTTTATCTTAAATGAAAGGTTCTAAGATGAATGTTTATAAAACAAAGGTGCTGGTGATGTGATGATGTATGTAAAATTTGATGTTGCATAAAAAAGAAAGATACAAATTTGAAACAAGTGGATGAGTATAATATAATAGGTACAAGATGATTATGAAAAAAAGGAAATTGGCCGATAGCACTTAGGGAGCGTTCAAGTATTACGTAACGCAATATGGGGGGGAGGGGGGGTTTTCTTGTAAAACGTTACTAATGTATTACCGGCGCCGCAACAAAGGTATTTAGTGAATTTGCAGTAACAATTGTGATTTGAGGCATACGTAGTTGTAATATGTGCGTTAGGCAACGTTTAGAGAATGGGAAGAGGGGTAACAAAGAGCGTTACGGTGCATCTCGGGGGGGGGGGGGGCGTTACGTAATACTTGAACGGTCCCTAATGCGTTGGGTTCCTAGGGAGCGGCCGTCATCTGACAAGACGGCGTCTTTCAAAATTATATGACAATGTTTTTCGTTACTATGGAAACCATATTGGCAATGTTCTCAACTGACATATCCACCGCCGTTTATTGTAGCGGCGTATCCGTAGGAAAACAACCCATTAGACCTCTGATGAGACATTAGAATGTATCTCTAAAATCCAAACAGTTGACGCACAATGCAATCCAGATGCCATTCATGATGTATGGACGATAAATCTAGGAGTTAGTATAAATGCTGTAGAAATGAGGTTACTATGCAGCATAATATGTGGGAAAAAGACTAATTATTATTGATAAATTGAGGTATGATGGTATTAGAATGGAATCGATGCACAGAGACATGGTGGGTTCCTCTTCATTTCAATCACAATACCGATCCGATTCCAACTTAATAAAGATGTCATTATCACACTTAGCATTTGGTTTCAATGCATAAATACAGTTCCATGTAGGTCTTTTTTACATTCGGTAATGCTTTACGTAAAAAAATCTATTAATAAGGTTTTATACAATTATATTATAATCTATTAAAAGTATTGACGGTCGACTTTGAGATCAGGATTGAGTTTCAAAAGTAACCCCCATGGTCTGACCAAATAAAGCAGAACATCGTTCCGTACATCTGGCTGCGGACAGACAAGCCTGAAGAACAATGGTTTACCAAAGCGCCCTTGAGGTGGTGTTACACCACAAAACGGCGCTATATAAATCATCTTATATTATTATTATTATTTTACCAAGCATAATAATCATGAGCCTCAAGAGTGAGAATAATCAGTGCCAAAAATAAGAAGATGCAGATTTTTGCAGTGTATTACCAGTGTTTGATTTTTGTTTTAGAGAACCACCGCCCCCATATCGTTCCCCTCCTCCGCCCAACACGTCTCCACCAGGAGCCAAGCCTGTACATCTACAAGGAGGGCGGCCGCCCAACATGGGGCACACGGAGAACGGCAGTCCTCTGCATCATCATCAGCCTGGCAACATGAGCAGCGAGGCAGTGGCGTATAACCAGCAGTATAGGGAGTTGGTGAGCCTAGTCAATTATCAAAGGGAGAAACTGTCCAATCAGCAGGCCGATCTTACCAAGGTTTGTCCTTAATTAATATACATACATTTATCAGAAGAGTGAGGTTGTAACAGTTTGACTAAAAATACTATAAAATGGACAATTCAGTTATTATTCAATGGTTAGAATTTTGATTAATTTGACCCCTTAAATGGCGAAAACATTGTTAACGTAAAGTGATCACACTAAACCAGCATTCAAAATAATTGTAGAAGACGGGCGTAAAACCTTAGTGGTTCAATTTCGTTAAAATCAGATACTCAGCATCAATCGTTGGTTCTATAGTATGCTAAGATCTAGTCCTGAGGAAAAAGCACACAAGAATCCCCTAATACCATTGACTTCCTCTAAGCACCTGAGAAAGTCCCACCAAAATATTAGAGAATCCATATTTTTTTTTTTATATTGTGATTTTTTTTTCTCAAATATCTTAAAAACAAAATACCTGATTTTTTTACTATCTCCAGTAAGAATAATATTGTAGAAATTCAACTTCATGTATTTCCATCCTAAATTTAACGTTTGATTTGATCAAGATATATTTTTTTGCGAAAAAAACATAATTGGCGTGCACTGCTGGTATTTGGACATTTGGTTGAATTCATTTGCAGTTATATTCAAACAAATAATATTTTTATAGAATATCAGGTTATGTTATTTTGGTGGAAATCACTTGACATTGCCTGTGAAATTCTCAATTTGTGTTGAAGTCAAATATTAGGGTAATTGTTATGGAACCTGTCCTCCTGAGTTTGACAAAAGGGATGAAAAAAGTAAATGTGATTTGTGTTTTACAGTACGATGCTGAGATAGGGTTCTGGGAAGCTAAGGGCAGAGAACAACAACACCAAGTAGAAATGATTCAACAACAAATCAACTCTAGCGACACACAACTAAGAATAAGTACTGAACAGGTGAGTCTAGCTAGCTATATAGTTGTCAGAAGCCTGATAGATATCTTCTTATTTCATGACGCAAGCTTTGCTTAGTGTAGAAGACGTTGAAAGTGTATTTGTGTTCATTCTAGGTTCAATCGTTGGCTTATGTCGAAGACGAAGTAGAAGTGGCCAAGCAGACTGAGAAAACCTTAAAATCGGAGTTGACTTTGGTCAGGTCCAAATTGGCCAATTGCGAGACTGAATTATTGCAGTGTAAAAATAAAATACGGAAGCTGGTGGATGATATTCAGTTTGAACAGAGGGCGGCTAACCGAATTCAGGATACCAGGTGCGTCCACCATATTTTTGAACATCCAATCCATTTTTTTTAATTACTTACAGAAAGTCGAGGTTTATGGTTTATTTTTCTTGTTTGTATAGGCAACAACTGGAAAGGTCCCTTCTCACAGAGGTGGAGAGGTTACAGAGTGAAATACAGCAAGCTAAACACGCCACCGAAATGAATCATCTCACAGCGGATACTTTGAAGAGAGAGGTGAGTCTTTAAAGTGTGTAGAATGGTTGGGACATGCATGATGAACATATTCCAGTAGGAGTTTATAGGAGTAGCAAACCTGAAATGGTTGATTAATGATTGCCTAGTGGTTTAGTTGCCTTCTTTCGTATTGAAGTTTGGGACTTTGTTCCCAGGTGCTGACCATTTTCCTTTTTGACATGCGTGCTTTGCTTTAAGTGAAAGATATCCAAATTGTATTTGTGTTTTCACTTTGGGTTCAGAAAAAAGAATAGCTGTGGAAAACAAGGCTGGATGTAGAGAAGAAATCAGACAGTCTGTGGTGCTATGATAATCATTTTCATTACATACTTTATTATTTTCTCAATAAAATAAATATATAAATGTGGTTATGGAATTAAAATTCAAGATATTTGGATTATTAGCACTGAGGACTTTCACTTGGTAAAACTAACAGTATTTTAACAATTCTCTGCGGTATGTTAATTATGCAGCTATGTCACGCTGACCTCCTTCCAGCCGCTGATGTTTTATTCAATTGTTTTTTGTACATTCTTTAAATTTCATTTAGGTACAACTTGATTAAGTTTACAGAATCAATGGTAATAATAATGGAATAAAAAACAAGGAAATTCGTATTTAATCTATTTTCTTTATAAGTAGTTATGTATAAATGAAAGTGGGATCATTCAAAGTGAACATGTATTTTTGATATCTTCCACAGCTAGAGAAGTTTGTTTTTGAAAAAGAAATTGTTTTTTTAAAGTGGCTGGTAGCCTAGCGGTTTCGACGCCGACTTACGTACTGGAGGTCGTGAGTTCGATCCCAGATGCCAAACATCTTCCTCTTTCACGACACAAGCTTTAAGTAGCTTACTGTGAAAGAAGAATATGTAACATCTAATGACTCTAACAATTCATTACTGATATTCAATTTTTAGATGGAACAAACCACTTCGGGCTTACTACCGTCTTCTACTGTTATTTCGAAGGCTGGCTTAGTGTGACCACTTTACGTTAACAACGTTCGCCATTAGGTGGTAATGTTTGTCTCCGAAACGCCTAATCATGAGAATTCTCAACATGTTCAACATGTCGAAAAATCCCATGTATGCAACAAGTAGATATTTAATAATTAATGAAATATAGAGATAAATGTTGGAAATTTTTGAGAATAAGAGAGCAACCAAATTTAAGGACTGCGACTGCTGTCATGTATTTGGCGCCAGGATGTCTCATCTTTATTGCCTATTGGCTTTGTTGGTGAAAGAGTCAAAGAATGTATTTGTGTTCACTTTGAGTAAGCACAGGTGCATTTATATAATTCACATCATTCTGTATTTAGAAATGTATAACTACTTAGTGCAATAAAAATTGTTTCTCACTTTGTCTTAACTATCAATTATGATTATTTTCGATAAACTATCTGGATATTTTGTTTTTATGGCTACTTTTCTGGCTCTTCTGTATTAGCAAAGATAATTGTTTCATAATATTTTGCAGGTTGGTATGTTGGAGGCTGCAATTCTAGACAAGAAAAGACAAGTCGAGCAACTCGTCAACGAAATGAAGGAAGCCAACCTGCAGAGTCTCACTGGCACTACGGAAGAAATAAGATATCTTTTAGAAGGTGTGTATCGTGTGATTCGTGTGTATGACAAAAGTAATCTACTTACAGTAGTAGGTTATTGTGATCACTGCTTAATATAATTAGCCACTTTATTATTATTACTAGCTTATACCCGTCTTGCTTTACGTTTTTGATTCCGATTGTCAGGCTTGATCGGTAGGTAATTAAACAGGTTCTAATCTAGTTTCCCATTGCTTAACAGACCTCTAACTGACATAAGCACAGAAAAAGAAGAATGACACTTTTACAATTTTTGTGTTACCAACCTCATACTATTATACGAACCTACCGACATAATTTGCAAGTTTTCATAGAGAGAGAGAGAGCTCTTTGGTTTGAATCTTAGCTACATACAATAATGTGTGATAATTAATTAGGCATTCCACCCATAGAAGGTGATTTGTGCTATCTGTCAAACTTCAAAATGGAGGAATCATTTTGCAAATTTTTTCATTAAATCTTTATTTATTGAGAATAATAAGATTTGAATAACGTTTATATGTATAACAAATCAATCTACAATTATTTTATTAAATTTTCATACCGTAATACCAAGATTCCATTCAACGTTTACATGAGTAATTTTGTTTCCAAAAGATGGCTTACTGTCTTTTTGAGAAATTTGTATGAAGATCCTAAAAAATAGAGTTTTTTAAATAGCTCTAAAATATATTAAAGTTAATGCAGCAAATTGTATTTAAGAACCTTCTCAAGCAGTTTGCACGGCTCTGCGCAGATTCATATCTGATGTAGCATTTTTATTTTGAGCGTGATGCTCCCATATACGACAGAAAGCAGACAAACATTTCTGAATTATTATGTTGATTATTGATAATGGTCGAGCAGCTTACAGCTGATGTGCCCATGTCAGGCTTGCACAATTAATTATATCCCAAATATTGGTCCAGTTTATTTTTAAAAACATTTACACTTGAGGCTTCAACAACTTCACCAGGCAGCCTGTTCCACACCTCAACCACACGATTGGCAAAGAAATGTTTGGCCGGATTGGAGTTGAACTTAGTTCGATTGAGCTTATGGTGATGTCCTCTCAGATGTGTGTTAGAATTCCTTGTAAACATATTACCAAGGCTGGGCAGGTGGTAATACCCATTCAGGATCTTATACGTCTCTATTAGGTCACCCCTGTCTCTTCTCGCTTTAAGTGTGGTCAATCCAAGTGCCAGCAGCCTCTCCTCATACTCCATGTTCCGCAGCACAGTGGGAATCTTTGTCGCTCGCCTTTGTACTCGCTCCAGAAGATCAATATCTTTAACAAAGTATGGTGACCACACTTGGAACCCATACTCTAACAAAGGACGCACATAGGACTTGTATATCTTCAGGAACATCTCAATGTTGATCTAGCTGAAGGACTTTCTGATTAGGAACAACACCGAGTTGGCCTTCTTAACAATTTTACCAATATGTTCCTCCCACTTTAGATTATGAGAAATTGTCACACCCAAATCCACCTGGGTCTTGACCTCCCTCAACTTAACACCATCGAGGTAGTATGACAGCTTGGGATTGGAACCTCCGACATGTAAGACCGTGCACTTTTCCGGATTGAGAGTTATCAACCAGTCTGAGCTCCATCTGCTTATCCCGCATAGGGCATCCTGTATCTGTGAGCCACACACTAATGGATCGGCAAAAAATTTAGTATCATCAGCAAAGAATTCCGTTCTCGTTAGGGTAACACTTTGGAGGTCTGTAATATAAAGAATGAAAAGTATTGGACCAAGAACGGATCCCTGCGGCACCCCACTCAGAACTTGACAGCGCTCGGAAAATGAATCACTCACCCGTACGCGAAATGTTCTTCCAGTCAAGAAGTCTGCAATCCACGCCAGCTTGCCACGGATGCCCAAATGTTCGATCTTAGATAATAAGCGTTGAATTGGAATTATATAGAATAAAAAGTCCTATGTCCTAAATAATTGAATCATATTTCCGTTTAATAGAATCAATTGTTCAACATTTATCACACTTTCTTGTATTTTTACTAAGAGGCATGGCAGTCACGTTTTTGTGTATTTTTACGACTCGATAGATAAATTGCACATTAGAAACTATTTGTAGCTTAAATTCAAGTTCAGTGTTGAACTGTGTCAAGCTGTTCGAGCGTGCTTATAAAAAACGCAAACCCTGGAGAGAGATAAAGGATAAAAGACCGAATAACAGAACCTATGATGGGCACCAAATAGCTTTTGACACTAATGATTGGAAAGAGCAAAGCTGCCAGATGTTTTAAAGGTGTGAAACACTTGCCAATGATAAACCACAGATATTCGAAAAATATCTGCGACAATGGGACACAGAATGTGAAAAAAGTCAACTTTTTATGACGAAAGATTTTTTTGTACTGATATAAACTTTTGTTCTATAATATATGTATGTTCCTACATACAAAAAGGGTGCTGTTTATTAGAATTGCAAGTTAATAGAATCAAAACACACTGGGACAAACACAATAGCAATATCCAGCACCTACTATATATAATAACTCGTAGCATCAGGCATAAACCGTAGTTTTTAACATTTGCTTTTAATCATCGCTCAACCTTGCAATTTCAATAGTAGTAATGTTAAATAAAAATTATTCCATTTTCTCTAATACATTTACATTTTGTAATAAATTGCTAATTGGATTTTCACAAAAAATTTCAGTTCAAGAGATTCATCTTTTTAAAAGTAGTAAGTGAATAATTTACATCATTTGGAATAAAAATATGATGAATTTGTTTTAAGGATCCAGTAAACCAGGCAGCACAAGAAGAATTATAGGGTCGCCGAGGCAGCTGGAGAACGCCGTGCCGACCAACAAGAATCCTCACGGAGTATGGGTCTGATTAGCCACCAAGATATACCGGGCAACAGTATATTTGTTTTATGGATAGTTTCAAAAGGTGTCTTCATTTTTTCTGACCATTCCTTCTTGCATCATCAATATCTTAGAATGGACTTTTCCGAGTACCCTATCACCTGACCTTTCTTAAACACGTCACACACTTGAGCGATTTGTGTAGACTATTGGAAAATTCATTTCTACAAAGTTCATACTGTCAACAAGACAATGCGTTATGATTCGAAACGAAATTGGTGTACCTATACCTATAAACGACAATATTTTGTGTATAAATGCTAAAACATCAATCATTTGCATACAAAATTTGACTTATGTGAAAATTTCAGTGCATGCAAAATTGAGTGTATTTCTCCAAATTTTTTCATTTTGTAATGATTTTTATAATGTTAACTGGCTATCTAAGACCGAACATCTTCTTCAGACTAGTTGATGGTTACTGAAGAAGCAGACGTCCAATCTTCGAAAACCAGTTAGCGGAAGAAAGTCATTGAAATAACGCAGGATCAAGAGTGGTAGAGTACTCTAGTTGCCTCTCCATGTCCCTAAGTGGGGTTAGAAAGGAAATATTGTCATTACAATATGTTGCAAAATGTATTCCACCAAATAGTTACAGACAAAAAGCCTAATTTTCAATGTACTTAAACTTCCACATTAGTGCAATTTTGTGGACAATGTTAATTAAGCATCCATTATTATACGTTTTCGTAGTTTTTATGAAAAATCCTACTGCGATGTAGCCCTATATTGGTATATTGAATTGAAAAAATTGACAAAGTTGAATATTGTAAAAGTTTTTTAGACGTGATGGACCAGAAAAGCTACACTCAGTGATAGCTACGATCATGCCTTTTAACATATTGTATTGAAATCTTTTAGAATTTTATCTCTGAGAATATTATTATTATAAAGATATGTAGAATTATAAAAAGACTAGGTTTTAGATAATATTTGAACACCAATATAAAAGTATTTGTCAAACATTGGATTGGATTCTGTACATCAGAGGTTAACTATGCCATGTTGATTTATAGGCCAATCGAGAGTTTTGTATCGTACAAGATAACTGGGTGAATCACCGACATCTTTTCTACTTGATTTCCAATCGCTCTTAAACGCATTCATTACGACATACCGATTGTGGCTTTATTGTATTCTAAACGCAGTTTCATAATACATTTTTAGTCTTTTATATAAAAATGGAGAGCTATTTCCCGATGTCATCGCATCACGCCTAAACGGCTCGACCGATTTCGCTTATTTTTTTTGGTCGTGTATGCTTTTATCAGGAGAAGGTTGTTTTCATAGATATTTTTGGAAAATTGCATGGAATATTAGAAAATTAAAGATAACTCTAAGTAGGTAACATTTTTACTACTTTAAAATATATTTTTTATTCAAAATGTGAATTTCTAAAATTGGCGTTAATTAAATTTACTTAGTAACATGTTAACAAAGATTGATTTCAAAATGTAGGTACCTACGCTATTGCTTACATAACTTCATTCTAACGTATCTATCATGTGCAATGCAATGTGCATCGTTGATACGTTAAAGAAGCTGAATACAATTTACTTATCTACCATTATTTACTTTATTGAAAAAAAAACAAATTGAAACACGTCTGACAAGGTTAAAATTGAAGATATAGGTATATGAAAAAATGATAGGTAGGTACTGCTTTTAGTAAACTTTAATTATTTCCACTATATTCAATCAATCAATATCATTTTAACTGATCAGAATAACTATTAAAATATCGAAAATAATAACCTAAATTCTTTTTTGCATTTTACATAGGTCAAGATTTTTTTATGTAGATAAAAATTAACTCAGACACAATGAATGCAGGTTTTTCTAATGCCAGTAAATGGTCATCCGTGTTGTAGGTATAACTAAAAACCGAATTTCAGCTATATGACATAAAACCTAAAATACCTTTATTATTTATTTCGATACGAAGTTCGACGGGTCAGCTAGTAATTAAATAAAGAAGTGAACACACCCACATTGAAAACCAAAAAAATAATAATAATTTTTTGTGACAGATAAGAATAACTAGTATGGGATAGTAAAATTGTTTATTTTTTCAATTAACCTCGCAATTTTATTACCTTACCTAAAATCAACCGAAAAAGACATCACTGCGATGTTAAACGTCACAAACTATCCACCATTTTTAAATAGTTCTGGGCCCACCCAAAGCGAGCACATATGCACTTTCGACATCATTCACATAGAGCAAAGCTTGTGTTGTTAAAGTAGGAATGCTCGGCACCGGTATTCGAACCCAGGACCTTCAGTACACAGGATGTATGGAAGCCACCTACCAACCATCTCAATTATTCCATATGTGCTCACAATTTAAAACTACCCTGGACTTTCACAAATATTTCGAATCGAAATTTTGACAATCCATTCAGCCGTTTTTTGGTAGTATAGATCTCGTTGCACTTTCTATAGTAAGTAAAAAAATTCAGGAAACTGAAACTACTTATATAATAACTTTCATTAGATGGACAGCGACTGTTGAAAACTAGTGTAGATGTATGATAGATAATGAATTTACTATAACAACTCTCATAGAATGACGAAACTTGACATGGCGTAGTCGACCTTGGACGTACAGAATTATAATAGTTTAGCGTAGTTTAATTTAAAAGAAAACCCTATTAGAATTGATATTGTATATAATCTGTAGTAAATATTTACTAAAAATTAAACCTGTACCAATGAATAAAATAAGTTTATTAAACAATTTATTATTAATAAATATTGTATATAAGCATGTATGTAGTATAGTATAAAGAGATTTCAGATAAATAGATTTAGAAATCTATCTACGTTAATAATATATCTATCTATTTGTTATTATTAAATCAATATTCTTTATTGCATTAGGATTCATTTTAATGAATTCAGAATTGTACTTGTTGGACTTACTCGCATTGTAATATGATTCAATTGCCGTCAAGTTTTGTTGTGTTTAGTATAACTCTAAACAGAACTTAATATTTAAATGAGATATTTTATATCATGATATGAGTCGCCAAGTTTCGAAATCCTCTATAACACATTTTGATCAAATACGAGTTATTGATGTCGTTGGATTCGGAATTAAAAACTCTATAATCCTAGAATATTTTTTCTTTCAAAACACTCTTGGTTGATTTAAAAAAAATAAAATAAAATGAGCATGAGAAACGATCCACGCTATATCCCTTCATATGCCTTTCGATATCCGCTATAACACAACCGACCAATAGGAGGCGAGAATTTCACAAATTTCAAAATGGTTTCCAGTACAAATTTATTGTTGTCGAAGTTAGTAGTTGTCTGACAATTTTGCTTATTAATTATTTAATAATGTGTGATCAACTTGAGAATGTTAAAAAATGCGAAAAAAACATAGTAAGGAAAAAGATAAGACAACCAGAAAAATGGAATGTTAATATACAACGCCAAAAACGGTAAGTAAACATTGACGAATTTTGAGGAAATTTCGAATTTATTCCTGTTTTTTTACAGTGGCGTAGGTACCCATGTAAAAAATTGGGAAACAATTTCTTTAACGTGGTACGATAAAATTATATATAAAATTTATAAATTGTTGATCATGAATTTTTTTCCGTGAGGGAAATAATTTCAATAATCAAATTTAAATAAAAAACTTTGTACCTACATACCTAAGTCTTCCGCAATTTTATTAAACCTGACATGTTTCGAAGGAGCACGCCCTTCATGGTCACAGGTTATTTGAATCTCTCACGTTTGACAAATTGGAAAGATTTAGAAATTTCATGATTTTACAAAGACTTGGAGGAAGATATCAGTTCAGATACCATTTCACTGAAAATAATGGAATTATTGATGACGGTTCCCCGATTTGTGAACAAAGAGACCCTGAGGTTTATTTTTTAATTTAAAGAAACAAACTTATCTTGTAAGTGTTCGCTATTTAAAACTATTATTCAAGCTTATACATGCTTAGATTTTTACTCTTTCCCGCTAATTAAAATGTACCTGCCTAAATCACTCAATAATGAGTGGACTAATAAAAAAAAATGTATCTACCTAATAAATTGCAAATATCTACGGTTTCTTTTGTAGGTATAACGTGTAAATAATAATGTCAGAACTTTTCCGAAAGAATCCAAAAGAAATCCGAAAGAATCCAAAAATACCCACGAATTCACTAAGCTTGTTTAATTTTAGTTTTGATAACTTTTCTGATAACGTAAAAAATACTTTACTAAAACATCATTGTTGTATTTAAAATTTTGCTTATATACCTATTTTATTTCCAATTTATATAAGGTTTTTTTTCTTGAACCTACATAAAAATAAATGTCTAGGGCCTAGGCTATTGTAATGAAAATTTTTAATAAAAATCTTTTTCGTCATAAATACCTACCTTCCTACCAGCATTTTATTTTGTTCACGCCACTGGAAAAAATGCACGTGACCATTCATAGTTGATCCTTTCAAAATCAGCTATATCACCATGTGTGAGTTTCAAAACACGCCATAACCTGATATGAGTATCAAAAACCGACATATCAATTTTTATTTTTACAAAATAAGCAGTTTGTTTTTATTTTAAAGCAATTATTTTTTTGAGCTGCATTGCTGTAACAGATTTGCAAACCCCAGGCTTATTAAACTTCAGGAAAGCAAGTTTAGTATTGAAAAAAAAGTTTTTATCGTTTTTCTCAAAATCACGAAAAAGTGTTATAGAGGATTTCGAAACTCGACGACACATATGAAATATGGCCTAATATTACTGAAAAATTGCCACACTTTAATTTATTCTGAATAATAATTTATCTGTTGCATAGCACTACTTAGTTTATATTGTTTATTTTTTACAACTGGCAACATTTGTTTCTCGCATGACCAAAATTCAAACTTCAAAAGTCAAAAGTTTATTATTAGTTAAATTATTCTTCTTTACGATGTGGCAATTCAGTTGTAAATGATGTACTTATATTATATTTTTGCTCAATTTTTATTAGTTGAGAATATTGAATATATATTTTTATCAAGCTCATTTTTAAATAACTTTTGTACTTAAATTCTTCAATTTTTTTTTAAATAAATGTATATCTATGAATAATTTTCTCATTACCTTATAAATTTGTGCCATTGTTAAGCAATTTCTAGACAAACCTAAATGAATATTTAATTTTAACCCTTTGTTACTTGACGGTACAAATTTGTACCGCAAGATTTAAAGGTTCATTCTAAAGGCCTTAGTAGAAAGAAGTTTGTCATGTTCTGACGGTACATATTTGGATATGTTATTTACAACATAAACAGTATTGGATGATGAAGTTCGAAAAAATGACACCAGGGGGTTCAGTTGAAGCATAGCTGTCACTGTGTGTGGACGCGTATTTTTTTCATCATTTTAAAAACCATATTTTGTGTTCAAAATGTCAAGTAAGTATATTCAAAGTCGTTTATTTTGTAATATTGACTATTATTTTATCATTTTGATAACAAATTATGTTATTTTTGTTAGTTTTTATGCTTGTTTTGTGTATATATTTGCTTGGTACAAATTTGTGCCGTCAGGTAACATGTACATTTTTTTTTGTTAATTATCTTATTATTGCTTTAGGAAGAAGAGTTGCTATGACAGGCCTTACTGAAAAAGATATTGAGGATGTCTTACTTGAGGATTTGCCAGATGCCTATGCAGGTTCCGAAGTTGACTCTGACGACGATTTTTCTGGTGAAATTAATAATTTTGACTCCGTTTTTAATGATCAAATCGAACAAATTGAAAACAATATTCAAGTAGGAGATGAAGCCCCTAGTGGAATTACAGCGAACCTGGAGGAACCTCAACGTTCTTGGAAAAAAAGAGATGTTGAAAGCAATGTTCCAGAATATGTTCTTCCTGAAGGTAATACGGAATTTATTCAAGCATGTGTGACACCAACTTCCATATTTATCAAACTTATTGAGGATATTATTGAGCCAATTGTTTATCAATCTAATTTATATGCCGTTCAACTAAATAGAGTATTAAATTTAAAAAAAGAGGAACTTCTGACATTTATAGGAATGAATTTTCACATGGGTTATAATACAAGACCTTCGTGGACAGACCATTTTAACTCAGCTCTGGATTTAAATAACCCAGTTATATGTTCAGCCATGTCACGAGATAGATTTGCCCAAATACTTGGCAGTCTTCACTGCAACAATAATTCTATGATCCCACCTGGTTGCCAGGACAAACTATACAAACTAAGACCGATGATCGATGCCTTAAACAAATCATTTGTAAAATATTATAACGGGACAAGGGAAGTAAGTGTAGATGAATCTATGATAAAGTACAAAGGAAGATCTACAATAAAACAATATATGCCGATGAAGCCCATCAAACGTGGGTATAAGATGTGGTGTATTGCGGATCAAAAGGGTTACATTTTTAAGTTTATAATTTATCAAGGCAGGGATGAGAAACTTGAAGAGGAATTCAAGGAGTACGGTTTAGGAGAACGTGTCGTGTTGGAATTGACAAAAGAAATATGGGGAACTAACAGGATGGTATATTTCGACAATTTCTTTTCATCGATAAGATTGATGGAGAGATTGAAGAACGAAAGTATACTGGCATGTGGTACAGTTCGTGCTAATCGAAAAGGGATTCCCAAAAACATGGTGGAAGAAAAGAAAATGAAGCGCGGTGACTGGGATTATAGATTTTCAGAAATGGATATTGGAGTATTCAAATGGAAAGATAATAAAGTTGTCCATTTAACATCTAACTTTCATGGCACAGAAAAGAGCACTGTAAAAAGAACCGAGAAGGATGGTTCAAAGAGTGATATTCCATGTCCTTTAGTTGTACAGAAATACAACCAATTTATGGGTGGAGTGGATACTGCTGATCGGTTGAGGGCACTATATTGCGTTGACAGAAAATCTAAAAAGTGGTGGCACAGACTTTTTTGGGGACTACTGGATGTGGCATTTGTGAACTCATATGTTATATATTGTGAGCTTTTCGAAAAGGTGACATTGAAAGAACACCGCCGCAATGTTGCTATGGGTCTAATCACTCACAAACAAATTAATCTGAAACGACGTTCTTTGGACATGGACATAGGGTCAACTCCAAGCACATCTAAAAGAAGAAAGTTGAACTATTCTGTTCCTAAAGATGTTCGATTAGGGAACAGAGGTATACACTGGCCTGTTTTTGCCAAAAATAGAGGAAGATGTGAGTACTGCAGCATCCAGAAAATACAGTCCAAACCAAGTACTCTCTGCAGTCACTGTAAAGTGTACTTGTGTTTAAACGATTAAAAAAACTGTTTTTCAAAATATCATGATGTATAGCTTTGATCATCTTACGAGAATCTAATCAATCATGATGATAATATTGATAAACAAAATAAATTCAACGTTAATATATGTAGACAATAAACTAATAATGATAAGTTATGGAGATGTATATAAATAAATACAAAAAATCTCTGTAAAAATATTTGTTATAAATATTTTATTGAAACTATTTTATTGTTTTATTTTATACCCTTATTCCCTGACTGGACAAATATGTACCACACTTTTTTTACATACTTAGAAAAAAAAAAAGTTGAAAAAAATTATAAAATCTTGTTCTCGTAAACAAATATAAGAGATAAGTAGTAAAAAATATAAAATAAATGGGTTATTTCTATATTCAGGTAACAAAGGGTTAAGCAAAGTACAAACTTATTCAAAACGATTGATTATATTATGAATGTTTGGATAAATATAAATTGTGATAAAAAAAATGTTAGATATTGTTTAGTTTGCCATATTGCTAAATTATCAATAAACTCTTCTTTTTATTTAAATGATACATATTTTGCACAATTTGATTAAGATTTTTCTACTTAATTTTTTCGCACATAATATTTCTTCATTAATTTTTTAGATGCAATATGTACCAGTCAAGTGGATTAGATAAAACATACTTACATAAACAGTATTTAGTTTCTTTACCTTTGACTTTTTCAGTTAATTAGACTTGACAGCTACATACTCTTGGTTTTATGATCAAGCTTGCATATTATGTTTAGTCCTAAAATATATCAATCCTTTGCACTCTATTTATTTTGTAAGAATATGGTTTGTTTGGAGTTATTAGATACTGATTAAAGTAATTAATAGTAGATTTTCAAATTACATTTTCTAGAAATCAATCTGTTATATACTTTTTTTTCAACTTAATGATTTTTTTTGTAGATGTAAAGCAGTAAAACAAAGAAAAATTGTAATGTCAGCTGACGGGCGACTTACGAGTGCAAAGGGTTAAAAGCCTATTTTTGCCATTCACTGGTGTGACACCAAGATAAGAGATAAATGCCTATATTAAAAAAAAGAAAAATACAATGAGTATTCAATACTCATTTCAATATCTTGAAGGAGCATACGCATTTTAATTTCTATAAAATTGTGTTTTGTTTCTTTTTTTTTAATTAAAAAGCCTATTGTAGATTTTTTGTGACTCATTCAAGAAAATCTATAAGCTTTCTCCTTACCAGTGATGCAGTTACTTTAATTATATTTTATTGTAAAATAAAATTTTGCTCAGTGTACGTAGATTAGAAATAAAAATAAAACAGTCATTCTAATAGATTAGGTGATTTTTTTTACCAAAATTTAGCCTTTTTTTTATTTGAATCAACCTCTTTGAGTCCAGAAGTAAATTTCAAACTGTGACTATATTCAGATAAGTCCCATATTGAAAAGTTCTGTAATAATCATTTGGAGTACTTACTGATAAAATGATTTTTCTTGCATTTTTAATAATAAACTATGATCTCTATGTAATTATAAGAAATATATAGTTTTATTTTATCTGTGTGTGTGTGTTTGGATTTATTAGTTTTAATTAGTACCTACTCGAGATGTGTTTATAACAATAATAAAAATAAATTATTATATAAAATAAAAGATATCTATTCGAATTATTTTTTTTATTTAATCCTTTAACATGTTCAAAACTGCCGACTACACAGATCCATTGTAGGAGAAGATTGTCACTGCAGACAACTTTACTTAGGGAACGAACCTAGATAAAAGGAAAAAGTCTGCCATTTTTATGTTTGCTGTCACTGCGGTGTGTTGTTGTTTGTACTGAAAATCTTATAGTGCTATATTTAAATTGTGTTTTCTCAATTAAATACAAATAATATGGTTACAAATTGTTCCAAAAGGATGTACTGTTTATGACTATTAAAAATGGTGGCCATCCTTTTGAAGTGTTTGACAGCTCAGCATGAGTCTGCCCAGATTTCTATGTTGCTTACTTAACTTGACCTATTAAAATGTAGGGAGTTTTGCACCCATTCATCCAGTAGTTGTGTTATGGATCTCGGGTAACCGTAAAACAAGCAAAGAGCATGGAATTTTGTACAAACAGAACACCCATGTGGATAAAATTGGCATTAAACCCATTCTTTAATTTGGCAGAGTACTTAAATAAAATAAATGAAAGACAAGTATATAGATTTCTCTTAAACAATATGGCTGCCATTAACTGTTAGTTTGCCAGTTCCGTCTGATTTATCACCTTTTTCAGATTTGCAGAATGTGGATCTCGAGTATATTCCATTGCTCAACTTTAACAAATTAAGGTAGGAAATGTTAGCAGCAAGAAGTTTTTTTGGGTCGGGTCACTAAGTGAAAGTGGAAATGGCCAGGATTCGAACCCATGACCTTCGATACCATAATATACCACGGGGCTATCAACCACCTCTACCATAAAACAAAGTTGATTGTAAAAGAGATTTCGGATATCCACAAGCAATTCTCTTCACGTACCCTGGAATGGAATTGCAAATCTTTAAATCAAGTTTCTGATAAATAATGTGCCGGGCTGCAATGAATAGCTCGGCTTCATTTGAGTTTATTAGAGTTGGGGGTGTAATGGAACAAAAAACTGAATAAAAAATATGAGATACTTTATTATTTTACAAAGTAATTGATGTCTTAGAAAGAAAGGACACAATAATATAATAATTACACAAGTACGAAATAAATATAGGAGACGTCCGCAAGTATGTACAGGCTGTTACGCTTTCTCTTCCTTCTCCTTGTTATACCTCTCCAGCTCCTTGAGGAACTGCACTTTGGGCTTCATAATATTGGGACGATCGCCTCTGCATTTCGGGCAAAACCATTTTCCCTTGG
Organism: Mystacides longicornis; assembly: GCA_963576905.1. NCBI lineage: Eukaryota > Metazoa > Arthropoda > Insecta > Trichoptera > Leptoceridae > Mystacides > Mystacides longicornis. The sequence continues at coordinate 24,640,506 of OY756432.1, read as the reverse complement.
GTTTGGTGCTCAGACCAACACAGGAGAAGTGGAACCACTCGATAGGACAGAGGTCATTGTCGCATAGTATCATTTCGCCAAACGATATTTGATCGCAAAGGCAGTAAGTAGGTTCGTCCGGATCAATCGGATCTGGATCTTCGGGTGGAGGAGTTTCGTCGCGCTGATTGGATTGCGTCTGTCGTGACTTGCGTTTCTTTTTCTTACCAGTACCTGTAATTAAACATTAGATGGTGATAAAAGTGTGATAGACCCAAAGACTTTTTGGAGGTGTTAAGTCTATTTCACAGATTTTTTTACAAAATAAAATGTTGAGAGATTTTGGGATATTGAAAGAGCCCCCCCACACTTGCTACTTGTTTAAACCACTATCAATTGCTTCCAATGAAACACAGGGAATAACTTCAGTTATGACATTTTTGTATGGTTCTTCAAAGCAACTAAAATGCTGCTCTTAAACAAGTTGCCAGCACGCAGTGGTCCTAAGGGTAAAAAAAGGCATCATCGACCAAGAATGACATGTATTGAACACATTGATTATGTCTTTATGGAAGGCCAGGTAAGAAATAGGAGAAGTTGTGTAAAAAATGACATAATGGAGGTAGAAGTAAAAGAAGCGTATTTGGATTGAAATGAGTGGTTGTTCATATTCTCTACCTCTCTCTGAAGGAACACATTGTGATGGCAAACTACAAGGTAAGATCTTTTGCTGCATACTGGAGTGAGGTTAGGTAAATAATAATGGAAAATGAAATATATTTTGTAAGAAAGGTCGTACCCATTTTTCCAGTGGCGTTCTTTTTATTGGAGCTGCTGTTTCCGCCTCTGGGTGGAGGCTCCACCTGTGAGTGCTGCATCTGGGACTGCATGTGGGAGTCACTCCGGTCTCTGGCTTCCCTATCCCTCTCTCTGTCTCCCTGTCCTCTCTCTCTTTCCCCACGTCCTTCTCTGCCATCCTCTCTTCCGTTGCCGCTTCTTTCATTAATATCATTGCTCGAAGCATTGTCATTGCGAGCTCTACGAGCACGTTTCGAAGCTCGTTCTGGAAACAAAATTTAATCAATATAGTAGACCTGCTAAAATATTGTTTACCCTATAAATTCAAGCCACGTAATAAAGAAAACAGAAGTTAAAAGATTTATTTATAACTTTTTGGAGGTGCATATGAGAATTCACTAAACCCTTCTTAATTTGAAGAGGTTCAGTGATAAGTTAATATGAGACGGGTGTGTGTATGGACCTCTGCCAAACCCTCAAGACTGATTCACCGAACCCCTGGTGTTCGATCGAACCAGGTTAAGAACCACTGATTTCTAAGGTTTGTTCTTGATTTGAAATTTTATCTTCATAATCTTTCAAAACACCATTTCGAGAATATCTTTTCAACTTGGCTTTATTTAGAAATATTGATAATTTGGATCTTTTGAAACAAAATGACATTAGTAATAGAGTCTGTCGAGACTATCGACTTATAATAGACAAAAAAGCACTGAAAACTGTGAAAGAGCATCGCAACAAACTTAAACTACATAAACACACAAAAATTACAAAAGCAGATAATAGTTTATATTATTATATACAACCATTAAACTCGCTATTTAAATTTTTTATGTGACTTTGAATTACTAGGTGGGCTTACAACAATCTTCTACTACTGTTTCAAGGCTGGCTGACTGTGTAACAATGTATTCATTAGATAGTCTAATTTAAAATCATGCACTATCATGAATATCTTGACTATCTTTAAAAAACCTCATGTCCATGGCAGGATTTGAACCTGCCACTTTAGCTGTGTGATGACGGGGCACTAATACCAATTATCATAATATCTTACCGCTTCTGTCTTTTTCCCTCTCTCTTTCATGATTAATAGTGGGACTGATATTCCCTTGTCCCGACCCTGCTCCGACTCCTCCTCTGCTTCCTGTGCCGTTGTTCCCGGAGCTTTGCAGTTGGATGCTGTCATTCCCACTAGTGTCCTTCAGGTTTGAAGGAGGGTCAACCACCATATGTTCCTCTTTGATGTTATTGCCATTTCCGTAGTCCAAACATGAAACTGAAATAAAAATAATTTTGTTTACATAAGAATTGTACAACCGCTTTCCATCATTTGTTTAGACCAAAAATAAATGTGCACAGAAATCCTTTTTAAAAGTATTCAACAGAGCTTCAAGAGTTCTCATCATTTTATATTTTGTAACGGAGAACTGGTTTATTGAAGAATTCTTCTGAAATTTTGCAGTGTTTGGGAGAATATAGGTATTGAGGTTTAGTTTTAAAAAGAAAAAAAAAATGTGTACTCATATTTTTGTACTGTGAAAACTTAATGACCATGGCCCCGTTCCACCATCATACTTTGCACATTGTAACATTTCATTATGCGAAAATCGCCTAGCGCGAAACAATCTTGTTCCATGAAAACGAAATATTCACTTGGCGGCGTCTAGATCATTTGAAAACTCTTTTCATTTGTACAGTGGTATCTAGGGTGGTGCGAGTTGAAACACAACGCAAATTCGAGACGTCAAAATAGTGTTTTCAATTGATTCGCAAAGTCGTAATATTTTCTTAATGAATAGTGTCTATGGTGAAACAAAACTGTTTGTCCTCTAGAACAAAAACGATGCTTTAATTTGAAAAACTGCAAAGTTGCGAGGTATGATGGTGGAACGGGGCCCATACTTAGTAACTTTTCAAATAAAAAACCTTAGAGCTTTTGACAATAATTAAGACTTATATTTTTTAATTTAATTTGACACAGTTGTTTGATAGTTGGTGCAATCGTCTGACTGTATCTTGTAAACATTGCTTTGCATTTGCCTTAGCAAATTCATCAGGTGGAATTATATTGGTAAAAAAAAAGTAATAAATTTATCATTAATCTAATTAAAATTCAATAATAATTAATAGCTAGTTACGAATAAAAAAAGTAGTTATGTTTTACAAATACGATATCTTACCTAAATTCCGATAGTCTAGATCCAGCTGCCTTGATTTATGGTCAATGAGGTCTTGTAAAAGTTGCACAATTTGTAGCTTCTCATCACCGAGCTCTTGGGCCACAATCAAAGACTGCTGAATTCTGCTAATCGCCTTGTTCCTTTTGTTATTCTGAACGGAATTTGAAACATCCTTAGGCAATAATGAGTTATTCACATTGTTTTGGACATCTCGAAGACAAGCTGAAAAACAAAAAAAAAATTAATAACCAAAACTCAAACAGCATGATTATAGAAAGGCGACGTCCAAATCTGTATAATATAAGTGGAATAATATTGTTATTTTTAAGTTATAAAATATGTAATTTTTGTAACTTCATAATCTAAATAAATCACACTTAAAAATCAAACATTTTTAGGATGATAATATTTGATACAGCAATAAATAAAACTTTGATCTACTTTCATCAGATTTTAGGTTATGACTGCTCCAAAATACCATAAAGATGACAAAATTGTGTGGTTATTTGAAATACACTCACATTAATATCATTTGAGAAGTAGGATAACATATATTTCATGGCAGAAAAATATCAATTTGCATAAACAATAATGTGTCAACAAGAAATGCTTCGAAAAATGTAATTTTTAATTTAATTTTTGAACAATGTAAATGAGCTCTATAAAGTTTTCAGAATGATTCCGACTGTATGCAAAACCACATGATATTGTGGAACAGAAACTGATTGCTGTAACGTGTTTGGGAATATTAAGACTCCCTTGAAGAATAATGAGAATAACTGGAAATAGTAACCGAATAGAGTAGAAATGTTAGAGGATTCATTGAAAAAAGGTTGAGCATGTTAAAAATATACACAATTTTCGTTATTAATCATACTGGACTATGTTTACCTCTATAGCTGACATCTAATTCTCTCATACGCGTCAGGTGTCGCTGAAGATCGTCGGGTAAATTTTCAACACAATCCAGATAATTCTCCACATAAGTGGCAGAATATAGAGCTTCTCTCGCAACTGGATTCAGCATCGTCAAAATAATTTCGGCATTTTAAAATATAATCAAAACGGCGATTAAGAAAAAGCACTAAACAAAAAACAACACACACAACATAAAGGAAGCCAATTTTTTTGTTGAAGTTGAATGTGAAATGTTGATTGTTGACAAGTGTAGTATTGCCAGCAAATAAAAATGAAAAAAGGCATTTTTGAGGCCACTTAGTATAAATTTGTTCTATTTTTCTATTACATGTTGTAATTTTTAGTTTTCTTGGCTTAAAAAAACAAAACAAATGCAACACAGTGATATTTATAATTTCCAAGTAATTGCTTATATATTGAAATGTTCCAATACAGTAAGGGGCCAAAAAGTGTCCCCAATGAAATAATATCGTTTAATTTAATGGGTTTATAGACATTATTAAAAAAAAGTCATTGTATACATTATTCTATCACCTTGAATTCTCAATATGTACCTGTAAATAATTTTATGTACCTGTAAATAATTTTATTTATAACATTCCCACCTAATAATATTGTGCAATTTGTTTTGATTTCCAATATTTTTTTATTATGGCATCATTGGTTACGACTCAATACGCATGTGTAGTGACCCCTACCGATGGTGTTTGAAAACAAAATATAGCCAATAGAATAATTTGCTTTGCATTTTGTTTAATTTTTTCGTTCGGTGAAGTGCTCTGTGGTTCCGCGATACATTTCTAAATTGTAATTGTGTTGTGTTTTCACTAATTGCAGAAAGCTTTCAGGTTACTAAAAATGACTTCCACAAATATCTTCGTTGGATTATCCGAGGATGGAAAGAGTTCTATCAAGTAAGTAATGGTATTTTAAATATTTTCACCCTTTCCTGACAGTTCGTAACGGCGTGATTTCTGAATCTTTCAAACTTTCAAAAGTTTTGTTTCTAAGTGAACGCTTATTTTATTTTTTCATCTCAAAATATTATCCCTTAGAATTGTGTATTTTTTGTTGTAAATAATAATAGTAATTCCGTTTTTCGTACGTTAACAGGATCAATTGGCATTATTTTTACAAATTTGATGTTTTTTATTCTATTTTCTACCTTTTACTGAACGATCCGAATTTTTTTTTTGTAAAATTAAATATTTTTGGTTAATTACAAATAAATTGCGCAATTTTACTTCAATTCTAATGAAACTTCGTAATTATCACCGGTCCGATATAATGAACATTCCAGATTTTATACGCTTTTTTTAATACCACTATAAAACTAATAGGTATAAGGATCCAATCCAAATCCAAACTCCCTTTAGACCCCACTTAGGGACATAGGGAGGCAACAAGAGCTCTCCATTGCGCTCGATCTTGTGCAACGTTAATGACCTCCTCCCACACCATGTCCAGATTCCTCAGCTCTGCTTCGAAGGAGCGGAACACAGTATGAGAGGGTCTTATTCGTCTCCGGGACCCTGATGGGAGGAAGGTATAAGGATACTTAAAAAATAAATTTAGTTAAAAAATAAATAAAAATTACCTATTAAAGATATGCAAGAAACTAGTTTCTGTGTAATTTAAAATAGTTATATAGGTATGTAAATCTCAGGAACCGATATAAATTTTGTTTTGAAAATGATGTATGATTTTAAGTTACGTTATTTTTGTAATAATTTCTATTGTAGCAACTTCTTCATCTTCGTATTGCAGCATCTGTAAAGACTTAAATAATAATTAACCTTACAACTTTCACAAAGGATTGCATTGTGCATTATCCCAACCTACGCAATTTTGCCTTTGTATGGGAGCATAAATACGATATTGTGCAATTAAGTTCTTGACTGTATCACTTTGCAAGTTCTTGTTGTTCATACTATTACAGACTATAAATGTCTCAAACATAGATTTTTTCCTTGCATTATATTCTGAAAACCAACTAAACATATTATGAATTTCAGTGTGATTATTATTTGCTTTTATTCTTGTACAAATTTTATTCACTTTGTAAAAAAAAACAACGTTTTCTTTACTGCCGTAAATAATATCGTTTTCTTTGGATTTGTGAGAATTTTCTCTGAGACGACACTACTTTCCTTATACAGTACCTATTCTGTTTGTTTTTCTGTCAGTATTAATCTTTATATTATATAAAAAAAATGTATCCCTATTTTCTGTGGTCATCGTATCACCCGTGAACGGCAAGACCAATTGCGCTAATTATTATTTTTTTGTTGTGTTTGTTATTATTGTATTGATCGGAATTACATAGTTTGAAAGTTAATTAATGCATCATTATACAAATTGGAACTCAATATTCATAGTTAGGACGACTGGACCGTCTGTCGAGAAATCTAGTGAAACATAAAAGTATGCCTTGTAGTATTTCTCGCCAGTCCACCAACCCGGCATTCTGAATGTTGCTATTTTGATTACATATAATGTTTTATGAGGAATTTCGTACCAATGAGAACGTTTAAGTTTCAAATTAAACGCAGATATGTAAATGATTTGAGCTGTAATTTTATGTACACGAAATGTTTCAATTATAGCATTTATCCTTATTACGATGTTGAAACTAAAGAGACGATCGCGATTCATAGAATAAAGATCTATGTAAGCGTGGGAATGGAACAAAGTTGAACTCTGAAAAGTGATTAAGTTGGTACAGCATCCATGGTGCAGTAATCATTATTGAAAGTGGATTCGCACAGCTGATCCAAACTTTTGTATCTAAATTGCTTAATGTTCCTAATTTTCAATACGCGCGAGACGGCTGGGGCATGTAATGAGACACGAAAATTTACTGGATACAATATTAGGGAACGGTCGAGGGTTTGATAGGTAGAGGACGCTCGCGGCAGGAATATTTGCAACAGATATGCCAGAACATGGAGTGCATGTCATACATGGTACTAAAGAGAACAGCGGAGAACCGAGAGGAGTGGAGAAGGAGATGTTCGCACTTGCCGCAAACCAATCCATATGATTGAAACCGCAGAAGAATAGGTATTCTTATATATTACATTATCTTGGACTCTCAAAGTTACTACAATGAACCGATTGGAAGCGTTTGAGATGTGGGTACACCGGAGAATGCTCCGCATACAATGGACAGACATGGTCAGCAACACAAGAGTCCTGCAAAGGGCTAGGGTTGATAGAGAGTTGCTGACTAATATCAAGGTCCGGAAGGTGTCCTACTTGGGGCATGTACTTAGAGGGGAAAAATACTATTTGCTGCACTTAATTATTAAGGGGAAAATAGAGGGTAGACGAGGGGTGGGCCGACGGCAAATATCCTGGCTCCGAAATATTCGTGAATGGACGGGGATCACGAGTGTGGAGGAACTGTTTCGTGCCGCACAGGACCGGGATGCATTCTCCAGAGTGATAGTCAACGTTGGGGCGACCTGACACGACACAGAAAGAAGAAGAAGAAGAATATATGACACATCAAGAAGATTGCAGGAACTGTTGGATAACGTTTGAACACCCAGAGTTTGAGACTATTGTTGGATCCCATTTTCAGTCAGTTCTTGAAGTCCTTCTGTCCCTGGAGCGCGTATCTATTTGGGGAAAACGTCAATTAAATAATTGTGAAGTGGTTGGTAGACCAGCGGTTTAATCGACGGCTTTCGTACTTACAGCGAACTGAAGGTCGTAGGTTCGAATCCCGGTGCGGAATATTTCCACTTTCACAACACAATCTCCGCTTTCTGTGTAAGATGCGTCGAAAGTGTATTTTTGTTTTCACTTTGGGTGAGTCCAGATTCATTTTTAAAAGATCGATAGTTTCTGTAATTCAACAGCACAATGACGTCTTATTTGGTTGATTTTAGGTACAGCATATTCTAGACTGCGTAGAGGTGCGTCTTTTTTCGGTACCTATCAGTACCTACTAGGTTCTGCTTTCTTAATGGACTTTTGCTCTCTTCATTTGCCTTCAGTTGAACTACATTATCCAGTAGAGATTTCTGACATCTTGGAAGCATTATCTGCCAAATATGCGAATGAATGCATATTATTATGTTGATGTTGCAATGTTTCTATCGCTGATATTGTACCTGGTCTAGTGCTACACTGCTACCACAGTATTAGGGTTCTTATAGACAATCTCGCACCTGGTGCTAGCGACCAGGTCGTGTTCAGACCTGCTTACGTTTATAGGTAGGTAGATACATATATGGTATTATTATGTATGGATTTGGTTCTTATTGTCACTGAGTCCCGACCCGACCCCTTTATACTAAAAAGCTTTCACAGCTGATCGCTTTGTTGTTAAATAATACTTAACTATTGCTTCAATTCACTGTTTTATAACATTTTTACACGTTTCTTTCATCAGAATTGAAGTAAACTTAAATTCGTCAAAATTTTCAGTTCCGCTCAACCAGGCCTAGCAGAAATTATTATTAATATGATTTGGACAACTATATTTTGTAGCCGTTTTGTTAAAAAATCCACCTTAAGGGCGCTGTCTGCTGAATAAGGGTTATGGTTGCGTGTGGATTATTTCTTGTGATTTCTTGAAAAGAAAAGTCTTCAGTTGGTTCTTGAAACGGGATATATCATGCGTTTGTCTGATTGTCTGTGGAAGCCTGTTCCAGACTACAGGTGCAGATACTGCAAAAGCACGCTCCAAATATACTGGTTTCGATGTAGTTACTGATCACGTTCAATTTAGTTGCGCTATCTTGACAAGACCTGAGTGTTGTCTGTCTATGATTTAGCGCCTGATGTCTATATATTCTGGGACCATAGAATGAAGTGCCTTAAATACTGTCAAGCACACTTTAAATTCGACTCTCTCCGGAAGTCTAAGTCAGTGAAGAGATTGAGCAGAAGCAGATAAAGCATTTTCATAGTGTTTTGAGCTATCCACAGTTAAAGTTTCAAGTGTCTATCTATAATATAACCCAATCGGCCAATCAGTATTTGAGAGAACGACATTTTTGAAATATAATTAATTATTAGGTACACCTACCTACACCAACAATTTACCAATTATTGTAACTAATTACCTACTTACTAAGAAATATCCGTTTTCGCCACAAGCAGAAAGAACTTTCTCTAAATTTCTTACAATTTAGTGGGGAAAGTTTTTTTCAAATAAGAGACATTCTAACTCGAGTTGTTGACATGTATCGTCAAAATACGAGTCATGTGTACGTAAAAGTGCACGTAAAATTTGAATTATGTTGGTTTAAGTGCCTACAAACGATATAGCTATATGAAATTTTGTTGAAATTTATGTTCGTGTACTTAAATTTACACATGACTCGTATTTTTGTGTGTAATGACCGTATTTTTATTGGCGTGTGTGAGTCGCATTGACTGACTCCGTGGAATTGGAAATATTTTGACCACAACAATCATTTCTGAAATGTAGTAATTAATTATAATTATTGTCAATTTAATTCAATATTATTATCTGCGTTAGTTCTAATAATACACATATTAATTACGAAGTAATCTTGGAATGTTTCATACAACTTTCGATTTGATAAGAATGAATTATATTATTGTTCTCAGTCTAGGTACCTATGTACTTTTTTTGAGGGTAGGTATACTTTTGCTGGCTGAAGTTATATGTGGCCGTAACATTTTCGATATATCTCGGCCATTAAAATCATATTTTTAAATGCAGTTTAATATGGTTGAAAAACATATAGTTTGGAAACGATATCTGAATTGGTTGGTAGCCTAGCGGTTACGACCTTATGTTACGTACTGGAGGTCGTGGGTTGTATCCCAGGTGCCAACCATCTTCCTCTTTCACGACACAAGCTTTAAGCAGCTTATTGCGAAAGAGTGTGTTTGTGTACAGTAGGTACTTACAGCTTATTTTTCGGCTCGTTATATTTTGTCTTCCACGATATCCTATTGTGGGACAGGCAGAGAGGATTGACCTTTCTTTATGATTAATCAATTTCGAAGCGAGTGGATACGTTTTCTTATAGCTATAGTGTCAGCAATCGTTTTTTCCGAGGAATATAAATTCTCACCCATCCAGATTCTCGTCCAAATGAGGTTGCCTTCTGGCAATACTCTTGTTTCCTTAAATGTTCGCAATTATTTTCGTTCTATTTGTCTCTACCAAGAATGTATTTGTTGATTATCATATTTGTCCAGCGAAGACTTAGAATTATTCTTTCCTCTATTTATAGTATTAAGGAAGAAATAATGAAAAAAATATATCAATAGGGAACTGAATCTGGATGTCGCCGTGAGTTGGAATGTGTCCGACACGATTAGATTGATTCGTCATGGTAAGACCCGATTAGTGAATATTGTATTTTTCTATTAGCTGGTGCTGGCCCACCCGGCCCATGGGCCGTCACACGATCACTGAATAATTAGTTTGGAATGCATCTATTAAAATCCTTGTAATTCTTTCTCTTATTCAATCAATCACTGTGATGTTTTTGAAATATATTGAAAATATATCTTAGCTCATCACCGAGGAATGAAACTGAAGAAAATCGTTGTAATCCAATACGTGCAACCGCATGTTGATGCAGTCTTGTCTTTCGTATCTCCGGATTATGTTTCTCGCCATCTAAAACGGTTGCGATAATACCTAATCGTATTATAACCTTACGCTTTCATTTTCATTCCTAGAATTGATAGAATGCGAGCTTGTTTATGATATTTTTTGACCTTTTAGGACGATGAGAATGTATCAAAACTGTTACATGTTTTTAATTTTTGTTCGTTTGTTGTACAATAGCTATGTGGAAGATACCTGTTATTGAAACACTGGAAATTTTATGTATTTGTTTTGTATGTCATTGTTTTGTTCAATGTTCTGTTGGTGTCTATTACTTTATAAAAGAATGTCGGATTAGTGCGAACACTTATAACTCGAGATCGGCTGAACATATTCTTCCGATGTTTGATTTATTGGATTCTTCTCCGCTCCGGATAACATAATAACTATTAAAAAGATTGAAATATTGAATAATGCATAAGAAATAATATTAAAATACAATATTTAAGTTAGTATGGAGCGGATTTCCTGCGAAAAAATACATAACAAAAAGGTTTTGTTTACCTGACAACCAGTAACATTAAAAATATTGGTACGAAGAATATTGATGGGATTTTTAACGAACTTTCAGAAATAATTTTTTAACATTCAAACATTTTTTAAACGTATTTTTGTATAAATTACAAATTTGAAACCAATATTCATAGTAAGGAGTCAGGACTACAGGACAACGTCTGTCGGGAAAGCTAGTAAATCAATAAATAAAAGACATAACAGGTGACAGCAAACGATGGAACTACAATAGTAGTGCATGTTATAACTAACTTTATTCTTCGAAGATGAATGTGTATTGAGAAACGGATGCTTGTTTGACTGCATCTTTGATGTTTTATGCTTATTATTGATTAATATGATCTACAGCAAAAAACACTTAGACATCGAAATGAGAGTATTTATGCTGAAGTCGAGTATAAATAACATTTTTGATAAATTCTCTTTTTTATTTGAAAAAAAAAGGAGCTTCACTTTATATTTTAGACTTTTATCTTAGTGCAGAGGAGCTAAATAATACGCGTTGATTATGACGTAGATGCTCGTATCAATTTGTCGTTTACACAAACATAGATTCTCTACAATCATACTTCAAATAATAATACTGCATGTCATCGTCTGTTCATTGGAAGGCGATAAATAAATTGACATGTCGTGTATTAATAACTAATTTAGATTAGGCTCACCGCAATACTGACTCAACCCTATTATTGAATTTAACAGAATGTTTACAAAATGTTTTTTCTCTTCTCGGGCTTAAAAGTTTGTGCTACAACTATGACTAGTTTTCCCCTCTTCCAGGACATCGATTTGAGTTTTTTTTTCGTTTTCTATTAAGTAATATAATTATCAGTCGTCTATAATATATATTATCGATCTGTCGATCGAGAGGGGAAAGAAATAAAGAGACTTCAATAACGATTGCATCGTGTAGGTAGAGTCACCCCCAAAGTGCGTTCGTTTCACGGTAAATAATAAAATATTGTTTTGAGGGTTGATATATTATTATTTATTTATTTTAGTGAGGGGGTGTCCCACATGCAGTCTGTGTGTGCAACACGATTCATTTATGTTGTTTAATGGATGGGATATGTGTATGGTGATTGGATTTTGTGCTTTACATTCCCATCGTGTTATACTGTATTTCCTAATATCGGAGGATCATTCGAGAGGACCGCATGTGGAACTGCTCGCTCTCTCTCTCTGCAATATGATTTATTTGCGCCATTATTTTGTTAAATAATATCAAACCCTCGGTGTTTCGATTGAACTATGTCATTTTGTAAAAAATAAGATTATATTTTTCTTTCGATTGCTTGGGACGAAGAATTTAGTTATCCTGAATTTGGGTGTAGAACTGCAGATTAAACGAGCGAAAGTTCATTTTATTACATTCTCCCAAATTATCTTTGTGTGATTAAAAGACAAATCATTCTTTCGTGGCATTATACGCCAAGATTCTGAAATGTTCTAAGAATGCTCTTTCGTTTGATCTAAAGCTGCGTGCTTCTTGATGAATGAGTGCTGAGCACATGTGCTCCTAAACACGCCATTTATATTTGATTGGGATCAAGCTGAAAACGAGCCTTCCTCTACATTTTAATACAGACAATCAATGAATAATAATGCTAGCTTTGGCTCATTGTTCGTTCGTGAATCCACCTCTATAGAAATGGTTATTAATGAAGAACGTGTAATACATTGTAAAAGGATTAAGAAATCAATTATGCTCTCCAAAATTTTGACTTCCGACCAGACTCGTAGCCCTTTTCCAAACTCTCGTGTTAAACTTTACAGCAATATTGCTCTTTTCCCCATTATGCTGCCTTTTCCTATTTCTCTTCCACTGAATGTCGTATGAAAAGCCTATTATTTATCAGCACGCTCGTGAGTCTTGAAAACGGGAGCCCTCCTTCCTTGTCCTTAACTCCATATCGTAAATTATCTCGTCGAAAACTCTTTGTAGTCCAAGAGATACACATCTTTCTGTATATCACTCATTTCAAGAAGAGGTAATATTAAACGGTTAGCGAACCGATTTAAGGATTACATTAAATTATCCAATATGGATAAAGCTGTGATATAAATCCGACTCGAAGGACCAAAATGTTGAGGTCCCTAGAAATCCGGCTCGAAGGACCAAATTGCTGATGTCCAGTGTGTAAAAAAATTCAACACTTAGGTCGAACTGTCCATATGTGCTTTAACTGTTCTCAGGCATTTGCTCAACTCCAAATCCCTGTTGTAAACTATTTTTTTTTTTTGTATTTTGAGTATATTTTGTTGCTTTATTTGAATAAATGCTTCCATATTACCGGAAAGGTCATGATGGTTCAAACGAATGAACTCATAGACCAACACTTTCATGTTGAGAATGTATCAGTCCTGGCAGACAGGCGAGGCTCGTGATTGCTGTAATTAAGAAGGCACTCCTGGTCGAGGTGGTGCTACGCATGAATTTTTGACGCCGTGTCATGTTGGTCTAGCCACTAGCCGAGGCTAAAGGGTACCATACCACACGAGCCTATTAATGTATTTATACGTACATATCTGGGGGTTGGCATGTCCAGTGTCCGTCTCCCGTCGTCGGCCAGGTAATATCTCGTAATTATTATGTATTATCCTGTCTCCCCCCACCCTATGTGACATGCGACAATCGTTATTATAAGTATTACATTATGTAGCTAATAATTGTAGTTATCTTATATATAAAAGTTCAATTTAGTTGAGAAGACTATATAAGATCTTTTTTTTCATCAGTCGGCATTACAATATTTACCTATCTGATGCCTGTATAAGCATAAATGCATCTTCTAATCTAACTGCAAGCTCTTGTGAGAGAACGCTACAGAACCAAACGCTTAAACAACATTCAGAACCGCTAGGCTCCCAACCTCTTTGGTTGGTAATGTGTATTTGCATGAATTTTAGAGTAGAAAAGTTATTCACTCCATATTTTCATATTCCATGTCCTTTTGTTAACAAAAATTTCACCTATATAACTACCGTGTGTGTTCTAAATGGACAATTGACAAAAGGATAATAATAATTGTCCAAATCATTCCCCGCAATTATTTATATCTAGAACTGTTTCTTCTGGAGCAGCAACGCGCCGGGTACAAGCTAGTAACTATAGGTACATTTTCTCCTTAAATACAATCCCTAAAAATAATGTTTATTTTTCAGTTGGGAGTTCCACTTTCACGTCGTTACGCGTCCATTACACCCTGCCCAGCTCTAACTTTGATTATGTCTCTCTACTTTCTACTTTTAATACTTACCCCATTCACATTACACATTATTTCATTTTAACCCAACCAGCTCTTTCTTACCCTCGATATTATAAGCATCGCACACTATACTTAGGAAAAAAAAAAGAATTTTGATGGTGCTTTTTAAGAACGTTATTTGAAGGATAAAGTTTTCGTACTGTTTCCATTCCGATTTTAGTGCATAAAAGATCTGTGATATTGATTATGCCTCTACTTCTACACTCTTCCCTAGTAAATTACCCTGAATAAAAGCTTTTGTTTTTACCAAAATATTTCTAATTGTTTTTGTCACACTCTTTTTAACTTACATTCTCATTTATCTATTGGCGAACTCTCTCGATCTGACTTTTAGAAGTCTCGTCTATCATATTTTACTTATATCATGCCTGTAATTTTAGACCAAGCAGAGAAATAGCGGACTTCTACTATTTTCTATCCGGACGCACTTTAAAAGGTATAGTTTTAGGCAGATGCGACTCCACGTAAATGGGACAAAGGCTAGCTAGGGAGAAGAAGAAGATATTCGCAATGCTGTCCATATTTTTTTTTTTGTAAATGAATCTGTGCTCACTCGAAGTGAACACAAATACACTTTTGACGTCTTTCACACTAAGCACCTGCGTGTGTCGTGAAAGCGGAAATGGTCGACACGGCCGGGATTCGAAGCCACGACCTCCGCACGAAACAGTGCGAAAGCCGGCGTCGTAACCGCTGGTCTACCAATCACCTCAATATTTGGCCCTTCGTAATATCAAGGTTCAAAATTGCCCCATGAAATGTCCATTAATGAATGCATTTTTAGAGTAATTATTACTTGCCAAAAAAAAAGTAAAAATGAAAGTGCCTTTCTACATAATAAGTCAAAACAAACAATTTCACGTGCTTTATTGATGTTGGTTTCATATTAAGGTGAATTCTATGTATGTAGTTCTTTACGAGTCTGGTGAAGTGGACGCCGGACATTACCGTAATAAGAGCATGCCGTGAAAGTTCACGGGACAAGCTTGCGCCCAGTGAGTGCGAACCAGAACCGCTATTCTCGTTCTTTTACCGTCTCTAGTAAAGGATACCTTTTGAAAGGATAGTATCCCTTGCGAAGGACATCTCTAAATAAATCAGTATTCTCGATCTTTAGTTATTAAGGATTGTCTTTACAATTCACTCCAAGGATATATCCTTTACCAAGGATAAAAATAAACGGCAACGCCGCAATTTACCCATGAAAATTGACATCAACTGAACGGAGTGTGTCAGATTTTGCTTGCTTGCTTGCTCGCTTGCTTTGCTTGCTTGCTTGCTCGCTTGCTTGCTTGCTCGCTTGCTTGCTTGCTCGCTCGCTTGCTTTGCTTGCTTGCTCGCTCGCTTGCTTGCTTGCTCGCTCGCTTGCTTGCTTGCTCGCTCGCTTGCTTGCTTGCTCGCTCGCTTGCTTGCTCGCTCGCTTGCTTTGCTTGCTTGCTTGCTTGCTCGCTCGCTTGCTTGCTTGCTCGCTCGCTTGCTTGCTTGCTCACTCGCTTGCTTGCTTGCTCGCTCGCTTGCTTGCTTGCTCGCTTGCTTGCTTGCTTGCTCGCTTGCTTGCTTGCTCGCTTGCTTGCTTGCTCGCTTGCTTGCTTGCTTGCTTGCTCGCTCGCTTGCTTGCTTGCTCGCTTGCTTGCTTGCTTGCTCGCTTGCTTGCTTGCTCGCTTGCTTGCTCGCTTGCTTGCTTGCTTGCTTGCTTGCTTGCTTGCTTGCTCGCTTGCTTGCTTGCTTGCTTGCTTTTCGACGCAAAGCTGATATCGATACAAAAAAAAAAACAAAAAAAGTGATAGATAAAAATAAATATCGCATATGATCGCATACTATATTTTATAAAAACACTTATTTTTATCGATTTTATATTGAAAGATGCTATCCTTACTAGTTAAGGCTGGCTAAAATGGCGGCGCTAATAAAGGACACTCTAAAGGATACTATCCCTAGCGGAAGGATGGCATCTGTCAAAAGGTTTAGAACGAGAATAGCAATTATCCTTACGTAGGGATAATATCCTTAACACTGTCCTTAATTAAGGAAAAAAAGAACGAGAATAGCGGTTCAGACACCTTACCTTTCAAATGTTGTCGTTAGGGGAAGTAATGATAGTTCTCTCTTAACAACCAACTTGGACGTCATTAGGTGTATTTTGTATGTAATTTCAGTTGACTGGAAAAGAAGTTCGAGGGTGCCTTTATTGTGCATCATTCGCAATTTCGAAAGGAATGATTGACATTGATTCAGGATCTAACGCACAAGATCTATGTGTCACACGTATACTAAAACATATTTGAGTACTTATACTAATCTGCTACTCTGTTAACATAAATTGATGGGTAACCCAAAATACTGCTGTGTAAAAAATATTTATCGAAAAGAAAAATGTCGTTAAACATGTTACTTTGATAATTTTTGATATATTCTCCAAGATATCTTCTCTTAAATAGATGACTAACTGACATCAGATGCGTGCATTATGCCAGTGTTGTTATATGGTTGTGAATCCTGGCATCTGACGAAGGCTCAACAGAAGAAGATCCTGTGTTGAGAATAGATTTCTGCGACAGATTTTGGGGACTAGGTGGTACCACTATGTCTCAAATGATACCGTACGAGCCAGAACAGCACAATAGCCAATCACCTCAGTGATCCAAAATCGCAGATTGAGCTGACCATGTTCTCCGCAAGTCCCCCGAGAGTGTTGAATATGCAAGTCTTTTCTGCAATCCGGATGCGACAAGAAGGCGAGTCAGGCCGAAATTAACAATCAAGCGGGCATTCACTGCGGTTCTACAAGTGCAACTGGCGTCAGATAGAGAGGCTTGGAGGAACTTCGTGGCGTCCACATGCTCCACACTGGGAGCGAACGTGGAGTCAGGCTTTCCATACGTTTTGCGTTTGATATTGTTATTCAAACCCGATCTGTCATTGCTCAGCTGATATAGCTGGAAACGCTGTGACAGATGATATAAACAAATTCTGTGAAATCTGCTATTGAAATGATTCAGTTGATCATAGAAATTGTTCTGCAATTACAAAACATGACGAACAATACATGCGTCTACCTAAATGTAAACAAAATGATTCATACTTTAGAAAAGTCTAAAAATCTATGAAGCGTGAAGTGACATATTTAGATAATAATGTAAGTGGTACTCGATGCAGCGCCGCTGCGTATTCCCTATGACTCATCCGGCTGCTCCAGACGCGACTGCCTACAGCTGATCGCGCCTTCCCCGTATTCACCAACTCACTGGGCTCTTAGCGAGAGTCTAATTAAAGAGAGCGGGAGTGATTTATGTGCCCAGCTCACAGCGTGTCGACGACTTCGCTATTAATCTCGGGAGATTACCATCTCCTCCGCAGTGATAAACCTTTCAATTTGTAGCGAAAGTGCTCCAGAAATAAGCCATGCAGCAAATTCGTCATATTGTTGACTCGGGCATCCTGCCAAGGGAGCTATGACTTCTATTCACCACGTCTTCCAGACAATCAATTTTTCTGCTGTCTTAGGCTTAATATTAGGTGATTGTTCAGGAATTGAACAATAGCTTTTGAATACAGCATCTGGACTAAATATTAGTGTCACAGGGAAATAGGAAACCGAAGTAGTGATCTTTCTTATGAATTCCACATATTACTATTTATTTATTTATTCACGGCTATGTGCCATTAACAATATAAACATGTACAAAAGAAAAGTGATAAAAAAACAACAAAAACCTCACAAAAACAATAATCAAAGAAACATAGTACAACAGAATTATGTGCGTTATGTTTCGTTCAAATTTCACGAGGAGAGTTATAATTAAAACATAAACCGCAATACGTGATCTATGCAGCCGAGATCTTTCGTTTTCAAAGCCGGAAACGGACCATTTGGTAACGCCCGTTCAAGATTCATAATAAATTAGACGTGCGATGTTTTATGGCTGCATATCCCGCCCTTTACTATTTGCCTTAGTTCCGTCTTCATCCTCTGCAACGAATAGATAAACATCCAGACTCTGGATTTATCATTTGCCGAAATTTGTATCTACCACTGTATTTTTTGTGTCTATTCATTCCAGTGATTTTTGTATTTTCTTATTGTTTTCTGTCAAATCTTTTTGACGTTGGCAGTAACTCTTCTATAATCATCGATCTTTGCTGCCTAAAAATCATTTCATCCATTCTCTATCCATCTGTATAATCTCTTGTTCTCCAATTTTATTCATGTGGATTTTTGATTCGCGTTCTTTTGCTGTTACATGGATTATTTCAGGTCTTGCCAGATTTGCCAGTGCTTTGGATTCAGAACACTCTTCTGTGAACCTGTCATCAAGTCTCTTTGACGTTGGCAGTCACTCATGCACAGTCCTTCATTCTTTCTCCACCAGTACAATATCTTTTTCTCCAATTTTACTCCTGAGGAATATGGATTCGTGTTATTTGGCTGTTACATAATATTTTCAGGGTCATCAAGTCATAGATTTAGAGCATTATTTTGCGAATTCAAGGTTTTTTTTATGGTAAACTCGTTTCAATTTATGAAGAAGGAACGTTGCAATTTATTGTTAGTATCTGTAAGGTTGTTCAACTGAATCTAAAAATACCTGCAAAAATGTCTGATTATTTCAAAGAGCGTGTCACACACCTCGGAGGTGGAAGATTGTTGAACCCTCTGACGGCTACAATTCAAAGCGCACTTATGTAGTCGAACACACGCCTGCTTACAACTAATTCAATTCGCCTTTTTTCCTTTGATGTTTGTTTTGCTTTGATTACAACCAAAAGTTCCACCTTCACACCCCTTTGTAAACTTTTTACCAGCTTTTTCTGGACCGTTGACATCGTAATGTTTCGTAGTCAACACGAACCAGATTATCCAGTGTAGGAATTTTAATGATGTCGCTGTTATGTAATTGGTGATTTGCATAATAATTGTAACGTTCGAGTGTCGCAGGTTCAATTAGCCAAGTGGTATTAGTACCGCACCCAAACCTAACCTTTTCTGGCGCACTCCCAGCTATTATTTATTATCATAGTAACTCTTGTCAAACACTTGCTAGCAATATTTTTGGTAATATACTGAACTCGTGGAAAAAAAGAGTTTAACTTTCTTTTTTTTCTAATAGTTACGTATTTACACGAAAGGTTTTTGGTAGAAGTGTGGAGTTTTCATTTTGCATGCATGATTTATATAATGTGGATTACCTACTCCCAAACAATTTTGTGTGCTACGAATCTTCTGGATGGTAAGACCAACCAATGAGTCTATTTTGAAAGAGTTAAGTTTAGCGGGCCTACTCTTTTACAAACATTTTCAGGGAATCTTTCACCTTTCCTCATAAGATGAAGACATCCTGAAAAAAACGGTGGTGTTGAAGAAGCCAGATGGACATTGGACATACCAAATCAGGGGTAACTACTGCAGAACAATGGTTCGTTTTTGGATGCTTTGGGAGAGCTTGAGTGCATGCATTCAAAATGTGACTAGCAGAGAGAATGGGAGGTCTTGATTGACAATCTGTAACGAGAAAAATTAACTTTGATGATGACTCTAAAAGTGTACTAAAGTAGCAAAACATACATAAAAAAGCCCGTCACTCTTCTATATATGTACATGGACGTTAGTATAACCGACGGAACATATAATGCTTGAAGCATTATCTACCTGTTCCATACAATCTTAGACAATATTCCAACCCCGCGTAGAGATTTCAAGTGAAAAAAACACATGCATGTCAAATGGTAAACTGTGCAATTTCCATTTTTTACGTCTTAGCATACATGAAAAACCAATGATTCTTTGGCCTCCCTCTAGTCACAGAACGTGGAACATTCAGGTTTATTGCCTGTTGTGCGATATGCTCCTGTGGTCGTCGTTCTATGTGTCCATATCATCTCAACTGCCTTTCCTCTAGTTTACTATTGATGTCTGTCACTCCTAGGCTTCCACGAATGTGAGCACTTTTGATCCTATAGCTCTTAGGGACACACCAGTGGACCATCTCAGCATACGCATTTCTGCTGTCTCTAATTGTCTATTATAGGTCTTGTACATTGTCCAATGAAAAGAGAGACAGTATTTGACTAACTTAATACCTCACGTGTTTATAAAAGTAGAAAAGTATGATCGCATAACATTGTTGATCATAACATATCGCGTTTATACCTAGCTCGATAATGAGTCACTTTAATGAGAAACCAAACTTGTACAAAAAAAGTCTGCACCTTAATTGGGCAGAGAGCTCCCACAGTGGAGAACGTGTTATGGAAGAAGACGAGAAAAAATGTCATCCAGTTTCTTTCGTTCGTTTAGTTTCGGTCTGATTTCGCCCACACTCTATTCCCGAATCTTTCGGCGTCTCTCCCAATGTACTGCAAAAAGTGGATATTTAAAAAAAAAATCAAAATCAACAGTTTGAGCCATTTATCATCTGCTGTATTGACTAAACCTAACTGACGACAACCATTTAAAAGCAAAAAAACCCCACACACACACATCATGTCTACATAATAATATGGTATCCTAATGTAGTGTAAAAAAGAATGTCATTTTTCCATGTCATAATAATATTATAAGGCGGAGCTATGTTTATTAGAACGGTTCTTGTGTCTTCGTGTGGTTTAGAATTAGATATTATAACAAGCGGGATAGCAAACAGTAAAAGCTTTGGCAGTAGGTACATAATAATAAAATTGGTTCGACACAAACAATCTTTTACTATGTTCTCTTGACAATGTTTGCGTGAGTTGGACGAAAGCGCTCGAGGATTCAATATAAATTTTGTGAAAGTGCAACTGTGTGTTATTTAATTCATAATAATGAACTTTCACTACGTAAATACATAAACCCTCCAAATATTAATCTTTTACTATTAGCATTTTCTGCAAACTTTTAAAAGGTATCAAATTTTTAAAGACTACTTTTAAACAAAATTTTAGTAGGTAAGTAGAAATAGCGTAAGATCAAATAACAAATTACCTATCTTGATAAGTCGTATCGAGGTGTAGATGACAGATTTTTACAAGCGAGGTGACGTTCTATTGCGATGTAATTATTATTCTGCTTATCCGAACATTAAATGTTGTGTTACAAACGAACTTATCAAATTACTTTATGAGATTGTTTATTATTGATATTATTATTATCCGGACCGCCTTGCGACGACAATCCCACACACCAATTAATTTGTTAAACGAATTGGAATGACAACATTTTTAGGTCCGTGCGACACCATCGACTCCTTTCTCGCCATCGTTCTTCATCGTGGTGTGACGATATTATCATTTGTGTCACCTTGAGAATCGTCACGGGGGTCCATTACACGTCCTCGGAGACGAAGCACGATAACTGAACAAGGATATTTGGAACGATCCGATATTAAATTTGTTTGCAAATCTTCATTTCTAAATATAAAAATGGAGCCCTAATTCCCTTAGTCATCGCATCACGCGAAAAATGGTACCCTATTTCGTCCCTTGGTCATCGCATCACGCGAAAAATGGAGACCTATTTCTCTTGGTCATCGCATTACGCGAAAAATGGTGCCCTATTTCTTCCCTTGGTCATCGCATCACGCGAAAAATGGAGCCCTATTTCGTCCCTTGGTCATCGCATCACGCGAAAAATGGGGACCTATTTCTCTTGGTCATCGCATTACGCGAAAAATGGTGCCCTATTTCTTCCCTTGGTCATCGCATCACGCGAAAAATGGAGACCTATTTCTCTTGGTCATCGCATTACGCGAAAAATGGAGCCCTATTTCGTCCCTTGGTCATCGCATCACGCGAAAAATGGAGCCCTATTTCCCTTGGTCATCATATCACGCGTGAACGGTAAACGGCTGGAACAATTGAGCTAATTCTTTTTTTGTTGAGTGCCCGATTATAAGAATGTTCTTATGAAAGAAAAAAAAAACAACTTAAACTGTTCTATTTTTGAATTTCAATCGACGTTTGACATACCTGTCAGTTATTTGATAGTTGGTTTGATTGACAGAATGTGCCCTCCGAACATCGCTTGAAACATATGCATTATACACATTCGAATTCAAGATATTCGAGTAGTTCCTGTCTATAACTAAGATTTGTTTAGAACATTTATTATATAGGTAGGTACACAACATTTCTATATCAAAGCTGTTGGAACATTTGTCAGATTAACAATGTCATACGTAGTCAATAACAACACCATGCTAATAAGTCCTGAATTCACCCCTCGAATGTTTGAGTAAATCAATACTTTATCAGGAAGTGGACTTGTTCTATCTCCCCTTTACGTGTGCATCTTTTTCAGTGCACTTCTTTTTGCTACACTTAATATAACTTTCTGCATTTCAGCATAGAATGTTGTGATTATTTTTTCGCTGTCTTTTCGTTTTTCCGGTTGAATAAAATGCGTGGTAGAACTGTTAACTAACTATAGATTTGTTTATTTTATATTGTATGTATTCGAAAAACTTTTCATCTTGTAATATCCTAACTGAATGTCGATTTTTTCAGTTTAGGAAATTTCAAATATTACCTAAAACTATCTTTCAATTTGCAACAAAACGACTTCTTTAAACTGTTGTTTTTTTATCCGAAGGTTCAAATATCATTATGCATATCGCTACATTAATAATTGACATGCCTTATACTTTATTTGATGCTTTCTTGTACTTAAAGTTGTGAGGAGAGAGGACATGAGTGATTTATTTCAGAGTAAATGTTTATACTCGTAGGCTGCAATATTTTCAATGAATCAAACGATACACTCTTACGATACGCTCTTGAATCGTAAGTCTTAACCACGCCCGGTCAGGTCAAGGCCCCAATAAGTATGCTCTTCCATAAACATCTAAAACACTTTTTAGTTTTGCTATCTCTTAGACCATTTGCATTCGTCGAATAATATTGAAAAAATCAAATTTTTACACGACATTATGAATATATTATATTTGGGTGGTAATATAATATGCTGTTGTATTCCGTCGCTTTCCCCTCCTTTGAAACAATGCTGAAGGATAGGAACATGAAGTGGGAAGAGTTCTTTGATGTCTTTATCTTCGAGACCATGGGGACTCTTCTAGTCTCCTTAGTTAAAGGAGACAACTACTATTAGCAGCGGTATATAGGTGGATAACCTACATTTATGTTGTATTAATTCGCTTTATATAAACGCCTTCATTTTTGTTACAAAAAATTTCCTGAAATTTGCATGTATTTAATGATTTTATATCCGTTAAATCGTATGTTAAACTTCGGCCGTTTTATTATTCTTGATCTTTGATAAATGATTCAGCAAGCTGGAACCTGGAACAATCGAACGCGCATTTTTCCGCGTTTGCTTTTGTCACACGCATTGCAGAGATGAATGCTGGCGGACCAGACGCAATATTATTATTGTTCTGTGTATTATGTATGAAGTATGACTAACCCCAGTGTCGCCGGTATTCATTTCATGGCGTGTCGCCGGGAGTAAGCTGTTTTACAATAAGAACAAAACTTCGTAATGACTAAGTACAATGGGGCATACAACGAGCGCAATGGAGTAGCACGCATGTCGCGTATCCCTGAGAGCGAGTGCCTTGCTGCGCACGATAAACTATAATTAATATTATCCTGATTGCTTTAGACGTCTATGAAGCGTGACTACAGACTTGAGTAAAGCATTTGACACTGTGTCTCACATACCCGACTCTGTGCTTCTTATTGGCTAGCTTTTAATTGCCGTGTTGTGTGTATTGTTTTCTTTTGTGCCCCTTCGTGATTTACGATCGTGCTGGCGCTCCCGACATGCTCGCGTTCTCTGGTGAAAATTTTGTTGTTTTTTATTTCCTATTCATTTGGTATTCGCAGAGCAGGCGTTGAATTCTCTTCAGTGTTGATACGAAACACGATTGTTTCGCTAAGTGGATGGAGCGAACGATTTATCAATATTAAAACAACCCTTACGATATTTTAGATACTCCAGAAAACTGAACGACTAACGCTAAGTCTTTATTCCTGCTTGAAGCGCGAGTATACACACATTATATTATATTACCGACCTCGGTAGCCTAGTTGTACTAGCGTGGACTTCAAATCCGGGGTCCCGGGTTCGATTCCCGGTCGGGTCAGAGTTTTTCTAAGTGTTTTTTCACTTGAAATTTCTACCCGGGGTTGGCCTGTCTCAGATTGGACGGGACCGGTTGACTGGAAAAAATTGCCTCAGGCAATAAGTTCCGCCGGCTATACTGACACCTTTGTATAGAAAAGTGTTGTTATTTATTTTATTTTATTATTATAGGTACACTGGTAACAAAAAAATTCTATTGCAGGAAATTTTATGTACTTACGAGTAAGTACAGTAAAATCTCACTATAGGGATTTGTGTTAACAAGAACTTCTGGTACGTACGTACAGCCATCATTTGCTTTTGAGAACCAAAAGACAACAGCATGAATTCATCCAAATTTATTTATTGTTTACTATCATTGTGCTACGAAAAAACGGACAAAGTCGTCAAAGGTGACGATTTAACCTCTTATTAAAAAATATTTTAATTTACTTAGAGCATTTAAAAACAACAGAGCAAAAAGATAAAATATGGTATGCTAAAATTGTACAGTAATTACTTATTCAGTTAAAGTATCCACTATTGCGAGATCGTTGTAAGTAATTATCTAAATTGTAAGCCTTATATTAAGGGCGAGTCATGAAACACAGTACATATTTAATATAATATGTGAGCTTTAACATTACAACTGATTCTAATATTACTACTTTTTTTAGCTACTCATTGTTTGTATGGGTTGGCTGGAAGAGATCCTTCGGGATAATTCCGCCCTTTGTTTCGTATTTGTGTTTAATTGCTATATTTTGATTCAATAAAGTGTTATTTATTTATTTATATCAAAAAATCTCAAGGTTTTCTGAAAGCCCCTTTTAATCCAAAAGCTTGTCCTCAATTGATTATGAAATAAGTTCCTTTCTCCATTAAATAATGTTTTCCTCATTAGGATTTTACTATTGGTTAATGTTACATTAAGTTTATTTCTTAATTTTTCTGGCACAACAGAACTGTAATTAATACTTATTGATTTCTCCCGGCAACCATTAAACATTATTTCCGCGTTCGTACTAATTCACGCCACCTACGAAGCCGAATTGGGGCAACCTTTTTTTTAATTGACTCTACGGTTCACCCTTCCGCCACTGTCTGGTTGCCTAAATAGCAGAGTCAGCTATTGTACCAATCAAAGGCTCTTTGTTGCTTCGTGGCACACTTCCATTGTTCTGCTTCCCTTTATGGAGGGTCTGCTCCGGATCGTATTATTTGTTTATTGATGTCATCCCATCAGCGTTATACACCCGACACCAGGTATCCTTAGAAAAAAAAACGACTAACCTCTTTACCTACATTTCAAAGCTCTCTTTATCATTATTGTTTGGTTGAATACACATAACTTCCTATGACATCCTGATCCAAACACCATAAAGTCAATTCTAAATCACCACATTTTTCGTTTTGTTATTATCAGGAAAAGGCTTATGATGAATGGAAAAAAAAAATTCAGAAAACTTAAAGTAGGCAACTTCCTTAGTGCTTTTGACAATAAAATTTTTCCTATTTTTGAATTTTAATTGACGTTTGACATCTGTCAAATGTTGTTAGTTGGTGCGATTGTCATAATTTGTATTCTTCCACCTAATTTATAGAAAAAAACCTTCAATTCTTATTATTTTTGATGAAGAAGACGATTTTAAGGAAAATATGCTAAGTCGATAACACAGTGAGATGTCGATAGAAACAAAGAAGGTTCTCATATCCACAAGTGACCCCTTGCACAGCCAAACCCATGGAATATGACTTCCAGGCAGAACATCAAAGGAGGGAAAGCTAGGAGTCTACTTCGCAAAGAGACTAACCACACCTCTTGAATTACAGGCCATGCACAAGGTCTGAATTAAGGAGTAGAAGGTATAATGACGACAAAATATATCTTGAGTTACCTAAGTACATATTTGCTAGGAATAATATTATGTTTACCCATGAAATAAAACCACGGAATCCAATATGAATATTTTGTTTGAATAACTTGCTGTAGGTCCACCCATTTCAAACTACGCTCAAATATTATTATTTTATCGAATCGATGTGATAATGAAATAATGTCCAATAACAAAAATAATATGTATGTCGTGTAATAAAATATAACTACTGTTTACTCTTAGGCTTATCAACGTCTATAGACCGTCAAACATATTATGTTCAATAATATAACCTCTGTATTTGCTTACCACTTAGTGCAGTTACTGTAGTAGTTAAAGCGTACCACTTGCCCAAGACTTGGAGATTGTTGAAATAACGAATCCTCTCCGTCTAGTGGTTTCCCTTAACCGCCACTGTATGTAGGGTCGCAGTACAAACTCAGTTCCTTGAGCCCTCACGACTGGTTCTAACTCGGTGATGCTAAATACCTCTTATTAGCCTCAGCCCTTGGAGTAAGTACCTGTACCTATCCTATTTTCTGTTTGTCTTCCATTAAGAATGCAATTATTTGCACACTGTTTCGTACTGCGTTTGGTCCTCAACGATATTAGCAGATTCCTCACGAGCTATGGAATAGCCCTTGTTTCTTGAAAAATAGTTGTTTTGTTTTCTCTGCCTTGCGTCTTCGTATATCCCTTTTGAGAGTGACTTGATGGGTAAAATAGATATTTCAACACTCTTCTGTCCATTTTATTTTAGTTTATGTTCAATAGTATAGAGACGTTAAGTTGTACTCTACAAATTGACACATCCATTATAATATATGATAGACTTCTAAGAGTCAAACTAAGGTCAAGCTAGAGTATATTATTGAGTCAATATAATATGTAGAAAAATTCTGACCTAACAAGAGATCAAACATCTCATTGAGAGACCTGACATCCAAAGGATTCACTCACAAAGGGGAATTTTATCAATGAGTATTCAAAGATTTTTGGTTGTCGATTTTGGTCGAGTGCGTTGTCGTGTGTTAATTTTTTTTTACCAACAATACAAATTATTTGTTAGAATAATCTCGGGCATATCAGGTCGGTATACAATATGAACTACGCATTGGGAGTTTTTAATGGAATTATCAATATCTAATGTTTGCTTCCTGCCCGCTTCTGATAATACAAGTAGTATTGTCATTATTTATTATTTTTTCTTTGTTATTGGTATTACAAAGTATGGAGTGAGATGTTCGGGCCTATCACTCATTACCACGGAGTGTGTGGTAAGTTTAGTTACTTAGTTAATCGGCAGCTACTGATCCATTACCATCGGTTTGGAAAAATAGTTCTGCTATTTGTATCAAACTTAAGTTACAATATCTCTTCTTAGTTAATCTATGAGATTTGCTAGATCTCTTTTAGACCTGATACTCCTCCCCTAAAACGACCTGCAAATCTTTTTGTCTACTACCTTTTATAGATCGCAGTCTATGGCTCTCTTGATCTATAGATCTAGTTGATTCTTACTTACAGCCTTTGGCCACCTCCTCCGCAATCCATTTGATTGCGACGATTGTTTAGAATTTATCTGTCACTTAACCGATATTAAATAATCACATTGTTCAGAAAATTCTAATATGAAAGTTCGTAGATAAGAACTCATGAAAGGGTTTTTGCTACCTATCTCTCAGTGGTCTCTAAGACATCTCAAACTCCTCATTGATTTTTGGCTCTATTCATATACTTCTTGAATTCAAATACTCGGATACTTCTTACAAAACGGTTAATGTAATATTATAGGTAGTAGTGATAGATTACCAGTACTGGAATAGCATTCCGTCAATCATACATACAAGTCTGATCGCCCACCTCTCAAATCGGAATGCCACAAGTACCCACTTCTCATTATAATGATAATATAATTCCAATAGACTTTAGATACCCGACTATTTTAAAAGGAAGTGTGTAGACTGCATTTCACCATTATTATAATAATATATCATGCCTGCCTAACATTTATGAATAAATAATAATAATAATAACCCACTGCAGCCTGTCTGCTATAAATACATAGAACAGGTTCATAAGTCTGGATATAATATCATTTTGTTTGGTTCAGTGATATATGTACTTAGATACTCTCCCAGACTACAATTGATGGTGTTGTTGTTACTGTATTGAATTGTGTCCGTCCACTTGATCCTCGGTGTATCGCTTTCGGTGATTCGTTCCGTCGTATCAACTTCTGGTTCAATGGGTCCTTTCTTCCGACGGATCGGCCGTCTGTTGAACTTAAAAAGTCCATTCAGTCGCTCTTATAATATTGATTACAGATTGTCCAGCGGAAATACCTCCAATAAAGAACGAATAGTCTGGATCTTCGATCGCGCTCGATAAGTGCATCCTATCATTTTATGTGAATGCATTTTGATCTTGAGTAGTTTTTTTCTCTATACTTATTGAGGCGTATGTTTTCAAGAGTCGTTTTAAATTTAAAAAACTAGGTACGAGAAGTCGTTGCGAGCTCAATTTGTTGGATTGTAGAGCCCCAGATGAACATAATATGGGCCTATGTATTGAAACTAAAAATCTAGACCAATTGAAATAAACTAGTGGTCGACCAGTGCTCGAAATTCGTCCAAAACCAATATAATATAAATTATAAGTTTGAACATTATTAAGGTTCCATTTTTAAAGAATGAGCGAGCCCTATTTCAAAATTTTCTTTTAAAAACAATTACTTGAATAGGTCAAATTTGAAATGTTGATATGTACAAAGTTTTTTCTATTATTATTATCATCAAAGACAAACAATATTAATCTATTCTCAATTTATATCCCTCCATTTTCAGCTCCTTCCATTTGAATATACCGCCTTCAAAAAGCTTTCTTCCATTATGAGGCGCTTTTCATTTTACATTTGTTTCTATGAAGTCGATGTTCTTAAAAGTAGTCTGTGGAAGTGTGTGTGTGAGTAGCAAAAACATAACATTACAGTAGTGTTTGTAATGTTTATTTTTATTGTTTTTATTTAAGCATAATTTAAATAAAAATATTAGCATTCTTCACTCCTCTATTATAAACCTATAATTATGCGAAATTTCATACTCCTCCGTCCGCGCAATTTTCGTAAAAAAATGGTCACAAAGATTTTCCTCTTCGTATTGATATACAGATAAAACGAACATTGCAATATTACTACTTACAATAAATTGGTATAGTGACCAAGTATTACAAAATTAAAAATAATATGTTTGAAGAAAAAAATTAGAGCTTTTTGATTTTCTCGTGCAAAACTTAATGCGATTATTTGACTAATTAAAACGCTGTAGGTACTCGTACTTGATTCATTTGACGCGTGCCACCATTAACGTTCCAAACAGAGAGAAAAAAAACCTCTCGGTTCTACTGGCTTCTCCGAGGTTCGCGCTCAACCATCGATCATCGCTATTTAATTATTATTTAACTATTCCTCTAATTTCATATCTGCCGGCTATTAGAGCCGGATGGGCGTTAGCTCAGGTAGTCGCGATTATCTGTACAAAGATTCATCTCGACTCTTTGAGAATTTAGCGGCGTTCGATGATGATATTATAATTGAAACATCGATATTGGAATTTGGGATATTGAATGTTGGGCGTGTTCGCAGGTATGTAATACTCGGGTCACTGCAAACATCCATCATCGATGTTCTAACGGAACCTGTCAGAGACAAAAATTATGTGTTGAGGTCATGACCTCTATTTTGATAAAATTGCCGCGGGCAACTGCATTTTTGTGTTGCGAGTTGCGACGTCTTGTTTGTTTTTTTATATTGTACAAATTTGATTGGGGACCACCACGTGCTAGGTAATAAAAGGCGTGATATCCTCCAAAAACAATTTGAATACTTTTGAGGATAAGATTAAGTGGCGAGGAATTATAGATTCTCTACTCTCTACAAGGGAGGGGTCATATAAAGAAATGATCTTTGGTACGATCTTCTAGAGGTCAAAATTTTATTCCAAATACAATGATTCCACAATCTTATACGCCGTTTCTCAAAAACGCTACTTTCTGGGGTTTTTTTTCAGAATTCATTCTTCATTGTTGTTCAAAATTGACTCAAAGATGAAATGTCTTATTCTGCTGGAAGGTGGCTTAAAGTCCTATAAGAAAAATTCTTGTAATTTTATTGTGAGCTAATTTGAAATATCAAAATGATTTATATACATATTTACTGGGCAAATACAGGAACAAGAATTCCAGTCATTGAGAACATTGTAAAAAGCGCCTTCACTGCTGCAATATTGTCTTTACTGATTGTCCAATCGTGTGCAGTCAGTTCGATGTCAAGAACCGATAACGTTGTTGTATACGTTGAACTTGCGTATTATTTCAATGTTAAAAAGTCACCCCTTTCTTACTACACAGTCAATTAGCAGTAAAGTTCTATGAATCGTTCCAGTAAGTGACGTATATTATTTGACGCGGCGCTCCGTCTATCAAGATTCAAGTCTGGCTTTTTATGGTCAACCGTTACCAGTTATCCAGGTCCAAGTTTGCATGCATGCATGGTTGTTATTATATTATTGTATACAATATTCTCGCGTGCAAGCTTTTTGCTGAGATTCTTGGCCGGGACGGCGATCATGCTGCATTTAAGTGTTATTAGCAGTTTTAAGTTTAGGGCCAAGTCTGCTGGACTACCCTTTCTTCGTTCTTTCAAATATGTTTTCTGATTTTATTTATTTTTGCCTATGTAGTAAGGAGGTGTAAACATTGACCTGTCTTGTTTATGTACAACCGCCCAAGCTTGCATGCGGACTGTCATCTTTGTTCGTTCGAAGATAATATGACATTAAGGAGAAAGTTTGCACAAATTAAGGACTGACACGGTTGTGGGAGGAGTAAAAATAGATGATGTTTTCAAAACATCTAGCCTACCCAAATTACAAATTTACCTGCAGGTGGTATTCTCTGCTGGGAAAAAACCAGGCCTTGCAACCGAGCATCGGTGGTATAACAGGAAGGAAAACCCATAGGTACCATTTTCAGCAACTGTTCAACTATTCTTCTAATATCAGATAAGTGGGAGGCAAGGGCCTCCCAACTCTCTGAACAAGGTTCAGGAAAGAAGAAGATTACAGAGTCTAAAAAATTCGTCTGCTTGATTTTCTCGAAACGCCAACTGAAGGTCGATGTATCATTAACCTTTGTGCGTATTATATTGAAAAATACAGTCAATTTTGTTAGATTTGTTCTGTTATACTCTAAAATTGTCATTGTGGTTTTATATCATGTAAGAGATTCTCTTACATTGGACGCCGATTATACCTACATATTTAGGTTGATGAATACTCTGTGACATGTTTATAAGCCGCAGTCGGCACATGTCCAGTGGAATGTCGCCCTGGACTATGACGTCCAGTCTGTGTCGTCGATAGGCAGTTGACCACACTGCCCGCAGTCTCGACATTGATGTTGCAGTGGTCTCGTTTCAATAATGTTTACTTGCAACAGTGCCCACTGATTTATAAATAATGATTATTATTGTATTAATTGTTCAATTATGACTGACCATTTCAAGAGGCGTTGTAAGCATTTGCACGCATTCTTTATATGGTTTGAGATGGTTTTGTTGTTGGACAGAATTTATGCACCAAATTGTACAATTATTATTATAACATTGCAATAGATTGATTGACTTTCCGATGAGGGCTGCTTCTAATTTTAGCTTTTGTTTGGGATGGACATTTATAAACTCGCCTGTTCCCAAACGCTTTATACGAACAGAAGACCAAGAACGGAAATGAGTAGATGAAGCGAAGATGGATGCAGAACCACGGATAGTGATGGCAAACTAGAAGACGCCGGCTGGTGTTCAGGGACTACTGGAGATGAAAGATGGCTGAGAACAAGACCCGATAGGGACTGTAGTGCAATCGGAGTGAATGTAGTAAGCCAGCTGAGACAAATAAGTTATTTCACAAGGGCAAATTCAACGGTCACCTCCCAAAATATGTCCATAACCCTCAACATAGCTTGTCTGGATAAATATGCGAAATAACCATTGAATTAAAATACGTACGACGTACCAGAATCAAAATGACGAAATTTTATCCCATAAAAAATAATAAGTAGGAGCTAAATTTAGGTTTGGACGTGGTGTCGGTGGAGGTGATAGCAACTGCGCAGGATTGAGCGCAGTGGAGATCTCTTGTCGCCTTCGTATGCCCCCAAGTGGGGTCTTGAAGGGAGTATTGTGTTGAATCTGTATAAAAATATCCAAGAAAAAAGTATTCTACACTTACATTTTTTATATTAAGTAATAAGAACTTTTATCGAACATAAACCGTTGCATATAAAATACAATGGTACCTAAAACAGCCATCTTTTCATATAATGCACTAAGACTAACCAAGTTATTCTAATTTCATTTCTCTAGATTTATTTACGGCGACTTTGAGACGGTTCATTGATCGTATGTGTTTGTGAAGTTTGGATTAAACTTCGGGCAATCAAAATTCTCGTACGGTAAATATTTTCACACTTGACCGATCTCTTTTCAGTTAAATATTTATAATCTAACTTATAAGCGCGTTTTATTGAGAGGAATGCACCGGTTGTCTGAACGTGTACGATTGTACTGCGCTGTGGATGAATCACTGGCAGCGGCTGGTTGTTCGAGAAGACTCCTAACAGCTTCCCACACTAGGAGCAAACATTAAACCTTTCGTACCCAAAGATATATCTTCTCGTCTAGTAAGTTCTTAAGTAAATACAAGCCTGTTGTTGTGGTTGGATGTTGTGCATTCATTTTATCTTTCGATTGCTGTCCTGTTTATGCTCTGTCCAACTCGTTTGGGACTTTTTATTTTGTGATCACCTATGAAGAACTGTCAAAATTAAGTTTATCGTTGAGTTTTTTTGCACGTGTCTATGAGACATAATTATGTCACTTGAAGAGATCAATAGACGAGTTTATAGAGATATGAATAAGAATACCTTGAAAATCCTTCATATCTTATAATGCATTAAATGAAAGCAATAAAAGAGCTTTTAATTCCTCTAAAGAGTCTAGACTTCATTGCCAATAATTCCTTGCCACTATATTTTACTCTTTAAGTCTTCTTCTTCTTCCTCTTTGATTAGGCCTGCTGACCCGTTAGTTGCTCCTGCTGCGTTATCCTCTTAGGAAGCTGACTTCCAGCTATACCTCCAGCGTTAAAGTGGTCAATCTTGAGGTTCGCTCCCATCTAGTATCTTGTCTCTAGCAATTTTTTGAGGTTCTTTCATCCTTCATTCTTGAAACATGGTCGTTTATGTCAAGGCTGCTAAATCAGTCGGTAAATAGACCTGCCTTTTATAACTGAAAACTTTTAGTTTCTTTGTCTCTTTGCCTTTTATAGATTACATAAAAACAAACAAATTGTTTTGTTCTTAAATTTCATTTTGGTAAAAATTGCACGAGAATCTATTCAATTTTCAAGACTCTTGATGCATTATTATTGTTTAGTCCTTCTTTTATTTTAAAAATTACTTTTTTTTACTACTTTATACCATTCTTTCTAATTCATTATGGTATTCTCATCTTATTTGCTCTATTGTTCATCATTATAAATGCATAAAATCAATTCAATTCAAAGTTTAATTACATCTACCACACTTATAAATCATGATATACGGTATAACTTGTGCCAAATGTTAACCATGAGACACCTTCTACCGAAGATATAGATGAAGATCCTTTCAATTTTCTGTGTGGGAAAATATTATTACATTATGCTTTCCTGGTATATAATAATATTATTATGCCAGTAATGAATTGTATTATTATCTGTGGTGAACTTTCACCATTTAAGCTTGTTACACAACTTAAAATCTAGTAATATCTTGTTGTTGTATTTAATGATATTCAGAGCCCATATTGTTGTTAATATTCTAAATGGGAATATTTTGTTCTCGACACAACATTACGTATCGCCATATCGGGCCGTGAATGGCTGCCACGGACCTATATTTGGATATTTAATACAATTTGCATAATTGTGGAGTTGTTTTTATTTTTAAATTTGGCCATATATTCAAATCGTCGAAAGGTGAAGCACCCATGGTGAAGTTTGTAGAAATATCGTAGAGATCATAATTTATTTATGTAGTTTTTTTTTGCCAAAATGGGTGGCCAGTTATCATATTGTAGTACGAATACATTTAAGACTCTTTTCTACTTTGATGATTGTCTAATTAAAATACCTGTGTTTCTTTTATGAACGCTTGATCGAGTCTTAGTCTAGTCGTTTTAATGAAATCTAGTAATGTTAACTGAGAAGAGTTGAGACATGTTGTAAAGATACCGAAGGGCAGTTGAAAGAGAAGAGGACTGGTCTTCCCACAAACGAAATATGAGTAAAGGATTTGACGATGGAATATGGTATGAGAAAAGATTATTGAAATTGTCTAATGCCTGCCATACACTTTCAATCCTAATTTCATGCCTGCAGCGGGGTTGAATCGGCGTCAGTAAGTTATACGCTATCGTGTATGGTCAGCGTAAGATTGAGCCCAGTGGAGGGCTCTTGTTGCCTCCCTTTGCCTCTATGTGGGATCATAAAAGGAAAGTTATTATTGATCAAAAGAACAGGGTGCAAAACATATATTATAATGCGACTGATGGAGTGTGCTTTCTTGAGAAATGCACACTCCATCAGATACGAAGAGAAGTGGGAACAAAATAAATAAATATTTATTAGCATCTTATGTAGACAGATTTCCATATTATGACAGCGTATTTTTAACAACTTCCACTTTGCTCTCAGTCTACTGTCGACGCGATGAATCAATACGTTTGCGTTCCAACGGAGCGACCCATTTCCGAACTCGTTTGCGTCTCCTTAGAAAGTCACTTTTGAGATATAATATTATTTTAATGTTGTCAACGACACGTTTTCAGATACCGCGAGATATATTATTAGTATTTTTATTCCTTTAAATTTTTTGACTACAAGCTTATATTGTGTAAACACATATTAAGATTTTTTTTCATTAGTGAAAGCCGTTTTCAGACACTGGAAGATCAAAATATATAAAAGACATTTTTATGAAATGACGAAACATTTACCATATTTCGAAATGACTTGCCATATCTAAAAAGTCAACTGCTTGCAAGAAAAAGTAGCTACGTGATTTATTTTGACATTCGGAAAACTCTTTCCGCTAAGACAACTGAATAGAGGTTTTCTGTTCCCGTTAAGTAATTTTCTATAACGTTGTAAGTTAGATACACATTTTACCACGGACCATTATTTGAGAATCGTTTCTGTATCATGTTTCAAATGAAGTGGAATATTTGAAATGTATAATTATTATTATAATATTTGGATGCACACTTGGATTTGGTCGTCAGTTTAAGCCCATGATTTATAATGTATGAAAGTTTCTTGAAAGTTTGCGAATGAGTTATTTGTTTACCAGAAACAAAATACACGAATTTCATGAAAAATTCTTGATTTTTTGTTATGATCGTTGTGTCGGCAGTACAAATAGGTAGTTTTTT
The DNA here is from genome assembly GCA_963576905.1 of Mystacides longicornis. Lineage (NCBI taxonomy): Eukaryota > Metazoa > Arthropoda > Insecta > Trichoptera > Leptoceridae > Mystacides > Mystacides longicornis. Next base: position 24,604,776 of record OY756432.1, on the reverse strand, counting down.
TATGGTTTTTATTTTCAATCCTGTGTCTGATTGAACCTAAATACGACTTTCCTTGTTTATAAGCTGCTTCATCTCGTCAGATTTTGTTATCAGTCACTCTATTTCCTACTTTCAGTCTTCCATTTCTGTTGTCATTTGTTCTCTTGTTTGTTTTATTAAATCCTCTACACGTCTGTTTTTGGTCTCAATGAAATCTTAAATTTATATATTTCAATCTTTTTTTCTTCATTAATTTCTCAGCATTTGAAATAGTTTAAAAAAACGACGATCAAACGATAGTATTTATTACGACGTAGGATTTGTACACTTTCAGATTATTATTGGAGAGCAATCATTCAATGATTTGTATTGCCTTATTTTTTGTAAATTGCCTTAATTTGTAAACTTTTTTTCTTCTGTAAAATAAATATTTTTTATTATTATTATTATTATATTCGAATTAGGTGACACCTCCATCTAGTCAAGATATTTTTTACTATCGAACAGAAAGGTCAAGGATTAACAATTATTCGATTCCAGCAAAATTTGACAGGGTAGGTAATGAATAGTATTCATGATGAACTATTGATACCTCTCTGGCGTTGACAGTAGATTGTCGGTGATGTGTTTGAGTCCTGAGATATTTCCTGGTTGAATCCCGCATCGTAAAAGCGAATGCCTTGAAAAGATACTCATTGCTGGAAGTATTGACAGTAAGATAAGAAAAAAACATCCACTACTCGATAATGTCGGTGTTGATGTGGTTGGTCTCCAGATTTCCGCCGACCCAGTTCTCAGTAGAATAAAAATAATGGACGAATCTTGGAAATGATAAAACACATCATCAGGGAAATTAATATCATCTCTGGTTACTCAATTCTTACAAAATTACCATAATGTCCAAAAAGGATGAAACATCTAATAGAAGAATGGGGAAATGCTGATAAACCATTCGTTGCTCACAGTAATACAAAATGAATATGGCTGCCCGATAGGGTGTTTATTTCTGTAGAAAAAAATCAGACTGAAACAATAGAGTGTTATATCAATAACAATATGTTTATGTAGGATATTTCTCATTGGATCCACTCTTTAGTTTCATGCTGCATTTGTTATTGAACCATTCTAAAAATAATAAACATAGTCACTTCTCTCTTTCTTGGTAATGGGTGCTCTAAACTCCCCCGATTGTCATCGACCCTTGACGTATTACAAAACAGAAATAAATCACAGCCGCTCAGGAAATGAGACATGTAAACGGAATGCCGTCGTACTTGTGTATGTGCGGATGAGTGATGTAGGTTTTGCCCTGGGATGTCGGCTGACACATATATTTTTTTGGTAACACTTAGCCGAGATCTAATTAGTACTAAGATGTATTAGTTGACTTACTGAAACAATTTATCGTTGAAACTATTGCTGTAGTTTTTTTTCTTCCTCTAAATCATTTTTCACCATCAGTTGCGTTATTTGTTTTGACAGTTTGTTGAGATTTTAGTCCAATTTTTTTATCAACACGTGATAAAGCATTGTAGTTTGTCAGATTTTAGCTGAGTGATTGCTGACGTACATATTATCACTATCCTTCGAGATAGTTCCTTGCTGATAATAATAATTCACGATTTTTGTTTCAACAGATTGTGAGTGTCATGTTTCGGTATTGATAAATAGAAATGTTCACATTTGCCAATGTTGGTTTTTGTCATGTTTCAATTATAAGGTATTTTAAAAAAAGCATTCCTTAAATCCTGAGGAAACTTTTTACTAATTCCAAGATTTCTCTACTTGACTTTTCTGTTCTTCTTCCTCTTTGATAAGTCTGCTAGCCTGTTATTTCTGCTGTGTTGTCCTCTTGGGAAGCTGATTGCCAACTATCCCTCTTACGTTTAGATGCTCGATGATTAGAACTTTAGATGGTTTGCTTCCTTCTAGAGTATTAATGTAAATGTTAATATTTTTTGTCTGGATCAGATTTCTTATCTTCAGATGCTATTGTTATGGATGTTTGATTTGTTCAAAACTGGTCATAAACATAGCTTAGTAGTCAAAACAACAGCTACGAGTATAACATAGTTGTATTAAATTATGTTTAGGCAGTAAGAAATTTTATGAAGATAGCCAAGCATTTTACCGGTGCCTTGACCATGAACCGGGTTCCGCCTAGAGCAACAGTTGCATCTTTATGATATTGGAGTAACTACAGGTTTGTTGACCTAGGCTCGCGTGATATTCGGTTTCCTCTAGCAATGTGTCTACTTCTATTATCTATACTTTAAGTGATGTAAACTCGATATTTACTGCCGTCGTTCTCTTGTACGTTCACCTTCCATTACTACTTTGATGGATTGAGTGGTTCAAAATTGAGTCATTCTTCTCTATCGTGTTTTATTGGTTTTTTATTACGTGTCGGTTTGAATTTAGTTTCCCCTATCTGTATTCCAGTATCATTTCTCATAATTTATTATTTAACGCCATATTTTATTTCGGTTTGATTTAATCAATCTATTGAGTAAATAATGTAATGTGTTTCTTGAGATTCACCCCAATGGCTAATATACGTGAGTAGTTCTCCTTTATTCACCAAGTCTTTTTTTTCTGTTGCGTAGTTCCAAAGTTTGGCCTTGCAGTATTATAGTTTCAGAGATGTTTACATTGTACTCCAAATCTCAGCATCTCCTTTCCCGGTCTCAATAATTCTTCCTTTGAATCCTTTGAATTTTTATGCAAGCACGTTATATTTGTTTTTACCAGTTTAGTTTTGTCAAAGTTTTTAAATTATACTTGATTTTTTTTGCTAACAGTTACCTGTTTAAAACATTTGTTGATTGTATAAAAATTTATTCTTGAATTGCTGCAATTCTAGGAAACAGGTCTGAACTCATAAAAGAAAACATGGCGGTATTTCCTTCGTCGATAGGTACCTAATTGCCTCTACTTGGATGGCATCGTACCTATTCGCCATTAAATCCGTCAATCATCATCATAATGCAGCAATTAGTAGACAATTTTAATGTCGTGTTGTCTGGAACTATTTTGCATTCGCCGTGGATGATCGCCGACTCTCTAGGAATAATTACCCGAATCAATATTCCAGCCGTACATGGATCCAGCATGAGTGGTGCTATTATCGATTGTGATAGTTTAATCAACCTCTCGTCGTCGTCCTTCGGGCGTTGCGGGGGAAGCGTCCAGAATATTAAGATCCTCTCATTGTCCGCGGTGCATAATCGCCGGATATTGTTCGTTCGGAGTACATACCTGCCTGCTTTTCCTCTCTTTGCAACGCCTCGTTTTTTGTCTCTTGCATATTTTGTACCCATTTTATGCCTTTATTTGCATTCTCTTTGTTCATCTTTTAGAAAAACGTCTTCGTTTCGTTCGAAAGTCTTGAAACAAATATGAATTTTTGGAATACATAAACAACATAAATGGGTGTCTCCAACAATATACAAAACAGCTGATGTGTAATCTGGAGGTCTTTGACTAGAATTGATCGCGGGATATTTAAAATAATTTTCACTCTTTTACTTACTTATTTTTACGAATTGAATAGTAATATTATAGCAAGAAATACTCTTTTCTGGTGTTTTTGAATGGTTTGTGTTAGAGATTGTTAGTTTATCCACCCTTTTTATTGTTTTGTTTATATTAGTTTTGGTTTGGAAATTGTTTGAAATATCCAGCATTCTTCCGATATTATCATATTTAAAATTCTTTCGGGCTATCTTAGAAATTTCTAAATATTTATTTATAAAAACCGTTCATCTTACGACAAATCACTTAACGAAATTTATTCGTTTTAAGGCAATACGCGATAAGATCGGCATACCGAAGCGTACACCTAAGCTATTTTGGTCTCAGATATGAAATGTGATATTTTTTTCTTATTTACTAACAAAATTTAAAGATAAGCAGTGATTAGGATCGGGTGACGTTTCAAAAATACTCAATAAGCTCTAAAAACGTATCTAAAGATAACACAAATCCGCATTGTCTCGTCAAAACTGCTCTTTGGATATAAGAATAATCCTTTTCAGAATACTACGTTTAATTTCTCTTTATCTTCCTGCTATGGTGTCTTCTTGGGAAGTTGACTGCCAGCTATCTCTCAAATGTTTAGTTGGTCGATTTGGAATTCTGTGGACATCTTGTCAGTCTTTCTGTGCTTTTGTGAAGAAGCATGCCTGTTCCAGGTCTACTTCCTACTTCTTCATCTACCACATCTTGCATCAACCTCAACTTCGCACATCTTTCGATCTTTAGTGTTTCTGGTTTTACGGCTGAATGTTTTGCTAGATATTACTATGTTTCTCAGCATCTTTTATCTCATTTTAATTACACATTGTTAATTTATTTATACGTTTTGTATACCGAATATCACCGCATGGAGACAATTTAATCGGTTTCATTGCTGTCCGAATGACAGGATATTGGAATATTAATTGTTATTGTTTAGTTTAGGTGACTACCGATTTTAATTCTTAAGTTCTAAACCCGTCGACGGTTCATTTGATGTCGATGTGTTCAGGAGATCATGCCGCTCGTTAAGGTCCACGCGTCCTCCTTTATCAGTTTTTAGTATGACGACCGATCTTTTGTTTTTAGACCTAACAAATACGTTAATGGCCCCTCACTTATAGTGTTTACTTTTTATCACTGGAGTTTTTTTTAATATCGGATTACTTACCACAAATTGGTTTTTAATATTGGTTGAATATTTTTGGAATTCTATTGACAATTATTTTGTGTCCTTAGTTCTTACCATTCAAGCTGGCTAATCATCCAAATTATTGGTATGATGGGTTTGTTCTTCACCGAGTTCCAAAACACATTTCATTGCGTCATCAACACGTTACTTACTGAAAATTAACATCACACAGCTACCTATCTTTTATACTTTTTTTTCAACTGGCGCTATTTTGTGGGCAATGCCTCCTTTAATAACCCGTTCCTTACGATTCCTCTTTTTATTTTACGGCTCACAACTGTAAGCGAGTTGATGCACTCTCGGAACACATAGTTGTATTTCCTTTTTGGGATCCCCTGTCTTTTTTTACGACGATCACCCGACGCATAACGAATTATTTTTCATCTTTTATGACTATAGTGGTTACGTAACAGAAATACATTATGAACGTCGCGAAGATCATTGACATTGACTCCATGACATCGATTCGAAAGTGAAACGTATTGTTACGTGATATCAGAGCATTATTTTTTTTTCGTTTTGTTTGTTTTTCTATGACCTGGTTCTTCGAATAAGTCTTATCTATTGTCAGTCATTAGAATTACGTTGAATGTGCCGCGTCTTGGCTTCCTGAGACGTAATTGAGGTAATTTGACGTTTCCTACCTTTCAGTTTGTGTACATGTCTGTACGTCGTCCTAAAGCTTTTAACCGAGGTTACAGGATATTGTGTTCTTTTTTTCTACCAAACGCCTACTACGCGACTCTCTCTTTGTGCAGTTTGTCCTCGTAGAACTTATCACCGTGATGACTCACAATACGAAGTTTGCCCTTAGGTTAATCGAATGAACGTAATTACGTTGATCATGGAATATTTGTTTTATGCCTGCATATTATGTTCATTACTTTCCTTCAGTTGTCTTTGATTATTGAAGAAGAGCAGTTCAGATTAATTTAGATCTTATATTTTCTTTATCTCGCAACTACATCGCATTTCTTATGTCGTTGCAGTCTGCGGATTTGCTTTGATTGATTGAAATGTTCCGCGTGCTATTTCTATTACTTGTGTGCTTTGTTTGTTTGTCTTTTTTGCTAAGTCGACCGGATTTCTATTTAGGGCATTGTCCGCTTTTTATTCTGCGTTCTGAATGCGTCGCGCACTATCTTATATTGTTTATATGTATTTTTTCTATCTTATCGCTCATCTCGCGCAGCTCATAACGTCTCGTTAAAATGTGTAAACATGAATATTGTTTGTTTGGTGTCCCTTTATTTATGACCCACTCGCTCACTAAAATATGTCAGTAAGAAGGAAAAAATGCATTGATAATATTCGACTCACAGAATCAGTTGATCGTATTTTTGTCATGCTGCTTTCATCTGAGGTTGACGTCCATTGATCGGTTTTCTCTCTACCTATCTACTACTTGATGAAAATGAACCATCTGATGTCAATCCTTTGTGGTTTGTACATATGGCTCCATTGAAGATAAACGAATATAGAGGAATGGGGAAGGCTAGACTTACTAGCATACCCGTGTTGGATGACACAAAACGTATATCTGGTAAAAGAGTGCCTAATATTCAAACTTCAAGAGAGGTGCAAATGGTTTCTTCGTTAAACCATTAATTTAAGGATTTTTTGTTTGATTTTTTGTTCGTAGCTTCGTGATTTTATTCTCGTATATGACTATATTATTTCCCGATATTGAACCTTCTTACGTTTTATAAAACCAGTAGCCACACAGCATTCACTGTAAGATTAATGGGATCTTGAGTATTTTGAACAAATCTTTTCCGAGAAAATCAGATTTCGGCACTCAATGGTTCTTCAAATTCTTCGACGAACTCATCCTCGTATTTATAATAATTGTAACTTAATATATTGTTTATGCATCGTATTATTGTATTGTGTTTTCTTGGAAGTCTCGTGTTTGATTTGAGATTCGGGACTAAACTGGTTGTTGTGTAGCTAGGATCGTGTTTGTTCCCGTTCCTTCATGTCGTTCGTTTTATTTTTATTGAGATGTGTGTCAGTCGTGTGACGTGATAACATAATAATGGTCTCCAGCCCAACCGGGTGGGTGATGGATCCGAATATTATGGAAATGTCTTGGCGGCTGTCACATCTACGCCAGGTTTTGGCTTCACAATAGAAGGGTGTGTCCGTTTGACTGATGCTTGATTGTATTTTTTTACATTGTCTCTTCCAATAGTGTTTCTCGATTGTTCCTTTTTTTGATGTGCTTTTTCGTCATCGTGTGTTTGCTTCTTACTTATATCTTTTGGTGAACCATCAGTATGGTTTTCAAAAGTACCCGTGCTTTATCAAAATAGGTATTTATTTTTATTATATGATAACGGATATGTCAATTTGCACTGTAATAAAACCTGTAATGACGTTAGAAATAACAATTTAATTCAAGAGCTGGAGGAATTATCGATATAATTATATTTGAAGTGGTTCGTAGACTAGCGGTTACGACGCCGGCTTTCGCACTGTTTCGTGCGGGGGTCGTGGGTTCGATCCCAGGTGCCGACCATCTTCCTCTTTCACGACACAAGCTTTAAGTAGCTTACTGTGAAAGAGACAAAATAAATAGTGTATTTGTGTTCACTTTGAGTGAACGCAGATTCATTTTTATATAAAAAAATATGGTCATATCAACAAATCAAAAATTCCCTGACCAAGTACATTTTTTAAATAGTTCTTTATGTATTCTCTCTTTAGTCTATTTGTTTGTTGAAAGCATCGTCATCTAATGCAGCCAATACTTTAAAATGCCTAACTAACGGCACTTGTTATACCTTCGCCGTGTTTACTATGTAAAATATCATATTTCTTTAAGTAAGTTTACGAGCACTAATTTTGGTTTCGTGTCTAAAAATCCAATGTTGCTGAAAATAGCAAACAGACGGTCGGTCTGGTAAACTGTTAATTCGGTCGAAAGTTATGCAAGAAGTTGTCTCGTTGGATTCCCATCACATTGTGGCTGTCATCGTTGTCTGTGTTTTTGTTTACGATGCGTTCCGAGTGCACGCCGATGATCTAGTTTATGTATACTCACTCACCTACGGTTTAAACATAATACAAATGTGCCGGCATACCGCTCGCAGGTACCCGGCTCCAATATTCTCCATGTTGTGGTAAAACCGGACGTGCCCGATAAGATTACAGCCTCTCGGTTGGCCGCGGACGTTGGCCCCTCTCGGTTAACATTATTTTGCCCTCACAATACCCTGTTCTCCTGGCTTACCGTTTGTCCGATTTCCTGCCTGCTCAAAAAGCCCTGTCTTATCTTTATTATAGATTAAGTCCTTTTGACTTTATTCTGAAACCTTGCACTTTTTGTCTACTTTTTGAAACTGTTTTTTTTCTGTCTGGAAAGTCTGGAAAAAATGAGAATCTAGGTTCCTGAAACATCTAGGGGTATGGGAGGGTGCAACCCTTAATAATGATTCTAAATATTATTTTTTTTATCGTACACTAGTTTCCCGACATACGTTTTTCTGTGTTCCTTACGTATGAATATTGAATTCGAATTTTTATGGTGATGAATTAATTATCATTCGACCAATGTGATTCCGAACGATGCGTCTGTTTTAAACCATGGATATTCCATCCGCATTCTCTCAATAGCACCAATTGACAATTTCTGTCAAAATTTCAAAATTGGAATAAAAATTATAAGGTAAAAAGTACTAAAAAGGTTGTCTACGTAGAGTTTTCTTTAATTTTCTAATTTTCCATGCATTTTTATAAAAAAAAAATCTTCTAATAGGACATTCTCCTGATAAAAGCCTATACGACAAAAAAAGAATTAGCGAAATCGGTCCAGCCGTTTAGGCGTGATGCGATGACATCGGGAAATAGCTCTCCATTTTTATATATAAGATAAGTTTCCTGGCTCAATGGAGGATTTGAATATATAGGTATAAAATAAGACAATTTCGGATGGAATGCTAATAGCATAAGTAATCATGTAGTCTTAATCAATCAATGAATCAATCAAATCAAATCTCCATTTACACCCCACTTAGGGGCACAGGGAGGCAACACGAGCTCTGCATTGCGCTCGATCTTGCGCAATGTTTATGACCTCTACCCACAGCATATCTAGATCCCTCATCTCTGCCTCGAAGAAACGGAACGGTAAAATGTAGACTTCTGATATAATAATTATTATTCAACTTTGACGATTTTGATGTAGGTATCGTATATCGTTTTTTATTTAGTATTTTGAGTTAATAATTTTTAACCAATCACTGAATAAGTTTACATAATACATTTGATACATTATATATTAATAATGTGTTTTTTTTAATTGTTTCAGGTACGTATTTATTATCATTATAATAACCTCACCTCGATACAGTTCGAATTTTGTAGAAAATTGCGAAACTTTGATAATAATATGTAAGTAGACACTACGCCCGATTCTGTTTGAATTTAAGTGCGCACTAACTAAAATAAGAACGTTCCAATTTTATTAAGTGCACATCGGTATTCTATAAAAAATAAGAGCGTTCTTAATATGACTAATATTGAAATTAGTTCATTTTGGTATTCTACAACACTATTTAAGACAATTTTACTGCGTTCTTATGTCAAAACGTTCTAAATTTTAGTTCACACCTAATTGTATGCGACTTAAAATATATCTGATGATATTTTTATAATAAAAGTATTATTTTAACCTAATAAGTTTAAAAAAAGTGTTAAATATCTTTATTAAGGTAAATAAAATCATAAAATTGATTATTTGCGCGTGTTTCATTATGCCGAAATCGAAAATTGGAGGTTAGATCAAAATCACTACTTTCATAAAATACTCTTGCGTATATTACAACACGAGATTTGCACTAAAAATAATTATACTTATTTATTTCAAAAGGAAATCTAAGAGTTGGTCTGATAAAAAGGCTAATTTGAGATGCCTCTAACCCATTTGGTCACTACTTTGACACTCGTATTATTTTTAATAAACAAACATGACCAATTGCGCATGCGCGATATAGACCATAGACAATTATAATTCATATTTTTGTTTATGGTGAACTAATTTAAGCCATTTTAGTTTTTAGAACACATCGCTTTATAGAATACGAATTTTAATTCATATGACCTTAATTCTTAAATTTTGGAACGTTCTTATTTTAGGTCGAACAAATCCAGAATAGGGGGTACTATCAATATTTTTTTATTGTATGATTAGATTGACGTTTTATCCATGTATTTTCTCTCGTTGTTTGCCCGCACAGGCAATGTCTTAAAAGTATTTTCATATTGTTCATTCATACCATCCAAACGCAGTACCTGTATTGCAGAAGACGAAGATTTTCACCCATCCGCTATTATAGGCTTGATCAAAGCCACAGAACTGAATAAATTTTCATCAGTACTACCTTATCTAGTTCTATCCATCCGTTTATCAATGTAATCAGTCGCCATTAAAAGAATACCACCATACAGGTGAATGTCATCACCAAGTATCAATATGACCGGAGAGATTCAACAAATGAGATTCCAAAAATGGAGTGGATTTTTCTTCGTGTCTTATCGCATCTGCGTTGTCTCTCGGAGACCGGTAGCTCGTGTGGAAGTTGTCCCATCACAGCAGAGTGGCCTACATATTTGGCTAATTGTCCGGCCAACCTGCCTGCCTTACGGGATTTCAATTTGCGAATTTATTCAAGTCGTTTATCTGGTTGCCGCAGTGCGTGCAACTATACACAAAATGTGATGCATGTGGAAATTTTATTGCCCGCAAATTTATGCTTATCACTCGAAATATTGTTAAAAATGTCCTAAAGTACAATTTTACGTTTAACTAATATATTATACACATTTTTTTTTAATTTATTTTCTTTGCAGCAGCGTTTTGTGTAATACTTTTGTTTGGTCGGTTTCCACCATTGTTTTTTGCATACTTTCCTTGTTTTCACAACAGCATGAGATCCTTTTAATAGTTTTTTTTAGAAAATTTAGGTTGTAGTAGGGTTTAGTAGTAGATGGTTTTCAGTTTTACAATTTTTGATAGTAATATGATACTGATTTAATATTACTTGGCTTGCCTTATTCTGTTTTAACCAAATGAGATACCATCCAATTAATTCCAACTTTTACGTGTTTTATCATCATTAGTATACGGTTACGTTTAATTCGGCTCAGTAGGATATCGGATAGTGGGCGAAATTTCGATTACCCAACTATTTTTGATCTTTATGACATTACGAAACTGGAAAGCGTGTTAACAATGAGAGATTATCTGATTGGAATTTGAATCAAAGTTACTTATGTACATAATATATCGATAAATATAATTAAGTACTTTTCTCGAGAATACAATTATCTTATCTTATGTTCTGAAAGAGAATATTGAATTCTACGTTATCTTATAAAACAAGGCCATAATCTGCAGTTTGCACATTGACTATTTAAATATTTGTAGTAATTTAGGGTTTATCAACCCGTTTTTGGATTTGGATCACGCAACCGTATGTTACTTACGTATCCTGATCGATTTGGTAATCATGATTAATGATGTTTTATGATGCGTTTAGTAAACTAGTGAAATCGGGTATGTGATGTTGGTAGTATTGTTCTTCAAGGATACCATCCTTATCACGGCAAAAGTTGCCCGTGTATTGTGTTTTTGCACTGAAATAACTCCCCTACAATCTTGTACCAATTTTACTACATCGAGAGAACATTTAAGCATGTGTTGACGAGAAAATTTGCATCCAGACTTTAGAGCTGCTGGAAGCAGGTTCAAATTCCGCTGTAAACGTGAAATTTTCAATATGTTTTGTGACCTCTCATGCTGGGTGAAGGGATTAACAAATTGGCCAGATAAACTACCTTATGACTAAAATCTTTATGGTAAAATGAATCACTGGCACTGGCTATATTCAGAATGTCGTGGCTTCCTAAATCACGGAGGCATAAATTTAGGACAAAAACTGGCGAACGGTGTCATAAAATTTTAGGAATCCTAATTCCTTTTCAGTCGATCATACCTCATTGCCAGGATTGTAAATGGCTTACTTTGACAACGGAATAAGAGAACCTTTGCAACAACGTTCTTTCTGAAAATTGCTCATCCGTACGCTTTCCAGCGAGTAAAAATAGAAGAACCACGTCGCGTCTGAGACACTTGTCTTGGCTCCAAGATAAATTTTCTCAAGAGTGATGGGAGGATCAGTCAGATCTTTGATATCCGATGAATAATGCAAAAGAAATGATGAAAATTCTAAGAGTCGCGCCCGTCGCTACGAAATATGAATATTAAAGAGAGACAATGGAGTTGCGACATCTCCGCCGGTCCACGTTCTCTTCTTCCCACAGCCACTGGGGTCTTGTTGTTTTCACCGATACCTTGTGTCCGGCCCACGCACCCCTGCGGCCTTCTATACACGCTCTTTGTTCATCTGCGATTAAAACTGTTTTACCTATCTTCTTACTTACTCCTCTTTATCCTCAAACGGCGCCGAATGTTTTGATCAATCACGCCCTTCTATATCGAAGTGTGATTCAACATTTATTTTATTTCTTCTTATGACTCTGATAGCGGTTTGAATTTAGTATTTCAAATTCGAACTCTAATGATAGTACCAAAAATTTGCTAACTTATCGTTTGTTTAGCTCTTTTTGGATTGCCAATTCTGTCAGTGGCTGGAGCCTGCCAGCGAATATTCCTCTTGATTATAGATCAGTGTTCTTATTTTTCTTACATTGCATATGGGCATATTGTTTATATGTGTCACTGGCCACTATGTCATTTGCTGTGCGCATCACTAATGAACGTTTTTTGTCCAGTAGCGCTACTAAACTACTCCTTTTTCGACCTTAGTGTGAACAAGGCTTACGTGTTCCAAAGATTCTTTAAAAAAAAATCGCGGAGTATTTGACTGTGGTGATTTGTGAATATCATTATAATGTTATAGCCGACAGAGTTGTTTAATATGGGAACGAATACGAAACAAACTTTATTGGTACATAAATAAATAGATTTGTTTGTTTGTACACGTATGTGGCATACCTAAACCATCCGAATGCCTCAACTCTCTCGGTGGTCCGAGAATGGGCGACGTACTACGCACGTAACTGCCTCATGTCTAACTGTAGTTTCTTACAAAGTATTATCTGATGATGGATCCGTGTAAATCAGAAACTCCCCGCCGACAGAACTAATGGTGATATGATAATGAGCCTAATGAAGTTGCAGCGTTCAATCATTCGGAGATTTAATTAATTATCGAATTAATTCTTTCGAATGAATATGTCTTTTGTTTCTGTTCTTTAAGACTTTTTTTTAATTGATAAATAATTTGAAACTGTGTTGTTTTAAATATCGGATGATATCATAATATTAACAATTCAATAATGACTTCTTATCATTTTTATGTTGGCTGTCTGCATTTCCACAAAGACATGAAAGATAATCATATGTTTTTTCGACTTAAACCCGATATTATCCGTATTTGTTATTTGATAGTTCCTAGGTACTTTGTATTGTACTTTTGTACACAGAGACCACCATTGATTTTCATGGTTTGAAAAGAGGTATGGATGAGGTTATTACATACGTTCTACCAGTTTTTTGGTTAAACTTGTTCAGTAGCTAATAAAAAGACGAGTTCCTCTTTAGTAAATATGTGGAGAAAGCTCGTTAATGGCTATAATATTATCGGAAACACCACGACTCTTCATTCAGAAGAACCTGCTGTTAAAAGCTTCACCAAATATTTGAACTCATTCAATTTTTCCGATTGATCTTCCAGTGCCATTAAGATGCGATGAAATCTTCGATGTTTTCGTCGTCAAAAATTAAATCTTTTTAGAATGATCAAATGTTGTTAGAAATAATCTTGGGTTTGTCCGTAATCAGCCTTATTAATCAGGCCTATTCTTTCTAAGCATTCTTTGAGGCTTTTAATAACATCTGCGACTATTTTACTCACTCACATCATCGGCGGATTCCAAATTGCAAAGTGTTGATATGTTAAATCATGTATCTGGAGAGTTGGAGAGTCGCGTGACGAAATCTATGACTATGACAAATAAGAAGGGGACAAAAACACTACCCTGCCTTACACCAGTTCTTATTTCGAAGCGTTTATCGTCATCATTGTTACGCATCGCTCGATTTGATTATTTTGGTCATCATTGTTACGCATCGCTCGATTTGATTATTTTGGTGCATGGACTTTTTCAGACACATTCAGATTGGCTTCAATCATTTTTGAACTGGGAAAATTGCCACAGAACCGAATTGAATCGCATGTATATGAAATGGTTATGATATGCGTCATTTTTTTTTGATTTCCGGATATCGTTTTTAGTCGCTTTTCTTTTACGAGCAGCCTAGTTAGGTGAAATAACAATACGTAGCCCACCCCAAGGTGTTTTCCCATTGAAAATCTATTAAGAGAATCGGCAGACTATTAAGTATTCAAGGTTCCTTATATTCAAGTAGGTACAGTAATAATGATTGTTTCTAACAGCCAATTTGAAGGCGACTTGTCCCGGTGTTTCACGTGGGTCGGACCAAATTTACAACGCTTACAAGAATAATATCGGTCTAACAGTCGATCGGTACGAACTTGACATGATGTGTGTAGTTCTTAGCGAAGGTTCGCTTATATGGTAACCTGGTCCCATTTCTGCATGACCTTGCGACTTGTCTACGCTTATACGGTACTCTAGGTAGTGGATTGCCAACCTTACGTCCGTTCAAATCACTGTTTTTTTCCTATTATTATTACTTCCTTTTTTGTAGGTGTAAGTAATTGACATGTTTTTGGAGCGATTCTCGGGTCACTCGTTGTCTCTTCATTATTTACGTCGAGTTCCATGTAGCTGTACATAGTTGAGAAGTCAGCTTTTGTTCATTTTTTGGACACGACATTTCAATCCTTTTTCTGTGGCATACTTTGTTATCTAATTTTTGCAGACGACTTTTTCGTCTATTGCATTCAATGCTGCAAAACGAATGAGCTTAAAATCTGCTTTTTCCAGAAATCTCAGGTCTAATTTTCATAAAAAATATGTTACGCACGACAGATCTTTCACAGACTTTGATGTTGTCATTTTGCTTTGGACTGTAGTATCAGCATGATTGAGTAAATTTTTCCCTTTTGAGATTTTTGTACTAAACATGAACCTATTTTCAGCTTACTGGTATTACCAGAAAATCTCCATCTTCATGTAAGTTGAAGGTACTCAGCTGAATCTTAGGTACTGTTTTTTATAGAGTTATCGTCGACCCTATACTACACATCAACTAGTGACGCGCTGAACTCACTAAGCTTGCGACATTGTGGCCGCTTCATTAACCGATTATTTCTTTGATTAGGCCGGCTCCTTTTTGCAACGAAAACGTATCACCAAAGTTGTACCACACCTGTGTCTTTCCTTTAATTTATGACTCATTTAGACGTTCGCATATCATTTATTAAACTATCGACATTATTTCGTATGTTATATTGGAGTCGGATCATATTAATATTATCGCACACAGATCGTATGTTTACATTTTGCCAACTTGTCATCGTCAACCCATTATAAATAAGCCTCTCTGTATCGGAAATATTAGGTGTGCTTAATCAGTCTCTCTGTATCCATACACCCGCTCTATAATTTGCATATTGATAATCCTTCCGCAGATCGTTTTGACAGATCCTGAACGTATTTCTGTAATACCTATCTCGCGTGCGGTTTGTCGAATGATTAACATAATCCAATTTCAAACGCTTTTATAAGGTGTAACCGGATTATTTTATTGTAATTTCGAATAGAGGGTGGATTTATGAAATACCACCACCGAAATATTATAATGAAAGCGCACCCATATGTGGACAGTCTGTTCGATTTTTAACTACATCCCTTCGTATTAGTCTTAGATGAGATTTGATTAACTTGCTCCAATATAGAAAACAGTTCAGTAGCTATATACTATATAATATCTTTCACTTTTATATTACTATGATTATTTTTACACTCTACTAAAACTTCTGTTATCCATAATTAATAAACAATACGAGGCTAACTTGTAAGTCTATATTATTTATATTGATTTTATAATAATACTACGGTTTAATTATTATTTAAGTGTAGGTACATCATTACAACGAGCAGATCGGTATTTTCATAAAACAATTCACAAAAATAAAAAATTCAACGCGCCATCGAATCGATGATACGTGACAGATTTATTGCTATTTAGATCGTTGTTATTATTTTTCATGGCGATCGGAATTCAATGCGTTCTGCTCCAGAGACCGAACAAAATGTTTGTCGGCTGACGATCATTCGATGTAGTTTGATCTCTTTGGACAGTCAGTCGATGTAGTATATTATTATCTCTTGCGATTTACAAGATTCGTCACCGATTTGCCGAGGTCAGAATTTGCCACAGGATTTACATAGCTAAGGCGATTATTTGCCTCCCGCGTGTTAGAGCGTGAAATGTAAGCGCAGGTGTTGCACTTTGCTGTAACAATGTTGCAATTTAATTCTGTTCACCTTTGGTTTGAAAAATATATTCTTATATGGTTTCATCTTCATCTATTGCTTTATTATTTTAAACACAACGACTTATCCATACATCTAAATTGTTAAAAAAATATGATAAGGACCGAGTGAGGAATAGCAGTATCCAAAGCATATGTCATAATCTGGTCAGATAGCTCTTCGCAAAGAACGGATTAGTTTGGCCATGTCCAGAAAATTGACACTACCGTACTAATTATATCGCCCATTGTACTGAAACTTGAGGACGTCCTTTCAAAACGTAGTTGTTGGTAGACTAGCAGTTACAACGCCGGCTTTCGTACTGTTTGGTGCGGACGTCGTGGTTCGATCCCAGGTGCCGACCATCTTCCCTTTCACGACACAAGCTTTCAGTAGCTTACTGTGAAAGAGTCAAGGAGTGTATTTGTGTTCACTTTGAGTGAGCACAGATTCATTAAAAAAAAAAAGAATCGAAAACAGCAGGGAGTTCTCACATAAGAGTTTTGCAAAAATATCCAACGCCTACAATTCGTAATGATATGTTGAGATTATTGGTTTTAAAAAATGTAGATGAAGACATAGAGCAACTCTCGCAGTCGAAACTTTCAGAAAACTTTGATTAAGATAAAACCTTATAGATAGATAAGCTATCATAATCTAACGTTTTTGTTATAACCTACTAGCTGACCCATCGAACTTCGTCCCGCTTTAAAGTCAGATGATACTAAATTAATTGCACAACTAAAACACCAGAAAAAGATTCATCCATTGGTTTAAAAGTACATAAATATGCTTAAAATATGTTTGAATGTTAAAAAAATATTTTGAAAAATAAAAGTGAAAGCTTGAAAGAAAATTTATCAATATAATCTGCGTACCAATGCGCAATGTTTTGAAACTTGATGGTTGTCAGGTTAATAAAAAATGTGTTGTTATGGGATTTTTCACAGATGGCGCTGTTGTTGTTGTTAGGAAGCCCGTTCCATACTAACTTTATTACAGTATTATTTTTCATACTATTTTCCATCCATTTTTTAATATTTATTCTGTTATCCGGAGCGGAGAAGAATCCAATAAATCAAACATCGGAATAATCTGTTCAGCTGATCTCGAGTTATAACTGTTCGCACTAATCCGACTTTCATTTATTTATGTATTTATATTAGAGATTATCTAAAATCTTACTTAAATGTATTTTTTATTTGAAATCGGTATTCAAATTATGCTTTTTCAACGTGTTTAGGGTGTACCTATTTGCATTCATTAAACCGACCATTATAAAAAAAAAACCAGCCCTCATCTAATTTTCACAGTCGATTTCCTTCGGAGCTCTTGTACTCTCCAATTAAAATAATGAATGTTTGCTTCGTTATTTCAAGGTCGACTTTACTTTCCGCTAGCGTCGGCATTCATCCCAGGCAGCGGCCCCACTTCCTCTATCCTATTCCATTGAGGAGTGCACCCAGGATGCGTGTGCGTAATCCTGCCCAGTAATTGAGGCGCACACATGGGGGATGATTTGGAAGGGTGGAAAAGGGCAGGATGAATCCCTGTAGTACTATTTGGTACCGAATGACTCACCCTGACATTCAAACCTCCTCTAAAATCACACGCCTATATTGTCAAATACAAACATCCTTGTTATAAGAGCACGTTGAAGCTAACTTTTTAATGACCTTTTAATAGGAGGTTGCTGCCTGCACTTTACATACTGGTTTGGTACTAATATTTGAATTTGAAATAAGTGTACCATTTACTTGTTTTAGTTTGATAATTTAGTGCTTTCTCATTGAAATTAGACTTTTTCTTCTTATGTAAACTTTACCTTCAATCTCCGTTATCTTATATTATGTATTTGCAATAGGTCTACTTTGTCGCTTTTACTGCATCTTCTCATAAAATCCTAGGTCTTATCTCTTTCTGTTCCCACCTGTTGTTTCTTAGTTTTTTATTCTATTTGGGACACATTATTTTGTCGTGATGTCATCTTATCTCATATGGACTGTGATGCTTGGATCTGTTTGATACACGTTTGGTTCCCATCTTTCTTTGGTCCGCAATTATTTAATAACCATCTTAGTTTTTTAGTTGTTACCAGACAACTTTTGAATCTGGCTTTGATTTGATTCGCCCGTTTGTGTTTGTTTGCACAAATGCGTAGTCAATCAGGATTAACTCCCCTTTATCAATCCAGAATTTGATTGAAATTTTAACCCTAATCCTGTGTGCTATATTTTCTTCGCCAATCTCTTAATTTCTTGAATGTAGGGGTTTCAGTCTTTGTTCTGAGTTTCTTGATCACGCAAACTAACGTTGTCCTTTTATAGGATCATAAAGCACACACAATGGAATCTTATTGAGTTAATGCACTGTCGAGATTACACACGAAGTCCTTCTGATTATGCAGCTGTAATTAATCATACCAAGTCCTTATTTGTATATCAGCTGTCGAATGCGCGTACGTGCTCTTTGTTGCAATATGCGCACTCTTATCCAGAATGATTTATCCTAAGAGATAGCGCGCATTAGTATTATTACTATAGTGTTCTTCTTTCTCTCTATTCTACAAAGAAAATTCACAGCTCCACATTGGATGATGGTCGACGCCTTTCAGAAATTTGGTGCTTTTATTGTGTACTAGCTTATACCCGTCTTGCTTTACGTTTTTAATTCCGATTGTCAGGCTTGATCGGTAGGTATTAAATTAAACAGGTTCTAGTCTAGCTTCCCATTGCTTAACAGACCTCTATAACTGACATAAGCACAGGAAAAGAAGAATGACACTTAAAATTTTTGTTTCACCGACCGCATAATATTATACGAACCTACCGACATAATTTGCAAGTTTTCATAGAGAGAGAGAGATAGCTCTGTGGTTTGAATCTTAGCTACATTCCCTAATGTGTGATAATTAATTAGGCTTTCCACCCATAGAGGGTGATTTGCGCTATCTGTCAAACTTCAAAATGGAGGAATCATTTTGTAAATTTTTTCATTAAATCTTTATTTATTGAGAATAATAAGATTTGAATAACATTTATATGTATAACAAATCAATCTACAATTATTTTATTACATTTTCATACCGTAATACCAAGATTCCATTCAACGTTTACATGAGTAATTTTGTTTCCAAAAGATGGCTTACTGTCTTTTTGAGAAATTTGTATGAAGATCCTAAAAAAATAGAGTTTTTTAAATAGCTCCAAATATGCAGTTAAAGTTAATGCAGCAAATTGTATTTAAGAACCTTCTCAAGCAAATTGCACCGCTCTGCGCAGATTCATATCTGACGTAGCATTTGTATTTTGAGCGTGATGTTCACATATACGATAGAAAGCACGCAAACATTTCTGAATTATTATGTAGATTCCTTTAGTTAATGGCGAAGATTCTTTGAAAGAGTTGTAAAAATTTAGTTTTCTTTCAATCCACACCAGATTTGTGTTGTACAAACATCATTAGCGTTGTTTATAAACGGAGGTTTGGGAACCGCAACAGTTTGTTAGAACGATGTTTACCGTTCAGTATCTGCCTGAAGAAACAGCAACTTGGGTTTTGCGTCAATATTTACAACAAGCTTTACATAGAACTTGATCATGTTTCATTTTAACAGTAGTTAATTTCATTATCACACTTCTTCAATTTTAACTTTTTGAATCTACCAATATTATGTTGAATTCTGCTACGTGGTGTTTGTACAAAATTACTTTACCATGGGCATGAGTTCATAATTATTTAGTTCCTCCGACCATTTATTTCTTTGTTAAGTATACCGACGCGGCTATTTCGCTAAATTATTTAGTTATTTTCCAGTAGTTATCCTGTTCCCGTGTTCTATCGCCTGCAGGATTCCAACCAGGTATTTTTAGAGATGCTTAATCCTATTATAATAGCTTTAGAAACATATTTACATACTTAAGTTATTTTGTTTCGATGTTCGATTCATGTTTTAATTTTCTGCAAACCGGCTTCACTTATAATTGCTTTTAGAGTTCGAAGTTGTTTTCAGACGCGAGTTGTTCGCCAGTTACTTTGTTGCATAGCAAGCAGTTTACTTGTTACTAAATTTTATGTAATTTATACAATTTAGAATGTTTATGAATGGAACCTTTGATTCAAGACTGTTACTGCTATTTTTGTTATCGTAAACACTTATTCAATCTCAGCCTGTATCAGTCCACACCTGAACATAGGCCTCCTCCAGACTCTTCCGCGTCTTCCGATTATGTGCAACCTTCTTACAATGCGATCCCTCCATCGTAGCTGGGAATGGCAAAAGTATGGTTAGCTGCTCTGATTAAACCCACTCAAATGCTCATGGAAAGAAGATTTTTCTTAAGATTGTACTCTTATTTTAGGAATAGTGCAACCGAATCTAGACAAAGCCACATTATTATTTCTCGAAATCTTTTTTCTACCAGAACAGTGTTGTCCTTGGTTTGAAACTTGCGTGTGTCGACTCATAGAAATCTGATAATGTATCGATTCTTTCGGAATGATTAATAATAGTTTTGAGGAATCAATCATCTCTGAAACCGCAGGCATGTTGGTGTGTCCATTTGATGGTTCGCCGGCAGCAAGGTCGGACGATTAGAGTCTGAAGGTTTCTACTGCAGAAATTTAATCATTTTGAGCCTACACAAATTGATCACAGCAACGAATTATCTGGCTTTTTACATATTAATTAATCTTTTAAATGTCATAGATCAGTCCGATATATCCAGCTTAACCTTATATGAAATTGTATCAAAAATATCTAAATTCTCTAGCCTTGCTTTTGTTTGAAGACAATTATGGATCTATTACCTATCACTCCAAACTCCTTATCTTCTTCAACTTTCTGTGCCATTCCTGTTATTACAGACGTTTTGCAATCGGTTTTAAGTACATATATGTTTCTTGTTCTTGGTTTCATTGTGAATATTTTGAAATCACGAGATGTCCTCTAATCTCTCGACAGTCTAAACTCAACACTGATGTTTCCTTCGAACTCGCCCATTGAAAGAATCGCATTTGTATTTACGTTGTTTCTCAAAAAGATACTAAAAATAGTGCAAGGTTTTGCAGACGGGAGTATGCAAGGACTTCATTATACGCGACAAGCAAAATAAATTATTTTAAAGAAAATCAAATATGCTTTCATCTTTTTTTATGTCCCTCAACGCTGTAATCCATCTCTTACATCCGTCGGTTATATTCGTTTTCTATTCCACCGCATATATTTAGATTTGAAAAAAAAACCCGAAAGCCTAATGTGCGAGCCTTTTGTCATATTTGGCAAACAAACATTTGGCACAGTTTCTAAGTCCATAAAGATGAATCGAGGATGTCCATTAATATCTGTCAGTCTCTTTCTTTCACCATCCCTCATTCTATGATAATGTGCTTCTTGTTACTTTCTTCAAATTCAAAATGGGTCAAGTTATTGAGGACGCTCGGCTAGAATACTCTACTATCTATCTGAAAGAGTGAATGTTATGCTGTTTTTAAGATATTGATTTTAGCGATAAATCGAATTGTATATGAATATATAAACAACTGAACAAAGGCCGAATTTCTAAACCCGAATTCATCAAAATCAAAATATTTCAATATTTTCCACGAAGTTTCCTTGGTGAAAGATATAGAATAACAAAAACAAGTCTTCTATTTTCATCGGCCGTTGAGAGAGATTTGACACCACAGGATGTTCCTGAATTGACACCCCAGAACAGAAATGAAATGGTTAAAAAAGTTCACTGCGTAAATACACGCATTTCGCTATTATTAAATTAAAAACAGTGGAAAGATGATGACAAAATGAGACAAACTCTGAACCAAGCTCTGCCACTGACGATTAAGTAGTGATGCAACGACTTCGGCCACGTCCATTTGAATTTTCAATGTATTATTTGTAATATCACAATAATCAATGTATTATTTGTACAAGTTCGAGTTCAATATTTATATTTAAGACAGGCAGAGATTTTGTAGTGAAATCAAGTAGGCAATGTTAAGAAATAGCGAAGTGTTACGGTTTCGAATGCTTGATCAGGCGGTTGATTTCTACGAATATTATTATTTTGTTTAAACATTTTGATCCGATTGTCTTCTAGCTTTGTTTTGGTCTTTCCATCTTCCACGAAGTTGTTCTTTGTTACGTTATTATTATGAAAATAATATGCAAGATATACTAATAATAAATCTCGATCGTTCTCGTTTGATATTGTTATTACCTATATTATTATTTTTTTTGTATTTAATTTTGATTTTATAATCGGTTTAAATCTCTATGCAAATAGCGCGCTAAATTTATTCCATTTTTGGTAAAACCGTTCCCATTATGCTATCGAATTTATTATTTTGTTTATGTTTCGATGATCCCACAATAGATCCGCTAGTCGTAACGGATTCTCATAAGGTTCCATTCTTATTATCATTATTATTTATTTATTTATCTTATTTATTCATTTTAACAATCATTATACATTTCGTGTCGAATTTCATACTGAATGTTATTAAACCCGCGAACACTTGTCGGTTTCGTTTGGTTAGAATGTGTGTGTTAGGTTTTGACGTAAATTAGTGTCACCTTAATCTTTTCTGTTTTGATTTATTCAGGTCTTCCGGAAGAGTCGTCTTTAGTCCAAAGTGGAGATATACACGACCACCCGTGTTGAATGATTCATTAATTTGATACTTACACTGCGACTGTCTTTTGATGAGTATAAAATGTATTTCCACTGCGCTATGAAACATTGTTTTTCTATCTTTCAACTTTTTGATTCTTATATTACACCGAATGTGTTTAAAGACCGCTACGGCTACCTTCTACTATTGTTACAAAGTCTAGCTTGATTTTAGTCAAATTTCAACCAATGTTTCTTCTTCCTGGTTGTTTTTTCCCATTTCCAGAAGGTCAATGGACCTGTCCCTGTCGATACCTCTTTAACACTCCCGGCGCTGCACCAATATGCCTTCGCTTTGGCTATTATCGATAGGGATTTAGCCTGCCTTGATTTGTTATTAGACCTCGTGTTTTTGAATCATCAATATTTGATTAATGCGTATCACGTTAGAGATATTCAGAATTATACTGTATCTTGCTTGGTTGTTGGTATAATCCACTCATCGTCGCTTGGATACTTTCAGAACGTTGAGTCTAGAACGTAAAATAATTATTATGGTGTCTCAACTTATAATTTACTGCTGTTTAAATTTCCTTTCTATTATTTTATTGCTAATATATTATCATCTACTGATTTCTTGCAATGGTTAATTTTATAAATTTTAGTTCTCATGGAAACTGATGATAAGAATTTACATTATTAATTAATTAATATTCTTTTCAAAGCATTGGGAAACAATCGGGCAATGAATCTGTCAGTATTCGGACAATTGAACTGAGAGCTGACCACCTCATTTGGTTCGGGTTCCTCACAGATGTGTAATATCCTCTTGTAGGAAGCTCTATAATACGGCTTGTTACCTAACCGAGCTCTTTTTACGTACAAAAATGTTAAGCTGTTCTTGTGTCTCGACAAAACTCGGGAACTACTGGAGCGATTTGGCTTATTTTTTAGCTTGGTGTATTTTTAAACGGTAAGAAAATATGGAATAATTGCGAGAAAAATCGAAGGACCAACAGTTTTGTTTTCCCATACAAATTGTTTATACCAGTCAAATGTGCCACAATAATGGATCATTGTTTTTGTTGTTCTTGTTGTGAGTGACTGGAAATGAACTATGTGGATGTAGGTTGTACAAAATTTACCAGGTCGTTCATCTAGTCACATTTCTCTTTCGTTTGTATTATGTCAACAATAATTATTAAAATAGGTTTTTTTATCTAGTAAGTACGATGTTTCTCCCCGCGCCCCTGTGATGCCCCGTGCTGTTGCAAAATATTGGCAGCCCACATATTGTAAGTTTGCGAGAAGGCGGAGTATCGCATTACCGGCTTATACCTTATCCATTCTTGCGCCAGGACGTATCGGATGCCGTTCTTGCAAATAATCTAAAATATACTGAATACTGATATCTTCCTGGGATTGGGTTACACGGATATTCACGGACACCATCAGCGTTGATTGATTGATTTATTGTGTTCATATTTTGGAATTTATTCTAGGTTATGGAAATTATAATTTGTGTTCTTGAGACAATGTCGTAAATATGATGCCATGTCGTTTTTCTAGCTACTCTTAGACTTTTTTTTAATGCATGTCTGCTTTTCGTAAGTATAGTGGTTTAATACTTTCTATTATTTTTCTTTTGAGAAAGGACTCAAGCAATCCCATCTCTTTTTCTATGTAATGGTTGTGTTTGATTTTTGTCAAGAATTAAATTGAGGAAGGGTTTAAGGATGTGGGTAGGTTACTTACTTACTTTCCGAGTCCGGATCGTCAGACCAAGAATAGTGGTTGGTCACATTTATGGCCCTGTCATTGGCATCAGCAAGGTCCTCCCGTGTACACCTCTCTCCAACATTCGGGCACTCCAGAAGGTGATCATGGTCCATACCTTTCCCACACTCGCAAGTGTCGTCCTCTCTGTAGGATGTGGGTATGATGAGATGAGAGAAGAGGAAAAGAATATGGAGATGATGAGATGATCCGGTCTTTCTGTCTCCAGATGGTATCAATTTGGGTCGTTCAGAGATGTTTTATTGATTGAAAAAGTCTCTCAAAGTGAACTAAAATTTTGAAATCTTTCAAAGCTTGTGTTGAGTCTATGACCTCCACTTTGAAAGTTTGTGGCTGAAGTTTGAATTGCTAGGCTACCATTCACTCTATTCGAAGAAATTTTGTGTTCCCAAAATTTGCCTACATTTTTAATATTCAGTCGTCTCTGATTACGCAACGTTCTAAGTTTGTCTCTTAAGGTGCGTTTACACCAAACGAACATAGAGCCAGACATGGAAATATACCACTAATTCTGATCGTTAAATTGGTCACCAAGGAAACAACAACGAGAAAGAACCAGAACTCTATTATCTTCCATTAATTAGCTCTTGCGCGGCTTTGTTTCCAGGTTGTCGAATATCAACGATAAAAGAAAGTACTTATACTCGTAAGTAGTCTGACTTGCGATTTCAATATAAAAACGGCGTAGCTTCCAAGAAAAGTGATGTGACGTAATACCTTGAGATTTCTTGACTCTGCATTGAAAAAATAATCTCAAGGACCTTTCCTTAGGAAAAAAATGTCTCTGCATTCGGGTGTGAGTATTTCTAGCTCCTGATCTATGTTCGTTTCGTGTAAACGCACTCTTAGATTTTTGTCTTTTGTCTTGGACTACAGTTTAACCAGTATAATATACAACAATGTTTTAGTACCTACTGATGATCAAAATTATGTTTTTGGAAATTGATGTTTGACTACTACACTATAATAGGTGTAAGCCCATGTTCCACTGTTAATCGACTTATTGCGGTTACTATTGGTAAAAAAAAGTTCCTGATTATTCGTCCAGAGCAATTACGGATGTTTTGAGTCTTGGAGTAAAGCCGAACAAACTCCCATTAATCTCGTGTATGAACTACGTACATTTAATGCTGCATGCCCCTGGTATACTCCAATCATCCGCTTGCAATCTCTCAGAACCGAAATACCTAATACACATATTTTCGCCGTTTCAATTTGGCACGAATCCCAAGTGCTTTTAGTAAGATTTTTACAATTATTATTAAAAAAAAAATGCGGATTTATTTCTCATGGTGTTTTATTTGTCTGGATTCTGGACCGTTCTCTTTTCATTGTTGAATCTTTTCCAGACTTTATGAATGTGTTTCTGTTATTCCCATAGACTTAAAATATTTCTCAGTTAATGTTTGAAATACATACTTCGAAAACAAAACAAATTGAAAGAATTCAGTAGAGATGAGAGGTCTAACTACATAATATTATGTTCAAAGTTATTAAGAAAGATTGTGATGGAATGGAAGTTAAAGTTGTAACCAATAGGGCATTTTATGAGTTGATATTGTTTGTTCATGTTGAAAGGATGAATGGTCGTAGAACACAACAAATTTGGTCGTCATGGATTCCGTTATAAAGATAGGTCAAATCGGAATGCTAAAGAAATAGAGGTTTTATAAGAGACGGTAGGTATACCGTTGGAAAAAGCAAAGAAAACGTCTTTACATTAAAAAAACAGTGGACGTCAATCTTCTCTGGTCACCTCTATATTATAAAAAAAAATCTCTTTATTAGTATGTTATCATTCCTGACCCACAATAATTAACTAATTATGTATTATATAATTCCTTAGGCTTTCACGACCGGGCAGGCCTCTTCAGAGCCCTGAAGAGGCCTGCCACTAGTTTGCAGGCGAAACGTCATACACGCCCCTGACCACGACCTACTCCCAAAAAACTAGATCATCAATAATTATGTATTGTTTGTATTTACTGATCGTCGTAGATAAGGCTTTGTACACAGGTACATAATTCACCAATTATTATTGGCAAGGCATTTTGTTTGTAAACAATGCACATCAGCTGTGCGAATCGATGAACTCTTTGGTTTGGGCATTCGCTAGAATAAGCTTACATTACAATTCACGACCGTTACCGCCATCTCTCCATATCGACACGAACTAAATATACTTCACACACTTACAACGTTTTCGTACAGATGGCGCTGGTGTCGCACCAGCATTGGTAGTTCACAAAGCTTCGCTACTGCAACAATAGATGTCGCTGGTGAACGTTCGCTTGAATATTTTGATTTTTCAATCGAGAACTTCGTATTAAGTTGAATTAGTATGATGTCGTGATAGATATTTTATTTACTCTAAATTATTTAATTGATATCGATTTAATTAAGAAGGAATTCGTCAGAACAGCATCGTTTATTGACGAGAATCAATAATTGGGGTCGAGCCTATTATATGGACGAAATTAATTCGATTAAGTATTAATTTCATTTAAGTTGTAACAGTTAAATTAATAATTATTGAAAATAAAGTAGAACAGAAGAATTTGATGGCATCGCGTGATGTTCTGGTATTTTGATGTTTGACAACAATTATTGTTTTTCATGTAACTTTCGTCTGTATTCTGATGGCTAAAAGCTTGTCTTGTCAATAGTAAACTGGTAACGCTACCCATTCCTGGTAATCATGCCTAAAGAAATGTTTTTTTTTAATTATTTCGCCAATATGTTATGTACCTAGAAACAATATCTTTATTAGTATAGTTATCTACGGACCCCAAAATATTTAAATGTGTTAAATAGCGGTTTACTGACAATAACTTAATTCTTCTTCAGTCTTCATCTTCTGTTGGCTGGACACAGGTCCCTTCATTATCCTTTAATTTTTCCTCGTATCGACGACTTTATTGTTTTCCCAAGGTCTCCATTTCGAGATTTTATTGAACCATCTTGTTTAATCTTACCTCATTTCCTGCTCTTTTTGTGATTTCACTTTTCTATACTGCCAGTGATTGCATAACAGTATGCAACAGATACCGTGGCTCTCACACAAATAAATGTAGTGGCACACGGTGATCCATGGAAAGATCCATGTTTAGAATTAGAATAAGAAATTAAGATATTAAAAACTGAGCCAAAATGGAAATTACGAGTTCCAGATTCATTTTTCTTTTAAAAAGCTCATCTATTTTCTCCATGGTAACGCAACCAAGTTCAAAACTGTCCAGTGGCAGATAGCTTAAGGGCCTTTAGGGAACAACATCTATAGGCATTTAATTATCAGTGGCGAAGCGTCCATACAAGTGGATTCCTTCCAGCTATTGCAGTGTGTTTAAATACCTATCCTATAAAGGATGGCGATGACTTCGCTTATTTTTTGGTTATAGCTTTACCATCGAAAACTTACACTCTTCACCGCGGATAGGTTAGTCACCCAACAAACAATTTCAGCCATTATCAAATATAGAAGTTATCCTATATTGAGTTTCCGCATGAAAATGAAGAGTGAATACTAGAATCTTCCTCTGCCCATCATACGGACACGTATGAGATGCAAAAAATACACGTAGGAAACATTTTCATACGAACTACATTGTATGGTGGTGTTCCATTTGTCAACCCTCCAAATAATGAAACATCGCCAATGTTTAATGCTTGCCTGATATATTATCTTCTGTTTAATCAACACTTGCTATATTTTAATCTAAGTAGAATCTTTCTAAACTTACATTGTCATTATCCAATTCACACACAACATCCAGTTCAAAATTACACGAATGTGATGTTCGCTCCAGTCATTCGTTCAAGTAACTGTTAAAGGCATTACTACAATTTGACGGCTGGCTATTTCACTCGATTGAGTTCTCAACCACTTTTCTTTAAATGCTGTCGATTTTTTCGCAATTGTTGCTCTACTTCCTCTCTCCCTGTCCCGTTGACTTAATTGTCAAATTGACGAGACGATTCCGATTTGTCATTGTCTTTGGTGTCTTTTTTTTACTAACGACAAATTGAGCTATTATACTGGTTTAGAGTCTAGTTTTATTTGTAAAAAAAAAACTGTTCTTGTTCTCGTACTTCGGCGTTCTGCCATATTTGTAATTTTGTGTTCAAAAACGACACAGTAGTCACATAGACCATTTTATGCTACCAATAATATCTTGATTCAGACGAGTAAAAAGGAATCTCCAAATTCCTGTAATACTCGGGTGGTGGAGGGTCTTATTCAATGATCAGACATTATTTCATCAATCCAATTTCATTTTTCAAGTCTCACTCATCTACTACTTTTGATTCGAAGCGTAGTTTAGTATTATCATTCTGCGTTTACGTGTTCATCTCCAAATCAGCAAAATTTTCAATTATATATGCTGGTTTGAGCTCTGCCATAGGCAAGGGTTTTTATTTTTTTTAATTTTGATCATTTTTAATACAAATTCACATCGTTTAATGACCAAGATCAACAAACCTGACGAATTCCCCATTCTTCACGTACACAAATCAACACATTCATTATTAAAGAAAAAATAACAACTAATGACTCTAAAAATTCATTACTAATGTTCGATTTTTAAATGGAACAAACCACTACGGGCTTACGATCGTCTTCTACTGTTATTTCGAAGGCTGGCTTAGTGTGATCACTTTACGTTAACAACGTTCGCCATTAGGTGGTAATGTTTGTCTCCGAAACTCCTAATCATGAGAATTCTCAACATGTTAACATGTCGAAAAATCTCATGTATGCAACAAGTAGAAATTTAATAATAAAATGAAAAATAGAGATAAAAGTTGGAAATTATTGAGAACAAGAGAGCAACTAAATTTAAAGAATGCAACTGCTATCATGTATTTGGCGCCAGGATATGACTACATTCATTATTGTCAGGTAATTATAAAATGAACTAACCTCCTGATTAAAGAATATAAAACATTGTACCTACGTTCGTACTTTTGGAGTGTAAGACGCGACAAAGGTGATTTTCAAGTTGATTTGTACTAATAGTTTCATAGAACGTATTTCCACTTGCATAGATCACATGCCACGAAATCTCTGAACTTTTGTCGACATCGCTTTAACATTTTCACGGTAAATTTTCCCGGTATTTTCGTTGTAGTTTGCGGTTCTTTTATGTTCATGCCGTATCGTTATTATCTAACGCCGCGCTTTTTTTTCTTCGTTTTCTGGGAATCTTTGGATCGTTTTTTGTTGTTGTTATCTTTGACCGCCTCCGTGGTTTGCGGCCAATACTCCTGTTCCTCTATTTTATCAAAATAGTCACGAATCAAAGCTAGAAGTATTTTTTTTGTCTAATACCGCTTTCGTCGTTAAAATTGAGTTCACCAACTTTTCAAACATCTATTATTTTTATATATAAATGTTTGGGACTGCGGATCGTCGTGGCTGTAGGCAGTTTTGTCTTTAAAAACTCTTCAACACGAATTATTCGAATTAATTTCCAAGTTACCGCATCAAACCAACTCGTTGAAAAACATTTTGATTATCTCGCTACAACCCTGTAATTGTTTTGCTAATTACACTGCGGGAAATTTTATCGCTGTTTGTATCAATTTGCTGGAAATTAATTCAGCCCGTACTTTTATCTTCTCCAGCAGAAAATTGACAATTTGCGAATGGATGTAGCAGGAAATCTGGAAAATTGAAGTAGAAGGAATGGGTCCCAAAATGCTACTGAAAATAGGAAATAAGGGAAGGATATCAGAGGAACACCAAACTCTGAGAAAACCACCGAAAAATGGAGGATTTATCTCCCAACACTTCCTGCGAAAAAAAGAGATCGTTGTTCGATTGAAACAACGAAGGCAAACAATTCAAACAAATAATAACATAAACATTTATTGTTATCTGACCAAGGTAACTGCGCAGTTGGGAAAACATTAATAATAATTATGAACAATATTTTTGATTTTATCCCATTATAAATCACGATTATGACAAAAGTTGGTCGGCAATTTAACGCTCCATCGATTCGGCGACCAGGTTCGGCTCTCCTTTCAACCGAGACGGTCCAACACACTACGTCTTGGTCTAGACTAGACCAGACCAAACCAGACTCCTAGATATAATAATTGTATATTACTTTTATTGCCACCGTGTTTGCGAATT
The DNA here is from genome assembly GCA_963576905.1 of Mystacides longicornis. Classification (NCBI taxonomy): domain Eukaryota; kingdom Metazoa; phylum Arthropoda; class Insecta; order Trichoptera; family Leptoceridae; genus Mystacides; species Mystacides longicornis. The sequence goes on along the minus strand of OY756432.1, from coordinate 24,574,049 downwards.
TGAATCTTACGATTGACTTCCTCTAAACGTCATCTTACGAAGGTAAAGTACCTACACTGCCGCCTACCTGATTGCATGCGGAGGCACATTGGGAAAAATATACGTCTTGCAATTATTACATTGTGTCGTTTGGTAATTATCTCAATTACATGACTCCGAGACGCTTCCTGTGTTCAATTCTCGGTATTTTTTTGTTAGTCATGAACTGGAAGAGGAAATTTTGGATTATTTTTTTTTTTGTTGACTATACGTATTATTCATGAATCAGGTTGTGAATCCATTCACCTCTCTTGTTTTTATCCATCCATGTTTGTCATATCATGTGCCTTTGACGTGTATTTGGGGCTAGTGGACTCTTCTTTAAATCGCGTTTGCTACCTACCCTTTTTTTTAAATTTAAAGGGCTTAGTGTGCTCTGTGGTGGTCCAATGTGCTTTCCCTACTTGAGCAAGGGGTTTTCCAGTCAGAGCTTCTCCACCAGTTCTAGAAATTTTAAGAAGTCTAGCACTTGGAGGGGATCTAAGACAAATCCATCGTCCCTACCGTGTGTTAGCCAAGTTTTATAGCTATCTGGTTAACTACTTGGTGAACTCTCTCGTGAACTATGTATGAATCTATGTGCACCGTTTTTCCACAGAATGTACAGGTTCCACTCGAACACCTTAATTGATCCTCCTTCTCACAGGTTTATATTGAGTCGTGTTTTTTTTTGTTTGTGCATGCTGTGATCTTACAACAGGTTTCTACCGAAAAACTAGACATTAATTGAAAGTTTAAGAACGATCTACAATACCATATCAATGTTTTTTTTAATACTTTTGGCCTCCTTTAAGCAAAGTTTTATACTCATTAAGTAAATTTTATTTCGTATGGAAAGTTTGTTCTCAAAGCTGCAACTATCCTGCATCAAATTTATTTTTTTTTATTTTCAAAATTACAATACAATGCCATCAGCACGACAGCTTTCGCCTTTGCGCTGATGGTGTTCAAATGTAAATTAAAATTAACTAGTGATTCGACATATATACACTTTTCATCTCCTAATTATGGTTTTTTTATTCATTCGTTTGAAAATTTATCCAAGGTTCCATAATGTTTACGTAATGATGGTCTAATTAATATCTAGCCTACCTGCATAAATGCAATAAATCTTGCGTAATTCTTTGAGAATGTGCATCTTCGTCAATGACCCGAACCCCAAGTTGGCTGTTTCAACCACAGTCCATTTACATTGACTAATTTACCGACGTTAAGTAATAATAAAGCGAGTAGTATTAGTTCTATAGCTGGATTCTTGTTTTGTGGTAGGTACCTATATGACAGGAGAGAAGAAGAGCAGTCAGCAGTAGTCTCTTAATCATCTCGCCGTTCTGGGTCCTCTAGTTTTGTGGGCATTAATTATCCCGGCAGTGAAAGGGATAACTGTTCCCATCTTAATGACACGTTGCCTTTGGCGAGATGCTCCGTTTAGTGGTCGTAATTGTCCAACTCTATCTTGGCTATGTTATTGTTTCTCTTCCTATGCACTTGGTTCAGGCACAACGGTGAGGATATTACTAGGCTCATTATCTCGCCGCATTCCTTCCCCTCTATGGTTTGGAACGGAATTTCAAACTTTATCATTCAATACATTCTCTATGGACCGGAGGTTGTATTGTATCACGCTTCTATTTCTCGAAATATGCGAACTAAAATTCTTTGTTAACAAGTTGTTGTCAATTATTTCTTGTTTATTATTGAAGCGCTTAGTAAGTTTTGTTTTGTTAGCTAATCTTGGAGTTAGTTTGTATTAGTATTCCAAAGCTCGCATCCTATAGACTGAATTCGTTTACATATTATGTTGTCTGCAAGTTTGGTATCAACTCTCTTACAATTGGGTTGTTATGTTGGGTTGAGAGTGAAACGCGTCGACGAAGAAATCAGATTGCTTACATTTTATGCCTCAATGTTCTACCTACTCTTGAACAATTAGCGGATGTGGACGACCAAGCAAGAATACTCTGCTAGGAGTATTGGAAAAATTGGTTAACGATTCTATCTTTCTTTGTAATTGTCAATAATTAGCCACAATACTAATAATTCGATATCGTCATAGAATATTTGTATAATTGTCCATTTCCGATATCATTTTTCAATAATTTCTCAAAAGGTTTGTTGTGCGCCAAATTTTAGTTGACCAAAAAAATCGCCCCTCTTTCGCATTAGGGTTTTGAAGTTGCATCAGACCCTCCCTTGCTAGAATGCGATCCTTTGAAGCATATGGTTTGGGAGGTGACAATGCCTTTTTGGCATTGCGCTTACTGATAAAGTTGTGTACCTGCATTATGTCGATGACAAATATAGATCCATAGTACCACTCTCCATTGAAATTCCGTCCCTTACAAACGTAGCCATTGAACTGAGGAACTTTATAATATCTTAACAGACTAATAATTATTATTGTAACAATAAAATGGGTAACATGTTTAGCTCTCGTCTAATCAGATGCTGCATTATTTTTATGATTGACTCGGTTGATTTATATCTGGACCATTTTATGTCGTACTTCCGTCCAGCTTCTCTGTTTTACAACTCGTTTCTTGGTCGAGGCTTTGACACCTGCTGCCAGATGATGAAGATTGCAATCTCTTGACGGTCGTTAACTGTTGCATCGCTGAACCGAGTGGTATAATAATGGTCGTTAAAAGCGATGGTGACACTGTAAAATTTCAGCCGCCGGATTATTATGATGAAGCATATCTTGGGTTGTCTTGTATTCTCAGCTTTTTGTAGTCTCATCCTTATCATCCCCCGCTGTAGAAATAAAGGTATTTTGAACGTAATGCGTAGAAGTGTATCTTTGCTGCCTAATTTTCTTATGTTCTAATAATTGGTCTTAGTCGATCTAATGAGGATAAAAAAATGAAATTTCGACATTAGGTTAATATTTTGATTAGTTCATGAACCGAGACAAAATGAAGTCTCGCTTTCAAGCGCAGATTCAGTTTGAAAACGAACTTTAGCGAGACTCGAAAAATGTTCCTACCAGTATTGCAAACCAGTTTTCGAAAGCTTTTGTTTTTTAGGGAAGTATTTAGTGTTTAAACTATGAACCTATTTTCTTTCAGCTCACTCTTCGTACGTATATTTCAAATTCGTTTTAGCCTAGCGGTTCTGTCGCCAACTGAAGCTTGTGGGCTCGCTCCCCGGTGTCGACCATCTTCACCATTCTTCCATTCCCCTCCCGCGACACAATGTTAGCTTAGGGTGAAAGATGTCCAAAGTGAGCCCAGATTCATTAAAAAAGGGTTCTACCTAAAAAATATTCACCAAATTTCTACTAGTTTTTATACTAACCATATTTTTTCAACATTTAAATCTTTCATTGGACCAAATCTATCATTTTCTACTCAATAATTTCATTTATTTTCGGAACATTAACAATACCCCTTTTGGAAACCTCAAGCAATTTGCGTGGAGGCGGGATATTGTTTACATTTTGCCCATATAGAGAATTGCAGAACAACAATCTTCTTGGCCTCTTTCACCTTTGATAGTTTTATCTCTGCTGCAAGAATTGTGGACACACCTCGGGGTTGGATCTGTGGTCCGCCTATCCTAACTGCCTGTCCGCCCCATCGCCTCGCAGATATCACCGGTGATGACGGCGCGAGGTGCCTACTTGCCCGTGTTAGCGCCTTGACGCGTGTCTTCTCGCAGCGCCTCCGGCCAATCACCATTTATTGTTGATCCGTCAGATTGAATTGTAACTTGGTTCAATATCTCGATAGGTCGCTGAGGTCACTCCATATTATTGTTGTTTCCATATCGGATTGTAAAATATTCATTGTCTTAAAATTACTGTATTGGTTAACAGATTGTTTACTCAATCAAATTTTGTATTTTCTTACGAGATATATTATTCAATTTCAATTTAGTATGTAAGTAGATTCGTCTGTTTCTTGTGGTCTCTCCCAATTTGACATCCGTCAGTGCGTGGAAGTCCTGCAGTCCCTCTTTGAATGCGTACATGGGGCACTCGTTAATCAGATGATCGATTGTTTGTATGATCCCAAATGCTAGCGAGTCCATCCATCCCCATTTATGTAGGTTTGCAGCTGTGCAGCGTATATCACATCTCATTCGATTGATTCTTCACCATACCTATATTTCTGGGTTGCGTTGAGCCATGCAGTTCTTTTGTCGGATCAGCTACGAGGTTCTGATTCCTTACTGACGATACGGTTCATACTTGTCTCGGTTTATCTTTTATCGAGCGATCTGCACTTGTAGCAGCAGCTAGCCCGTACGGAAGTTGGGATTTCAAACTGTTTGAAAGTGAGCTAGCTACGTCAAGATGGATTAGTAGATTATTGCTGGACTCCACTTTTCTTACTTCTTGGAGGAAAGATTCCACTCGTCTAAGGTGTGGGTGTGCTGTAGTAAATATTTGAATAATGATAAATTGAGTATATTGTCCCAAAGGGGCCAAGATAGAGCGGCGTGGAAGGAGATGGAGGAAGGTCTTTGTCCAGAAATAAACGGCATTGGCCTGAGAAGAAGAGAAAATTGTAGATATTTCATTTGAAGTAGTAGGAAATAGACGATAAATTCTATTAGGCACGTTTGCGTGTGAGCGACCATCGACAAATTATATTTTTATCAGAAACCTTTGTTTGGAGAGTGACACCCGTTGTTTAGAGCGAAAAAATGTTGTGTCGGTTTATCTTTTTCTGAGAACTCGGGCTCATATCAACACTTCCGAAAATTGTATCATCGGTTTAGGTGGTATTTTGTTTGTTAATAGGCTTAACCTCTTTGAAATAAACGAGTAACTCTTATAAGGCAAACAATTTACTCATACTGTTTAAATTTTCGATTTTCATTAGGTATTGGTAATGCATTGCAGTTGTTCTTTTCTATTCCTTGTGATAAAGCAAAGCGCATAATTATTAACAGTTAACATCTTTTTTGGTATCTACCTATTGGGCACTACAATACGCACAGATATAAGGTATTTGTAAGTCCAGACACCTCTCATATTCGCACACCTGTTCCGTGAAAAATGCCCCATTAATATTAACGGTGCAATATCGCCGTGTGCGGGAACTGTGAACACCTCTCTGTCTGCTACTTAATGTTATTAAAGTAGCTGTTATTTGTTATTATTATTTATTCTGCATCGCTTAGTTCCTGCGATGTTTATTTATCGGGTTATTAAGTTGTGTGTTCGGCGGCCCACCCGAAAGATTTCGTTAACTAAAACTCGACAAAACCATTTTAATGAAAAAGAAATAGCACGGAATTTCTAAAGGGCCCTTGAGAGGCCTGAGTAGTATCTAGTAGCTACTTTTGTGATATGGACGCTTGACTGTTTTTCTATCTTATCGGAGGACTTATTGGAGTGATATAAGGAAGTCTGGTAGCGGCCATTCAGTAGGTAGCTATAACCATTTCAGTCCCTCCTTCCTTCCTTTATGTATGTTTCGTCTAGCTGTTTCATCAGCCCCACATATCTATCCCAAACAGGTGATTTGTATCTGTCGTGGTTTACCTCTTAATAATGTATACAGGAAATCTTCTTTAGTTTCCCATGTACCTACTGTATTCGGTATTTCAAAGGTTTGACTACCAACGGTCATCATTAGAATTGAAAATCCAAGAGACAAAAATTCAAAATACTCTTTATTTTTGCCCATCACGCCGTGTCCCGTAAGGGGTAGGCAGAGAGAACGGTCCTCCACTCTTTTCTATCCAAGCAAACTTCTTTCGCTCTTACCGACAATCGCGATATACATAACATTTCTAATAGAACCTCTCCTACTTCTCTTCTGACCTGTAGCCTAAGTATGTAACTCGCATAGATAACTTGACATTGCGTCATGTTAAGGTAAACGTTACGTTACGTTTCAAGTAGACGCGAGAAATCACAGCGCGTACAAAAACGCATAGGTTTTCACTAAATTACGGTGACGTAGGCTTACCTACTACCGATGTAATTAAAAACTGACAGTTGGCTCCGTTTTGGTACAAAACGAAGACTATAAGTACGTTTTGTGTCTTACATACTTAGGCTGCTGACCTTCCTTGAAAACGGAATCGATGTGTTTGTGATCCACGTCAATCTCGGTCGGCCACACTTTCTTACACCTTACTCAGTGTCGTATAAACATTTTGTTTGTATTTGCGATATATGAAAATGTTCTCTATGATTGCTCTCTTACGATCTTTCGGGTTGTATGTTGAATTCTTGAGTGTAGCGGGTAGATAACTCGCGTCATACTCATCAATTTTAAAGTAAAGATTCCCTACATAACACTTTGATCCTTAAGTTTATTATTTAGTCAGCGGTTAGTATTTGTGCCTCATTTAACTTGGCCTCCGATACGTATGTAGGTACCAACGGGAAACTGCCAAGATATTAACGGGCCTTTATTGTTAAACTTTTGTAAATAGTCTGCGCCGTAGCGGTTTCTTTCTTTTCTGCAAATAGTTATCGGTACTATTAGTTTTCTTCCTCTCTGGTCAAAATCCTAAGATTGTTTGGCAGCAATGTAGACCTCTCGCCTTTTCCATAGCAGTCTTATTGAGTTCCTCATGGGATTTGTATAGAATTTCAAGAGAATACATTTAGAATGGTTGTCAATCTGTTTTGAAATTTGTTGCAAAAAGAGTGTTTTTGGAATGAGCTCATTGAAATTAAAGGGCGACCTCTCGTGGAGTTTATTTAAAATGGAAAGCGAACTTTTTAGGAGTTGTGTTACTGAAAACGAGTAACGAGTCATTGATTTGAAGTTGAAAATTTCTTAATTCACTTTTGAACTGGGAAAACTTGGGAAAAGGTTTTTATACAAACTAGATGAGGCCCTTGTCATTCCCTGTTTTAAGTAATCGAGAAAATGAAATACTTGTTGATGAGTGAGAATGTTGCAGATGTACAGAATATGATGAATGATTGGCGAAGAGCTTTAGAGGACAACGGGTTGAGAATAAGTCGAACAAAAACAGAACATATGCCATGCTATTTCTCCAATAACTTAACAGACACAGGACAACGTATTTACCTCCAAAACACACCATTACCCCAAACAACATCCTTTAAATACCTGGGCAGCGTGATAACACCTCAATGTGACGCAGATGAAGATGTCACCCACCGCATTAACACAGGTTGGCTAAAATGGAGGTCACTCTCTGGAGTACTGTGTGATACAAAAATGCCAGTGAGAATAAAGGGTCAAGTATACAAGACCGCAGTAAGACCCGCAATGGCATATGGCTCTGAATGTTGGGCATTAAAACAGAAACACCAACAAAGCATGCACACTGCAGAGATGAAGATGCTCAGATGGGCTGGAGGAGTAACCAGACTCGATAGAGTTAAAAATGTCTATGTCCGAGGAAGTTTCAAGGTCGCACCCATAACCGAAAAGATAACGGAAAACAGGCTTAGATGGTATGGGCATGTTATGAGACGACCACAAGACAACATGATCCAGAGAGCCATGGACATTGAAACTCCAGCCAGGAGACCAGGCAGACCACCCGCCACATGGTTGACGAGCATAAATAGGGACTTAAAAGACTGCGAAGTGGAGCCAGAGATGGCGTTAGACAGAAAATCTTGGCGCAACAGGACAAGGAGAGCCGACCCCAAATAATGGGACAAAGGCGAGGGCGAAGAAGAAGAAAATGAAATACTTGTGTTACCACAAGTAAATTGCAAGGATCAGCGATGATTTAATTTGAATGTCCAATGTGCGATGTTCCGGTAGTTAATAAGGATCCTTTATATATTTTTATGATCCATTAATTTGGTCATTTAAGAAATCTGTTGTGCATTTTGAAGGCATCAAAATAATATTTTCCTGAGAATTCATTATGCATTATAATTTTATTACAGTTAGGTTATTTTTTTTTTTGACAGGTCACACGCGTACCTCGAGTTGCGGTCGTAATGTCGCGAATCGCTACACGACAGGTGTTGTACCTATGTGATAATCACGTCGGTTATCGAAATCGCCCATCAATATTCCGTACGCGATATGATTATTGTTATACCACCCAAGCCTATTAGTAATTCTAAAGCGTTCGTAATATTCTGGATAATCTGTATACCTAAAAGTATGGGATCACGTATGCGCAAGGTACTACTGTATTTGGGACCCTAGCTAGATAGCTGATTGTGTGTTAACGCGATAGATAAAAGCAAAAATCTCGTATCACGTATGAGAAAGTTCCTTTGAATTCGACGACATGACGAATTTCGTAATATGCGTGCGAATGCACAATATTCGATAGTAACGCCAATTTTTTTTAACCAATAATTTGTTTTATCGGACAATTTCTCGTACATATTATAATAATAAAGAAATAGACGAGAGTGTTTTAATTGTCTCACTGTGATATCTTATTGAATTTGTACGAATTTCTCTCTTTTCTTGATGTCATGTAGGTATGTACATAATAAAATTCTCGTTCACCTTTGCGGAATAGAAATGAAAAAAATAATGTAATGTGATACAGATAGAGCACCATTAACCTTGCCGCATTTCATATCCTTTAAGTTACATTAAAAATACCCTGCCTTGTTTTGAGACTAGACCAGATTTTTGTTTCCAAGTCTCCATTTTTTCCTTCGGCCTAGCATTTTTGTCCCATTCACGTGGGGTCGGCTCTCGTAGTCCTCATCCTTCAAGTCCTTATGTCCCCCGCATCCTCCTTACGAAGCCTTTCCTCGCTCAAGTCTCTTTATATTGTGGATATCCACGTAGTCAGGGGTCTACCTGGTCTTCTGGATCCTACTAATAATTAAAATTATTATCACTCGATGTATTGTAGGTACATTCTTCTAAGGAAACTTCATGTAGTCGATACTAAGCTTGTACATTTGATGGGAATCATGTTTCATTTATAAGCTCAGACTCGATTAATTTGGCGTTAGTCACACGTGAAAACATACACGGGGATTTGAAATATTAGTAAGCCCGTAATTCTAGGTACCTACCCCGGCACCAAATAATGACTCCTCCATCCAAACGTTGTGGATGTTGACACTACTTGGGGTGAGTTTCTGGTAATCTTATAATATTTGTCCAGGAGACTGACCGACTAACGCTATGACGTTATATCCGCGAGCCACACATTTATGTAGTGGTAAGTTAATTCTGCTGTTTTCAGAGGGCGTATACACACACTATGAAAATGTGAAAACGGGCGACGCTGTCACATGATGACTGACGGGTAACCCCCTAGTAAACTAATCGTGGACACTGAACACTATAGTACTTGTATCCGCTAGGGCTTCTTTCTTTATTAGTGGTGGCTGCTTCAGCCGGTGTGCATAAATATAATATTCAGGCGTGGTGTGGTATGTGGACGGTGTAATGCAATTATATCGCATTTCATAGAAATATAATCCCTAGATAGATAGCGATATCGTTTCATCAGGTGCGCCGAGTACCTACAGCTACATGCTCCCTACTAGAACAGTAGTAATTATTGTTGTTGACAAACATAAGGGTGCGTTTAAATCAAACGAGCGTAGAGACAGAGCTGGAAAATAGAGTATATTTTTCTCAATATCTGAAGCCGATATTGAAGATTTTTAGTCGGATTTGGAACCATTGGGGCTTATGACCCGGGATGCCAGGTTTTTTCCAAAAAAAATACCGAACCAGTGTTCCGAATAGATGAAAGTTCCCAAAAAAAGGTCATTCTCAAAATTTGCTATACGGAAAGTTGAGATTTCACTAAAAAAAGGCCATTCTCAAAATTTGCTATCCGGAAAGTTGAGATTATTAGGTGTCCGGAAAGTTATAAAATTCACTTGGCATCCGGTATTATAACAAAAATACCGAACTTTATTTTTTTCATACCGAACATCGAACAGGTGCAAAAATACCGAACACCTGACAACCCTGCTTATGATCCTCGCATTAGCGGCTCATTTTAAACTATAGAAACTATTCACAATTAGGTTTCATTGATCCAGGTTTTTACCTCTCCGGCGTTGTCGGAGGCAGGCTTTAAATTTAAACCAACGTTCCTACGATGTGTCTAAAAACTCACCGCCTGTATCCACTCTACAAAAGCCTCATTTTGTCATCATTCTCACTTGATGAATACGTAAATTCTCAATGATAAAGGGCTTATCTACGTAATATATATATAAAAAAACTTTCCTATTGCTTTGACCAAAAACTATCGAATTTCTATTTCTAGTAGGTATTTTGATAAGATGAGTGTGAGATATGATCGCTGTGAGATATGTCGGATGTTCGACGAATTAAAATAAAATTGATTGTTAAAGCGCGGAAGTGCGCAGTTAGAAGCAAAAACAACTTATAATAATATTATCGTAAAGATGAACATAGATCGCACCTATTGACTGCTGTCAAAAGGGCGTATCTCTACCTATCACTTTTTACAATGCACATTTCCATTTTATTTCCTCTGTAATTAATACTTTCAAACTGTCTCTTATATCTTTATTTTAACTATCTAAAAATTGTATTTACCTATTGACAATGTATAATTTTATTACTTTTTTTTATTATTTTGAGAAAATGTGACAATAGTTTTGTTATAATAATAATGTGTACCTACTATGTTGTATCTCTTTTTTATGTGTCTAATTAAAATGTTTTCGTTTTTTTTATCTTTGCAGCAAGTAAGTACCTCTGCCGATGTTGACAACTTTACTTTCTTCTTGGTTCCGGCGGCTGGGACACTCCACTCCGCGCCGTGGACAATGCCTTTCTCATTAGAATAATATTATATTTTTGTACGAAGAACGTCAATGGTGAGTACTCGAAGAATGTTTAAAAAATGATAATATTATTGCAGCGGCTATACTTTCATCTCGTGTATTTGTAGTTATTGGTTCTAATGATCGCATTGTCATCTTTTAATTTTTATCCGATGTTATAGCGTATTTATTGACATTGTCTAAAAAATGTCTTCGAATAATTTACAACAAGTGAAAAGAAACTATCTTATAAAAATAACCTCAAATAAAATTAAGAAAAAAGCTGATGAACCCAACATAAGATGACTAATTAATAATTTAAAAAGGGATCATTCTAGTCATTATGAATATTTTTGTCATTTTATTGAATACCGTGCGAGCCGTCTCTATTTTGTACTTGCTTTCGATTTCTGGTGCGAGATTTTTTTGTTACGTTGCTTCTGAGGTAGAATGTTGAAAAACTTCAATATCTCTATAATAGCGACGTCTCATCAATTACCAGACTTAGTAGTGGGGTTTGTTTGGGGTTATTCATGTGTAGTCCCAATCTCACTGCAGTCTCAGTTACCGTACTGACAAATGTCTGCAACCCTGAATTGCTATCCCGGTAGAGTTACAGAATAATCGGCGATGTCAGCATACGTTTTATTTTTAGTCAAAAAGTTAGTGTTAACATCAATTGAACCCCAAATATGTATCACTCGAGCCATGGTGAAATGTCTATATCAAAGAGAAAAGGTTACAAAACCTAGCCCTGTGGAACACCCTTTTGGATTGGGATGCCTTTCTATGTGCTTGTTTCCAATTTAATTACTAGTTGGTGCTGTGAATTGATTTAAACATCTTAGGTAAAAGCGGTCTTTTTGATGAAATAAGATGGTTACTGCTGTACACTTTCGTATAAGGAAAATCTTTGATTTAACGACTGTTTAGAATGCGCCTTTTGTTTAGCACCTCTCCTAAACTGTTGTAATATTGCAGTTAATTTTTCGAGGAGACGGATGTACCGACATATTAGTAATAGAATAGAGGAAGTCGAGTCGCGGAAATGAGCGATGGATTTGGCTTTAATGAAGCCAAATAATGGCTACACCTGCGCCGAGAATAACTGCACTATGCGAGAAAAGGTGATAATATGTGATACAAATTATTTCGTTTAAAATGGCTACTAAACTTTCTCCGTACATAGAATTTACTTCATTACCTTCTGCTTACGTTAAGGAGTGTCAGTTTTGAAAAGTAGGATTAGGTCATCATCTTTCACGTGTGCTTAAATCAGGTTTATCGACAAGCCGTCAATTGATTATGAGCCAGAATATTTATGTTAGCGATTGACTGTTAAAATGTTGAGATTGCTGAAAAGAGATGGACATAGTATTTTCTTACCATACTGATGGAGATTAGTATTTCACCATGGCATTGGGGACGCTTTATCACCAACAGAAAGATGAGTTGTTCGGCAAAGACCCAAGTATTTCGAAAGGAAAAGATCATCAAAACCATTAGTCTGATCATTGCCTACTGCTAATTCTACACTAAGAATTAAAATGATTGGTGACTTCATGATTCCTACGTGTCCTGAAAACTTACGGTATTCGTTCGCAATCAATTTTGGATGATTTTTTAGTCGGTCAAAATATTCAAAGTTTCTTTTTCGAAAGAAAGAAAGAAAGATTGCCTTTTTACCATGAGAAATCGAAAAACTTCAGTTCACAGAAGACTTAAAGAGGTTTTCTTGGCGACTCAGAAGTCGGAAACCAAGATAACTACAGATATAAATAAAATCAACAATTTTCTATACAAAGGTGTCAGTATAGTCGGTGGATCTAATCGCCTGAGGCATTTTTTCTATTAGGCCAATCGGACCCGTCCAATCTGAGACAGGCTAATCGCGGGTTATTTAAAAAAAAATCTGTCCCCGGGACCTCGTGATAAGAAGTCCACTCCTACCCCATTATGGCTACTTACCTATACTTACCTACTTTTTTAAGCCTGTTATTCACTGGTTAAAATAATTACCCATCGGGTTAGTATAGGTATTTAAAAGGTAGATAAACGTACACAAGTAGGTATGTATGTAAATAGTATTTATTATCACGATGACTTTACGATTTTAATGAACGATGTAAGATTTTAGTGAGATTTAATTAAATAGACAGTCGTAATAAGTTATTATTAGATATTATTAAAATGTATATACAAAATATATTACTTACTAGCTTTCCCGACAGACGTTGTCCTATGAATATTGATATTGATTTTTGTAATTTATACAAAAAAATGCGTTTAAAATAATATGTTTGAATGTTAAAAAAATATTTCTGAGAGCTCGATAAAATTCCATCAAAAATCTGCGTACCAATATTTTGGAATGTCAACGGTTGTCAAACAATAATTTTGTTGTTATACAACTTTTCATAGATGGCGTTGGCGTCGCAGGAAATGCGTTCCATACTAACTTTAATATTATGTTTTATATTATTTCTTGTGCATTTTTCAACTTTTTAATAGTTATTCTGTTATCCGGAGCGGAGAAGAATCCAATACATCAAACATCGGAAGAATCTTTTCAGTCTCGAGTTATAAAGTGTTCGTACTAATCCGAGTTTCTTTTATATTATAGATACTCTTCAAGTAGAACATTATTAGTAGGTATGTAGTTGATGGAGCCACTAAGTAAGCTCTCGTGTACACTATGCCTCTCTGATAGACTGGTGAGATGATTAATACGATTAGTATACATATTAGTGGGATAGTTGATATGGGCTACTATCGTAGCCAGCAATCAGGTGTTTTGTCAAAAGTTTATTCACGTCACTATGCGGCTTCTACTAGACCTAATATGATCAATGTTTTTTGTTGCTTTACCCATCGTTACATCTTCTTTGCTTACTAAACATTTGAGAATGGCGACGGTACAGTCTCTGAAAACCGGTTCATGTTTGAATAATTAATTTTGTTATAGGACTATACAAGACTCTTTCATTTTTATTTTGCAATGAACCAAGCACCTCCGCTGTTCTTTTCTTACTTCTGACCTGGCCTCACTTGAGGACTACGTATTCGATCCGTGTCATTCTAATTCGAGGACACATTTCCTTTAGGTCTCTTTTCTATTTGCACTCTTCTTTACAACATTCTTAAACCATCGTAAACGGTTAACTTTCAACTCTTCATCGCTTTGTTCCGTAGGTACCTACCTGTCTTTTCCATGTCCAAAAGAGACTATTAGGTATCACATAAAATTTGTTGCTCAGTTTTTCATTTGACCAACTCCTAGCGCAGTACCTACGTAAACGTCGCAAGATCCTGGCTTATAAATATATGAGACCTTAAATATTTACATCCAAGCATTTCACCTCGTCCAACTGATTATTGTAGCATACATTTCTTTCTCATTGTTTCTACTAAAATCTTCTTGCATATGATACGTCATGTTTTTATCTTTAACACAAAAAAGTACAGATTTTCGATTTAATATTTTTTTTTTAAATCAGTAAGATGTTTTCTCAACTAACCAACTTGTGATATTTATAGTGGCGCGTGGATGCACAGTATTTTTGATAGCTCATGTTAAAAACTACCATTATTCACATTAACAATATTATGATTAGGTACCTGTATTAGGTATGCGTTTCTATAAAAATTGTGTTAAAATGTAAATCGTAATAGATTAATTCGTACGCACAGTTTATTTAGATGATTTGGAAGAATTAGCGTGAAAGTTTTGACCACGTGACCGAATTACCCGGTGATCAGATTTGGTCAGCTGGTCTCGAAGCCGTCATAGTTTGATGCTGCAAATGAAAAATATGCTGGTAATACTGAGTTTCCTACAAAAGAAAAGCGGTCCTAAAAAAACGAACGCAGTATTCTATGAGACAAGTAGTTACAAAGCATTGTATATTAATTTATGCTTTTACGGTAACAACACTTGTGAAAATATTCTTCAAAAGTATTCTCGTATGGGAAATGATTTGAACCGGACTCGTACCTATATGATTTACAATTCTACAGTAACCAAACCTTCTCGAATCTATACCAATAAGTCCACTTTTTGAATATTTTTATATTATTTTTATGATACCGAACAAGATCCGTTGAGCATTTAAAACTCTTTACACCTAAGAGTGCATTTATACCAAACGAACGTAGATGGAGAGCAGCTGGAAAATAGAGTATATTTTCTTGATCTGGTCACCAAGGAAATAACAACGAGAAAGAACTGTCATCGCCCACTAATACGTTATTCCTTGTAATTGTTTCCACGGTGTCCATCAGTATAACCATAAAAGAAAGTATGCTTTATTTCTTAATTCGTCTCTATAATATTATTATGTGTTTCGTATAAACGCACCCTAATGTGCCACCTTATTTCATACACCCTCACAGTGTGCAAGGGAAGTTTTTCACATTGGGTAAGCTCACACTATCTTACGTAACTATTACCCAACTATAAGAAGTTCAATGTTTTATAAAGATCACGAAATTATTGGTCTTCTCCGTAAATTATGATTTTTGGTAAAAAATACTTGTCTGTACTTTTATAAAAATTAATTATTGTTATTATCTATCGACGAAAATAGACTCCATTGTGTCGGAAGTTCGTGAGAACTGTTCATTTGGGAATCTTCATACTCGCATTGTACGTTATAGTAATAAGAGTAGCTTCGTGATATATGCAAATAATTCGAGTCTTGCCAAAATAACCATGTACTACCTACCTCGTATTTATTTAGACGAATTTGATAACTACACAGATATAAAATTACTAGCTTATACCCGTTTTGCTTTACGTTTTTGATTCCGATTGTCAGGCTTGATCGGTAGGTAATTAAACAGGTTCTAGTCTAGCTTCCCATTGCTTAACAGACCTCTATAACTGACATAAGCACAGAAAAAGAAGAATGACTTTTTTACCGACCTCATAATATTATACGAACCTACCGACATAATTTGCAAGTTTTCATAGAGAGCTGTGGTTTGAATCTTAGCTACATTCCCTACTTTGATAATAAATTGGGCATTCCACCCATAGAGGGTGATTTGTACCTGTCAAACTTCAAAATCAAACTGCAAATTTTTTCATTAAATCTTTATTTATTGAGAATAATAAGATTTGAATAACATTTATATGTATAAAAAATCAATCTACAATTATTTTATTACATTTTCATACCGTAATACCAAGATTCCATTCAACGTTTACATGAGTAATTTTGTTTCCAAAAGATGACTTACTGTCTTTTTGAGAAATTTGTATGAAGATCCTAAAAAATAGATTTTTTTAAATAGCTCTAAATATATTAAAGTTAATGCAGCAAATTGTATTTAAGAACCTTCTCCAGCATTTTGTACGGCTCTGGGCATATTAATATCTGACGTAGCATTTGTATTTTGAGCGTGATGTTCACATATAAGGTAAAAGTATTATCAAAGGCAAATAAAAACACAAATATTTCTGAAATGTTATGTAGATTGTATCTTGCAGGTATTTGAAATGATGCAATGTATCGGTTTATGCTTTAAAATCACCATTAATATGTAACTCCGCAATATTGATGCAACCGTTATGCAATTTGAAAACTTAATTCACCATCAAATTTTAATGCAAAATATCCCGTTTAATATCAGGATGCCTGATTGATAATGGCGGTTATTCTGAAATGAAAAACAGACGATTGAGTTGCGTCGTATTCAATTTTTATTGAGACTTTTGACATTTCGCTATTCTGAAAATAATTTATCCAATACATTAGATGCATAACGACTGGCAACCGATTATTGTAACTCAACTAAACCTTGCGTTGAGTTGGAACGTGATTTTCAGAATAGCCGTCAATATGAGAAAGGAATTGTGATCAAGTTGACAATCAGAATATTCTTTAGTTTCTCATGGTTAACGGACATTCGAAGCCAGATTTTGAGGTATTTCGATTAAAGAAAGTCATTGACATTGAGCTAGATGCTGTTGTTGCCTTCCTATGCTCTTGAATAGCTCACAAAATGAGTACAATCTGAAACAAAAATGCAGTGATTTCCGGAGGATTTGAATCTGCAACAATAGAGTCCGTATAGGATGAAACGCCATTTTTTAAGCAAACAGACGAATACTTCGCATTAGGTAACAAAAATCTTACTTCAATGTCAGTATGTACGTAGGTTGTTGCTATTTAAAATGGGACGGCTATTGGGTTGGTTTGATGGAAAAACATTTTTTATACGGAGTTTTCGGGAGTCACGCCTTCGTATCCCGGAACAATTTGCAAAATTCTTTCGGCACGTTACACGCAAAACGTGATTGAATAAAAATTACGCGTCGTCTGCCATTCTTGTTGTGTGATTCTTGTATGTAATTGCTTCTAGAGTTCAACGAACGTGATTGATTATTTTAGCCGATCGTTTACTTTAAACTGTGGGATATTACTTACTCTATTATTTTTTTCTTACTCTATTATCGTTACTAGTTTTCGTCAAGCACCGTCTTAGTTACGCTGGAAAAAACATTGTTTATATTTTTTTTCCACCAAAGGTTTCAATTCCCGGTCGGCTTAGAATTTTATCACTTGGATTTTGTTTTACCAAGACTGGTATCCTGTCTCGTACAGGACGGGACCGGTTGGCAGGTAGAAACTGGCTGAAACTTTTATTTCCACCGACTGCCTTTTTTTAATATTATTGTTTTTCTGAATTATAAAGTAGATACCTTTTTCTATATCCGTCAATTGAAATTAAGAATATCTTTGTACCTGAGAGGTAAACTAAACTGTGGTTCGGTAATTTAAAGTTTTTTTTCACTATTATTTAAGAAGTATGACATTTCCCTGTGTGTGTTTATCAACTCGAAATTGCTGTCAAAGATGCCTGGTGGTTATTACTATCTATTTAAAAAAATAATATAAAAAATAAAAATAAATATTTTATATAAATTAAGCACATATAGAGTGATTTACCTCTAATCGATTTTTACATAGAGAAAATAAAACACACCTTGTCAGTGTAGTCTAGAGTTACCTCTACAGATATTTGATTAGATTATTAATTTCTTTGTACAATATGTACTGAAAACATTTTTTTTTGTTACCTAAACCTGAGAAGACATTTAGGCATATTTTTCTATATAATATATGGGTTGAATTTTATATTATAGTGTTACTTAACAAACGATTTAAATTTATTTCGTATATATAAAGTAAATGCGTGTTAAGTATAACTGTTTCCTTTATAATTGGTAGTTATTACCTTTTTATTGCATTGTAATGCGCTTAATAAACGTTTATTCGATGCACTAAACCTCGTCACGAGAAACTATCGCCGTAAAATCATCCGTACTTTGGGTGAATCTTTTTTTTGTGTGCTTTGCGCTCTATTCTCAGTTCCCATAAGACCCATTTCACACGCGCGCTCGGTTCCACTCGGTTCGGTTCTTTTTCGGTCGTCACCGGCAAAATTATGACACCATTCTCTTTTTATTCGGTTCTAAAGGGGTACATATTTACATTGGAAGTTGGAATGAATGCTGTGGAAATGAGATCACTCCGTAGGATATGCGGAAAGAGACTGATTGATAAGGCGAGGAATGAGAATATTAGAAAGGAATGTGGAGTGGATGTTAGTGTAGTGACTAGAATGAAAGTTAATTAATTAAGGTGGTTTGGGCATGTAGAGAGAATGAACGAGGAAAGAATGACAAAAAGGATATATAAATCTGAAAGAATGGGTGCACGCAGACGAGGTCGTCCTCGAATGACATGGTCCGATCATATCGGTTCAGTCTTAGAGGAGGGCCAAGTCAGGAGCAAAAGAAATAGGAGAGCATGTATGCGGAATGTTATGCGTTTGGAAGAAGCGAAAGAGGTTTGTTTGGATAGGAAAGAATGGAAATCCGTACTCTCTGCCTACCCCCTTCGGGAAACGGCGTGATGGATAAAAAAAACATACATTGGCGACCCTGTTCGCTAATTGAGGGACATTCATAAGAACAAAAATTCAAATTTTTGTTACAAGTCTAACATTAGTTTTAAACGTACTGTTTAATTTTCATATTATCTTGCCTTAATAAGGTCTTATGAACTTCATCTAAAATGACTGTTAAATAATTTACTGAAAAATGCAAGGATGTTAGGACAGGTCGAGGGGGTTGAAGAACGGGTATACAATAAATTATTCGAGTATTGACCGCCTTAACATCCTTTAAAGCTATCATTATAGTAGAATACTATCCAAAACACAAATTGAAATCAAAAACAGATTATGATAGTAACGTATAGTAAAAAGTGTTCACACAAATGTTTTGAAGTGATTGGTAGCGTAAAGGTTCCTGATGGTACTGAAGCCCTCGGTTTTGAAATCTAGTTGACCATTTCCACCTTTTGCCACATTAAAAGAGTACACTTAAAAATGGAATGACTGTGACAAAAAGTTAAAGTTGTGTTTAGAGGAATATTTTCATTTTTTTTTGTCAGCAGTGACCGAGAAACCAAACCGAATGTAACCGTTTATGTCCAAAATGGGGGCCGTATTAATACTCTAGAATCGTTAAAATATTGCCGTATCGTAAAGAGCTAAAATAAATATAAAGTTTGCTTTGGTACGCACTCCCTTTTGTGATTTATATCGAGGTATCTTGGTACCGGCGCCCATTGCCTTCACAATGGCTCTAAGGCTAAGGTCTGTTATTTATGGACTTTCTTTTCCTAGTTTATGATTTCGGAATGGCGTTGGTAACTCAAATTACTCCATATCTCGCAATAATACTATAATACAAGGTACGAACTCGGTTCGGCTAATCACGGTCATGAATCTCTCACACATCACCTTCATATAATAAGTGTTATATTATATTATTCTTCCGTCTGCGTGTTTGTCACAGAACTTCATTTATAAAATTTTGTGTTCTCTTTAAGGTCGATCAATGATGGTTTAGATCCACAATTTATTCTGGTGGACTTTTTTGTTAATATTTTTTAAAATTATTATTTTGATCTTCAAGGCGTGTTTCATAATGTCTATCTTATGCCTAGAGGCTAGATTTATGCAACCATATTTTTGTTTACAATCTTCATTGCTTGAAGCATAGCGTCCGAGTCATAGCGTCCTCGGGAAATCTTAAAATTCCAGTTATGTTCCTTCTTTTTTTCGTATGTTTGTTGTTGTCGTACGACAGGTTTTGCTGCTAGTAGGTATATTATTATATTATTACACTTACACTTTAGACAAAAATATCTCAGCGCTATCGGAACGGGCTGGGTTCGAAATTTTGGTTTAACTAAGGTCCGAGATTGTTATCGAAGTGTTGGTTGCAGGCCCTTCGGAATCGATTTAATTTAGATAAATAATTTGTATGTTTTTAACGGGTTGGTATGTACATTTAAGATACAAAATAACTGTTAATATTATTATGAATCCACGGAAAGTTATTTCTTAATAACGGATGTCGATACTTTTCTATTTATCTGTTTCATTTTGCGCATAGAAAGTGTATAGGGTTTGTTGCTTAACCAGACTCAGCAGGAGCTGTGCATGCATTATTGCTACCATCTTATTGATGCAAACTTTACAACTATACTGTTCGTTTTTAATTCGTTAGTTACCAAAAAGAATTCTTCTACTTCTGGTAGGACTGCGTCTGTTTTGTATCGGATCTTTATTTTCCTAGGTTGCGGATATATATGCCGCTGTTCCTACACGTCTTGGATTGTCCTCTTGTTGGTGCAGCTATCTTTGTGACTCTTTCAGAATTTTCTCTCTCTACGTCATCTCTCCAGAAACGCCCTCTAGATCTACCGATGGGGAGGTACAATTAGGTGCAAATACGCCAAAATATTATTTGTACCTTGAAACTTTTATCAGTTTGTGGCCAACAGGAAAATGTTCTTTATCGTTATCTTACTTACCCGTGAATTGAATCATATTGTCGTTAAAAACTCATTGTGACAATCATCTACCAAAAAGGCGTTGTCATCTCGATACTCGGAAAAACTTGTCTATCATGTCGAATCTATTGTATGACTTTTTGTTGTTCTGCAACGATGCTGCGAAAAGCATTCTGGGTAATCTAAATAACTACCGCTTTACTCATGACAATTACCTACTTGCTCATTGTTGTTACTCATTTTACACACACGTTCGTATTACTCATTTTGTTATTATTTCTTTGGAGAACGAAATTTTTAGTTACGGATTGTAGGTTGAATCTTGTCTTTTTTTTCAATGGTCTATCGTAATTCTTGGAATATACGTAGGGGTCCGTATCTGCCAGTTTCCACTTCCCGTGTGTCGGCTCCGATCATTAATCAGCTGCTCTGGTGGCTGAAAATTTTGTATGGAGCTATGCGTACATACATACCTGAACCCGATCGATGCCATGCCGACAACGTTTCATCATTCAGCGTCCTCTATTGCTCTACTCTTTTCCTAATTCCTTCATGCCAAGGCCTTGATTGTTGTTGATTCTAAACAGTTGCCCGGGTTTTTCCTAAATTCTTTTGTCTACTGGATTTCCATCGTGTACGTTGTATATAATTCGCATACGATTCAATTTTGATTCAGTTTTTTAACATTCGAATAATAGAAGAACCCAAAATGGAAAAGTCAAAAATGGTTATGATAAATGTAATCCATCAGAATGGAAAAACAAGAATGAAGTCATCAATGAGGGAACATTACTGATTCGATGTGAAACGTTGGCTTTTAAATATATTTTGCTTACGTATTTGAATATTTTTAACGCGTCTATTCTAATGTATACTCCAAAGCTTTTTAGTTACCCAGTGTATGTGAATAGCTAGTCTTTGTATTGTCAATTCTCCCAAATTAATCTTATGTAGGTACTCACACTATACTATTTGTTTTTGTAAAAGATTGGCCTTTTCATCTGACTCGCATTGTACAGACAGATACTAATATGAAATATGTAGCAGTTTTATTTTTCTGCGACTATCAGTCACAAGATTGATTTTTTTAAATTAATAAGTTCGTACATACTGTAATGATTATTAATTTATCTCGTCCCGTAATTTTACGTTTATTTTTTTAAATGTTCTCATAAATGTGGGCAGGATACACGATTTTATTGCAAGAGCAACCATTAACATCGGTGTTGTTCGCAGACCTCTGTGACCCCGTCACTGACTTCTGGAATTAAAAATCAATTGAAAACAAAATTTATAATCGAAGTACTCCGGGAAAATGCTACAGATTCTTTTGTTAATTGAAAATTAAATAAACCGCTGATTTGTCATTGCGTTTTTGCCCTACACGGCTACGTAAAGTTTCCCAAATGGATTTGCTAGGGCAATAATAATTTTTATACTTTTTTTTTTATAAGAAATGAATCTGCTCACTCAAAGTGAAGACAAATACACCATTTGACTCTTTCACAGTAAGCTACTTAAACTTGTGTCGTGAAAGAGGAATATGGTCAGCACCTAGGATCGAACCCACGACCTCCGCACGAAACAGTACGAAAGCCGGCGTCGTAACCGCTGGGCTACCAACCACTTCTAATATCTATACCTATATAAGATATATTTAAATATCGTATTATCTTATTTCAATATAATTTGTACTAAGTAGTAAGTACCTTTTTTGATTAACATTATTGCTGATGATCTACGATCCATCGATCATTTGTCTCGTAGATTGATGGCGTTCTAATAATTATCGATCCATTTGTTGATCCTTGAAGATCGATTAAGTGTCAATTGCTAATTAATTTATAGCATCTTCCATACTTGCTGGTTCTACCATGTTCTCACACCTACCGCATTCCATCTAAGTCTTATTATTTGCTACCCTTTTAATGTATCACGATTTTTTTCATATCGATTTCACGATTGTTTTGAAATTTACGGACTAATTTTCTTTCCAAGGAGATGTTATGCAGATGTTGGATGATTTTAATAATACTTCCTACAATTCAACAGAACGATGAAGTCGTTAATGCAAACACCACATTATTTGTGTCGGACTATGATGGATTATTTCGATTTAAATTGTGTCTATAAGAGTGTGTTATCGACTTTGATATCGTTAGTATGTGGATCGGGGATCGAACATACCACTTTCAATACGAAATTCGGCCCTTGAACTTTTAGGCTACCGACCACCATGATACTTCTCACAAAAAATACACATATCCGAAAAATTCCATCTATTAGGTAGGTTTCTATTATGTTTTTAGGTGATAAAGATTTTTCGTTATTTGATCGTGCTTTCTATATGAACGTGTTATTTTTGTGTTCTAAATAATTAATTTATGAATGCATTTTATTACCGTTTATATGAATACATTTTTATTCAACCAACGTTTTTTTTCATACCGGCGTGCATATTATTTCGGATGAAAAATAATATTGCATATTTTTATTGTTTTAACCGGTTTAATTTGTTTATTCGATTTCGTGCAAATATTTGTGGTCTGATTATTATTTTCGTAGTGTTAAATAAATCAGAATTTTATGTTAGGTAATTAACTGTTGTTGATCGATTTTAATGCATTCATGAACATAGCTCTAACAATGAGCATTCGGTTTTCCGGGCAGACCGTTTCATATTAACTGAAATATATCAAATTATCCTCCATATACTGATGTTAAAAGTCAGTGTTTTTTTCTAAATGCAAGTGAAATATATTTTTATTAGTGCGGATTTTCAAAAGATTCACTAGTTATAATTAACTATTGTGTAGGTATATGTGTAGCAGACAGGGTTGCTACAGGTGTTCGTTATTTCAGCACCGTGGTATGACAAAAATACCGAAGTATAGGCGGTTCGGTAATTTTTCCGAACCTTTTGGTACCTGTCCATTTTAGATAGGTACCAAATTTTCGGAAGAACTTTATTTTTAGAGAATTTTCAACTTAACGGATAGCTTTTTTGTGAATTTTCATCTTTCCGGATACCAGGTGCCTTTTCATCTTTGTGATACTGGTTCGGTATTGTTTTGGTTATCTCAGTGAGCTTACCTGGAGGAATAAACACATGAGGCCTGAAACTAAGGTCAGAATTTGCAAGACATTTGTTATACCAATCATGACATATGCAGAAGAACTAAGAGCCGATACTTACAGAACTAAAAACCTGCTCAGAACAGCAGGAATGAAGGTCTTTAGCGCTATCCCAGGGAGAACGCTGAGATATGGAATTCGCACAGTCGATATCATGCAGACCTGTGGGACCGACGACATCGTACGATGGGGTGTATGGAGAGACCACTGTTTCGTCTTGTTCGTCCGTTTCCCGTACACCTAATTTGAAACCCCCCAGTAACTGGCCATTCGAATGCCGCTATCCCTCGCCATCACGGTGTCCTCGTGTGTGCGATGTGCATGTCACCAATCAGAGGGCACGAGAACAGGTGAGGGTTGTCTTGCACAGAGCCTCACTCACAGTGTCAAGGGCAACACATCCCTGGAAGATCACCAAAGAGATTGTGGGACAGCTGGACTTTCTCCCGGGAGTAGCTTTCTTGAAAAAAAAAAAACAGATGTATGAAGATATCTTGTATATGTGATTTATGTCTCAAATCAAACTTTTCAAATGTTTTACTAAGTATGGATTAAAAAATAATTTGACCAATAAAATTGGTATAAGTACAAAATAATGGTAGTTTGTAATGAAGAAATAACGCTTTACGTACCATCGTTTACAGTATTTGGTGGTCTCTTTTTATGCACGTCCACAAGTCGTACAATTTTATGGTATGAGCTTATTAAACCATAAGAGGACATTCAATATTATTTGTAATGTAGTTTGCCATTATTTTATATTGTGATTACTCGTATAATATAACGATGTTTTAAGAGTCTACGAATAATTATTATTTGTGGATGAAATAATACCTATGTATGTACGAACAGAACCTTGGAAACAGAGCCGAGTCAGAAAAATCTCTCATCTTTTTAGTAAATATCTTTACCCCGAACCCGAAACATTACTCCTAAATCCTAAACATGTTTCATTTTAAAAAGTATAGCCGGGGTATACCTGTTTTCTGACCTAATCTTACACTATTTTATCATAAATAAACAGAAAATTTTCTTTCTAAGTTAGCTTAGAATACATCACAAGTTTAATCAAAAAGCAAAAAAGGATTTAATGGTTTTATTAAATCGACTCATCCGCATTTACTTCTCAAACTCAGAATCTTAGGGTTACGCGATGTCTATTTTTAAATAGGTAAAGGTATACATTTCGGATGTATCTCATAATGTCACATTAAAATTATCGTACTTCCTCAAAACACTCAATTAAAACCGAATGCTTGGTCTTATCGTAGAAAGCCGATTCCGACCCGCGCCGACCAAATCATAGATTGTTGTCTATGCTTTCAATGCATTTTTAATGGGCATGCCGGAAAGCGGGTTCCTGCTTTTTCTGTGGGTATCCCCATTCAAATGCATAGTAACATTCTTTGCGCCGGTCGGCGCGGATCGCAATCGGCATTCTACGTGTTCTTACCCAAAGGCTTTTATGTAATCCATTGAAGTGGAGTGTATTGTATTCGACAATTTCCTTTTTTATCTGTATCTCTGTAGTAAAACATGAGCCCGTATGTAAATACAAAAAATATCTACTATTTTTTTCTGATGATAATGTTTAATTACTGATCGTGATCAATCAACAAATTAAATTAATTCCTAATTAATTTCATTATTTTGCTATCTCGTTTAATAACCAAAAGAATATTAGGTAATTCGTTCTACACTGCATCTAATGTTGTTATGAACACGAAGACAGTAAATAAATAAAAATAAATAAAATAATAGATATTATCTACTAGTAAATAGTAATAATATTGATATGGTGAATGGTGATTGAGGTATGTCGGTGGGCAAGTACCGTAAGGTTGTTGTCGACAAACTTTTTTTCCAAAGAGCCAAAAGTGCAAAAATGAGTGACATTTGCGCACTGATGTTCCGAAAGTCCTGAAGCCTGTTTAAAAACCTTTCCCTCATATTTTCATCACATTTACCCTGGTATTTTCTGTTTTTTTTTTCATCATAAGCTTCAAATTGAAACGACCAGTCTAAAAGAAAAATATTTTTTTCGTACCTATGTCTGTTTTCAATAATAATGGATTTGGGTTTGTCGATAATTATATTAAAAGACCAAAGTGGAGAATTTTCAAAGTACCTACAGGACTTTTTATGTTTGTGAATAGCGTTTAACTGTATGGCAATATTTATTTATTCAAGATTTACGGCTTTTTAGATTTAGAGCCTTTTATATTAGATAATTTTTAAACATACAAAAAACAAAAGCAATACTTGACAGTTTGTTATGAATTACAAAAACTTGGCCTATATGGTTTAAAACTTTCAATTGCGTGACAGTCGTGACACACACACACACACAAATTCAATAATTATCATCATGAGTAGGTAATTGCAATACTTTGGGTAAGAACACGCAGAATGCCACAATCTTTCTCATTTCTCATAGGAATATCTACAAAATGCTGTTTCCCGATTGAAGATAATTTAAAACATTCTTGGTGATGCTTCCTCAGTAACCAAAACGCGACATATTTCGGCTCCGTATTCGCTTTTGCCGACCACTGCCACAGGTGAATTAGAATAACTAATTAGTTCCATCTTTGGTTTGTGCTGTGTTTTTAATGGGAAGTAATATAATAATTGTGCTGTGCTTTTAATGGGTAGTAATATAATAATTGTACTGTTTGGTTCACTGGTAATGGATTACGTTCGAGGTTTGTTGTATCTTGTAATAATAATGGTATTTCATATAAAATAAATCTATCAGCGATCGTAAGCTCCGATAGCAATGTTAGATAATAATTAGTTTTTTTTTTATTATTATGTGCATATTGTTACTGGAACAGATTTTGCATTGAATGATTTTCATATAGGTAATTTGATTAGACATTTTAATTGAGTGCAATATTCAGTTATTTCTGACTACGATTGCATCTGAAGCAATATTATGTATATTCACCAATCCAAATTATGGTTTTCGCACCATTTGCCAGACTAGATCCTACATAATATAGAACTACCTATTTGATTGATGATGAAATCAATAGTAATTTCTGTACGGCGTCGTTAGAGGTCAGTTATTACAAAATTGAACCACTACAGGTTTACGATCGTTTTCTACTGCTGTCTTGAATGCTAGCTTATGCAACGGGTTTCTAGGGAGCAGTTTGTCGTCTGACAAGACGGCGGTCTTTCAAAATTATATGACAATATTTTTTGTTACTACGGTAACATTATTGACAATGTTCTCGACTGACATATACACCGCTGTTGATAGTAGCGCCATATTCGTAAGAAAACAGACCACATGGACAATGTTTTACACTCACGACATGTTCACCGCTGTTTAAATCAGTACCGTTTTCTTAGGAAAACAGACCATTAGTGTGGTCACTTTACGTTAAAAATGTTCGTCTTTCAGGTGGTCAAATTCATGGAAATCTACGAAATTCCATTTCATGGAAATGATCAACACGTCGAAAAATCTCATGCCCTTTCCAGGATTTAAACCCGCATCCCTATAGTCTTCTCAAGCAGAGAGGCTAGCCATGAAACGATTGCATCAATTTTGTCAATTTCTAAATCCGTTTTTTTACTTCAAAATTCTGGATCGATGCAAATATTTAATTGACACTATTATAATCGTCACGCCGGATAATGCGTTATGCGTCACACAAAACAGAAGAGGATGCTCGAATATTAAAAAATTACTTCTTTATTGACGTCTCTATACTAACCTCGCCTAAAAATCGATTTGTTGTGTTGGAGCATTGCTATTTTAACAAATTATTGTTGTCGTGTTTTTTTTATATTCAACCAAAAAAAAAATTTGTCAATGTTGAGGACTTAGTAATGATATGTTACTTTTCACATACGGGCCGTGATTTATGTACCTACTGAAAGCCCGTTAATCCACACTTTTTTCTTTTTTTACAACACAAAAAATTCTTAACGTTCACATCTGTGTGTTAAAACGCTGTTCTCGATTAGTATAAATAAAATTCCCGATGTGAGTTGTAAATTATGTACTTGTTGCATTATAAATCTATTTATTATTTCTGGTAGGTAGCACCAAAAGACGAAGAAAGTTGTGGACAATTTTTTTTGTGGACATTCATCATCACCTTCATCTCGGTCGCACTGTTTAACAGTAATTGTGTTTACTCAGTAATTTGATATTACGATATTATGTTAATACGGTAAAAGTGTAACGTGTAATTTACGCCAGATGTCTAGTTTTTTGGAGCATTTCTGTGCTGCAAAAAGAGGAAAGCGCAAGAAGTTGTTTACTTTCGTGGTCAGTGTAAAAGTTGTTCATCACAAGTTTAGTATATTCTATATTTTTTGTGAAGTTTTTATCATTACTTGCAGCTTTTGTCGTCGAACGTCTGTCTTACCATAGATTTCCCATAACATAATCAACCATTTTCCTTGTTTCTTTGCTATTAGTATCAAAGTCCGTTCCAATTCTGATTTACAATGCTCATTAGAAATATTCGGTTTATTTTATACCACAAACGCTTCCTAATTCGACCATTCGAATTCTATATTTTTTCGTCTTTCTAAACTCAGTTTCCCGTAGAAACAAATGCCTGTTGTTCATTTGGCTCCTATTAAAAAAACCAAGCTTAGATTTGATTGATTGATTATACCACACAGACAAAGATCCAAAGCTAGAAGTACAGCATACTTTCTGTATTGTTGACACATAGGAACCAACAACGAGAAAGAACTAGAACTCTGGCTCGCGTAGTCTGTCATGGCCCATTAACAATTAGTTCATGCTCATTGTTGTTTCCTTGGTGTAAAGAAAGTATGCTCTGTTTATAGTTCTGGCTCTATGTTCATTTGGTTTAAACTCACACCAAGCTAGCTGTTAAGCTTAGAACAAGAAAAGGGTAATCGAATGGTTGAATGTTATGGTATGAAAGGTTTTTAGAAGACTAGATTAAGAAGATTCTTGAAGAGTCGAACGGCGCGTCCAACCCTAACGAATAGAAGCATCCAGAACGACGACAGGCTTGCATTAGAACATCAAACACATATTATTTGTGAAGGTACCTACCCTGATTACATGTAATCCAATAATCTATACCCAATTGCCCGTCACGCATGATTCACACCGGAACAATAACAATTTATTCGCATACGCAGCTTTGTATTGGAACTTGATGTCGGGATGATTTGTTGTTTGGCATTGTTTTATCTTGTTCGTGTTTAATTATTATATTGTTACTGGGATTGATTGCTCTTTATCCGCACTAATACATTACCCGATTTTAGTTTTACAGTCTCTATCTTATTAAATTCAGCTGTTTTACACAGGCCTTCCACATACGCTTTATCAATCACCTAAACATTGATGTCTCTTGCAACGGAAAAGTCACTATTACACCAAACAATCAAATGGTTGGGCTATGATTCAGTATATTATCTTTTTTCATAGTTAGACCAGCCGCATATGGGACCCAGTCCACGCTACGCCTGGCCTAAGATTCAATAGAAATACTGGATCCGTGGAATGAGTTCAATATATTGTGGCACTCCATTTAACAACGTTCTGCAAAATAGTCCATGCGTGTACGAAGCCAGGCGTGGAGAGTCCTATATCCGCCGGGCCAAGTCTTATTACTTGATCTCAATTATGGCGCACTGTTTCCAATGTTGGAAAGTGTCGAGAATGTGTGGATAGATTTGACCGACCTCGATAGCCTAGTTGTACTGGCGTGGACTTCAGATCCGAGGCCTCGGGTTCGATTCCCGGTCGGGTCAGAGTTTGTTCAATTGAAATTTCGAAAGTGTTAGTGAAAGTGTTTTTTCACTTGAAATTTCTACCCGGGGTTGGCTTGTCTCAGATTGGACGGGACTGGTTGACTGGAAAAAATTGCCTCAGGCAATAAGTTCCGCCGGCTATACTGACACCTTTGTATAGAAAAGTGTTATATTATATTATTACTAGCTTATACCTGTCTTGTTTTACGTTTTTGATTCCGATTGTCAGGCTTGATCGGTAGGTAATTAAACAGGTTCTAGTCTAGCTTCCCATTGCTTAACAGACCTCTATAACTGACATAAGCACAGGAAAAGAAGAATGACACTTTTAAAATTTTTGTTTCACCGACCTCATAATATTATACGAACCTACCGACATAATTTGCAAGTTTTCATAGAGAGAGAGAGAGAGAGCTCTGTGGTTTGAATCTTAGCTACATTCCCTAATGTGTGATAATTAATTAGGCTCTCCACCCATAGAGGGTGATTTGCGCTATCTGTCAAACTTCAAAATGGAGGAATCATTTTGCAAATTTTTTCATTAAATCTTTATTTATTGAGGATAATAAGATTTGAACAACATTTATATGTATAACAAATCAGTCTATAATTATTTTATTACATTTTCATACCGTAATACCAAGATTCCATTCAACTTTTACATGAGTAATTTTGTTTCCAAAATATGGCTTACTGTCTTTTTGAGAAATTTGTATGAAGATCCTAAAAAAATAGAGTTTTTTAAATAGCTCCAAATATATTAAAGTTAATGCAGGAAATTGTATTTAAGAACCTTCTCAAGCAGTTTGCACCGCTCTGCGCAGATTCATATCTGACGTAGCATTTGTATTTTGAGCGTGATGTTCACATATACGATAGAAAGCACACAAACATTTCTGAATTATTATGTAGATTATAGATATAATATCAAATCGATGCCTGTATGTTATATTGGTTTTACCAGAAACTATCGTACCATGGTCTTCAGCCTAAAACAGAATGATAAACACCAAGACAAGCAGTTTGAAACGAATGGATCTCGAACATTATGCATATTGTTTAAGCCTGATAAAAGCGGTCTTCTGTTCTTCAAGAACTGCTATGAGACAATGCGAGGTACCTAAAAACATCTTTCACGGACGAATAGCCAACGGTTGCGGAACTAAATAAGATTTTCGTCTCGTTATTATGTTGTGTATGTCGCGGTGCTTTTTGTGAATTTTCCAGACATCCGTCACTGATGGTATTTCACAAAACACCCTGTCATTGCCTCGAATTTCTATCCCGTCCACATTGGACGGACAACTTTAAATAGATGCTTGTTCTTTGTATCAAAACTCACTTAGCCTGGTAAAACATCATTATATGCAAAATGCCCAAATTTATGGTTAAGCGTCTAGCAAATAATTTTAGTATGGTAATCATTTAAAATTTTTAAGTTTTCCAAGTACTAAGTTCCCATTAATGATACTAAGGCATATTTCCGTTGATTGACAAACTATCAGCCATTATTTCATTTTCATCCTTGAGTTGTACGGCATGATGAGCTACCGTATTATTACTCTCATAGCAGTGTAGTTCAATGACGAACGCTTCGAATTATTTCTAAAAAATATAAATTAGTCAGATATCTAAGTAGTTCCTAAACAGAGGAAACGCTACACGGAATTCCTCCTTGATAATGACCGTTGCATCTCGCTTTACCCGTTTAGAACATTCAATCATCCGTAAACTGATTTTGATTGAAACTTTCAATGCCAGCTGAATGCGTCTCCGCGATGAATAACATGAAGCCTCCACGAACCATCTTCCATTATAACACAAATCTCATTACACTCCGGTAATACGTTTTTAGATGCTTTCACCACTCCGTACCTTTATTGTGCACCTACCCGCCTAGGCAGGTCTACGGCGCAATTGTAACGATAATAATTGACAATCCTTCACGTTGCATTTGAATCATCTCACACGTTGACTATTATTTCTTTTTCTTCTTTCTGTTATTGTGATATCATTACTTTTTAAGCGTTTCGTGTGTCGTCGCTTTGGTCCGCCGTCGTAATCCGACGTAATCATAGGCACGCCATTACCGCGGCCGTATCGGACGGTAATTTGTGGTCATTCATAGGAAAAAGAAACTGGTCTAT
The DNA here is from genome assembly GCA_963576905.1 of Mystacides longicornis. NCBI lineage: Eukaryota > Metazoa > Arthropoda > Insecta > Trichoptera > Leptoceridae > Mystacides > Mystacides longicornis. The sequence goes on along the minus strand of OY756432.1, from coordinate 24,542,400 downwards.
TATTTTTGTTGTTTCTTTGGGAATCGATTCTTTTATTTTTTTTTTTTATTTGGTATCTTTTCAACATCTCCAGAGTTCATACACGTGCCCGTCAGATAAGTGATGCTCGGATTGGTCAGTTCAATGGCAAATGTTTTGGTTTCTTTTCTTTTTTTTTAATATTATATACATTGTTTCGTAGTTTCCCATGTTAGGCCAATTGTGATGTTTTCTCTTTTTGGTGTAATGACATTCCGAAAAAGATAATTACCTACTCAAATATTACACGAATCGAATTTATGAGTTTACTAGTTTTGAAATCATCGTTAGGTTTCACTATTAAAATCATCCTAAAATGATTCTTGGCTCTCGGAAGTCTGGAATAATCCGTTTCTTTTTTTCTCTCTTTTGAATTCCTGATGTCATTCCTGAAAAATCCCATTTTTGTTACTTCGAGGACGAGCTACGTTTGGCAGATTTTTTAGTCCCGTTTAAAAGATTCTGGTTGGTCCATTTTTGTTTCCAAACCATTTCAGCCTCACCTTCGCATTTTAAAAATATCTCAAGACCCACATATTATATCTCTTATAATACCGTGGCGATTTGCCGCCTATTATCTACTTACAATGTTTTTATGTGGAAACATTTCTTCGGGCCCATTTCGATTTCTGTAATAAGTAATTAATTTTTGATTACTAGGGCTACGTCTGTGCGTATTGTACCTAAACCTTTTAGTATTCGCAAATTCGATCGATCGGATGCGATTTTCCGCTCCACTAATCGCGAGACTTACGCGTCTTTTTGCAAGGCAAGGTTGTCGCCGTCTGCATGATTCGCCACTTTCTTGCTGCGCCGGCTGTTGTCAAGTTCAACTTTAATTATTATGAGTGTCGCTTTTATTTTGTCGTACGGTTGTGGAGATTTGGGGACCGCTGTCGAATGACGAGGCGCTTTACACCTTGTCACGCCAACAATAAGCACCGCCTTGTTTTTAGAGCGTGTCTTGGATTTGGACTATTAATTACTTCATTCTTATTGGCCTCTTCACAACATGTTTTACTTTTCATTTTAACTGTACCTGAAGATTTTAAACGGTTCAGATTATATTTTTAATCGGTCTTATGCGACACAGCTGCATACGAACAGTCTGGTAGAGCGATTATCTAATTACCAACTGCTTTACTGTTTGGGTACCTTTTTTTTGTATGAAAATTGTTAGACTTCATTGTTTTTTTAAACATCCGAATTCAATTGCTGTCATTTCGTCTTTCCATGCATGATCTTTCTTTCGGATATCACTCTATCTATTATCTTCGTGCCACAACGGCTATACTATCATACCTTAAAGCCTTCCGATTTTTCACTGGTTTGCCATGGTCTACATTAATGTCCTATAGCATCTCATCTTAAATTGAGAAACAAAACCCTGTTGATGAACAACAATCTGAACCGACGAAATCCTATTTATGCTTTTCTGTTGTCGTTCTTCAAAATATAAGCAACACCTCTTTGTCCAAATATCAAAAATATACTTACCCCCCATCTAACATCTCAAACCAAGATAGAAATAAGCAGATGGGTGGACGTATTGTACAGATTTCTTGCTGACTTTCTGCAGGGTCACGCACACCCATCTGAATCTCGTTTGTTTAGTAGGCCCATCTAACAACTAACGCAACGTGGGAACGTACCGTGTGGTATGTATGTTGGAACCGTGTGCGATTTAAACGACGATTCTTTATAGTTTGCTTGTTCTATATACATCGGCTCGCGTGATTTGGTTTCATCTCCCATATAGATATTATTGATAATTGATTTATTGTATAAACGGGTGTTGCTATGATTTTTTATTGAGTTATCCAACTGATTTATTTTTATATAATACCATAATTATTATGTACATATTTATACAACGATGTCAGTATAGCCGGCGAAATCAAATGCAATTGGGCAGTTTCGTTTGGTCAACTTGTCCAGTCAAATATCAGATTGGTTGCTAAAAGAACCAGAGATGATGGCATGCTGAAGGAAATGCTGGGTGGGATACCGTACGTGAGAAAGGGAAGAAGGGCGAATAAAGGATGAAACTTTGGCAATTTGATGCTCAGATGGCGAAAATGTCACGGGTGAATGTAGGATTAATATTAATATTAATTAATATTAATTATGTATCTCTTACTTATTCAATGATACTAACAATGCAAACATCTAATTTGTAACTCGAAGGGCTTCGTAAGTATACACGTGTTGCTTGCAGCGATATTATGCTCCTAAGACAGCGAAAATTCGTTGCCTGGAGTGATTGCATTGAGCCCATTAGATGGTAGCTGATTTGTGGTTTGTGAATGCGCTTTTATTGTCCGCCACTCTGGTAGTTGTTCTCGGCTGTCTTGGCCGGGGCATGTCCCTCCCGTACCAGGCAATCAGCACGCGTCAGGAGATCACGCCGCCTCGGGCGAGAATATTTCACCTCTCCGTCGTGATTTCTATATTTACAATATCAGTTTATCTCAACGCTGTTATTGTGTTTCATCGACTCTACTACTTGTCTCTGCTCTCCTGTTACTTTTGTCCGGAAGACATTTTGTCTAGTCGGCTTCCAATACCATTTAGTTTCTTGTACATTGTAAGCATTCTTGACATTTGAATTACACATTAGGTACATATTATTGTTTGTAATGCGGAGCTTGTTCTGGGGACAATTATGTACATGTTTTCGATAAATTTGTGAGATCCTTGACTTTCTAGTTTTGTAAGATATCTTTCTAAACGTTATGTAATGTCCTACTTTATTCAAGTTATTAACTTCCTTTCATATTGTTATCCTTTCGTTTGAAATAGAGGTGGAGATTTGGATATGTGGTGGAGGTTATTGGAAAGCTTTCAGTGCCCTCCTATGCCCCTTCCTTCTAGGCACAATCCTAGCATTGGTCTGCACAAGGACGACTTATTAAGAAACCGCGATCTATCATTGTAGAAATCTTCATCACTCATCCTTGGCCATATTCGAACTTGAGTATTGCCGTTGGCGAAATTCTTAAGTCCAATTAATATGTGTGATTACATAACATTTGAAAAACATAAGTGATATTATTATTTTATTCATTACTAGCTTATACCCGTCTTCCTTTACGTTTTTGATTCCGATTGTCAGGCTTGATCGGTAGGTAATTAAACAGGTTCTAGTCTAGCTTCCCATTGCTTTGTAGACCTCTATAACTGACATAAGCACAGAAAAAGAAGAATGACACTTTTAATGTTTATTAAAAATTTGTATGAAGATCCTAAAAAATAGGGTTTATTAATTAGCTCTAAATATATTAAAGTTAATGCAGCAAATTGTATTAAAGAACCTTCTCCGGCATTTTGCACGGCTCTGTGCGGATTCATATCTGACATAGCATTTGTATTTTGAGCGTGATGCTATGACATTAGGTAAAAAGCTAATAAAAAAACATTTCTGAATTATTATGTAGATAGAGAAGGAGGGGCTAATGCGAGTTTTATTTAATTTCCCAATTTACCACGCAATTTTCTTAATTTTTTCTTTCATAAGAACCTTCTACTGATAAAAGCCAACACGACAAAAAAAGAATTAGTGAAATCGGTTCAGCCGTTTAGGCGTGATGCGATGACATTAGGTAAAAAGCTAATAAAAAAACATTTCTGAATTATTATGTAGATTTACCACGCAACTTTCTTAATTTTTTCTTTCATAAGAACCTTCTACTGATAAAAGCCAACACGACAAAAAAAGAATTAGTGAAATCGGTTCAGCCGTTTAGGCGTGATGCTCCGACATAACGGTAAAGCAACGACAAAAGGCAAATAAAAAAACAAACATTTCTGAATTATTATATAGATTATAATATTATAATCTGTTTTGTAGCTGACAACGGTAACATTCATAATACTATTGTAGTAATTGAACTAATTTAATGGATCTATCGGCGCTTTGTGCCTGTGCAAAATTTCTCTTTAACGTGTTGCTTTTCTCCCATTTCAACATCCATGACATTTGATCTGATCCCTAAAACAGTGTAAAATGCCAGTGTCAATCACGCACAATGATGTTATTTTCTTTTATCTCTGTTGGTGTTTTGAGATACACAAGCACCTCTTGCTCTCGGAGAAATATATTGTTTTGTTTCCACGAAGATATCGTATGCGGAGCGAGTGTTGTTTTGTGTCGATTGGTTGGTACTTGGTACTAGTCGTAAAAGAAAGGTTATGTCTGATTTTCCCTCAACGCTGGGTCTAAAGAGCAAGATCTGTTTTTTTGTAGACGCAAAACTTTTAATAACAGCGGGATAATCGTAAATAATGCTGATGATTGCCAGCTTTACGCTAACATCGTTCACCATTATGTAGGATAATGCCAAGGCAGCCAACAAATCAGCATTGAAAGCTGTTCGTTAACCCATAGTTGTTCAAAAAAGTATAATATTAAATGTTAGAGGTTCAACGACCTAAAGGGCGATGTCCTGCCCGTTGGATTGAGAAGATCACCGGTTTCCCTATGAGCATGGCAATGAAGTGAGCTGGGAACAGGGGCGCTTGGACGAATTTGGTTCGAGAGGCGATAGCAGCGCATCAGTATAGATTCCATTCATCTTGAGACATTCGCGCCTTGTTTTTAATTTTGCTGAACAATCTTCAAAAATTCTTAGATCTTCTTAATAGTCACCCTCCAACGCGTCGTACAGTCCGTTCTCGAAATGTTGACCATCGCGTGCCGCTCTCAGATTTACTTCCGATCAGTTTACCGCTGTCTGTCATAATAATAGCAGTCTGATGGACGAGGATTGCGTGCCGTTCCTTCCATGCAGACCACCGGCCGGCACCATGGACGATGTGACATCTCGCTCTGGTATATTCACACAGGCCTGTCATGGGATTGCCCCGAGTGCGCAACATAGAAAAACACGTGATGAACTAACGCTGTATTTATCTGTTGATTAGTGTGCGAGATTTAGGACCACACGATAAATAAAAATACACCTTTAGCACTTTAAGTTTTTGTGGGTGTGGGGTGAAATTCCCAAATGTTTTTGATGTTCTTCATCGAAGGCTATGTGTAAACGATATACATGGAAGTTTAATTTTGGAAATCATTAGGTCTTACTCTTATCAAAGCTCCTTCTGCTCAAATTTATTGTCAACAATAACGTCAAATTGTATGTTTGTTAATTTCATTTTGGTTCACTCGACGATGGATCCATTTTCTTTTGCTTCTTTGTTTTAGCACCAATAGTCGGTGATCCGAAAAGCGTTTGGTATCCTACAGTTTCTCTTCGATGGTTGGCAGTGGTAAGTCGACCGTCGCTTCCTGTCCTAATTTCAGGCTAAGTGATGGGCTATCATTGAGATGATCTCGCATTAACGAGGTAAACGTTCCGGCACTTTTTTTTTTGTTAAAACGAAAAAGAATCGAATAGAAAAGCGTCGTTAATGGACAGTTTAAAAGCCGTATTATATAGGTTTTTAGCTGTATCATCGTCGATTTGTATCTAAATAATATGGAGCGCGCTACCGCGGATTGAATTATTCAAATAATTAGCTCGGCTGCAGCGAGCCATCAGCGTAATACGGTTCTGATCAGAATGCCGCGATTATGCACGAGTAATTATTGCTGTAACTAAAAATGGTTTGCCATATAATAACCTATCGTTCTCTATCTGCATACATACTTTTTCCGCTTCTTGATTAGCTGAGTAGATTCTTACATAATCCATCTAGTAGATTTGAGTATTTTGTTAGTTTTGATTTGAACTCTTCTGTTAGAATTATCTCTTGTAGATAACCCTTCTGCAAACAGAGGCTTCCAAACTGTCTTCCCAATTTGTGTCAGATTTGTCCACTAGTCTTTTATTGTGGTATACCTTCCACTGCCACCTTTGCCTTGCAGCCATACCCTATTCTATTTCCATGATCGCTCAACATTATATTTTTAATAACGCTTTTGATAGGATTTGAACGAGGTTTACGCTGGTTCAGAGGAGAGCAATACGTATTCAATGAAGTATTTTACTTTTGATTTTTGCATTTGACTTAGGTTATTCAGGCGTTTTTTAGGCGTCATAGAGAAAGAAATGCTCTTGATTGAATCGGGCAAATGAAAATTTTGCCCTTCCACTCCCAGCAGTTTTACTTATTTGAGCCTGTTTCTTATATTTCGCGAAGTTTGCCTCATGCGCCTACTGTTTATCGGCTTTTACCTTTATTGGCCTTAACCGTTTTAGTATCAGCGAATCTGGGATTCTTTTTATGTAGTTCGTCATCAATGTTTATTTGGCGATAATTTTATAGCTATAATTCCATTGGGTCTGATTCTGGAGCCAGCATTAAGAGCCAAGTTTTGCCGTTAATATCGCGCTTTTACAATCGTGGTGTACTTAGCGCGTTATGTTATTATTATTATTATTATAGATTTATTGGAGTAACAGTTGTTTCTCGCTCTGTGATCCAGATACCAACTCTATTTGACGTGCTCGTAATCATCTGCGAGATGTTTTATCTGTGATTGCCTTCATCCATTACCACTCTTTGTTCCCAATGTCTTTATTATGATGCTCACTCTTGTTTTATTTGAGTCTTGTAATAGTTGCACCTGACATACAAAGGGACCATTTACACCTCAATGTCATATAATTACAACATGAAGATAAACAAAGACAAAACAAAGCTGCTGACTGTAGGCCGAACGCAACATTAGATGAGAATAATGATGTCAGAAGTTCCACTAAAGAACACCAAGGAGTTTGTCTACCTTGGGAGCAAGATAACATGGGACGGTCGGTCTAAGAGCGTGGTCGACAGCCGTATACATCAGGCTAGGCTTGCCTTTAATAAAAGGTCGAAAATAATATAATCGAATAATATTGACCTGAAACTGAGAATACTCCTCATCAAGACCTATGTATGGAGTGTCTTGATGTACGGCTGCGAGAAATGGTGCCTATCTGCAAGAGAAACGGAGACTAGAGGCTTTTGAGATGTGGTCCTACAGAAGATCATTGGGAATTCCTGGAGAGACAGCATTACAAACGAGGAGGTTCTCCAAAGAATCGAAAGAGGAAGGCACCTGCAAAGGACATTGTCCGAAAGGCGTGCAAGATGGATCGGCCATATAATAAGACAAGAAGGCCTCTTGCGTGCCATAATGGAGGGTATGACCAAGGGGACAAACTCCAAGGGACGCCCACGCCGAAAGTACCTGGAGGACCTGTTGCTGGACGTGCGGTGTCTTTTATACTATCGTATGGAAAGCTATGTAAAAATGGATGAATTGGTAGAGGCAGCTCCTCTCCAGCCTTTCTTGTTCAATGTACTCTTAGGTCTTCACAGTTCTCTTAACTTGCCAACCGCATTCATTCGACGCCATCAATTCTTCACATATCATCAGACTGCCTTTTCTGAGACTTATTGATGTTCCTGTTATCAGCTCGCCTTTTGTCGCAAAATGCAAATTGTCTGGTTTTAGGCCAAGTTCCTCTTCTTATGATGTTCTCGTCGGCCTTTCCATCTTTAAACAAGTCTTTCGCCAGATATATCTCCGTGTGGTTGATTGGGTGATGTAGTACACAAGGGAGATTGGTAGCATCCATTTTTGAATATGTTTACTATAATTAAAAAAAAATCATAATAATAAATTTCATTTGGTTAAAAATTGGTTTGGTTCATTCTATAAGTAGAAATTTGCTTAGATTAACACAATATTTAAATTATTGTGGATTTAATCAGAGGTTTATGAGCCGTATAAGGTGTCGAATATTTTGCTCAATCTGAACTTTGATTTCAGACATTAGGTATGTTTTTACTCGATCGCAAAAAATGTGATTGATTTTTTGTGTGAATATTTCTGTCCCATCACGAACTTTCTTACCTTCACATCAGCGTATAATTTTATGCTAAAAAGTCAGGCGTGTCCAACTTTTTTTTTTGAAAAATTTATACCTACCTTTTATTTATTATTTCGATCAGATATATGTATGGAAAAATCGAATATAATGACTGTGATGAGATTACAAATACGCATACACTTATGTTTTATCGAAAGCCCTTTTACAATATTATGATTTTTTAAATTTCTTACTTATTTTATGACAGCTCGCATATATCTCCCATAGCCAAAGTGTGTATCAAGAGTATGATAGTCTACCATAAGAATTGGTAAATACACAGGTAATTATTTACTGTTTTCAACTTCTTACGTATCGATAAATGCACCGGCTAAAATTAACCTTGATATTAAAAAAGCTTACTAAGTACCTTATGGGTTCTTTCATATTGTAACATCTTATTTGTTTAAGTTTTTTTGTTCTTCTGGTCTTAGCATTCAATAGTTTTCTCGAAGTGCAAGACACTTTGATTTATGACTTCTATTCCGCGCACTTGGTTCGAGTAATTTGGATACTGTACATAAAACCATATATATGATTGATGTCTCTATCTGGTGTTTGGTGATGATTAATTACAGTCCCAACTACGGATGCACAGAGAGCCCAATTAGTTGGAAGAAATGCTTGTTGGTTTTTCGCTCGAGTGAAATTACCCGATTTTATTCACTTTTATTCTTATTGTTCATTTGTTTGACTGGTACAAATCATGCAATCAAATTTTTACTAAATTTCCGACCAGCTTAGATATTTGAATTCATAGCTAACAAGCTTTCCCGACAGACGTTGTCCTGTAGTCCTTACTATGAATATTGATTTCAAATTTGTAGGTAATTTATACAAAAAATACGTAAAAATATGTTTGATTGTTATAAAATTATTTTTAAGTTTTATTTTTTTATTTATGAACATCTCCTGGTTTTATGTTGACAAATTTGATAAGGATTCCGCAAAAAATGGTAGCGATCGACTAACTGGCGATTCACCGGTCGATCGCGATCGACTTGTTAGCCACTCCTGGGTTAGAAAACTGTGACATTGCTATTGTGAATACTTTTAGGCAATTTCAATCAGAATTTAATACAAGTATTTTGTGTTTGGAAAGTTTGTTCTGAGTATATTAAAACATGTTAAAAAATTCCGCAACTTGGCACATAGATCGATTTCCAGCATTTACTTATTCGAATATTTTATAACCATTTTTAAACGATTCTTGTAATCATTATTTTCTTTGTTCAGGCATTTCTCTCATAGAGATTATGCTGTTATGAAATTTATATGACCCTTTTCATCGTCGATTAGCTCTCAGGAATTGTCTTCAAAAAATAAATATAAATTTCATTTTGTCTTTAATGTACCTACCTATTTGCGAAAGTTTTATTATACGACATACTTCCTTAATATTGATTATCAATAACTGCTTATTTACGACGGATCCAACCATGAAACAATTAATTATTTTATAACATATTTTAATTGCTTTTAATCTAAATTATAAAAAGCCGAATTGTATTAGATAGGGAATTTTTACGAAAACAATTTCAAATTTATTCATGTTGATTTTAATGGGTGTTTTCTAGAGATGGGACGACTATGGTTTTTACCGACTAGCTAGTCGGCCGACTAATCAGCTGCCAAATTATCGATTAATCGGCCGACTAGTCGACATTGCCGATTGTTCGCCGTCAAGTAATTGTGCGACTCTGTTATCAGTTGCAATGGTTCAAACTTTATAGTTCAGAAATAAAAGTCAAGGTGTTGGCTTTTTAGTGTTAACAACTAGCCATATGCACTTATTGGCAATGCAATATTAAGAGTGACAAGAAAAATCAAAGACGTTTATAAGGTTTAAACTCAACTCTTATTGCGCATTTCACTTATGAAACGTGGTGAAGATCTCTTTGGCCTCAAAATCGCTCAAAATTTCCAGAAATGGCTCGTCTTGCCAAAAAGTACCTATCTGAGGAATGAATTCTGAAGTTGAGATGGTTTGGGTATGTTTAAAGAGTGACTGATAATTTGAATCTTATTATAATATTGTAATATGTAGATTCGGCATTTCAGCCGAACCATGGAGTCGTGATGGCAATATTTCGACATTACTCCGATATTTGAATAATAATTCCCATCCATGCGGTGGCTGCGGATGTGCACCTCTCGACAACTACCAACAACTAACAAAAATAATAACGTAGAATTAGCTGTTTAACACGGCCGGGTTGACCTTTAGCGTACGCCGCTCCGTACTGAACGTGCCCTTTTCTCCCGCAACACTCTGCACTCTCGCATAGACCTGTTTATGGATTTCAATCTATAATATTTGATTGATGCTTTCAATCGCCATTCCTTGGTTGCGCCACGCTATTGGGGATTCTTTAGGTGCGGTCAATGGACAGGCGTTTTGTGTTAGCGAGTGAAACGCAGCTTTCTTGTTTTGGTGAAATTTGAAATTCAGCTGTCAATCAGAAATGAAAGGGCACGACAAGAAGAAAACCTTTTTCATTCACAACATCGATAACTATGAGTTTGAGCATCCATGCATCCCCTGAAATTACACAACCGAACCTAAACTCATCCGTTCTCCTCTTTGCGCCTCCCGATTTCAACACGACATGGTGGGTTTTGAGCCTCACCGCTGACATACAAAAACCTAACCTACTATATTTAATATCGAACGACGCTATACGCCGGCGCACCCAGCGTTAGCCCATCACCTCTTCTATTATGTGGAGGAGATGGACTCGGCTGGGACATGTGTTAAGGATGCCGAATGACAGTTGGCCGAGGAGAGCGCTGTTCTTCCTCCCATCAGGGTCCCGGAGACGAGGAAGACTCTCTCATACTGTCTTCCGCTCCTTCGAAGCAGAGCTGAGGAATCTGGACATGGTGTGGGAGGAGGTCATTAACACAAGATCGAGCGCAATGGAGAGCTCTTGTTGCCTCCCTATGCCCCTAAGTGGGGTCTAAAGGGAGTTTGAATTGGATTGGATATTTAATATCATCCTTTAATTTATTGAAAAAAAACAAGGTATCATCGTTCTATACTAATATTACCATTTAGTTATAATCACGAGTGGTGTTAGAGCACAACTTTTTTTTCATTAGAACTTGGTCAAAAGTACGGGAGTCAATAATTTTCTTAATATTTCTATGCCACTATAAATATCAAATTTGATACTTGGTCTCAATGCGTCATCGCTTGTACACCCTGTCCTCGATTTTGGCAATTCGATCTCAAACTTCAGCCGATATTCTCATAAATCCTGGGTACTCTTCCATAATATTTTTGGTGCTCGCGCTGGCGGTATTCTCTGTACGTGTCGATGTTCCCGACTTCTACGATTCTATGTCTCTCGTAATTCTGTGCCATGGATTCTCTCGTTATATCGTCAGACTTTCTCTCTGTCATCCATGTTTCTGGACCTTGTGATCTAGGAGATTCTATATGCAGCAGTGAGAGGGTGCCTAACTAATAAGAAAGATTCATCGATTGTGGAATCATGTTGAGTAGTCCTAAATATTATTTATGTAGTACTTGAAAAATTCCAAATAATGTGATGTGACGTTTGGAATTCAAAATACCTGTGGTGTCATTTTTTTCCCATTTTTATCATCAAAGTTTTAAGGTCTTGAGACGTACAATTCTTCTTGTATATTATCTTTGCTGGTGTCTTTGTATACATAATATTGTATATATCTTAACAACACGAAGTTTAATATATTGTACAGGCGCTGGCCTCTCTTGCTCACGACCGCAGAACGTACAAGCACAAAAAGATAAAAAAAAATTGTTCATTCACTTTGAAGAGGAGTACCCTTTATGTAATGTCTCCTCGAGAATCAGTTCATCTCGTTTCATTCCACCTGACCTCGTAGGTCTTCTGTCAAAGAAGCTTCTATCGCTTAGCACAGCTGAGAGCTCAGTGCAGCGCTTTCCTTACGACGTGGGTATATTGCCTGTCTCAAGGAGTGAACGCTGAAGCGGTTGAGCGTATATTTCATTAGGTCAAGTCATGGTGTATTAAATTTAATAGAAATTTTCTTCGAACTTGAAAGGTTTTTAACATCGTGGTCCTTCTCAAATGGTGCAGTCTTTAGGCTTTTATTTATTTTTCTCGAATCGAGATACTTTCTTTTTAAATGAATCTATGCTCGTCTTTCACAGAAAGCAAAGACTTGTCTTGAGAAAAAGGAAGGTCGGTCGAAAGAAAGGATGGTCGTTACCGGACATTAAGCCCATGACCTTTGATTGAAAGTAGCCAAATGAACCGCTAAGATATCACTTCAAAATACGTTCATCTAATTTTATATCCAACACTGATTTTGCAAATCAAGCAATACAGGTACACTTGAAAATTGGCATTACAAAAATTTGTTTGTCAGGATCGATTGAAAAGAAGACTTCTGCTACTTTTACCAGTGATGAAGAGGGTGAATTTTCGATGAAAAAGCTATGACGAAAAACAGGCAGCTTTTACAAAGTTCTCAAATATTTTATCACTACCCATGGAACATAATAACACTGTTCTCGTAAATTTGGAAATAATTGGTAAAGCTGTAGGTAAGTAATCCACTTGTATGGATGTTTCTCCACTAACCTACTAAAAGTCTGTGACTTAGGCTGACCTCTTGCAAGGTGTGACATCCAGTTACCTAACTAACTATCTTTTTATTGCTCTTCCTTAGAGTAGTTTTCTATACATCTCTAAGTTTTTGTCATAAATCAACAGCTTTTTAACTTGCTTTTATTCACTTCTACATTGCAGAATGTTTTAGGCCTTTGTTGCAATCATTTGAAAAAGAAAATGATTCTAGGTGTCTCGTTTCATTCCATAATCGATTTGTAGAGTTTGTACAAAATATACACATACAGTGGAAATTGTGCAATCATCGTTTATGTTTCTAAATATTATGAAGCCCCAACTGAATTCGCCTTGTGTAAGGTCAGTAACGCCGGCTAGCCTCCCTTATCGTTCACCTCCATCTCTAGCGAACAGACCGGACGCTCCTGCAAAACGTGTTCACGTACTTGTACCTTATACCCCACCTTACACGCTCTATGAACCACCCCTTAGTGCACAGCACCCTGTAGCGTATGTACATACACAGGGCAGAGTTCAACCCTACGACAGACGATTTTCTGCTTGCCAAAAGCTTACATAGGTATGACATCAGTTTTATAGAAATTTATTTTTCCCATCACACCGTAGGGAAAGAGAACGGACCTTCACGACTTTCTACCCGAACGCATTTATTTTCTTTTACTTCTTTTACGGCATCACGTGTCTCATAAAACCTCTCCTTTTTCTTTTTCTTCTGAGCATGCCTTCCTTGAGGACTGAATCAACGTGTTCGATCCACGTCATTCTCAGTGACTACTTTTTACACCTTTCTATCAGCCTTATAGATTTTTTTCTGTTTTTTTTCTCCTTTGTTGCGTTTAAATAAATAATATCGAGACCTTTTTCAAGCTATTACGCTTACTATGGTATAGTCGAATACTTATCAATTCTCTCAGGCTTATTTTTAAAAATGAATGTATGAGTTTACAGTATGACACGATAAGAAGACTTTTTTCATTCATAACGTCGATAACTTCATCGATTTTAGCATAAAAGCATCTCCTTTCATTCGACACACCAAACCTAAACTCTTCCGTTCTCCTTTTTGACACGACATGGTGGGTGGCGAGCCTCACCACTGACATAGAAAAAATCAAACTATGGTTAGGTTTTTATAGTTCTGATATGCGCATTACTCACTATTGGTGTTATTCCGAAATCCCTGAAGACAATCTTTGTAACTGTAGATGTATAAGGCTAATGCATGCAAATCAAATGGCTGTGTTGTTGGCTTCTATAGAATATTGAGAAAGTTCGTTTCTCTGTAACATGAAAATCTCTCATGATAACATTTAATACATTTTGATATAGCGTTAGTAATGAGTGGATTGGCCGCAGTCCGGTAGTCTTCCAAGTCATTTAATTACCAGTTCACAAATTTTGAAACATTAGATAGGCCACAACATCGGGAGCAGGTGATTGGAGACATGTAGCTCGTGGGTAGATATGAAGAGGCTAACTGATGACAAGAAAGCGTGGAAACGTAGACTTCTTGGGATAGAATCTTTTATCTGGAACACTTTTCATTTCGTCAAAGAAGGACAAAGTGTGATTGGCACAGCGGAATACACGAAATAAGTAGGTAAAATTTATTGGATTTCTTTTCCGCATTTCCGTATGCACCTTGCCCTTAACGGAACGAGGTTCAACGTTTTGTACACGCCGGGTCACGCTTTTGTTGCGTCGAGTGAAAAGATAAATAAAATATTGTAGAGATTGATTTTTTCTCATAGACGGATTATATTGACTCAAGCACCTGCCTGTTGTATCGTGCTCATTGGATGGCACCATTATAAATGGATTCATCAAAAGATGCATCAAAGTGACAGGTGTTCTTTCTCTCGCCATAGACGAAGATAATATTATTGTCGCATCTATTTTTTTATAATTACGCTCGATTGATTTCTATGCTTTATGTATTTGAATCTACATAATAATTCAGTAATGTATGTATATTTATTTATTTCTTTCACTCCAACTGTATGTAAGAGCATCACGCTAAAACCGTAGGTTCTGCGTTGAATATTTTTCTTCGCAGTTTTTCGCAAATACAATTGTGGTAATCTGAGATACAAATATTTACATTTCATTAAATATATTTTAAATTATTTACAAATTTCTAAAAATTTAAAATCTTCATACAAAAATGAGAAAGTCATGTTTTAAAAGTAAAATTATACGTCTAAATTTTGTGTAGAACTGTAGCATTACGGTATGAAAATGTACAAAATCGATCGAAGTTTGATTTGAAATACAAAAAATTTAAGTAAAAGTCTTTTAATTCTTATTTTATAAAGATTTTCACCGAAACTTCTTATAAAATATGTACGCCATGACAGATGACTAAGGCCGGTAAAGCAGAGTTCGCTTGCACCCTCTCTCTCCTAAGGTAGGTACCTCATTAAATTTATCACTACAGTCATAAGTAGGTCAAACACTATACATAATATAATACTAGGTAGGTAGGTACCTATATCTACACACAGTATGAAGGACTTGCATTAGGAACAACTACACGTATTATAATACTAGGTAGGTTTTACCTATGTATAACTACATTCTTCTTTTAATTTTTTCGCGTATTCAACAGTGAGTATTAATTTTTCCTCATCTTCTATTTTTTTTATAAATATTGAAAGTGACATTAGTTTTTCAAATTTTTCGCATATTTAGCAGTGAATCTTATTTTTTCCTTTTTTGAAACATTAGCTGGGTACACATTCTAAATCTTAGCGTGAAAAATTTTGAAAATGATAGATTATCTATAACATTTGACCGATAATCGCTCATTTTTAAAATCTTAGCGAATTTTTTTTTTGAAAATGAGCGATTGTCGGTCAAATCTTAAAGATAAATCGTTACGTGTGTACCCAGTTATTAAGATACTCCTGCCGCCGTAGACAAATTCAAATTGGCGTTCGACTACTAACAAAGATTTCGATAATGTATAGTGCGAAAAAATTAACTGTCCTCTGGAACATATAAACATTTATTCAAACCAAACAATGATCCTTATAGTATAAAATATAAAAAGTGGACAGTTAATTTTCTTCCTACTCTACATTGTCGAAGAATTCGTTTGTAGTCGATTGCCAAATGCATTTTGTATAGGCCTACTGGTCCTGAGAAGGGGAAAGCTGCATACAAAACCTGTTCAATAACCTACGGCTCAAGTCTGACTAGCCAAATCAACAACGTAAAGCAAGACGGGTATCAGCTAGTTACAAATAAAATTAATAATATCTACGGTTGACCTAACAACTTCTTTCGACCGATTTATGTTTTCTTTTATCTTTACATTTCCTGTACTGTCAATAAAGTGTCAACCGGAGAGATGAATGCTTTAATGGTTTAAAAAATATTCATATATGTTTAATAGTTAGACTGAAAAACAAGTAAGAAATAAACACAGTGGAGTTGAGATCATGGTTAAGAAAGCTGGATGAGGAAAGAATTTCGTACGAAATTCGGCAAAAATAAAAAAGTTTGAAAAAAGATACCAAATTCTCAAGCCTTGAAATATTCTGTGTATTGCTTTTTTTACAATGCTTGCAAAACGTCTTGATTCTCGAAATCGTGGAAAGCGGTTTGAGTCAAATCTGCTGATGGCCTGTAGGTACTTGGTTTCTGCCATATCATTATTTCAATTGGAGGTTTAACGGAAGAAAATAGTTTATTTGAACTGTCTCGAGTGGAGTGGAGAGGAAATTACATTGATATCGTTCATAGATCCATTTCTAATGTTGCGCTTTGATAATGGACGCAGACAAGGGACTGCGCGCTCTCCTGCGCCCGAATGACCCGCCTTTTTTGTAATTTATTGCGCCTCGTTTCCTCTACTGGGAGGGCACGAAACGTGACTCTGTCTTGATTGACTGCCCGGTGTGTGGAATTCTCTTTACATTGTTGCTATTATAGTTTTGTGTATCAATTTCTTGTCAAGTTGCTCTTTCAAATTTATGTTCAGAATTTGTTCTGATATTTAGAACCATTTGTTTTTTATTTTCTATTCAACCTATTTACGGCTCGCTTTTTAGTGAAATGAATTTTGTATGGGAGTAGGCTTGGTCAAATATTTAATGGTACGAGTAAGTCTAAGGTTTGAATTTAGTCAAGCTTCTTTCTGTTCTTCTTTTCTGCACTGTTTTGCTTATTAAGTGTCCTTGTGATATTCTGAAATTTATTTTTTCTTAATTGAAGATTTCCAATATAAACACTAGACCAGAGATATCTCAGCGGGATTTTGCCATCTTTGAATGATATCGAAAGCTTTTTTGTGAGGTTTGTCCGGCTTTTTTCTTACCGAACTATTGATATACTCAATGTATTGCACCTATTTTGTCGACACAACCCGCTCAGATTGTTGTATTGAATGTTTTTTTGTTTTTGATATTGTGTTTGTCTCTCATTGCTCAGCGCAAAGGGCTTGTGCCTGTTATGCTGAGTAATGATTTTTTGATTGTATAAAAATAAAAAAAATAAAAAAAAATATCCTATGCTTTCTTTCTTTATTATCTTTGTTATTCGAACAGTTTCTGAATTGTTCAGTGCCCTTTATGAAGCTGTTGTATCGCCTCTATATCATCAAATTGCTTTGGAATCTCTCTTTTATTTTGACTAAGAAAAAGGTGTGCATGATAAATTTAGTACATCAAAAAGGGGTTGGTATCAAAGGACCATCCTTAAGAGACCAAATCTGATTTTATGATACCGAATAGCCCAGTGCCAGTGACAACAAAACTTGCACAATTATAGGAGAGCCTCAAAACATTAGGATTAACATTTCTAAATAAACCTTACTCCTTGTGCAATAACCTTTTGTCTAATCTAACTACTTTGCATCATCTCATTTACGTCTAACTCTCAACACTCTCTAGAGCGGCCCTTTGAGGTCTGTCCAATGATTTGTGGTTTTAGGCTCTGCATTCCGGACAGTCGCTAATGACGGCTTTCCTTTTGAAATGAACAATATTAATGCTGATGTTCGCTTTCCCTTTTGTCTTTTTGTATTTCGGTTTTAGTAACGCGCGCGCGTTCAGTTCGTTTCTATTGGATATATCACTACTTGTCAATCAGCCCTAATTACCAAGCTACGAATGACAGTACTTACTGTATTAAGTTAGTTAGCTGCTTGAATACATCTTGAGATGTTTGGCTATACGGCACACACAAGTGGAATTTCGGTGAAATCATGGTCAACACTTCTTGTTTTTTTTTATAGATTGATCTGTTTTTATCCCTATTCCATCTGCTTTAATTTGTACTGTCAGGTGTAACGTCATATCTTCTTAGTAAGTGTTCCGACTGAGTTTTTATGAAGGGCGTCGGAAAGTGGGAGTCGATCTTCGTTCATTTTTTCCTTTCGCAATCGTAAGGTTTGCCAACAATAAAATTGTTTTGATTGAATCCAAATTAGTTAAAAGTACATTGAGCATAGGCATGCGATTTTATTGATCGATATTGTGTAACAACACTCTTCAAAACACTTCTTTAAAATATTTCCAATTAATTTAACGGGAGTTCTATGTCAATTTTTACCATGATTTCGTAGCATTTTCCCGCTGTGCGCCGTGTTTATCCTATTGACCGGAGTTGGTCAATCTTTACAATTATTTCTCCATTAAATAAATAGTTACATTATTTACTATTGTAACTTCCATTTACAATAATAATTGTGATTCCGGTAGATGTATCTTTAATAATATCTGAACTTTGTTAATTATTATTATGGTCATTTGATTGTTGCTATTTTTTTTCCACTGCTTTATACTCATTACTGTTATTCTTTGTAATATTGTGCTCGTCTGTGCGCGATTTGTGGATATTTGGCCAGACTGATGATCCATAATTGATTATAATAATATATCATTATGATTAATTCCTATTCTACCCTAAATAATTAATTTCCTACTTGGAGAACAATATCTACAAGAAATTAAAGACTCCCCAGTTATAAAATAAGGAAATGAATCTATCAAAGTCTAAAAATGTCAAACAAAATGAACAAATCAAATCTCTTTCATAGGTGAACTTTTTCGTCACAATTATTTGACGTATTCTTTTGTTTCGCATTTTCTCACATGTATTACACAATCTTTATAAAAAAAAAAAACTCTTCAAATACGTCGTGAGTTAATTTTTCTTTTACCCCTATTTAAATTTTCTTCTTTTTCGATGATTCTACACCTTATAGCTAGCCTTGGCCTCCCTTAACCTTTGCCTCCAACTTGGTCTGTCCTGCAGCCCCTCAGTCAGTCGTGCAGAAGCTGCGTCGCGTCCGTCTTGACCTCGTCCTCCCAACGTAGTCTGGGTCTGTCTAATTTACCCTTCACCCGGATTCCCCTCCAGGGTTCTCTACAAGAAGGCATTCTCTAAATAACTCCTGCCCAATTTCGCATATTCATATTATTCGGCTGACTTTTATATTGTATTATCTAGGCTTCTCCGTCGTTCACGGGCCTTAAAATCTTATGAAGGGCTCTTCTCTCTAATCCACCATCTCTGCGGATTTCGCAGTCATTGCCCATGCTTTCCACCCATATGTCACAACCAGTCTTATAGTATTTTTATAGAGTGTTTGGAGTTAATCTCATTTCTACGCCTGTTCAGATTTCATAATCTCTTTTTAAATTAGATATAGGTATTCCTCTTTTGATTTTTCTTCGGCCGAAATCGCGTTGTGATTAGGATCATCTCAAGGTCCTTGTTAATTTAAATTTTGGCCTCCATTCCCATTACGCCTTCAATACTTCATCGCTGGCCTACGCGATGGTAATGCAAACAAAATTGAGCTGCACTTGCCAGGCAGTCTAATAGGCGTTTTATGTCTTGTCTAATGATACCACCGTTGCTCATGCTTCATAATTTTACGGTATCACACCACATAACATTAGACTCGTAGCACGGTTAATAAAATCTGCGTTTTCTCCGACAATTGAATTCTAAAATTCGATATTAAATCAGTTTTCTAGTGAGCG
Source organism: Mystacides longicornis (assembly GCA_963576905.1). Lineage (NCBI taxonomy): Eukaryota > Metazoa > Arthropoda > Insecta > Trichoptera > Leptoceridae > Mystacides > Mystacides longicornis. The sequence continues at coordinate 24,522,924 of OY756432.1, read as the reverse complement.
TATTTTTGGACACTAGGTCTATCTTTGGTAATAATTCAAATCTGTTTGCGAATATTTTCTAAAAATTTATTTTTTTCGTGTATAGTAGTGTTTTTTTTGGTCTATTGCTCTTTATATGAATGAATTGACAGATCGAATATTCCTCGGTCTTTTTTTTAATACTTTTTCACCTGTGTTCAAAGCTTACTTCTCTCCTAGGTTGATGAGATGAGGACAAGTTCCGTACATCCTGTTATCAAAAATTATATTTTTGGTCAAGGCTATACCTTTTCCCCTTTGGATGTTTAGAATATCTTGTGCTTCAGACATTTAATTATTTTTACAATTTCATATTGTTACTCTGTTTTACATCTCCCGTTTACCTGGCACGTTCCCTTGAAGGTTTTCAGACTTTACTTCATATCTCATTGTCTTCATTTCGCATGATATTTTTGCCTATATTGCTCTAATGTTCATACCATTGGCTAGGACGGGTCATTCGCATGCTTTATAATAATATATGGATGCAACAAATTTTCAAAAGATCATCATTCAGCTAGCCACTTCTGATACGTGAAGAATCCTCGCTTCAAAAAGTCGAAGATTGATCGAAGAAAGATCGCGATTTTGCGAATGATCTGTGCCATCAGTTTTGTCTGTCCATTTATGAATTACGTACTACTGTATATCGTCAAGGATAAAACAGGCATAAATATACTAATTTGCCACATATTGAAAAAAAAATTGACAACGCATTATCGATTCTAATCTGTAATAAATCCTATTGGGTCCGCGTAATGTTTCATTATTACGGGCAATAATCGTTATTTTGCTCTTGTAGGCGTCGTTCATTAGATTCCCACACTCATTGTTTTCACATTCGTTTTCCGTATCGATTACACTTTACCATAAACAATCATTATTGACGAATTTTTTTTCATTCGAACCTTGGCAGTATGTGGACGAGTTATTATTATTACGCTAATATTTATTTAGGGAGAGTTCTATTTTAGTACTTTCTACATATTTTTTATAAGCATAGTCAATCAAAGGCATCTACAAGGACTCGTCAAAGAGTGTGGACTCTGATTAAAGGTTTTATTTGGAGAAAATAGCCTACAACTTTAAAACGAAATGCTTACTAGATTTTGGTTCTCTTATTGCGTAAATCATGGGCTGGAATCATTTCCCCGTGTAATAATAGCCGTGGCTGTGTTTGTTAGAATGGAGATGGGATTGTGTCAACCAAAACGACTACGGTCTATAATTAGATGAGCTTACTCATAATATTTTGGATGCATCAAATTATTAGGTTCCCTGTTTATTGTTACGTAGAGCGCTTTCACCCGCACACGTGTCTGACGGAGCTTTGTCATCGTTACATGTCATGTCGTAGTTGCACTGGGTTGCAGTACATATTCTATTGCCATCTTTTGGATTTTTGCTTTATGTTTTCTTTTGTGTTTGATGACCAGGTTTAATGTGCAAAAACTCACGTCTATAGGAAATTATCAATCTCTCTGTGATAAGCATGGTGAAATATTAATTAACCCTTGCCATACGTCCTTCTTATTACTGCTTCTTTGATTGTTTGCAAAAATATATTGTGCTGCGATGTACAATTACGTATATTTCGGAACCTGAAATCGTTTAAAACTCTTTAACAGCTATAAAATGTATGCGGGTAATTTAAACGGAATCGGTTCAAACAAAATAAAAAGAAAAGGAGAAAACAGAGAAAAACAAACATTAATGGAGAGTGCAATGAGGCAAAAGGGAGGAAGGAGTATGTAAAGGAAACAATCAACAAGCTATCGAGAATCAGTAAATTTATTTTGAAGAATTCTGATGAACTCTGAACTCTTTTTTGCCCGCACCACATACGGTTTAGGGCATCGGTTTAGTGTCCTATTTAGGTAATTGGCATAGCTAGTCATTAACAACACTTACTTGAATATAATGAAAATATTAATCTTCGCATTGCATCATTTCCTAAAGGTATTTTAAGGCATTCTCTAAATATGTTTTTATCTCTTTAAATTAGACCGTGTCACTTACGCAACAGATTTGTTTAATAGCCGACCTCCTAAAGATACATTATCATCGCCATTGCCCTACGGATTCATGGTATTCAGCTAATTATTGTTCTGTTTAAAGCAACTAGATCGTGTCTGCATTAACGAAGCCCAGATCCTTAAATGATACTTCAAAGAAAGATTGGTAAAAGTTCGGATTTTGTGGCAGATATTTTGATGGATGGAGATCCGATTCTAGTTCTATTCCATCTTATGAAAATGTCTGACAAAGATTCCTCTATGTCTTCTGATACTAGACAACCTGCATCCACTTGTAGCCGATAGCTCGTACCATATCATCCCTCCAGCCGAGAAAGTTTAGGATGTCTATTTGTGGCATTTAGGCTTACACAGGGGACTATTATTAGTCAGTTTGTCTTCCAAACGATCCTTTTGTCATTCCATTGTCATTTTTAACCCTGATTCGATTTCGAGAATGTCCGAATTCTACAAGAAACCTAATTTAAATATATTGTTTTGTTCTAACACCATATTTTTTTTTATACGGATGTGGAAAACTTATAAATTCTGACCAGTTAACTAGAACGACGTTCATTGCAACTTATCATTAATGATACCATTATTATTGTAACAAATTTCTAATGCGAGTTATAACGAAGGGTCATGATCAATCATGTTTCACGCCTAAAATAACTCCACGAACCCGCGCACGCTTTGTAAATCTGAGATTAAGTACCTATGGCCTAACTATGAGCATACACGCATCGATCGAGTGCGGACATCCGAACTAGACATAAACATAATTTTTGATTCGACGTTATGACGCTAAATAGAGTATAATCATCATTGAAAAATTCTCCCAAAAAGTCATTATCCTATCGTGAAATTTAGCTTACTCGTATATTATCACTACTCAACCTTCGGGTTTTAGTGTGGAAGAGGAGGTCTGAGGGAAAAGTGACGAACATCTCCTCATTTCCCGAGATAAGCTGTGAGGTGTGATGAAGAAGACGTAGATATATATGTTTATGGGTTACGACAATGCTTTTGCAGCCGCTGAATATTGGAGCGAAGTGGATTAGGAATGTTGAATTGAGATTGTTGATGGGGTGAAGAAAAGACTCCACCAGAATGACGACGATATCAATAGATGGTCAGGTAATCGAAGAAAATGTTTAATTAATATTATTGGTGTTTACCGTGTAGTAAATGAGAATGTGTTTGGAAAGTAAAGAGTGGAGGTTTCTTCGCTTTGTTCTTATGTAACAAGATTCTTCCTTCCATGCATTTTTTTTCAAAATCCAATAGTATCCACTTTTGAACACTGGGGCTTAAATCGCCGGCCAAGTTTATCAAAAGATCTCAAATAGATTCTATCTAAAGTTCCGATTGTCTGATTTCCAGAATTTGAAATATCTCCGATTGGTGCATCGATAGATTGATAAGTAAAAAAAAACTCTCGAGTATGACCTCTGAATTGTGATTTTACAACGAACTATTCGTGTTTTCCGTTCACGATTTATTTATTGAACGGTTTCGGATCGATAGCGATTTCTCACGGCGCACGATTAGAATATGCTGCATTATGCTTTTGGTATTTTAGTATCGCGTTTCTTACAAAAAAACTGTGATTAAAAGTACCAGCGCCTCTGATGGGATTCATAATGGGTCTATCAGCCACGAAACAGTCTGATCTGCATCCGTCCCCTTATAAGTCTAAATGTACTGTTACGATATGAGATTTTAATTTCAATATTATGGCTTTCTAGCAAAAACTATTGATTTTAAAGGGTTTGTGTGTTGTTTTTTGCTGATTCCGTTAGTGATTTTGCAGTCTTATGGGTAATTGCCAGCATTCTTTTATTGGAATAGGTTTCTGTAGCACAGATCTTTCGAAGCCGTTGGTTAATGGATGGAGAAAAACCTGTTTAATCAGTTGAATCAGAATGTATCTACACATGAAGATTTTGGATCGCTCCGATCGTACGGATTAAGGGTCATAAATAAGAGATAACCCTGGTCGCGTAATATCAAGTGATTAGCGTTTGGACAATGGTTAAGAGTGGTAAAAAGAAGGAAGAGTGGAGGACAAGACGGAATGCTTAGGATTGAAGTAAGGGTTAGAAGTTCTTTTGAATTAATTGCTGTGCTTTGATCAGTCCAGTTGGCTCCATTGAGAACAATATTGCTCAAATTACGTTTAGAATTTAATATTCGAGTGATTGTCTCTTAGTTTCGTGAGCTAAAAATCATTTAGACAAAATTAACACCAGCAATCAGAGCGAAAATGAGTCCAACTGGAGCATCTGACGGTACGGTGTAGTGTTATGTATGGAGGTAGTCGCGTTGTGAGTTGTGCCGTGAAGTATTTCTAATGCGGCACTTATACAGATGTTTAGTGGAGTTTAGATTATCTTCTTTACGTTGTAACAGGTTGGCTGCTATCAGGAGTTTTGGTGTCTGTATGATTATTTCACGATTTGTTTGTCGGATATTGTTTTCTCTGTAAATATTACTCACTTTATCTGCGTTTTAGATCTATATTGTCACACAATAGGTACAACGGTACGAGGCATCATCCGATTGTTGAATAATTTTGATTTCTTGTTTACTCTATAGTTTTTAATGTTTATACTTTTAGCCGTTTCGATAATAATTGTTTGCAGAATAGTATTATAAATTTAAATCATAACAAGCTGTCAAACATTAATTAATTATAAGTGTAAACATATCAATAAATGAACACTTTCGTAAAGAGAGGTGTTAAGTATATCAAACGGCACACATTGCCCTTGGCAATTACACTCGGTCAATCGATGTGATGCTTCATAGAAATACTCTTAATTCAGTCGTACTACCTGCTTACTCTTTTTTTCGATTTTACTTAATAGTAAAAGTTTAAAGAAAAACGTAGTTGCACTGTCACATAAACTCAATAGAAAGGCTTTGTGCAAATATTCTTATAACATTATGTTACATTTTTGATCACGGGTAGGTAAGGAGTTTTTTAAGTTAATTCTTGGCTATAAACCCATTACGGAGTCTTGTTGTATTGAAAAGTGGTAGATCAAGACCAACTTACGAACGTATCCTTAGCTGGTTGAAGAAGTGGAGCAGGCCAAGGATTCAGACGCCTAGGAAGGCTTTGAAGCGCATACAATAAAGCAAAATAAGAATCATGTGTGTGCAACCACGGTTTATCTTATTATAAGACATTATAATAAGACATATTGGTATATAAGGTTACATTCCATTTCATACATACACAAGATTTTTCTTGTATTAACTTTATTTAGATTGCTAATAACCTTTCCCAACACGCGTATTCGAAGCCATCGATGAAAGTTCGTTTTGTCCGAATATTATATTGTTGTTTGGTCCAAATTAATGAATGGTCGTAAACTTACATTCACGACTCGCGTGTATGTACAGTGATTGATCGAACACTTGTTCCTATCTCTATTGATAGCCCTCGCCTAGTACTCCATACATTTTGTTATGGTAAAAACAAATTGAAAGGCTGTATGCGTTTACTCATAGGTTTGGTGTTTTTCTATCGACGACGTTTTGTTTACTCGCCGAGCCTAGGGCACTCGTAAAATGTTTCTATTTCCATGCAATCACCGTGCCTTCATATTTCATCTGTTTACTTTTACACTTATGTACACATTTATTGAATTGTTTACCTGCTGACTTCATCAACTTAGTAGTTAAATTATCTTGTGCTAAATTAAACCTAACTGAAAATTCAGCCAATTCCATTTCTTCGTTCTCAAGAGCTAAGTTAATTATCACAAAGTTCCACCGGTTGTTATTTTAATATACTAACTAGATTATGTTCACTTGCTATTCTAATATAAACTTCTTGATGAAGAGCCATATGCAAATAATGAATATTAAGGCATTTTAAATTGAAGACTGAAAAAAGACAGATTTTTGAAAAGGAAGAAAAGTAAACGAAACACGTTGAGCCGCGTTTATAATGGATTGATTATGAAAGGAACAAAATAAGCCCATCTTTAAAAGAATCTGTGCAGATTATTTGCTTATCCATTTAAAAACGCACTTGTAAATTATTCATTTAAAAATAACCTACGAAAGAAATAATTCAAGTTCCGTCAGCTTGATAGGAAACGATAGCCTAAAGGTGAGTTAAGTCTAAACAAACTAAGATCCAGAGCTAAAATAGAGCATTGTATGTTGATTTTTATCGTATAAGATGGCTCATTTTCAGCGGTTAGCAAGACTGAAAAGCAAGAACTAGAATTTTGATACATGCTCTAGAGATGTTGATCACGAGTGCCAATTATTATTGACATTTTTCAAGTTTATGTGGTAGGTAGTCTCTGTACGTCAAATTGTGAGCGTTCATTCAAAGAAAAGAAGAATCCCGAATATCGGCAGATGAGGTGATGCTATCCTTTGCAACGTTTTCAGCTGTGTTTATATATTTTTTAAAGGAAATCCTCAATACTTGCAGCTTTTATACATCGGTTTAAAAGTCGAGATTCTAATAAATTTTTACGATCTTGTAATGAAGTGTAATTTTGTTTGTATTATCAGTTGATCTATACTTAAAATAGAGTCATAATGAATGTGGCTGTCGGCTACATACATAGACCACACAGTCCCACTACCATATTATGAAGAGTGTTTGCGTTGTAAAAACGACGTTACATATTATTGAAAACTCTTGGTATTTTTGTCGTAAGCTCTCGCAGTACCTTTACATCTATCTCCTTCACTTTCTCTATTACTTTTTTTATAATAATTTATCAGACTGCATGCATCGCGCCGTCCGTCCGTGTTTCTTTGTTGCTGAGTTCTGCAGGTACTCCGCTGTGGCGTGTTGCCGATGTTGCAACACTTTATTATATTTCGGTTAGTTAAGTTCAATTCACCGCCTCGGGTTCGAATGCTGTTTTTTCGTGGTTTTGATCATATATTAGACCCGATATAATGAAGCGTCATTACATATAGAACTTAACTCTCTACGTGCCTAGCCCATGTTATCCGTTTATTTCTATATTTTTATTTTATTAATTCCCAATTTTCTTCGTAATTGAATACGTTTTGTAGAATTAATATTTATGTTTAGTATTTTTATTGCCTTTTCTTTTTTTATTGTTTTTGTTTTTATCAACATAAATATATGTTTCACTTTAATGCGCTTTTGAATACAATATACGGCTTTTTTAGATTGTTCTCATTTTTTTTTAATTATTCAATTCTTTAGTTTGATTCACGTTTGCCAAATATAAATTAATGTGATCTTTTGTGCAAGTTTATTGTTTTTTTTTATTTGTTAAGATGTTTCGTCTAAAGCTGAAAGCTGTAACGACAGTCGTAACATTCGTCCATAATTTTTCCCATTACTCACACTTAATTACAACTTTTTTCGTGATATAATTTAAAAAAAATGATCTTACAATGAAAGCCTAGGAAGCTTCATTTTGTCCAACATTTAGTCTTTTTCATATCTTCCTTGCACTGTTCTGACAAGCATCGGCTTGTTTTTTTCCTCTTCACGCTCTATCTCCATTAAATACAAGACAAATGTTAAAATTTTCAATGCCAAATCCCTTTATCTCTTCTTCTTTTTCATGTTTTTACACCCATGTGGAAAGAACGTACGATCTTACTTGTGCCTAGTCAAACTACAATATTGGTCCTTCTTGTCACCCATAGTCAGATTTTTTTCGGAAATTAATAAGGATACAATAATTCTTCTAGCTAGACCAATATCCATCGCCTATCCCTAGACTTACTAGTTCTGTCATTCTAAGACATTTCAATCGGCGAGTATTCCTATCGATTATATACCTCGGTACTTACCCCAAGCCCTAAATTATCTCCAATACTGAATCTATTGTTTGTTCAGGCCGTGTGTTCCGTTCACGTTACATATTATTATCATCGACATTAATGTATTTAATATTGTTTATGATTATACATTATATATTGTGATTGTAAGAAGGTAGGCTAGTACCTACATCTCTGCGCATCCATCTCCAAGAGACACACCTTGATATTGTTAAGTATCGCTCCGAGCTTTGAGAGATCGCATTGACATTGTGTCTACGAAATAACACGGTTCCAAAATACAAAAGGTAAGAACTGTATCAAAGAATGTTTTTTCGTCTAGGGCTGCCGTCTTTTTTTATCTACTACATATAAAGCAACAGTTTACAGATAATAATCAGTATTTCTAGTATTTAACCACCATTTTTACTGAGGGTTTTTAAATTACTTTATTTAGCAAACGCTGGATTTTCCGGAATGATTTTTATATCTAATGAATTTGAAAATGGTTCTTTGTCTTGATATGATACTATTTAAGTGTTTATCACTATTATTTATTCTCCCATTTCGTAATTTAACGCACCACTTGTTTATTTTGTTGTTGTTTTACTCTTGTCCCATCTAATTTTATTGATCTGAGTTCATCCGTAGCAACGAAATCTGCGAAAATAATCGAAAAGTACCTACCTAGCAGCGGACAAAGCTGACGTTTTTGGACGGGTTACATCAAAAGGATGGACCCTTCAAAAATAGTCAAAGCGGTAATGGTGAAGTTTACAATCACAGACCACCCGGACGAACGCCAAAATGATGCAAAGCGAACCTAAATTTTCCAAGATCAGTAGTAAGCAACTTCAAAAACAGGTCTATAGACTTATATAAAATTGTGTACTTAACGGAATAAACGTGGTTTAACCCTGCTTTATCGATAATATCATTGATGCATAATAATATCATAGCACAGAGTGACCATCAATCATCTTTAAATAGATCTCCGACTCTTAAGAGCCTTAATGCCTCTCCACCAGCTTCATAGACACCATCGCCGCCTCATTGTTCTTCCTCTCTCCGTCATAATTATTATCGTTTCCATTGTCTGGCAGTGACTCGCATCTCTTTCATGGAGCTTTGGATAATCGTACACACACACTTTCACTTCCTCCTGGACATTTGTAGTTCCTTGGGACGTCCGCTTTCAAATTATCCACACGATATACCCAAAGCGCATTATAATCATTACATTCTCATCTCGTCGTCGTTGTGCTTTAGATATATATTTTTTTATCAAATTACCTCCTTTCGTTCGTCGGTCGCGTGAGATTCTATTTTTGAGTAATTAGTTTTTGTGTTCATCTTCAGAGCTATCATCATCCATTTATCTGTTTTGTTTCATCATAGATGCAGGTAGATCCTCATGCTTAACCGACGTTTTTTATCTACTTCTATTGAGCAACCCATACTGTTTTTGTTCTAGCTTAGCCGCGGAATGAAAGTACACGGTATTCAATACATATTTTTTGTAAACTAATAAACGAACATACTCTCCAGAAGTTCATAGAAAAGCCTGAATTGGTAGGCAAAAATGTTTTTATGCCCAGGAGGTTTTTTATACTTGGGGCTAACTTCGGTGGCCTTTCATCAGTAGTCTAGAGAGAGATCAGCCACTCTATCCATTTTTTTTTTCAGCATCATCTTTTAGCCTCCCATCTGTTTTTACATTTATCTCTACACATATCTTTACTCTTCAGGGTTTTCTGGCAATGCTTCCTAGAATCATTATCTGTGTGGCTATTTTCTGTTGGATTTTTCGATCTGTATTCAATCGCGTTACTTCATATCTTTTGAAGTGATAATCATATCATATTATTGCGATTTCAAATCCTTCATCATTCTTCTCAACTAGCACCGTTTCCCGTTTTTTATATCAACATTTTAATCGAGACCATTTGAAACGGCTATTCCCGCTCGGTGTCAGTCGAGCGTGTCTCGGCGACCTATTAAAATTATGCCCTTTACGTATTGCATCATACTCTGCTTGTAGAAACATGGTGGTCTGATTCCGTATTCGTGGGGTGTATGTAAGAGCATTATTTACTTAACCCGGATTAATGGGGAAATTAGGTCATACATATCGCTGTCGTAGGGGATGTTTCGACATGAGGTGGATTGAAATCAAGTTAAGGGTGATTTCATTAAGCTAATCGTCCTACTAGGGCTTCTACTGCCTTTGCTGTCGTTGTCTTGTTGCCTAATCTCGGCTTTGGTTTCGATGTGACAAGTGAACGACCTATATTCAATTTTAGATCCTAAATGTTTTGGGCAAAATGTTCTAGGTGTTAGATGATGTCACTGATTTCCAATAAAATTAACAACAACCTTTCGTAGATCTTTTTAGTTGCCTCCGAAAATTGGTTTCAGTTTGATTTTTTTTTGTCTCCATACGATACACCATTCTCCGTGAAGACTATTTTGTTGTTTTTTTTTTACTTTTGATTTGACATTTTGATGAAGAACGCCTTCTTTTTTTACATTTGGTCTCTAGGGATGTCGTTTGTTATTCGAATCAAATCTGTGGATCGTACTTATCCGTAGAATAGGTAAATTTCTTTTTTGGGTGGCTTACCTCTTTTGTTGCCTCGGCGACGGTGCAAGACATAATTTCTCCGGATCAATTAGAAACTTTCGAAGCTGACATTTATCTCTATAAATGATTCTTATCACGCTGCTAATTAGCTTTTTTTTCACCCGTCATACTATCATTGTTTCTGTTTAGCTATTTAGAAAAGACACGAATTTTTTCTCCGAGATTCACGACACTATTTTTTAATAATTCTCCAGCGTTGCTCGTCGACTAGGAGGAGAGGTACTCGTGCGTGGAGAGTAGAAGACCGACACCTAGTAGGTAGGTATCTACTCGTATCGTGGTGTCTGAAGATCGTGGTTCGATTGTTACAAACAAATGAAAGTTTGGTAATAAAAGTTGAATAGCGAAAAAAAAAACAAAACAAAACGACGATTAGCGATTTGTTTTTAATTGTTATTAATATCACCCGTATGACTTGCAAGTCGGATGGGCAATCGATTAAATCGTCAATTTTTAGAAGATATTTTCATCTCAAGTAAATGCATATTTATTATTTGTTCATTCCGGAAAATTTAAGCGATAGCTAAGTGAAATTAACATGCCCGCAAGGCTTTGTTGCGAATCCGTGGTCTTATTAAGAGAAACCAAGTTATAACCCCTTATTGATGGACCTGCATTTATGGCACCAACAAAAACAACTATACAGTACAAGCATAGTCCAACAACTTATCAAGCCCTTGAAACGATGCAGCAAAAAAAAAAGTCAAGCGAAATGTTCACAGACCAGTTGAAATGAGAATGTGGTAGAATTTATTTATTTATTTATTTATTTTCTGTCAAAAATTAAGCATTGTTCACCATTACAGAGTAATCCTTTGCGGTGAACAATGCACATACAATACAAAACAACAACAATATTTTCTTAAACTAAAATAAAATCAAAATCCATACAAATAGAGAAAAAAAATGGATAATCCATAGACAATAATATTATAATAACATAATATGGACAGTTTACTCCGCCGACAGTCACATACACACACACACACACACACACACGCACAGACGTCAACAATACTGTCGTTTTAAAATTCTTGAGAACCTACATGATCGCTCTGCCTTTTTCGAATACCGGATGGAGGTAATAGCGAGAGTTTTATTGCTCAAGTATGCTAATGGTACTTTGTAAGGCTAATAATTGTGTGGTTCCAGGTTGCTTTCCATCTGGTTTACATGCTCCACCGAGGATGCTTTTCTTATCCTTATTTTGGGATCCACAGAATAGGGTCTTCTTTCTTTAGCCCTCTCGCAGCTATTGTCAGATCACAGTTTTCTATCTTGCACCAGTTGCGTTCAATCGCCCTACTTTCATCATCACACCCAGGGATTTTCAAAGATTCTTAGACCGTTTCTTTATCGCTATTTGAGAACTTGTTCGTCCATCCAGTATAAGCAAATCTGTGCATGCTGTCATGACAAACCCAACAATTATTTCGGCGTTATAGAGAGAAAACCTCCGTGTACATTTCATCAGTAGTGCTGGATTCCCACCGGATAAAACACTTTATTTTGCTTTTTTTCGATCCTGTAACCAAGAAATTGTTAGCGATTGATCTCTTCATTTCTCTTCACAATATTCTCCATACATTCTTTGGTCTTCTACTTCGACTTCTTCTTCATCAGCATGTCTCCGTCCATTGCTGAATAGGCATCCTCCCTCTCCCTCCAATCATTCCTGTCCTGAGCCTCCCTCATCTATGGTCTTCCATATTGCTGACGAATTCGGCATGTGGTTATATTGTTTGCAATAGAGTCATATCCAAGCACATTCAACAGTTATTTTCATTCTTGTTACTATTTCTCGTTCTTTGTATTTCTCAATGAGATATACAGAATTCTACTCCCCGTGGCTCTTTGAACACGGCATGTTGAGTTAAAGAAGCTCTTTTCCAGTGTTAAAATATCCACTATCTGTCGCAGATATAATGATTGCCTCTCAGCTAGGTAAGAATTGACGGCTCTCAACACGTTAATTGTCGGTTATTAATTGAACGATGGCCGCTAATCAAACCAGTTGGTGTTGTGTTAATCGAATTAGAGAGACATAATCACCGAGTGTCGCCCGAAGACTCTGCGCCGTGATGGACTGCGATTATTTGCGGTCCACCGCGGCTTTCCTCCGTATGATGATGGTAATAATTCGCGCCCTCCGACACCGCGAGAACTAATCATTGACAGCACACTGATGATGTGCACATTGTTTATAGAGCCTCTTGTAATGACTCGTATTATCGCCTGCTGCTGTATTTGATTTTACACTACTTTATTTTAATGTGATTGCTTTTTAAAATCGAGTTTCTAATGGTTCTGTTTATATTGGTTTAAGCGTGTACTGCTGTGGATTATTTGCCTTCATTTTAATACAGTGGGTACACTTGAGCATAGATTTTTTAATAGATTTATTATATTCAAAAGTTATTTTTAATTAAAGTCAAAGTCTGTCATTTTAGCAAATCTTATCGGACGAAAGGTGAAGAAAACTGTCATTAATTGTTTAATAGTCCTATGTAAATCCGTCATATCGGCCCTTTGAATGCTCCCAATTTTACTTTAGGTAACACTTAAAGAACTAGGGAAACTTTGACATTTCTTTCCGCGGCAACGACTGTCTCTGATCAAGTATCACATTTATAATTTTTCGATATAATATTTTATTTTCCGCGGTAATTTCCTATTATTATGAATTTCCATTGTAACCGTCTATGTAGTTCCAGACGAGTGCTATTATCATTGATTATGAAAATACTCTTCGTATTTGGATTGGTATTTCTCGTGGTTTAGAGTAGAGGTACGGACGAACCTGACAAATTTCAATGTAGGATGGTAACCATAAGGAAAGCATATCGGAACCCTGATTTCCCTAAATTCTTCCTTCGTAGCTATTTCTACTTTTGATATGTCGCGTTTTGTGTTCGTATTTATTTTATCGCCGAACGGATTCTATGTTTAAACTGGAGTAGAAAAAGCTAGGTTATATTGCTACCGGCTAGCATCAATAGTTTAGCTCTTAACGCAAGAGCGGGATATTACATCGTTATTTTGAGCTTCAATAATTGTTTTGGTTCGTATCTGGTTTAGTGGTGTAAATGCAGCGCATCGATTGAAGATGATACTCTCGATAGCATCGGCCGATGTTATCGGAAAATTGTCGTGTTTAGACTGTCTCGGGCATCTGATGGAAATCTCATCTGGGTAATTGAACATTTTGTTATAAAGGCCAATCCCGCTATTCCATCTTGGGGGTCTCCGTAATGTCCGTCTTATAGAGATCTCATTATTATTGTATGATTGTAATTTGCCGATTATTATAGGATGGCCGGTAGGGCGTCTGCGGCTATATCTATTCTTACTTTCATTAAATTCGAAGTGATTCGATATAAATATTGGCTAATCAGTCACTGGAGGAGTCTGTAAGGTTCGTATCACCTACATGCCGAGCCTATCTACCTCATTGCTAGTCAATCGCAACCCCAAAAACAACAATTCTTTGTTACACATCTGGCAGATATGAACAAACTCTTTGTATGGAAAAAAAATATTACAAGCTACTAGATATACAAATGTTATTAAAACGCTTCATCGTTGATTTCTATAGAAATCGTTGAGCGCGTTACCCCGAAAGATAGATACGAAATTCGGATAGAAATTCTTTGTTTCTTTTCTTCTTTGTTAATCGAAACACTTAAACGGGAATATAGCTAGATAGAGTTTTAGCAAGAGATGGGTTTTTGAAACTGCCCACAAGAGATATTATCCTAATGTTACTAGCATCACTGGTGACACTCCCAGCTTCCAAAGCATTTCCGTTTCTTCTCGCTCCGGGCCACTCCTCTCTGCGGCTGCAGCGGCTGAACGCAGATACGGGCGCGTCTCTTAGAAGCGAGGAATCCATCAATTATTATCCACTAAATGTTTCGACACCCACTTGGACTGTTCTCTATTAGTTTTCACTTATTGGTTTAACGATTGATCTGCACGCGATGTTCCCTGTCTCGACTGTAAGCGATACATTCTCCTTTCGCTATTGCTTATCGAGTTTTGGTTATACTTAATCATTTCTTTATTAACTTGAAATTATATTGAATTTAATTTATATGAAATAGTACCTACACCAGAACATAACTGGTATTAAATTTATTTTATTTCATTCTCCGTTTTCTTGTGCGATAGTAAATTTGCCTGTAAAGAAGCATCAAATGAAGAACGTTGTTAGCGCAATTTGCCAAATAAATGAAGAAAAAAAACACGGATGTGTGAATATGCTAGCGCCATCTAGTGGGAGTGGTGAATCACGAAAAGTTTTTTGCTTAAAAGGTTCGTATAATTTTCAAGAGATGTCTCATCGCTAAATTAAATAATGAAATTGTGTTTTACAGTTAAGTACTTGCACCCAGCTAATGAGTTGGAGGATTCGGTATGGCGTTGGTTAGAATCCTAATGGGCGCTCGTAATTTTTCAATATGTTTAACGCTCATGGTGGCTGGGGAAAATTTGACCACCTAATGGATAGCCTTGTAAACAAAAAAAGCGTGTGCCCTTTTGTGCTTAAATTTGCAACTCCTCGATCTATCATTTAAGAACATTCACACAATAATCGCACGTATCAGCCGACGGCAGTACTTATTTGGATTTATGTCTTGCAATTCCGTTTTTGTATTTGATAAACTAAGGTAGACCTCTAAGTTTGGAACCCATTTCGAGAAAAAATAACGAACTATCAATCAATCAATATTCCTTAAAAAAACACTAAAACGAGAGGTATCAAGATAGTTACCCCTGAGGATCATATGATACAAACCAACAATTCTCTCACTGTATGTATAATTTCTTTGCGGGAAAATGTCAGCTCTTCTGACTGACTAACGAGACGTGCAACGATGGCTTCTCTTTGATGTTTGGTTTCCTGTTTGCGCCACGAAGCTGACTTGATTGGGTGCTGAATATGCCTTTGATTTGGTTTATCACTACTATTTTCACGGACTGAATAATCTGGAATATTCGTTGTAGGTACTGTCGGTATCTTCCTACAGCTTTCATCTTTTTATAATATTATATGTGGCGAATTCCTGATGTCTTCCTTCTTCTATTTTATTAGTGTTTCTCCTTCTGTGGTTTGCCTTTCTTTAAAGTTCATTTATGAATTCTCAATGTTTCTTGAATTGTTATATAAAATAACTCTTATGTAAGGCCTGTCACATATAGGTTGAACCCATCTCGTGGATCCAATATTTTCATGGAATATTGTCATGTGTGGCGTGAACTAGGTCCAATATGTTTCGGTTCTTATGCTACAATTCATGACCCTTCATAAAATAGATCGTACATTTCTGTAACGTTGAGAAGTGAGAAAGCCCCTTCTTATGACTTTCTTTTTCTTTGTCCGTGTCCGCTCCATAGTTGGAGCATATGGATTCCACAAGCCCCGTAATACTAGTAGCCGCATCCCTGTCAGCACCAACGTCTGGAGGTCAGCTTTGTAGAGCCTTTTAACCGTTTGGAGGGGCCTACCGCCTACCTATCCAGTAATCCAGACACCTCCAAAATGTGTTGTGAACGCTATTTATACTGTTTTGAAGTTCGTTCTTTCGGCTTTGCTGTTACAGTTTGATGAGTCAAAAACGCTTAAATCACAAGATTTTAATCTGATTTAAACAACTGAAAATCAGAACATTGACTTATTCAAAAAGAGACCTTATTTTGGGGCCAACTTGCATACCTTATTAAGCACTCAAATTAAATTTCATAGTTCAATACTAGATGAATTGATATAACCCTCTATATTAAGATTAACATTACGCCGCATCTTCCGCACGCCTTGTCGTATTTGTGATCCGTTGGCATTATTGAAAAGATTACTTGTCGGAGTTAACAGTGTGCAAATATCCGATGTTTGACTTAAAATTGCATTTAACCGTGTTCAGATAACCGACGGACACGGTACAGGGTTTGTCAAGCTGTCACTGTTGTTTATCCGCCAACATGTCCACCTGCCTGGGATATTCTGTGATCGCAACTAAGACCATCCCAACTTCCATTCATGTCCTGTATTTTCATCTCATGTTTCTAAATGTATAATGTTTAACGATTTCATCTAAACGGTATAGTGTGCTTGTCAATTAGGTACGTTAAAGTGTTTACAATGTTATATAGTCATAAATATTGTTTTTTTTTCCTCCTTTTTGGCATTTCATCCACAAGGGGATAAAGATTGTGTTATTTTTATATTTATACGTGAAAGAAAATCTTTGAGACCATTATAGTTCGTATGGAGAAGGAGTGAGGAATGCTAATTTTATTAAGTTATCCAAAAAATACGTTAAATGAATAAAAACAACACAAACACTACTGTTATATTGTTATGTATTTGATGCTCACACACCCACACTTCGATATATTTGACATTTACACAGACGCATATATTCCTTTATCTGTGATCAAATTGAGAATAGATTCATATTTCATTCTTTCATTCATTTCAGATTCAGATCCCATTAACACTAGCATATTCAGCAGTAGTATGATTAATTTCAGATAAGTGATAAATATTTTCCACATTTATCGGCACAATGTTGCCGCTATCGATCTCACTTTCTGATCCGTTCCACGATTAATGAGACGGTTCAGCCATCATTCGGATTGGCAGCAAATAGTTAATATTATTAATTACCTCAATGTCATTACCCCGACTCTTGCGCATGAGTTAGATACTTGCGGCTAAGCGCGCACCACTTTGTTCTGCCGTCGCGCAGGTACCCCAACAATGTTTATAATATAATTATTATGATCAATGGTACATTTCCTCTCGTCATTTATTTTATTTTAATGTTTCTGATTCAACATTTTCTATCAATTAAAATAGCTGGCTCCGACATTAGAGCAATATCTATTAATTAAACTATCGGAAAGTCTTGATTCGTTTTATGACGTTGTGGTCCTGCTAGCAAAGAATCACGAAGAAATAACAATGTCCCAGCTTTTGGATAAATTCCTTGCAATCGAGATCTTGATTTTAGTTCTTCGTCCGATCGAAGATTCTGACTCGATCGTCTAATTAGCAATTCAACATCCAGTAAGCCGAACCATTGTCTAGCATTCACCCAACTCTTTTATTTCCATCCAATACGTAGTCTTTCGTAACTATCTGCAGAGAGCTATGTTTTCAGGATAAATCAGTATAACCAAGCGGGATACATGTTTTATGTGCAGTATGGTAAAATGTAATTTAAAAAAAGGCGTTTAATTTTCATTAACTGTCGTTTTTATAGTTGTATTAAATATTGTGATGTAAGGAGTTTTTTTTATGTTATGTTCTCAAATTATCATCCTTCCAATTACTTACTTCACGTTCCCTCCCAGTGTGGATTTTGAATGAAATTTCTCCAAACTTCCACAGCAACAGCTGCCCAGCTTCATCCTAGCTTTGGTGGTCTGCACCCTGTCGAACCGGAGTGAATGCGTGCTTGATTTTTAATTTTGGCCTTCGTCTGCATATGTCCCATCCAGATTATATATTCAAGATTCTCTCTGGGGACATACTGAGAACATGGCGAAGTTAAATAAGCAACTAAATATCGTCTTTTAGGTAAAAGTATTGAAAGCAATACTTTTTACCATTCACATTACCCATTGATTGAATGACGCATATTTAATACGCAATAACCTGAAAATATTTGCATATTTTTGATCATTCACAAATATTTCTCTTCAAAAAAGAAACATGACTAATAAAATGGCCAAATTATTGTTTTTGATCAAAATAAAAATATGTAATATTGGAAATTGCTATAAAATAATATTATTTAATACGAAAATTACTGTCTTCAATATCAACCTATAAAACATGAACAACATACCTACATAATATTTATAACCATACTAATTCGTGTGTTTTCTCTTTGTTTCAGGTATGTACCTACTCAAAAACATCTAAATCATCAGAAAAAGTAGAATTTTCCAGAGAGTTCACCGTCTATTAGTAAGCTTGCGACAGCTGCAAAACTTCCACGAATAGACTCATTAAGGGCATTGTTTAAAACTAATTTCAATAATAATTAATTGCCTCTGCCTTCTGTTAGTGTTATCACAGGCGTCAATAAAAACTCGTTAAAGAGTTTGGAAGTAATAAATCTTTAGTCGTTTCAGGAAATTAAGGGTTATCTTCGATTGTTTATTAGTCTTCATTGAGAAATCGTTTATCATGTATTTATAGATGTTAAACACTCTTCTTCGAAAGTTTATGAGAATAGGTTTAAAGGTGTAAAGAAACATGATTCTTCACATCGTTTCCGTATCCAAGCTTATATGAAATCAACTTAAAGAAACGCTCTTTTATGGTGTTTGTTTTCCAAAAGCTTATAAATTGATGAAGTTTCGTTCATAACAAGTGCTTTACATTTCTTTTTTTGGAGTCACCCTCCCTGATTTTAACGAAATTCTAAATTGTGACGTTAAAAGCCCTTTATTCCTGACGTTTTTGGAATTTTGGCCTTGCATTTTTTGTTCATTCGAAGCGTTACCTTATTCATCAACCAAACTTCTTTTTACACAATTTTTAATAATTTTACGTTTTTAATCAGGAATATTTAAAATATAAACAAATCGACGTCCTATCCTATAAGTTGGCATCATTAATAATTAATACTGCTATGACGAACTCTAATCTAGCCAACCATAATTTTGTAACTGGAGTTGTTAAAGGCTAAGTTTAAGAGTGCTCGATGATATATTGTCCTATCGTAAAATTCAACTATTCTCACACGTCTATAATATGTAAGTACTTAGATAACAATTACATATTATTTCTCTAGAATGTATCTTGTCTATCTCCTTTGTCTTATAATGAGCGCTTTTACAACTAGAGTTTATTTTCTTCCAAGTTTTGTTGCTTTCTTTACGATTTTGTTTATGGTACTAATCAATTGGTCTATTCTATTCTCCTTATTAGTTTCTCAATGCGCGTGCATTTGGATTGATGGATCGTAAATTCACTGTTTATCGTTGAATGTGTTGGTTTTTCTGTCTAGATTTCTGCTTCTTATTTATTTAAATTTCTACCGTTGTTTGGATTTTTTACTCTTTACACTGTCCAACTATCTAAATTCAATCTGAATCGGCAAAATTTGCTGCAATATTTTGGGCTTATCGGGAAATGATTTTTTCAATAGCAAAAGGAGATGTTTTCTTTTAATTCGCTCTCCGAGGAACGCTGTTTCTCAACGAGTTTCTGATACTTTATACGAATTTAGAAGTGTCTCCATTTCATCAGGTGGAAGTTGCGACATCGGGTGTGTTGGATGACTTCCTGGAGCTGCACCGCCTGCGTTTGACTTGTGTGTCCGATTTATCTTCTCTGGAGCGTGAAGCAGATTGTAATCTACACGGTGTTTTAGACATACTCCCGACAACTCCTCTGTGTTAATTTTGTCGTCTAAAAATAATCTTTCAACTTTATGCGAAGTTTTTGTACTTGCAATCAACACGAAATTATATCTTAAGATAAATATATCTAGACATCCAAACCTCAATTTGGATATCCATCTCTTCCGCCATTGCTTTAGAGGTCTTCTCGGAAGTCGACTTCCGTCTGCCCCATGTAACATCAACCCCTATCTACAGGTTGCCTGTGAATTTTCTCATGGGAATATGGACTGTTGATTTCTAGTATGGCCTGAATGTTAAATCCCAAGCACAATTATTTTTTTTGTCAAATTTGTTCACCTCTTCTTTTTGCTTGGCTTGGAGCCAAAATTGTCTGCTTACTACCTTGATGCTCCCTTTTAAGAGTGTATCTCAGGTAGTACATTATTCTTCTTCTTCCTGACTCTCTCCCAACTTGTTGTATCTGTTAGCATTTCTCATCCTGAGGTTGTATATGGATGGATGATTGTGCAATACTGCAGCTGTCTATCCACTGTTGCTTTTTGTAACAAATTTAACTGACCACTCCCTGACGGAATGCGTAGAGTTATACGATGCAAAAGAATAACCCCTTTAATTCGAAAACGCCCAAATTAAAAATTCTTGTATAGAGGGGGCTTTTGGAAAACATGCTCTAACAATGACGATTCAAAGATTAAAAAATAATAACAATCACCATCCATGATCACTTAACAAGTGTTGCGTGATTAGATTCTCTGTAAACGCTTTGACTACAAAAACACGCGATTCCTACTCTGGGCGCTCTTCTTCCACGACTTTATTTCTGGAACACTGTGCGCCTCGTCTCGTGTGGAGCGATGGCTGAGTTGTCACGCGTGAAAGAGATCCCTCGGTTACATTTGGGTATCATTATCTTATGTTGTAACTCTATTTTCTTTTTCTATCACTGCCCGTTTATAGTACCTACGTATTCCTTTTACGTATTGCTTCACGCTTGCATCATTGCTCCCGACTAAATTGTCCGAGACACGTTGCGGTAATTATGGACTATGAATGCTTGTCACTATTGCTTTGAATGCAGGAGTTCTTTTACACTTTTCGTATCTACCAGGAGTCTCAATATGATTAAAAAACTGATTAAAAAAGCATATCCTTGTAATGGTAATCAAAATAATTAATATGAATGTACAAAAGAAAGGCAGGGTAGATATTGCTCCGAAGAAAAAGACCAAGTGAGCTGTAAATGAAGTAGACGAACTTGCACAAGGTTCGAGGATGACGCTTGATAAAAAAGGTATGGATGTCTCTTTTCTCCTTAAAAGAGTCCTTACTGCCTCCATGGCCAAAACAAATGACTCAAAAGATAACGAGTTATTTTTCTCAAAAGGTTATGGTGTCAGATCAGGGATTGATGTTCTGGGGCAACATTGAGCAGCGGTCTAAATAAAAAAAAGCATTTAAAAAAAAACTGTTGCATACTTTATAAGAGTGCATCGAGAAAATTTGCGATGTTGCCGAGTACGCCGTCTGACTGGACGCGACATTAATATGTTAAAATATGCTATTGCTGTACATAAATGCCGTAAATTCCCGACATCAAAGTGCTAAAAGCAAGATTATCGCACACTTAGTAAAATTAATATCGCATTGTTTTTCCGCTGTTTGAATTCATTTTCGCAGATATGTAACGCATATAAGTAGGCTTCATATGCGGCCGTCGAACAGAATGTGAAAATTATCAAGTGAAAATTTTGCAAATGCGATTTCTTTGTGGCTTGTAACATTCTCTATTTACCATAAGAACATTGCCAGTGGTTTAGTTTTATCTGCGTTTATCCGTTTAATGTTGTGTTTGTTTATTTATTTATTTATTCATAAGTTTATCTTTCATCCATCCATACAGCCGAAGGTTTGATAACGAGTGAAATTATTTAATTATTCATATTATGTGTGTTTTACGTTTCGTTGAAATTATTCAAACGATTCTAGATTATATTTTTGATTAATTGTTATGTATTTTTACAGTGAATTTAAATGTTAAGAGAAGGTATCTAATCGCATTATATTTGAATAAGATTTAAAAAAAATTGGACAGCAAATAACATTTTGATATCTCCTCTCAATACATTCTTTAAAATATTGAACCAAGAGTCATCTCAATTTAACATATTAAAAAAAATACCTCTGTTTGGGAATCGAATATGATATCTGCAGTGTAGAAGGCTATTGATCTAAACATCAGTCTACCAAGATTGTAAATAATATTCTCGTTCATGGTTTTCCGAAATATATTCTACCATTCTTACTGGAATCGTCTATTGTGCTGTCAAACTATTCATCGAGAAATTCGATGTTACCATCGATACCCGTGTATTATCTCATTCATAAACATAGTGAAGATTCACAATTGAAAGTGAGCTGATCGCGTGAACGATGATGGCTCGAAGGCGCCCAGAGGAGGTAGCTGGGGATATTTGCAGCGAATTTGCATATCTCGTCTTTGGATCGAATCCAAAGAATCGCTACGTCCGAGTAATATTTCATTTCTCATTGTTTTCTCCTTACGCAAGGGAAAGGAGAATGTGTACTTGAATACGTAACTCTTTCGCTTGACATGGCATTTGTGGATTTTATAATTTTTTTACCATAATCTTTTCCACCAATTTGGAGCACACTACTTTGGATATCTTCTTTTCTTCTTCCTGTGCCATATCGGGAGTTGGGGATCACCACAAAAAAGTCATTCTTCGTCATGGTGATTCCCTGGAATGAAATTTTTCCATTGCCATTTCTTAGTTGATCATGGTTTAGATGCGCCAGGTAGTCAACTTACTGTCGTTATCTGCTATGAATTAATTGACTTCGTTTCCCATTTTCGTGATAGCATTTTATTCTAGCAAAATGTAAATTTTTGTGTGTTTACTGGTTCTCTAATCTCTTGCTCTCGTATTGCCATTATTTGGGCCTAAATGGCATAATATCAGCATGTTTCTTTTACATAATTCATAGGGCAGGTACTTCTTTATAGTTCTTTAATTTTTTCTCCGCATAATATTAATTGTCCTGATATTTCGAATGTCATATGGCATTCAGTAGGCTGTTTCAAAATTAAATATCTACTTGTTGCACACATGAGATTTTTCGACATGTTGAGAATTCTCATGATTAGGAGTTTTGGAGACATAAAAATTACCACCTAATGGCGAACGATGTTAACGTAAAGTGATCACACTAAGCCAGCCTTCGAAATAACAGTAGAATACGGTAGTAAGCCCGTAGTGGTTTGTTCCATTTAAAATTCGAACATCAGTAATGAATTGTTAGTCATTAGTTTTTACATATTTGTTTCAACATTGTTTTGAATTGAAGACATCCAATAAAAATTCTCAGAGATCAACAGAGAACGAGTAAAAAAGACCCTCATACATCCCAAGTACTTCTGCGATCGTAAAATCATATTGTAGATTGAACGTTATTTTATCTCTTTTTTTGAGAATCTTATAATTTATTTTTGACCTTCGCCAAGTACGGTGCTCTCTGATTTATTATCATCATTTCCTAACCCTCATTTTTACAGAATTGTTTGTATTGGATACACCTTTTCACTATTTAAGTAAGTTATCAATAAGAACACAAATCACTATCTCTCACTTTATTTGCGTTTGTAATCGGTGCGAAATATTATCGGTTTGATTTTAATCTCCAATTAGAACAAACTGTGTGTTATAAATTTTTAATGGCTTCTTAGTACGATGCTGAATAATAATTATCGATGTACCTAATTGTGTTTATTTTTATTATCTAATTACTCCGAATGTCGGTGATAAGATTTTTATGGTTACGGAGTCATTATAGTTTTATGCACACCTAATCCAATTTGCAATTTAATGCAACATTGTTTTTTTTTATAACGAATATGCATATATTTTATGGGCACGACTTTGTTGCTGATTCATTTATGCTTTATGCGCGTGTCACTGTATCGAACTAAGGAGCGATATTATAAACATCCCTTAGTCAAATTTCAGTAAGGAACCGAACTAACCTAACTGTCAGTTTGTTAATCATTAGTTTTTTTAGAATTATCTGTTTTCGTACCAATTTAGCTTATTAAAAGCAATGTCTTCTACAAGGTATATGGAGTGTATTTTACTTTATTATGATTTATCAAAAGCAGCAATGAAAGAACTATACTACGATTCTTTAAGATCTCTTACTCCATAGCGCGGCGAGCTGTCTAAATCCATAGTTAGCATTTTACCTATAGTATTTTTAACATACGGATCTTTGGTCTTCCGTTTATAAAACCGGCCCTTTATATTTTATCACTCTCCAGGATAACAATACTTCGAATTGAATTTAATTACCTTGCTCATAATTGAACCCGACATGTAAATGGGTCACTAGCCCGAAGCAGTTCGTTTAATACTTAAATTTTTTCCTCTCGATGTATAACTTTTTTCCTGGTCCCGGCATCAAATTGTGTGGGTACATATTTTTTAACTTATGTAATGTAGGCCACACACGCTCCGGTATACCTGCACAGGTCGCCTGCGCAGGCGGCCTGTTCAGGTATACCGGAGCGTGTGTGGGGGTAGACCTGTGCAGTTTTTTAGACCTGCGCAGGCGACCGGAGAAGAATCGAAAATCAATTCTTTCACAGGTTCACCGGAGCGTGTGTGGCGGCACTCCGGTCGCCTGCGCAGGTCTTTCAGTAGTTTTCCAGCGTTTGCGTGGAGTGGTTGTGCATTCCTTTAATTCGGGGGTAGAACTAGATGAGTTTTTTAATCTACATAATATTTTAGTCCGTTTATATTTTTGAATGCGCATCAATCGTAGAAAACAGACGTTAAGATCAGATATTAATATGCGAAAAGCCGCGCAAAATTCCGTAGAGCGTTCTTAAATACTCTTTGATATATTAACTTTAATATATTTAGCGCTATTTAAAAAACTTTATTTTTTTAAGATCTTCATACAAATTTTTCAAAAAAGACAGTAAGACATCTTTTGGAAACAAAATTACTCATGTAAACGTTGAATGGAATCTTGGTATTACGGTATGAAAATGTAATAAAATAATTGGAGATTGTTTCGTAATACATATAAATGTTATTCAAATCTTATTATTCTCAATAAATAAAGATTTAATGCAAAATTTTGTAAAAATCATTCCTCCATTTTGAAATTGACATATTTTAGAAAATTTATGGCTATACTTTTTACAAAGCGTCGTAGCCACTGTAATAGATAAGTAATTATGTAGGTGCCTGATAAAATAATATTCTAATGTAGATAGGTATTAAATAATTTAAAAATAATTGTTGAATCATTTTATATTCCTGAAATATAAATAAAGTTTAAATCTTAAATTCATCGTTGAAAAAGATTAAATTTAAAATCATCGTTGAAATTGGTATGAACATTCCATAAACAAACTGGTCAGTAAAACAGTAGCCAATAAATTAGATCATAACGTACAGTGAACTTGACAGAATTGTTGAGAGAAAGAAATAAAATTGACAATAATTGAGAATCTTTAAATGGTTTCAGGATTTTAATCAGTTTAATAAAAGATTTGTTTTATGCACATAATAATTTATAAATATAATATGTATTTGTATTAAAATTAATCACACTCAACAGCGGTATTATTTTGTGTCTAAATTAGTATGTAAATAAACTCAAAACCACATTAGCTTATTGATTTTATCCTGCATATTATAAAAGTATTGTTAAAAATTTGGACTCATGGTCCTATTGTTGGTGTGAAAATTATTTTGAAAAAATATTCATAGGGTGTCATATACTTAACTTTAAACTTAAACCAATCGTGTTAAAAGAAGTATTCTTCAAAGACAGCGGCCAGTAAGAGGTTTGATTGGAAGCCTTACTTGACGACGCTCCAAGGTTTGTGACAAATCATTCATCCTAGAATAAATACAATATTATTATAATACGACATATAATATCATTTCATCTTCCACATAATTTTTGTTATGTAATATTGTGTACATTAATTAAAGTTATTGTAGGTATAATATAATACACCTATAAGTAGCCAAAATCAACACTATTTTTATTACAGGTATTTTTTAAAAGTATTTAAATGAATAAAATCACAATGAAATCAATAACAATTAAGAAATCAAACTAACTCAAAGCTAAATGAAAGATTAAATAGGTAATGCACATTTACTCATAATATATTCTGCATTGTTAGATTATTTAGAAACTTTATTTGTTTGGAAGAAGAGGTTACAAACTTACATTTTAAAGAGATTAATTAAAACCTTCAGATAGAATGGTGTTTTATGGGCAGAAATTCAGATTGAAACGCCTATGCCATGCCTAGAACATAAAAAATAAACTTTTAAAACAAAGTTAATTAAAAACATACAGTCATGGTTACATTAGATGCAAGGTAAATGCCAAATCATATTTTTATCTACATAATTCACAACAAAATATTTTATGTGCAGTTTCATTAATTTAATATTATAATGTAGGTACCTACTTAGAAAAAAATAAACAGCAGCAATAATATTCCTATATTATAATTTATTCAATCTTATTCAAATTTCGAACAACAATTAAATTTACTTTTTGTTTTGTTTACATCGCCTATGTGTCAAAATTATTGACAACCGTGAATCCATAGACTATGATTAAAATGAAATATTGTGAAAGATAATGATTTTTTAGATGTGTATTTTGTGTGAATAATATATTCTTAAAATTAATAAAAATACTTACCTCAAATTACTTACGATATACACCTACGTATTTTTTACAAAACTTTTTTTATTATCCAGCCGAATTGCTCGAAAACGAAGCCCTAAAAAAGAAATATTTTGTTGCGTTGTCTATGCCCTATGGATTCATTGTCATTGACACTTCTTATTTTGTTGGTCAAACTAATTAAATAATACAAACGAATGAGATGTAAAAAACTTTCTATTTTTCTGGTTATTTTTTAATTATAAATAACAAACAGGAATATTAATGGACAATCTACTGGTAAGCATATTTATTTGTTTCAAAACAATAGGATATTAATAATTAGTTGACATTATGGTTATAATGTCATTGACAAATTTTTGTGTAACTATATTTTTTGCAGGCTCGGCAGCATTTTCAACAATAACAACTAACCGGTGAATATCTAAAACGTATAACACATATTTCAAGAGAAGATCAACCAAAATCGGTATGTAACGTAGTATCTTATCATTATTTAATTCTATTAATTTTGTGTGTATAACTCATTAATGTTATGTTACAGATTAAATTTTGAGTTCCTAAAAATTTACCAGTTCAATGAGGAGGAAAAATATTCAATGTTTCCAAGTTTGAAATGTAAAAATTCAACTATTAAGTCATAATCAGTAATAATGAACTGGCTGTCATACGGATAAGATATGCTGTGACAATACATAAAAACTTAACATAACAAAGACATCACGGAATCAACATACAGAGGGCGAGTTTCTATCAACTAACCCCGTTTTTTCATTTGTATAGGAATTTTTTTATTTTATTTTTTTATCTGTTAGATCTTACAATGACATAATATTGTCAAATGACTGAAATGAAATAAACAAAATTGTTTTATTCATAATAACCAGAAATATACTAAATGAAATAACATAATTTTTTTTTTTCATCATACATAATAATATATTCTTTCAAACACCACTAATATTTAAAAATGATGCCAACAGCAAAAAGAAATTATGAGAATTCGTGGAGTTTTATAAGTATTTTTACACAATATATTTATGTTAATGTTAAAATAACTATCAAATAATGTGACATTTTAACACAACTTACTTCATTATTATTAAAAAGATATTCTGTAAATTTGAGATGCAAGAAGATAACATGATGGTCTTATTAGCAAGTCAATTTCATATAAAATACTTTATAAATTTATTATATCCCACAATGTGCTTTATTCCATTTTTAAATGGAACATCAGTAATGAATATTAGTTGTTATAAATTAATCATGCTTCGACATATAAAAATATCTTCTTCGTGTGGTTCTCCTAACTGAAGTTGGTGACCATCACTGCAAACTTCATGATTTTGAGCCAGCCTTTTCTCAGAAGACTCTCTTCTGTTCAAAACCACTTTTTTCCTTGAATTTTAAGTTGGAAGAGGGAATATTTTATTTATTTAGATACATAAATAGGACAATATATTACGAAACATACACCAGTGAAGTATATACATTTGAACTTATTCATCACAGCGTAATGAGAATTTAGCCAAAGTATGAGGCATTGACAGTGGTCAGGAGCTCTCTTTTTACTTTTGTATCATTTCCAGGACTCTATAGACACCCTGTCAATACGTGATATGCTCAGCATTCTTCTATACAATCACATCTAGAGAAAATAATCAGTTTATGTAGAGCTTGATGCTGGTTTAAAACTTGACGTGCACCTTAAAATTTGTTCTTCAACAGTTGTGTGCATTAAGTTTTAATAATTAGATATCGACTTCTGATCATGAGGACCTGGGTTCTATTTTTGGAGGAATCAAAGTTTTATAGATGCTTTCTTACGTAATACAATACATTGATTCAGGAGCTACACTGATTATAATTAATATATTACTACCGTAGTATTTATAGGAAAAGACAAGTTTCCTTTTATTATATACATAAATTCCATAGAAAGAAGCTTAACTTGAACAGTCTTTAGAAAATTCATGCCTACTTTTAGTCAATATTTTTAATGAAGATAGATATTTTAATTGTTTCAGCAATTTTTATTATTTAGATGAATTAAGTACCTATAATTGATCAAATTTTTGAAATATAATCTACATACCTAATAATTCAGTAAATTTTGTTTATTTTGTTATTATATATTTATATTTTTGTATATTGGAGCATAAAACCGTAGGTTCTGCGTTGGATTTTAATTGTCGTGGATCCTTGCAGGTATATTTATGGTAATTCATGTCTACTTTTAGTCAATATTTTTAATGGAGAGAGATATTTTAATTGTTTCAGCAATTTTTATTATTTAGATTAATTAAGTACTTATAATTGATCAAATTTTTGAAATATAATCTATATAATAATTCAGTAATGTTTATTTATTTAATATTGTATATTTATTTTTTGTATATTGGAGCATAAAACCGTAGGTTTTGCATTGGATTTTAATTAATCGTCGTGGATCCTTGCAGGTATATTTATGGTAATCAAAGATACAAATTTTTACAAAATCTCATATAGGTATATTTACTGTAATTAATAAATTTCTAAAATTATAAAATCTTCATAGTAAAATCTCCGTAAACACAGATGGTCATCTTTTAAAAACAAAATTACTCATGTAAATGTTGCTTAGAACCAAAATTTGACTGAATAAAAATGTATTTTAAAGATTCAAGATTGTTTTGAAATAAAAATTAATGTAATTCAAACCATATAAAACACATTTTATCAACATTGAAATGAAAGTTCAATTTTTACCATTCTACACATAGGTAGAGGGTTTAGGGAATATAGTCAAGACTCAAACCACATTGAGAGTAACACTTGCATATTAATAAAGGAAAGTTTTCCCTTCTATTGAACAGTGAAATTGAATCAAGTATGAGATGTAACATATTATTATAATGCAGTTTTTTTCCATGTGATTGGCAGACTACAATTTTTTTTCTTTCTTTTTATAAACATTAAAAGTGTTATTCTTCTCTCTTTTTATGAATTGTGAAAGTGTAATTCTTCTTTTTCTGTGCTTATGTCAGTTATAGAGGTCTGTTGAGCAATGAGAAGCTTAATACTTATATGTAGTCTATGGAGAAGCTAGACTAGAACCTGTTTAATTACCTACCAATCAATCCTGACAATCGGAATTACATACGTTAGGCAAGACGGGTATTAGCTAGTAATAATAATATTTTTATATTTAGTATATAGCATTGTATTTAATTCTTTTTTTTTATAGTTATACAATGATGTATACTTCATATA
This sequence comes from Mystacides longicornis, assembly GCA_963576905.1. Taxonomy (NCBI): domain Eukaryota; kingdom Metazoa; phylum Arthropoda; class Insecta; order Trichoptera; family Leptoceridae; genus Mystacides; species Mystacides longicornis. Next base: position 24,493,089 of record OY756432.1, on the reverse strand, counting down.
TTATGATATATTATTATTTAATAAATAAATATTTTAAATAATAATAGGTAAATAACACTCTTCTATACATCCAATCCAAACTCCCTTAACGCCCTACTTAGGGACATATGGAGGCAACAAGAGCTCTGCATTGCGCTCGATCTTGTTTATGACCTCCTCCCACACCATGTCCAGATTCCTCAGCTCTGCTTCGAAGAAGCGGAACACAGTATGAGAGGGTCTTCCTCTTCTTCGGGACCCTGATGGCAGGAAGAACAGCGCTCTCCTCGCCCAACTGTCATTCTGCATCCTTAATACATGTTCCAGCCAAGTCCATCTCTTCCACATAATGGTAAAAGTGATGGGCTCACACTGGGTGCGCCGACGTATAGCGTCGTTCGTGATGCGGTGGTACCATATTACACCCAAAATTCTCCTGAGGAATGTTGGTTCTTATATACATAGGTGTCAGTATAGCCGGCGGAACTCAATGCTTGAAGCAATCTCTACCAGTCAACCGGTCCCGTCCAATCTGAGACAGGATTCCAACCCCGAGTAGAAATTTCAAGTGAAAAAACACATTGAATATTTCTAACCCGGCCGGGAATCGAACCCGGGACCTCTTGATCTGAAGTTGGAGCCTTTGCCACTAGGCTACCGAGTTCGGAGTTTTGAATTTTTTTAAATATTGAAATTTATAAAAGAAAACAAAAAAACTCAAGTAAAAAAACACAGAAATTCCGTCCCGACCGGGATTCGAACCCGGGACCTCGTGATCTGAAGTCCACACCTATAACCACTGCGGTACCGTACCGAGGTCGATCAAATATAGTACAAATTAATAGCTTTCCAAGTAACTGCGCAGGCCGCCTGCACAGGTATACCGGAGCGTGTGTGGCGGCACTCCGGTCGCCTGCGCAGGTCTACCTTACGGTAGACCGGAGCGTGTGTGGGCGTTATGAGGTATGCCTGCGCAGGCCGCCTGCACAGGTATACCGGAGCGTGTGTGGCAGGCATAATCGGCAGCACTCACGTGCATGCTGAGCGTGAAACACCGATACCTTGGGTAATTAAATTATGTATTAAAAAAAACTCGGCCGAAAACCGTAATGGAAATGACCGCACGATTGTGCCGTTCGTTTGATCATCTTGAGAACGCTGCGGGAAACGGGTTGAATTTTTAAAATATCGTTTTCTTACATTTTTGGTGATTTGTTGATATGGTGTATTTTGTTCCGAACTCTATCAAAAGTCCATTGTACCGTCTTCTCTCTCACCTTTTTTTTAAATGAATTTGTACTCACTCAAAGTGAACACAAATACACTCATTGACTCTTATCACAGTTAGCTACTTAAAGCTTGTGTCGTCAGAGAGGAAGATGGTCGGCACCTGGGATCGAACAATTGAACCCACTGTCTATTTTTGCTATTCTTTTTTACATTCTTCCAACACTTTGAGTTTGATCTATGTTTATTAAAATTCTTCATAACTGCAAACGATAGTATTTGAGAATGTAAACTATCGATTATAGGCATTTTACAGTTTAGATTTTTCATATTTTGGTTAATTTTATTAGTAGGTGTCTACTGAATAAATTGATGAACACTTTTCTGTGCAAAAGTGTTTTTATTGCTTAACACAAGTTATAGTTCCATTTAATTGAGAAGTGATGGATAAAATCATTCGTAAAATAAACCATACCCTGTTCACCAAGAATAACGAGGTTGGCACTAGATGTTTGATATCAGAAACGTCCTAAACAATTTGGTGTTTCAAAATACATTTTGTTAAAATTTGCTTCGAAGTTACGTTTTGAGCGTCCACATGACCCGTATTTTGAGCATGTACGATATAGCTACATGTTGCAGCTTATGATTTTCTAAATTCGTGGAACAATAAATACTCGTGGTATGTCCAGTGTCCCATAGGTGCTAGCACGCGTTATTGTGACCTATATATCTGTGTGTTACGTACGCATCTTCCTGGCTGGCTGATGTATCTCGCTGCAGGAGAGGTCGCCGACCCCGCTGTCTCCTCTCTCACTCCAATAATAAACACACCTACACCCACTGCTACTGCAACTGCTGCACTGCAAAGACAATGTTCGTTACGTAACAACCATCTCTCCATGCTTTGTTGTGTCTTGATGACTTACAACCCCCGCGTATCCCCTTGGGGTTACATTTAAATGTCATATGTTTCGATCATTTCTTTGTCTTGTACCTACACCTTGGTTTTTGTATCTATTTTAGCAGGAGTCAATCTGGATCTTTGGATTAGATGTCGAGATTCCGTTTCATTTTGTTGGTAATATTCCCAGTGGTTTACATCCCTCTGGAACTTCTGTTGCTACTATTTTTGGCATGTGATATCTTCACCGATGTACTGTACCATATAAGCCGTCCTGATTTCAATGAGGATTCTATTTCTGATGGTTTTATCTCGGATTATTCTTGGTCTATGTAGTTCCTTTTTTCTTACTGTGTCTATTGGTAAAAAGATTGGACCTCCAACCCTCTATTCATTCAATGATCTAGCAATAGAGCTTCTCTTATTTGTTTTACTTCTAACCTGACCTGCCTTTAGGTTAAAATCAATATTTTGATCAACGTCGTTTACGATCGGTCATGCTTTTTAACACCTCTCCTTTCAGCCTTGCATATTTTCTTTTTGCTGTCACTGTTAACATATTATTCAATTGTTTTAACATGCGCAAAAAATCTCATTTTGTTAACATTCCTAGTTTTTACTACGCTTATTTCCAAATCCAAATCTTACCTAATATTCTAACTCCTTCCTATATCTTTCCAAATAATGTGTATCAAACTAAAAGCTTTCCTCTCTACAGTATTTATAAACCCTGACGGTAGTCTATGTAACCCGTCGAGGATTATTGACTTTTCTACGAATCCGTCAAAGCATTGCTTGAGTTATATTAATTATTCCTAGAGTCAGGTTTTCAATTATCAGCTCAAACGTTTCTTCCTGGTGCTTATTAATAGAATCTGAAACAGATATCGGGTCGCGTCGTAAAGTTTGTTTTATGAGGAAACGCCGTGTGCATTTTGGTAGCAATAAACTCTATGTAGTTTTGTGGTTTGCCTTGACTAATTCACTCTTAATTATTATTTACAATGTTAAGACAATCGAAGAGATACAATTATGCCGAAGGATCTCGTTCAGCTAATTCATATATATAAGAACCTTTTTAATCATAGATGCGCATACGAATAGTAAAATAAATTTCAACATAATTCTTGACAGGGGTTTTACTGTAGGTACAATTTTGTAATAATTTTGTTCTCGATAATTCTGTATAATATAAGTGGAATAATATTGTTGTTTTTAAGTTATAAAACATGTAATTTTTGTAACTTCATAATCTAAATAAATAAATAAATAAATAATAACCGTGGATCTAGTCTTAGAATTCTGACCTATAATCGTATTTCAGAGACAATGCTAGATTATTTTTCGTTAGTTTTGTAATCATCTTCATCCAAACTTTATTCATTCAGATCCCTTGATCTTCCTTTTGCTTCATTAACTATCTACTTATCTATAGCTTTATCTCTGATTCTTGATGTATGAGCGTAATAAAATTTATTTCATAATAGATATTTCATAGTGGATAAAGACAGGTAATGTGCAAATTATCTATGTATCTCCATGACTATCAAAGCGTGCAACCGCCGTACAGTTATATTCGGGCTCATGTTCATTCAACATTATTGTTTCTATTGTTTTTTATTCTCTTCAAACTTTATATCTCTTTAATATTAATATTTTTCTACTTCAAGGCTGGATAAAAGTCTGTATCAAACTTTTCCACCTTTCCCATCCAAAGTTCTCTTCATCCACATTCTCTCCACGACCGGTACTTTGTCGTCTGTCCATGTTTTCGTGGCTCTGCTGACACTTCTCCTAACCCATGGTCCCCATTCCGGGGTCAGCCTTACATCTTTTCGTCTCGCGACTTGAAATTTTATTTAGCACATATCCTCGTTGCACTGATGTACTAAATTGAGCGTGATACACATAATCAAAACTGAACAATTTGGTGAATCTTGAATTCTTTAACTTCTTCGAAATTTTCACTTGTATCTAATTTACACATTACTTGTTTTTTTTTAATGCATCGACGGTATGCTATGAGAACATGTTAGAAACTTGTATAAAATTTAAAAAAAATTACGCTTGTAAATGTCAATACTCAACTTGTTTCCTTAACTCAAATAATACGTCTTTGATATTTTTGTTGTGTACATTCTCGCTGTCGATTGAATAACACGGGTTAGCTATTTTACACGAATAATACGGAATAGTTTTGTTTTAATCTCGCTATTCTAAACTATTCTTGTTCATGTTTAGGTTTTTAACTGATCACCGTTTCAATGTTTGTTCTTTTCTGTTGAAACAATCGACTGTTGAGTGGTCACTCATCAAACAAAAGACATGTTTGATGAATGTTCCTTCAACAGTTCCGCCTTTCTTAACGCACTCGTCATTTTCATAACTTCATTTACTTAGGAAGTTGTTTTATCATCCATATACTTCTATTTAAAAACAACGCTCTATGTTTGCTCATAGTTTGTTTGAATTTATCGAAATGTATGCATTTTATCCTTGACTGTGTCTGTCGGATTTGTTTGCTGCAGGAAGTTCAACATTTTGGAGAGGATGTGGAGAGCATCTAGGGTGGGGATACTATCGTTTACTGTTCTATATTTGCCAAGTTTTCTTCATGTCGTATAAATTTTTAGGATATAGTGAGATGTGTATTCTTTTTTCCCCATAGAATCTATATGTTCAACAACCATCATTCTCGAGATCCAGATTTCTGAATTGTTCATTAAGTCTTTATTGACCCGTTAGGTAACCTCTAAGGCTTTTATGTCTTGTTCCACTTTGTTTTGCATGTTTTGGTCCTTGTGGAGTTTGAACCATCAAGAATTTCCTGAGTCAGGGACGGTTGTTTCAATATTCTTCGTAACATCTTGCCCTGTACGCCTATAGCCGAGGACGTGAACAGGGAAAGAAGTCATTAGGGTTGAGTAAGATCGAGTGCAATGTCGGGTTTCCTCTTTATTTTCGCAAATTAGGGCTGCAAAGTAAGTATTGATAATTTTTTGATTAGTTATCTTCCGCAACGAAGCGTAATCGACGAGAGGTTTGCAATTCCTTTTTTTAAGCTGATAATGTTTGCAGGATGAAGAAGTGGTTCTGATATGGCACATAAAGTTGACATTACGAGAGATTGGATATTTATAAAATGCTTTATTTTTGAACTTAGAAGATATATCTTTGTTTTTGTTCTGTAAATTGCTTGGATACCTAATTTTTTGTTGTGCGCAAAACCAAAGTCTGCTTCCGTATATTTATTATTTATGTATAGGGCTCGGTAGCCATAAATGACGTTTTATTGGATTCGTTCAACAAACTCGGTGTTGTGTTCTGCCGTAGCCGGTTGTTGTATGCCGGGAACACAGAACTCGTGACCATTCGCTCGACGGCGATTTGTATGCACTTTTAGTGTGCCTACATGACCGAGCATTCATTACTGTCGTCTTTCATTTCATTCGTGCATTGCCGACTTTTTATACGTATTTCAAATAAATAATAAGAAATCCACTCTTATTTACCAAATACGCTAAAATACCCTTCCCGGCTTCTCTGTCTTGGTCAACCCATTTACTTTCTTTTCCTACTGCACTATAGCTGATTTTTTAAGTAAAGCTTTGGCCTTTTACATATAGACGAGCCTCCAATTCCTATTGTCACCTACAGAAGCTGTGCTCCATCTTTTCCTTTTTCCTTACTTCATCTTCGCTTAGATCTACCAGTTATTCGTATTATTCTTTTGGGAACCTATGATGATGCTCTTCTCTTATGTTCATTCCATCTCTGCTTATTTTATTACTTATCAATATAACTTTCTGGAAATTGGCATTTTATGCATTCTGCCTCTCATTTTTGCTAATGGCAGTTGTTTCGTTACTCAAGTCTGTGGCTTTGAATGTTCGTCATCAGTATTTAATACTTTTTCGCTAACATGTTTACCTCAACTTTTATACGCGGTTTTAGGTAGACGAGCACTGTGATTCGTCACAGTGACAAATCGTCGTGCTCAGAAAAGTGTATCGAGCACCGAGGGTAATTACGTTGACAACTAATTTATGCTCGAAAGTAATGAACAAAGTATGTAGTAGGCCCGTTGATTCACGCTCGACGAGCATCGAAATCACAATATACGCGCCTATCTAACCAAAATGGTTTTAAATAATTTTAGCACTTTCTTTCGCGTATTTTCCTATGTACATAGAACTAGAAGGTGATTTTTAGTTTATTTTATCCATATTCATAGTTAGTTGTCTTCAATACTTTCTATCAAAACTGAAAAATAGTAATTCTGTAATTTCTTATTAGCATAATTATTTAATTCTAATATTGTTAATGAGATTATTGTAATTGTATCTTTTCGTGGTATAATGTATGTACTTACTTGATTTCTAAATACTTCTCTTATAACATTTTTGCAATTAGTTGTTGCTAATTAAATTCTTTGACATGGCGCTGAATTGAGTCTAGTGAAGAAGCCTTGCTACTTCCCTTTGCCTCTCATAATGAGGATCTCATGGGTAGAATGGATAGATACTTCTTGTCTTTCTTGACGTTGCAGCTGTCTGGTGTCTGATTATCGTTCCAACTCTCGTGTGGTCCTTTCGGAAGACGTTGTCATTACTGAATTGTATTAGTTCATCTCGTACTCCATAATTATTACCGTTGCATGCTCTAGGGCTTAAGTCATTACCGAACTGTCAATAGTCGCTAAACTTCCACCATTTATCTGAATTGGTTTGTTGTTGGTCAGCATCTCACGCTGGGACAAGACAAAAGAGTCTGTTGTGACAGTCCATTGGACCACCGTTGTGGGATTTCGCCACAAGGTGTTGCTTTGTTCCGATCCATTGGCTCCGCGGTCACTCCGGCTTCGGATGGACCGTGCGATGATTCGGTTGTTTGGACGCTGCTTCGTGATCTTTGGGGCGCTACTCTCGCGACCCGCTCCATTGTTTCATGTCCAATGAGTCGTGCCCGCCTCACTCGTTGAACAATTAGTACTCGGCACTATTTGTCGAGGTGTGTTTCCGTTTTGTTGTTCCAACCTAATATTAGGGTACGTCAAAACAAACCGTGCACATTTTTATTGGTTTCGTAAACTATACGAACATCAGTAATGAATTGTTAGAGTCATTAGTTGTTATTTTTTCTTTAAGATCTAGTCCTGAAAAAAGGTCACAAGAATCTAGAAATAATTAGAACGTTGTGCACCAACAAAGCCAATAGGCAATAAATATGAGACAGTAACAAAAATGGATAGTCAAACAAATAAAATATTTCTAAAACAATCATATTTCATTCGTATTCAAAGCTCAGGCGGGAACAACGTGAGAATATATGCGCGCGCACGCATTCTACCTCGCCTATACGAATGCGCCCGATAACTTTGTTGACTTCATATGAAAATTTTCTAAAACGCTCGAAACAGTGCGGTGGAGTAAGTGGGATGGGCTACTGTAAGAGCGGCAAACACGTATGCGAGAATGAGAGGATCTACCTGCGATGGCGTTGGCGCGTCGCAATCCGTTCCATACTAATTTTAATATTATATCACTTCTTGTTAATTTTTTTTCAACTTTTTATTAGTTATTCTGTTATCCGGAGCGGAGAAGAATCCAATAAATCAAACATCAAAAGAATCTGTTGAGCCGATCTCGAGTTAAGTGTTCGCACTAACCCGACTTTAATTTATATTAAAGATTTCTACTTGTTGCATACGTGAGATTTTTCGACATGTTGAACATGTTGAGAATTCTCATGATTAGGAGTTTCGGAGACTCAAACGTTACCACCTAATGGCGAACGTTGTTAACGTAAAGTGATCACATTAAGCCAGCCTTCGAAATAACAGTAGAAGACGGTCGTAAGCCCGTAGTGGTTTGTTCCATTTAAAAATCGAACATTAGTAATGAATTGTTAGAGTCATTAGTTGTTATTTTTTTCATTATAATGATGTTGTATTATAGAATTCCATTCCGAGTGTGTTATGAAGTTACTTTTACAATTTTCTGTCGTTATTGATGACTTCAAGTAGATATTTAATTGATCAAAATCTATTTTTTCAATGTATGAAAGTGTAAATACTAATTGTAAGATACAAAAAACAATTGTACAAATTATATGGGCAACAAAACACCAGTAAAGTAAGAAGGTATTATATGAAAACAACAACAGCGAGTAGATAAATTGACAAACATCAGAAAATTATGCAGGCTCAGCTGGGGATAAAGGGATATGCAGAATTATACTAGTTATCTTTATTTTCCATGCTAGTTTCTTTCATTCCGAAGGCAAAACATGCCAAATTGTATGTTTTAAAAGGGCAGAATAACAATTTTTCAAAAGTCTTAATTTTAAATCATATTGTGGAAATACTTTTTCTTGCATAAAAGTGTTAAAATAGTATGATTTTTTTATAAAATAGTATGATCATCTTCATCAAACGCAACACCACCCAGAGAGTTGGCATATTACCATGTCATCATAACACAGAGTGGCCATCTCTTGTTTCGTAAATGCTACGTTAAAGTTCATGTGCCCAGGCGAACTTTCAGGTGTTGGTAGTATCAGTGATGGTAATAATAATAATATATCAATATCTGAATGTAGCATCGGCGAGACTACGGACGCCCCCCGCCCGCTCTGAAGCTCTAGAAGGGGTTGCTTCGGTGGCAGATACGTCACGCTTCAGGGGCCTCCACCTCTCGGGTGCGTCCCTTCCCCCCGCCTTCCGTCGTCGCACGTCTCCTCCGCAGTACATTAGGTAAAGCATGAGCGGTGATTCAGCCAGTCAGCTGTTCGCCTTCGTTTTAGCCGGTCGTGTTTTGGAGAGCGTAAACAACCTCGATATAAACATAATACTATCTATTCAACGCGGAAATATTCCCTTTTTTCTTTGAAGTTATAATAACACGGCAGTTCTTCCTACATTTTATCAATAATTAAATAATTATTTAGAATCGTTTTTTTTTTATAACCGAAAGGACTGTGCGAAGTACAAAAAAAATCTCGAGTGCAAACGAAATTTGTCGAAATCTTAACAGAGTGGTGTTAATATTTTTGAACAATTCGATTTGAATAAAAATTGTGTGTGCTAGTTCCCGGGGAAATCTCTTTCGTCTGAAAAGTTTTCATTCATAAAAACAACAACAACAAAAAAAATGGCCACATACGCTACCTTCAAGCACGTCGAACTCCATAAAGTCGGTTTCGGAAAAAACAGGTGAGTGCTACAATACAATAATTATTGTGATGATTTTTACTGTTGGATAATATTTTTGGTTGAGGGGTAAATTTGGGGAAAACGTCCCCGCCCTTGACCCACTGCATGGCGTAGTCGAGAAGAAAATCCATAATGTTCGCACCCCCACGTCCCACGATCCCGCAGCATCCCCAACAGCTTTGACGTTCATCCAGAAACAAAGAGATGACGCCGGCTATCACAAATAATATGTTGAGACTTCTTTAATTCATATTATATTTCTCTTTGATCTTTTTCATCTTCGTTTTAATTCAAATCGATTTCTCAACCATCATCTTTGAGTATCCACTCGTGGAAAATAATTAAACCCTTTAAGTAATATCATTTTTAAACTAGTAAAAATTCTATAATTTTATCCTATTTGTATGCACATTTTTTTCTGAATTGGAAATTAAAATATGGATGAAACAACACATTTGGAAAATTCTTTAATAATTGCCTTTCATGAATATCTGAATTATGTCGTGTTTTATCCCAAAATATTAAAATTTATCTCGCTCTATTATATTTTAATATGAATTTTGCTAAACCAAGTAAAATTATTTGTTTACTTTGTGAGTAGGTAATTTATGTTTTCCTACTTAGCTAAAGATGCGTCCCATTAAGTAGTATAGAGTTGCGGTCTATGAAGAAACCAAATAATTATAGCATATTTTCACTTTACTATCCACATTTCAACGGTTGTATAAACAACTGTTAAAAACTCTTAACTGTGTTGTTCATGTATATTGCTTTTTTAACAGAGCTCTAAAATCATGTAGTATTAAAAATTATAATCTTTAAATAACGAAATGTCTAACGAATTATAACCTAGTTTTGCGATGGAACCTACAGGGTATAACCGAAAAAAAATATTTAGAATTTATAAATAAACTAGCTTTTCCGACAAACGTTGTCATGTGTTCCTAACTATATGAATATTGAATTCGAATTTGTACAATAATAAGCTTATTACCTTTTAAACAATGTAGTTCCAATTGATGCGTCTGTTTTAAACCATGTATATTCCACCAGCATTCTGTCAATCGCAAAAACTATCTAACAATTGACAGCTTTTGTCAAAATTTAAAATGGAATGAAAATTATATGGAAAAAGTACTAATAAGGTTGCCAACGTAGAGTTTTCTTTAATTTTCTAATTTTTCACGTAACTTTCTTAATTTTTCTTTCATAAGAACCTTCTCCTGATAAAAGCCAACACGACAAAAACGTATTGGCGAAATCGGTCCAGCCGTTTAGTTGCGATGCGATGACCACGGAAAATAGCTATCCATTTTGATATATAAGATAATAATTTTGAAGGCACGATTGATAAAGAGACCCCAAACATCAAAAATGGGTTTCAATCACCATTTTTCAATATTGCACTGTCTTTAGTTAAAAAAAACTGTCTAATGACTCCTCCTGATAACGTTCAGGTATTTTGGATGGGTTGTGCATAGAAAGTTACAACTTTATTGAATTTTGACCTATTTCGTGTATAAGCTTCAAACATCCTACATAATACACACACATATTTGTCGCGCGTTCGATATCCCATAATTATTGTGTCGGATTTTGACATATCAATATAAAACTATTTCCCCTTGAAAAAAGAATAAACGTTCCAAAGTATGGCTATTTTCGAGAAATCCCATCCAGTATGGGTAGGTATGTGGCAATATTTATTGGTCTGCCACAGCTGATAGAAGATAACCCAGTTCACCCGGTATACATAATTTGGTTGGGTACTTCTTTATTGTACAAGGTTTTGGGTACTTTGTTTATAGGTCGAAATGACTCTTCTTTTTATAGTTAGAACTTGAAAAAATCCTTATTTATATAATTTTTTCGTGTTCCAATACCGGTTTCAAAATAGACCTACATAAGTGAAACTATTTTGTATGCTTAATAACCGAAAATAAAAAGTCTTAATGACATCGTTATTAAAATTGGAATTGGATCGGAATCGAGATGTAAATGCCATAGGCCTTTCTTGAATATGGAATCGATGTGATCCACGTCATCGGTTGACCAAGGTTCTTTATCATTTCATTTAATCTATTGAGGGATATTTTTTTTAACAAACATTGTCTGCATAAATTCAATATTGGGCATATTAGACGGAGACCACCAGAATACACGGTTAACAAAGCGATGACTATAAATCTCCCTCGACCTCCATCAAGAGGGATGCCCAAAAATACACGGATGCAACTGCCTAGACGAGAGTGTCATAAGAAATAGAAGAGATAATATACCATGAGAACGAGAAGAGCCGACCCTAGCAGCCTCCAGAGGCAGTAAGCTGGGACAAGTGCCAGGAAGAAGAAGATTGTTTGTCTGCAGACACTATATATTATAACAATAATCGACAATGTTCAAACGTGCATAGGTTCGCTTTCGACTCGTGAAGTATGAAAATAATTTCTCCGTTATCTCGCCATTGCCATAATATAATCGCAGCACACTGCCTAATAAAAATGCAACCCAACACTTCGGCTTGGATATTAATAATTAAATTGTGATGTGCAAGTCCGAACCTCTTTTAGTCTTAGCCGTCTCTACTCGGTTGAAACTGGAACAAGCGCATTCAGCAATGCGTTGTAAAAATTTAACTGTTCTTCGTAATATCGTATGTTGATGCGGTATTTTGTACGTTCTTCTGGCCATTTATTTAGCATGTTAAATGGGTTTTTAGGTCCGAAATGCGCTCAAAAACTCCGTTTGGGAAGATTTATCGAAGTTGATTACAAATTCGGTAGATTTGTTCAAGAATAGTTTCTCTTTAAATCTGTAGTTGCAAACCCAATCATAGTTGTAGCTTGAGTTGTATTTTAGTAAAATGATCTGAAGAAATGGTCGAATTATTTAGCGGAACAGAAATCTTAAGACTCTAAAATAAAATATTTTATCATTGTTTAGATTTTTTATTGTTATTTGCTTTCTTTGCCGGACAGCCAGGCATTGACTGGTAATTTCTAATTCACGTTCTAACTCAACGCAAGAAGCTCTTGCTTAGAAGTCTTAGAACTTAATCGGTTGCCAGTAGTTACGCATCTAATGTATTGGATAAAACATTTTCAGAATAGCGAAATGTCAAAAGTCTCAATAATAATTGGATACGACGCAATTCAATCGTCTGTTATTCGTTTCAGAATAACCGTCAATATCAGTTTTGAGTCAGTCTTATACATCCACTGCTTGACGATAGCTTTTTTTTGGCATAATGCTTCCAGAATTTAGTATAAATTCTGAATTTGACATTTAAAGGATGAATATTATTGATTAAAAAAAGATTCAAGCGAATGGCTAATACGTGCTATCAATATGGCTCTTCTAGGACGGACAAATAGTCGAGATCAAATCCATCTACGTTTGAACCCCAACACAATACATAATGACAATTTATTTCTCGTTTCTCCCACCAATTCTATGAAAATAATATTATCTTCTTGTGACACTATTGCACGGGACAAATAACGGGTGACGAATCATAATGAAATGCAGACAATATTGGACGTTACGTCTAAAAATTCTAGCAGATAACTCAACGTAATAAATTCTGGCGCTTCGGAATTTTTCTATTGTGTCGCGCGTACAGGAATTTTATCGTTCCAGCACACGCACTCTCTAAATCGGGAAGCGTGGCAAGTCTTACATCACTCCTGCATACTTGGGTTAAGTCATATAAACATAGTCCCACTTTGATTTATTGACTCTTTTTTTTGAGTATTTTTTATCGATATGTTTGTTTTAGATTTAGCTCTTCCATCCAGTCCTGGAAGAGACGTTGATGGGTTAATCGTGTCTGGTATCTCAAGATTATTGTAGTGTTTGTATTGTAGGTACACGACAAATAGACTTTATAAAACAAAACAGAGCGCCTGCATTAGTGTACTACCTATTCCCTATTCTATTCTGAGAGATCAAGTCTACAGAGTATTTATGTATACTGCTTACTGACTAGAACGTCTTGTTTGCCCGTCTGTCTGGTGTTTTGGGCTTGTACCTACCAGGAACACTGCGGGGGTAGCGGTTGCTTCTATTTGATATTCTCGGAGGTGGTAGAACCTCGAATATATACCAATATTTTGAAGGACTTGTTGATTTTTTGGATAGATGCGTGCTAAACTTTGGTTATTCAATTTACTCTCAAACATCGCACGTAGGTTCTTCCATTCCCTGGTTTTTGATTGATCTATCACAATCGGGTCTGCGATTCAAATATTTTGCCTCTCTTTGGATATGTTTGCATTGCACTTTTCACCAAAATCCTAACCCCGCATTATATGCCTGGATATTCCTGCGAACTTCCTGCAAGGTTTACGGAACGAATATTCTTTTGCTGTAGGTAATGAATAGATACATTCTTTATGATCTTCTGTGTATGTTGTTTTTTGGTTAACGTTCTTTGACATTTTTAGAAATCTCGTACGCTTCCAAATTTCTACAACGTAATTCCTGAATTTTTTCAGTTTAACATTTTAATGTCAGCTTTTTTCATTATTAGCAAAAATATCTATATAAATGTTCGACATCTGGTCTATTTTCTACAACAATCCTTTATGTGTGACAGAAAAAAGAAAGATTCAATCCCATTCTGCTATTTTTATATACTAACATTGAAAACGGTCTTATTTGACGGATGTTGGTGAAAAACCATGGATTGAATATTAGAAATCAAGACAATCGTACATAGTGAAACGAAATGAAATTACGCTGTCCGAGTGCAAATAGAGGATGTCGAAATTAATGTGCAGTCTCACCCAATTTTCACCGGCCATTACCATCGTATTTCCATAACCTCGAATTCATTGTTTTAACACAGATCGTATATATTATGATTTTCTCGATTGCAATCTCGTGAATTAGACCCGAGATGAATCTTTCTCCCTATAATTATTATAATAACCGTAATGTTGCGTAAAATTTCCGGTAGTCGATGTGCCACTGATGTTTACATGGAAGATGCGAATAACGAATGTTTTTTTATTGTTTGCATTTACCTATTCTTGTTTGTTTGGACTTCTTTTGTTTTTTTTTTTGTATCGTTAATAAGTAGTGCCGCTTTATTCAATGTTATTATTGTTCATAGTTATCTAGACGTAATTGAAGAGATAGTTGATTATGCAAGGAGCATTATCGCTCCGCGTTTTTCTTTGTCTAGGTTAGCTGTTGGGTTCGGATCTTCTTAGGCTATAACCTCTTTTTCTTTATTCGTATCTAGCTTTCTGATTGTTAGTTCCAAATTATTTTTAAATATTTATTTGGAATATTCATGGTAATTGTCTGCTTTTGATCGATGATCTACATTCTTTGTAACCATACCAATTAGTTTTGCTTCCTCTATCTCCTGATTGTAGGTATATCTGTTACAAGTCGCTTCGTATTAATTTTTGTAGGGATCATTAATTGTAGATATTTTGAATTTGAATTTAGACATACCATTATCAAAATAGATCCTATTGTTCAGTGTTCATGGCCCAACTTTTTGATCTCGGCTCAATTCTCGTGCTCAAACCCCGTAACATTTTACTTGTATAATTTTACTTCGTAGAAATCTAGTTTTACGTTATGCCTTTTACCGTCATCAACTTGCATCATAAAAATTTTAATGTGCACTTTTTAATTAGTTTAGGATGTAAGAAATTATACTTTTATAAATTATACTCCTTTAGTTGAGTAATAAAGAAATGAATAAATATTTTTGCAAGACAATGTATGGGCTCTGAAGTATAGGCATCTCTCAACTTATGAATGCGTACAGCGTACTGCACAATATGAAAGGTTTATGGACACGCGAATACAATAGAAATTGTGTTTTACCCATTTGTTAATAATTTACCACGTTGTTTCTGCTGCACTTGCCATCGTAACGAGCAAGCGAAGCCCCCATCAACAGCTTCTTGTCTGTGAACATGTATTTTGCATGCGTGTACGTTATTAAAGCCCTCGTGTATCTACGGATTGTTTTAATCGATTTTTACTAATCCCCGTCACGGTCTGGATGATCCCATAATTTGATCCAAGCCCATTCCAATTTTTCTTTGAACCCTCTTTTGCACTCGATATTGCCAACGCTAAAGATTTTTTCTTGTATCGAAGCTGCGAAATAAATGGAGGGAAAGATAAGTGAAATATCATCAGAGTTAAAAAAACGTAGCTCTTATTACAGGAGATCGAATAAAAAACCTAATTTGTTTAAAATAATTTAGAATAGAACGCTATGACTAACCTTGTCGAAAGCCTTTTTGAAATCGGTGTAGTAGCTGTCGACTTGTATTCTTCTTATCATACTGTTAACTGCGTAAAGCTAGGTTCGTCAATATGAATGTAAAGCATAATGACAGCCAAAATTGACGATCCGAACTGCTGTGCCGTTGTTTTGAGGGTTTAGTTGGGTCTGTATTATTCCATATTTGCTTTATCAGCTTTTTGGCGCTATACAATTTATACGGAATCATTTCCTGCATAACATAAAACTATTTTACTAGAAATCTCTTAAGTTTTTGCTTGGGTTCGTAACGGTTCACCGAATATTTATCGAGTTTATTCAATGCCCATAAAGTCTACACTTACGATGATAATGCATTATTTTCCGTCTTCGCGGTGTCTTGTTGGGCTTTTTGTGTATGCCCAATAAACCACTCGGCGGTGAAGTGGCCGTATTGACAATTCGTGTTCGCTTATCCGACCCTCTTATCTAATCTGAGAGAGATCTTTAACTTTTGGAAGCCGCCGAAGAAAGTGATAATGGTGAACGGTGTTTTTTTTACGAACTTCGTAACTTTGGCTTATCAGATTCGATGTCGGCCACTGTCTCTATTTCAAAACACCACATTTTTTTCTTATTATTGATATGAACGTCTTTTCAAAGGTATTAGGTATACTTACACGTTGGTCGCTTTTTTATAAAGGTATTGTTTCGAAAAATAACTATCCTAACTTTCTACTGTCCGTTTAAAATTGAACTCCTAAGCGACTGGGAAGTTTTTTTCAAAAAGGTTTTTATTAATGGTGCTTCAAGAATGGTTAAGATGAAGTTGATTCAGTAGATAATGTACATGTATTTATGTAGAATGTAGAAAAAATAAAACAGTTTGACATAATTCACGCTTGTAAAAGCTTTTGTTGTGATGCATAAAAATGTTCAGCACCCAGGTTTGAACCTATGACCTCATAAAAGTGTTCCTTGCGACTTCATTTACGACGTATTATATGTTGTAAGTTATTAGTGAGGGGTGTATCCTTTATCCATGGCATTGGTGTTCGTGCAAATAATATCATAGGTAGAGTTATTCTTTTCAGTGATCGATATGTAACGAATCAAATTTTCACATTGGATATCATTACATTGGGTACTTGTCAGTTTGTTATGCTTTACATAACATTCTCAAGTGACTGACAGGAAGTTCCTACTCAAACCGTACCACCAATACCCATCCGGAGAAAGGAAATAGTTTGCCGCTAAGCCTTCTAGAATTTCATTTCCGATTTGAAGGGAGATCTCTATCATGTTATCATCATGAGTTTAGTTTGTGCTGACTGCTAGATTAGTATCACTTCGGCAATCAATATGGTTATATATCTATATTCAAATAAAAATTAGTTTAGTTCGTTTTGATCTATTGAATGTTTTATTAAATTCTCCGGGAGATTTTACTGTCCCTGTAAAGAACCAATTGGCTCTAGAATCTCGGATTGAATGGTTGGATCTAGAGTCGTTCGAGGGGATCAATTCCTTCCATACTATGGTTTTATGGGATTTGTAAGGTAACGTCTGAAACTTCACGTCTATGCAGAATGCGATTCGATCATCATCGCACCTTTTCAGGTTCAATATGATGGTTTGAGTGTTGTCTGGGATACTGGATTATGTCTTTCATGGTTGTCTTCTGCGAGATGCCTTTAACCTTTTCTTGGCTTGTCCTTATCTTCCGCTTCCAACGATTATCGAAACACTTCTCTCCATGAATGATGCAAAGGTGCGGTTGGCTATAGGCTAGATATATTGGGAAAACGGCCTAAATCGTTGATGGACACAATGCCAAAATTTATTAAGAAAAATATTCAGCGTAGATTTTTGAAAAGGCTCTGGAATAAGGATTTTGGAAGGAATTAAATTAAAAGTAGGTATGCCATGTATTAGAGGCGTCTTACTAACCCTCTATATTCTGGCCGACCTTTCCGTGTCTCCACCTCCTCTCTTCGGTCAAGGGTAGCCGAAATGTTTCGACATTGAAGTCGCCCCTTTTGGCTTCTACGCAATGGGGTAGTTAATATTTCTATCTGTGTAGAAAAAAGTTGTATTTTCGATAACGGCCTAACTGGGTCATTATTTGCGTAAATTTATTATGTACGTTTCTAAATTGCGTTCCATTAATCGCACTATGATACCTATATTATATAGTTGAGGCCATGAATTGATTTTTTGCTGAGACTTTTCTCTTCAAGATAGACTGAATTATAGAATGCTGATATAGATTACTCTGTTTTATGTAGAATCGGATTTTTTTAATAAAATGGATCTTGGCTCACCTAAATTGATCATAAATACACTCTCGATATCTTTCACTTGTGTTGTGAAAGAGGAAGGCGGTCAGCACCGGGGATAATATTTTACTGTACAAACGTGTCCTAAACTATTGATGAAATTTTTGCAAAACAGCGTTTTGTTTTCAGTCAACCTGACACATGTCATGATTATTGCAAGCGTAATTTCATTTGACAAATAATACTTTCGGAATTAGAATGCGTTCTCCAAGGCGCCAAGACCATTGGGCAACCAAGGCACATCATTTAGTACAGTGGAACGCAAATCTTTTGAAATATCAGTACTCCATCTATTCGAATGATGCTTCGAAAATCAGCCTTAGTAATCTTCACCGTTCCTCAGCGCAGAAGATAATTCGCGTAGGTAGGTATCTAGAATTATAACTGGCCCATAATTTCCCAGTATCATCCTTTGACTCTAGAACAATAATAATTATTAGACCTAACCGTAGATCTCTCTCTGTCTTAATTTGTTAATCAAATTGAATCTCCGTTACCAATCTCACACAGAAGGCAGCCGTGACCGATGCGGAAATAATGGTGCTACCTTCTCTTCTCGCTACAAGATAGAAACGCTTTAATCTGCTGCTAATATTATTTAGAACTCCGTTCCTTTAATTCGTTGTACGTTATTTTGAGTTCAATAATTATAATAGATGTGTTTTGCATTTAAATCAATCTTATTTTGTGGAAATAGTTGGTTAGGAATTAAACTTACTATCGAAATTATAGGCTCACGGGTAAATTCACTCAAATACATGACAGCAGTCGCTGTCTTTAAATTTGGTTGCTCTCTTGTTCTCAATAATTTCCAACTTTTATCTCTATATTTCATTAATAATTATTAAATATCTACTTGTTGCATACATGATAGTTTTTGACATGTTGAACATGTTGAGAATTATCATGATAAGGAGTTTCGGAGACTTAAACGTTACCACCTAATGGCGAACGTTGTTAACGTAAAGTGTAATATCTACTTGTTGCATACATGAGAGTTTTTGACATGTTGAATATGTTGAGAATTATCATGATTAGGAGTTTCGGAGACTTAAACGTTACCACCTAATGGCGAACGTTGTTAACGTAAAGTGATCAAATGAAGTGGTTGGTGACCCAGCGGTTACAGCGCCGGCTTTCGTACTGCGGACGTCGTGGTTCGATCCCAGGTGCCGACCATCTTCCTCTTTCACGACACAAGCTTTCAGTAGCTTACTGTGAAAGAGTCAAGGAGTGTATTTGTGTTCACTTTGAGTGAGCACAGATTCATTAAAAAAAAAAAAAGATTAAGATCAGCTTTCGAAATAACAGTAGAAGACGGTCGTAAACCCGTAGTGGTTTTGTTAAATTTAAAAATCGAACATCAGTAATGAATTGTTAGAGTTTTTAGATGTTACATATTCGTTAAATCCACTCGCACACATGCATATTATTTTAGCTCATTTTTTCCTTTTAAATGGTTTGTAGATAATATGTCTTTTTAATATATCCACTTTTGTATTTGTATTAACTTCTTTATAACATTTTCTTTTCTTCTTCTTCTTCGTGACACCCTTTCCGTAACTTATCGCCTCTTCTGTCTTTTGAAGTCAGCTCTTACTCCCTAAGGTTTTATAATTTATAACCATAATCTCAGTTAAATCAGTAAAAATCAAAATATTTTTGTTAATATTGCTTTATTCAATAATAATTCCTAACCCTGTGAAGTGGTACTTCATTCATAAATACTGAAATGGGTATATCGTATGGCTATTTGGAACTTCTTGCAGCTTTTCTTTCTGATTTCTTGTATCTTGAACTGAACACTAAAGGCGGAAAAGTCCATTCCTTTTTCATTATAAGCATGAAATAGTTTCCTTTTTCATTATAAGCCTCAAATAATTTCATTATAAGCACCTTAAGTCCATTCCTTTTTCATTATAAGCATCAAATATAACTGAATTTATTATGTTCTTGTATTAAAAGAACTTTCAAGTATATCAATTAATTGTTCAAGAATTTTTACCATAGGAATTTTACGAAACATTGAAAACTAATTAGCGTTTATTTTTATTAATACAGTTAACATTGTACGCGACCATCTCGATTCTGTTTACTTTTAAGTGGCTTTTAATTTAATTTCGTGTAATCGTGTCTTATTAATTAAATTGCAACCATTAATCAAGTTCACGCTGGTCGCCCCGAACCGATTCG
This sequence comes from Mystacides longicornis, assembly GCA_963576905.1. Taxonomy (NCBI): domain Eukaryota; kingdom Metazoa; phylum Arthropoda; class Insecta; order Trichoptera; family Leptoceridae; genus Mystacides; species Mystacides longicornis. The sequence continues at coordinate 24,472,999 of OY756432.1, read as the reverse complement.
GTCGAGATTAGATTAGATTTTCCGATCTGTTGCGCATCTAACAATATGTTATGTTTAATTTATTCCATCTAAAATAATCAAACCAAAAACAACAACATCCCTCTTGGTATTAAAATTAGGATTTGCTTATATTAGTTCACTCATTGCTTTCCAAGCAATCCTTCTGATTTCCTCATGTACGATAGCAAAAGTTACAGCTCTTTCGACGAGATTTTTAACCGTTCACCTTTCTAAGACACATTTGAATATATCAGAATGTGTTAACTAAGCTATAGGCGGTTGTCAACCTTTAACCCTACTGTCTTCTGACAACTTCATTTCTTTGTTTCAATAGTTCATACTCGTAAGCAGATACTATTCTTTAATTTGTACTGTGCAACATGTCCTAGAATTCATTCAGGTAAATCTTACTTTAAAAATAACACGATACGTTTCGTTTTACTTAAAAATATAACCGCTTTTTCAGGTTACATATACTGAAATATGATAGGATGAGTTTTTTTTTGTCTTATGTAGCGTGAAAAAAAAACCTTTGTCTCGAATACTTTGATGTCTTAAACAAAGCTGTCGTCTTTCGAATCCTTTGCCACAGCGTCTCGAGTAATCTATTGCTGTTTCCATTACGGAAATTTCCGTCTTTTTTATTCTTTTAGCAAAAAAACAAATTGCCTCTTCTAATTAATGTAACAGCGTTTACTTAGTTATGGGCGGTTACCCAACGATTTCACAACATACATGTCTGCGCGTTATGGGTTTAACTTCTTATCTCTGGAATAAGTACGAATGTTTTCATACATATTTATGATATTATTACGCGGATTAGAATTAACTCGGTTCCACAGACAGACTTTCTTATCTGTCATGTCGTTCACTATGCACCAGATTTATCTGTTCATCTATTGTAGTTAGAAAAAGTTTAATCAAATTTTTGCGGTTATAGTTGTTTTTTTTATCATTTCTTTGTAACCAAGTTATGTGGTTTTTATTCCATCGATAATAATCTTTGATAAACAAAAAATATTGTATTTCCATGCAAAAAAACACTCATTTTGTTGAAAACCTCCCAAAATATTTCTGAATAATTAGGTACATAATAGGGTGTATTTAAACCAAACGAAGAAAGGAAATAACAATGAGAGAGAACTGTCATCGCCTACTTCTTAGTTATTGGTTGTAATTATTTCCATTGGTGTCCAGTTTCAACCGTAAAAGAAAAATAAGTAGGTATGCTCTGTTTCTGGGTAGATTCGGCTCTATGTTCGTTTGGTGTTAACACACAGATATTTTTTGAACAAGTTCATGTTTGCCCATTCACCTTTGAAGCTTTCGCAGAAGAAAATTTACAAGACGGACAGACGTTGAGATCCTGAAATATTGTTATTCATACTTTTTGACGCAAACATTTGTTCGTGAATATTAAGAATTAAAGGCACAAGGATCTATAAAAATACAAGATTCGGTTGCAAGTTCTTATTAGATATTATTATCAACCATTTTAAACAAAAAAAAAGACTAAAAATAATGTTTGTGAGTGATTTCTGCCAGTCATCAGCGTAAGTGTGTAATTGTTGAGAATAAAAATTTGCTTTTGGACGATTCAGTTTGGGATGACTATTATTCTGAAATGAAAAACAGACGATTGAGTTGCTTCGTATCCAATTTTTATTGAGACTTTTGACATTATTTCTGTATTCTGAAAAAGTTTTATCCAATACATTAGTTACGTAACTACTGGCAACCGATTAAGTTCTAAGCAAGAGCTTCTTGCGTTGAGTTGGAACGTGAATTTGAGAATACCAGTCATTGTATGAATGAGGTACGGTGCTTATATTTCTATCAGGCCTGAATAGAATTACCGAAAACTTACCGAAACTCACCATATACTTGTTAAATATACCTTATATCATCTCTATCTTTTTGTCGTAACTATTACGTTATCATCGTTGAGACTACTTTGTTCGGGAATTATTGCTAGTTGCCGTGGAATGTGTCGGGAGGTCTCTAATAAAAACGTGTGATTCGTCGTGAGAAGCAGCAGCACTGAGTGTGTGTTTTGATTTTTTTTATCATTTATGTTGATAATGTTATCAAACGCCTTTTGATTTATTATAATAATCTATTGTTCTCTATAGACATATCATGGATGGTTTGTAATATTCATTTCACTCACGTTCTAGCATGCGTCTCACGTTTATTGATCATATTATACGTAATTAATGTCCAAATATTTAGATTACATGAGATTATTCGCATTGAAGAATAGGAAACACGACACTTTCTACATTTACTTTGGTCTTGCTGTTGAAGGCTTCGTTAGTTATATAGTAAGAAGAAAATTGTGGGATGATTATCGAAAGTTCGCTGTGTTTTTAGCCTTTAGCAAAAGCCTAACGCACTGGGTTCCTAGGGAGTGATCCGTCATCTGACAAGACGGCAGTTTTTGAAAATATTGACAATGTTCTAAACTGACATAACTAGGTACTCACCGCTGTTTATAGTAGCGCTGTTTTCGTAGGAAAACAGACCATTACCGACAGACATTCTCCTGTGATCTTAAGTATATGAATATTGAATTCGACTTTGTATAAAGATAAATTAATTACCTTTTGACCAATAATATTCCGACCGATGCATCTGTTTTAAACCATATAATTTTCCATCCGCATTCTGTCAATCGCATCAACTATGAGACAACTGTCAGTTTCTTTCAAACACCAATTTAATGTCAAAATTGGAACTAAATTATATTGCAAAAATCACCAAGAAAGTTACAAACTTTGGGTTTTCTTAAATTTTCAAATGCTCCGCGCAACTTTCTTATACTTTTTTTTTTATAATAACCTATCAATAGTAAATACAACATAGGTATTATCTATATTTTTTTGTCATTCACAACCTAGCCTATGTGTAGAAATCCTGGAGAGTTTTAAACGGTGAGAAAATCTGGAATAGTTGCGAGGAAAATAGAAAAAAAAACGAACATGAACTTTTCCTACCTGTCGAATGTGTCATAAAAAGGATCATTATTTTTGTGGTTTTAATCTTCTATATAATAATTCAGAAATGTTTGTGTGCTTTCTATCGTATATGTGAACATCACGCCTAAACGGCTGAACCGATTTCACTAATTCTTTTTTTGTCGTGTTGGCTTTTATTAGTAGAAGGTTCTTATGAAAGAAAAAATTAAGAAAGTTGCGTGGTAAATCTACATAATAATTTAGAAATGTTTATTTATTAGCTTTTTACTTAATGTCATCGCATCACGCCTAAACGGCTGAACCGATTTCACTAATTCTTTTTTTGTCGTGTTGGCTTTTATCAGTAGAAGGTTCTTATGAAATAAAAAAATTAAGAAAGTTGCGTGGTAAATTGGGAAATTAAATAAAACTCGCATTAGCCCCTCCTTCTCTATCTAAATAATAATTCAGAAATGTTTTTTTATTTTGCTTTTTACCGTATGTCATAGCATCACGCTCAAAATACAAATGCTACGTCAGATATGAATCTGCACAGAGCCGTGCAAAATGCCGGAGAAGGTTCTTTAATACAATTTGCTGCATTAACTTTAATATATTTAGCTGCGTTTGTTCCCACGCCTCCTTCAGGCAACGGGTAGATGGTGAGTCGTCATAATGTCAGTTGTTACTGAGCGCTTTGTGTCTGAAACTATGTCGGCCGTTTCGTAACACCAATTTAGCCAAAGTTCGACGTGAATTATGAATGAAAGTTTGTTTTTAGGGTTAAATTGTAGGAACGCATTCTCATTAATAAGGGTTAAATCATACTCCATTATAATATGGATGTTTTATGAGCTATATAAAGTTTGTTCGTTTGGCCTTTGGATGGAAGAATTGTTTTCTTTTTTTTTGGGTAAATTCTTTGATAGTTGGTAATCCATAATTAACTAGGAAAAATTAAAAGAATGTATTGTTTCTATCATTAATATTTTTTGACTAATCGTGCTTCAATATTTCTATTCGAATCTTGTATTAGGTACACGAAAGCTTTAGCTAGAAAGCTGTGAATACTGATAAAAGTTACGTGTGAAAAATCAATGTACATTTTAATCAATGATTATGTGCTTTGAGTTAAATGGTTTTATAAAGGAAAAATATATTTTGCAATAGGCAACCTTACAAGAAAACATGACTGTTTTACTAGCGTTATTCTGAATAGAAATTGGTTTTTACGATTGGTTTCTTGAGAATCAATGTCATTTTTTAGTCGCTCCCTTTATGCGATAATGATAATGTTTCAATACCATTAAGAGTAAATGGGGTACGCAGAAAATAATGTTATATGGAAAAAAACTACCCTCATGCTTCTTTAACTTCATTTTTCATTGTGATCCCCCCTCAAACTATGTAGTTACTCATCTTAGTACGTAAAAAAGCGAGTGAGAATTCTTATAAGAAAGACAAGTTTCTACTTCACCTACTTTCCGACTGAGCTTTGGGGGATGGTTTTCATTTATAGGTCACGCCTGGGTTTTTCCTGCATACTATTATATGGAAGTATAAGTATAAACATATTCTATTTCGAAACTTCGTACTATTATAAGTTGTGGAGTAAAACTTTTTGATTGGGATGATATCAACTTGTTCACAATTTATGATTGAATGTCATGTCATCCGACACGAACAACAAGGTTATTTCATTTCACAGCCGAGTATTAAAGTCTGATGGGCGAATTCTATAATGTGGTCTGTCTTTCGGAAATACATCACTTAATCCAAATTGTGCCCATCCATGTTTTCACGTAAGGCTTCGTTTTAATCCACCCCCAAATGACATCAGTCTAGCAGACTCTGGTCATGACCTATTTTTCCGCCAATAAACTACATTTTTCTTTACAAATATGAAGTAATGAAAAAGCCAAGACAGTGCAAAATAAAACTAATGTCTCTTTGAGACAGTACATTACAACACAATATACAATTTTCCTTCTAAGACAATATGTTCCCGTACTAATGGACAGTGTCAAATTTCAAGGATCATTCAAATTTGTTAAAATATGATCACTTAAGTACGTAATTAGTATCTTAAGTATTCAATTTCTAGCCAATAGATTTTACCCCGTGTCTTCCACTAACAATATTCAATCTTAACTCCTTTGAAACTACGGGAAGTTAACGCTTTTAACGAAACTGACTTTGTATTCAGGTAGGCACTTTGAATATCTTTTAACGTTTGGGTAGAGGTTAGTTCTTACATTTCTTTTAACCTTTTAGGAAATTTGGCATTTCTCTCAAATGTGGACCAAATACTCAGTTCACCTCTCGCACGAGGTCGCGTCATGTTTTAAAGACGTATGATCTTTTTTATCTATGACCGCCCGCGTGCGCGTCTTGTCAAACCATACATTATTATCTATATGGCATTATTAATAATAATTATTTATTATTGTCGATGCACGATCCAAAAGAAAGTCATCATGAGTGATACAAAAATGTAGATATTATAATATGTAATCGTTGGGTGTTCGATATGTGATTGATTTTTTTGCTGTGTTAAACTTTCTGGGGAATAGTAACAAAGGACCAGCCACGTATTAAGTATTGAAGGCTTGTTTTTATTTTCACATCAGCTGTTAGCAAGCATTCAAGCTGTGCCTAACTATATTTATGATGTCTTTAGAGCATTCTTCAGATTAAATGTTGAATTTTACTGACATCAATTAACGTCCGTATTAATATCTCTGGCATAACTTCATAACTGCACTTTCACAACACATACATCATAATGCATTTATCAACTTTCAGTTAACTGACTGCAAATTACGGCCCATTACTCCATCCCAGGTTGGATATTTTAGTAGCATTATAAAGCTTCTCTAAGATTTAGAGTGCTCTCTCGGTTTATATTCAAATTCCTCTAGGTACTATCGTTATAATAACACGAGTTGGTTAGAGTTAATTTCCCCACTAAGTACAGTGTTGCGCTACCGACGTAGGTAATAATTGCACTTCGGGCGGATTTCCCTCTTGCGATTCGGCCGCAGGTGAGATAAATTTGTGTACCTCATTATGGCTATTTCACACTTATTTGGTTTTCATTTCGGTCAAAGCTCTTCGGTTACTATCGGTCCGTAAGTGGATACGAGCCGATGGGAAACGTGTCGTTTGGGCATCCGTTGTAGGTTAAGTACCGACGTCGGTATAGTCATTTCACTTCGGGCGGTTTTCCCTCCCGCGATTCGGCCGCAGGTGAGATTAAATATAATTTGTTTCTCATTACGATCGTCCGTTTGCGGGGGTAATTATTGTAATCCATAGACCGAGTGAGTCGTTGTGTGAAAGTAAAATGACTTAATTTCAGAGTCTGCGAGGGATTTGATAGCCGCAAATCCAACGTTGTAGCCTTGATTCTTAACAAAGTCTCTATCCTATAATGTCTTACTTGATGTAATTGATAGTTACTTAGCCATCTATATTGCCATATTAATAATAGTGCTAGGCACATAATGTATTTTTCAACTCGTTACGTTAAACATGTTTTCAATTAGTTTTAAATTAGGACCTATTTTAAGGGCAAACATTTTCTCTCAATACCAGTTCGTTCTTTTATTGAGGTATCCTTCATCACCTTCTTGGAGGTTTTCCTATTATTATTTTTTTCCTGGAGATTTATTAGAAATACAAAACTTAATAGTCTTTTCCCTACAATCTGTTCTCGCAATGTCATCTATATTTCACGATTTAAGGGTATCGCATTTTTATGCCATTACAGTGGTTGGAAGGACCTGAAAATGGCATATCACTTTCTTAGAAATGGTCATCTACTCGAAGGCTTCCGTTCAATTCTCCAATAGTTTTCATTTAAGACATCTGCCCTAACCAAATTGAACCTGTCCGTATAATCAAATTGATTTATTTCTAACTTGAAATAGTCACAGAAATTACCTAAATCTATGTAACTTGTAAGTAATTAACGAAAAATGAATGTTTGTTTTATCTCACCAGTACTGTATAATGAATGGCTTGTTCTAGACAGGCACTTAAAGAAAGAGTACACACGCCTTACATACAATGCTTTGGTAAGAACGTTGATATGTTTTTGTTCTACTTTAAAATTCCTGGAATACTCATCTTAATGAAGACAGTCTTATGTTACTTCACTATTCACTACCGCGTCAGAGATGCTTGCTAGTTAGATCGACTTCTTTACGTTCAGTTTCTGTATATATTAACCAAATACTAAGAGCGACTTTTTAACAGTGCACTTATAATTATAAAATGGACTTCCTCATTGAGCTACTAGATGAACTAAACTACAATTCAATTTCATTTTGTGAAATTAGACAGGCGTTCCCGGTACATTTTTTATTCCCATCCAGCTCATCAGAAGTAGGCAGAAAGAGAGGAGAAAAGACCGGGCGAGCTTTTTGATGCTTTGATGAAGGCGTTACGCGGATCCCGATCGTTCCATAGATAATTGTCTAAATTACTTCAACATGGTTTTTATTACACAGAGACACGCCGACGGAATATTATACGACATGGTTCGACAAAGATATGCACCGTTGAAATTAAAAAAATAAATAATAATATGATGTGTATGTAGTATTTTTTTAATCATGTTAGGAATATTCTCATAAATGAAATTATCATGCCGATGTATGTATAGTAATTACTTCTCTTGTAGTACAAGACGGTGTTGTGCCGCTGGTTGGAATAGTTGTGCGTGTTTAACATTGTCAGCATCGGTGAGTTATGGGGTTTGTGATCTCCAGACACACCACTGCCTACTTTCATCATCCATATTGTTGATCAGTCGAAGTCTTTGGAACCCGGTCAATTTGACCTGCTCTTTTTACAGTAACAAATGTCCTTTTGTCAGCGTCAAACGTTCTTTTATTTCTAAACGCCTTACTTTTGGCTTGCTTGATTTTGATATCGTTCCAATAGATTAGAATCGTTCACACAATATTGTATACTTGTCGTTTTTGTATTTCATATGCCAACGTATTAGTATTTGACGTCAGGGGATGTGTCTTTGATATGTAGCTTGCTAAGTTTATTTAATAATTCTAATATAGGAGAACTGTTTGCTATTATATATGTAGGTTATTTGATCAGCATTTTGAAACCTTCAAAACCATGATGGTGCCAAAATTTGAGCTGTTTCATCTTGAAAATGTATTTTTTTAACTTATCTAAGAGCGTAGAGAGCTACCTGATTTTACAATAATAATCAGACTTGGCTGTAAATCATTCATTTGAAATGTCATAATTTTAAATGTTGCTAAAAAGGTACACTGGTTAGAAAATCCGTCTCGAAGGACCAACAAAAGGTGGTAGTATACTTACAAACAAAGCTCGACTTCAGTAAGTGATTTCAAATGGGAGGGAATGGTGGTGTCTTCAGCTAAAAACATTTATAATAAGAACCTCAGTCTTGTGTCACATACATCTTTAGTTTTAAGTTAAGAACCTACAATCATTTGAATCATCTTTTTGTCCGTGTGTAATTTCCGTTTGTCAAACGTAACCCAAGCCACCCTCCGAGTGAACACTCTCATTATCTGTCTGGGCTGCTATTTAATTACGCCTTGTATCATCCCTCTCGAGCACCACTCGTATATAATACACGGATAAATATAGACAAACCCGGAGTGGGAGTGTACAGAAATACTAACTGTGTAATTTTACGGGGGGTGATTGTTTGTAGGGACTTCTAATTTCGTTGATGCGTTGTTCACTGCATTTGACGGATAAAAAATGTATCTACTTACTTTATCCCTCAAGTTGCTGTTGAAAACTATTGATTTTATTCAACCTTGCTTTCCTTACGGCTCACTTTGTTGAATGTAAATCCTTGTCTTTGAATCTTTGTGTTATGCGTGTTGTTGGCGCTGGAGGTTCAGCGACCCGCGCAAGTTTAGTCCTCATGCAACACCATCCACTCGAGCATGGAGAAGATCAATGTTAGCTGTTGGGATTTTTTTCTTTATCCATCCTTTTAATTCTGTTTGATTCCAGATTTTACGAAATACTATTTTTAAATGTTAACAAAGTCTATGAAGTTAACAATTTAAAGACTGTCATTCTTTTACTATCCGTTTTTACCCCTCACGCCGTATCTCTTATGAGATACGAGAATAGACCTTCATTCTTTTCTATCCAAGCATACTTTTTTTCACCGACTTAACATTTCTCATATTTCTTTAGCTTCTGACTTGGTCTTTCTTAAGAACGGAATTGATTTTTTCAATCCACGTCATTCTTGGTCGACTGCGCCTTCTTACTCCATTTTCTCAGCCTTTATAATCTCTTTGTTTCATTCTTTATTTCAATATGCCAAACCATCACAACTTAATAACATTCGTCTTTGTATCAACACATACCTTACCGATATTCTCATTCCTTTCTTCTCCACGTCCCACAGAGTCTTTCCACGTATTTTTCTTAGATCTCTAACCTCTACTGAATTTATACGACACTTTTCTTACCGACCTTTCATAATTAAACATGCAGTGCTATAAAGCATTAAGTTCCACCGACTGTACTGACACCTTAGTTTAGGTGTGTGCATGTTTGAATAGGAAACGATTTGTTACAAGAGATTCATCCTGTAATCTACCTCTGCCTTTTCCGCGGCACTCCCGGGTCGCGCGGCAAAGGTCGCAGCATAGACTCCACGGCGCATTCCTCTTCGCACCGTTCCGCTGTGCAATCATCCGTATTATCTGGTCCTTTCTCCGTGGCTGCGTTGGATTTTCTCCAATGCACCGCTATGATTAATCGTTGTTCGGATGCCAAGGTTAATTAACTTCCATTGAAGGAGAGTAAATAGTGGATGTCTACAAATCAAATGTTTCGTTGCTAACGCACCTGATTTCCAATTACATTATGATGTATTCTCTACAGTTTTCTTGTTGTTAGGAAATCACCCGTCTAGTACTCTTTATTGGGCAAAATTTCTATAACTATGCAGTATACGTATTATCTTCTCATTGTTCTCTACGTCAACTTATTCCGATGACTTATCTCGGTGGGCTTCGAGTTAATCCCAGTCTCTTGATATTTGTAGCATTTCTTCTTATCCTCTTGATGTGTGTAGCATTTCTTCATCTCTTCGTGTTTATCTTCTTAATGTTCTTCAAAACATCTAAGGAATAAAGCTACGTCATTCCTGTGAATTGTTGGGATTTTATCATTTTTGTTATAATACGGAATTTTCTTGGTATCTTATAATATAAAGAGCTAGGCCAATCATCATTTTCTCCTTTGCTATTCGGTACAGTTTTTTAACCTTTGGATTCTGATGTTTTCCTCAATATTTCTCAGTCAGAACTTTGTCCTCTTCTCTCACGCATTTTAGAATTTTCGTTTCTCTGCTTTAAGTCAACTTTCTTCCACCAACCAATTAAAACTAGAGTTTCGGCCACTATGCTATGTGAGCTGTTAATGTATGTATATACGTTATTTTTGTATTACCTAGGGGTTGACATTATGACTTTTTCCATGGAGTACTGTTGTAAAAGGGTTATGTTTCTTTAAACGACTTCGGTTAGTTGTTAGACGCATGTGGTAATCCTATAGGTCGCAGACTGTAGTGGGGTTGTGGAGTATTGAATGTCGTCACTCATCGGACATCAGTCGGCTGAACAAAGCATTTGGGGTTCGAAGTAACGGATACGGGAATCCGGAACACCCACATGTGTCGGGGAAGAAGTACATAGAGTGGGGTCTTCGTCAACCCCGCATTATAGATGCACACTTTTAAACCTTGTGTAATTAAATATGTATGTATCCAAATTGTGGCCACTATCATTTCTGAAAGGGATACAAAATTGCTAAATGTACTTCATTTTAAATGCATCACTGGGATCACCCAAAGAAAAACTCGGACTATGGGCATTGTTAGCACTAAGCATACATATTATTTTCGTGGAGGATGCTTGCAACACCTTGCTTATGCTTCGCCAAATATAAATATGAAATTTTTGGAGGTTGAATTCATTTTTAAATATAGTTTTAGTCGAGGTGGAGTAAATGGTCGTAATATGCAGGTTTAAATTATTAAGATTATGGTAAAAAAACGGAGTTGAATACACATATTCAACATTGTTTTATTAATAAAGAATTTCGCGACCCGTACAGTCTGGCTAAAAAGAGTAGAAATTAATTATTGATGAACTAAAATGTTATCACTCTGGCAACACTGAACATAGGTTATTGTCTGACATTACAAATTTTTACGAATGTACAGCAATTATAACTGGAAAATGCAACATCCAATTCATTTTAAAAATTATTTAGTACCTTTTAATAATTTGGGTATTTTTCCGTCATTTTTATTTCATTTATGTTTTTGTATATTCCTATAATATTCAATTACAAATAAATTATAGGTTATGTTTAAACATTTTGACATTTATATTATTGAAATTCGGCCATAGAATAGTGAGCAGTTGTAAGCACCATTTTGTGGATTACAGCACCCATTTTTATCTCATTATCTCTTGTTTTTTTAACTCATTTTGCGTAAAAAAATTTCCATCTCGTTTATAATGCCATGGCTGGTACAGTTTGTTATTAAATTCTTTTAAATAACCTCTACAAAGCATTTCATATTATACCACATTGAATAGTATATTTTTTTAATATTTTGGCGGTTACAATACTTAACTTTACAAATGTAGAGTACTTATTAAATGTTGCCATACAAACGACTGCAGCGCCCTCAATTATTTTCTACTCTTTTTAGCCAGACTGTAAGTTGTTATTTCGGATACAGTCGCGTTGTGAGATGTTCCCGAAGTTGTTACATGAATGCATTTGTAAGCCTGTTTCTAGCCTGACGTTGTCTTACTTTTTGTATAAATTGTGATTGAGAACCGTTCCCTTAACTTCTGATTTTCCTTTGTTTTTCTTTATTCTTATGTTTTGATCACTCACACCCCTTTTTTAGCCTCTCCTTCTGAGTGACTGATTAACTCCAGACCATCCCAACACGTTCACTTTCATTTCACATTCCATCCTGTTATTGTGATCTCGTCTCTTATACCTGACTTATACACAACGGATCGAATAAATAAAGTTGATACTTCAGGAATTGTTTGTTTTAGGGGTACAACTCACGCCCTCACCAGACAAGTCTTCACTTACACGCGATATTTAATTAAAAATTTATTTTGGAATAGGTATCATTAATCGATCACTCTTTTTATATTGTTTTTCAATGTCTGTATCTATTTGGTTGAGGAAGAAGAACTGCTGAATTTTAATCATTATCATTTGAATATACTTTGACGTTGTCTTTACACGCAAAATTTGAGTCTTGTAGAAGTAGAAATTTTGTGCATAGATCACTCTCTCGAGAGTGGATTGCCGCGTTGAAAGAAAGAAGAAGAAATTTTGTGCATGCAAATTTAAGAGGTATCTTCTTCTTTATGTGCCATAATATCATGTCCCCCTGCCGCGTCGTCGGCTACCACTATGGCGTAGGCTTCTCTTTCCTGGGCTAACCGGAACAGTTCCTCCACTCGCTGGATTCGGGTCCACTGTCTGATGTTCCTCAGCCAGGACATCTGCTGTCTACCCACACCTCGACTTCTATCTATTTTCCCTTCCATTATCAGGTGAAGCCTTTTGTATTTGGTGTTGCGAAGTATGTGTCTTAGGTAGGACATTTTCCTTCTCTTGACGTTGGTTTACAATTAAGAGGTAGGTATGTGATGATATTGTGACATAAATACACTTCAGAAGATTTGTTTATATATTTGTGGAATCATATCAAATGAACTATTTTCGCAATATTGTAGACATTGTTTCATAAAGTGAACGTTTTCATACGCGAGAAGTTTGGAAATCGAAGGAAAATATTTCTTCCATCTCGCTTACTTTTTTAAACAAGGGAAGTTTTTTTCTCTTTTACACTAACGTTATCGTATTAGCGTTTAGCATTATTGACATTTTACTCTACTGTCCTTATGATATGCGTATTACTCTCCTTATATTGTTTTTCAATGTTCTTATGATATTTATTTATTTATCACATCTTAGAGTTAAAAAATATGTATATTACGTCATTTACTCATTTACCCTAGAAATCTATTCATACGCAATCATTCAAATTTCCATAAGTCGCAATGTTGTCTTCAATTTCCTTTGATTCTCTTTGCTTGAGGGTACCTACCTTATTACTCGTTTAATGATTGACGACTCCCGCTGACATTTCTTCGCTCGGGACCGGTTTGTCTTTGAGTCAGTGCCGCGGGACTTGGCAAAAGAATTGTCTCATCCGTCGCATGCAGATTTCATTGCAGTAATCGAGTCCATTTAGCGACTACCACTCATAACGACCGTCTCTTCTCTCTATGCATCTTCAATCGCCCCCTGGCCTCCTTCCTGCGGCGATCTATTTTATTTAGATTAAGCTTTCTTCTTATAATTTGCAAGCATTGGCGACAATCTTGTCATCGTTCGTTCAACTCATTAGGATTAGATCATTTCATCCAAACTTATGGGAACATTACCCATTGCCTGTGACTTCAAAATACCTTTTTGGTGTGGTATAGTATTATGACTCTTAATACTTTCGCAAAGATGTATGTGCGTCTATTCTTTAACCCTTTCAAGTTTTAAGTATACTCTTAGCCGTATGATGTTTCATCAAACTGTACGCACTTGAGAGTTGAAGTATTTTACAGCCGCGTTGTGTCCGCTGATGTAGGGGAGCTTCACATACCTAACAAGCAGAGATTTAATCCTCTTATGCGTGTGTTTGTGCTCTGCAAGATATTACGCTCACCTGAGCTGGTAGGATTAATGACTGGCGCACGTGCGCTCTCTGTACATCCACTACTCTACCGCGGGTAGGCGCTTTGCAAATCTGCATACATACCTACTTTCTGCTACCTTTTTTTTTCACGCTTGGAAACACTCTAAATGCGCGCTGTTCATACTGTTGTATGGAGATGGTGTTTTAATTTGCCATTTCTTTGATATACCTATGAATGAAGAAAATGTGTCATGAAATTGATTGCAATCTTGCCTCAAAATGGTTCTTTTTAAGAGAAGCTTGATTAATTTTTGTTGTACTTGTTGAACGTTCGCATGTCTTTCTCAAAATTAGTTCTGAGCTTATGAATCGATTAAAATGTCACTTTTTCTTATTGCCTCTGTTGACTGTAAAGGTAGACATTCTCGTCGTTATACTGTATAATATTCCACAGTTCGGGGTATCTTCTTCTTTTGTTCTGTTCCGCTGTAGCATTTGTCACATTGCATCACCCATATTTCCTTTGGACTTTCCCTCTGTAGAATAACGGAGAATATTCGCTGACATTGATTAGGTATTACATATTTAAACATAGGGATCCCTTATATTTCATATGTACTGTAGATAATTTGTTGGTGTTGTAATGATATTGGTGGGATGAAAATCTCAACATTAAGACCGTGATGTTTGCGTTTAAAAGTTGTGAAGAATAATAATAAAGATAATAATAGTAATACTTCCTTGTTGTATAAAGCTTCATCCACACGGCACACGCCCATTGTTAATCATCATCATTAAGCTCCGCACACAAAGGTCCCTACTCCCTCTATCATACATATCGTCAACACACTTCTACATGCATGCACGTTGCACCTAACTACTTACCTTCATAGTGCATAAGTTGTGTACCTACATTTCTGATGCAGTCGGGCATTTAGTCACTGCTGCAAGTGCACTTCCTCCGAACCCATTCACCATGTCGCACACCTATCTCTATAGGTACACCGCAGTCTTTTTTCTTTGGCTTCGTTAGGTACATTTAGTTCCTACTTACCTATCTACCGTAGGTTATTGAATCGTCTTTCATGTCAATGAAACGGTTAACCATTCATTCGTTGTACTAAGTTACCTTACTTTGAAAAGATTTTAACTAAATATTCATAATAAAAAATTAGGTTTTTGGTGGCACTAACCGAATGTCAGAACCACACCAAAAATACATTTTGTTAAAATTTTAGTTAGAATGTTTTCAATGTAAGATATCTGTTTTTATTGATTTATTGTATGAATAAGTATCTTTGTTACGTTTTATAATTTTGGAGTTGTTACGTTGAAAGATTTGGATTTTGGCGTAGATCACTCTCTCTCTCTCTCTCTCTCTCGGGTTGCCGTATTCAATAGAAAAAAGAAAAAGAAGACCTTAGTCTACCGATTCATTTGATTCACCATTTTATTACCTTAATTGGAAACGATCCTAACTATAATTTTTATCAAACTGCGTTTTTGGGTTAAAAATCGGTAAGATCGATAATTAATTCTTTAAAATGTATCTACCTATGTGGTGTTGGTATGGAATAGAGAATATGACAATTATTATTCAACTTCAATTTAAAAAAGACAATCAATACTTTTAGCACAGTTTTTTTTCCGCTGAAACAGTTTTAACTAGTTCACATTTCTGTTACCGCATTTCCGCATTCGGTTCTCATTTACATTATTTCGGTTCCGCGTCCTAATAAAGGTGTCGGCCCATCACCACAACAACACCATCGACAACGGTGTCGGTGACATCGATAAATAAAAATTCGGCTTGACCTGTTACCATTTACATTATTATTGATAATCGGAAATTAACAGTTAACGCCGCAGACTTATTATTGTCCGCTGAAAAAAAAGTGTCGTTATTATGCCGACAATGACTCCGTGTTAAAAAAGAAAGAACAGTATCGATGATATCGTCTGGTTAGGCGAATCGATCCGCTGTCTCGCGTGAAAGTTTTCATAGTCGCCCTTATTATTAATTAGATCCAATCAATCGATTGTTTTTTTTATGTATTTTTTACGTGCTGTGTCCTCTGGCTCGCTAAAATTTGAACACGCTTGTCGTGTTGATTTTTGTATAGGTTGGACATTATTATACATTTACCTGGATAGCCCGTCGCTATACTCTATTTATAGAGAGAATAACCAAAAGACTACGAATTTGCAAATTTTTTGCGTGACTATGAAATATGACTGACAAGCGTTTTTATTGGACTAAACTGCAACGACAAACCTTTGAGCCAACGAAGATCTCCACAATGATATTTCTTGGATTTTCTTTAGTTAGGTAGTTTTGATAATTTCGTCCTTGTTGAAGGGTTATAAAATCACAATCCTTGCATTGATGAAATCAAAGAGCGACTTTTTTTTTCAAAAAATTGTCTTAGGTGGAAACGCGATACGGGTTTAATAGTATTAAGTTCCGAAATGCTCTCGATAAGTCGAATTAAAATGTGAATTGTTTGTGTACCAATTATTACCCAAGTACTTGCATAAGAACATATCGTTTTTAATTCGATTATTATTAATTACAAATCCTTGCAGTTGATTTGGTACAAGGATAACTCATTGTTCCTTTGTATGAATAAAGAACTGTTTCGTTTTAATTATTGCATGTTGTTGTTTTTTTTCATCAAGATACCCTTGTGCGGTTTAATTGTGAAAGGATTCAAACATTTTGTACACACGTATGTATGTACCCTTAAGTGTTTCGAATTATAAGAAGGTTCCCTTTCTTATTCCAAAAGTTTTGATTCTATAAATTCTGAATTCTGTTTTTATCACTCTGACCTGCCCTTCCACGAGGATGGGACCGATGCGATATATTCGCGTAAATCATACTTAGGCGTTTTCGTTCAGCTTTTTTGTATATTCTCTGAGCATTCTTTTAGCCATTTCAACCTGTTTGCTTTCATCTATGCTACTTCGTTTACATCATCAATACTACTTATTATCATTCTTTCCAAGACCCAAAGATTCTTTAGTATGTAGTTATGTTGAATTATCTTTTTAAGTAAAAGGAAATCTCTTGATGATTAATTGATAGGTTTGGAGGTTTTAGGGTAGTTTTATATGGATCGCATTACCCCTCTTATAGTTTTTTCCTATATATCTAGTATATTTTGTTACTACACACTTAACTGCCCCGTGTCTGTAGGTATGCATTAAAGTCCCTAAATAGATATTTTTGGACATTGGTTTAAACACTCCCCAGAGGAACGATGCATGTAATTACTCAGTCTCTATTATGCTAGTAGGTACCTATGCACTATCGTAATGACAGCGATATCATTTCGATAATGGTTCGTCACAGGTAGCAGAAATTCCCCTTTCACCTACCCACATATTTACATATTATTTTGCTTTTGTCAACGTTTGGGAAATGAACCGTGGACACGCCCGTTTAGAACTCCCATTTTCCACAGTCGACGAGTCGTTATCGGGTAAAAAAGAAAAAAACATTATGGGCCAGAAAAACCTTTTTTATTCATCTCTGTCTTTGGGTGTTTTGAAATACCAGCACAAAAAAGGTATCTTTTAATTTTAGGCATCACTGGTCTGGTCGTGTATTCAAAATTTAAACCATTGTCTTATTGGCTCAGACTCTACAGACTCTATCCTTATTTAGAATTTTTCATATTAAATATTTAATGTGGTGTCTTTGTTGTAGTCGAGATTCATGACTGAGATATTCCGCGCTTGGACGGGCATAGGGGATGTAAGTCCCGAGTCCCGAGTGATGTAAGAAACATCGATATATTCATTCAAAATTTCGCCTCTTGGAAGATCTACGATGGCACAGAGAGAAGTTTATGCTGTATTTTCAAAAGTTCACGCGAAACCAACCTATGTCTAAGAATCAAAAATCCTCATTTAGTTGCTTGACTTCTGGCTACGTAGACCCATCTTCCGGTTAAAATACCGCTACTGCCGCACGTGGAACACGATCCCGAATCATTTCCTCAGCGGAAATATTTCCGAATGTACAAACAGGACAATGGGAAATGCATTACCAGACAATCGATCCACGTTTTATTTATTGTGAATGGATTATTTTTGGGAATGCACCGGCATTGTGATAGCTTGTATTCATCTCTCCGCATGGCTCGTTCAGTTTGTTCTCTCCGGCGCTGTTTAATTGGAAAATAATCGGCGATGTCATCAAAGCTTTCATTAATGGCTTCACTTATTATTCATTTATTTGTTGTCATGTACCGCCTAGGTTAGGCAGGCAATTATTACTCAATTTGGATGTTATATTATGGTACTTTGTTAACTTCCATCTAATACATACATGTCTCTTCCGTATTTTGTTTCAACAATGGCTTTATGATTTAATGAATGATCCAATTCTAATACACTTCTAAAGTCACCCATCATTTCTCAAATTCCGATTTTGGGATTAACGATCCGCATCTCTAAACTTCCCTAAATTCCTACACTTTGAAATGTGTCATATTCCCCGTTACTTGCGCACCTTACACTTAATACTCTCGTTGTTTATGTCATGAATTTTTTCAGCAGTCCTTTGTTTATAGAGTTTTGGTTTTTAGTTTGTGGTTATTAGTTGGCTGTTCTTCATAATTGCCTTATTAGGCTAAGTATGTCCTTGTAAATAATTTACAATCGATCCATTTGCGTTTTTTTTACCTCTGTCCTAGTTTTTTCTTCGAATTGTTTTCTACAATCTTCCAAATAGGTACACCAACTTATACATAAATTGTTCGTTTAGTAATTTGTTTGTATTATATATTTCATAGTTGCTTTGTAGCAACTTATGTAGGAGTATTATCAAATGATTAACCACCTTGTGTTGACGTTTGTAACAAAATAACCCTTCGATTGAATCGGATAACGCACGTGTTAATGGCATGCTTTATTATTCACTCTATTGTTGTGTGGAAACACAAACGATCGTCAACTTAGGACGACAACAAGAACTGTTAAAACTTTTGCCTCAAACCATCGTGTATGTGTGTGAACTGGGTTCGCGTGATTTAGTTCCTAAGCAGGAACCGAATTAGTGCCGTCATTATTACGAGGGACAAATTTGCTAACGGGTTTCCTTTCATGTTCTGGCAAATGTTTCAATTAGTCTTGTGTGGCGCGATATGGAATGTTCGCGGTTTGTTCGACGGATTAGATTCGCGGTTTCGCGCTAATGATTTGTTGTTTTCAGAACAATGAGTGGTAAATTTCAACACGAGGAAGACAATAGACGAACTTATAACTTTACATCTGTTACATAAACGCTTTCACGATTTCAATAACTCGTAGTACAATAACACCTAAACAAATTGACAAGACGATAGGATTAAAACAATGTCTAGGTTAAATCGTGAAATAAATACTATTAGATCGAGAAGAATAATAATTATGTATGTCTTAATTCATCCTTTTCGACTTATATTATATCTGGGGATCGTGATTGCTAGTGTTTCTTACGATTTAATCCTTGATTTTCCAGATCCCTTCTCTCCTTGTCTTTATCTGCTATAACTGAGTTAACTTTACTGAACTTTTAGATATCTTTCACCTCATAAATTTTATTTATTATACGAAACCTTTGAATTCGATTTACCTATATCCAATAATGCGTCACTTTTTAACGAAATATTTCCGCAGTATTTACTAAATTCACTTATGACCAAACAATTAACGTCGTTGGTCTATTTCACTGGTCTCGAAAACCGGAAGCTATTTGTCTGTCCAACTCGATGAGGGTATAGGCCCAACACGCGATACACTTCCAAATTATTTTCGTCAGCTATGATAGTAATTGTGTCTGTTGTAAATAGCGGTTTCCCTACAAAAATTAGGGCTTCTAAAGCAACTCTTTCATACCTTCACTTATTAGTATTCATAGTCGCTCCTGAAAATGTAGGGCATCTGTAAATGGAGTGTCTGGGTCAAGCCATTTCGTTGCTGGACTAGGGCTTACTCATGCGAGCCTAAATCTTGAAAGTTTTTCCTTGGACGTGTCTATTGCGTCACGATTGCTTTGTGTTATCTGAACGCGTGTAGATGTTGACCACAACCGCTCGTTTCCTCTTTCGATAGTAACAAGTAGTCATATTTATTACCCACGTTGTTAGGTTTCTAAATCCTATAGAAGCGTCTGCATCTCATCCATCAACAATCACGACATGTTGTTATGTAATGATATTCATTAAATATTTTTTTGTCTTAAGCGCCCTAGACGACCTTGCAACAGTTGCAACCTTGATGATAGTTTCATGATTTATGGCGATCTGTTTAAATTTTTTTTTAGTAATGTAACTATCGGAAACTTTCGTGACTTCGTAGAAAAAGACGTAATATTTTTGTCCTTTGTAGAGAAGTTATTTGTTTCAACGGTAGTGTGAGTAAGTAAACAAAATGTCACGGAACATCGACGGAACTTTAGCGCTATTATAGAGAAGTTCACTACAGGGAACAATGGAATTTTTTCTCCTATTTTGGGCTTTTTTTGGGATAACAACGAATTGAATCAGAATGAGCATCGATCAATAATCGTCAGCACTTCTTTTAGGAAGTTTATATTTCTTTATTTGCATTTTAACGGGGAGTTTAATAAGTTTTCAATCTTACATTATTCTCAGGCTCAAGTCTTGTGACTGTGACTTAAGTTTTATGAACAACTGTTGTAGGAGTTTTGGTATATTCTACTATTCATATTATAGCTTTCAATTATTTGTTTGATTCGATCATCCCATTGCTATTTCTAAATCCAGTCGAATGATCGGTTTTTAACGGAACGGTTTTACGTTTAGCTGGGCGGATGTTTTTAGTGTCACGGCAGGGTGGTACCACCGCAGGAGCAGAAGGGATGTCGCGGAGTGGAACTGAGAAGCCGGCGCTGTCATGTCTCCGTGGCACCCCCGACCACCGCCAATATTTTACCATGAAATGCCGTTACAGCTTTAACTGAAAAAATATGTAATAACCCATCAATTTTCTTTGGAGATTTCTATTAAACGAGGTCGCCGATTTGTATCATTTTGTCGTCTGTTATTTTTAAATTGCCCATTTACTTCATTTTGACTAGTTTAATAATTTTCATAGTTACGTGGACATGTTTTTCCTTGATCAAAATGATAATTTAAACTTTTTTTTTCTTTTCAGAGTACCCAACGCTCCTCGCGGATGCATCGGAGAAATTTTCACCGACTCTCCCAAGTCCGGCGGATCGAAGACAGGATCAGGCTGTCCAGATACACCATCCAGGTTGTACAAAATTATAATCTTCTTCATCTTCCTCAGCCTTCTCAGGTTCACTGCTGGACCAGAGGGGGTCTTTTCGAACTCTTTCTATATCTCCCTGTTCCCTGCCAATCGAACTCCTTCTATATCTCCCTGTTCAGCCACGATTTTTCACCCCCTGCAGCAAGTCAACAGACCATCACTTTTGAGGTCTTCAGACGCCTCCCGAGATCTCCACTTTAGTGCCCTTTGAGTCCATCTGTCAGTATGTCTTGCGACAGGATCAGGTCATTCCCACTTGAGACTAGATACCCAATCCATGTCTTCTGTTAATTTTGATCGGCGTCTAATTTCTTCGTTTCTTATATTTTTATCTTGAAATCTGACGCGGACATTCCGTGGATCTTTGCGCAACTCTCAGCTTTCAACATTTTTCTTAGTATCATTGCTTATAGATCATAATATGTCATTACGGGCAATGTTCTGGACTCAAATACCCTTTTTTATAAATATGCTTACACTTTTTTATAGAAGTAATATTTTTAATTGAGATGTTTTATAAAATTCCAGACCACGCGACACACACTCCCGTTTGTTCGGAGCTGCTCCAGCTGGCAATGGTGTGGTGAGGAACAATCTCCGTTCTAACATCTCGTTCGGAGGAGAAGAGAAGCGTCCAGGTTCCAGCAGCTCCAATGGAAGCAACGGAAGCCACCACAGCTATGCAGAGAATGGACAATCCAATGGCCACCACATGCATTCCAATGGACAGACTAATGGACACGCTGCTAGCCCAGCTAAAGGTAATGATCACAAGTCCTGTAATAGATAATTTTACATGATGCTAAACGCCATCTCTTGAATTGATCTAAAAACACTATTTGCTATGGAGGTGAATGATAATATAAAATGTTATACCTAATAGTTCATTGTTTCAATGTGGGTAAGATTTGAAGTGTCCTATGTTTTCTTTTTCTGTTTGTAATTGCCACTTACAGCAAACTGGATTAAGAGGAATCCGGTGACGGGAGACGGAGTTGCCTTAACTAAACATCCGTGGAACATGCGATTCTTCAGAGGTGCCTTCTATATTCCTCTAGCCCCAGATATTAGCCATAGATTGTCCATTGCTTGCTTCCCGTCTCGTGTAATCTTGTTCATAATATTATCATTCATACTTTACTTTTTTATTTCTATTTTAGTCTCTTTCTTTTATAGACAGATCTTTACATATTGTGAATGTAGGTATTTGTAATTCCACACAATTATAAGTATTTAATTTATCAATTGACATTTGTTTTATTTTACATTTTTAGAATCAGGATTAGATAATATTTGTTATGTTTTCTTAAATTCATATTAGGGTTAATTTTCAATCATTTTTCATTGTCCGTCATTCTATTGTAATCTGTTTGTATATTAAATCAATAGGATGTTCGTTGTAAGTGACGTTCAAATGCACTCGAATCATGCCACATTTTTAGAGTAGGTTTACAATGATCATTTTTATAATACTTCGTAATTTTTATTCTTGTTTTGTAAATTAATATTTAAATTTTCCGTAAACGGACAAAAGAACAGTTCTATTGAAAGAAGTAAAGCTTTTAATTTTGATGTGCAAAATGTGCCTGCCAAAAATGCATGTTCATTTTGTCAAATATCTAGTTCTTTTTGCTTTAAAATATTTTTATTGTATGTTTTTTTTTTGTCTTTACAAGATATTCTTCCATCTGTATTAGCATATAAGCATGGATGTTGCAAAAAAGAATAATTATCCTGTTAAATTTCTTAGAAAATTTATGATTTAGGTTGGTTTTGTTTTGCCAACAGTTCTGTTATTGATGTTATGCGTGCTTCTTATATCTGGAATTGGTGTTAACTTTTAAACATAAGGTCATTGATTTGATATCTGTTCTGATCAGAATATTCGAAAGATGTTTTTTTTTAATATTCGATGTGCATTTTTGATCATTTGAACTTTACTAACGTGAGACATCAAATGTAGATAAAATTCATTTATCTCGTAAAATTTAATCCCTTAAAAATTAAATCATTTCGTCATCATTCTAAGTAGCTCAATCATATCATTTTATAACCATCATACTTCATACATACTGCATGTAATATTGTATTTCTCTATAGGAAGTGAACTTTGTAGTTTTTTTAAGGAATCAGTTCAACAATATGCAGACTCTAGTAGTTTTTACACTCAGTGTAAAGACTTGCAGTAACAGGAAAAAAGGACCGTACGTGATTGAAAATCTGATCATCTGCATATTGGAGAATTACTTATATAATTGTAGCCAATTTGCTAATTTCATATTGTATTGAATGTTGTACAAATCTTGTAATTCTCACATACATTTCTTTCTTTGTTTCCTACAGTATTTATTTATGACTATAAGTTTGTTTTCGGGAGTGACTGCTGCCTTACTCTGACGAGGAAGAGAGCATTTGCTCCCTAGAACTAGTTTATGGAGTTAGGTTATTTATGAAAATCAACTACTAGAGATCGACAACTTGAAATGGGATTCAGCAAAGTTTTGAACGGTAGGATGAAGAGCGCAAACATCCAATACAATATACCCATTGAAGTAGGGTTGTCGGGAATTTTAAATTTTTAAGAACACCTCACACTAAGCCTTTGGATAATTATTTATTTTTAAAAATAACCCATTCCCAGTTGTCGATCTCAATACCAGTCACTCTTGACGATAACTGTTATTAATTATTTGTACTTTGGCATTTCAGAAGCTAGCAACCCCATCACTGGCGACGGATACAAATCAATGAACGGAGAAATCAATACATCAGTGACAGCCCTCAACGGAAGCCCCACTCCAATCCTGCACAACAAAGTGCCCCCAGGCGGTTATTCCTCTGGATTGTGGTAAGACGTCCGCGGGGATTGTGGAAAGACGTATCATCATCATTCACTGCATTCTTGACATCAACAACATCATTTTACAATTACGATATCATTTTTATTAATAATATATATAAATATATATGATTTTTTTTATATGAAAGTTATATTATATGAATATGAAATTACGAACAACACATCTTAGTCTGTATTCGATGATGACTCAATATCATAATGTTGTAATATAGAAATAATACTGATTGTATGTGTCGACGGGGCTTTTATTTAATATTGCATTTCGTTTGTTTTAAATTCACCCACGAATGATATTAACTTACCATTTTAGTTAAATATAAATTTGGAAGGGCTTATTATATAAATATATTTATTTGTAAATTAAATTCATGTTTTTGTCCATTGAATATAATTATTTAGAATGTAATACCGATAAATCGTAGTAGACTGCCCTAAACATCCGTCGCAATCTTTAATCCAACTCTTTTTTTTCTTTATAGGTTATGTGTTTACATAATTTTAAAACTTTTACTAATTTCACATTAATTTATGACTAGGATTATAAATTTTTTTTTCACTCTCGATGAATTTTTTTTTTATATCGCTTCTCTGAGAATTGCAAACAATAATAATAATACAAATGTATACATTAGGAAGGAGTCAATTTGTGGGTCCAGAATATAGGTGCTTAAAAGGATAAATTGGATTTGTTCCAATTGTCCTTTTTTCCGATTGAGGCGGTTTTTCTTTTCGATTATTTTTCAATAAAACAATATGAGAGGATATACTAAACTCCTTCCTATTAGAAGATTTTCGATTCGAACTTAGTGACGGAGTAGTGTAATATTCTCAGAGATGCGTCTAGATTTAACTATAATTATAATGATAAAAGCATAGTTATAAATATAGTTATTAAAACAATATCATTCAGCATTATCCAAAATTATTAGTATAGTGCCTTGTATAGTAAAGAGACAAAGAAATTGGATGGATATTGTTTATATACATGTGGCGTGTGTCTCTCCTTCATTGTAACGGAAAAATTGTATATCATTAATATTTAATCTTTTCAACAATCTAGATTTATACTAAACATATACACACTTTTATACTTGCCTAGCATGTTACTTTTTAATTATTATTTTTTCCTTTTTTTATACATTATAATGTCACCTTTTTTTTTACATATAAACAGTTTAAATCCATTTCCATCTGTTTGCGTTAGTGAGATGACTACACATTGGAACATTGTCCATTTATACTATTTAAATGTTTGTCATCTTAAACTGTTTATTTAATTTATATAATATTTACTAATGATAACATTGTATTATCATGTCCAATTGGGCATAGTAAGAGATATATGTTTAATTCAATTAGTAAAGAAAGATCTTTCGTATGCTTGTGTTTTATTTTTTACTATACCCCTTACCAAATAATCTTCAACAATTTATTCAAGTCATTCTTGTTAGGGTGTGTTTATATCAAAATAACATACAGTCAGAGTTCCATAATAGAGTATATTATTATATATACCGACCTCAGTAGCCCTTCAGATCACGAGGTCCCAGTTTTCGATTCCCGGTCGGGTCAGAGTTTTCCTAAGTGTTTATTCACTTGAATATTCTACCCGGGGTTGGCCTGTCTCAGATTGAACGAATGGACGGGAACACTTGACTGGAAAAAAATTGCCTCAGGCGATTAGTTCCGCTGGCAATACTGACACCTTTGTATAGAGAAGTGTTAATTTTTTATTTTTTTTTTTTTTATTTTTTTTTTATTTTATTAAACAAATATACAAACAGTGATTTTATAACAAACAATTACACAAATAGTATGGACAATAAGAACACCAGTAATTTTAATTAATTTTTTATATTTTCTTGATCCTTGAAACGGTCACCAAGGATATAACAATGAGAATGACTCATCGCCCATTAGAAAGTATACCTACTCTACTTCCAGCTCTGGCACTATTTTTTAAATGCACCCTAAGAAGGTAATTCTTTTACAAAGCAATTTTCTAATCAAAGGGTCTTGTGTATCTAAGAAGATATCCACTTAAAAATCAAGCAAATATCTGCACCAAATTGGAATCAAATCTTGAGATCTCTTCAGAACTGTGGTGCATTGGCAATTGAGCTACAAAATCAGGAAACAATTCTTGGGCAAATAAAGTATCATAATATATTGTATGTAATGATTGAAATTACTAGGCATACTATCTGATTGTAAATTGCTATGGAATATTGATAATAAGGAAATATTAGACACTTGAATTAATTTCTATAAATGGAACATACCTAATTAATTAGCCAAGTCTTGAAAATATCAATAAAAAGAAATAAATCTATTTTCAGATTAGACACATGTAAAAAAATTGAATTTATCTTACAATTGTATTTAAGGATATCAACTTCATTCTTTTTCACAAGTTTGACACCAAAAAATATTCAATCATTTTGTCATTTAGATTTAGAGTATTTTTGAAGGATTGGAATAGAGATGACTCTTTTGAGACATTGCGCGGGAGAAAAATACTGATAACTCTTTGGACAGAAGATTTTTCAACTCAATGGGGTGTTTTCTAATGATATTCCGACTATTCCCACCAGATGGCAGCACATCTAATAAGGGTTTAACATCAAATGTCATTTCATATTCATTATTTTCGAAAGCGTATAGTTGGTGTGTTGCTGAATTTTTTGGTTTTCTCAGTTTTGTTGTATAGTATATCCTATATAAATATATTCAAAATGAACAGGGACTATGGCACGTTAAGTTATTACAACAATAATTTCTACACGCTTTTGTATACAATTGTCATGCGTGATCATAGCCAAACCTAAATTTGACATTTCTATTAGACCCTGTTTGTCAGTGCTGCCCCCGGTGGCAAAAAGAGTAAAGAAAACAACCCATTGGCTTTGCTTAGTTTATGTAAGTAAGTTTAAAGAAAATTAATTCATTAATGCGATTGTCTGAAAAAGCAATTTTATGAAAGATATTTGGAGAGGTGAGAAATGTCATCTTTTCTAATTAATTTCATCTGATGTTTTAAATTGCTGATAGTAAAAATAATTTAATGTGTGTAGTAACAATTGATTTATTTAAGTCATTATGAACTAGGGTTGCTTTTCATTGATAATAATGTACAGCAGGCACCGGTTATTGTGATCACTGGTTAATAGAATCGGTCACTTTATAAAATCAAAAGTCGTAGTCTCAATTCTTAATTGGTCCACTTATTGTTATCATACCTGTTTTAATATTTATGTACAGTTAATGACTGTCTGTTTACCTAAATAAATAAAAATAAATTCAAAATGAAGAATTTTATACAATTTCTATTGGATAATAGAATCACATTTTCGGGTAATAAAATCAATTGTTCAAAATATTTACAACACTTAGTTATATTTTTGCCACGGACGTGCACATTTTTTATCAATCTCGACTCAATGGACAAATTGCACATTAGAAAAGATTCATAGCTTATAGTTAAGGTCAGTTTTAAACTGTTTCCATCTGTGTATGCGTTTGTTTATTGTATGGTGATGTTAAATTTGAAGCTTGGAACAGGCAAAAATATAAAAGACCGAATAACAGTGTGCACTTTTAAAATCGGTATAACTGCCTGATTACATTTTAGTTTTTGGAAAGAGCAAATCCCTAAAACTATCTCTTTTTTTTCTCTCGATTTCTTGGCGATTTTTTTGTCATAAAAACCTTTCTTATATAATGCCTTATGTACTATATGGCCGCCGAATGGACAAACGTGATCACAATATCCAGCGTCTACTAAATTTACATCTGTTAGCTTAGCTAATAGTAGAACTGTCAGAATTCACACAACTTTTTTCTTTAACAGCAGCATTTATTTCTTTTGATGGAGATTCCAGTTCTATAGTAACAGGACCGTCATTTTGTATGTGGACTTGCATGTAGGCTCCAAAAATACCATCTGAAATGACAGATATAGCAAAATATTAAAGAGTATAGTTTTTTTTAATAAAAAAATAGAACTCTACCAGGATTAGGTATAAAAGCTTTATTATTTTATTTCTAATGTGAATCATATTCACTATCAAAAAGATGTTGTCTAATACATACTCCCGTTAAGGTACCCCACTCTACGCAAGCCAGTCCGGAGGAGACCAATCCGCAGCGAACCCGACCCGCACGAACCGACCCCCCAGCTCGATCAAAGCAACCAAACCGAAAAGCCGGCCCCACACAAATCAAGCCCGCCGCGGATCCCCCCCCAAACCAACCCACAATGCGGGAGGCCTAAGCCCCACTCAGGAGCATAGGGAGGCATCAAGAGCTCTCCATTGCGCTCGAGGCTCTTGTGCCTTTTCTGACCAGTTGAGGTTTAAGGACGTGGGGTGGTCAACCTCACGGTCACGATCTGATTTTTCGATTTCCTGCCTCTTACAGGATGCTCGAAAAACCAGCAAAAAGAGCAGAGGTGCTATTCTTAGCCGGCAACCCCACGGCATTACATTATAATACAATATATTGGAGAAACCTTTAGAAAGAAGACGATGGAGTTTCTGATTTGACAAAAAGGCCTGTGTATGTTTATTTTTTAACTTTACAGATTCTCTCCCGTACTATTTTCTTTCAAGAAAAGAATTTAGAGTCAATTTATCAATGTAAAATCTAGGTACCTATGTAAAAAAAAAAATTAAAAGATGGTCAGCATCAGATCGACTCTACGACCTTTAGATTAAAAGTATGCGGCTGAACTACTACACTACCAACAACAATATGGTACTGGATGTGTTTTTTATACTCAAAACTAGTTTCTCTAAAAACTTTGTATTTGTCCATCTGTGACAAGGAGCAGTCGCTCTCTAAAGCTAGTTATGGTGATAAATAGCAAAATTAGCGTAATGTAAAAGTGAAGACAATATTTGTGTGATTCGTTAAAACAGACCAATATAGTTAAATTTATTTGTCGAGGCAGTCTCGATAATAAAAATTTCTACCTGGCTTAGTTTAGGTAAATGTTCAAATTCGAATGCATCGATATTTTTAATATATTTTGTTATGCAATACTTTCTAAACTGTGACTTCTAATATTCTTTTTTTTTTTGTAAAAACCTTTTATTATTATTTAAATATCCACTTATATTTTTTTTCCTAATATGAACTTTCATTTTTTCATGGTTTTATATGTGATTAGATGATCTTTGCAAATTAAACTAAAGCATTTTTGCTGTAAGGATAATACATGTGAGAAACAAAGGGAATTAGAATAGTTTTATTATTGGAACTGCCTGGGTAAATTAATATCTGGCTACAACTATAAATACTTTATATAGTAATATTTACCTTTGATTTTATCCTTTTGATATAATTTTCTTAATTCTTCTAAAAAGTCATTGTATAAGTGTTGGGACTGATCCCCGCCCATGGCCCTGTGGAAGTCAGGTTTTCTCCCTTTCAAACTGCTGTACAATGTAAACTGACTGACGCATATCAGCTCCAACTGCTTGTCCATTACACTGTGACACCATCTTTTGCCCCAACAATCTTCAAATAATCTCAAATTCAATAATTTTTTGGCTCTGGAAACATCAAGATAGTTTTATTAAAATATACTTTACTATTGTTTTGAGGAGAGGTAAGGTAAGTAAAGAGCGATGCAACGTATGAACTAACTGAAGACTGCAGCTTCTGGGATTTTGAACAGATGGGAAAATGCATTATTTGCAACATTAACAGCCGGTTTCATAAAAAGCTTCAAAAGAACACTTTAGTTAAAGTTCCTTTTAAAATTTAAAGACACCTTTAAAGCTGACGCGTTTCATAAAAAATATTCCAGCTAAAATTTGAAATGTCAAAAAAATATTTTAAAGTTGGTAGCAGTTGGTAGTGTTACCATGGAAATCTATGGAAAACATAGGTTGTTTACTAACAGTGGGTCGAAACCGTCATACAAAGCACTTTTTGTATGGATGGCGACAGGTTTTAGGTACCAACATTGAAAAACAAAAATAATATCATGAATTGCAAGCTTGTTGTTGCGACGCGACTGTTTATGTTTGAAAAACATCAAACTAAACTGAAATCTTAACGCCATTTTTAGCGGTCTGTTGTGTTATTGTATTATTTTCGAAGAGAATACAAAACCTTGAAACAGATCTCCTTCCCTCCTTCCTCACTTGAGACTATAGAACCTCCTTACCTCTTCGTTGTCGACCTCAGAAGAATCGCTGATGAAGACGTGGGCAGGAACACACTTAGTAGTGAAGCACTTCGTGAAGAACTTTAATTACTTATTAGGTTGAAGCCTTCGAAATGAATTCCTCACAGAGAGAGATAATGTTGGAAGGACTTAATCACTTTAGATTTACTCGGCTAGCATCAGTCTTTTAAAGTATTTTCTTAGGATTTTATTTTATTTAAAAACTTTTAGGTAATCTTTGGATAGAGCACTTTGTCCAGGGATGATCGTTGGAAGTCCGCTAAGACTCAGACCTGACACCCTCAATTCTTCAGGAAAAGTCACTTTACTTTTAAAAGAACAACAGACTTTATTCATGTATTATGGTTTTTGCATTTTTACAATACAATCAGCACAAATTATTTATGAATCATAAATTATAAATAATATTTAACGAATATATAATTATATAATTTTCATATTTTATCTTATAGCCATTGAAGTGGCTTACTTATTGGTATACGAAGTAACTTAGAAGTTATTTATTTATTGTTGCATTGTGAGACACTGAGCACCGTACTAATTTTTATCTAATTGATTTTTATATTAACTGAACCTATTGTTTTATATGATTTATTTAATTCACTCAAACTTTATTATTGTCCTCAGACAATTTAGGAAATTTAATCCGAAATATTACGAGTTATTTATTATTATTATTTATGTCTATGAAGACAACTACGACATATTAATTCGTACGCGTTATTTAATTCCACGGAGCCCGTTAGCGTCGACCTAACTCGATGAGGTCGGTTTTGCAAGAGGACGCTACTCGAAGATACTCGTGGCAGGGACCTGCATAGAATGACCCCCACTCCAGGAAAAGATGGCGGACGCGGTCCTTTATTGGACAAAATTACACGCCCTTAAAATTATTTGTTAGTAAAAGCAAGATGGCGGAATCTCACTGGACCCAATTAGAGACCAGGCAGGTACTCTTAATTTCTAGTTCCGCCTTTTCCGTGTAATTTTAAAAGGACATGATCTATCACGCATACGAAGCGTGATTCAAGTATTCTGACCTCGTGGACAGAGGATGCCACATATGCCCAAGGGCGCGTGTCATCTGAACTTTGAACTCGTGGCTAAGTACCTGTCCTAGCTATACCGTGAGAAATTATTGCGATGTTATTTTGTTTGGAAAAATTTCAAACTTTTATTTGGTTATGAAGAGATATTATTTTATACTCATTACACCCGACTATAACTTATAAAAAAAGAAAAAAAAGAAGCAAAAAAAAGAAAGGCTTTCAGCTTGTCTATGTGGAAAACTAGAATTCCAAATTTCTTACTACCAATAGGTGCCTACACGGGTGGCACAGCTAGTATCTCATGGCGCAACCGCTCACACAACACAACAAATAAAAAAAAATAATTAATCAAAAAAAATTATTTGTATAAGGAGGGCCCCGGACATGACAGCTAGTATGCCCATTGGGTTCCTTAATATTGTTTAACAATTTAAATCAAAAATAAAAAAAAAAAATTTTTTATATATATAAATTAAATTATATCTAAGACGAGTCGACTCGGGGTGGATAGCTAGTATGTGAACATCTGCCACCTCAAACAATCATTTATCTCCCCAGTGTGCGTCAGGTGTCAGACCAAGACAAGCTCTAGTGTCAATGATGCGCCAAGTTGTCGGGACGAAAACCTGAGTACTTCAATCAGTCCATAACATTTACGCTCAATACATTCATCTCTTTCGTGTCCTATTTCATACTTAATATACTTAAATTCGTTGCAACGATTACTAATTTTCATTCATAAGGTACCCAAATCTCGCGACCCGTAAACTGAACAGTTCTAGCCCGACCCGAACACACATCTGGGAAAATTTAATTCTATAAAACAAAACTTAATAGTTACTTACATATAAATTCAACAGGTACATCCTGTATGTGTAATATTATTATATATTTTTTTTTTTGTTTATAATTTTTCTATTATACATTGCAATAAAATAACACAATAAAAATATTTTTTTTTTTCTTATATACTAAACATGGATTATATACAATACAACTTGTGAGACCCTATCTGTGCTGTTTACTTATGTTTATTAGTGAATTTAAATTGTCGTACCAAGTGTCCTATATGACGCTTGGCCATCACTTCACTTCTTATTATATACACTGTAACCTTCCTGGTACTTTCCAGGTAAACTTGATGTTATGCACAGCCTATCTTTGAAAATGTTTGAAGATAGCTAATTTAAGTTATCATATGGCGATACTTTAGAATCAGACAAGTTGAAGATTTCGAAATTTAGTATATACATTACTTAATTAGTTCTGTAATTGCCCAAAGTATGTTACAGAATTACGAGGATAATTTTCTCGATGCTAGTAGATCTCTAGTTAGTCGAGACCTAATTTGAGCGCCACTCAGTTTTTTTAAAATAAAACGGAGAAAACTTTGTACTATAATTAATATCCTAGATTGGAATTCGTTAAGTTATAGGCTTACTTTGCATAAAGGAAAAGGAGATAGACGTCCTTTACTTAGAAGAGATTATTTACATACTTAATATCTATCAGCTGTTGGACATAAGTTGTCTAACGGGAGATCAACTTAAGATGTCGCTTTGACATAAGCTGTTGCTTAATTATAGATGGTTAAACCCAAAACTCCAGAGTTTCGACACTCCATGTCTTAACAATCTTGAGAGGTTGGGAAACCAAAACATATTTACAGTTTTATGTTTTCTAAGCCCATTTAAGCTATAATGTAGAGCGGATTGGATCCAATCGGCATCCAATACGCTAAAAACAACCCCTCATATACTTCAATTCAGGGTTCCTCCACACAATACATCAAATACTAGCTCTTGGCTATTATCCTCAAATCATGCCACGACATTCCTGTCGTGCATCTTCAATAATTTATTCTCCTGTACATTCTTAACTCGCTCAACAAAGTCTTCTAACTGTGAGAAAACTTGAGGTGTTCAACAAGAAAGGAACAACAGATGGTGGCCCTCGAGGGAGGCTGTACGGAAGCTTTATGGCCAACAAGAGAGGGTCATGTGTTCGCAGTTACGTCAATAACTAGGTGACTCCAACAAGAGTTCTGGACGTCACACTAGTAATTTAAATTGCGAAAATTTCGCTCGACCGTGAGCACAATAAAAAGAACGAACCCGCCGATTTATGGCAATTAATATGATTCCTTAGGAGATGGAGTAAAAGAATTATTCTCCACTCGGAAAATGTCCAGCGGTAGCCTCACCGATAATTTGTTTTATCTAAAACTGAATAAGCACATTGTAAGAATTTCGCTCGTCTGTGAGCTCAATATAAAAGAATGAAGCAGCCGATCTATGGCAATAAATAGGATTCTTTAGGAGGTGGAGTAAATGTATTTTCCTATTCGAAAAAGTGAAAGGAAAGTACCGAGCGACAGCCTCGCAGACAAACTGTTTTACCTAAACGGAATATACGCCATTGTAAGAATTTCGCTCGTCTGTGAGCTCAATATAAAAGAATGAAGCAGCCGATTTATGGCAATAAATAGGATTCTTTAGGAGATGGAGTAAAAGAATTATTCTCCACTCGGAAAAATGTCCAGCGACAGCCTGACTGATAAATTGTTTTATCTAAAACTGAATATGCATCATTGTAAGAATTTCGCTCGGCTGGGTGCACAATATAAAGGAACGAAGCAGCCCAACTATAGCAATAGATGTGATTCTCTAGGAGATGGAAAAAAAAATATTTTCCACTCGAGAAAAGGAAAAAAAGAAAAAAAAACCCAGCGAAAGCCTGACGGACAAATTGTTTTTTCTAAAACTGAATATATATCACCCATCATAAGGTGAAGAGATTCATCAAGCGCGAGCCGACGGCGGAAGTAAGTATGGTTCTCTTAGTGGAACCAAAGTCATCGTCATCGAATTGGTGAAGCGCATAATGAGAATTTCAAACGTGAACCTTCTCGCATGACACTGTGGTTAAACAGTATCAGACAGGGGTTTGGAGAGGTTACGCTATAATTTTCCTTCTAATGACAAAAGGGGTACGAGTGATCAAGGGGTCACGGTTCCGAAGTGGAGGCTGGAAGCTAAGAAGAAGAATAGGAATGGAATAACGAGAATCTCTCTGTCCCACTTATTCATAAAAAAAAAATTAAAACTGGACATATTTACATTTACAACAGTAATATATCATACTATCGTTATATACCTAGGGAGAGAACTTTACTCAAGTGCTCAAAATCCTTATACTATCTTAGGTGATTCAAAACAAGCGAATGTCTATTCCACCACTCGTAATCTTAACATATAAAAAAAAGACAGCCGAAGAGGCAAAAAAAAAATTTAAACTATACAACTATGTCGTTCCTAGCCAGCGGAGGTATCCTGTGGGTGTAAAACACGTAACGAGGAATATCTGCCAAAGGTCAGGAGACGGACAGCCCAAAATTTCGCAAGGCGACGTTACAGTAAGGCAACGGGGCAAGAAAATAAAAAAATTAATAATAAAAGGGAAGGTCATGCTTCTTCCTGGTAACTGTAAATTTTTAAAAGTAGGTTGCTCTCTGTCGTAGCCCTGAAGCAAGAAGGGGGGCTAAGCCAGAGCCTACTGGGACACCTTCGTCTCTCACAGGTCCGCTGGAAGACGAGGTTATCCAATTTCACTCCGTCTAGATATTCAACTGAAGGTTGAGTCATGGAGCCCACACTGAACTATCCGGGTATGTGATCAACATTGCCTATACTCATAGGACAATGAGACTTGTGATTAAGTTTTTCTTTTATGAATTAAAAGAAAATACAAAATTCTACTACTACTCGTAGAGTATAGAACAGGGCCTTGCCATCAAACTATACTGCTACCGTTGTCTTAGGGAAAGATTCCTCTAACACCTAGCACCACAAGTCACGTTTGGGAAACATTTTTTTAAGATAATTTGACAATATCTTTGACGTGGAACCGTCCAGTTGAGCCGGTTTCTAGATCTCGTAATTCAAAAACTGTTGGCGACACCTTGGTTATTACTTCTGACTTGATAAAGCGCGGAGCCAGTTTCTTAGAGAAATACTGTGAAGCGTTAGACAACAGGAAGGCTCGTCGCCAGACTATTTGACCTATTGACAATACGACGTCTCGTCTTCTCATATTGTAACGACTTGCGTTTTGATTAAATGCCTTAACCAAAGTCAACGATACACTTTCATACAACTGTTCTAACTGAGAAATGTCATTCAATCTTTGCGATAGAGGATCAGTATTTGATGAATTATGATTTTGATTAACCCGATCTAAACGATAAAAAGAGGCGTGGGGAATATTTTCAAACCCGAACATAAGAAGATGAGGGGTTTCATTAGTAGCAATATTTTTTACGGAATTGAGACACGAACAAATCTTGGGCAGATGAATGCACCAATCTCTCTGGGATTTCTCTACCAACATGGCCAGACAAGTTATTATGGACTGATTGTAACGCTCAGAAACATTATGCTGTGGGTGATAGAAGGCGTTGTACCGAATGTCCTGTATACCATACGATTGTAGGAAGGAGCGAAATTCGTGGGAAATAAATTGCCTTCCGTTATCAGCGATTACAATACGTGGTGTGGAAAATGGTAAAAATATAAATTCTTCTAACAATCGAATAACACTTCTGGAATTAGCCGCTCTCAAAGGAAATGCCCAAGTGAATTTGCTGAAGTTGTCTATGACAGTCAGGATATACTGGTTTCTTTTATGGGATAGTGGAAGTGGGCCAATGAAGTCAAGGGACAAGGACTCCATTGGTCTGGTTAGATGTTTGGGGTAGGTGGAGATGCCATGAGGGGGTTGAGTATTGTGTTTGTATGCCTTGCACTTTTCGCAAATGCCAACCACTTGTTTGACACCTGACAATAAGCCAATGCCATAATAATTCCTAGAAATAAGCTCGAATGTCTTTTGGGTTCCGGGATGACAGTGATTTTCGTGGTAGTCAGTAATAAGCTTTAATAAGTGGCAGGACGGCACCACTAGCTTCCAATGATACGGAGAAATGTTGGTAACAGAGTCCTTCTTGTGACGAGAGTACCTATATAGATGGCCGTCGGCTATCATGAAGTTGGGAAATTTTTGGGGGTTTTCAGTACATGAAGCGAAAATTCTCTTATACCTTGGATCTCTTACGTCGGTAAAAGGTTCAGGAACTGTTAAGCCCGAAACTGGAATCCGACTCAGACCGTCAGCAAGATTATTTTCACAACCGCGCTTGAAAACAAAATCGTAACTATATTGAGAAAGTTGACAGGCCCATCGGGCTAGACGACCATTAGGAGAAGAAATGGAATTCAGAAATTTGAGACAGCCATGATCACTTATCACCGTGAAGTGGGTGCCTTCTAGATAGCTGCGAAAATGATGGACTGAATTTACTACCGATAACAATTCACGCTCTGTCGTACTGTAATTTCGTTCCTGGGGCGACAGTTTCCTCGAATAGTAAGCTATCACATGTTCAGTACCGTCTTTGTCCTTCTGAGACAAAAAACTGGCTACGCTCAAGGCGCTCGCATCGCAGGTGAGTATATAAGGAAGCTCGTAATTAGGTGGGCGTAACAGGGGAGCTGACGTCATAGCAGTCTTGAGAGCCAGAAAGGACTTCTCAGCGTCTTCAGACCATTCAAATTTCTAACCATTATATTTGCTGCTAGTTAATTTGGTCATAGGGGAGGCTATTTTGGAAAAATCCTGGATAAATTTTCGGTAATAAGCACACATTCCAACGAATGCACGCACTTCCTTAGTCGAAGCAGGGCGAGGGTAATCTTTCATCACAGATATCTTGGAAGGATCGGTCTGGATACCCTTAGAATTTATTACGTGGCCCAGGTAAGTTAGTGATGACTTACAGAATTCTGATTTACTCAATTTAATGGTAAGGCCAGCCTCGCGAAGTCGGCTTAATACTATACGTAAAGTCTCAATGTGTGAGCTAAAACTGGAATTGCAAACCAATATATCGTCTAAATATACAAACACATGATGTCCTAGATCTGAGAACAGATGGTCCATCAAACGCTGCATCTCAGCAGGGATGTTCCTGAGCCCAAACGGCGTGACCTTGAAATTAAACTGCCCTTTGCCTTCCACGAAGAAGGCAGTCTTGCAACGACTATCGGGATGGAGAGGCATTTGCCAAAACCCATGACTTAAGTCAAGAGCGGATAAGAACTTGGTATCTCGGAGGTTGTCTAATATTCTATTAATGTTAGGTAATTTATACGAGTCTGCCCGAGTAACTTCATTTAATTTACGAGGGTCCAAAACAAATCGGCCACTACCGTCCTTTTTAGGTACTATAAAACAGGAATTTAACCAAGGGCTTCTGGCTGGCTCGATTACATCTAAACTTAACATAAGGTCCACCTCAGAACACAGCTGAGCTCGCCTGACATGGGAACAAGGGTATGTACGCTGTCGTACGGGAGGACTATCTTCAGTATTAATTATATGTGAGACTAAATGAGTACGTCCAAGCCCTACCTTTTCAAAGGCAATGGCTTCGAATTCGGATTTTACCATGTCAAGAATGCATTTTTGGTCTGTAGACAAATCATCAACAGAATTCAGGCAAGGGGGGGGTTGCTTAACAATACCCACGGAATGATCGCGAATAGAATTAATCGAAAAGTAATTGCCACGAGGGATAAGACGAGGAATAAGTTTGGCTCTTTTCAAGAACGGAATACCCAAAATAAATTGGTCTGCTATCGAAGGGGCTATTAAGAAAGTTGTGTTTAAAATTTTATTATCGAAGTCCAAAGGTAACACTAATTTACCTATTGTGTTAATAATTGAGTCATCTCCGCCTCGAATGTTTTGTGGCAAGTATTCAGGGGTGAATCCTGCGTTGGCAAAACACGAGTACAGTCGACCGCCGATCACGTTCATTTGCGCTCCTGTATCCAAGAGGCCGCTGTACGGAACTTGTGAAACTTTAAAATGTAGATAAGGTCGGCCGTCTTCTGCATTAGAAATATGGGGTGTACTTTTACTAAGAGTAGAAAAGAAAAGTTTTACGCAGTCAATCCACGCCTCTCTTTCTCGCCGGGCGGCCTCTGGTGTGGGCGAAGAACAGAGAGCGGGATTCCTTATACGTTTTTTGGGACTGTTGAAGATGAGAGGGGAAACGAAACATTTGGTCGAGAGGGAACGAAACCCTTGGTAGAAGTAGGTAAGCCAGGCTTAAGTGTTTGGGGCCGCGGTCCGGTGGTTGCGAACACCTTCTTGTGGAAACAATCACGGGAGATGTGACCTAGGCGTCCACAGTTATAACACTTAATTTTTTGTTTTAGAGGGCTTGCAACAGCGGCAGTTTGGGGAGCTCCCTTGAAAGGTGGTTTCGTAGGGTTAAGAGTTGGTGGGGGAGGTACGACTGTCAAAGCCTCCAACTCAAGACATACCTCCTCCAGCTCGGAAATTGTGGTGGGCCTCCTGGCCACCAACGCGTTGACATATCGAGCATTTAGTCCTCTCTTTAACGTTTTCAAAATGTCGGCCTGTCGAACTGGAGATTCTAGTGACTGATTTAAAACAAGAATGCGCGATATGAAATCACCCGCGGTTTCCGACGGATTTTGAGCTGCCGATAAAAGTTGTAGCCGCTTATAATTTGCCGAATCAGGCAGTTCAAAACGTTTTACGAATGAAGATTTTACCGATTGCCATGAATTGGACTCTAGGTAAGTTGTTCGATGAAATACAAGGGCTTTATCACATAGAAATTCCGGGAGAGCCGACCCCAGGTATTCGACAGGATACCTACGGGACCGGGATATCTCTTCTAATCTTGTGAAAAATTCGCGAACGTCACCACTGCCATCGAAGTTTTTGACAGGCCAAGAAGAAAAATTGGTTGGTGCGGGAGCTGGGATTAATGGTTGCACGGTAGTTACCCTAGGAATCCTTGGAGTAAATGGTAAGTCGTGTTCATGCACGGGTGACAATATATGAGCGGGGGCAGGTTGTAATGTGACAGGAGGGTTTGGTATTTGGTCAGAAAATGACACAATTGTTCCCGCCGTTTCTGAAGATGATTCACCTTCCAAAATAGTGTTTAGACTCTCGTTATAAATCCTCGACTGTTCCCTCATGCCTTCAAGGGACGAAGCGGGGTTTATTTTCCTCGCGGTAAGTGCCTTAGACAGAGTCCTTCTTGTGGCACAGTCTATACGACAAATTGGACCTTCCATATTAAGAGTAAACGGGGCGTCGTACGAGGAAAAGAAGAAAAGAATTCGGTATTTAATTGGTTGATGATCTGTGGTTACCCCATTAAGTGTCGCGCAAAACAACAAATAGACAAAAACAAACAATCAATCCGAATTAATATGAAGGAAGAGAAGAGAAGATTACAACGGAATGAATACTACAAACAGTAAAAATACTTTTCTAAAATAATTATTTAACCACGGCGTAATAATAATAAATATTTTCTCTATGCGAAACGGGCGAGGCGAATTGAGGTCAATGACATGACCGCACAGCTGTCGACTGGAATCTATAGGTATGTATAAAACTTTTAAGTGGGTTATGATTTACGACGCGGATGTTCTGCCGAAAGAGCAGCTGTGATTTTTCGTTACAAAAATAAAACACAAGAACCCTTCAAATAAAAATCTTAATCAAACGAAGAATTTTAATTCTGAATCGTTCGCGGTGCTTTTATTTCCCAGCCTATGCAGAATAAACAAATCTAAAATGCAACATGTGGGAAATGTGGATAAAACTATTTGAACAATAGGGAAGATTATGACGGAGGGTGTAAACTGCTCGTTTAACCCACTCAGAATTCCACACAAGAGTCAAATCTGGAAACTCTAACAAAATTTAGGCAAAAGAACAGTGAAGCGCATAAAATAATAGGTAATTCTTTTTTGAATACAGAATCTATTGTGACTGTTACTTCAACACTGTTTGTCTGATCCTAGTATAGTTTCACCAATTAAGTATATAATTTTATTTTTATACTGAATTTAAAAAAAAATTTATTATTAATAATTACGCACCTTTTTTTTTTAAACGTTGACGAATGCTGATAGAATGGATGATGCCAAAGGCTGGTCTCAGGAATTGCCCCACGTTGGGCGCCAATGAAACAGATCTCCTTCCCTCCTTCCTCACTTGAGACTATAGAACCTCCTTACCTCTTCGTTGTCGACCTCAGAAGAATCGCTGATGAAGACGTGGGCAGGAACACACTTAGTAGTGAAGCACTTCGTGAAGAACTTTAATTACTTATTAGGTTGAAGCCTTCGAAATGAATTCCTCACAGAGAGAGATAATGTTGGAAGGACTTAATCACTTTAGATTTACTCGGCTAGCATCAGTCTTTTAAAGTATTTTCTTAGGATTTTATTTTA
Organism: Mystacides longicornis; assembly: GCA_963576905.1. Lineage (NCBI taxonomy): Eukaryota > Metazoa > Arthropoda > Insecta > Trichoptera > Leptoceridae > Mystacides > Mystacides longicornis. Next base: position 24,432,532 of record OY756432.1, on the reverse strand, counting down.
TTTAAAAACTTTTAGGTAATCTTTGGATAGAGCACTTTGTCCAGGGATGATCGTTGGAAGTCCGCTAAGACTCAGACCTGACACCCTCAATTCTTCAGGAAAAGTCACTTTACTTTTAAAAGAACAACAGACTTTATTCATGTATTATGGTTTTTGCATTTTTACAATACAATCAGCACAAATTATTTATGAATCATAAATTATAAATAATATTTAACGAATATATAATTATATAATTTTCATATTTTATCTTATAGCCATTGAAGTGGCTTACTTATTGGTATACGAAGTAACTTAGAAGTTATTTATTTATTGTTGCATTGTGAGACACTGAGCACCGTACTAATTTTTATCTAATTGATTTTTATATTAACTGAACCTATTGTTTTATATGATTTATTTAATTCACTCAAACTTTATTATTGTCCTCAGACAATTTAGGAAATTTAATCCGAAATATTACGAGTTATTTATTATTATTATTTATGTCTATGAAGACAACTACGACATATTAATTCGTACGCGTTATTTAATTCCACGGAGCCCGTTAGCGTCGACCTAACTCGATGAGGTCGGTTTTGCAAGAGGACGCTACTCGAAGATACTCGTGGCAGGGACCTGCATAGAATGACCCCCACTCCAGGAAAAGATGGCGGACGCGGTCCTTTATTGGACAAAATTACACGCCCTTAAAATTATTTGTTAGTAAAAGCAAGATGGCGGAATCTCACTGGACCCAATTAGAGACCAGGCAGGTACTCTTAATTTCTAGTTCCGCCTTTTCCGTGTAATTTTAAAAGGACATGATCTATCACGCATACGAAGCGTGATTCAAGTATTCTGACCTCGTGGACAGAGGATGCCACATATGCCCAAGGGCGCGTGTCATCTGAACTTTGAACTCGTGGCTAAGTACCTGTCCTAGCTATACCGTGAGAAATTATTGCGATGTTATTTTGTTTGGAAAAATTTCAAACTTTTATTTGGTTATGAAGAGATATTATTTTATACTCATTACACCCTACGGATTGAGTATTGAGGTCATTTTGTTGATATTCAAAGATAATCATAATGCGCAAAAGGTGTGTCATTTGTCATAAAAGTGATGAGAAAAATACCAATTGTGATGTTTATTTTTTTGACTTTCGTGATGATTTTTTTTATCACTTTTTTCAAAAATTTCAAATATTATGTATTAAAAATATGTGTACAACAAATATTATGTATTAAAACTTTTGTCAAAAGTGTTATAAATATCTCTTATGTATTGATACTCTTGTGTAAATTTTTGTAAAACTGCAATAAAGCTATCATTAAATTAAAATACTTTTTTTTTAACCAATGAATTATGAGAAATTTAAAATTGCTTGGGTATTGGGTATGACCATGACTGCCCGCTGTAACCGAGCTGTCAAGTACCAGAAAGACAACATCACCATAATAAAATTTTTGTTTCAGTGTTGGCTAAACAAACCAGTCAGTACATTTTTTTCATCTATGGAGTTGCGTCTCTTATCCGTAAGGTATTATATTCTCTTTGTTTACTAATATTTTCGCGGAATTTCTGTTGACCTGTCAATTTCATTTCTCTATAGAGCATCAAAGTGCCGTTTATTTGTGTTAATTTATTATTATGGTTTATGAATTAGTAAACGAAATCTTTTTTTTTTTTTTTTTTTTTTTTTTTTTTTTTTTTTTTTTTTGAGGCTAGCACCCGTATTCGGGTGATGCAGCCTTTGCTTATTTCATAGACATATTAGTTTAAGAAAAGAATAAAATTAGGAAGAAAAGGAAAATAAAGAGGGATTCAAAGATTCTTGTTATTTCTCCGCAAATGGTTTACTATAATATCATTGATATCTTGTTCATTCCTCGACAGCAAAGACACAACGTTCAGGGGAAGGGGAAGACCCCTTTCCAGTAACTCCTGGAGGAAAACATTATTTGGAAGCAGACTACAGCCGAAGAATACATGGTCGATGGTCTCATCATCCTCCCTACACTCGCAGAGGGACGAGTCGACCACACCAAGTCTCTTCAAATGTGAAGCCAGGGCGACATGTCCTATACGCAATCTAGTCAACAGGGATATGTATAACTTATTTCTACGCTTACCCTGGAACCATGGTTCTCCTGGTATTAGCGGTTGGATTTGTTTATATCGTGCCCCCTTAGGGGTCTGAGTAAATATATCGTCCCATTCTTTACGTATTAATGTCATAACATCAGCAATACAGTCGTTAAACGGCAGCACAAACGAGCTGGGGACACTACCAGAAAGACAAGCTTCCTTCGCCACAGCGTCCACCGTCTCGTTCCCACTAATGCCGATATGCGCAGGTATCCAAATTAAAACGATTTTAATTCCATTAGAGTGGCATTCGTATAATAACGTCCTGATTTCCCAAAGCAAGTGACTACTCGTAGATGACCTTTGGCAACATTTTAGTCCTTCTATAAAGCTAAGTGAATCTGTGAGAATTAAAGTGTGCGTGAGGGAACGGCTACGTATTTCCAAGATGGCTTCTTTGACGGCCAAACATTCTGCGGTAAACACAGATGCAGATTTGGGAAGCTTGAACATTTTTTTAATACCTATTGACGGAATATAGACCGCAGCCCCGCAATCTCCCTCCAGCAACTTGGAACCGTCCGTATATAATCTCACATAAGTCGAAGGCCAATGCTCTTCAATCTTACGAGAGAAAATCGCGTTGACTATATTTGGGCTGAGAAGTGAGTATGATTTGTCTAATTGGATATTATCCAAAACTTCAGGAGAGAAGGAAGAGGGAATGCACGGGAAGGAAACAATGTTATGTTTTACAGTTGATAGATTAGAAAAATTTTTCAAACAGTACTCCCACACTGAACGCAAACCTGGGAGCAGGTTTGGCTGTCGGGAACTAAGCAAATTCTGTAGCCTAGAGAAAATAGGATGATTAGTCTGATTCATGCGTTTCAATAAAAATTTAAAAGCCAGAGACTTCCTTCTCAACGACAGCGGCATCTCCACGCATTCAGCCTGGAGAGCTATTACTGGCGATGATTTCATGGCTCCGAGTATGAGTCGCAAACTTCTGGACTGAACCCTTTCTAGCTTGATCGAGAGGTATTTTGGGAGTGGGTCCATAAGAAAACTACCATAGTCTAAATGACTTTTTATTAACGCTGAGTAAAGCATTCTCATTGTGGATGGGTGAGCTCCCCACCACACTCCCGAAACTGCTCTTAAAATATTGAAATTTTTTTCACACTTGCTTGTTATGTAATCAATGTGCATTTTCCATGACAATTTTCTATTCAAAACCATTCCCAAGAACTTAACTGACTCTTTGATAGGTATGGAAAAGTCCCCAAAGCTTATTGGAATGTCTGGGGTGGAGTGTTTATTTGAAAAGAAAACTACTTGACTTTTGGATGGTGAGAATTCCAATCCATTTATATCACACCAGGAACTCAGAGAGTCTAATGATCTCTCAAGATATTCGACAGATTTGACAATATTTTTTTGGGACACGAAGATTACAAAATCATCCGCGTATTGTAATACATTACACGGAGAGGGAATAGAATTTTGAATGTCACAGGTATACAAGTTAAATAAAAATGGACTTAGGACCGATCCTTGAGGCAGGCCACGAAAGATCGTCCTCTCAATTATGCCCAAGGGTGTCTCTATTAAGAGTCTTCTTGTGCACATGATATTGGAAATCAAATCACATAAAAGTAACGGAATACCCAGTGAAACCAGCTTTTCGTATAAAACAGGAAGTAATACATTGTCGTATGCTCTACATATATCCAAAAAACAAGCCACAGTATCCATTTTAACCGATCTGGCAGAATGAATCTCTGCAATCAAGGTACTCAAGTTATCAATACAAGATTTTCCCTTACGGAAGCCAAACTGCCAGACCGGGAGCAAATCACTGCTCTCGGCAAACCATTCTAGCCTTGATTTAAGCATTCTCTCCAGAATTTTCAAAAAGCATGATGACATAGATATTGGTCGGTATGAGGATCCCTTTGAAATATCTTTTCCTGGTTTTGGTATTGGAATAACAAATTGGGCTTTCCAGGAATCTGGAATAGTTCCCGACATTAATATACAATTATATAGTTTTAATATTTCACAAAGTAGAGACTTTGGGAAGTGTTTGAAAAAGCTGTATGGGATTTGGTCTGGACCTGGAGAAGAAACTCCACATGAATCAATTGCAGATGATAGTTCATTCATTGTGAAAGGAGAGGATAAGGATACACTTGGAGATTGGGAGGTGATCTGGTTTTTTTGAAGTTCCATTTCCTGTGGGACGTACGGAGGTGCAAGCGAATCCACAAATTCCTCAATCCAATCGAACGATTTTGATACATCAGGTCGTGGGGAACAAGCCCCTCTAAATTTACGAACCGAATTCCACACATCTGAAATGTTGGTTTCCGGGTTAAGCGATGAGCAGAATAAATGCCAGCCCTGACGTTTTTTCCTTCTTAAAAGTTTTTTTGTGATAGCTTGAGTTTTTCGTAATATTAAATAATTTTCATCAGTCACGTTTCTTTTATATTTTTTTAGGGCCAAAGATCTCTGCTTTACCGAGTCTGTGCATTCCTGATCCCACCATGGTGGGGAGGGGCTGTAGAATTTACCTTTACTCGCGGAAGAGCTAGGTATTGAGAGACTTGCAGCATTATTGATATAGTCAGTTATTTCTGTGGCATACGTGTTAATATCTATCTGATTGTCTGAATCTACTACAGAAATACATTTTCCTTCCTCCAGGAGAGAGTGAAAAAGGGTCCAGTTCGCCCTTCCTATATTAAGTTTCTGTCTTTTTTCAGGTCTTGGTTGTTGACGAACTTGATGATTAATGTCTAAAATTATAGGGTAATGATCGCTCGAGTACGGGTCATTTAAAACAGTCCAAGTTGTAATGGAAGCTATGTTGGAAGATGAGATTGAAAGATCAACCGCGCTTTTGTTTTGGTTGGGAAGGGTTAGCCTAGTAGGTTCCCCACTGTTAAGGATGACTAGATTTTCAGAATCCACAAAATCCAGAATATCCTTTCCCGCAGAATCATAATAGTGGCAACCCCAAGAGGGGGAATGCGCGTTAAAATCGCCCAATAATAGGAAATTGGAGGGAAGTTTTCCAACTACGTCTCTCCAAAAACGGGGGTCAAATTTCGTCCTAGGCGGACAGTATAATGAGATCACTGCGATACCGAATATCTCGGCACCTACAATTTGTATTTTTGGGTGATCAGGTAAAGTAATAGGGTTAAAGGAATAACAGTTTTTAATTAAGAGAGCTGCTCCACCCCTACCATCGGGGCGGTCATTTCTCAAACACACGAATCCAGAAAAATTAACCTGCGAGTCACTGGAAAACCAAGTTTCCGATAAAGCAAAGACATCGGCTCTGTGTTCCTTAAGAAGGAGGGATATATCATCTCGGTTTGCAACAGCGCTTCGGCTGTTCCATTGGAGAATTCGAAAATTATTGATTATGTGATGTTGTCGGGACATTTTCAGAAATAAATGATCTTAACGTGGAAACCAAATGAGCAGAATTAACTGGGGCAGATCTTTGAGACGACAATAGTTCAATAAGCATCGTAATTAAAGTCATTAGAAAATTATTGTTATCTGTTGACAGATTGTCTTTCAGATTTTGATTTCGATTTTCTTGGGCTGGGGAATCATTTAAAGCGAAACCATTAGGAGCACTAGACCATTCTGATCCATTCGGAAACAGAAGCATAGAGTTGTACTCCGACCTATCATATCCTGGGACTACTGCAGCTTTTGGAGTTTTATACTTAAAAACACCTTTAGTAGGGGGCGTGGAATTATTTTGGTTAGAATTATGTTTTATGGCTGACCTGGAGGAGCTTCCCAGCGTTGCTGGGGGTGCGACCTGTGAATTAGGTTTAGGGTTAGCTGTTACTTCAGCAAATGTATGCAATAATGGGTGCATTTTAGACGCTTGCACATAGGACACATTCTCACGAGCCATTGTGTTTTTAATATTTTTCTGTCTTGAAAGCTCTGGGCACGTGACGCTTATTGCTTTATGGGCTCCTTTGCAGTTGTGACATTGGATTTTATCGGAAGAACAATCGTTAAACTCGTGATTTTCTCCACATTTAAAACATTTGGCAGGGGATCGACAGGCTGCTTTCGTATGTCCAAATTTGCAACATTTGTAACATTGAATGGTGGGGTAATAGTATATATCCACACCAAAAGAATTATAATATAGATAAACATTATCGGGAAGGGACTGCCCTTCAAAGGTGATAACAATTGTTTGAGAGGGTTTATACTCAGGTTTCTCTCCTGATCGGTCCTTGAATTTTAATCTTCTAACTTTTATTATGTCCAACTTTGGATTAGATTCTTTGAGTCCCTCAAGCAATTCTTCTTCCGAGATGTCAACTGAGACACCCCTTATCAGACCCATTCTGCTAACATTATATGATGGTATAAAAGCTTTGTATAATGAGTTGGAAATTAAATATAAATTTTTTATAAAAGCGTTAGCTGCCTGACCATTTTGAAATTCAAGCGATAATTTATACTTCCCCTCTGCCCTGAGGGATCCGTTAACCACGTTTTTAATATTCCTCTTAAAAATAAATTTCCCAAAGTCCATCGGATGAATAGGCTTACTGTCTGAAAGTTGTATGTTGACAACATAGGGTCCCAATGATTTCGGGGAGTAAAAATGTTCTCGGACCGGGCCGGTATTAATAGTGTTTTGGGGATCGGTTGTCATTTTCCCATTTGTACTATCCTCGTCCATAATGTTGGGGATTATAACGCCATTAAACTTTCTTTTCTTTCCTAAATCAGGCGGATCAGGGTCTGGTGGCTGCATTATACCATCAAACCAATTTCTTTAGTAAAAATGAAAATAAATATTTAGAAAATATTTATACGTATTAAGAAAAATAGACGAAACGAGAACTTTTTATCAAGTAATTGCGAAAAGATATATAAAATTAAATAAAAAAGAAAAGACCTTAACTTATATAGTTACATAACGTAAACCCTAATAAACAAAAAACAAAACAAAACGAAAAAGAGAAAGAAAAAAAAATATTTACTTAAAAATAATGAAGGAGAAAAAAAATTAAAATAATAAATCAAATATTTAACGCAGTGAGAATTCCCCGCTACAAGGCGGGTTATTTGCAACAAAACTACAACAAGTATTTATTGAACTAAACTACTAAATAATATAAAGTAACTATACATCTACAAGAAATAGAAAATATTAAACAAATTATGAATATGTGTAATGTATGTAATATCTAAGTAATTACGACAGAAATAATAATATAAAGTTGAAATTTTTAATCTCACGGCACGGCGTTACTGGTGTCTCGCTAGCGTTGACAACACACAAACACGTCCAAACCACTTGACTTACAAACGACAACTGAGTAAACGAAATCTGTAAACAATAATATTCTTCCCGTTTTGCTATGTTTTCCATCCTATTTTAGTCATTTTTATCCACAGTGTCACCACATACAAAATGTTTATCTTTGTGACAGAGAAAGCGCCACGAAATTTTCTATGAACTCCGGTGGTAAAAATTTGAATTACCTAAAGTCGACTTTAACTAAAAATAATCTTTATTTTTAGTTAAGGTACTTTAGCTAAAGTCGATTTTAAATGTTGTTGTGTTGTTATGAAACCCGTTATTTTTTAAAGGGATTTTAAAGTCTCCTTTATTTTTTATGAAACCAGCCGTTAGAAACATAAACAGGGACAAAGAGGGAAGGATTACAGGAGATAACAATTTTTAAATAAGATGGAAACAACTAATGAAATGCCTGTTATGGTAGGTACCAAATTAAGATATTTCAAAACTTCTCTCAGCTTGTAAGCTAGATAATACAAATGAGTGGTGACAAACATCATTTTATGTTGCATTTCTGGAATATTACTACAAAATATGCCAATAGTCCGAAGCATTTTAAAATAAATTGGAATTCTTTGAGTCACACATATCCAGGAATTTAAATTTGCGTCTTGCAACGAAAAGGTTAGGAAGGGCCCTGTATTCGGGTGATTTCTTATCACTATGTTAGAGAATATTAGGTATCTAGTTAGATTCTAGACAGATTGTTCTTTAAAAAATATACTTACAAATATTCATAATCCTGTTTTGTATCTTCCCTACAAATTCCAACCAACACACATAACCCCTGTCCTATCGAACTGATCAATTCCTCACCAACTGATGTGATATGAAACAAAAACAATAATTTTATGGTTATGTTTTGTTTACAAAAAAAAAATACTTGAAATTCCGATAATATATTTACCTGTAACACTGGCCTTGGTTACTCGTTGAATAACTAATTTCATTTTGCAGTAACTTAATTTACTACTTTAATTAAACTCATAAAAGAATTATTTAAAATGATCTAAGTAACGTCAACATAACCTCCATTATTTCGATTTGATTTCGATTGTCAACTTCAAAATACTAATAAATCTTTTCTATGGTGATAACCTGTCACACTAAAAATTATGAAATTTGATGTTTAATCTATGAATACTCTAGGTTTTTTTTTAATATTATTATTTAAATTATATCCATGAAATTTTATTTACTTAATAATGCACAAAAAAATATTTCATATAAAACTATCTTTCTATATTTTCGAGTAGGTAAGTAACTTTCAAATCATCTATTGAAAAAAAAAAACTAACGCATTGCTACAAAAGTCATAACAAATAAATTACAAAATAATGGCATTATTATTACAACGTTGAGACAGAAATAGGTACTTAAGATTGCACATTTTATCGTAGATATTTTATTTCAATACAATATTGAAAATTCACGGCGCCTCTGTTGAAGATCGACAGAAGCGCAGAACTTGCACAACAAGGAAAGAAAAACAAATGTACACCTATCTACAGGCAACATACCTACAAGGTATATTATTATATCCAAACATCTACATAATCATCTACTTACAAACATCTCTGTTTTAATTATTTATTCAGCGTCCGACCTGTTGGACGCTTCGGTCGCGAGTTTGTCGAAACATTTATAAAAATAATTCAAATCTCATATTGGTTTACAAAAACATATAAAGCTTTATTATACGAGTTGGTTGGTTATCAGGCGTTGCATCGCGTTTATATGTAATCTATAAAAAAATAAAATAATCGTTATAATTACAGTAAAACTTGTTTTCGTGAGTGAGTTTTATTTTGTAGTGGAATGGTTTTTAGTCCTTGAAGTGGCTTTGAGATTCGTTGATAAACAATACAACTTGGAAAAACCCACAAAATGAATAAAATACTTAATATTTTCGTATTAGGTGAGTTAATTTCTATAATTTTGTACAATTTAATACTCTGATCGATTTATATTTAAGTAAGTACACAGTTATACAAAAAATAATACTTATCATAACAAATTACCTAAAATCTTCAGTACCTACACTATGTTTAGAAAAGTTTACGGGACATTCAAATACGCTCATTGTTAGACTATTTTAAGTTGAGATACCGATATAAACATTTACCTTTTCAAAAGTCTCGAATTCTCGTATGATGTTTTATTTATGGGGGGTAATTTCGATGGTTACCTACCGTTACTTTTTCGTGGGTTTGATCCCTGATGCCGAACATCTTCCTCTTTTACAGCACAAGCTTTGCTTTGTGTTCACTTTCAAGCCCAAATTCATTGAAAAAAAAAACTGTCTTTTTGAAATGTTGTGTGGGTTACCCTCATAGTGAACATAACCGAAAGGGTAAATGGAAAAAATATTCAATTTTTTTTTTTTTTTTTCTCTTCGATCATATTATAATCTTCTGGTTATTTTGTGTCCAAATCTAAAACAGGACAATCTTCAGTTGTTCATGGGTCTTATAAAGCATTACTTTAACCTCAACCATCTGGTTCTTGTAGCACTTTCGCCTCTTGCCTTTGGTCATGAATTGACCGGGTGCTGGATATATTAGGCCTATATATATGACAACGGCAAATCATAATTATATTTTATTCCGTGTTATTACAGTTTTCTTCTTATACTCCTAAATTACCTATATAAGTAGATCTTTGGAAATATTACGACTGTAACTTAACATATACATTTCTTCTGTTCGTGTGTTTGTTACTGAACTCCTAAACGACTGGACTAATATTTTGTATTACATTTTGTTGGTGATAGGTTGATTATTTAGTATTATGATTTTCGTATTATGAAATATAAATTTTAATCCGTTGATTAATTAATATAGGTGTTTATTCAATCATCCATGTCCATTTAATCCCCATAATAATCTCGGAATGATCGATCGTGGTCTTGAAATAAAAGAAAAAATATAAATAAAATTATCAGAAAAAGCGTTGTTTGATATTCATTATTTTTGTAATTCCTTATTTTAAATGTCGGAAAACTGAGCGAAAGTTGACATAACTTTTTATTCTAGGGTGGGTCAAAGTTCGACATGCGGATCAGCTAGTATTTGATATGCGCGATTAAAGGGTATTTGCCGTGCTTCTAAATAGGTATACCTATACAGAACAACTATTTTCCCATAAGCGGTGAAATAATTCGTCTTTTAGAGGAACTAATTTGATTTAAAAATAAATTCAATATGAAGGAATGAAAAAAATTGAGTTGTCGGTTTCACTGTGACGGGTAGCCCTGCTAGTATCATAATATTTTTGTCCATACGCCGCCTTGTGGAATTAACAAAAAGATAACTCTGGCAGGTCAGCTGTGATAACGACAACTTTTGAACCTGTATTCAATATTGACTTTTTATTATCTAAGTTATAATGAAACCACACACCATTTATAACATTAAAGGTAGATGACACACATACAAAAATGAATCTATTTTTAATTTCAATTACTTGCTATTTTTTTATTAGAAGTATATTACAAAAACAAAACCAAGAAAGAGAAAAATGGCCAGACATCTCAACGAAACCAAGATGTATGCATATAAATAAATGACAATCAAAACACCTTAAACATCATAAAATAATAAAATTGACAACTGTAACATTAAAGATTGTAATTATTGAAATGTCAATTACTTTGAAGAATAGATACGAGAATTTTGAATACGAATTCACACTCTGAAAATTATTAATAAGCAAGAAGGAAAGAGATTACGAGATAGATTTCGCGCGTTTTAAAAATTAACTCGGAAAATATTAGGCACAAAGTTATAATAAAGTTCATTTAAACGAATATGTACCTATTTCTGTTTTCTTTTCTGCCATATAATTATAGATTTTTTTAAATAGTTAAATTTGTGTTTGAAACACTGCAGGATTACAATCGTCTTCCACTGTTTTAGTGTGATCTTTTTAGAATTCTCAACGATATGTAGACAGATTTCAAATTCACAACTCTGTTAAAAAAAAACTTTGCGAAATTCCTAGAACTTTATTTAAAAATGATTTCATTATTACAAAAAAAAAAAACAATAATTATTGTGTAATATGCTTTCCTACAAAAATATGCTTCATAATATAAATATGAAATTTTAGTAACATATCAAGTTTTTTCTGATACATACACAATACTATTAAAATGTTAAAATGCAGCATCAACAAGAATTGAGACGAGTTCATAGGACGAGGCACTTACCTGCCATTTTGCACGTAGGAAAGTTCTCGTGCAAACCATCAAGGATTCGTGGCCGCAACACGAGGACCCTTTCTTGCCAATAAATAAATCTTACGTTTTCATCAAAACTTCTGTCTTTGTTGTCAAAAATAAAGCTCCCATGGAAAATAATAATTAACATCAACTATGGACTTTTAGAAGGTTCTTGTTGTGGAGAATAGACACACACAATAGGTCCATGGTAAATTTGAATAAATTGTGGTAAAACTAAGGAAGACTGCATCAAGCACCTACTGCTCGAAATATCGAAAATTTCCCAAGTAGACTTTAACAAACTAATTTTGACAGTATTCTGTCAAGTGCATGCTATATTGTATTCAATGACTTTGGCTGAACTTTTCTTTTTCTTTCTTTCATCAGCCCTCTCGTTTCGATTGTTGGACATTGGCCTCCCTTTGAGATTTTAACAACTCCCTATCATGCGTCAGCCGCATCTATCCGCCCCGCCAACTCTTTTCACGGCATCAAACCACGTTGCCTGAGGCCTGCCAACACTTCCCCGTCCTGTTCTTAGACGCCACTCAATTTCCTTTTTTTTTTGTCCATCCGGTGTCAGTTACTCTGGCATGAGTCACATGGCCATTGACCATTCACAACGTCGCCGTTTGGCGACCTTTTGAACCACACCGGTGACTCCTGTTTTCTGTCTTATCCAGGTATTAGTTTTCCTAGCAATTAATGAGAAACCTAGCGTCCTCCTGTCTATGGTCCGTTGTGTCACTGCTAATTTATTTAGTATTTTTTAAGTTACCATAATTTTACGATTTATTTATTCGATTTAGAAATGGGGTCTATATTGTTAGCATAAATAAAAAAACTAAATGTATAGTGGAAATAAAATACGCACTAAACGCCAAAAATGAAAAAAAAATGAGTTGAGTATGAGGAAATGTTCTATAAACCATTGTCAATAGCCTAAAAACAGATCCAAAAATCATCATAGTACTATGTCTGTATGGGGGAAAAATCAGTTTTGAGTATCTCGTGCGTTTAGTGCGTATTTTATTTCCACTATACAAATATATTTTTTAAGGGTATCCTTCCAACGAAATCTCTTGCTTACGATATCGCATAATATTATAACCCTGTTCATTCTACAATTGGCTAAAGTTAGTTAGATTTGGAATTATTTGTATTCAATCGATAGATCAAGATGTTGCCAAAATTTCAATTGGAGCTAAATAAAGATATGCAGATAATGGATATGCTGTATCTAATGTTCTACCTTTTAACCTTGAAAATATTTCTTCGCCAAACTTAGAAATTTGTGGTTGGAGATATTCAACCTTTGTAGTTGTATTGTATTGTTGGATTTTTGGTGCTTTTAACTTCATTGAAACTTTTTTGTCAAATATTTTAAGTTAGTGTGTTTAATCTTTGCAAGATAATGAATACGAAAATCGAGACATTGGACTTGATGTTATGGGCGTGTGGTTATTATTGATTTATGTGTATCTTGTTCTGGAAGAATACTGCTTATCCGCATCGTGTCTGGTGCTTGAGAATGATCTAATATTAAGATATCTTTTAATTAAAATGAACCCTAAGGTCAGCGCTTTGGATCAGGTAAATAATGAAGATGTTATGTTTGATATCCACTTCGGGTTGTAAAATTGATAGTTGTGACGCCGCGGCGTCTAAAACTTATACTCTTTTTCTATTAAGTACTGCCTCTTGACAGATCGGTTATCGATCAAATTTTGTATTGCTATCCTGTAGAGTAGAAGATTGGTGATCATCAGTGAGCTTTCGTCCTGAACCACTGTCTTCTAAGATTTTTTTGACGACCAATACCTCGCTTGACCACTATTTTTGCTTCAACACTCATTTGTAAAGGAGGAATTTTTAATTGAGAAAGATGTGTCCAAAGCAGTATACCTATATATCTTCACATTTCTGGAAATTACTTCTATATAAGTCACATATGGTTGCTTCTTACACAATGAACGCTTAGATTGACTAATATGAACGCTGGGTAAACAATTTGGGGTGTATGATCATAGAAAATTGACAAATATATGGCGATATTGCCATAACGTGGGAGTCTACCTTTACACATGGGTTTAAAGTGACGTAGATCAATCACTGCTGTTGTCCGAATTCTCGAAATTTTATTCTAAGGAATGGCCTTAGATTCGAGGATGTAGGGCTGTTTTCATACACGGTGGCCCATTCTAGACGTTCTTTATTTTATTTTTGATATATTTTACATTAGGATAGGCTCACCAAAATTTAATGTAATTTCTTTCACACTAAGCATTCTTTCTACCTTTAATGTCCGATGTGTTTTCAAGACAAAAGTCATAATAAATCGATTTTTTTTTTTAAAGAAACTGGCTCCAAACAACACTATTTAGGTATATATCATTATTTCATTTGAAATGGCCGTGAACAATGCATTTTTCGCAGGATTCGTTCACGTACAACGTACATAACACAATAATCATTATTAAATTCCGATATGAATGCTATGTTTATTGAATCGTGATTGCAACTAAACAATAATCATGTAGTTCGCAACCAAACGTGATAATTTTATTGATTAAGTTAAAAAAAAATAGTTCCTTGTAAACGAATAAATATGTGTCCGCTCTCAACAGTTTATCAGGCGTGGAAAACCTCTATGACATCTCAACTAAAAAGACCTTATTTGAGAACTCATAATTTCGATGCCTTTAATAATATGCCTGGCCGTCTATATAAAAACAATAACTTAACATTGCATATTTTGTAGTTTTTTATATAAACTAAGCTTTTTGCCTAAATGTTTATGATATCATCTTTTTCATTATATATACACTTTCAACGTTTCGACACAAAAAGTTAAATTTTTTATTAGAGTTTGTACCAAGACAATCTGGATTACCTATACCTTCAGCATAAGTATTGTGGTAAAATTTCTAATTTCCGACTGATCATAAGAAAACTAACATTATTTAACATGTCCATAAATGCTGAATTCCTAGCCTTCTTTCAAATGCCTGGTTTAATTAAGTACCTATCTATATAATTAGATGTTATGAGGCATCTGTTGAAAACTGTGAGACTTTTTAAGTCACTAAATTTTAGTAGGTAGGTAAATATTGAAAATTTCCATTTTACCAGACACTGGTCAAAGGGCTGGCTGAGGAGCGGGATGAGATGGCGTTGGAGACACATTGAACTCTGCGACAAAACTCTACTCAAATTAGTGTTTTTGCTGTCAACACAATTTGTGCAATTATTTTTTGTACCATCGCTGTATGTATATCTGTCTAAAAATAAAAAGTCTCTCCTGCCCAAGCTATGGCGGCAAACTGATTTCAAAGTAAATGTGGGACTTTGTTAATTGTGGAAAGTTATATCATGCACAAACTTTAAAAAAAAATCCAGCTATACGGTAGTATTCGAAGTTTCCTCAGACAGAAATATTATAAGACTTTTATCCATGTTCACCTAAACAGTGCCATGAGAATCGCTGAAAACTCCTATCCGCCGCGAATGAAATGTTTGATGGTTTAAACCAGTTGTCGGTTCTTATGGCTTAAGCGAAGTTTCAATTAGTATTGTTTAGTCTTCTCCACAGCACTCAAAATGATGTTTAAAGAGCGGCAGACATTACTCTCTGACTCTACAACCGCAGTTAGGCGATGCAACCATCTCCATTGCGGTTCAACAGGTTTTCCTGGACCACAATATCACGCTTGTACCTGTATATTATCTCTGTTCATACTCATCGTTCTGTAATACTCATCGCTGTTTACATATTATTATCCTTCATGCTACTGCTTGCGTTTTTCCTTTGTTGGAAATACCTGAGTAAGCATTTTGGATCTTCCTCCTTTAAAATAACCAGTTCTATACGGGAACCATCTATACTGTTATTTACATACCTACCATCAAATTTTATTGAGCATTCACAACATCACCAATACGCATTTAACAAAAAGGCTGCCTCGCTAGATGGAAGTTTTTGTTAAGTTTTTTGCTAACTAAACTGTCAAAAAAAAAATGAAACGAAAAATGCATCATCTGTCTTACATGATCCGTTCGAATATATTTTACAATGAATCTAACTAGGACTAGATCAAGCAATCATTCCCTGACACTGTTCTAAATTCTTTTCAAGAGGTTTCCTTCACACTCCTCTAAATCTCCCTATATTATACAACTTAATTGTATCTATTTTGAGCCAACGATTCTTACGATTTCATCCTTACAGCATAGCTGAGAGGTCCTAGATTTTTCATTATAGTTCCGTTTCTACATTGTTACCTCTTTACCCTTATCTAGTTTTTTTTTTAACTTTGGATGCAATCAAAGCAGTTCATCTATCATCGATGTGATCTCAATGTCATTTTAAACTTTTGCCCTACCCCTTTACATCATCGACGTTAGATAATAGGTTTCGTGTGTGTAAATCTCTATTCCTTATGAATAGTCTCTCTTTTTCTAACAGCCATGGTTTTCATCTCTACGTTATATATAAATATAGTAATAATTATACTTACACATAAAGAAGAAGCTTCCTTGATAAAATAAACCTATGCAAAGATATCAGTATAGCGGTCAGAATTGTCTGATGTTTTTTTTTCACTTTAACAAATTCTTTTCTTTCAGGTCTCATCCTATGCATTTCATTGACGAACAGTCAGTATTCCAAAGCCAATAATAACAATCAAGACTCAGAACTAGATAATGTTTTTGAAGGAAATTTTGGACAGCTGTTTCAAGATGATTTTGACAAATTCGATTGGCAGTACTTTTCTGTTAGTATTCTTTAAATTAGATCATATTATCGTCATGATATTGAATTCTAGATATTTTATTCGTTTTTTAGATTCGCTTGTGATTAAAATGTCTTTTTCTAATTTCAAATTACCACTCCTGTTTTCCAGAAATTCAACAGCTACAAAACTGAGAACATCCTCGTGTCTCCTCTAAGTCTGAAAATCATCCTATCAATCCTCTACGAAGCAGCCGGAGGACAAACTCAAACAGAAATCAAGCAAGTGCTCGGGACAAATTATAATGAATCCACAAACACAGCAAAGATTATTGCTCTTATGGACTACCTCAAGGTATATATTTTAGTCCCTCTATATATTTATTATACCGCAATAGTGGTGTATGGAAGCCAGTTTGAAAACAAGTTTGAGACATTCAAAGGCTGAGTTTAAGTATACATGGTAACATGACTCCTTTTGCCTTTTCTACGTGTTGGATTCTATATTTTTACATAATCACACATCTTTTACTGCACACGTACACAAGCTACCAGCGTTTATGGAACTAATTTCCTGATGACATTATACTCACTCTAACATTATTGACAGACTATCTACTCATTTCCCCCCGTTCAAATATGTATGTATTGTATATGATTTGTTCGGTTAGACTTCCCAGACTATCTGGAGTTGATGCTTCTAAATCTAAAAGGTACGCATCTCTTCATTTCTTGTCTAGCGGTTCATCCTTCAGCTCTTTGTCTTTAGAATGTCTTCATAAATTAAATGGATAATATCAAATTGATGTGAGGCTGGCTTCAATTCGTGTTGTAAATAAACATCATTTTTCCTTTCTATATGCATGCCGAATCCCATGGAAAATATTTTGTGTGTTTGATTTAGTCATCTCAATATCTTGCCTTTTGCAATAAGCCCGCTGATTTCTTCAATAAATACATTACATTATTTGGAAAAAATATTCGTTGGGTGTCCATCGTTACAGTGAACCGGGAAATGACCACAATGAAGAGATATTATAACCTGAAATACCACAGTATTATAATAATATATTTTTGGAATTAGTCAACGTTCATAATAATACCGACATACTTTTCACGAAAACCAGTTTCCGGTAGGTGCTTCCTTTGTTGGTGCTGTTAGTTCTGTTGTTCGAATGTCTGGTCAATGATGTCGGTTGAACCAGGTCATGGGAGGTTTAATATTACGTAAATTCTATCTTATCATAAAAGGGTTAAATTATCGTACATATCTATTCCTCTTCGCATGCCTTATTTGAGCATCACTTCTGCAAAATTCTCATGACATACTTGCATTGGGAGCAAAATAACACAAGTGTGACCCCTGTTTAAAATGAGAGCAATAATTTGATATGCTGGTCCGAAAAAATAGACAATTTTGTTGGCTCATCGTGTATATCTTCAGAACCAGAAAAAACTTCTTTCAGCCTTAAGCGGGGGAGAGACTAGGGCATTTGACGTCCAACGGAAATATTTGGTTAATCTCTTATGAGCAGCATGTCATTACAGTTTATCAATGGACTTGGAAAAACCAACAAGTGTAGGAAAATTATCCAATTATCGGTAATGTCGAGGTATGGATGTAAGATTGAAACGCTTGATTAGAATTGACATTCATGGGATCGTGCACTCGAGATTCTCATCAGATTCTTATAATATGATTTAGTATTCAATATCTTACAAACTCTTGGATTTTCCGTAATATACCTAGGTAGTATTTTTATTGACTGTCACGTTTTCTATTTATATAATAATTATTATATACGCCACCAATTATTGCTATATCCATAATCTTCAGAAGAACAGATCCTGAGGTCTCCAGTGAAGATAATGGTTGTTAGGATGAACTTTAAAATTTCCATGTCTCTTGATTTCATTCGACTGCCTTGTTTTTGCTTGCTTGAAATTTCTCCAAGTTTTTGGATAACAACAAATTATTGCACTTTATTGTGTTAGGCTAGTCTGTTTCGTTACGTAGCTCTCTCCATTTCTTTATCATCGAGCAGTCTGCATCAGCATTTGGAGGCGGTTTATTTACATCTAGATGGCATTTGGACAGTTCTTTTCTTACTTTTAAAGAATTTCTAAAAAAGAAAAACAGTTCTAGGTATATTGACTTGCCTCCAAGCGTTGGAAGGCCTTGGCAGATTATAATCACAATACTTACAACAAAATCTAACCACAGTTATGATTGTTGTATACGAACCTGGAACCTGCGGTTTGATTAGAATATTATTTGCATTCTAGATATAGAATAGTATTACATATTATGTGCTGGTCCTGGGGCCTTACCAACGATAAAAAATATACTCTATTTCCAGCTCTCGCACTATGTTCGTTTGGTCTAAATGCACCCTTTTAATAGCTCAACTGTTCTTTTCTGCAATCAATTTTTTGTTTGTTTGCATCAGCCATATTAACTCTACGCTTTTAAACCGACTTAACACTTGTGATCCCTGTCCACTCATGAATATTTCGGAGCCAGGATATCTGCCGTCGGCCCACCCCTCATCGACCCTCTATTTTATCCTGAATTATCAAGTATAGTAAGTATAGTACAGCGAACAATATTTTCCTCCTGTAAATAAATGATCCAAGTAGGACACTCTTCGGTCCTTGATAATTGTCAGCAATTCTTTATCAACCCCATCACTTGCAGGACTCTTTTGTTGTTGACCCAAGTCTACCCATTATATATGTAGCAATCTCCGTGGCACACAGGACCGGGATGCGTTCTGCAAAGCAATAGCCAACGTTGGGACGACCTGACAGAACACAGAATGAAGAAGAAGAAACCAACTCAAGTTAAACATTCACCTTGGTTGAAATGCTTTGGTGCTTCCATACCACATCCTTTCGTAATATTAGGGCTAGGCAATCTCTGGCAATAAAAATAGATGACATTCTCTGGCAATTCAAAAACATAATACGATTTTTGTCCACAATACGGATGTAAAGTTAATGTTTAGAGACCTCTACCGCTGCGCCAAAGAGAATATAATACCTTACGGATAAGAGACGCAACTCCATAGATGAAAAAAATGTACTGACTGGTTTGTTTAGCCAACATTGAAACAATTTTTTTATTATGGTGATGTTGCCTTTCTGGTACTTGACAGCTCGGTGACAGCGGGCAGTCATGGGGGGTGAGTACGTAAGGGCTATAGCACGACTAACTACTTCCTAGTGTAGTTAGCGCGAGTACGTAACGTTACAAATGTAGTTAGTTGTGCGTTTCAGCGTGGTTATTATGTAGTTAAGCCGTGGTTATGAGTAGTTAGATTGATGTGTCGTTAGTCGTGCTATAGCAAAAGTTACGTACTCACTACCATGGTCATACCCAATACCCAAGCAATTTTAAATTTCTCATAAGTCATTGGTTAAAAAAAAAGTATTTAATTTAATGATAGCTTTATTGCAGTTTTACAAAAATTTACACAAGAGTATCTATACACCTAGGTACTAGATATTTATAACACTTTTGACAAAAGTTTTAATACATAATATTTGTTGTACACATATTTTTAATACATAATATTTGAAATTTTTGAAAAAAGTGATAAAAAAAATCATCACAAAAGTCAAAAAAATAAACATCACAATTGGTATTTTTCTCATCACTTTTATGACAAATGACACACCTTTTGAGCATTATGATTATCTTTGAATATCAACAAAATGACCTCAATACTCAATCCGTAGGTTTTGTATTCTCTTCGAAAATAATACAATAACACAACAGACCGCTAAAAATGGCGTTAAGATTTCAGATTAGTTTGATGTTTTTCAAACATAAACAGTCGCGTCGCAACCAAACAACAAGTTTGCAATTCATGATATTATTTTTGTTTTTCAATGTTGGTACCTTAAAACCTGTCGCCATCCATACAAAAAGTGCTTTGTATGACGGTTTCGACCCACTGGCTGCGCTCCACGAAGCTATCTGACATTTCAAATCCCATATAAATTCCCATACAAATGAAATTGGGTTTTGTGTTTAATTTTTTTTTTAACCACAAACGACTGTTTGTTTCCAGTTTCCGGAGCGCGAAACTGCCAAATGACGTCACACTTTACACACGTATAGGCTCACATCCAGTTCTGAATTGATATGAACTGGATAAGCAAACACTAGGTATATTTGTTATAAAATATTCTAATGCTTCGTCCTTTTTAACTTGTAAAAAAATAGATATCCTATCATTGTAATTTTTGTTTTGTAGGTACTTATGTAGGCGTGAATTTTTTTATGGGCTGCTGAGTTTACCGAGGTTTTTTCTAGCAGCACGTTTTCATACAAGAGTTTATTTTACGCCAGCGTTTAATAATGTGGAGATTCAGAATACGTTCTGTTTTGTCAACTAGAAAACTTTACCATCTGCGTCACCGATGGAAAAAAATATTCTTTTATTAACTCCCAATTCCAGTTTTAGGTTAATGACAGGAAATTATGTATGTTTTTTTTTAATGAGTAGATATTTATCATACACTAGCTCATTTCCTATTTGTCAACTTATAATGGTCAAAGTTTAGATAAAAAAAACCTTTCAATTCAATGATTCACGGTCTGACTTAAAAATTATAAATAATCGAGATTATTATGAAAAAATATTGACGCACCGTAAAAAAATGCGCGGATAGAAAGAAAAGAACCTTCACTTTTATCGGTGGTGACCGAAAATTAATTATTAACCAAATCGGTCTAGCTGTTTTATGATTTTAGTCAGACATAGCACAACTAAACATTATAAATTAAAATTTGAATTTAAATATAAAATTTGATGTACCTAGGTATTGATCAAGCAAAATTCATAATTTTTTAAGTATGTAATCAAAGTATGAAAATTATTGGTTAAAAACAGTTTTTTTATTGGCCTTCAACTTATTGGTGGCCAGTCTCAAGTAACTGGTTAAAAACAGTTGTTACAATAGGTAGGTACCTGGATTTTGGTTTTTTACTTGCAGTTTTGGATCAAAATAGATCATCATAATGGGAGGTTTTCTGGGGAGCTTCCGACAAGACACACTAGGTGGCAGCGCTTCTAATCAGGTCTATTGTCAAATTATGACAGCTGTCAAACATACCATCTAGCATTGACTGATGAATATTATGCTAATATATCTCCTCTCTTTTTTGTTTTCTCAATTAAACAATTTAACGTTTTAATTATTGATGATTGCAAAAGTGGCTTTTTCTAGGAGGTAAACCATAGGGTAAGAACACGTAGAAAGCGGATTCCGACCCGCGCCGACCGGTTCATAGATTGTTGTCTATGGTTTCAATGCATTTAAATGGGCATGCCGGAAAGCGGGTTCCAGCTTTTTCTGTGCGTATCCCCATTCAAATGCATAGAAACATTCTTTGCGCAGGTCGGCGCGGATCGGAATCGGCTTTCTACGTGTTCTTAGCCATAGTGTGTCCTTTTACACTACACACAAACAAAAGCACTAGGTATGTATTTGTCTTCAAGGGTAGATTTGCATTACTGTTCTTTGAGAATAAGTCTCAAGGGTGCTGTTCTGTATCTTCTTATTTTATTGTTTTCTGTTACGGTATTTTTTCATTTGTATTTAGGTAGGTATATAGAAATTAAAATAAGATAAATAATTATTTTATTTGTAGTATGTAAAAAAAAAGTACAATGATTATTCTAAACATATGGTTTAGGTTATAAACGTTAATTTGACCAGTGTTGCCAACGGCATTTTTCAAACGCAAAGTAGCCCGACTGAAAATTTTGTATGCGGTCATTCCGAAAATTTTAGTATCCGAAAATTCGCTAAAAGGGAAGTAACCCAAGTGGCTACCTGTCGCCTTTTAGATTTTTTCGTCGCATATTCTCGTTCCAAATAGCCCAAATGGCAGTAAATCGCCCCCAACACTGAATTTGACAATAGACCGGATTAGCAAGGGCGCCTCTAATAAAAACATCCCATTAAAAGCATAGAATTATTATTACTTCCTTCGATGCTTTTTGTAAAGAAAAATGTCGGAGGAAGCCCCTAAATTTTGACAGAAGTGCTTGTGACAGTGACAGAACTGACAGATCACAGTTCATTTTATTGATTTTATGATTGATTGTATGTCATCAAAAGACTTTCTATATAATTATTATAATACTTATATTAAAAAAGTTATGATTAAGTACATAATATGCAGGATATTATTGCAGTGCGATTGGAATACTTGGTAAATATAAATTTGACACAAAACCATATACTTAGTAGGTATAAATAAAAACCATAACTACAATAATGACATAACCTTAATCATAACATAATCTTAATCTAGGCCAGTGGCGTAACTAGGGGGGGGCGGGGGGGGCGGTCCGCCCCGGGCGGCACTTTTCAGGGGGCGGCAAAATGAGCCGACAAATAAAAAAAAACTTGGTAAAAAACACAAAACTTAAATAGTATAGGTACGAGAATTTGTGAAGGGAAAATAAATGAGAAAAAAATCGGGTCCCCGAGTTTATGAAGGGAAAATAAATGAGAAAAAAATCGGGGCCCGAGCTTGTGAAGGGAAAATAAATGAGAAAAAAATCGGGGCCCCGAGCTTGTGAGGGGAAAATATATGAGAAAAAAAATCGGGGCACCGAGTTTGTGAAGGGAAAATAAATGAGAAAAAAATATCACTAAAATTCTTAATATTGATAAAATAAAGATTTTTTTCCTTTTAACCTGTCTCAGCGTAAGCTAGTACAAAAAAGTGTAGTGTACACCGGAGTGAGTTAATTCAAGTTCCTTTTTTTTCTTCTTTAAGTAATTTCGGTTAAGGTCTTAAAAAAAACTTTTGCGGTGATTCCGTAGGTAGAAAAATCTGTGTCAGAAGTTAGCTCTCTCCCACTATCCAAAAATTGAATTTTTGTAATATATTGCAGTGTTGTAAGTATCTATATATTAATACGTGAAGGGAAAACTTTGTGCCCCTTTTTACAAAAATTTAGCGGACGGAGGAGTATGAAATTTCGCACACTTACAGTTTTTATAGAGAAGGGGTGGCAAATGCTAATATATTTTTTTAAATCATACATAAAACTAGATTAAATCAATATATAGTTTAAATTATGTTATAAAGTTGTTGGACCACTAGTTATAAAATATGCGAACTTTTTTATTTTGATTTTTTTTCCATTTATATAGGGGGGTGGGGCGCCAAACTTTATTAGGTAGGTGGGGGGGGGCGCCAAACTTTATTAGGTAGGTGGAGGGGGGGGGGGCGCCAAATGTTAATCCCGCCCCGGGCGGCGAAAACCCACGTTACGCCACTGATCTAGGCGTCCCGCTTTTTGACAATAATAATTATTTGTTACCTTAGCCTAAATCATATGAGCACTAGATACATGCAAGATGTGTTTAATGTGTATATTTCTCCTTGATTTTTTATTTAAGAAATGTAAAAAATCAAGAGAGATGAAAGGTCTATGAAGAATATGTGGAAAGACTGTGTGGGACATGGAAAGGAATGTGGCATGGAAGTTAGTTTTGTTACAAAACTGAAAGTTGATAAGTTTAGATGGTTTGGGCACGTGGAAAGAATGGATGCATGCATGATTACAAAATGAATTTATATGGCTGAAAGAAAAGGTGTAAGAAGGCTTTGGTCGACCAACAAAGAAATGGATCCAACACATTAATTCCATCTGCAAGGAACGTCTAGCCAGAAGCAAAGAAATAAGAGAGATTGTATGAAAAATCGTATGTGTATGGAATAAGTGTGCTTCAATAGAAAAGAGTTGAGATGACTACCCCTTAAAGGAATGGGTAAAAAATCAATTTTGAAGGTTTATCATACTAAATTGTGTCTTTCACAAAATTTTTATTGAAATTGTCTGATAAAGTTGAGTAAAATAATAGTAATAAATATTTTTCAGACCCCTGCTTCCATGGAGTATGTCCTGGACATTGCCAACAGGATGTTCTTGGACGGAGATATACAACCTGAAAGCAAGTTC
Source organism: Mystacides longicornis (assembly GCA_963576905.1). Lineage (NCBI taxonomy): Eukaryota > Metazoa > Arthropoda > Insecta > Trichoptera > Leptoceridae > Mystacides > Mystacides longicornis. The sequence continues at coordinate 24,408,148 of OY756432.1, read as the reverse complement.
TCGTCCATCCTGGAAGGTGAATACAACGCTAAACTTGTGAAGATTGATGTGACCAAGCCAAAAGTGACAGCTGAAGAGGCGAACAACTGGGTTAAAGAAGTGACCAGAGGGAATATCCAAAGCATTGTCTCCGAAGGTTATTATTTTCTTGATCAATATCATAGACTTTAATCCAGCCTTTGAAACAGCAGTAGAAGACAGGCGTAAGCCCAAAATAATTTGAATTCAAATTTAAAAATAGAATAATATGTTCAGATCTTTCTAAACAACTCGTTTTTCTTTTGATTGGCTATTGTTGGTAAAACTTTACACATACTACAACTATGTATGCCTCAAATCACAATTATTACTGGAAAGTCACTAAATACCTTTGTTGCGGTGCCGGTAATACAATAGTAACGTTTTACAAGAGTACCCCCCCCTATTGCGTTACGTAATACTTGAACGCCACCCCCTTTCGTACTCTAGGTCGTGGGTTCGATCTGAGGTGCTGACCATGTTTATCTTTCGCGACACAAGCTTTAAGTGGCTTACTGTCAAAGAGTGTATTTTTGTTCACTTTAAGTGGGTGCAACTTTCTTAATTTATAGATAGAATACTTAATTTTTATTTGGCATTACTATAATTATAATTGCAAGGATTAGTGATGATTAAAATTGAACATAAAGTTCGCAGTCTACCTTTCTGAGTATCTTCAATTATTATTAAAATGCACAGAGATAAATATAGGGATTGACACTATATTCAATCACAGTTGTCTCCCAAATACATTCATAGAGGTCAATACAAAATGAATATTGTTTAGAATTTGCAATTATATGTGGAATCTTTCCCATCTCCAATAATCTGTTTGATATAGTTAAAAGTGACTTTGTTTGTGAGGGAATCTTGTTGTATGGGACGTACCAATAACATGGTCATTATCACTGGTCAAACCAGTTCGGCATTGATATCTGGCTGCTACTGAACACATCTCCAGTAACCAACCACATAGAGTGTAGCCTGGCATTAAACTTGTTCTGAATGCCAATTATGACCAAAATGATAAATTCTTAAAAACACTGTGTAAGCTATCTTGACTTGACTTGTCATTAAGCCATCTATTTTGATCGTCAATAAATTATTTCTATCTGTGCTGTACATTTTAACAACATTTTCTGTTATCTGAATTACCTAAAAGGAAAGCAAAAAAAAAAAACAAAATATATCAGTTTGAACTATTTAAAAACTTTATTTGGTAGTACCTTAATAAAACAAATTTGCCTGAGGCAATTTTTTTCTAGACGAATGGTCTCGTCCTTTCAAGTGAAAAACACTGACCTGACCAGGAATCGAAACCAGGACCTCCTGATTAGAAGTTAGAGCTACCAATTTGGTAGTTACTTTTTAACACTTTTGCCACTGGACAAAATTTAAATCTTACAATATAGGTAAATAAAAGTTGGGTTAGTGCAAACACTTATAACTCAAGATCGGCTCAACAGATTCTTTCGATGTGGGATAACAGAATAACTAATAAAAAGTTGATAAAATGGATTAGAAATATTGTAAAATATAAGTTACTATGGAATGGATTTCTTGCAACGCCAGTGCCATCTATGAAATTTCCTTAACAACACAATTTTTATTTACCTGACAGAGTTTCAAAACACTGGCACGCAGATTATTGATAGAATTTCTTTCAAGCTTTCAGAAATAATTATTCAACATTCAAAATTATTTTAAACTTATTTTTGTATAAATTACTTACAAATTCGAAATCAACATTCATAGTTAGGACTACAGGACAACGTCTGTCGGGAAAGCTAGTAAATAAATAAACCAGAATTTTTATGTATGTCTATCTGCAGAAAAATTTTTCTGTTCACAAAATCTTGTTGCTGAAAGTGATCGACTAGATGGCTGGATTTTAAAATATTTTCTATACACAGTTTATTTACTTGATCATTGATATGGCACGAAGGAAATAACAACGAGAAAGAACTGTCACCACCCATTAATAATTTCTTGCTCGTTATCAACTATAAAGAAAGTTTACTTCTAGCCTTGGGACCGTTCAAGTATTACGTAACGCATATTTTTAACTTTATTGACCCCCCCCTGAGATGCATCGTAACACTCTTTTTTACCCCTTTTCCCATTCTCTAAACGTTGCCTAACGTACATATTACAACTATGTATGCCTCAAATCACAATTATTATTACTGGAAATTCACTAAATACCTTGGTTGCGGTGCTGGTAATACAATAGTAACGTTTTACAAGAAAACCACCCTTCCCCCCCATATTGCGTTACGTAATACTTGAACGCTTCCCTTCGGCTCTATGTTCGTTTGATGTAAATGCACACATAGATTTGATAAGCCAGATTTTTGACGCCTTTGTAAATATGGAAAATAAAAAAATATTGAATAATTAAACTAGGCAAGGTAATTTAAGATCTAGTGGCTAAGTAAATTCCTAGGATTATGAGTGTTGAAATTGTAAATTGTTTTCTCTGTTATTTGAAAGTAAAATTCAATACTGTATTAAGAAATGATATAATTTTTTTCAGATGACTTGTACAATGCCGTGATAGTCTTGGTCAACACCATGTTCTTCAACGGCACCTGGGAGTACCAATTCAATGCCAACGACACCAAGAATGCCAACTTTTACGTATCTGCATCCAAGCTCGTGAATATCTCCATGATGTCCCAGAAGGAGAAGTTCCATTTCTTAGATTCACCCAACTTGGAAGCCAAGTTGCTTAAACTGCCATTCAAAGTATTCTGTTTTTTTATTACTTAATTATAAAATGATTTATTCGTTGGGAATAGAAACGTAATATGCTCATTCATCTATCCAATTACATATATTATGATGGATACATCTGCAATGGGTAGAAATTCATGCTGTTGATGTAAAAAGATGTTTTATATTTATTTCGTGGTGATTTGTATAATAAGACATACTGAATGAGACCCTTTACTGTGGAGTATTTCAGAAATTAGGAATCCTTTTTAACTCGCAAAACCCCATGTAGGTACCTAAGCATTATATTAGAAAGGTTTTTATGACAAAAAAAATCAACAAGAAATCGAGAAAAAAAGAGTTTGTCCCATTGTCTCAGATGGTTTTCGAAAATCTGTGACTTCATTCAAGCATTTGTGTAAAAAATGTACTTATTTACATCACTAGCAAGTGTTTCATGCATTTAAAACATCTGGGAGATTTGCTCTTTACAAAAACTAACATGTGATCAGGCAGTGCATTTTAAAAGGGTAACCGACGAGTTCATCGAAAATCAATTCATCGAAAATCAATTTGTCGAATGATCAATTCATCGAATCACCAATTCATCGAAAATAAATATTTTGAAGATATTTGAGAGACACAACCTTTTTGGCAACTAAACTCTCAAATGAATTCAATTAGATTCCGGATTCTGGGTCTTTGTATATAAAATTATTTTTGGTAAAACTTCAGTTTAGTCACTCCTAATGATTTCGATGTTATTTTATATAGGTACGATTAGAATAGGTTAGGTTTAGGTTGGAACGTAGTTAAAAAGGGTGGTTTGGGGGGTGGAACCCCCCATACCTTCTCACACACCTCCTCGAGTGAAAACATTAATAACCTAATAAAATATACTAATAAATTTGTTAATAACCTGTCGATATGCCAATGATATAAAATAAAATAAAAAAATAAATACTCCAGCGTATGTCAAAATCGCAGCCATCCTTAATTTATAGGAGTGACTAAACTGAAGCTTTACCTTATTTTTAGGTCATACACAATTTCTCTCAAATATCTTCAAAATATTTATTTTCAATGAATTGGTGATTCGATGAATTGATCATTCGATAAATTGATTTTCGATGAACTCGTTTTTGATGAATTGATTTTCGATGAATTGATTTTCGATGAACTCGTTGTGAATCTTTTAAAAGTGCCCACCGACATTCGGTCTTTTATATTTTTGCTTGTTCCAGGGTTCGAATTTTTTATCACCATACAATAAACAAACGCATGCACAGATGGAAACAGTTCAAAACTGACCTTGGCTATTAGCTATAAACCTTTTATAACGAGCAATTTGTCTATTGAGTCGAGATTGAAACAAAATACAAAAAAACATGCCTTTCCGTGGCAAAAATATAAGAAAGTGTTGTAAATTTTTGAACAATTGATTCTATTAACCAAAAATGTGATTCTATTATGCGATAAAAATTGTATGAAATTCTTCATTTTGAATCGCGACTTGGACTTTTGATTCTATAAAACGGCTGATTCTATTAACCAGTGATCAGAATAACGGGCACCTACTGTATCTATAGTTAAATCACAAAATCTTCAAATTTTTATATTTCAATGAAACATGGTTGTAAGGCCTAACGCCTTACAACCAAAGGCAAAATTAAATGGCTATTGCCACCATATTTTGTACAAAACTTTCGAACTGTAACCATTTTTTTCTAACTCTCAACTAACAGCCATCAAATGAGATAAATATAAGACAAGGTTGCCAAAACTTTACTGCACGAATTGTGGTTTATCAAATAATTATGGGAGACCTTTTATAAGGCTATAACAAGAGTTCAATATCACCGTAAGGGTCTAAACTGTAGCAAATTCCAATTGATATTTTTGTAAAGCTTTCTATATTTTACTGTTTTATTATTTAGTCACAAGGAGCTTCGCAATTTTATCATCCACATCGGTAATTTAGATTTAGTTACATAAACATAATACCTAATCAGAAAACTTGTGTAACATTAATTTCTCCTTAAAAATGTATTTATTTAGGAAAATCCATGATAATTTTGGTTGTCCTAAGTTTATTCTTTAAGCCTTATTTATTAGACAAATAATGGATGTTGCATTTCAGGGAGAGAAACTGTCGATGGTCTTATTGTTGCCTAACAGTATTATGGGCTTGCGGGATATCATTAGCCGTATTACAGTGGGCACACTGAAGAGAGAACTGTCTAAGATGACATTGGAACTCGTCGATGTGTCCATTCCCAAATTTAGTTTCGAGTTTGAATCACATTTGGTTCCTATTTTGAAGAGTGTAAGTAGAATTGAATACAATTGACATGCCTTGTCCCTGAATGTGTAGTGTTGTCCCTCTTTTCTATCTAAATTCTTTGCTTCTGACCAACAGCCTCTCCTTTTTATCTGGCCCTCTTTGAGGACGGTATCAATGTGTTTGACAATTGCGTAGCTTGTCTTAGACGGTTGGGGAGCCCAAAGGTGTTTTTTCTTATACATTTTCAGGACCCCTGTAGCCTGGACATTAATGATAGGGCTGATGTGGCGGTAGCTACATCATTAGGGTTCGATTCGAGGGTAATAAAATGGCTGCCAACAGTATCTATCCTTCCCTGGGTGTTTTCATAGTGACAACTTACACCAGCAGCTTTTGTGTGTTTTGTCTATGGAAATACCGATTGAACGATATCATTGGCGGCCATTTTAATTCACTAGACTAGAGCCGCTGGTGTTTGTGTATATTTTCAGGCTTTTTCCTATTTTCTAAGCACCAATTACTTGAATGAATGAAGAGAATTCCAATTTCTAGTCCAATCAGAATTGAATTATTATATTTTTTTTACATTTTTAAAACTGGTATTTAACGTGATGATATAAGTTTTTTTTTCCATTTAGATGGGCTTAAGGGAAGTATTTGAGAACACGGCTAATTTGGCCAAGATTGCGCGGGGCAAAAGCTTAAAGACAAAGTTGGCTGTGAACGATGTCATACAGAAGGTTGGGATTGACTTGAACGAAATTGGATCCACAATTTATGCTGCTACAGGTAGGCGCTTTGATTTCTTTTTAAAGTTCTCTTTTTCAAATTCAATAAGTTTATTAAACTCAATGGTGATTTCAATAATAGTTCTCACAATTTTGAACAGCTACATATCTATGTCGTCCTAAAATGAAACTATAAGTATACTTGATTGTTTAATGCAGCAAGAGAAGGGGGCTTAATTCTTGGGGGGCGGCGATATTGATTGTGGTCGGGGATTAGTATGACTATCTAATGGCAAACATTAAAAATAGCACTACCATTCTTTGAAATAACAGTTGAAAAAGTTTGTAAGCTCAGAATCGTCCATTATATATTATTTAAATAGCTGACCTGGCAGACATTATCCTGTCTTAAATATGAATATTGAATTCAAATTGGTGCACCTACTTAATTATAATTTTTTTCATTTTATCAGTATAATTCTGACTAATGCATCTGTTCTCATTTTCAGCTATAACCCTCGTGAACAAGTTTGGAGAAGGCGATGATGAACCTCAGGAGTTCCTTGCAAATAGACCTTTCATGTTCTTTGTGCAAAATGAAGAAACTAAGCAAATTCTTTTCATTGGAACGATGGATGATCCAAGAAAAAATAAAGGAACAATTATCGAGGCACCATTACCACCAGTTCCTGCTCAGACACCGGTCCCAATTCCTGCTGCTAGCGGTAAGATACTTTATTCTTTGGTTTCATTGTTGACAATTTCATGTTGTATATGACCTCATAGTAATTCATGAAGTATTTATGATTAGGAAGTTATTTTTATTTACTTCTGCCTGATTTAAAGAAGAAAATAATTATACAAATTTTTATTACAAATATCAAATTATTTTTAATGTATTTTCTTTCAAAGACATAAAGAAAATGAACAAATTGCGGTGATTTAGGCATGAAGAGAGATTAATTATGACAGAATAGCATAAAGGATTTATATATCTAAAAAATGGGTGTAGCTACGGGGATGTGGCCGACCTAGAATAACGTGGGCCGATCATATCTGCGCCGTCTTAATGGTGGGCCAATTTAGGAGTGTAAGGAAAAAATGAATGCGGAACATTATGATGTTGGAGGAAGAGGTTTGTCTGGATAGGAAAGAATGGAAGTTTGTACTCTCTGCCTACCCCCTCCAGAAAACGACGTGATGGGTGAAAAAAACATTATGGCATAATTATTCATGGATGTTTTTTTTTTCATAATTCTTATGAATTTGTTTTTGGAATTTAGCTATTTTCAAATATTTTTTGTGTTCAGCATGAGAGTTTTCGCTTATACCTTTTCGCTGACCGGCCGAAATAAAAAGCATGACATCAAGGTCTCACCGTTTCGCTTAAGGGAGACTGTGTACATAGCTGTTCTCCTCAGGCAAACCTATATGTCTATTTTCTGGTACACCAAATGAAGCTAAATGTCAAAGTCTACCAAACGCAGTATCCCAGAAACAGACCTTAAGATAGAATTTCATTCAAAATGCACAATTATTATTGACGGAATGAGTGAAGTATACATTTTTAGAGAGCTTGGTGAATAAACAATAAAAGCTAGAGATAGGAATTCATTAATAAAGTTAAAGTAGTGAATGCTTAGAACAGGTAAATTAGCTTCTTCCCAGTTTCTGTACTGTGGGGCTTGGGGAGTTTTTACTGTTCAATCAACCCTATATCATTCATCACCATCTTTGGGGAGTTTTATTCGAAAGCTAATTGCACGTTAATAAGCGCTCAGAAGCGTACAAATAGTGTTCTAAAATCAAACAATCAAATCATTCGATCATTATTGTATGGAAATTTTTCGAAACTCGTTCGATGATCGTTTTGATATTAGATCATCGAAAAACTAGGGCTACAGTACTGTAGCATTCCCCCTTCCCCTTCCCTATTGTACTCGTATATACCTACCGCAATTCGCAAGTAGATTCTGGCAAATTGTAATAGAATTGCAACAGCATGCTTTGAACGCAGGGATACATAGGCTGAGGCTGTTCTTCGGAATTTTTTTATTTTAATGTCTGATCAGTGTCCAAGAGAAATGCTATCCGAGAATGCATTTCATACCCAGTCCATAGGTTGCAGGTCACACTTAGGAAAATAACAGTTTTCGCTAATAGCTCCAGGGGTTTCATTATCAATACCAGTATCTTTGCCACTGTACACCGGTGTGCCACTGATCTAATGGACCCTTTGACCTTTGATATTGAGGTACTGGGTATATGCTCTACACCAGGCGTCTCTGTGAAGGTTCTTGGAGCCCAGCCACTTCCATATTCTCTACAGAGGTGTAAGGTGCATCCTCCATAGCCAACTCTACGAAAAACTAGGGAAATATTAGTACTGAACCCTCTACAGAACTCTGAATGTACGGCAATTAGTCACCCTAAAGTTGTCTTGTATCAGGGAGTCTCCATTCATTACTAACCTAACCGTTAGTCACGCATTACACCTTGGATTGGGGATTTCGTTTGGACGATTTTCTCGACGGAGTGGTAGAACTAGGTGAGTATCGAGACGAGGGCTTTTAGAAGCTAGGAGAATAGGATAGAAAGAGGTTTATGGTATGTTCTGTATTTTGAATGAAATATATTTCTTATCAGAAAACAACCGAATAACGGTGTCTTATGCCTTTCTTTCAAACATCTGTTTTCTATTCCTAGAGAGAACGACTAAAAAAATATATGAAATAGAAACTTTTTGCACAATCAAAGGCTTTTCGTTGCACTTCCGTCTAATAAAAATGCTTGTCAGTCAGGTGTCAATGATAGGTCTGACACACAATTTTTATATTGAATAAATCTGTGTAAAGTGAACACAATTAGACCTTCAGGATCGTTGTGAAAGTGAAAATGGTCGGCACCGAGATTCGTACCCACATGCTGTACATACGAAAGCCACTGGTCTTCCATCCACTTATATTTGTTCATATAGTTTCAAATTCATAGACTTTTTTGGTCATTTCTCTCCGTAAATAGAGTTTATATAGATGTATCTTCAAGCATCTAAGTATGTGAATGAATGAATGCAATCTTTCATATTCCGTGTTTATGAATGAATGTCTAACTGAATGAATAAGTTTCTGCTCATCCAATTACGACATTAATAACAGCTGTGGATTGCTGTTTGATGACTCCCGACATGATTGCACCGTAAAAACCCACGACGCTTAGCCTCGTATTATTATAATTCCTCATATATTTTAATCAATTGTGGTTATTAATTACGCACGTAGATTAGTTGGTACTAAATAAATATACAGTACCATATTATCCATTACTCAATACACACTTGTAGATTCCTTTACTGTAAAACAAACTCAGGAAAATGCTTTTGTAACATTTTTTTTTTCATTAATACATTTACTGTTTTAAGAATCTTAACTAGCAGAAAAAACCTTTCAGATACCAGGCTTAGAAAAGGGTCATTGATTATTTAATTGTCCTTGTGGTAATTATAATGTATGGTCCATTTATTTTTGTTACTGTCATTCATTAACGCTTTGTCTCTAATCAAACTCATGTGCAGACTTCGAAATTATTACAGTCCTATAAATCAGTTTTATAGGGTGCCGATTTTACTTTACCAAATTGAGAACTGCGGAGATTTGATTTTACTTCCTAGAAACTTCTGGTCAATCAAGTACTTATGTATAACATATTATTTCTTCGATATGATATTCCCCGCAGCCACCTATTATTATTAATTGTTGACTTGCTAATTTTCCATACCTACTTATTTAAGTATGTAAAATGTTTCTCTTTAGTAGATTGATTTAATCGTAATTCAAAATAATATTTTGCTTGGGGTAAGAAAAATGTTTCAATGAAAGTACCGAGCTACGGACAATCTTAATCAATTATTATAATAATTTGATATATAATTTTAAAAAAATGACGAAAAAAGCATAAAACTCTTCATTCTTTATACTAAAAAAGTACTCATGATTTCGGAGGGGGGGAGGAGAGGGTACCTATTTTGAAATATCACCCGGGGAAGGGGGGTCTAAAAAGCCATAGAACATAATAATATGTCTATTTCAGACATTGAAATGAATAAATTACACACAAAGAGAAAAAAGTACGAACTTATATAAATGTATAGCCTGCAAAATTTATTTCTTAAGTATAAATTCTTTAGTCGTGTTAGAATAAAATAAATGCACGTGATTTTCTTTCTAGACCCCCCTCCCCCACGTGATCTTTCGTGATTTTTTTACCGTGTCCCCCTTTTAAGCTCACGTGAGTAATGGAAGGTCCCTATGTACTAAAAGCGACATTTCTTCACAAAATAGGGCAATGAAAAAATTTTGCCTAGCCATCGCCCTTGCTTATCTTCGTTCGATAAAAGGTCGTGTTATTTTCAAATGTATCTACTCTTTCTCATACAATATCAAATTTAGATACATCTTTTTCAAAAATCTCTAGATACTAACGAGAAATAAATTGTTTTATTGCTATCTCGCTTCAAACAATCATTCAAAACGATAAGATGGGAAAGAGACAGAAGAAAGATAAAGAAACCGTTAAAAAATTTGACTTTACCCCCAATCAAATTGTACTCATATTCGCAACAAAAGCACACTTGCTTGGCATAGTCATTATTTCTAATTAAGATTATCTGCAATGGTTTTTTGACATTTTCACCTTTACATCTCATTAAATTTTTTTTTATTTTTAATATTTTAAATTTTATTCCGAATCCTATATCTAATACCTACATAGTACATTTAAAGTAGTCTAGTGGCAAAGGCTCCGACTTCAGATCAAGAGGTCCCGGGTTTGATTCCTGGTCGGGTCAGAAATTTTCAATGTGTTTTTTCACTTGAAATTTCTACTCGGGTTTGGAATCCTGTTTCAGATTGGAGGGGACCGGTTGACTATAGAGAATGCTTCAAGTATTAAGTTCCGCCGGCTATACTAACACCTATGTATAGAAGAGTGTTATTTATTTATTAAATCAATGGAAATAAGATGGAATATATTTTTAGTGACATCGCACTAAAATTGTATTTAGGAAATAATATATCACAATAGTTTCGTCATATTGATTTTTATTTTAAATATCATACTTAAGACAAAATATCTTCCTCTGCTATCCTTATAGAACTCGCTATAGCTTCAGCAGATCCACCTTTTGAATATGACACAAACTCAAATGCAGGCCTGGGAAACCCCAATTATTCCGGGAAATATTTCTACATGAATTCGAGAGGATTCAAATATATTAATAGGGGTGTTTCAGGACAAAGATCGCAGACACGGTAATAATATTAAGTTGATTGATTGTACATTGTTTGTAGCACTGTTTTGTTTTAATCACCACCTTTGTTTTCATTTGTTACAACATTTGCATGCTCTGAATGGAATCACCATTTTTCGTTGCACATTATCTTGCATTGCTGGGTGGATGCATTTATATTTGTTTTGTATGAAGATACAAACTGTAGTCTTCTGTATCACATTGCAAGTTATTTAGATATAGTTTTTGAACACTCTCTCGATAATAAAAAGGTGGACGCGCTTCCCCGTCTTCAAAGGGGTAAGCGGCCATAGTTGTCTGGTATGTGTCGGAAGAAAACGAAGCAAAGATCATTTATGTGTTTTTTTGTCTATTCTATACATTCAAAATATGGCTGATCTATCTATACTACCCTGTCACCCTCTCCAGCAACCAAGCCCCGGACTTTCAGGACCCATGCACGTAGTGCCGATACTAGCTCCCCCAATGGACTACGGTCTGCATCGAGCCACCCTTAATTGATGCATGGTTTATCGTACTGATTTTGCACCAAACATTTCACATCAATATTTTCAATAGCATAATAGATTTTTATTTTCTTTTAATGAATGATAGGAATATTTATTTATTTATTTATACTTTACTGTACATTGTTAAGAGTAGCATCACAGAATCAATATACAGAATATTGATTTTATTTCTTAGATAAATAACTGCCACTGACATCGTTTGAAAAAATCTGAAAATAATATTTGACAATAAACATTTTTTTATATTTTATGGTTAACATTGAAGCATTATGTGCTAACAACTGGCTTCCATTGTTTCTACTTCATGTCCTATTGATATGGAACACAAAGTTCTATATTTTAAAATATTATAGTGGATTATCCAAATTGTAGTTTAGCCCTCTTCATAATAACCTAGATTTTCATACCCTGTTTGTCTAAACTAGACTTTAGGGTCGAATTAACAAAATTGGGTAACCTTTTTATTTTCTTTTTATCCAAAATTATAGTGTTGTAGAATAGCGAAAAAGATTACAAAGTGAATACTTTACCGAAAACAAAATGGTGACTGATTTAAAATGGTGTCTTTTTTTACTACATTAATGAACGATTTGCCTCTACCAGGATTTCTCATCATACAATTTAAGGAATCGAGAATGATCTGTCAGACAATATTTGTAATGATGCATTATCCCTTATTAGGAGCATGACCTTGACTTGGATTGATGTCAAAAGGATATTATGTTATTAGTTCAATGTTAATTATTTTACGGTAATTTCCTGTCAGGAGTTCCCAGACTTGTTTGTTGCAGGATATAATTAAAAGATAATGCTTACTTCGATATAGGTTCACCTTTTTTTACAAATTGTGCAATTTAACTTCAATCCTTTATAAACCACAGTTTGATTTTCAATACTAGGTACATTGGCTGTCAATGTCAAATAAAAACAGCTGTCAATATGTATATCAGCCATCTTAGTTTGGTGCGAAATAGTGTTAGGGCGTTCGTACGTTATTATCTTTTTACGTTTTTAGTAGGTAGGTATTTGGTATGTTTGTCTTTTTTGTTTTTTGAAAATATACGCAATTTACACATACTTACTTTCTCTAAATATAATAATTGAGCCTCTCTTCCTTTGGTCATCGCAATTCACGTGAATGGCTAGGCCAATTTCGCCAATTAGTTGTGTTTTCTGCATTTTATCTTACCATAATAATTCGGTAAAATTTGGGTTTAATGGAGTCTACTCAACCAACAACATAATTCGCTTCTCCAGAAGAATACTGTAAGATCTCAAAATATACGAAATTTGAGATACCTATTGGTATCGTTGGAATCGTCTCGTTCCATAGCATCTAATGAGACCTACTGACTTAAGATACAACAGAAAATGACGCCGCTATAGCCAAAAAACAAAAAATAAGATCTCAAAATTGAAAAATATATGAGGATAGTAGTGTAACATTTGAATATCTTACATTTCTTACTCAAACTGAGTGAAATTTTTAAGAAAAACATTATAACATTTTGGAATGTTACATATCTTTTTTTACGGCGCTCAGAAGAATATTGTAACATTCCAAAATATTATTTTATTTCCCCAATAATTCATTATAAAGTGCTCGCATCTATGAGATGAATACAGTAACGTCTCAAAAAACAGTAATATATCTAAATTTTCCTTTCAAAATACTCATATAATAATAATAATATAACACTTTTCTATACAAAGGTGTCAGTATAGCCGGCGGAACTTATTGCCTGAGGCAATTTTTTCCAGTCAACCGGTCCCGTCCAATCTGAGACAGGCCAACCCCGGGTAGAAATTTCAAGTGAAAAAACACTTGGAAAAACTCTGACCCGACCGGGAATCGAACCCGGGACCTCGGATCTGAAGTCCACGCTAGTACAACTAGGCTACCGAGGTAGGTTTATTATGGTAAGATACTTATAATTTTCGTAGGCAATAGTATAAAAAATTTATGCAAATTAGAAAAAAATAAATGAAATCCATTAAAGGAATAAATGAGTTTTTCAAAAAAGTTTTCAAAAAATTCTAGATGATCCAAAGGCAATAGTTATCCCAATTTTAATTTCAACAAAATCTTTAAACTCGATTATCTCAAAACTATAAATTTTGAGATCTTACAGTATTCTTCTGGAGCAGCGATATACAATAATGTAACCCTCTTCAAATGTGACTTATTTCCTACCACACAGCCATCTCTTTAATTTTTTTAAAGTTATGCAACGATAAAGGAATTGTTTTTATTACAAACTTATGGCCCGTCGAACTTCATACCGCATCCTAATCAACAATAATTATTACATACTAGGTAATACTAAAGTTCAGTTTTTATCTCATAAACTGTATTTAATTCATGTAATAAGTCAAAATTATTTTTTTATATTCTTGGTTAGGTCGAAGTTCGACGGGCGGGTCAGCTAGTGTTTCTATAAAATATTAATTTTTTTTTGACTTCGAGAAAAGTTTGAGAAACGTTTAAGAAAAAAAGAAATTACTCAAAAACCATCCTAAACTATAGATAAATTACCTAATTATAATTACAGTTATCGAAACTATTAGCGTATTTTAATTTTTAATTCATTCTTCAATAAAACATAAATTTTAGTTTCGTATATTAAAATTTCGCGGAATCATTAGATAGCGATTCAGTATAAGTACAAAAACAGTTATTCGCAAAGAACCTTTTAGTCTCATTTACTAGGTCTAAACTTTAAATTTTTCGTGAAACTTCTTCGTGAACGATACGTAATTTGAAAGCGTGGCTGCCTTCTATACAAAGAAAAAATACACGTTCAAAATTTCCCCTCAAAGAGATGCAGTTTTTATACGATTTAACGTAGGTACCCATTTGGGATTAATACGGATGTGAATCTAAACCGCACGACATCTCTTCAGTTTTTGTTCTTCAATCCTACCCATATGTCTTTATCACATGTTTTGGGATTACAGCACTTGCATTCCCCATTTTCCATATTCATTCAACAGTCTTTTGACTTTATCTGATTTCATATTATCTTAACTCATTACCATATGTGTTGCATTCATCAAAAAATATATCAATAGTCAATACTGTTTTAGTATTATTTAAATAATTAAATTTAAACAGAACAGTTAAGGTATTAGCGTTTCCACAAGCTAGTTGAATATGAACAATTAAAATTATGATTCGTTTAGTATCAATAACAGCAATCCATCAATTTTATGCACAAATTGAGTAGAGAAAGAAAACACATTAGAATTTTCAAACTACACGTTTTAAAATGCCCAATTGGTATCAAAAACAACTATTTTCCACACAAAAATGGTTTCAAAAATAGCAATCTCCATTGAATGAAAATCATAAACGGCAGTCTTCTAAATCAACCAATTACAGACGATAATTTTGATATTTTAAAAAATGGTCGCCGTGTCGTTTCTCCACTTTCTTGAATAGTCATAGTGTTGTTGCGTTGCATTTATTTTTTAATGGAGTATTTAATTTGCTTAGGTAATTTGACGTAAAAAAAATAACTTTCCCCAATTTTAAGAAATGATAACGCAAAAGCCTGATTTTTTTGAGATTACATTAACTTATTCATTTGTAAGATTGCTGTTTTTGATGCTATACAAAATTCAAAGGGGTTATCAATCAAAAAACCTTATAATATATGTAAAGTGCCTAAGAAAATTTAAACCCTTTTTCTATGATACGTAAATAAATAAAAAATGTATCGTTTAATTATTTTTCTAGGAAATCCAGATATAAATCAGGCAGTCTCATAGAACTACGTGACAACTAATTTCCGCCAATTTCAATTCTAGTGTTACTGCGGTGTGTTTGTAAATTATTGTTCTAATCGCCCCAAATTGTTCCAATATGAACTGTTTACAACGTTTACAAGTAAAACGATTGAAAATGGCGGCCATCCGTCAAGCGTTTGACAGCTCCTTATGAGACTGCCCGAATTTATATCTAGATACCTACTTACCTTATTTTTTTCATATCGTCTGTAACATAATTTTCAAAATGGAGGCGATCGTTTCATATTTATTTGACCATTTCAAAAATAAATTGATATTTAGGTACGATTTTGGTGATTTATTTTTTATTTAATGGCAAAAATATTAATATGATAAATTTTCTCTCTGTTTACAGGTAAAGGCAGATCAAGTCGCTATTAAAAATAGGAGTATTATGTTTACTCACATATATTTTTTAAAAGATACACATTGGTTATATTAATAGATAACAATATACTTTTGTACAACAATAAACAGCATTTATTTACTTAATTTTATATTTAAACAAATCTATAATTATAATAGATCTAATTGTAGTTCCTACCACAAAAAAAAAACTAATCGAAACACTATTATTATTCTCTAAGAATCCATTAAAATTATTATTATTTTTAATCAGAGCATCAGTGTTTTTTTAGTCAGTCTCGTTAGAAGTATATAGCCGCAAACAATATTTTCTCAGCTTAAATAAAAATATATTTTTTATTCCTATCAAGCTGGCACATTGATCTGTCTTTACTTTTGTGTACTTACATTTTTTAAATGTTTTTTTTTTCAACAATAATATTACTGGAGGCAATTTCGAATTGGGTCTGTATATTTACAGACCTTAATTATTAAAAGATACCATCATCAAAACAAAAATAATAATTGATTGCGGCTATTTTCTAGCGATTTCGATTTTTTTTCATATTGAAATATTTGTTTTTAGTAAATTTGAATCCAAATTATTGTTTTCTATCCCATTATTATAAAATAAATAAATAAAAAAATATCCCTAATAAATCTGAATGTATGATTTTAATTTAGTGTTTTCTTCCATTATCCTTTTTTAAGTTTTGTAATTGGGTGAAATAAATAAATAAAAATAATTTTCATACTCTTTCTATTAAAAGATTTTTTTTTCAAAAATGATTCTGGGCTTATCCAAAGTGAACACAAATACACTGTTGACAGCTTTCTTATAAAGCAAAGATTGTGTTGTGAAAGTGGAAATGGTCTTCACCGGGATTCGAACCCTCGACCTAAATAAAGTACACTGTACGTACGAAAGCCTTCAAATGAACCGCTGGTCTACCAATCACCACATAAATAGCATTATCATTTTTCAAAAATAATTTTACCAGTTGTCCATCACTAAAAAGGAAGTTATTTACAAAAAATGGTTAGGTACATATTTCACACCCATTAAAAAAATACTCAAACGTGATTTTTATTTTGAAAACGTTTGACAATCCCAAAAGATGTTTTTTTTAAAACAAAAACTAATAAGTAGGTACCAATCGTTTTCATACATGTCTTTTAGGGTAGAACGAAAAATAAAACATTTTTAGATTTTCCACAGTACGGAAATGTTGCAGTATAGATAAAGCTGGGTACACAAATATGAATAGGTAGTTACCTAATACTGGAGCATATCGCTTGGAAGACAAAGTTTCATAAAAAAAAATGTTATTATGTCACGTTGAGTTGTAAAAATTTATAAAAGCACACTTTTGCAAAGATTTTACGTGTTTCAATTACTATGCAATGGAAACAATTTTGAAAGAGTGATCTAGCATAGGTTGCAAATCCAGCTCATCGATCTGAAACACTCGAATGCGTATAAAATTTCCGGCCAAATCTTTTTTCTAGTCAATCAAAATACTCAAATCCGAGACTGGCTTACTGGTTTGAAAATACAAGTAAAAAAAAAACACTTTGATCGAACTCGAGATCAGAAGTTACTAAACCACCGAGGCTATTACTCTATAAATACTGTATTTTTTTTTACAAAAAATTGAAAACCCATTTTTTTTTCGCCCCACGCTAATAAAATAATGTCGTCCGCAGCACATCATTAACTGTGTCTTAACACGTGGGTTTGTAGTCTTACTATTTTACAACGCTTAAATTTCTGACTAACCAAAAAACCATAAGGTTTTGTCAGTCGAGGATTACCAAGAAATGTATTTTCCCACAAACTGTTATTCTTTGTTTTCTTGGTCAAGATGTGGAGCTTAGCAACCAACAATGGCTTATTAATCCAATGTTTTGACTTTGGATCCTTTGTAATCCCGTAGGTAAATAGGCAAAAACTTTTTTTTATTGCCTTCTGTTTATATTGCTGCCTGCGGTTCGTGTTGTTTCATTTTCTGCCGGTATAAAGGGATGCTAATTTGGAAAGTTAAATACTGTTGGGAATTTTATGTTTTTAAAGTCTAGAAAATGTGTTGCTTACTGTTACTTATAATTGGTTGACACTTAAGAAAAAAAAAATACTTCACTTAACTCTATAAAATGGTAACAATTCTTGTGGCATTGAAAAAGACCTCCCGAACCACTTGGGTATTCCAGGAATTGGGAATTCCTTTTTTCTCGCAATTTATCGGACCAAGCAAGGAATGCGATATTGCCAATACCGTAGTGGATCTCGTAGGTATATGAAGATACATTTTTTGAAACGGTACATGAATCATCCTGTTTTTTCAATAACTTGTCATTTTTGCGATGTTAAATAATAATATATAGCAAACTATTAGATGAAATTAATTAGCGTTGGATTTAAGGGGTATTTTTTTTTACAAATTTTAACTATGACTGGTTTACACGGGCTTCGTAGCTAAGTGCTTAGTAGGTACTTGTCACTAATATTAAGCCTCAATATGACAAGTGAGAATTAACCGTTTACACGTTGGAGCCAGTAGAAGTTATTTGTGACCAGACATTCGAAATGGAACGACGACCGTGTGCAACTTGTCACTAACTAACTTATCGAGTTGTTTACACAAGATCAACAAGCGACAACTCGCGGGTCAGCTAGCGACTTGTCGCTTAGTAAATAGGATCGATTTATATTCACTTGCACTACTTATAAACACTAATACTAAGCACTAATCTCACAGTTTACACATTGAAGCGTAGTTTAGTGACAAATACTAAGCACTTAGCTACAAAGCCCGTGTAAACCAGCCATAGTCGTGTTAACGAAAGCTTTTTACTGCTTATAAAAACAACACAAATTCATAGTATGAATGCAAATCTAGTTTTGTTGCAAACATTACTTTTTAAGAGTTCTGTTTTAATAAGAATTCAGCTGACAATACCAAAACAGACTCTGGTATATTCTGTGTAACTGATGTGTTTGTATTAAAAAAATATCTGGGACCCTATTCTGGAATATTGATCGATGGCTTTTCTGGCGTCCGATAACTGGGCGGAGAAGTCTGGGCAGGCCTCAGGCGAGGTGTAAGTACTGATGACATTTGAAGGATTGTTGGGAACGGCTGGATGCGGCTGGCACAGAACAGAGAGCGGTGGAAGTCACAGGGGGAGGCCTATGCCCAATAATGGACACGAGAACGCTGATGTATGAAATAAAGAAAGTCTAATGGAATTTTTGTGACTTTCGTAAGAAGTCAGTTGATAGTCATAAAAATTCTATTAGAAAACCCATCGATCGGTATTCGAGAATAGGATCCTTGGTCTCCTTTAACCTTTGCCTCCAACTCGCTTCGTCACCTGACATAGTCCACTAGTCTGTCACCCGCAAAAGCTGTGCTGTGTCCTTCTTGACTTCGTCTTCCCAACACAGTTTTGATCTGCCTACTCTACTCCTGTGCCTGGACTCTCAAGGATACTTTTTGGTATCATGACGATACAATTTGTTACCACATAATTTTGTAACCTACATTATTCTAAGCTACATGATCTTGTTTGGTTTACATTGTAAATTCTTGAACAACCGTGTGAAACAATAATTCCAAGTTATTTCATCGGATGTGGGGTGGAGTTATGTGGTATTTGATCAGCGGATGACACGCCAATCCTCACAAATCCAAACATTATTCTTGGTAAACGTTAGCATAGCATCAACGCTAAATAATAATAATACCACCAGTAATGAATGTAAATAGTCGCCATTATCTCATTCCATTAGATTCTTTTGCATGCCCTATCCATTTGTCATGTATCCATCACACCAAAGATTTGGAATTTGATTGGTATTATTTATGGTTTTTGTTGTGATTTATACTTTGATTTAAGTTTTGAGGAATATACTTGCATTTTATAAATTTTTAGGAGTTTACCAGTTTGTGTAGTGTGTTTGATTTGTTTTTTTAACATGTAATAGGCGTTTTTGTCGCCGTATATTGTATTAAATAAATAAATAAATAAATAAATAAATAAATAAATTATCACATAGAACTGTTATCTCCTGAGTCCCAACTGGTTTGAAGATTGAAACGTGTTTGCATGTCCTGTCTTACATGACCAAGAAATCACGTCATCCGGCTATCCTTGAGGCTGACACACTATAGTCAACAGTTCACTGACAGTTTTCTCTTAAAGGTGGATGGATATAGTTAGATTAAACGAGCGAATTCTCATTCCATTAGATTCTACAAAATAAATTCTTCTTGCGTAAACAGAGATAAACTATTCTTTTGTTGGTCTACCTTTATTCGCACAGATTCTATGGAATGTCCCAATAATAATATGCCCTTTTGTTGATCAAACAACGCAGAACTTGCAATGAGAATCAGACAAAGCGTACTACCGGTCAAAAATACTTGGTGAATGACCAAAATGTGGTCATCAGAAACAACATTCACAGACAATGTGTCTCAGAATCCTAGTTCTTGATTTTCGATTTTGCTTGCTGACATTTGCCCTGAAAACGAGCTTTCTTTTATACTTATGATCCAGAATGAACGCTCTTTTTTCATTTAATTTAGAGTAACTAAACACACCTAATTTTTTTGATGCTCTGTGTTCTGCGGCAAGAAGTATAAAAAGCCATGGAAAGGGTGATGCAAGGGGAGCCGCTTTGCTAAAACATATCCTTAATGTAGAAGTTTGAAGACAATCAAGATGTGTGACATCGGTAGGTACATTGAAATAGGGAAAGTCACTCAATATTAGCCAAGCAGGATTATTCTGTAATAATTTTGCTAAAGCTTAGAACCCTAAAAATAAATATGTAAAAATGCGTTTGAACTGAAAGTTCTGATAAAATTATAGTAATTCCTCTAAATTGACCAATTTAAGCGGGACACCTTCGAAAGTCCCGTAAATAATAATTTGTGGAATAACAATAAATTATTAATTGTTTCATTTAATTAAGTCCACCGAGAATGCAAGTTCAATTCGTTAATTTTAGTAGGCACATTTGTATTCAGCCAGTTTTATCAATAATACATTTTGTTGTGTTCGATCCAACAAAGCATGTTTAGTAGGGATGGAAATTGTGAAAGAGAAATCGAACGTAGGAAAGAGGCTATAGTAGCAGGGTGTCGGTCGGTGCACTAAGACCTATATTATGTATTATGAGAAACAACAAAGTATCACTTCGAGAATAAAAAAACTAGCGCATAACGTAATTCTATTGCAATCATGAACATGAACGAAAAAAGAAGATTGTAGTTTAAATGCAGTAGAGATGAGAGCTCTACGAAGATTATGTGGAAGACGCTATGGGATATAAAAAGGAATGAGAATATTAGGAAGAATGTGATATGGAAGTTAGTGTTGTGACAAAAATGAAAGTCAATAAGCTGAGATAACTGAGATGGTTTGTGCATGTGGAAAGAATGGATGCAAACAGAATGACAAAGAGAATTTATAAGGCTGAAAGGAAAAGTGTAAGAAAGTGTGGCCGACCGAAAATGACGTGGATCGAATATATCGATTCCGTTCTCAAGGAAAGCCAGAAGAGAAATAGGAGAGGTTGTATGAGAAATGATATGTCGGTGGAAGAAGCAAAAGAAGCGTGCATGGATAGAAAAGAGTGGAGGTCTGTTCTCTCTGCCTACCCCGGTGTCTAGCTTTGACCAATTCGAAGCAGAAGATAAGTGGTAGTTTCAAGTCTTTTTCTAATTCTCCTTCTACACCGACTGCCAGTTGTCCTCTTGGGCGACCTATCTTCTGCCTTGTGGAATACAATCAAGTGATAAACATAAAACTATGCCGATCGCCACCTTTAACAACCCATTCTTTAAGTCTTAAGGTTTGAACTCTGGTGTCAGAACATTGCTTAGTATCTATATAATTTGTGCTTACTACGGGAGATCCCTAATTTTTTCAAACAAAAGAACCCGGGTCTCTACCTTGATGACGACCGAGGTCAGTTTTGTGGTATTGTGATTCAAAGGAATGAACCACAAACCGCTGATAAAAATAAATCTAGCCTGAAGCTGGTGTGTAATTAAATACACTGATAAGACTCGTAATTTGGATGTTTTGAATCACTCATACAATATTGGCGGCGTATAAACCTTTCGCCACGCAACCTCGTGCATCGCGCTGACATAGATAAGCATAGAGAAAATTCCCCGATTAAGATGTAAAATTCTCACGTGACTTTTCTCAATGTGTTCTATCCTTGACATGGAGTGTTTTTTAATGAGTATAGTATGTAATATAATATTATGCTTATGAGCGTATTTCACTGGCGTGTTACTAAATACGCTATGAATCCATTAATTAATCAAAAGAGTATTACATTTATTGATTCATGTGCTCTTTTCTAGGACTAGATCTTACTATTGATCCAATTATTTGATGCTTTCATCAAATGAATTAGTATATTATCATTCTGAGGTATTTTTTTTCAAATTTTCATCACTACTGGATTACGACTTTCTTACTTTCTTCATCTACTGTTTCATTGACTGGATATGTGTTGTTACATTAACGATGTTGAATAATTTTAAATCAATAGTAGGTATCTCGAAAAGTAAAGCTGTAGGTAATTGGTGCAATCAATTAATGTTCGATTTTAAGAGGTAAATATTTACAAATTTGAGCCCACGGGCTCACAACCGTTTGAAATTTAGCTTTGGGTGATCACTATACGAAAACAAAGTTTGACATTTAGGTGCTCAAATTCGTCAGAATTGACATCATAGGAATCTTAAACATGTCGAAAAATTCTATGCCTCGGAAGGAGTTGAACCCGTATCCCTGGCCGTCACAAACAAATAAGCCAACCACTGGATCAATTGAAACGTAATATATGTATATATAGGTATTAGCATTTTATTGCTCAAGGCATTCTTCCGTATATGTATATATTATAATAAATAAAATCTTCTACGTCACGTGTCTGCCTGGATCCCCCCAACGTCGCCTATCACTCGAGAGTATCTTTCCCTGTCCTGCACTCCGACCGAATAAATAAAATATATAAATAAATTTTAGAATTTTAATGAAGATAGAGTTATATAGCAAAAAAATGCAGTAACTGCTAAGAGTAGATGGTGCCAAGATATTATGTGTCGAATCTCAGGTTCTATAAAATGTAAGGTCTACTCCTGGAAAAGTGCAGAACAAACTGAAACCGAGTCAATTTATTTTATACAATATCACTCGAACAAACTACTTAACAATGTGTACGCCGGCCTTAAGATCCGTTGTTTATGCTGACATGGTGATATTTTGTATACATCACCATTCTATCTATCACGCGGGAATGGCGCAGTGATCTATTGTACATAGAAAACGTTATAGTTCCGAAATTGGCCACCGCGAGCCAATAATTATTGCGCGGGCTATACACTTTTTGACAGCGCATTTGACAGGACTGTTGTGTTTCTCCATAGAAAAACCATAATGAACTCAATGCTCTTTCAGAATAACCATTTCATTGCTTATTGAATTGTGATTGTCAAACACCAATAAACCACCATTCTATTTGTCACTCGGGAATAGCGTAGTGATCTTCTGTACATAGATAACGTTGTATGTAGTTCCGAAATTGGGCACCGCGAGCCAAAAAGGATTGCACCGGCTATACACTTTTTGACAGAACTGTTATGATTTTTCCATAGAAATACAATAACATATCATTAGCTCGTCCATAATAAACATTTTATCAACTATTGGATTTTGATTGCCATGGAGTCAGTTTAAATCATCACACAGCGTTAAGTCGGAGCGTGAGTTTCAAAATACCAGTCAATGTATTGGATAAAACATTTTCAGAATACAGAAATTTCAAAAGTCTATTTTAAAAATAAAAATTGGATACGACGCAACTCAATCGTCTGTTTTTCATTTCAGAATAATAGTCAATATTTGGGTTCTACTCGTTAAGCGTAAAAAGGATTCACGCTATGGAAAACGATAAAGTTTACGTGTCGTCATCTTTACTTCATACATCAGACTTTATGAACTAGTATTTTAGTCAAAACTAGCAATTAAAATTGACGGAGTAATTGCTCTGTTTTTACGCTACGTATAACATGTTTTCTAAGAACATTTTTTTTGATCAACAGCAATTACGATAAATGTACATTGCTCTTTTTTTGTAGTTGAAGTCTTCGCCCCGTAAACTTTAAACGATAAATTCGGAAATCTGGGTAGGTATTAAAAAAAAAACACCGTGCGTCATCAAGTAGTGACTATGTGATAAATCCAGGAATTAAATACCATGTATGGTCAACCTCGAAAATTTTGTCACAATATCATCTTCAATATTTCCGGTTACTACAAGCATGATGCCGCCTGCAAGGCATCGTAATAAGAAAATCGCGTTTATCGAGAATCTTCGCGGGAAAAATAATATTTTACATTAAAAGTTTCGCGTGACGTTTGTAGAATTTCATGATTCTCTTACCGTATAATTTATACAATAAAATAAATAAATGTTGCAAACTGCATGATTGTTAAGATATCAAAAAAGTAGTGAACCGAATTAAATATCTACTTAAATGTTGCAAACTGCATGATTGTTAAGATATCAAAAAAGTAGTGAACCGAATTAAATATCTACTTAAATGTTGCAAACTGCATGATTGTTAAGATATCAAAAAAGTAGTGAACCGAATTAAATATCTACTTAAATGTTGCAAACTGCATGATTGTTAAGATATCAAAAAAGTAGTGAACCGAATTAAATATCTACTTAAATGTTGCAAACTGCATGATTGTTAAGATATCAAAAAAGTAGTGAACCGAATTAAATATCTACTTAAATACTGAGTTAAATGATGTAGAGACGATCGATTTGTTTTGGTGCCAGGAGCAATAATTAAGATTTTGATAGAGTCGAGCTACATAATATCTGCTTTCGAAATAAGGCTTTTTTTTACAGAAAGAGGTTATTTGCCCCTTCTCCATCCCCCAATCTGGAGGACCAGGATTTTTTTCAAGGTCTCTTTCCTCTAGCTAGATGGCTCTCGATTTTTAAAGGTGCCAGAGATTCGCCTTACTGCTATGTCTATAATCGACATATTACCAGGGTTCGCGGCGAGGATGACATAATATGATACTTGTTATGCTATGTATTTCGCAGGCATATGGCAGTATTTATTAACACTCTCTATCTGGCACATTATAGTGTCACTGGCGCTACCAGTCTTGGATGTTTAATGGGGTTTTATACGTACCTTCCTAGGAATGGCTGAATGTTAGCCATCACTACTACAAAAACTTCGTTTTGTCTTTTGATCATGCCTGTTTAAAAGTTTAGCTTCAGAAATCTTGACCTTCTACCTTCAGTATCAAGTTCTTTGAATCAGATGTTTCAGATATGAGTTTTTGCAAAGCATATTTTTAATTTGCTTTTAATATTTCTTGCTGATGATCTGAAATTAGCTATAAAATCAGTCCAAGGTATATCAAGCATTTTGTAACCATACATCTCAAAAGGTTCTAGTCAAAATTTTCTTGAAATTTATAGGATTTGTGACTGTTAGAAGCTATATGTATAATTATTATTGAATCGGAACAATTTTTTAAGATGCCAATCAAACATAGAATTGTAGTTTACGAGAATTGGTTGCCACAATAGAGAAAAGAAAAGTACGATTCATTTTCGTGTGGAAGAAGCGAAAGAACTATGCTTGGAGAGAAAAGAGTGGAGGTCCGTTCTCTCTGCCTACCCCTTACAGGACACGGCGTGATGGGTAAAAAAATATATATATCATTTTTCATACGAATTCATAAAACGAATTCTACTTCGGGATTTTTTTTTTATATTTATATTATTCGTCTGTTAGTCAGTATTCATTGCTATGACAAATGAGTGAAGTAATGTCAAAATGTCCGCGGTAAAGATGAGATTCTTTAAGGGACGATTTATAGCTGAATTATAAAAGAAACAATACAATACTCCCTACAAGATCCCTCTTGGGGGCATAAGGAGGCACCAAGAGCTCTCCACTGCGATGACCTCCTCCATCCTCTCCATCTAAGACAATCCAACAATTGACGACCATTTTCTATGCTAGTAGTCCGACAGGTTATGCTGCTAGTAAATTATAATAGTGATGTTTTGCCAAAGTTTGACTATTTTTACAATTATAATGCATGAAGGTGACCCATTTGTCATGATGGAAAACTTCATGAGAACCTCAATGAATATTCTATGGATTCGCTCTAGCGATGCAAACTATAAATGACACCATGGATGTTAGCTTGACTTTTTTTCGATGAACTTCATAAAAAATTCTCAGTTTGATCGATGTTATAGGCGAGAATTTTTTTCTGCAACATGACATAGCAATTTTATACGTAATCAAAGTTTGATTTTAAACGTTTTGTCAAATATTTAAACCAGATGATCCATCTGGCTGGACAATTACTGATATTTCTGCCTCAAATAGGCACTTTGATATCATTTTTTTGTATTTTTGCGTTTTGAATTTCAAATTCTGTAACTGTGTGGTTTTGTTTCAATTGTTTAATGCGTGAGTGTTAATAAAATGTTTACTTTTCGAGACACAATTAACATTTTTTTTTACCCATCACGCTGTTTCCCGAAGGGGGTTGGCAGAGAGTACGGATTTCCATTCTGTCCTATCCAAACACTCCTCTTTCACTTCTTCCAAACGCATAACATTCCGCATACATGCTCTTCTATTCCTTTTGCTCCTGACTTGACCCTCCTCTAAGACTGAACCGATATGATCGGACCATGTCATTGGAGGTCGGCGTCGTCTGCGTGCACCCATTCTTTCAGATTTATATATCCTCTTTGTCATTCTCTCCTCGTTCATTCTCTCTACATGCCCAAACCATCTTAATTTATTAACTTTCATTCTAGTCACTACGCTAACATCCACTCCTCATTCCTTTCTAATATTATTCTCATTCCTCACCTTATCAATCAGTCTCCGCATATCCTACGCAGTGATCTCATTTCCACAGCATTTATTCCAACTTCCAGATTTTTCGTCCATGTCCATGTTTCACTCCCATACATCATGGATGGTATCAGGATTGTATTGTGCATCAGCTGTTTGGATTTAAGAGATACGTTCTTATTTCTCATTAGAGGTCTTAGTGCACCGCCAACCCTTCTACCAGCCAGTTTCCTTCTTTCAATCTCCTTTTCACACCTTCCATCTCTGCTAAATAGACTACCTAAATAAACATACTCATCCACTTGTTCCAAGTTCCAACATCTTCTCTTTCAAAAACAAGTACCTTTGTTTTATTGACATTCATCTTAAGACCATTCATTTCACAATTTCGATACACACGCGTCACAAGTTCTTGCAAATCACGTTCGCTTTCAGCCATCAATACTAGGTCGTCTGCATACATCAGAGCGCACACATTCATCCCATTCAGATCTACATCGCTGACACAATTAACGATAGACACCAATTATGACGTTCTAAAGACAACAGCGATGTTATAACTATAACGATCGGGGATTTTATTTCACCACTTGTTATTCAATAAAATACATTTGCGTATCGATTCAAGTAATTTTATGTATTTTTCCGGGAATTCGATTGAAATTCCACTGTCAAGGGTCAGATAGATGCAGCGAGGAAATAATATGACGCGAGAAATTTCACATATTTCTTCAAGCGGATATCCTCAAAACAATATGCACCGTCTGCCCAATCAATATAACAAACTCCAAAAATGAGTCCATGTCCCCATCCCATGTGTTTCTTTTCTCACACAACATGTAGGAGATTTTGGAATGCTAAATATTTCTTAAGCCGGAAATTGATTTCTCGATCATGTGAACGGAATGCAAGCCTCAGTTAAAATCGTGCGGGTTTTGTAAAAAAATTTAAGAAAATTCTACGTAGACAAGCTTATTAGTACTTTTTACCTTATAATTTTTATTCCAATTTTGAAATTTTGACAGAAATTATTGTCAATTGGTGCGATTGACATAATGCGGGTGGTTTAAATTAGACGCATCGGTCAGAACCACATTGTTCAAATGATATTTAATTCATCATCATACAAATTCGAATTCAATATTCATATTTAGGAACACAGGACAACGTCTGTCGGGAAAGCTAGTTTTATATATTTTTTTTATAATAAATTACAGAAAAAAAATCCTCGGTTTGGTTTAGGGAAAAATTCTTGGTTTTAATAAAATTTATGAGCGAACACTTTGTAACGATGCAGGATTCTAACGATCCCTTTTGAAAATATTCAATAACTAATCCAGTTTGAAGGAGGGATCATGAATGCTTTTTTTGTAGTCTGCCAAGATAGTTTATTACTATTAAATTCAGAAAAGTTGTGCAAAAAACTTAATATAGGTAGGTAGTTGGTTCACAATAAAAATTACGAAATGTTCAATAGGTGGTACCTTTCTTTCTTCTTGTTCTTCGACCATGTCCGCTCCTAGTTGGAGCGTATGGACTCCACAAGTCCTCACCACGCCACCCTGTTCCCTGCAGTTCTCACCGGCTCATCGCAGTCGATTCCGGCACCCCGGAGATCGGCCTAGTACTACAGCCTTCTGATTGTTTGGAGGGGCCTACCTTTGCCTTCTGTTGCCTGGTAATTTCCGTCATATTTTTATTTTCAGACTTTCTTTAATTTCGTACTTTTCGAAGAGTCATCAATTGTAGGTATAACATGGGATATTAGGTAAATTACTAAGCTATGAGATTATTGTGTGTGTTTTAATTAAGTAGTTTATTATAATAAAGTTTCATAAGTTGGAAATACTATTACTTAAAACCGACATGCTAATATTTCTGATATAAGTGAGAGGTTGAGTTGAGACATATCTTAAGAATGTCGAATGATACCTCCTTATTGCATGAGAGATCCAGGTTGTACCTCTAATTAGGAAAATACAAATTAGTTGTTACATATTATTCGTTAAGATCTAGTCCTGAAAAATGGTCATAAGAATCTGGACATAATTATTAGAACGTTGTGCACCAACGAAGCCGATAAAGGCGATAAAGATGAGACATTAACAAAAAATGATATATTCATATCCTGGCGCCAAATACATGACAGCAGTCGCAGTCTTTTAATATGGTTGCTCTCTTGTTCTCAATAATTTCCAACTTTTATCTATATATTTCATTGAATATCTACTTGTTGCATACATGGTTGATTGATTTTTCGACATGTTGAAAATGTCGAGAATTCTATTAGAAGTTTCGGAGACCTAAACATTACCACCTAAGGGCGAACGTTGCTAACCTAAAGTGATCACACTAAACCAGCCTTCGAAATAACAGTAGAAGACGGTCGTAAGCCCGTAGTAAATCGAAGATAAGTAATGAATTGTTAGAGTCATTAGTTGTTACATATTCGTTAATACAAATTTATTTATTTATTTGAACTGAGTGAGATTAAAATGTTTTCACATTGGAAGGTTGTTTGGACAACCATTTTAGAATAAGCTCCACACCACGCTGTCCAGACGGGTTGGTATGGCAGATTTCCTGTGTCTCTTTCATTGAAGATTACCGACCTCGGTAGCCTAGTTGTACTAGCGTGGACTTCAGATCCGAGGTCCCGGGTTCGATTCCCGGTCGGGTCAGAGTTTTTCTAAGTGTTTTTTCACTTGAAATTTCTACCTGGGGTTGGCCTGTCTCAGATTGGACGGGACCGGTTGACTGGAAAAAATTGCCTCAGGCAATAAGTTCCGCCGGCTATACTGACACCTTTGTATAGAAAAGTGTTATATTATTATTATTATTAATATTAAGATTTGGGGATTTAATTCCAAGTAGATGTTAAGGTTACCCCGCCGATTCTCGGTTGCAAGAGCCTCGTTAGTTGTCTAACAGAGGGAACCACGAGCAGGTGAGGATGAAATTTGCGTTCGCAAGGTGTTTTCCTATCCTAGTTTGGACGGTTGAATGCGGCTACCGCCGTACAAGGAGACTTTTTAAAGAACAGCCCATTTTAACATTGTCTAGTTTATTTATATTTGAATGTTCAAAGTACGCACATAAAAATCTGTCAAATACTTCTCAAAACTTGAACTTTCATCATTACGACACCCGCAATAAAAGTCTACTGAGGCCTATTGAGCATAGACTAACAAAACTGTCAAAGAGTTTCGTTTGTATGAGCGTGAGGCTGTATAATCGCCTCCCCACGAACTTAAATTACCTGGCTCTGTTTGTTTCCAAAGGGAGGTCAAAAGGTATCTTGTTGAGAATGCTTTTTACTCAACTAATGACATGTAGATTATTATTATTAATTTTACCTTTTATGTAGACACTATGTAGTATTGTTTCTTTTCTCTCGACTTTGTTCTTGTCGCTAATGCATCAGGTGGCCTTGTACATTGACGAGATGCCAATGGGACCCTTTACACCCCTTTCGAATCGAATTT
Source organism: Mystacides longicornis (assembly GCA_963576905.1). Lineage (NCBI taxonomy): Eukaryota > Metazoa > Arthropoda > Insecta > Trichoptera > Leptoceridae > Mystacides > Mystacides longicornis. Next base: position 24,378,027 of record OY756432.1, on the reverse strand, counting down.
ACTTTCTCAATTGTTGACTTTTTTCTTGTCTCATAAGTATGTATAATGAAATCTGTTTGTATTTTATGTACTGAATTGTAAATATTTTAATGAACCCTATGGAGGGGTGCAATAAAGATAAAGATTTAAAAGATCTCATCTCAATTATAATTGCTCTAAAATGATTCTAAGTAACAATATGTTTTATATTCGTTTGATCTTAACACACTGTAATTTCAATAGGAGACTGGCTGTCATGGGTTTTCCCAGTTGCTGGCTACGGGCATCCAATACCTCTCGGAAAGTTGTTTGGTCTGAGCGACCATTGGATTGGACATGGGCACTCAATATAAAACAACACTATAATCGTCGAGAATAGTTCGCTTGTGAATCATTACAGGAAAGCCAATTGCGGAGTGAAGACGTGTTGGTCAGACAAAATAGTTTAAAAAAAAAACAAATGAACATCAAATCGAGTTGATTTTGTTTAGTGACTTTATTAAAACTATGATTAGTACAACTATTTTTTGTGGATTTGTATTATAAATATTAGTGACTTTTTTGTTGTTAGTTTGAACAATTTTTATTATTATACCTAAAACGATGGATCGTAGTACATTGTACGTGTTTGATAGTGCGAAAATTGTTTTTGCAGTTCTTCTAGCTGGTAATTATTTATTTGTTTATTTATTTTCGTGTGTTCTCGTTGGAGGATTGATTTATAGTGCATAACAACAAGAACCTGTTTTATAAACAATGTTTTAGTCAAATTTCTTGTGATTGATTTTTAGTGATACTAGAAAAAATAAATAATAGTGGTTTCAAGCGATCCTTTTTCAAAGCAAACATTTTATACTCATTCGACATAATAACAACGAGTGTTTTTATCCTAAACATTTCACTCATTAACGCTTAATTGTATGTCGCTCAAAAAATGTTAAAAATAAATTCATCATTTCATTTTGTTTTAATATATTTCAATATTTCTTTCTTTCTATTAGATATAACTCGCATTTTTTAAATAATATCTATCTAAAATCACATACGTCTTTCTTCTTTTTAAGTACCTACTCGTTTCAGTTGAATTATTATACTTACATAGATGGAATGTAAAAAAGGCATTGCTTTTAATATTACACCTGAATTATTATATTATTGTTTTATGCAAGTAGTTTTATAGGGTTTGATAATGTGTTCAGAATTCGGAATAAAAGTTGGTTAAAAATAGGATAAGCTTCAACACACTAGAAATATGAATATCTAAAAATCATATTACATAATAATAGGTATATTGAATGCTGTTTTTTTTAATTAATTAAGTTGCCTTCCTGTGCACTCATGCGTAGCTTGTATGTGTTCTTGCGCTATTGCTGTTAATTTATAACCTAGCTCCGCTATTATTGCAAATGAATTGCTGAATGCCACCGGCAATAATTAGCAATAACCTATCATCAGTTCTAGCCATCCGTTTTAACATATTGTGGTCACTTTGTTTATACCCATGACGGCATTGTATGTGTACAATTTTAACGATTCACTCAAATTACCTCACTTTACCGGAACTAAAACATAACGCCATAGAACAACAATTAATTAGGTACACAAATTATTCTAAACATAAAGTAAATATTCTAGCTCGACAATTTTATAACAATAAATCATAGCAAACACTACCTATATACATTATAATCTATAAAAATATTTTTAAGACTACTAATACCTAATAATAAGAATACCAGATAATCCATAGATTTTGGGGTAGGGTAGTATTGATATAAACGTGACTGTTTTGACAGGCTTTCAATTATTTTTTTTGTTGTTTAGAAAAACCCAGTTCGAATTTAGATTGTTTTTGAAGGACCAACATTTATGCCGGTAATTTTTTTTATATCTTTTTGATGGCGGATTTTCCCATGAGGTAGACAGATTTTATAATAATTATTGCGGACGCAAACTATTTTTTTTTTTAAATAAATGAATCTGTGCTCACTCAAAGTGGACACAAATACACTCTTTGACTCTTCACAGTAAGCTACTTAAAGCTTGTGTCGTGAAAGAGGAACCTGGGATTAGCGGTATAAAGAAGTGGTTGGTAGACTAGCGGTTAAAACGCCGGCTTTCGTACTGTTTGGTGCGGACGTTGTGGTTCGATCCCAGGTGCCGACCATCTTCCCCTTTCACGACACAAGCTTTAAGTAGCTTACTGTGAAAGAGTCAAGGAGTGTATTTGTGTTCACTTTGAGTGAGCACAGATACATTTTTATAAAAAAAAACATTTTAGACAGTTTGAAGAAATATGAATTACGTAAAACCTCAGAAAATAATATATAAGTGCTTAACTGTCTTGTCCATTGTCTTAGCGTCATTTCATTAATAAAATACTAGTTTTTTAAAGGCGCCCGTGGCGCCCCTGGCCGGAGAGGTGAAAGTTCACCAAAAAAAGGGCATTTTGTCGTCGCCAATTCTCGTTCCGAGTAGCCCAAATGACGATAAATCGCCCACGTTGGCAACACTTACATAATAATATTAGTTAGTATACCTGTATGTTCCACACATTCCATTACAGTATATTATATTATCTATGGTATGTTCAACGCGCGTGCGCATAACGGCAAAACGCTATTGGTTGCTCAGAAGCATCCCCGATCCGCTGGATCAAAACTTGTTTGAGGGTGCGAGTGGCGCGCCATCTAGCGGCGTTAATGACATCAGTCAGTCAGTCAGGCAGGCAGTCAGTCAGTCAGTCAGTGAGTCAGTGTTCAAGACAAATATTATATAGATGAGATATGGGTACGTTTAAGCTTAGACACAATTATTATTCTGAACAATTTAGTCTATTTTCACTCATTTTTATTCAAATTTGCACTTTAATCTTATTTTGCGTACACTTAATTTAAACATGGCTCATTTTTTTGTGGAATGATATTTCGTTCTAAAGATTTGTTGATTCAAAATGTAAACAGTCTACCATCACACTCATACTAACATTTTTTTGCGCTGATAACCTCCGGCTAGGTTCGAGGTTTTCACGTTTTTGTGGTTATCACTAAAAAATAATATCATTATGAGGTAGGCACTTGGAATGCGTTGCGGGTGGATGCGGTGCGTGCTCATAAAAAATATACCAATTGTTTCGCTCCACGAATACCGGCGAATTGGATCTACTCACATTATTCATTTATTTATTTATTTTCGTATGTTTTCAAATCACTACTTTATTTTCGATTTTATCATAGCTGATGCTAGCAATTATAATTATTGTAATAATTAGTGTACCAATGTATTGCAAATTAGAGAAGAGTGTGCATGTATTGTGTTTGAATGAATGTATTTGACAGAATGGAAAGATGAGGGATTGATGGTGGAAATGTTTTTGATTGATTATGTGTCTATTCGTTATGTAGACGGACGGTGGGGTGAATGGGTCCTATTGACAAGCCGTTTAAATGGCTTAATGGGGCCCATTTCACTTGCTGCAATTGTTGTTCTCTATGTATAGTTGTATATTTCTTTATTTTGTGTATATTATGTATCTTATTGTGTATTATGTATTATTATTTTTAAAATAAAAAAAAAAAATTTTATAGATACAAATTATACAATTTAGCTAATCAGAAAAAATTCATACAACAACAAAAAAAAACAATACAATTTCATACGCCTATTCAATAAAATATCCGTTTTGTACGCATACCAAAAAAACATAATACAAGAATAGAGATTCAGGCAAGTGGGTAATTACCTAAAAGTTTCTCGAAATTCTTGGACCAAACTCCATATAAAGAGATTGTCCGAATTTTGTATGGTTAATCTTTAAAAACACTAATGGTGTAGGTGCGATTAACGAGCTATCTGGCGCTGCATCAGTCAACTTCATCTGTTAATCAGTCTATGCTTGATGCTTCAAATTTAAGCTAGGAATCATATTCAGGTTTCATGATATTTGATGTTTTATTTTCTTTATTTTGCAGTTGTTGGATCGCCTCCAGCCCCATTCGTTGGCGCAGCATCAATTAACCAAAACTATGACAACCTCTTCAATCCTCAAATTGCTGGAAGACCATCAGTAAACAACTCCCCAGCTACTACCTTCGATCCTCTCAACATATTCGATACCGAACTTTTGAAATATGTCGCCAAGAGTACGTCAGGAAACTTCATGATATCACCAGCCAGTGTCAAAGCAGCCCTTGGTTTGATCTTGGAAGGAGCAAGAGGCACCTGTGCTGATGAATTGAGAAGAAGCATGAAACTTTCTAACGATCAAGACCAAATCAGAAAATATTTTAGAGATTTCATGGCTTCTTTAAACGTAAGCATCGCCTATTTTCTATCATTTAACGCATCCGTTTTGTCCTTTCTGCAAAAACTTATTATTGATTTTTATTTTTTTAGACCAAATCAGACGGCATCACCCTAGAGAGCGCCAACAAGATATTCTTGAGTCATACTTACAACCCCGATAGAAACTATGCCGACATATTGAGGACCAACTACTACAGCGAAATTCAACCTGTCAGCTTCCCAAATCCAGACACAATCTCTCACATCAATAGAATCATCAATGCATCCACACATGGACTGATTCCAGAGATTTTAGAGCCTGGTAAGAAACACTGACTTTAGAATACTACTTCCGATGCCAAATCCAAATCAATGTTTTTCCAAGCAGTCCTGTCCTACCCAACGGACTCCCAATGATCTCCCGTGCTCAGCACATCCAGCTACTGAGCGGCGATGTCCATCAGACGCTCTCTTGGTCTTCCTGGCAGTCTTCTGCCAATAGACTTACTGTCTAGAAAATTCATGGTGGACCTCTACACCGGATTTGGCAATACGCCCGATTCCTGCCAATCTTCTTAATCTGATGTCACTTGTGATTTATAGTTGCCCTGTGAGCGCGCGTCTCTTCGCTTGCTTTTAAGCCTCCAGGTTCCAGCCCCAATTCCCGGCCAACGTCCCAAAATTGCTCAAAAGTCAGCAGACCTTAGAATGTGATAATAAAATGTTATGTTTTCTTTTAGGCAGCGTATCACTAGACACCATAATGATCCTCATCAATGCTCTGTACTTCAAAGGGCTCTGGGATAATCCTTTCTATTCCAAGTTAACTAAGAGTAAATGCTTCAGAATAGACAACGGATGTCACGAAGTTGCTATGATGGAAGCCCAAGGAGATTATAATTATGCATACATTGATTTGCTTCAGAGTCATGCTATAGAAATTCCATACAAGGTTTGTAAGCCATAAATACCTATATTGATTCTTTTCCAACATCTCCACTTGCATTTTTTTTCGAGTTTCGTTTTCCATTAACATCTCATAAATTTCAAAATACTCTTTCGAAAATTCGGTTTACTATCATTGTCTGTCAAATTTAAATTTTATATGCCTATCAAATTTTTTTAAATTACTTACATGTTTTTTGCCCACCAATGGAATTGAATTTGTGGTGGAAATTTGAAATTCGGCCTTTGAAACAAATTGTGTAGAATAATTATTAGTGCCATGCCAATCGTAGAATCAATAAACTTTTTTTGTTTGTAGGGAGGAAAGTACAGCATGGTGATTCTTCTACCAAATGATGTCAATGGAATCTCCACCCTTCTTAGGGATATTTCTTACCTCACTTTACCAGAAATTTTGAAGAAAATGTCAGAAACTGAAGTAGAGCTGTCAATGCCAAGATTCACAGTTGACTATTCCCAGGATTTGATCAGCATTCTCCAACAGGTAATATTAAATATCTCTATTAAAATGAATTCATCAATCTTGGAAAATACGAGATTAAGTCTTACCTTTTGAGAAATGTCTTCAGAAATACTAATAAAGCCAATTTATTTTAGATGGGAATCCAAGAAGTCTTCAATTCAAATGCCGATTTGTTTGGATTAGTTGAAAGAAGAGCTGCCAGTCCACACATCAACAGCGTAATACACAAAACTCGCATAGAAGTTACGGAAGAGGGATCAACTGCTGCCGCCGCCACAGGATCCATGGTCGTCCCACTCATTGGAACCATCGGGATAACTCTAAACATCGATCATCCATTTTTGTTCTTCATCAGGGATGTCAAGACAGGTACCACCTTATTCCAGGGAAGAGTAACACACCCAGACATCTTTAAACCAACAAATCAATATCAACAACCTCAGCCTTCAAGCATAAATCGCCAGCCCAGCCCAAGTCGCATTCCGAAACCAGTCATCAATTCTCAACCTCTGCCTCAACAGTCCAACGACCGTTTGAAATCAACGACTCAAAGAGTTCAAACTGAAAGACATAGACCCAAAGAAACGCCCAATAGTCAGCAAGAACGTGTTTACTATGAAGGACAGCAGGTTATGCAACAACCTACTAACGCAGGGAACAGATATGTTCCCCAATCTGCTGCTCCCGTTTATAATTTTGCGCCAACACAAAATGGTAAGCAATCATCGTCATCTTCATTTAACAACGCCCCCATAGTTCCATCTTCATTTAACAACGCTCCCATAGCTCAATCTTCATTCAACAACGTTCCTGTTCAATTCAGCAATCCTTCCATTGTTCCATCTACGTATAACAATGCAGTTAAGCAGTCATCATCTTCAGTTTCATATAATGCTCCCATAGCTACAACTTCCTATAACAACGCTCCCGTTGCTCAACCGACATACAATAATCCTCCAGTTTCTCAACCGTCATACAATAACGTTCCCGTTGCTCAATCGACATACAATAATGCTCCAGTTTCTCAATCGACTTACAATAACGCTCAAGTTGCTCAGTCGAAATACAATAACGTTCCCATTGCCCAACCGACGTACAATAACGCTCCCGTTGCTCAATCGTCATACAGTAACATTCCTAAAGTTCAATCTTCATTGTCATATTCGAATACCATCTCTAATGACTATCAATCTAATAGTCCGTCCAATTCTTTGTTTGTTTCTCCTTCTCTTCTCCAATCTTCATTATCATCAGTGAGTTCAACTGCATTCTACAGTTCATCGAATGATCAGAATTTGAATTTCATCCGTGATCAGGGAATAAATGTCAATGATTTTGGTTCACAGAGAAAACGTCAAGACAGCGTTGATAGTGTAAGAACTTACACCATGCAAACTGTACCGAACCACGTGGACAAATTACACGCTACAATTCTCAATAATAAAGATAAAGACGCCATCACCTTTCAACAATAATGACAGCTTCTAATTCTTCTATATCTCTTTCATCTTTCTTATGAGGCTCAGTTTTCTTACTCTTATTTATTTCTTCTACCTATGCTTTTTACGATATTATTTGTACTGCGCCTTGCCAAAGTATTGAAAATATATTGTTTTTTAACTCATTAATAAATTATGTTGATTCAGAAATCAAAAAAAAAAAGCGCTCAAAATGTATGTTCTCCATAGAGAATGTACATAAACTCATTAATTGACAACTTTTTTTTTGCCGCATTATCACGACAATCACTGTTACCAGATTAAAAAAAGTATTTAAATATTTTGGCAAGCTTTTCTTTTTGCATACTAAATAATAATCACTTAAAATTTGTACACAAATTGGATTATCCGGATTTGTTTATTATCTATTGTTTTTTTATATTTTGAGTGCTGACCTGTGCGTAGGCAGTTCATTGCTGCCGACAGCTAAGACTGATTATCATAGATATTATAAGAATAGATGAAAATATTATTTAAAAATCGAATGTGCGCGTAAAAACAATATGACAGTAAATATTATAACCTTAAAATTTAAAATTTCGTGCACTCTTGTTGTTTTGAATGTGAAAAAAAATGTCGCAAAAAGTGACAAAATGTCCCAGTGTCTTATTTTATTTTTATTATAATGAATTGTACAAAAATTGATCTACTATCAAACTGAAAAATGCTCAAAAAATTAAGTAGGTACATAGCATGATAAATAAACTTTTTTGTTTAAAAATAATCCAGTGAATACTTCTAAGTTCTTTTTTTAAATATTCAAACGATTTCGAAATGTTGCCATATTTGATGCATTTATCATTTTAGACATATTTTGTAAATGTTTAATTTCTTTTCTGAGATTTATTTTTCAGCTTGATGTTATCAAATTTTAAACTGTATCTAAATGTCGACGGTATAATGTTTGTGATTTTAATTTATAAGTTAGTTTTAAGTGTGTATGTAAATAATTTTAAGGTAATTAATATAGTCATAGGTTAAGTATGAAACGTGACTGACGTATTCATACTTTAAGAATATATTACAGAGATTGTTTTTTTTATTATTTTATTAATTTGTTTAATAAAAAAATCTGATAAAAACATAATACTATTTTTTTTTTATCTTTCCTGGAAAAAACTCTATGAACATTGAACAATCTATGAATTTATTTTATACCTACTGTCATATAAATAATTAAAAGAAAATTTTGGATTAATTTTGATTGATGAAGTGATTCTTAATATTTTTTTCTCCATCACCATTCTCTCCCAGATTGAAGCATGTGGAGTGTAGATGCCTCGAATATTCTCCAATTGCACATTCTAGCATAATACTGCTCTTTAGTGATTATGACAAAATGTTTAATTTTTAACAAGTTTGGGGATCTTAATCTCAAAACTCGTTGACGCTATGCCAACTTTTTTTTTCATTTTCCACCTTTCGACCTAAAACCGAAAAATGTGAAAAAAGTACTTCGCTTTTAAACTTAAAAAAAAAAAAAACTAAAAACTTCAATAACTTCGAAAACCACTGGCATTGTAGTAAATGGGGAAAAATTTATTGAAAATAAGCTCAAGTATAACCCCTTTCAAGGAATTACCTATTAGTCAATTACCATCAGTCACCCTGTGTATAACTAAGATGTAAACAATTGAAGGATTTTATTAGTATTTAGAGCCTTTTATTAAATTCACTCCTAATTTCGAATTTATGAAATGTGTTTTTACGAATATACCTTAAATAAGTTTTTTTTTTAATTCGAAAAACTAGTAAGTAGAATGTTTATTTTTCATATTTTTTCAAATCAAACTGTTTATAGCTTCAACAAGTTTCAAAATTGCGAGCCCTAAAACTTGTTGAAAATTGTACATTTTGTCATTATCGCTATTAAAGGGCGCAATTAAGCTAGAATGTGCAGTTGGAGAATCCGTGGTGTCCACATGCTCCAAAATGGGAAAGAGCGTGTGTTGTGAAAAGAAATTAAGAACTTCCTCATCAGTCAAAATGAATCCAATTTCTTATGACAGCCTTAGTCAATGTGAATAAAGTTATTGTAAATAAGCTCTATTATACCTCTTACAAAAAAAATGTTCTAATTACCAGTCACCCTGTATAATTATGTAATTGATTCGATGAATTCAAATTCAAAAGAAACTTTATTCACAGAAAAATGTTACACAATTACAAATATTATGTGATTAAACAGATATTTTCCCTTGATTTTTTTATATATATATAACCTCTCCAATAGAGCCGGGCTGGTGTATAGAGAGAAAGCAGAAGGTTTACCTGTACATAATCTAATATATACAAATGGAGAGCTATTTCCCGATGTCACGCATCACGCCTAAACGTCTGGGTCGATTTCGCTAATTATGTTTTTGTCGTGTAGGCTTTTATCAGGAGAATGTCCTTTTCGAAGAAAAAAAATAAGAAAAATGCATGGAAAATTAGAAAATTAAAGAAAACTCAACGTAGACAATGAATCATATTACTACTTTTTACCTTATAATTTTTATTCCAATTTTGAAATTTTGACGGAAATTGTTAGATAGTTGGTGCGATTGACAGAGTACGGATGGAATATAAATGGATTTAAAACAGACGCATCGTTCGGAATCACATTGGTCAAATGATATTTAATTCATCACCATACGAATTCGAATTCAATATTCATATTTAGGAACGCAGGACGTCTGTCGGGAAAGCTAGTATTATATATAAATACATAACACTTTATTATTATAAACTAGCTTTCCCGACAGCCGTTGTCCTGCGTTCCTAAATATGAATATTGATTCTTAATTTGTAATTTATACAAAAATACCTTTAAAATATGTTTGAATGTTAAAAAAATATTTCTGAAAGCTTGAAGATTTTTAATTTTAATGTTTGTCAGGTAAACAATAATTTTGTTTTTATACAAATTCCATAGAAGGCAGTAGTGGCGCAGAAAATCCGTTCTGTACTAACTTTAATATTATATTTATATCATTTCTCATCAATTTTTTTCAACTTTTTATTAGTCATTCTGTTATTCCACACACCTATAGATCGTCATGTACTTGCAAGATGACGTTTCTTGAGGGAATTCTCCCATACACATTTGCGAGGAGATTCCCATCAGCATTGTCTGTTCCGGATTACTCGGAAAAGAATTCCCAATCCCAGGAATCAGAGGGACAATAGTCAGAAAGTCTACCTGACTAATGGGGGGTTTTGTGATATGTGGGATTGGTAAACAAATTACCGTACACAAAAGACTGGTGTTTTGTTTTGGTTTTTTGACCGTAAAAACTCCCCCAGGTTTCGAACCCCGATTATTACTTTCACACCTCTGCAAAATGTTGGGCTCGGCCATTGTTCACTCATATAAATCTCAAAACTTAAGGGGGGTTGAGAAAAAAAAATAATAATGTTGGGATTTTTTGTAGGTATTAATCATACTAAAAATCTCCCAGTCATCTTGGTTTATGTACACCTGTTTGAAAGCAACTTCTAATTCTTCTTCCTCTTCCGTTAAGTCCAAAGATCGAATCTCATATTGAGGTCTCCTGTGAGTCCTTTTATAGAACATACTACATAAATACCAAGGTACATTCTTTATTTGTTTATTTTCATTTCTATTATTGACTAATAATAATTAGTTACTAAATTTACAGCCCCATTAGACAAAGTCTGTTCTGGTTTTTCTTCTTTATGTTTTACCGAACCTGGTAGGATAGCTCTGTAGGCATTGACTTGTGAACTAGAAGTCAATTAATCAATCAATCGATTCTCCCTTTTACACCCCACTCAGGAGCATAGGGATAAGACACCAAGAGCCCATAAAGGGGGGAGGGGGGGGGGGGTTAGGGGCAATATGTTTATCACCTTATACCACACCATGTCCAAATCCCTCAGCTCTGCTTCGAAGGAGCGGAACACAGTGTGAAAGGGTCTTCCTCGTGGGAGGAAGAACAGTGCTCACCTCGGCCAACTGTCATTCGGAATCCTTAACACATGCCCCAGACAAGTCCATCCCCTGACCATAATGGTAAAGGTGACGGGCTCTCACTGGATGCGCCAGCGTATAGCGTCGTTCGTGATGCGGTGGTACCATATTATACCCAAAATTCTCCTGAGGCACTTCATTTCAAATGCAGTTTTTTTTTTGTGCCTGGGCTTTGATCAGATGCCAGGACTCACACCCATACAGGAGAGCGGGCAACAAACAGTTTATATTTCGAACTAGAAGTGCTATTGAATAATTATTATGTTAAGATCTATTCTAGTAAAAACGCAGTGAGAGTCTCAAAAATGAAGACTCTAAGAAGCATTACTAGGAAGACCCTCAGAGATTAAGAAATACGAGGAAATATGCGAGGTTGAAGATATAGTAAGATGGGAGAAGCAAAGAAGAAGGTTCTGGTATGCTCTGGGGGTCAGGGGGGTCATGACCCCCCCTTGGGCTGGGTCCAGGCCTTTAATTTGAAGTACAGTAGGTACTTATTATAAGTTGTTGCAGTGGTTCATGACCCCCCCCCCCCCCCTGGATCATGGAAATGACCTTTTTTTTACTACGTCGTGACCCCCCCTGGCGCCAATGCTGGATCCGCCCTTGCTGGTATGCACCTATGAAAATAATGGACTCATCCAGACTCCCCCACATTTCATTGCACGTCCGACTCTATGGAAGACGTTTTCCAGCCAGACCACCAAAGAGATGGATAGACAGCTGGGAGTCGACCTCGCAAAAGCTCGCAAAAGGTCGACCCCGCCTCTTAAATAACAATGGGGCTTGTACGAGTTTAGCTAATTGCACGCTAATAAGCACTTATTAGCGTGCAAATAGTGTTCGAAAATCAAACGATCGAATCATTCGATCATTTTTGTATGGAAATTTTTCGAAACTCTTCCGTTGATCGATTCGATATTCGATCATGGAAAACTTATACTAGTGGTACAGGTCTTCGAGCCTAAAATAAGAATAAAATCCAGTCCTGGAAATAGGATAAAAGAATCCACATTTTTGAATCGTTGTGTTGAAATGTTTAGTTTTCATAGGAAAAATATGTATACGTCATATTTTTATTAAAACCGGACTTAAGATAACAAAAAAAACCATTAACATATTAAGATTTGTATACACAATACATTTTAAGTTCTTTAACCTTTTTGTATTTATCGTAATTAAAAACTAATTAGTTGAAATTTCTATAAAGGGCTGTAGGCAACGTGATTACCATATGACGCGATTCTTATCCATGTAGGTACGTACTTAAATATGGATCCAAGACTTGTTAGATAGGTCGACGTTAAGACAGTATACCTAATACTGATCAACATCCCCAAATTATCTTGGCCTTGCTTGAGGACAGAGTCGGTGCGTTCCATCCACGTCATTCTCGGTCGATCACGCCTTCTTACACATTTCCTTTCAACCTAAGAAATCTTTATTTTTCCTGTAGCCCTAGTATAAGTTTTCGATGATCGAATATCGAAACGATCATCGAAAGATTTTCGAAAAATTTCCATACAAAAATGATCGAACGATTCGATCGTTTGATTTTAGAACACTATTTGCACGTTTATAAGCGCTTATTAGCGTGCAATAAGGTTTCGATAAAACTCGTACTAGCCCCACAGCTTACAACCAGTTTTGAGCTGATTCTTCTTTGAAAATTCTTGATCGTTTCAGTGTACGTTTACACCAAACGAACATAGAGCGAGTGCTAAAAATAGAACATTTCCCCCTGATCTCTGACATTGTTTGCTTAGAGTCCATCTATAGTCCTGGCTCTATGCTCTTTTGGTGTAAACGCACGTTTTTGATCGGCAGCCCCAATTGTTACATTCTTATTTCCTCAACTTTCTTTAAAGTGTTGGATGAAAGATACTCCTTAAATGTCTCCATTAGACTTCTTATTTCTCAGCCATTTTTACGCTACTGGATATAGACGGTCATAGAGCAATGTCGCATGCCGTATACATCATGCAACTCCTCATCAAGACTTACTAATGGAGTACCTTGATGTACGACAGTGGGAGCTGGTGCCTACCCGAAAGAGATAAACGGAGACTGGAAGGTTTTGAGATGTGGTCTCACAGAATATTGCTAGATTTAGTCTCGATGGACCACATCACAAACTGAAGAGGTTGTCCAAAGAATCGAAGGAGGAAGACAGCTGCTCAAAATCCGCCAAAAAGCATGCAATATGGATTGGACACGTGATGCGAACTGAAGGTCTCCTGCAAACCATAGTTGAGAGGATGACTGAGGGGACAAAGTGTGATGATCATATCTTCAAGAAGGGTATCTTAACTTGAAAGGACCGCTTTGGATTATTAGTCGGATTCTTCCAACCAATCTTGACCAGAGCTTAGCAAAGTTAAATCAGAGCCGGAATTTTAAACGAATTAGCCTCATACAAATCAGATCACCGTTGAAGATAATGCAAATGGGTCAATCAAAATGATAATATCAAATGGTTGATGTACAAAAAAAAAAACAACAATTGCTAAAATCTAAACAATACAACGTAGTCATAATGATGATAGGTAATAATTACTGATGAAAATTTCAATTGAAATAATTAACCTTATACCTGTTGTAAAAAGGCTTCTAGTTTTCATAAAATGTCTAAACTGGTTTCTTAATAATAAAATAAGACCTTTCCGTAAGTGCCGCATTTTATAACAAGTAACCACGGAACCTTTGAGAAGAAATAATACTAGAGAAATCATGTGCTACTGCGCATGGTTCCAACAAGTACTAGGTACGTGACTGCTGTTAAACTCATACAAAATTGTGAAGTTTGTCGGTGGCGGTGTGCGACATGCGATTTTTATTTTTAATATTTTAGCGTTAACAAACTCCGTGTTACTCAAAGAGCAATGGAGAGAAGGATGTTGAATATTTTACAGGGACCGAAAAACGAATGTTTGGATAAGGGAAAAGACCAAGGTAACAGATGTGACCCAAAGAATCGCAGAGCAGAAGTGGAGCTGGGCAGGTCATGTGGCGCGTATGTCTGATGACAGGTGGACGAAGAAAGTGCTGGACTGGAGGCCTAGAACAGGACGCAGAAGCGTGGGTAGGCTCCAGACAAGATGGTCGGACGACGTTAAAAGAGTAGCGGGCCTGCACTGGAAGAGGGTGGCGTCCGACAGAGATGTATGGAAGTCCAAAAGGGAGGCCTTTGTTCAATACTGGACACAAGAAGAAGGCTGAAAGGTAAAAGTAGGCGTTAACACAGATTAATTTTATGTTTTAATCATACAATAAGTTAAAGGAAGTACCTATGGGCTTTGTTGTGTTATCTGGATGAAACTAAAATGAATTATTATTGATAATTTATCTTCAGTCACGTGACTGTTGAATAAAGGAACCATTTTTCGGTTCTGCGCATCCAAAAAAGTTCTCTAATAATATTTGTACTCAGTGCATGGAACCAACATCGTTTATAAAATGATTCCTTTTAAAAAAGGTTCAATTTCGTACGAGCGTGATTCCTTGTAGTCGTGGAGTAAAATGTGACCTTTTTGTTTGAGCCCGTTTGTGAGTTGAAGTGTAAAAATTATGTTTTACGATAAAATCAAGTACCGCTATGTCCGCTTGCAGATGTTTGTTAAATCGCGCACGACTCCGAATGGAAAGGCTTTTTCCCCATATCGGTTGAAAGTTTTAAGCGGTCTAATGGGTATGAGCCTTTCGTCTTAAGCACCTCAGCATCTCTATAAACAATGGATCACTTCGAGGTCACGGAAATGCAGATGTAACTGAATTTTGACCTCTTGTGAATTTTTTCCGAATATTTTTTTTTGCAAATAAATCGTCTATTTTTTTCGCATGGTCGTATCGTATCATAATCGCAGCCAGATATTAGGTACGCTGTTGATTCGCTGATTTTGGTATACGGAACAAATTATTGCCTTAATAGATAAGGAAGAATAGAACATAATATTCAATATGAATTTTTAAAATGTGTCAGAGGCTGAAAGAAAGCTTGCCAGAAGACATGTTTAGAATACAATAGAATAGAGAAAATTAATATTTCTCACAAATAAAACAAGCGAAAGGTACAGTGATAACATAAAATAAAATAAAAAATGTAGGACTTGGGCGTGTCACAACCAAATCCCTTCATTTTCTTCTTCATCAGTCTATTTCTGTCTATTCATGAACACATCAGGTCTCCCCTCTCTCCTTCAAAATCTCTGAAGTACCTAATATAAAAAATACAAAAAGGTAGGATTTGGGTACATCTAAATCGCTGAATGAAAAAGAAGAAAAAATGCAATGTATTACAAAATACGCAATGAGGTGATATAAGTACACAGCTTACGTGAGAAATGACGAAGATGCACAGCTTAGTACACCATTATCAGAAGAACAGATTAGTCTGAACTGAACTAAATGAAACAAAACATGTTGCACGCGAAATAGCATGTATTTTTAAGAGTTTCTTCCGAAGTGAGAGACTTTTGTATAGAAAAAATGAAGGTTACGTCTCTCTGCCTCCATTTTTTAATAAAAAGGTAGATTCTTCTTAATTGTTATATACACCGGATATTCCCGGGCCGTTTGTCGTGTTTGTTCAGAACGCTGACGACACACATTTGCACCCGCTAACATTCGGGAATTTCTTATACAGAAGAAACTTTCTCGGCATAAAACCTGAATGCATTAGAGCCGAAAACAGATATAAAATTTCTCTAACATTTAATAATTATTTATCTGCAAACGAGTTCGTTAAATCGACCTTCGTCTCTGAAAACAAATTGAAGGCCTTTATTCCGACTTATAAGTTGGTTAAATCAGGACTAGTAAGAGATATTCCCCTGGAATTATCTGAATCTGATATCGTTGAAAACTCTTCCACATTTGGATCCTCGATTAAAGTTTTAAAAGCCCGCCGACTTAATAGGAAAAAAGTTGACAAAGACACTAATAAAATATCATGGGTCCCTTCAACTACTTGTATTCTGACTTTCCGCGGGCAAATCTTGCCCAAAAACATTTACTTATTTTATAACTCCTTACCAGTAGAACTATACTCTGAACCTACTATAATTTGTCACCTTTGTGCTAGATTTGGGCACTTAAGGAAAAATTGTCGATCCAAACCCAGATGCGCAATCTGTAGTTCCACTGAACATAACAAGGATAATTGCACCTCTAAAGAGGTGAAGTGTCCTAACTGTCATGGAGATCATAGTGCTCTGCACTCTAGTTGTCCCGAACTAAAAAGGCAAAGAGACATAAAAAAGGTTATGGCTGCGGACAACTTATCGTTCGCCCAGGCTGTTAAGCTCTTCCCGAAATCTAGCAAACCCTATAGTGAAATCGTCAAGCCCTTAGAAGGGAAACTCCCCTCAGTCCAAGTTCCTAATAATTCCCAAAACTCTAGTCGACGAGTTACAATCTCGACTAAAGCTAACTCAGCTCCTCTCAAAAAAGTTTCACCTCTGTATAATGATAAATCTTACATAGACAACCTTTTTTACACTAACGGGCAGGCTGGGAATCTAACTCCAGGATGTGCTCTTATAACTCCAGAGTCATTCACTTCAACATCATCCGAAAACGAAATCTCAAATGAGAGTTCCTCATCTCTCAAAAATCACATTTCAAAATCTTCCACCGATGAGACAAATTCTTTGAAATCAGCCTTAGAGCTGTTGCTTGATATTATTTTTAACAAATCTGATATGTTCACTTCAAAAATACTTCCTCTTATTAAAACAATTATAGAAAAAGAATAAACAGACAATATTCTCAACATTTCGTTGGAGAATGCTATTTGTTATTTCGAATTCAAACTATTCTACTAAACGTTTATTACCTACTAATAATTCAATATGTCAGATAATAATCAATTGAATATTCTTCAGTGGAACTGCAGAAGCGCAATCTCCAACAAATCAGATATTATACATATGTTAAATCAATTCTCTATTCACCTTTCAGCTTTAAACGAAACATGGATCAAACCACATTATACCTATAATATTCCTGGTTACTCTGTCTTTCGAAATGACAGAGTTGAGGGCAGGGGAGGTGGAGTAGCCATATTGGTGAAATCATCTCTCCATTGTGATCTTATTCCAATTCCAAGCAATCCCTTTTTAGAAATAATTGCTGTCTGCATTGACGGTATTGGATACGTCTCTGTATATATTCCCCCAAATGGTGGATTTGACAGTAATTATTTCAACTCGATTGTCCCTTTACTTCCAACATCATTTTTCCTGCTCGGAGACTACAATGCCCATGCCGTTGCCTGGGGGAATACCCTAACTGACAGAGCGGGTAACCAAATACTGTCATTTGTAGATAAGCATGACCTATGCATCCTGAATGACGGTTCACCAACCAGACTGTCTTCCCCTAATCAGAATCCAAGTGCAGTGGACTTAACAATTTGTACTGGCAATCTGGCTTGTTCATCAAGCTGGAGTATCCTAGACGACCCGTTTTCTAGCGACCACTACCCAATTTTTGTTACTCTATCCGTAGCTCCATCCAGAAAGTTTTCTTACAGCAGACAATTATACAGTACAAAAAGGGCAAACTGGGCTAGATTTGCCGAAATTGTAAAGGAATCCATGTCTAAAATCGGAGATACGTCCAAGTCTCCTGTCCAAAAGCATTATGATGACCTGACACAGATTATTTACGAGGCGGCTAATAACAGCATTCCCTCTAGAAATAAATCCAGCAAAAACACGAAAAATGCCCCTTGGTGGGATCAGGAGTGCTGTGATCTTATCACTGAAAGAAAACAAGCTATGCGAAACTTTAGGAAAAAATTTGATTCAGACTCCTTTATACAGGCAAAGGCCATACAAGCCAAGGTAAAAAAAAAACTACGAGCTAAAAAGCGACAGAGTTGGCAAACCTTTTGCTCTTCTCTGTCCCCGAATTCTCCCCCTTCACATGTTTGGAATATGATCAGACGCTTCAAGGGTTCCTTCCAGACCTCCAGAGCTTCTGCTCCTCTTTCTGACTGGCTTTCAGAGTTTTTAAATAATCTAGCTCCTCCTACTGCCCCTAACTTGGACCAACTAGTTCCCCCTTGTATAAATAACAGAAATCTCCCTCAAAATAACAATAGATTGTTAGAAAAAGTAAATATGTATGAACTAAAGCTCTGCCTACTATCGGTGAGGCATTCATCTCCTGGTGAAGACAAAATTCCGTACGCTTTCTTTCAGAAAGCTCCTGACATCTTTATCGAATCTTTTCTCGACCTTCTCAATAAAATACTATCTTCGGGAAACATTCCCAACTCTTGGAAACACCAGTTAATTATTCCCATCTTAAAGCCTGGAAAAAATCCTAAACTCGCTTCCTCCTACCGGCCCATAGCCTTGTCCGCATGCGCCATGAAAATTCTGGAACACATTTTGAAAAACAGACTGGTTTGGTATATAGAACACAACTCTATACTACCTTCTACACAGTTTGGTTTTAGAAAGTCACTGTCTTGTGTAGATAATTTGAGTGTATTGATCACGGATATCCAGATTGCTTTTACTAAGAAAAATCCGATGTCGGTCGTATTCCTTGATATAACATCTGCTTTCGACAATGTCTCTATCCCTCTTCTTTTCAAAAAACTTGTAAGTCTCGGTATCCCTCACCAAATTGCCACATTGATCTTTCGCATGTTTACGGAGAGAAGCATTTCAGTGAGCGGAGACGTCCCTGGAGACCACAGGGTGGTCTGGAAGGGCCTTCCTCAGGGGTCAGTTTTAAGCCCTATCTTGTTTAACGTCTATTGTTCAGACATCCCCAAGATACCTGATGACTGTCAATTGATTCAATACGCGGATGATATTGCAATATATACTACTAATAAAAATAATGTATGCGCTGAAAGAGCTTTGACAGGAGCCTTAAATATTGTCAATTCATGGATGGAACGGAATAACTTATTCCTATCCCCTCAAAAGTCGAGAGTTGTATCATTCTCCAGAAAGCACGTGAATCCATCTATTTCTGTAGAGCTTAACGGAAGTATAATCCCTCAGTGCGAAGAGGTTAAATTTTTGGGTATGTCCTTAGATAGGAAATTGACCTGGAGCCCTCACGTAACTCATACACTGGCCAAATGCGAAAAAGGTTTAAATATACTTAGAGCGATCTCTGGCACCTCTTGGGGCTCCCACCCTTCCTCTATGAAGAACATATACAATGCATTAATTCGCAGCCACTTAGATTACGGTAGCTTTTTATTGACTCCAATATCCAAAGCCTTGGTGAACAAGCTGGATGCGGTACAAACAAAATCTTTGAGGCTCTTGGTTGGCGCAATGCCCTCCACTCCAAACAACTCTCTCCAGGTGGAATGTGTTGATATGCCACTAAAGATTAGAAGACAATATCTTTCTGATTCCTTCTTTATTAAAAAACGGACTTTCACTGATCATCCATTGCTGAAAAATTTACCCATACTACGTAACCTATATCACGTTAACGGTTACTGGAAAAATAAATCGAGTCCTTATTTATGCAACAGTTACAGTAATTACATGACTCAGTTTGGCGTTAAACGTTACCCCTTTCCATCCGCTGTTTATGACCTTCCTTTGGAAGTCTTGCAATTCTCCCCAACCGTGTTTGAAAATATCGGTATCGGTAAAACTCCTAAAATATCCTCCAATCAAATAAATCAAACCATCTTTCAAAAGCTGATTCTTCTTGGCCAAACCACATCCAAATTTTTACTGATGGCTCCAAATTTTCTACTAGTGATCATTCTGGATCGGCGGTTCTCATCCCCAAACTCAAAATAAAATCAATGCTAAAACTTCCTCCGGAAGCCTCCGTTTTCACGGCAGAGTGTGCTGCTCTGCACCAGGCTCTCACTCTGTGTGATCACCATGAATTGGAAAGGGCAATCATCTTCACGGATTCCTTATCTCTAGTAAATGTACTTGCGTCCGGCTCAGGTACTGATAACTGTATCATCTTAGACATTAGGAGAAACCTATATAGTCATAAAGTAAAAGGGAGAGATATTGTCATAGCTTGGATCCCGGCTCATTGTGGTATAACACCCAATGAGGACGTAGACGCATTGGCAAAAGAGGCCACCAGCAATGGATTGGTCCCTCGAAACTTTGAACTCCCCCTGAGTGATATAAAACGTTCTGCCTTTCTCGGAGCAATGTCGGCCTGCACCGATCATTGGGATGAGGTAGGTAGAGCTAAGGGATCGATTTATCGGGACATTAAGGAGTCTATCTCCAGAAAGCCATGGTACCAAGACTTCAAATTCTCCAGATCAGAAATAGTCACACTGACTCGCATGAGATTCAATCACCATAGACTGGATAGTCATCTATTTAAAATAAATTTAGCCTCGTCTCCACTCTGTGAGTGCGAACTCGATATGGAGACATTAGACCACGTCTTTCTCGGTTGCCCAATAAGAGATTCATATGAACTTTATTACGAAATCAATGAAATTCAGTTCCCCATTAATATGTCTTGTCTGTTACACTCTGAAAAGCTTTCTGTCTACAAAAAAATTTTAAAATCAGTAAAACAGAATTATTTAATTATATAAACAGTATGTGTGTGTGCGTGTATGTATATATTTTTATATAAATGCGAGAATGTATGTACGTAAGGGCGTGATTGTAAGTAATATGTAAGGCCGAGTGTGAATGTAAAAATAGTAAGTCTTTATATAAAATAAAAGAAAAATAATAAATTAAAGCATAATATTTTTGTTTTGCAAATCATCAAATATTTGAAACTGGCACAAATCGTCCCTCTAGGGATGGGATGCCATAAACATAATAATAATAATAGATTCTTCTTCGCCCTCGCCTCCGTCCCATTATTTGGGGTCGGCTCTCCTTGTCCTGTTGCGACAAGATGGTCTATCGAACGCCATCTCTGGTCCACTTCGCATTAAAAAAGTTGATAATTACATTATATTACATACAGACGAGTCCTTCTATTAAAGGTGCGTTAATAATAATAATAATCCTTAATCGTCCGGATATTGTGTTGGTTGATCGCAGGAACGGAATAACACATTATCTCGTGAAAAGCCGGACAAGATAATAAAATATTTTGATCTTGATCACAAAATCAAAGATATGTGGCATATACCTACCATGCACCCACATAATACCTATAGTGATATCGACGAATGGAGCTATTCATAAGTCTCTTAAGACAATCTAGAGAATCTGATGTTTCCGAAATTTCAAATGAAAACACGCTTGAAATAATCTGAATCGTTTGGGGATCAAAACTGGGACATCTTGATCAAAAATTGACACCTTAGTATCTAGGCTGCCTAGGATGAATAAACTATTGATAACAGTATTTTTAAACTAATCCAATACGATTCCCACTCGAAATTTATTAGCAGATAATGACACATTTTCCGATTAGAATGGAGATTTCGAGTTCACATCATTCACCGTTGTACCGACATGCTGCTTGTCGTTCGTTCCGTCTTATTGTTTATTTGTTTATTGTTTTGAATCATCCTTAGGTCCATTCGGACACTTGGAATCGTCATTTGAAAATCATTTATCCAATAAAAAAAATAAAACAACATAAAACCAAGAAAAAAAGACATAGAAAATATAGATGGAAAACAACATAGCATGATAGAAAAGCAATGCTGGTCGCAGTATAAAGAGCTCCGACCAGCATTATGTCAGGTCTTAGAATCAATAAAATAAGGTGTGTCCAGAAGGTCAAACTGTGATTCTAATCCATATTTTAATAACCCTATTTTTTTTTAATATCCATCAAGCCGTATTGGAGGAGTATGCTAACAACAATCTGCACTGACGAAATATAATGATCTGCCTTGATGGATTTTCCATACTGCAGGGATACTTTTGAAAATTTTAATTAATTAGAAATTCTCTTTCTTCAAAGGTATTCTGTCCGGAGTTGGCTGGCAGTTGGATGGAAGTTGGATTTGAATTTGAATTTTGAATTTTGAAATTTGATGGGACTTTTTAAAGCCATTATAAACATGTATGTTGGATAAACTGGTTGCTGGTATTTATTAAAAACAAATATTTCGATTTTAGGACCGTATATTAAGAATTGATAATGTTTTACAAATGAATTTTTACATGACGTAAAATGGTTCACACCTTGCTGAGACGGTATTCTAGTAGCTTCTATGAAAAAAATAATACACACGGAAAATAGTTTTTTTATAGTTCTTTTACTGTTATTTTACATCATTATGTTTATTAAAAACTATTTTTTTTATTGTTACTATTATTATTGATTTTACATTTTTATTTTTTCATATAGGTACTACATTTACATTTCATATAAATATTTACTTTATGATTTAATTTTTATCTTTGATGTTTAACATGAAATTTTAGTAATTCATTGGGTTGTAGGTGTTTTATTTAACAGTTTTTTTCCATTTTGACTTTTATTGTGTTTTTTTTTCGTTATCATTATTAATATTTTCACATTGCTGGATTACATTGATTAATTGTATTTTTTATTAAGTATATTGTATTATTCTTAGGTATAGGTATTTTATTTTATTGATCAATAACCTCCTCTCCAAGACAGGCATTGCCTAGTGGAGGGAGTCAGTAAATTGTGTATTATTTTTAATGTATTATTTTTCATTGAATAAAAAAACATTATTATTATTATGTATATGCATGCTTTTTTGACTGAATGTACATGTGTGTTTTTTTATCTTTTTATATATTTTGACATTTTTATATCTTTTGATATTTTCAACTTTTAACAATAAGCTCATATACTTTTTAATACTCTTGGAAGCGCGAAGGGGATCCTCGACTCCGAGGCCCATCAGCTACCTACTAGAACAAGAATGGGTGATTTGTCGGTAACAGCTTATCAAAGGTTTCATAACCGTTCGTTGAACTCTTTTTCATCAACATTAAAAAAATAATATTATATATAGGTATTTTGAAAATGAACAATATAAAAATTATAATTAAATAAAAGTTAAAAATATAATTAATTTTATCAAAGAGTCAAGATAATGTAAATATTATTGGTTGAAATTTATAATGCTCGTAGGTACATACCTATTATTATATTACCAACAGTTAGTACCTAACTGTTAGATGTCAACACTACACCAATATGGCTAATTAGATATTTAGCCTACTACGGGCTTACGACCGTCTCCTATTGCTTATTTGAAGTCTCATTTCTCTGTCCAACATAACATTAATATTCATCTAACAGATTCAAAAACCAGTAAGACAGTCAAATTCGCGGAGCCGCGAAATTTCCCAACATGGTAGTCTTCGATGTACAACGTATAAGATTTAAATGTTTATAAAATATTGACAATAAGATTTGAATTAGGCACCTACATTAATTTGTACCTATTTGAATTCTATCTTTTTATTTCATTTTTAATATTCTAATACAACGATTCCATGTAGGTGCATTTAAAGGAGTTTTCAAAATATTGCTATTATTATAGCTGTGTTTACTGGAATATTACTATGAGGATCATAAAAAATAGTAATTTCCTAATGTTGGATGATATTATACTTATTCAATTATACCTTGTATATTTTACTTCTTAATGCTGTAAGTTTGTTTGAATTATTATAAAATAAAAGTATTAAATTTATTAGTTTAATAATTGCAATAAACTATATCTAACATCAGTTGGAGGAGTTTTGCACAGCTCTGCGAAGAAACTTATTTATTAGTTTAATAATTGCAATAAACTATATCTAACATCAGTTGGAGGAGTTTTGCACAGCTCTGCGAAGAAACTTATTAGCTTTGTATTTTAAGTATGTAGATTTAACAATATAAACAAGACCATCAACGAAGATTTTCATCACAATAATATTGTTCACCAAAAATTAACATAATTTTTAATACGCCGTGTTATTAATAATTATTTACCGGTGTTTCACACATTCATGAAAGTGTACAAATCTACAATTCTGTACTCGAAGTTTTACTCGAGGCTAAGAATAACTCTTTTGTCGGACTCATTACTCTTTTGTTCAAGACTGTTCTGTCGGTTTGCTTGGATCACGTAACTGGATGGATGGTACTGTTATTTTGTATGGAACGGTGAGATATAAACGTATGACAAGCAGAGCCGACATTCAGTGTGCCTTATTCATAGGAATTGTACGCGAGTGCTCACATCCAATCAATAATACTTTATTAATACAGATTGTTCGTAAACAAAAGACAACCAAATTTTATTATTCTTTTGTTTGTTTATTATTATAAAAGGTTAAAAGTTTATAAGACGCAAATAATATATTAATACACAATGGGACCTGTGAAATTAGGTAAGATTTTTTTTTATATATTATGCACACATTAATTTGAAATTTTTTCCTTAATGACATGTAAACATTTCCATCAATTTTCTTCCTTAAATACAGGAAAAAAGAATTTTTATTGTATTGATAAACATTTAGAACATATTTTTTTTTACTATAAACTTTAAAATTTACATAAAAATGGAAATTATCTCTTCGAAAATAATTTTGGAATTTTTATTAAGTACAAATTTTTTGTAAAATTAAGTTATTTAATTAAGAAAACTTTGTCATGTTAAGAAATCATTATAAGATATCGATAAATGTACTCGTAGTTATTTATACTTTTACTTTTTGATAAGGCTTAAATTTCTTTTTTTTCCATAATTTAAGATTTCTCTACAATTTTTTTTTAAAAATATAGAGTAATCGGTGACCTTTGACGTTTACCATGACATTTGTTGTACTTATACCTACGTTAGAGAAAACACAATATGACGTACTCTCATAACATAAAGTCACCTGCAACATAAAGAATTCTATTTGTTTATAATTTTTGTCAACTATTCAGAGACGTAACAATACTAACAATAGGTGTGGTTTTAGGTAGGAAATAAATTCATTTACAAACCGTTCATTTCGCAATCGATATCGCAATTTTTCACTTGACTAAGGACTCTGTTTTTATTTTTTGTTTTTCGGTTTCGGCTACAAAATAAATTTATACCAAATAATTATAGATGGTACTTATGTACCAGGTACCTATTGTCCAATTTGATTTGTAGATAAATAAATAAATAACACTCTTATAAACACAAGTGTCAGTTTAGCCGGAAAAATTAATTCTTAAACTAATTCTCTACCAGTCAATCAGTCCTGTACAATCTGATACAGGATTCCAACCTCGACCAGAAATTTGATGTGAAAAAAAAAAACATATTATAGAAAATCTCAGACTCGGCCGGCTATCGAACTCGCGACCTCTTGATCTGTACCCCTATTCTGTAGCAAGTGTAGGTTAGTTACTTGAAAAAAAAGTGACTATTAGGCTATACATTTTGTATGAAAAACGTCTATACGTATCGAATGCGAGAATCGCATATAGACGTTTTTCATACAAAATGTATCGCCTAATAGTCACTTTTTTTCAAGTGACTACCCTACACTTACTACAGAATAGGGGTCCTGAAGTGGGAACCTATGCCAATAGTGACTAGGCTTACGAGGTGGGCAAAAAGTCTATTTTGATTTTAAAATCGTCCAATAAGTATAAAAACCTGTAAAAACAATATTTTTGTAGGATTTCTATGATAGTTGAAAGTATGTTTATGCGTCATTCAAAATATCGTGCTCAAAATTTCCGCGTCCATAAATTTGTCTGTGGTTTCAATCCTGATGTGGATTGGTTTGACAGCAAGCGCGAACATCTCCTCCTCCAGTCCTCTCGGTTCTCCGCTGTTCTCTTTAATTCGATGTATGAACTGCACTCCATTTCTTCGCATATCTGTTGCAAATATTCTCGACGCGAGCGTCATCTACCAATCGAACCCTCGGCCATTTCCTCCCAATAAACTTCCATGTCTCATTAGATGCTCCATCAGCCATTTCGTGCGTATCTCCGATGTGGGTCGTAACTGTTTTGCGAAAATTTATACTTATGTACGTTGTTCCGGTTTTATTGATCACTAGCTGACCCGTCCGTCGAACTTCGACCTAACCCTGAATAAAAAAATAATTTAGGTACTCTTGGTTTATGCGAGGAGTAACTACCCTCCAAGGGGTGCATGGTATTGAACTCATACTCCTCTTAAACCTTCCCGGATATCAGTAGAAGAGATCACCGAAGTTTTATTGAAATACGTTCACTGGTCTATCGAGTACACACACACACAAACATTCAGTTTTACATTTTCTTATTTTATTTTAACATTTACATACAAACAGTGAAATTGATACAAAAAAAAGACAGTACGAAATATACACCAGTGAAGTATATACTCATTTAAACTTAAGGCCCCATGTAATGCGGTGTTCAGACGGGGCGATATAAGGCCAGACGATATCGCTTGCATAAAAAAAAATATCGTTCGGTCGCTCATTGATCGTCTGATGTGTTCACACGAGTCCACCGACATACATTCAATCTGTCAGGTGCGCTGATTGTTTTAAAAATGGCGGACGTCGAGGTAGAAGTCGCGGAGTAATTGGAGTTAGTTGAAAATATTGTTTTAGACGATATAAAAAGACTCCTAATTGAGGAAAAATAAAAAAAAAACGCAGATATTGGGTGCGGAATTGGATTCTAAGGAGAAATAAATTTAGAGCAGTGCTGTCAACTGTCAAGAAACAGAACATACGGACGCCGCGCATATCTGCGCATGCGTGAATCGTTCCACCAGATACAAAAGTTGAAAGGCGTTCAACTTGAGGCGATATCGCTTTCAATCATTTTTATCGTTTCAGATTTATCGCCAATCTGTTCACACGGTTCAATTAGCTGGCGATATTTTGGTGTCCTGGCGATATTCGCCCCGTCTGAACACCGCATAACGCTCGCAGAATTTCATATTTAGGTATTTGAGCAAAATTCCAATAACGCCTAATTTTTGTAGGTCCACCCATGTCATAAATAATATTAATATTTACAAAAGAACCTGATAGATAGCAAACTTGACGAATATTAGCAAAACAATGAGGAAAGGCCTGTATACCTGTCTCCTTCGAACTTATCTAGAGGTGTAAGTCCGTTTCATGGGTACCTGCGTCCTTTGTTAGTAGGGCAGGTAACGGTTTCTTCCAATTTTTGGTAAAATAAGTTTAGTGTGATTTAGATATCATCGGTTTTCTAATGAATTGGTTAGGTTCGTCCGTAACCCGGTATTTTCGTTGAATCACTTTCACGCAATTTTTTTTTTTACCCATCACGCCGTGTCTCGTAAGGGGTAGGCAGAGAGAACGGGCCTCCACTCTTTTCTATCCAAGCATACTTCTTTCGCTTCTTCCACCGACTTTCACGCAAAATATTTTTCGTAGATAATAATATGACAAAAACAATCTAACTACGGGAATGTGTACTTTAAAACATTTTAAATTTAAAAAAAATATTTATAGGTATTATTCGTTTGAAAGTAGTTTCTTTGACAAAAATAAACAGATGTCTTTGGCAGGAAATATAATATGTTGAACATAGGAACTCACATCACCACAGTATTGTTCCTATACGTACAACTCTTTACGCCCCGATCAATCTTACGCGAGTTCATTGACTTTCGCTCACCTCTGCTTCGAAGGAATGTAATACAGTGTAAAAGACTCTTTTCTTCGAGAACATTCGCAGGGTTGTAAACCATTAGTTGGGTAGGTACTCTACCTACATAATAGCAGGTAGGTAGAATTGGCGGTGATTTTTAGAACAATAGCAAACCCTTCTTATTGTTTACGCAGTGTCTCTGACTTTACTCGCAATCTCGTTTTGTGTTAGTTTTTAGACAAATGTGGCATTTTACAATATTGTTTCTTCTGTATATAATCAAATATAATAATTCGTTAGGTTCGTTCGTAACTCGGTATTTTCTTTGAAACAGTTCCACGCGAACTATTTATCATACATAATTTCATACCTATACAATCCAACTACGGAAATATTTTTCATACTGAGGTAGGTATGTTATTTGTCTGAAAGCCTATAGTTTCTATGACAACAATAAAAGATGTGCGCGGCGGGAAATATTGTTCCTACATGCAACTCTTCAAATGGAGAATGAGAAGTCATGAGAAGTCGTCAAATGGAACAATCAATTTATCAAACTTTCCTATGTCTGTCGTCAGACAGGTTTTGCTGCTGGTTGGATTCGATAAAAATTTTCATTTACAGCCTACATATATCCGCATAAAACATATTTTTTTTATAGTATAGTCATATTATACGTAGGTTCCTATTCAATTTATTATTGTTACAATATACCTATATATAAGGTACAATATCGATAGATAACTTTTTTAATGAATCTGGGCTCACTCAAAGTGAACACAAATATACTTTTGACATCTTTCACACAAAACAAAGCTTGTGTTTTTAAAGTGGAAATGGTCGGCACCGGGATTCGAACCCACGACCTCCAATACGCTCTACGTACGAGGTTCCGTCGCCGACTTTGTAACTGAAGGTCGTGGGTTGGGTTCCAGTTGCCGACCACCTTCCTCTTTCACGGCACAAGTTTTTATAGTAGCCTAATGAGGTGGTTGTAATATGGATAAAACAGCGCGTTTTATTGTCCTGCTTAAAAAATGTACAAATTTCGGACCCGACCGGGATTTGAACCCGGAACCTCTTGATCAGAAATTAAAAAGTACCTTTACCACTAGGCTACCGATAGTGAACAATAAAATTATTGTGGAGATGTTTGACAATATTGCAATCCCTTATAATTAATCCGATCGGCCGGCAGTCGACCATAAAAAAATGAAGGATGAAAGCAACCACATTATTTAGGTGTTGAGAAATGCAGCATAGAGTAATTCGTCACAATTACTATGAAAGTGTCCTGAACTGCACCTAAAAAGTATTGAATTTTGTACGCGACATTTATTATTATTATTTGGCTGTAAAACTGACACGCAAACCCGGAAACAAGAAAATCATGTTTGTGTGAAATCTGTAGATAAATACAATACTTTTCAAAACATCATAAAAGTCATTCAGAGAGAATCAAGCCAATCAAATCAAGGAACACACAATAGCATTATTTTGTGGGTTGGGCCAGAAAAATTCCATTGTACAACTAGCCATCTAATAAAATCTAACTAGAAATGAATTTAACAAGAGTTTGATTAGATTTTAATGAGAATTTTATGTTTTTTGGATTTTCCAGGAAAACAAAGACGAAATTTAAAAAAGTTACACGCTAATTTATTGAGTTGGCTTAATCGTTAATATATCCAGAAACTTGCGTATCTATAAGTATTGAATTTTTTGAGTTATCTATCGAGAAAAATTTGCGAGATGTTCCAGTAAAATGAAAATTACTCGAAAAGCATGCTTTTATTAAAAAATCTGCCAGCCTAACTTTTTAAATTAAAGTTCATTCTACAATAAATCGTAACTTTCAGCTTTGTATATTACGGACTTGCAGAGTAATCAATTTGGTAAAACTGCCAAAAACGGGTGTTTTCGGGGAAAGGCCCCTTAAAAACCATGAGATGGGAACACATTTTGAAGAAGTGTGCGAAGGTGATCTTATTGATCTAGTAGGACAGTTATTCACTAAGAATATCTCCAGATTCAACAAATCCATTTATATATAGAGATAACGGATAAACCATCGGCTCGATTAAACTTGATCTTCGTATCTGGGATTTTGAACTTAAGTAAAGATGCACTAAAGCTTTTTTAGTCGCATCCATTCTATATAATATGGGTAATTAAAAATGTTAACGTTCGTTTGTTCAAGTTATAAATTAAATGTTTATCTTCTTTTAAAGTTTGTTTTTTTTTACCGCTAGTTCCAGATTAAAAGTCAGTTTTATATTAGTCGCGAAATTAATAGTGTTGTTATCGTTTTCGACAATAATTATTTTCTATTTAGATTTATGGTTTTCATCGACTCGATAAAGATTCTCATTTGATCGATCAATTCACAACTTTTGTAGTAGACACAAATTATCTTAATTACTGATTTTTGTCGACGATTGAGTCGATGATCGGATCTCGTGAGGACTTTAATATTGAATTATATTATGCATCACGTACAAGAAGCGGTATTCGTAATAAAAATGTCAAAAAATTTGGAATATGATATTATGACGTGAAGGAGGAAAATAGTAACTATTTACGTCAAAAATTAATCACAAAATTCTTAATTTATTCTTTATTCTCACCCCTGGGTCTCATGCGAGACACTTGGGTTCGTCTTTTTTATAACAATAACAATAAGTACAATCTCAATGTTACAACAGATTAACAAAAGATTCACAGAAAAATTTAAGGGATGATAAACTTAACAATAAACCATAATTATATTATCAAAAGTCAATAGGAAGCTGATATGAGGTATTAAATATTAAGTATTAAATACCAGAAGAATGTAAAGGGTTCTTTGGCATTACGTCAAATAATAGTGTCAATGCTAGGACATGTGGCCTTTTTCACGAAAACAATAAGGCGGAGGGATGTTTATTCCAAAGTTCTTGTCTTTTGCCATATTATTGTTTTGAATTATGACGAAAAACGGGGTTAATTTTCTAGTATTAACTACCTTGATTACTTCGAAAATTTAACACAATTGAGTGCATTCAGAGCTACGAAAATGCTTGAAAAAACAGAAGGATTGAAGAGAAGAAGGAGTAGTGATTTTCACATTGTCTTTTCTGCCGGAAGATTTGACGAAACGACTTGCTAAGACCCAGGATTTTCGTATATAACTACTTAGATGGAGTACTCCTATATATTTTCATAGCAAAACATTGACCGGAAAATTTGACAGATTGGTTGGCAAAAAGAAATTTAGATATCTGTGGCTCAATGTGGAATAGACTAGAATTTTCCCCATCAATAGACAATATAATAACATTTATACGTAGGTAGGTACTAATTCCTTATACCTCAGTCAAATCTGTGGGGCTAGTACGAGTTTTATCGAAAGTTTATTGCACGCTAATAAGCGCTTATTAACGTGCAAATAGTATTCTAAAATCAAACGATCGAATCGTCCGATCATTATTGTATGGAAAATTTTCGAATCTCTTTCGATAATCGTTTCGACATTCGATCCTCGAAAACTTATACTACGGCTACTGGTAGACAAAATAAATATTATCAATATACGTTATTGCCGCATAAGAGATCTTTGATCGTGATTATTCAATCAGTTGGATGACGAACTTGGCTATTATAGTGAGGCCGATTGTGAAAAAATACCTATTATGACTTGTAAGTCATTATATTATATTTAGGCGTGAGTACTTACCTAATTTTTAATCAAACAGTCAGATTGGACGGGTCATTA
The DNA here is from genome assembly GCA_963576905.1 of Mystacides longicornis. NCBI lineage: Eukaryota > Metazoa > Arthropoda > Insecta > Trichoptera > Leptoceridae > Mystacides > Mystacides longicornis. The sequence goes on along the minus strand of OY756432.1, from coordinate 24,346,576 downwards.
TCCATCGACAGTCGACCATAAGACAGTTGGTTTGTAGCCTGTATGAAGAACTAAGACATTTTCCATAAGTATACTGTGATTATCATCATCAACTTCAGCGTTACAACCCGTGTTGGGTCTAAGCTGCCTCTAAAAAGCCTTCCAGTTATGCTGCCCCAGAGCCCGAAAGTCCGCGACAATGCCATCCAGCCATCTTAGCGTTGGTCTTCCGATGCTTCTTCTACCGATTGGGCTACTAAACAACACCCTTTTTGGGAGCTCCAGATCCTCCATACGGTGCAAATACGCTGATATCCTGGTAGAGATTATAGAGCTCCGTGTTGCATCTTCTACGCCTAGTTTGACCATAATGCCGTATATTCTGCGTAGGATTTTTCTTTCAAACGTGTCCAGCCTGTTAAGTATATTGTGATACTAACGTAAACAACTTATTTGATGGGAAATTTTCTTCAAATTAATAGGTATATTTTTTGTACTTGTATTTTTAAGCCATCATGCCGTGTCACGTATGGGGTTGGCAGAAAGAATGGTCCTTCATGCACTGGTCTCACTACATGGTCCTCACTCTTTTCTATCCATGCACGATTCTTTCGCTTCTTCCACCGATATACGATTTTTCACACAACCTCTCCTATTTCTATTGTTTCTTACCTGGCTTTCTTTGAGGATGAAATCGATGTGTTCGCTTAATGTCATTCTCGGTTGTCCAAGCCTTTTCACTACTTTCCTTTCAGCGTTATAAAAATCCGTTTGCATTCATTCTTTCAACATGCCCAAAACATGTCAACTTATTTAGGTAGAAAAGGAACTTCTTTTTGTACTCAAAGTTAACACAAATACATTCTTTGACTCTTTCACAGTAAGCTACTTAAAGCTTGTGTCTTGAAAGAGGAAGATGGTCGGCACCTGGGATTGAACCCATGACCTCCGTGAAAGCCGGCGTCGTAACCGCTAGTCTACCATCAACCACTTGTCTTTTTATACACTGTAAAATAATTGTTAATATTATAAATTTCGAGAAATAAGAAATTCATAGCTCAGATAGTCAGATACGAAAGAAGTGGATAGGAATTCAACTGTGACTTGGTGTATTCTGTTGAAAAATGCACCCTTTTTCTTGTTTCTTATCATAAGCAAACTTATGATGTGGAGTGAAAGGGTGAGTGGGATATCCATCAGTCCAAAATACAATCGCGTCAAAGCCAGCATCACTCCAAACGGATGCTCAATCACAATGGGCGAAATCCATTTGGAGTGATCGTGCATGAATGGGGTCGAGCTTAATAATATGATCGTATTTGTCATCCAGTCATCCTTATCTTGGTTCCCAGTCTACTCCTATTACCCTTTTCGCAACTTTCAACTCGTCGATTAAGTGAATGTAGCTCGTGATTAGGTACAAAATATTCCGAAATTTTAATATAGGTACCGTGAAAGCTACGTTTGAAGTTATTTGACGTTTTTTGTCAGAGGTGCAAGATTTTTTATTAACAAATAATTTTTTTGTATATTTTTATGGCCAGATTTTATCAATGGTTGAAACTAAAAATAGACTAACTACAATGAGACAACTTCTTTATTTGGAATACCGGTAACGTATGCAGTATAGTTGTTATGTAAAAGTTGAACAAACAAAACATATTTTTTTTGTTTATTTACACACGTGTTCTTACATCGACATAATCGTTATGGAAAAAGTTACACAACCTTTTAATTGATGATTAGAATTATTGCCGAATATTTGGATAATTCATTAAGTAGTAGGTACTTTGTCAATACAACGTTGTTGCTTAGGGCCCAACGCATCAATCAGTGGATAGATAAATTTATCTTACAGAAAAGCCTTTCTTTGAGATATTTGCCGCATCAATGTGTAAATATCGCTTATGTTAAGGATATCCGACGCTATTTTTACGACACGATTTATCTCTAGGATGGCTGTCAAAATAGCGTTCACTGACGTTTATAAAATCCCGTAACGCCGTGAATGTGAAGAACTTCTGACTTGTTTTTGCATAAACCATAATGATAATAAATACCTCATTAAAAATAACGAGAAAATATACATCTTATAATGAATTATCATTTTGAAGCTTCGAACAAATCATATTTTTCTTCAATTTCGATCGACAAAAGATACCAATTTGCCGGTTTTCAAACAAACGATCTGGAATAAAAAATTAAAAAAAAAAATGTGATCGAAATGTTGTTAAATTCTCAAACTTTCTGTTAAATCATTGTAAAGTTTCATGTTTTAGAAATAATATTAGAAAATCATAACATGCAAAACAAAAAACAACATTAGAACCTAATCTAAATATTTGGTTCAATACGCATTAATTGTCAAAACAAAGACTTCATCTGACATCAAATCGTGCGCAAAAAAGCAAATTCATAGAAATTTCCACAGAAATCAATAGATTTCAGCATAGCAACACTGTGATCTTCTAGATATCCATCTATTGGATAGTTTTTAATTGATGCGGCCGTCAGATTCTTTCCATCACTTTATCCACTACATAAATTTATCTTATAGATGGCTACCAAGAACTTTTATCTACATATTAATGCGCTGGGCCTGTGTAATAATTATTTATACCCACCCTTAAAGGTAGAATATATTAGAAACAAAACATAACTGGTAAAGCTCTCTTTACCAGTTTGTTAAGTTTTGTGCAGTTATTTTTTTAGCACCTCTGTGCTAATGTAGGTAAAATTAATAAATAAATAAACCTTTGATGGACCCGTCCAAAATGAAACAGAAATAATACTCAGGATAAAAATTACAAGAGAAAAAACCATCTTGGGAGAGATACATGTTTTAAGAGCAATGGAGATTCTATGTTTTGTGTCATGCTTTTGGATGTTTGTGTTTTTCAGTGTTCTGATGTTGGTGTCACTTATTAATACCAATATAAATAAACCTATCTTTAATATCATTAAATAAACAATATAAGTTTCTTACGAGGACAAATTGTGAAAGAGTTAACAATATAAAAAAATAAACATTTATATTATCTAAAAAAATATTTATAAAATTAACTATAATATGGGCTTGAATCTACTAAAATCGACCATTATTATTTTTCTTATGGTTATTTGAACATTTAAATAAATTTGTTTTAAAATTACGATTATTTGTTTATTTATATAAATAATAATGGTTAAACAATAATATTACCATAAGCCCTTTATGGTGAGCCGGCGTGACAAGGTTAGTGGGTGTTTATGGTAAAGGTTAACCGAGTTAGTTAACCCAACTGAGATGAAGCGATCATTTTGAGGCTATTACATTATTTGGACATCTTTTAAAATATTTATAGAATGGGTAAAGATGAGATCTCAAAGTATGATATTATGTGGGATATTGAAATGGTCGATGATTCATATAGGCCCAACTCATCATTCAGTCATTTTTATATTATCTTCAGCCTTTCTTTGAGATATTTGCCGCATCAATGTGTAAATATAGCTTATGTTTAGGATATACGACGCCATTTTTAAGATAATGTTCCTAGTGTTGGATAACGATTTATCTCTAGGATGGCTGTCAAAACAGCGTTCACTGACGTTTAGGAACACCCATGAATTTGATGAACTCTCGACTTGTTTTTCCAGAAACCAAAATGATAATTATATACATATTCATTAAACACGATGAGAAAATATACATATATACATAAAGAATTATCATTTTGAAGCTTCAAACAAAATATATTTTTCTTCAGTTTCGATCGACAAAACGGCAGAGATATTGCCTTCCATTCCTGTCTATCCATTCAGACATCTTTCGCTTCATTCAACTTCTCCTATTCTTTGTACTTCGTTGTTCCTTGTTCCAAATACATTGTCTCCTAAGCCTTTACTCCTTACCTGGCTCTCGTTGAAGACGGCACCGATATGATGTCCACGTCAATCTATGTTGGCCAATTCTCCGTGCACACATATTCTTTCAGATTTATAGATCTTTTTTGTCATCTCTCTTCACGTATTCTCTCAACATGTCCGATATCGTTGTTTTTCAAATTCCTTCATCGATGTTTTGCAGATTCCTCCATTATAAAGATGAAGGTATCTGCAAATTTTCAATATTTTCAAATCCTATTTTTAATAATAGCTAGTGGTCGACCAGTGCTCGAAATTCGACCATAACTTATTTAAATTATAAGTTTGAACATTATTGAGGTTCCATTGTAAAATGGAATTTTCTCTCTGCGCAATTTTCTTGAAAATAGTCACAAAGTTTTTCCTTTACGTATTAATATATAGTATATAGATGTAGATAATTCTGGACCTAACCAATAAATCGTCCTTGAATAAACCAACTGAAAAAAAAATGAAGTAAAAACTATAGTAGGTAACCTATTAATTATACTTACATGATAGTAATCTATATAATAATTCAGTAATGTTTGTTTGTCTTTTACCGTATATGTGAGCATCACGCTCAAAATACAAATGCCACGTCAGATATGAATCTGCTTGGGAAGGTTCTTAAATACAATTTGCTGCATTAACTTTAATATATTTAGAGCTATTTAAAAAACGCTATTTTTTTAGGATCTTCATAGAAATTTCTCAAAAAGACAGTTAGCCATCTTTTGGAAACAAAATTACTCATGTAAGCGTTGAATGGAATCTTGGTATTAAAATGTAATAAAATAATTGTAGATTGATTTGTTATACATATAAATGTTATTCAAATCTTATTATTCTCAATAAATAAAGATTTAATGAAAAAAAATTGCAAAATGATTCCTCCATTTTGAAGTTTGACAGCTTAAAGCACAAATAACCCTCTATTGGCGGAATGCCTAATTAATTATCACACATTAGAGGGTGTAGGGAATGTAGCTAAGATTCAAACCACAGAGCTCTCTATGAAAACTTGTAAATTATGTCGGTAGGTTCGTATAATATTATGAGGTCGGTAAAACAAAAATTGTAAAAGTGTCATTCTTCTTTTTCTGTGCTTATGTCAGTTATAGAGGTCTGTTAAGCAATGGGAAGCTAGACTAGAACCTGTTTAATTACCTACCGATCAAGCCTGACAATCGGAATCAAAAACGTAAAGCAAGACGGGTATAAGCTAGTATTTTTTTTTTTTTTTTTTTTTTTTTTACCCATCACGCCGTGTCCCGTAAGGGGTAGGCAGAGAGAACGGACCTCCACTCTTTTCTATCCAAGCACACTTCTTTCGCTTCATCCACCGACATAATATTTCTCATACACCCTCTCCTATTTCTCTTACTTCTTACATGGCCTTCCTTGAGGACGGAATCGATGTGTTCGATCCACGTCATTCTCGGTCGGCCACGCTTTCTTACACCTTTCCTTTCAGCCTTATGAATTCTCTTTGTCATTCTGTCTGCATCCATTCTTTCCACATGTCCAAACCATCTCAACTTATTAACTTTCATCTTTGTCACAACACTTACTTCCATACCACATTCCTTCCTAATATTTTCATTCCTTTCCATATCCCATAAAGTTTTTCCACATATTCTTCGTAGAGATTTCATCTCTACTGCATTTATACTACATTCTTCTTTTTTCGTCCATGTCCACGTTTCACAACCATACATCATCGATGGTAACAGGATTGCGTTATGCACTAGTTTCTTTGCTTGTAGTGAGACGTTGTTGTTTCTCATTATAGGTCTTAGTGCACCGCCCACCCTGCAACCAGCAACTTTCCTACGCTCGATTTCTTTTTCACACTTTCCATCCCGACTAAACATGCTTCCTAAATACACATACTCATTCACTTGCTCAAGATATTCATTTTCTACTGTTATTTTGCAATTCGTTCTTGCTTCATCCCTTTCAAATACCAAAACCTTTGTTTTGCTGACATTCATTTTTAGACCGTTTTTTGCACAATTTTCAAACACACTTGACACAAGTTCTTGCAAATCATTTTCACACTCAGCCATAAGTACTAAATCATCGGCATACATAAGCGCACATACTTTTATTCCATTCAATTCAACCCCTATATTTATATCTTTTAACCCACTGACGCAAAAATCAAAAAACAAATTGAACAACCATGGTGACATGACGCACCCTTGCTTCACACCCTTCGTAAGACAGAACTCCGGTGAAACGTGACTATTCACCTTCACACACGCAGTACTATTCGAATATAGCGAAGCAATGCCACGAATCAACCGGTTGTTCACTCCATAGATTGATAGAACCTCCCATAATTTACCCCTATCTACCCTATCATATGCCTTTTCCAAATCTACGAATGCACAGAAAAGCTTCTGATGTTTACTCAAAAGCTTCTCCGTAATCATCCGCAGTGCGAAGATCTGATCGGCACATCCCCTCCCATTCATAAAAGCCCCTTGTGCATCCCAAACTTTAGTTTCAGTTATTTTTCTAACCCTTTCTACTAATATTCTACTGTACAATTTACCCACGTTGCTCAACAAGCTGATTGCACGATAGTTGCCACAGTCCAACCGGGAGCCCTTCCCCTTGTACAGAGGGCAGATAATGGCTTTCCTCCAGTCACCTGGTGTACGGCCTTCCGTCCAGCACAAGTTGAAAAGCTCCAAGCACCACTGAAGCGTCACTCGGCCGCCATACCTGATAAGCTCCGTTGATATTAAGCTAGTATTATATAATAATATATAATAATTCGGAATGTATGTATGTGTTTTCCTATCTCGGTAAATCATGCAAAAACGGTAAACCTTTCATTCGATTTTTTTATTCCTCGCAATCCCTTGCGAATATGATTGTGGTTACATCGAATACAAAAAAGTTACATTTTCTAGAATGTATTTCAACCTTGTAATAATATTTCAAACGATTGGACTAGTTTGACTTACCAAATCAACAACGTAAAGCAAGAAGGGTATCAGCTAGTATATTATAAAATAGTAGGTATAGGCACTATTCACTATTGTGTCGGTATTTTTGGCATTATTATTTATTCAGTTAACAATAGGATGTTTTTTTTAATAGATATTGCTGCAGGCATATTTATTTTAATAATAATCACAAAAAATGATCAATTTTAATACTTTATATAAATACTTAATTGTCAGTCAGATAGGTAAATATAAACAGAACTAAAATCATGATTAGATTTTGATCAGTTATATACCTAATTACTATTACATTTCAGTTACTTATACCTGCAAATTTCAATAATTATTCTATTCTGTTTCGCTGCTTGCATGGAGCCGAACGCCTGATATAATGGTTGGTAGCCCAGTGGTATAATTCGGCGGCATTTATACGTACAGCGTACTGAAACGATCATGGCTTCGAATCCCGGTGTGGACCATTTCCAATTTCACAACACAACACAATTATTATTGGTTAGAATGAAAGATGTCAAATATGTTTTGGGTACCGACATTTTGAATAAGCCCCGATTCATTAAAAAAAATATATTATCCTTACACTTATGATCTTATGTTCCTAAAGGGACCTATCTAAGTTCTTCAGAAACTCGAATCGGTTTTTTTATTTGAAAACCCGAAGCGAATTGTTTTGAAAATACTTACATAACGTCTGTAAGTCGATGGTTTCTATCATAATTTTAACAAGTTTCCGCGGAATATATTATTTTTCCTACACATAACTGTTGATGCGGGAAGAAATGTCAATTTTCCGCGAGTGTTTAAGTAAAATTGGGATCCTTTTAGGGACTTCTTCTTCGTGTTCCTCTCCTAACGGAGAATGGTGACCATCATTTCGAACTCTTCACGCGGTCTCACTTGAGCTAGCCTTATCAATGAGGCCGTATTTGGTATTAAAAACCACTACTTATTGAGCATTGTTTGTAGAGAAGATTGCCTAGCGTGGCAAGATATATTAAAATAAAGAACAATAAGCTTTGATTCTTTTTTTGTATCGATTGAAATTTGGAAAGAAATTTTTTTTAAAACAACAAATACTTAGATAACCAAAGATCTAACTTAAAGCACACTTCAGTTTTGTTGTGCAACGATTCATATTATGGGAATTACTTTCGATTAAAAACTGCCATTTTTGAGTGCTCGGCTCTTAAAAATCCTAACCAAGGCGTTTTTATGTGTAACATAATGTCTAGCTAGTTGCGGCATTAATGGTTGATCCTCGCTTTCTCTATTTATTGAGCTAGGAAATTCTTATAACGCGAAGTATTCAACAAAATCTCAAATTGCTTTTGGGTCATACAGTTTGAAAAATATGTTATTTGCGATAGTGAATCCAATATTACGTAAGTTGAAAACGTTTCACGCAGGTTAAAATAGATAGATATGTGTAGGTCATGGTGTTTGTATGGAATGGCAATGTATTTTTAACGCATGACCTAACAGCATACCAAATATTACGACTTCTGTGAGATGGCCAGTTTCAACTCTCAAGTCTCAGGCGGTTTAGGGGACGCACATCACATGTCCAATATTATTTTACTAAAAAAAAAAACTATCTAAACTAATCCAAACTGATGTGGATTAGTTTGAAGTGTATTTTATCACCGATCAGTTTGTATTTATTTTAAATATACGTCTATTAATACATGACAGCAGTCGCAGTCTTTAAATTCGGTTGCTCTCTTGTTATCAATAATTTCCGACATGTTGAACATGTCGAGAATTCTCATGGTGAACGTAAAGTGATCAAACTAAGCCAGCTTTCGAAATAACAGTAGAAGACGGTCGTAAGCCCGTAGTGGTTTGTTCCATTCAAAAATCGAGCATTAGTAAAGAATTTTTAGAGTCATTAGTTGTTACAAACACTTTTTTTGTCTGAAGTGGAAATACTATTAAAAAACGGACATATCACCTTTGTCCTCGTCGATGGAGTATTACCTATTGTTTGCTGCATAAACACTGAACAATATTACACCATGATGTGATATTTGTGAGCCTCCAACAACGATGGAGATTAACGGCCACCTCCTACACAGAAAATTAGGTACTATATACTTGACCCTCGGAAGGTACCAACGTGGGCTCTAGAAGACTCTAGAAGAACCCTTCTTGCGGATTCCATGTATTGCCAGTAGTTACGCAACTAATGTATTGGATAAAACATTTTCAGAATACAGAAATGTCAAAAGTCTCAATAAAAATTGGATACGACGCAACTCAATCTTTGGTTTTTCATTTCCGAATAATAATAGTCAATATCTAGTATTAGTGGTTTGGTTAAAATAGTTTATCATTATTTCCAAGAGATGTCTCATCTATTAACCTATTAAATAATAATTATTGTATAGGTACCACTGAGAACAAAATAAACATTATTAAAGTATGGATGTGGATGGCGGCTCTGCGTATCCACAAAAATGTGGATACGCAGAGCCGCATTATTTCTTTATAGCAGGAGCACATTATTTCTCTTGTATTTTTTTCTTCTAAAAGGTAGGTACGTACCTAACCTACTGAAAGGCAGTTTCGTTCTCGTTGCTAATGACATGGATGCTCCAATCTTCAAGATTCCAGTCGAGTCGACGAGTCGAAATTTTACCACCTTATGGCGAATGTTGATGTAATCAAACCAAGCCCCGTAGCAGGTTAAATTTGAAAATCGAACATAATATATTCGAACAAGATTTGTGTACAGTTGAGTGTGAAAAACTATCAGTAAAAGAAAATATATGTTGAGGAATTTTTCAAATAAAAAAATTACATTTCTATCGATACATTTTTGACGATTATTCACACATTTCGTCAACTGGCGGAGTGCTGCGCCGGATTGTTGGTCGTGGAGGCAAGCTCTGGAGGAGGCTAAGACCAAAATGGGTTGTGAGTGAATGATTAAAATGACAAAATTTAAAGAAGGGTCAACCAAAATAGCATTGAAAGAAGAAAGGTGTATACTTTTAGGCCGTTAAGAAACAATGCATATATAGACATCCGATGAATATGATTTTGTGATTTTTAATTTTAATAGTAGATGTAGATGGACTCTTAATCGATCGGATGATTTGAAAAAGATTATAATTAGTAATGTTTTTTTTTTATACGCATGAGTCACCACTGATTTTGTGAGTTGTTAGACAACACCAAGAATTGCAAAAAAATAGGATTATTTATAAATATGACACAGGACACAGGTGCAAGACATGTTTTGAAAAATATACAGGTATTTTACTTCTACGCATTAGAGATGAAAATATTACTTAGCCTAAAATTCGATTAAATTTGTCTGGATAGAATGATGAAGTCTAAAATGTTGATATTAAAAACAATGTGTGATGTCTATGTGAAAGTTCATCATTGACAAATCATTGGATCTGAGAGAGAGCCACGGACCAATCAGAAATAATCATTAAAAGAAAAAAAAACCAAAATGCTAATTTATTTAAACGTAATTTCAAATTAATCATAAAATTTTCGACACATTCAAATCAAAAAGATGTCGATAAAGAACGTTTTCAATAGGTAGATGCCTGTCTTCTCCTTCTTTCTGGCTACAATCTTAGGATTGGTAAAGTCCACTATGAAAGATTGATCAAGCATTTTAACTGTCACCACTACCTCTTCAGTACTTAATTCGTGATACTGCTACAGCATTGATGATGGCTAGTGGGGCTAGTACGAGTTTAATCGAAATCTAATTGCACGCTAATAAGCGCTTATTAGCGTGCAAATAGTGTTCGAAAATCAAACGATCCAATCATTCGATCATATTTGTATGGAAATTTTTCGAAACTCTTTCGATGATCGTTTTGATATTCGATCATCGAAAACTTATACTAGTAGTCAGGCATGCCTGATAATATGGCGTATCCATATCAACATGTTGATGAGTTAGTTCACTCTTTTTAGTTACAACGTATGTCTAGATTCTTGTAACTTTTTCAGTACAAGATCTTAACGAATATGTAACAACTAATCACTCTAACAATTCATTACTGATATTCGATTTTTAAATGGAACAAACCACTACGGGCTTACGACCATCTTCTACTGTTATTTCGAAGGCTGGCTTAGTGTGATCACTTTACGTTAACAGCGTTCGACATTAGGTGGTTTTAAGTCTCCGAAACTGCAAATAATGAGAATTAACAAAAATGGATGTAGTCATATCCTGGCGGCAAATACGGGTGCCCCCCCCCTGTGAAAGCGCAAGATCGAGCGCAATAGAGGTTTCTTGATGCTTCCCTATGCTCCTAAGTGGGGATTAGGTCCCCCGCATTGCGGGTTGATTTGAGGGGGAAGTCCGCGGCGGACTAGTTTGTGTGGGGCCGGATTTTGGGTTGCTTCGATCAGGCTAGGGTATTGGTTTCGTATTCGTCGGGTTTGCTGCGGACCGGTCTCCTCCAGGTTGGCTTACAGTGTGCAGGGGGCCTCAAGGGAGAATGTATGTGTGTCTTCTTTCCACAGTTAGCCGACTTCCTCTTTCACGAATCAAGAACTGGTTTATGCGAATCATATCAAAAATGTGTACCTAAACCTTCACTTTAAGCGAGCCCAACAATTTCAAAATCGCACCAAGAAAAAAGGTCTCCTATGTATCTACATATTGTCTAAAAACTGACAGATTCATTTAGATGTTTTCACAATATTTGCTTTAATTTGCTGTGAAATCATCTAGCACGCAATCTTTTTGTAGTGCCTAATTTGCTCAAATCGTTCTGCGAATTTTTTCTAAAGATATGGTTATTGTGAATATCATAGAAACAAAACATTATTATCTAAATGCCTCAACAATAAATATTCATAAACAATTCAACTATAGGTACAAAATATTCTAGGTTTATTTTCACCGCAACATGAGAGAATCTACATAATAATAATAGTTCGTTCTCATTTCGACGCATTGTTCCAACAAACAAAATAAAAAAATGCCATTTTCTCATCAATCATTATTAATACAAGATCAAGACATGATATTGATTGATAAAATAGAAATTTCTAGTTAAAAATCACATGATTCAAAAAAATCTACTTACGATTGTTATAAGCTGTTGGTAGCCTTGCGACTTTCGTAGGTATAGTTTATTGAAGGTCATCATGGGTTCAATTCCGTGTAGGTACCATACGATTCCAAGTGTCCGAATGGACCTAAGGACGATAAAATACAATAAACAATATAATATTAAATATCTTGATTTTGTATTTCTATGTTTATTTGAACACACTCTTTGGACTTTGACGAACCGTAACTTTTTTTTTTCACAAATCTTTCTGGAATATAATTTCATTTGTCTCAATATGCATGCATATATACATTTGAGATGAAAACAAACTTTGGTTGTATCTGATTGATTGGTTAATAAAAAAGCTGCGGACGACATCAAGAGGTAAAATTTTGGGTTTACATTTTTTTCTTCTTAAAATCTCAAAAAGAGGATCTTTTGTAAATTTTGAGTAGCCACAATATGTTACAAACGATCTCCTCTATCTGCCGTACCAGTTTGTCTAACATTCTATTAAACACCCAATAATGACTTAATTTTGCGGAATGAAAATTTTTCCCATTTTAAGTAAATATTTTTTAGAAACTGTGTGAGAAGACGTTTATTAAAATTTCTATTACTTACTAAAAAGTATATGATGGCCACACAATCTATAATATAAAAGAAAGTCGGGTTAGTGCGAAAACTCGAGATCGGCTGATCAGATTTTTATGATTTATTGGATTCTTTTTTTTGTTTTAATACTTCTCCACTCCGGATAACAGAAAAGTAATTATTAAAAATTCGAAAAATGGATAGCAAATTAATATGGAACGCATTTACTGACAACAACGTCATCTGTGAAAAAAATCTAAACAACACTAGAAAGTGTTTAATAAAAAATCATTGAGTCTCAAAACATTGGTACGCAGATTTTAGATTTTTGATCTTTCAGAATTAAGTTTTTAACATTCAAACATATTCTAAACGTATTTTTGTGTAAATAACAAATTTGTAATCAATATTCATATCAAGGACTAAGCACAGTAGGTACAACGTCTATTGGGAAAGCTAGTGATGAGTATAAAATTTATATTCCAATTGTCCATTAAACGCACTCTTATGTAGATTAGCCTCGAAGATGATTTGCGTTGGATCTTAATTCAGTCGTACCTAGTCTTCAGTGGTTAATGGAGAAGTCTCTATGTACCTACTTAATTGTATATAAGCACAGACCTCGGCTAATGGAGACATTAGATCTAATCGTATGCCTACATCAAGGCTTGGTAGGAAGGTACCTACTTACTTGTGGAATGTAATCCTATAGGAGTTGGTGATATGTTAGTTGTATAGGTAATAAAAACATACATACTCGTACATCTGCGGCGCTATAAAACCCTGAGGGAAGCCGAGACTCACTTACGAAATTTCTCCAAGCCACCCTATCCGCCGCCACTGTGCGCCAGTCACCGACCCCCAAAAGTTCCAGATCCCTCTCAGCGCCATTTAGCCGTCGCAGCTGATTTGGTCTTCCTATGCTCCTCCTACATTCTGGTTTCGTTCAGAAGATCCTGTTTAACACAGATCTAGTTAATCTGCTCGTAACCGGCCTATATTTACGAATGTGCACATTTAAGGTCATTTAAGGCATAAATCTCACGGATGTATCTGATTCGCCAGTGGTATTCCTCTCGAAAACGTCCACTTTGTCCTGGTAATCCCATATAACAATTGATTAGTTCGTCCGTAGCTCGGTGTTTTCGTTGAAAAACTTTAAGCATGCGAAATATTTTTCATACATAATATTATGACAAAATTAATGTAGATTCTAGAATTATTAATCATACTTAGGTACCTATATTTTTCGTCTGTAGGTCGAAGGTCTCTATGACAATAATAGCTGGTATCCGAAGGAAATATTGTCCCTACGTACAACTGCTGTAACTTAGAGAAATGACACATTATCCTCAGTCTAAACATGGTAAAGTTAGGCTCTTTCAAAGAAGGTATATAACTGACTTAAATGTCAATTTTTTTCGGTCAAATTATGAATTATAGTTTTATGAGCAAATAGTTTTGGATAATCCCAAATTTCGCCAATTATGTATTTCTTTGATCTTTTTCCACTAACTTATTCGTATTTGATTCAAGTAATTAATATTTTAGATTATGTTCTAGCTAGATAGTCATTTTGGACAAAAAGAAAAAGCACACTGCAAAATGCATCCAGAGTGAATGACCTGTATTGACCCGATAGAACAATAATGTCTTGCATCTAGTCTCGCGTTGCCGTTAACTAATTTATACATACAGCATCCCTGCCCACGCCTAGGTTCAAGTTTTATAGGGACTTGATGTCCTGTTTTCATGTGTAGGTATTGACTTAAACTCCTTCGTGTATTTATAAAATCGTACCGATAATTTTGTACATACATGTACTGATTTGTTTCTTGTGTGAAAATAAGAAATTCTAGAGACATTTAAAAATAATATCAATAAACATGTCAAAAGACTAGAATCGTTTGTTAGAATTTGCTGAATTGTGTACCTATATTAAGGGACTCGTGTTGTTTCCCTGAGGAAGTCCCTTTGTTGCAATTATATTCAGATTCTGTACATGAGGGCTTTTTGCCGTTATAATATGCAATTTCCAAAGGACACACTCGACGGTGGAGAAACGGGAAACATTATTGCAAAATCAACAGCCTTTGACCCAAGCCAACGAAGGCTTTGACTATACAGATTTGGTATCTGTTTAGATTATTAGAAAAATAATCTAAACAGTAATCAATAATCTCCTTAGAATGCAATGTAAGGGTTATACGTGATTATGTACGTTATTGTTTCAGGTTTTCTTATACTAGGACTTATAACTATAAGTGCTGCTTGGCCAAGGAGAGCGCGATCAGGTGTCCAAAAAGGTCATTTTGTTGGAGATGCCACTAATGATTTATCAGCAGCAATATTCCAAGTATGATAATATATCTGTTATCAAATTATTTTAATCACATACTTATTTAACGACATATTTACTTTAGCCTCTTGGTTGTTTTTTATTTTCTAGAGCTATGTTGACGATGAATCAAATTTAGCCTTTTCACCTTTGGGCTATTCTGTTATCCTGGCAATCCTTGCAGAAGGAGCTAAAGGAGAAACGAGAGATCAGTTAGTGACAGCACTAAAATTGCCCAGTGATCAAGAATTAGTGAGGAAAATGTATCAAAATATCATGGAGAGATTAAAACTCACAAACCAATATAAACTGAATACACCGGAATTCAAAAATTGGTTTTACGTCTACAAAAATTACACAATAAACGAGGATTACAGAGATATATTGGAAAAATACTATTTAACGGAAGTAAAGAGTGTCGAAAGATACGATTCCAGCTTTTTCCAAATAAAGAAAGAATCCGTTGATGAAAAGAAGGAAGACAAAGCAGAAAAATTGCCAGCGATTGAAATAAAAGATCCCGTGAAAGAAAATGTTGATCAAAAAGAAGAAAAGAAACCGGAAAAAGTTGTGGAAATAGAAAAAATTGAAACACCGAAAGAAGTTAAAAAAGTTGACGAACCCAAAGTTACAGAAAAAGTTCCCTCGAAACCAGAAGTAGAGAAAATGATTTCATTTGCTATTGAAGATAAACCAGAAAAGAAAGAATCTGAAATTAGCAAAGAAGATATTAAACCAGGGAAGAATATAAAAGAGAATATTAAATTAGCTAATACATTCGTGAAGAAAAACGATGGAGCCAGCGATTTTGAAATTATGGAAGCTGTAGAAGCAAGAAACCATGCCAGAAGAACTAAATCTTTATTTGGAAAGGATGATGTCACAAGCAGTTTAACAGCGAATAAAGTTTCTAAAGGTAAAAAAAATTCAAATCATCATCATTATTTAGCCCAATAACATTCACTAAACTTCCGTGTAACCTTCAAACACTTTCAGCAAAAGATGTCATTATTTCAGCATATAGTTTTGCACAACAATGATTTCTATTTGACGTCAATCAAAGGAGGTTATTATTTATCTAGTTTCGTTATCATCCGACGATTGGCTTTTAACGATGCCACTCGTTCAAAAATACGCACACCTGTTTATTTTTTATGCTGCTTGCTTTTCCGAAGACTTGCAATATCAATATATCTTTAAACTAACTAATCTTAATTAAACCATTATTTATAGCTAGGTATATTTTCTTGCAATTTTCAGACACTACATCATTGATGATCCTCTTCAACGGTCTCTATTTCCGTGGTTCTTGGAAAGTTCCTCTTAAAAATGTTGCCGCTGAAAACTTTTACAAAACTGCAACGAAGAAGATTCAAGTTCCAATGATGGAAGCAACAGGAACATTCAGAACTGGATCTCTCCCAGGTCTCGATAGCGTAGCAATTGAACTGCCATACGAGGTAATTGAATTTCTCATTTTTTCTTTACTACTTCGAAACTACAGCGTCCACATTAATTAAGTTGCATCATCGATTTTCCAAACAATTTGCAATCTTATCATCCAAGATTTCAAGATAACTAAACTTGCATTTTTATAATATTGCACAAAAGGATGTATGAATAGGTAATTAAAAAATAATAAATATTCAGCAAGCGCTAGAAAGGGATCGCCATCTATCGATATTGTGTGAAAATAAAACTGATTGAAGCGAAGAACCAAACCAAAATAATAAGCAACCATGAATGTTTTATACTTTTATAGTACAAAAAAGTTTTGAATGATTTTCAAAAGATGGCGTGTACACCTTGTTCCATCATAAAAATCAACGTGAGTTTATTTGTCGCCTGAATATGGTCGTATGCGTTAAATCCGGTAGTTCTGATTTTTTGCAGATTTGTTTATGATGTTGGCCTGATGAATAATCAAAGTTTGTGACCTCGAGCGCCGAACGCAACTTTGTCAAAAATCGTTATTCTTTCAAATTTTGGCTATTAAAACCCTGAAGGACTATTTTTAGTGGTCACAAACTTGGATTATGCATCATCAGGCCAACATCATAAAAAAGTCTGCGAAAAATCAGAACTACCGGATTTAACGCATACGGTGATGTATAAAGTTACTGTACTATATTTTTGTCTCAGTATTTTGAATTTACTTAATGAATGCTTACCTGCTATTTCATTAACTTGATACACCACCTTGTATCATTGGACTATGAATAGCTCGTGTTGACATTCATGAAACTAGTGTTTTTGCTCAGTATAAGTACCTACTTGAAAAATTTAAATTTCAGCTATTTAGAATCAGTATGATTCAGATCACTATACATTATTTTCAACATATAACTTATTAGTTAGGGTTTAAGACCACTTACTCGCCATATTTTTTAACATCTTTTTGATTGATTGATTGAGCAGATAGGTACCTTTAATGGATTCTGACAGAAGCCATTCATGGTACATGTCCATAACAATATGTTCTTCACTGTCTGGTACCTATCTACTGAAAGGTCTATGACTCCAAAAATATCTTTTAAAAATCGCATGTGCTCAAACAATTAATCCACCTTTAGATCAATATAATGGGGTAATTTCCTCTGAAAAGAAAAGAAATGAAAATGGTGTTGTCTTGAAACATTTAGAGTTTCCGGTGTAAAAATTAAGCTGTGTTTTTTCACCCCATCTGAGTTTGTAATTAACATTCATTAATATACTATCCTACCCATTAGGTACATGTATTATGCTTTGGGAGGTCATTCATCCAAAATTGTTAAAAAAAACAACTTAAAAGGTGGGCTTAGACCACATGAGTGAATGCTTATTTTATTGAATGGACTGTATCTATCCATATTATTTATCAATAGAGACAGACCATTCATTAATTTCTCTACTTTGTTAGTTTTTTCGAACTATTTTCTTCAAATTTCGTTCTCATTTTTTTTTCATATTTAGGGTGATAGATACGCACTGATACTGGTGACTCCGAGGGCCAGATCTGGACTGAGACGTCTTGTCGCTGACTTACCAGGACTTCCCCCATCGGAACTTTCAGCTGCTCTTTCCCCCAAGGAACTCAAAGTCAAACTGCCATCCTTCAATGTTGAAGTCACCACAAAACCATTAGCTGCCTTAGCAAAGGTAAGACCCTATTAATTTTCTATCCGCTTTAACGTTCATTTTAACCTTCTATATATAGCCATATTAAGTAAGGTAAGCTCTTTTCTTGTAAAATAATATGAAAACTGAAGTTTTGAATACCTGTACAATTTTAGGTTAATATGCTCTAGTTTGTTTCGGAATGACTGGCTGCATCCAGCTATTTTGGCATGTTTTTATAACGTCATCTTTTTTGTTTGTTTGTTTTTCCGGGCGTAAACACTGTATATTCATTTTTTTTTTCATCCCAATTAGCTTTAACACACGTAACTTTCAGAATATTAAAAAAACGATTACAATACTTTTTTATACTTTAGGCCAACTTCAGTAATTTAGTTTTGTTGGAACATGACAGTTGATGACCTAGTCTTAATATATAAAAATGGAGAGCTATTTCCCGATGTCATCGCATTACGCCTAAACGGCTGGACCGATTTCGCTAATTCTTTTTTTCTTGTCGTGTAGGCTTTTATTAGGAGCATGTCCTTTTAGAAGAAAAAAAAGTAAATGCATGGAAAATTAGAAAATCAAAGAAAACTCTACATAGGCGACCTTATTAGTACTTTTTAGCTTATAATTTTTATTCCAAATTTGAAATTTGGACAGAAATTGTCAATTGGTGCGATTGACAGAATGCGGATGGAATATACATGGTTTTAAACAGACGCATCGTTCGGTATCACATTGGCCAAATGATAATAAATTCATCACCATACAAATTCGAATTCAATATTCATATTTTTAGGAACACAGGACAACGTCTGTCGGGAAAGCTAGTATATTATAATACCCGAAATTAAATTACGCGATCGTCCATTCAATAATTATTGTGTGTCTTTATCGAAATAGGTTTGATGCTTGCCTAATGGTTTAAATCTAACAAATAAACCTCAATATCTTAGCCGTTAATTCGCCGTTTCTGGATCAAAGTCATTGAATATTAGACATGCCGAAAATATTCGTAACTTCAAGCAACAGTTAAAAACATATCTTTTCCAAGTCCTATCCAGATTTTCCCGTAATGTTGTATTTGTATAGTATTTTTTTTCCAATTTCATAATAAGTATAGGCATCATTTGGTACATTATAAATTGTTACAATTAGTCTGTATGTAAGTTTAAGCAATTTTTAGCGCCCTTGAGGTGGCCTTAGCTGTCACTAAAAAAATATCTTATTATTAGTATTATTATTAAACCCCAAATTTAAAACACAATGTTTGAAGTTAACAGAATAAAAAAACTACCCTCAAATTGTTATTTCGAGAGAGTAGGTAACAATATGCGGTTTTTGAAGACATTTTGAAATTCTTGTTCTGTATAGGTACACAATAGGTATTATACCAAATCATAAACGAAAGTACCTACCTACAAAAGACTTACCGTATTAAGGAATTATTTCAAGAAGCATTCTTCGAGGACACTCGAAAAGAACAAAGATATTAGTCTTTCTCTTTTCAATTTTCCGTATAGCTTTTATCTTGTTGCGAAAAAACCTCTCGAATGAAATGTTTCATGTTTTTTTTTGCTTTTGTTATTATATTTCAAGTTAAAGTAGGTATATAAGTACCTACATACAATCTACCAAGTTTTTTATTGTTTCAACGAAAAACTTTAATGCTATAATTCAATAAAAAAACAAGTAGGTATCTAGTAGGTAGATACTTTTTTCATGATAAATATTATTTATTTCAAGTGTTATTAATTTGAAAATATTCTAGTAAACATAATTTTTTATTGAATTATCGATATCTTTATGGTATGTACTCAGTATTAAATAAAATGGGTTTTCCTATATTGTAGGGTAGGCACTAGGCAGTGTATAGGTACTTTTAAGTTAAAAAAAATAACAACATTGTGTTCAAATATTCCATAATTTCTCGACCCATTGTGAGTAGGTACCTTCAACACATTGAAAATAAATATTCCATTTCCCTGGTAGGATTCGAATCTGCGTCCCTAGCTTGGGACCTCAGACTCGAGTTTCGATCGATAGGTTTTCTAATAGAATTTTTTATGATTTGAGTATGATTTCTTAAAAACGGTAGGTATTTTTTAATCTCGGCTGCCACAATTTTCTACGGATTGAATATCCTTCGACTTTCGTCGAGTGCCACTCGACCACTCGACTTGTATTCAACTCATCGCATCAGAATCATAATGGTGGTTGTTTATATTATTGCGAACGTTTAAATGCGTCAACATTGTCTGGATTTTTTTTATGTGGTGTTTAGGGTGTTTTGAGATGGGAAAATCAGCTTAATTTTTCTAACGTTATAGACGTTTCGTTAATTTTAACTAAGGCTTAACGTATTATTATTTATTTTATTTATTTATTTTCTGTCAAAATTAAGCATTGTTCACCATTACAGAGTAATCCTTTGCGGTATGCCGTATATCTCCGCGTGCGGTGCATTTTGCACAGTACTGGAGATCGTACCCCTAGTATAAGTTTTCGATGATTGAATATCGAAACGATCATCGAAAGAGTTTCGAAAAATTTCCATACAAAAATGATCGAATGATTCGATCGTTTGATTTTAGAACACTATTTGCACGCTAATAAGCGCTTATTAGCGTACTAGCCCCATAGTTTAACCCTCCAAGGTCGAGAACAGTTTTAGGGATGGTCCGCGGCGGGCTTGATTTGTGGGGCCGACTTTTTGGTTTGGTCGCTTCGATCAAGCTTAGGGGTTGGTTTCGTGCGGGTTGGGTTTGCTACGGATTGGTCTCCTCCAGGTTGGCTTGCGGTATGCAGGGGGCCTTAAAGGGAGAGCGATATGTGAAAGAGCGCTTTCGTCAATAATTGCACGTGGACATTTTCAAGAGATTCTAATTAAGAATCTTGCGAATGTCAATGCGAGATTGACGAAATCGTTGTACTTCTATGATGTGTGACTATGTTGTTTAAGACACTATGTGATTTTTTTTCGATCACACCGTGTCCCTTAAGGGCTAGGCAGAGAGAACGGACCTCCACTCTCTTATTCAAACCCACTTCTTTCGCTTCTTTCATCGACATTACTTCTTTTCATATCTATATAATAATTTAGAAATGTTTTTTAATTTGCCTTTTATCATTGCTCTATCGTATGTTAGAGCATCACGCCTAAACGGCTGAACCAATTTCACTAATTCTTTTTTTGTCGTGTTGGCTTTTATCAGTAGAAGGTTCTTATGAGAGAAAAAAATAAGAAAGTTGCGTGATAAATCTACATAAAAATTCAGAAATGTTTTTTTATTTGCTTTTTACCGTATGTCATCGCATCACGCCTAAACGGCTGAACCGATTTCATTAATTCTTTTTTTATCGTGTTGGCTTTTATCAGTAGAAGGTTCTTATGAAAGAAAAAATTAAGAAAATTGCGTGGTAAATTGGGAAATTAAATAAAACTCGCATTAGCCCCTCCTTCTCTATCTACATAATAATTCAGAAATGTTTTTTTATTTGCTTTTTACCGTATGTCATAGCATCACGCTCAAAATACAAATGCTACGTCAGATATGAATCTGCACAGAGCCGTGCAAAATACCGGAGAAGGTTCTTTAATACAATTTGCTGCATTAACTTTAATATATTTAGAGCTATTTAAAAAAACCCCATTTTTTAGGATCTTCATACAAAATTTTAATAAACATTAAAAATGTCATTCTTCTTTTTCTGTGCTTATGTCAGTTATAGAGGTCTGTTAGGCAATGGGAAGCTAGACTAGAACCTGTTTAATTACCTACCGATCAAGCCTGACAATCGGAATCAAAAACGTAAAGAAAGACGGGTATAAGCTAGTACATAATAATATAACCTCTTCTATTACCTACTACTTTTTCTGCTCACATGGCCATGTCTAAATACGGAGTCTTTCGAACCTTATTATTTTTGTAATCCTGTTTGTATCCACTCTTTCAACGGAAACAAACCATGTCAACTTATTAAGTTTCATTGTGACATGTTTCATCTCCAACTTTTCATTCCTTTCCGTGTCTCAAAGACACACTAATTCTTTGTAGAGATCTTACCTCTTCTGTAGGTATGTAGGTATACCTTCTACATTTTTTTTATGTCGATTGCGTTATGTAATGCATTTTAAACGTCAATTAGACAAACACTTCAATAATTATTAAATAGTTTAAAATTTTTAAACGAATCTGATGCGTACACCAATACACTCTTTGACTCTTTGGCAGTCCGACAATAAGCTTGTATCGTGAAAAAGGGAAGATAATTGGGGCACCTGGGATCGAACCCACCACCTCCAGCACGAAAGTTGAATTGATTCAGCAATCATGTCAGCCCTATGTGTTGTTTAACGTTATCATAGGGAAAATTACACGGAATATGTGTGATATTTCATCATGGGTTTTGTCAATACAAAATTATTATTTCGCTGTTTTTATTGATACCTAACATTTTAAACAATATGTTATTATCTGATAATTATATTAAATATATCACTGTTTTGTTTATTGTAAATTTCCCCAACTAGAATTAAAATTAATATGTCAGAAATTATTGTAAATCATTTTACCCTAGAAAAGGAAAAACTTATTGATACGTAGATATCAATATTTAACTAAATATGTAGGTAGGTACTTTTTTTATAAAAAATGAATCTGGGCTCACTCAATAATAGCTGGGTACACACGTAACGATTTATCTTTAAGATTTGACCGATAATCGCTCATTTTTCAAATCTTCGCGAAGAAAACAATTGAAAAATGAGCGATTATCGTTCAAATCTTAAAGATAAATCGTTACGTGTGAAAACACGAATACACTTTTGGCATCTTTCACACTAAGCTTGTGTCGAGAAAGCGGAAAATATAGTTGGCGCCGGGATTCGAATCCACGAACTGTACGGTACGTATACGAATGCCGTCGACTGATACCTATGGGCTACCAACCACTTCTTAAAATACTTGAAAAAATGTGTTTGAAAATTTGTTAAATAGACATTTCTTACACTAAACAAGTTAGTACCGTGAAATGGGAAGGAAATCGGCACCGGGATACGAACCCACGACATGCAATAATTACGCCAGCAAGTAGATTTATGTACCTACCTACATAGGTAAAGAATACGTCACCAGTATAATTATTATGAAAATATCAAAAATATTGAAAAGTTTATGTTTGTGGACAGATAGGGGTGACACTGAGCTAATTTTGTCTGGATGACATTTACAAACTAAAAATGTTCACTATACTCTTGACGTGGCTTATCAGAAATACAACACGAGTTGGGCTTCACAAGAGTACACACATTCTATTTTATCGGACATTGTATTGGTTGATCAAAGGAACGGAATAACATATCGCGTAAATACTACGGTTTCTTACGATATGAAAATAAAAAAAAAGTATTAAATTGCTTGTGAATAAAAAGTGTTGGGAAAACATATCGTCATAATATTATTATGGTCCCACTGTTATACCTCCTGTCATTAGCCTGTTGAGTGCTCACTCTGCGTTACTCATAGAACTGCCCTCGCCGATTCTCACAGGAAACAACTAACTGCTCTCCCTGCTTAGCGCTATGTCCACCCTTATAATACTGATATCCTCAAATTGTATTATTTTAAAGACTCTTAAAGAAAATCTTGGACACCTAAAGAGGTCTCTTATATTCCATCAAAAGCTGCTGCTGAGAAGGTTTTTTTTCTTTAGCTTGAAGTTATCTCATGATAAAATTTAAAATAATGCAACTATATCAAGTCATTATAATGCAACACGAGGTGCATGCCGCGAGTGGCCACTTCAATAATTGTTACTTTGTAATTAATTTGTTACATTTTTTTATTGTTAATTTTTAGGTTTTGTTTGGTTTTTTTCTTCTTCTCACCTTTATTAAACTTCTTTTTTTCATTTTTCAGTTCGGAGTCAGTTCAATATTCAACACAGAAGCAGACCTCTCTGGTATATCTTCAGTCCCAGGCCTCTTTGTCCAAGAGATGGTGCAGCATGTCTCTGTGAAGGTTGACGATGGTGGTAATTCCCATGCACAGTTAACAGGTAAAGTTTTATCAGAAAATATTTCATTGTGATTTTTAATTATTAATCATTTTGTTTTTAATGGCGCTTATAAAAGGGACATGGCTGAAACATTAGGCTACAAAATTTTTAGAGTCATATACGATGGAAATATTTCGGAAAGGCTCCATTTTCGATTTTTTGACTTTTTTTTAGCAGAACGTTCGCTGAAATAGTTGAAAAAATATAATTTGTTATTTTTATGCCTGGCTAAAGAAGTGATTCTAAAAACGTATTTTGTAAAAATTAAATGGTAGGTATATGAAAGCGCATAGATTTGAATTAGGTCGTAACTAGATCGTATTAATACGATCTTAATACGATCGAAGTCTTAAGACTTCGTGAATAATCCCCCTGGTCTTTCTTAGGGGCTGCAACGACGTGATCGCTGTTCGCCTACGTTTATTCTATCGAAATTTCCAAATCATCTCAACTTATCTTTGTTATAAAAATATATGACCCGATGTACCTATAGGTACCAAAGTTGAAGACTGACATATTTAGAGTTGTAGGTACAATAGTGTCACCTGTGTGTCTTACGGGTGGAATAAAATGATCAACCATATTATGTACATATGTGGGTAGAGTAAGAATCATTTTGTAAAGCCAAAGTAGACAGTATGTACATATGTGGGTAGAGTAAGAATCATTTTGTAAAGCCAAAGTAGACAGTATGTACAAATGTGGGTAGAGTAAGAATCATTTTGTAAAGCCAAAGTAGACAGTATGTTATGCATGCGTAAAAAAATCACATTGTAAAAATAAATCCTCCTGGAAATTGGAAATATTTTATTTTATCTATCAGCGTGTATGTATTATTACAAAATCAGATTCACTCAATGAAAAGGGAATTCATTTGTGCCGTAATCCACGCCGTTTATGAGTTTTCTTGGAATTAATTTTCAGTATCATCAAATTATTACATTTTTTTTTATTTAATATATAATATTATGCGCAAGTTTTTTCATGTTGAAAACATACACGATAACATCACATTATTATAGATAAATTATTTAACGGCAGTCGATTCAAGTTAAAGAGATTCCCTTTCAGAGCATTATGTATGATTTCTACTTCTTTTTCTTCTTTATTTTCAACGTAGGTATATAGAATATGACAGGCGAATTTTTCCATACCCGGAATAACTCCTCTGTTGAATGAATGTCAGTCGACTCTGGCCCAAGGCGTCCCTATAAGAGGGTCTTCTTAGTCTTCGAGACCCTGCTGGGAGGAATAAAAGCGCATTCCTCGGCCAACTGTCATAAAACAATTCTTAACGTATGCCTCAGCCATGTCCATCTCCTCTCCACAAAGTGATGGGTCTACGCTGGGTATACTATCGTCCGTGATGCGTTGGTACCACCTTATGTCCAATATTCCTCACTTCGTTTCGATACAATAACATGTGGTATCATTTTGACGTTAAGAATGTTCGTCATTAGGGTGGCCAAATTAATCAACTCCAGAAAACTTTTACCTAATCGACGTTCGCTTACAGTTGGGAGCATGTGAATGCCACGAAAGTCCTGATAAAGTCCTGCAGTCCAAGCCTTGTAATCTTGCGTCGGTTGCACAATATCTTTATCCCAGCAAATTGATGGAATTTTTCATGTTCAGCGTTTCAAAATCTCTAATAAGTATAAAAGAAAGTCGGGTTAGTGCGAACACTTCTTATAACTCGAGATCGGCTTAACAGATTCTTCCGATGTTTGATTTATTGAATTCTTATCCGCTCCGGATAACAGAATAACTTCTTATTAAAAAGTCGAAAAAAAAATGTTTAAGAAACAGTATAAAATATAATATTAAAGTTAGTATGGAACGGGTTTACTGGCAACAAACGCCATCTGTGAAAAAATCTACAAAAACACAATTTTTATTTACTTGACAACCACTTGAGTTTCAGAACATTGGTACGTAGATTTTTGGTAGAATTTCTTTCGGCTTTCGGAAATTATTTTTTAACATTCAAACATATTAAGGACTACAGGACAACGTCTGTCGGGAAAGCTAGTATTTCATATAAAATAATTGCATTGTGAAAGAAAATTTGATACCAAAAAAAAACTCCTTCGAACCGGATTTGAACCAGTGACCTATGGATTACAGTGTAAGCACATTCCTCTACAGTCCACCGCTCTACCAACTGAGCTATCGAAGGTGTACAAAGCATTGCCAAAAGAAGTATCTTAATATACAAAACAACTGTATCAATGCTGTATCAGCGCACTAGGTAATAATAAATTATTATTTTATACTGACCAAACATTATTGTAGGTTATCTGTATCACCTTTCACTTTTTCGTCAGCTCTTATTGTGAATTGTCTTCACAGAAATCTGTGCCTTCGATAGCTCAGTTGGTAGAGCGGTGGACTGTAGAGGAATGTGCATACACTGTAATCCATAGGTCACTGGTTCAAATCCGGTTCGAAGGAATGTTTTTTTTCCTTATTTTTTTATTATTTATTTTTATTTTTTATTTTATTTAATCATTGTCACATCAAATTCATACATATTATACAGTTCAAAACAATAATACACATCAGATACAAATAAAAAAGAAAAAAATTGCCGCCTCAATAGGTGTGAACCTGTGAACCATTAGCAGGAAACGATTTTTTATTTGTTTTGATTTTTTGTTTCCGCGTATTTATTTAACTACTCTTAAATGATAGGTGTTTTTGAATCAAGTAGGCACACCCGCTATCTCTCTTTCGCTATATTATAATATTGCTTTGTTAATAGAAGCTTTAAGTATCCTAATGTTCCTAGATGATGATCGGTATTTAGGGAAGGCGTTCAACTCAATCATGCCAAAAGATATAGGCAGCATTGATTTATAATCTATATATTAATACGTGAAGCAAACACTTTGCGACCATTAATTTTACGAAGATTACGCGCGGACGCAGGAGTATGAAATTTCAAAAATTAACCAAAAAAAGAGGGTCTTCTACGTCTTCGAGACCCTGATGGGAGGAAAAACAGCGCTCTCCTCGGCCAACTGTCATTCGGCATCCTCAACACATGTCCCAGCCATGCCCATCTCCTCTCCGTAATGGTGGAAGTGATGGGCCAGCGCTGGGTGCGACGACGTCGTTCGTGATGCGGTGGTACAATATTATACCCAAAATTCTCCTGAGGCACTTCGTTTCGAATGCAGATACTTTTTGTGACTGGGCTTTAGTCAGGTGCCAGGACTCACACCCATACAGGAGAATGGGCAACGCACACGTATCAAACAGTTTACAACAACAGTTGACAACAAGACCCTCTCATACCAAGTTCTGTTCCTTCGAGGCAGAGCTGAGGGAAATGGACTTGGTGTGGGAGGAGGTCATAAACATTGCGCAAGATCGAGCGCAGTGGAGAGCTTTTGTTGCCTCCCTATGCTCCTGAGTGGAGTTCAAAGGGAGTTTTGATTGATTGATTGAACAAAAAAAAAAACAATACGCACACTACTGCAATGTTATGTATTGGATACTCACACACACTCCGATGTTTTTTGTCACTGATACAGACGCATATATTCTTTGTTCATTTGTGGTCAAATTGAGAATAGATTAATGTTGTTTGTACAATATCTTTGTACAATGTAGGTACATATTATCATTTCAAATTTAACGTACCTATCCATGTCATTGTTATGGAAAGAAAATAATTGTGAAATAGCGCTCGCTCTGTCTTTGACAATGGAACCTCAATAATATTCAAACTTATAATTTAAATTTACCTATAGTAGTTATTGTCACTAGTATTAATTCAAAATAATATATTAATGATTTATATTTTTTTATTACAGCCACCGACCCCGTCATATCAGAACGCAGTCAGCCATTGAAGAGTGTTGATAAGGATGACAAGCAGGAAGAGTTCCTGGTTGATAGACCCTTCCTCTTCTTCGTGATGGATGTGGTGGACAACATTGTGGTGGTTGGTGGAAAGATCACGGATCCTCTGCAAGTTCACGAATATTAAAAATACAAATCAAACAAACAAAAAAAAAAACAAATGAAATTTTATAAAGTGATATTTTAGTTTTAGGCAATTGGTTTAATTTCTTAATATTTAAAATTAGCTTTAGTTTTTTTTTAATAAGTATATTAAAGTCATTAAGAAATTATATAATCAAACAATAAGTTAAGTATGAAGAAGTGAGTTGATAAACAGTTATACCTTTTAATATTCCCGATATCATATAGCGTTTATTTCGATAGGCATTCATATTATGCTATAATTGATATTCGAATGCTACCTTAGTTAAATTATTAAGAAAATAAAAAAAGAATAGATACCTTTTTTCAGTACCTACCTATATTATATTTTATAAAATAAATTTTCCCTAAAATATAGAATTACTGTTATAAATACCTCAACAATATCTTTTTTAAAGTATAGAATCACGAGTATTTGACAAAAAATATTTACAAAACAATCGATTACATATTATGTACCCAGGGGGGGGGAGGGGGGAAAGAGCTCCCCTGGATTGATTGAAAATAGTATAATAATGTTCTTATAAAAAAGGGTGTAAATTTTTTTTCCGTAGACGCCCTTGTATTTAACTATAAAGAATTTGAGAAATAAAAGTAATTTAAGTATTTTTTATATACTATGCTATGAATGTTATATGTAATAATGAAAAAAAGAGATATACTTATAAAATAATACTTATATAAATTTAAAAAAATAAACGTTAAATACTTACTTATATTGAAAAAATAAATATATGTACAATTTATGTAAACATAATATTTTTTTTTAAATATTCTTTTTATATAAATGTATATATTTTAGGCTGGTGAATAACAAAAACATATTATTATTATAAGTACATATTTTGATATTTAATATAATATAATGTTATATTATTTGAATCCAGACGCATTTGATAATGAAAAAGTACACAATATAAAGTAAAAATAATTTGTTGTTAAACATAATTTTAAGTAGGTATATTATTCCGATAAAATTATTGAGAAAATATATTTTTTCATACAAACTTATTGAGGTTTATTTTTAAGATGTTTTATAAGATTTTAAATAAAAAATCCGATATTCAAATATCAAGTAAAATAATTGTTGGTAAACATTTTTTTTTATCCTTACCTATATAATTTTACTCTTTACTAAGGAGATATATTTTTATTTCTCTAAACGACCTAAACAAGAAACATTTGATGCAAAACTCAACAAAAAAAAAGTTTCATTATAGGACACTTTTGAAGAGAAAAGGAAACAAGGAAACCAAACATCAATCAGGATTACGTGAGAAATTTCAAAATATAATACATTTTTACGCTATAGACATCTATTGAATTTCTAAACAAACATAACACAAGGTGATTAAATATACAGATGGTGTTTATTATCTCCTTAATTATTATTTCCCGTACTTACTTACT
Source organism: Mystacides longicornis (assembly GCA_963576905.1). Lineage (NCBI taxonomy): Eukaryota > Metazoa > Arthropoda > Insecta > Trichoptera > Leptoceridae > Mystacides > Mystacides longicornis. The sequence continues at coordinate 24,317,177 of OY756432.1, read as the reverse complement.
AATTAATCATGATGAAACATACACACGTGAGGCAGTGGGATTCACCATTGTTTTTAATCTTTATTAGGTTCAAATTCAAATATTTTTATTAAGGTAATAAAAAACATTAAAAAAATACATTCACAATAACAAATTTATACATTTTTTTTTAATATATTTTTTTTACCCCCAAATTTGAGCAGAGCTCGTGCTTTGGGGGATTGCGTGGTACATGCTGATGTGTCTAAACCTTACTATTGATAGTTGTTATAAAAAGAAAATTGTTAACTTAAATTGAAGCCGCGCAAGATCGAGCGAGGTGGAGGACTCTTGTTGCCTCCTTATGCTCCTAAGTAGGGTCACAAATGGGGTAGGTAAGCTCTTACACCATACAACCTTATTCCTGCCGGACTAACTATGACCAATAGGGTATTTGACACTATGAAAAATAAGCTACAGATTGTGGTCATCCTGTTTGAAAATGGCCCAAGTAAACTTATTTCTTTTATTTTACAACTTAAAAAGGCTTATTTTTTATAAAAACACGTAATAAAAATCCAAATATTTCTATGGAACTAGTCACCGATGAAAACGCCTTGTGATTAGTTGTGTTCCCCGTGACGTCACACCACAGTAAATGACAGTCATCAACACGTTAGCGAACTAATACCAATACTATGGTGTGACGTAAAATGCACCACGTGACCAGCGCCATTATACAAGACGGCGGCGTTTTACGCGCGTTTTTTGGATATTTAAACTTTAGACATGATTTTCATATAAAATATGGCATATCTTCAGAAAATATAAAGAGAATGTGCTTATAATGTATCGTAGAATAATTTAAAACGGTTTCTGGAAATTAGTCAAATACCCAATTTGGTTATTATGCATGAGAATAATTGTTATATTAGTATAGTATATTTGGTAAAGAACCTGTTTAATCCAATATATGCCCAAAATTCAACGAATCTGATTTTTACAACTTAACTAAAGACAGTAAGCCCGCTGGTATAAGACCACCCGGAAGACCAAGACAGCGGTTGATGGACAACACTTTGCTCGGGACCTGGACGTGCTAAATGTGGGGGATCAATGTGAGTCCGCTGTGCGGGAGAGGACTGCTTGGAAAAATATTGTTCAGGAGGGCAAAACACTGCAGGAGTTGTATAGCAATCGGAATTAAGTAAGTAATAAAAGATATGCAAATATCAGATTTAAAAAAGGTGTTGACTGATTGATAAGGTGAAGAATGATAAACTTACAAAGGAATGTGGAGTGGATGTTAGCATAGTGACTAGACTGAATGTGAATAAATTAAGGTGGTTTGGGCATGTAGAGAGAATGAACGAAGATAGAATGACTAAAAGGATATATAAATCTGAAAGAATAGGTGCACGCAGATGAGGCCGACCTCGAATGACTTGGACTGACCATATCGGTGCCGTCTTAGATGAGGACCAAGTCAGGAGCTATGTAAAGGAATAGAAGTGCATGTATGCGGAATGTTATGCGTTTGGAGGAAGCTAAAGAGGTTTGTTTGGATAGCAATAAATGGAAATCCGTACTTTCTGCCCTTCGGGAAACGGCGTGAAGGGGTAAATAATAAAAATAAATAAATAAGATATTGGAAAAAGATAATAGAAAAACCTAAGTATTGGAAGTAATTTTTTATCGACGAAAAATCTTTTTAGAAAACGTTTTAAACAGAATTTTAGTAATATAGTTTTAGATTTGATTTTGAGTGTCATTATTTATTTGTCAAAAATAATAAGTATAATTTTATTGAAAAAAATAATGTTGAATAAGTAATAAGTAAAATTTCAAGTTAATTTAATTATTTATTTAGTTTTTGTAATAAAAGTAACATTTTTTTGAGAAATTAAATCTTATATGCAATAATGAGTGGATAGCTAATAAAAAAATATTATATGTATAAAGTACGTTATGATTAAAATTTTTGGGAAAAAGATCACGTCAATATCTGGGAAATAAAAAAATCTATATAATTTTCATGGAATCGATAAATTTCTAATGGAAATACCAATTCCCTTGTTATTAACATAAACAAAGTTAATTATTTTAGTTTAGGTAGCAAGTTTGACGCTGGTGTCGGCCGGTTTTCCAATGCGATAACAGTCCGCGGACCACAACAATATACTATTGTAATGTGAAGAATAAGAGTGCATACTTGCAGGGGAATATGTACCTTGTTGTTGTTATCACAAACCACATCTTATTATAAAAATGGGTGTTCCGAACATATCAGTGGAAAAAATGGTGTAAATAAGAAAATGTGACTACGGACCTTCTGTAGTCTGTAGAAGCAGGTTTGTTGAGTTTATTTCGTCATATTTCAATATGAGAATGAGGCATTTAACCTAGAAATAAACATAAGCACTAGAAGCACCGACCGCGGAAGCCAGGTGGCATAGGCGCCGACTTCAGTTCAAGATGTCCAGGGTTCATTTACCAGTCGATTTTCCACTTGTTTTTGCACTTGAAATTTCTACTTGGAGTTGGAATGTTGTCTCAGATTAGACGAGACCAGTTAACTAGCAGAGCTTCAAGCATTCACTTTTGCTGACACCAATGTCTCTATATAGGTTACAATACTGACACCAATTGTGTCTATATTGGTGACAATGCTGACACCAATGTCTTTATTTTAGTGTCAGTATTAAATCAGCTCTACACTTAAAATACCCGAAAAATCTTAAAGTAATGAAGACAGTACTCTTTTCTCTATAACCACCGTATTTTGATATCAACATAACCTATAGTATGTACATATATATGGACTCACATACATTTGAGTAGGTATGTGTATATGTAATATATATCACAAAGATTAGTCGTCTGCTACAACAGACCTTCGGGTTGTTGATGAAGACCGGTCAATCCGTATGTACAAGAAATTAATTATACATAAGCGAGACCTACCTAGCTAGCAGTGGCTGAGGATCGAGTTGTGTCTTTGGTTGTTTTGTTGTCAGTGTCTGTGGGGTTTAGTGTCGTGCGGGTGGTAACGCGAAAAACATAAACAATAATTAAATTTAAAAAAAAGAACAAATTTAAAAAAAACTGAGAACGAACATAAAATTTTATATAAATAAGAACGAGATTTAAATTTTTATAGGTAATTAAGAACGAATTTGAAAATTTAAATAATAATTTAGAATTAAGAGTGTTGTCAGAAACGAAAATTCTAAACAAAGTGTAAAGTGTCGTTATTTTTGTTGTAAAACACGTGAACTTCAGTTTTTTTTGCTTGTGTTTCTAGATAATAGTGTTGCAAATTATTTAAGGTGTGTTAAATTTTCTTCGTTTATTTATTTAATTAGGTTATTTCAAAAGCAATAAACAAGCAAGCGTTTGGTGAGTATATAGGTACATATATGACGCGGGTCACGTATAAGGTTAAGTCCAATGTTATTAAAAATATTATTCAACACTATAATTTGACGTTTGAAGATATGATAAACATCTTCATGTCATACAATAAAATGACAGTTGCGTGTTATTTATTTCTATGTTAACTGCTATAAACAAACTCAAAGCATCTCTATTTATATTTTGTTAAGTACCTATCAAGGAATTGCGATTTACATTAACAACGTTAGATTATAGTATTTTTTCTTATTTATTAAATATTCAGTATGACGTGTAAACTTTATTCTTAAGCTTTTTGTATGGATATTTAAGCAAATGTCCCTTTAAAGCTCTCCATTCACGCTCATGGATGTCATCCAGAAAATTAGTCCCATTCACAGTTACTCCAAATGGATATCATTCATTGTGACAGATGTGAAATTTGAGCATTTTTCAACAATAATTTAACAAAACTTTACTAAACGTCTTTATACGGTCCAAATTTAAAAAAAAAATCATTCGAAAACCTAATACCTAATAGTACAGCGCTACAAACGCAGTATTCTTTAAAAACAAGTACAAAGTATAGTGTTTTTCTTTTTCACTGTCTGCAGTAAAATAATGAAAGCGCGAAAGAGACAGCGTGACGTTTAGTGTCATTAATCTTAGCTTTGATACCATAATAAACAAGACGCTCACTGAAGTAAAAGTAAAATGTATGAACTTTGTAAAAAAAAAATTAATTCAAAAACGTTTGCAATATTAGAAATATTGAAAATAAGGTTCTTCTTGGTTTAATGGCCCTTCAATTAGGGATCCGCTTTTCTAGAATACCGTTAGAGATTTTTTTCTCGCCTTTGACACTGATTAAAAATGATCTCATTTCAATAATTAAGCATTTTATTTTTGATTTTGACCATCTAATTACGCCTTACGACCTTATAATATGTTGTATTGCTGTTTTGAAAACAATCTTTGGGAGTTGATTTGATAAGATATTTTCTTTTGAAAAGGTATACTATTTTTTGGCGGCACGGTGGAATTTTGATTACAAAGGATCTAATTTTGTCTCTTTTTCAACTACTCAAATCTTTAATTCAAACAGGGGAATAGATGAGACCAAGAATAAACAAAATAAAAAAAAAGACGTACGATATTTTCAAATTAAGGCGAAGGTAACAGATAAACAAATAAATAATATTCCAAGTTCTTCGACGTACATTTGTGACATCACGGAGCTGCATAATACACTGTAGTTGCAGTGGAGACTCTGGCACGTCGTTCGTGTATCTTCGGCATAAAGGCTTGATATCGCATCTCGTGTCGCGGGTTATTCCTGTATGGTCGTGACGTGACGTAAATAGCCTACTTGTGCATTCACCTTGGCGCTATTAATTCACACCACAAAATAACACGATGAGTAGACACTACAGTTTGGACGATATTGTGTTTGATGTCCATACGGGGCAAAGTATGAGTCATGCGTAAATAACTATACCTCATCAGCCTGTTTCTGTCCATTGTTGAACATAGGCCTCTCTTGGCGATGTCATCCCTGAGGCCGGCCGTCATTCCTCTTCCCTTGGGTAGGCCAACAATCCATCACTCTTTAGTGCATTTGTGGTCTGGGAGTCTGGCGTGCCAATCCTCATTTCAAAGTGGCCATTCTCTCTACCACATCGATAACCCTCGTCTTTTATTCTTCTCCATCTTAATTTAAGCCTTGTTGTGGCCTTGTTCTTTCTTCTTTCACCTTTTTGGTGGTATGCTTGGGAGGCGTCTTCCATTTGGCTGGGCGGAAAAGGCCGTGTGAAAGAGTCTAGTTGAATCCATTCTCTTCACGTGTACATTTGAACCTTCTTCGTTGCCATCGTACTATATCCTCGACCTCGCATATACTTATACCGTACCCTCGTGTTTCTGCCTCTGAGCGTCTGCCCTGCAGTTTTCATTTCTGAAACTCTCAGGGTATTTTTGGTCACAGTGGTATCGGCTTTGGATAATGATGGGTCTAACACAAGTTTTATAAATCTTAACCTTGTTGTTATTACGCATTATCAGGATTTTTTCATATGGAGTTTCTAAGACATCCTGATGTTGAAGCAGGCTTGTAGATTTAACCCCGATCTTCTCTCGTTTCATATAATGATCTGTATCTTAAAGCCATACCCTTTTCACGACCTTTTGTGTTACTGCCAATTTTTGTGTATGATCTTTTTGGTCAGTACATAGTTTCCATGCCATTTGTGAGAACTGAGTGGACACGAGCATCAAAATTTTTTTCCTTGTGTAAGTTGTGAATATTTTGGATGTTTGAGAGATTACCAAACGCCGGCCGCCCAGGCAAGCCGCGTCTTCTTTCTATATCTGTCTCACGATTTTCCTTCTAACTTACCTTGTGGTCTCGTATACTTAACTTTAGATTTTTGCAATAAGTTAGTCATTAACTTTGATAACGCATTAGTTTCAGTGAGATTCATTTTTTTTAAATTACTTATTCAATTTAGAAGTCATTCTGAAAAATTTGGTGTATCACTCTCAACATTGTTGGAATTAAGTAGCAGTTGAGACTAGCCAATGTATTAGAAAATAATCTTGGACAACAGAGCTGAGCTGAGGGCTTACAACCTCCTAGGTCAGGTTAAAAGCGCTTTCTATTCCTAGGAAACATCCGATTCATAAGAATTCTCGATGTATTCAACATGTCGAATAATCTCATGCATGCAACAAGTAGATATTTTTTTTTTAAATTTTATTTCCAAAAAAAAACAATACAAATAAATATGAATTACATGAGAATGAGAATAAAATTATTGGAATTTATCACCCCACTAGGCAAGAGCCCGTGCTGAGGTGATACTTGATATTTTTCTGCCCATTTTTTTTTTAGTTTTTTAATTTTTTAATTAGGTGTAGGATTTAATAATAATTAATGAAATATAGAGATAAAAGTTGGAAATTATTGAGAACAAGAGAGCAACCAAATTTAAAGACTGCAACTGCTGTCATGTATTTGGCGCCAGGATATGACTACATCCAATTTTGTTAATGTCTCATATTTATTGCCTATTGGCTCTGTTGGTACACAACGTTCTAATTATGTCTAGATTCTTGTGACCCTTATTCAGTAATGGTCGCCAACTATTTGAAGAAAAAAATGGCACATGTGTATAAGAATTTATCGCAATTATTGTTTTTTTTTAATTTATAACCAGAACATAATAATTGCGTAGGAGACTATTGCTTAGCTTCACGATGGAAGAGTATAAAAAGATAAACGGATTTCGGAGGGGGATCAAACCCTCTTGACACCCCACTAGCTACGGCCTTGATTTATGATGACTTACAAACACATAACATAAAAATGAACTACCAAATACTTTCCTGTTTATTCAATATAATAAGTAACTACCACCAGGTATTCGCTTTGATAGTAATGAAAAAAAAATACGCGAGCTTCTCGAAAAATCCCCTCTCTTTTGTGATATTTCGGTTTTTTTAACCCCCCCTTTTTTGTGTTCAACCTCACGTGATAAGGTCTTTAACGACGCCAATCACTGAGGAATCTTATCTAGATAGGTAACAACAAAGTTTAAACACCTATCTTAAATTTTTTATACAATCAATCTAATCAATTAGTTAAATGAATTCTCAGAATTTATCAAATTAAACATCAGTAGAACTGGTTATATGAATACTCAGAATTCAGGACTAGTTAGTATTATATTACTATGATAACAAGAAATAATCAAATTCGTTCAAAACTTGTTTATAACTTCTCCATTTCAAAACAACAACGATATCAATATAAAAATATACAAATAATTATGATAATAACACTTTAATGACGTGAAGATAATATGAAACCGGTTGAAAACGTCATTAACAGAATCATTCCATACTTTTTTTTTTTTTTTTTTTCATTTTGTAGATTCCTCAGTAAGTACTAAGGCGCTTTTTATGTTTTTAGGCAGAGAGAACTGACCTGCACTCTTTTCTATCCAAGCACACTCCTTTCGCTTCTTTCACCGACTTACCATTTCTCATAAAACGTGTGCTATTTCTTTCTCTTCTGACCTGGCCTTCCTTGAGGACATAATCGATGTGTTTGATCCACGTCATTTTCGGTCGGTCACGCCTTCTTAAACCTTTCCTTTTACTTACTTAAACCACGTTCGCTCCCAGTGTGGAGCATGTGGACGCCACGAAGTTCCTCCAAGCCTCTCTATCTTGCGCCAGTTGCACAGCTTCATCCCAGCGTAGTCCAGCATCTTGTAGAACTGCAGTGAATGCCCGCTTGATTGTTAATGTCGGCGTGCCTCGCCTTCTTGTCCCATCCGGATCGTTGAAAAGACTTGCATATTCAAGACTCTCGGAGGACATGCGGAGAACATGGCCAAGTCAGCTCAATCTGCGATTCTGGATTACTGAGGTGATTGGCTGTTGTGCTGTTCTGGGGCGTACGTTCTCATTTGAGACATAGTGAATTCCTTAGACATATCCATAGACATCCTTTCCTTTTAGCCTCATAAATTCTATTTAGTATTCTGTTTGCATCCATTATTTTCAGATGCCCCTAACTTATTAACTTTAAATTTTTTACAACACCTGCTTTCAAACCATATTCCTTTCCATTCCCCGCATAGTCTATCCACACATTTTTCGTATAGCTTTCATTTCTACTGCATTTATAATAAAGTCTTCCTTTTTCGTCCAAGTTTAACTAAGCCTTTTACGTACATGTTACAATAATTAAGTTCGTAATAAATATCACAATTTAAGACACAATTTAAAACAGCGATAAAATAAAATCAACGCCAAACATATACTATGAAACAATGATTTGAAATATCAAATAATTAAAAACATTTTTTTTTTAATTCATTTAATTTATTCTTTGTACAGAAATAATAGAAATCACATTATAAAAATTAAAAGTAACAATAGAAAAAATAAAAGTTGTTTCTCTCCCGATAGAGTCGAAGACTCGTGTTCAAGAGAGGAGCACTACACGAGAGGAACAATATTACATATATATAGATAAATATTTTAAGAACATGTTTGCACAAAATTGTACTCGGCCATAAGTACTTATCATCTGCATACATAAGTGCACTTTGATAAGTATTATATGCATACTAGCTTTCCCGACAGACGTTGTCCTGTGTTCCTAACTATGAATATTGAATTCGAATTTGTATGGTGATGAATTAATTATCATTTGACCAATGTAATTCCGACCGATGCGTCTGTCTGTCTATAGCACCAACTATCTTACAACAATTATTATTATTAATTATCAACAATTTACAGTTTCTGTCAAAATTATAAAATAGGAATAAAAATTGTATGGTAAAAAGTAGGTAAGTACTAATAAGGTTGCCTACGTAGAGTTTTCTTTGATTTTCAAAATTTCCACGCAACTTTCTATTTTTCTTTCTTTCATACGAACCTTCTCCTGATAAAAGCCAACACGATAAAAAAGAATTAGCGAAATCGGTTCAGCCATTTAGGCGTGATGCGATGACCACGGAAAATAGCTCTCCATTTTTATATATAAGAAAAGGGGATGATTCATGCAAGACAGACGAGCTTTCGCTGAAGTGATAAAATGTTTTTTATCTTTTTATATAATTTGCTATATAGTTATTTTGTAATCAACTTTTTGTTATTTCACTTTCAGATCAAGATGTACATACTACCAGAGATGAACCGCCGACTCATTTTACCTTTGTTCTTCTATCTGACAGTATTAAGTCTATCCGGCTCGCAAAACATCAAAAACAGGGATCCAGATGCGTTATATTTCAGTAATGCAGATCCATTTCCACAGTATGGGTATGCTCAGCCAGAACCGGTTATCAGCCCAGCTGCAAAACCATTCCGGTCTTCATCACATTTTGACAATGTTGCAACTGCAGTGACAGAGTTCTCCTTAGAAATGTTTAAGGTTCGATATGAATTAGCCATATAATTTTGCAATTAGGTATAATATCATAGAAGTCAAACTATCACCATAATTGTTTAACATGTCTTCCAATACCTAATTATGTCTTCAAAAAAGCCCTAGAGAATTCTTCTAAAGGAGTGAAGATAAATGGCAAATGAATTAATAAGATACGATATGCTGATGACACTGTCATCTAGCCGATAATATTGCCGGTCTTCAACCTTATAGATATAGTGCTGGAGAAGAATTGGGCTTAAGCATCAACAACAAGAAGGTTGGATGGCATTTGCTGCGACTTGGTTATGAACGATTGGAATAGGTTAACCAGGAAAGGGTTTAAGCCAGGGAAACCTGAAGAAAATGTATAGAATATATCAGTAATATGAAAATTTAAGTGCAGACAATGACATAATGATAGTTCGATTATACAGCTCCATCACCAGAGAGTTTCGTTAGTTCAAGTAGGGGATCTTCTCAAGGGGATGAGCTAACCAGAGTAGTTAGTTTCCCATTGCCTTCACTGGTGGATTTCTGAAGGTGTTGCCTTGCTGCTTTGATTGATCCTTGAGTAGGTGCCGTGTTATTTTGGCCCTGAACCAAATCTTACTAGTCCTGATTCTTAGTATCCCAGATTTCAAGGGAGGTTTTTTTTTCATTATTCCAGGATATTGTAAGGACTGCACCAGGTAACGTTGTGTCTTCTCCAATATCCATGGCGACAATTCTGGCTCTACTGCAACAAGCAACAGTTGGATCTTCTTTGAAGGAATTGGAGAAAGCCTTGCATATGTCCAAAGATCTAGCTCAAACAAGCTATGCCGGAATTGTGGAAAATATTAAGGTAATGTTCATTAATCTATTTTACAGTCTTCCGACTTCCATTTTAATTCGGATGGCTTATTGTCTTTTTCCATCTTATTAAAGGAGAAAATGTCAATATTTTCAAGATGGCCGGGACATCATTGAAAATTATTTTTAAAGCCAAATATTTCAGCAAATTTAGATACGGCCGGTTTATGAGCCCCATAACAATCCGTTGTTAAAATGTCACCCAAATTCTTTTTTTTATTCCTTTTTGGCATATCATCCACAAGGGGGATGTTTTGGCCACACCCAGTGTGACAGTGTTTACAGTGAACACAAATACACTTTTAAGTGGAAATGGTCGGCACCGGGATTCGAACCCACGACCTTCAGTACGCTGTACGTACGAAAATCGCCGACTGATACCACTGGGCTACTGACTAGGTACCTCAAAAAATAAATTAACACTGTCTGTATCAAATAATTATCAGTGTTGCTTTAAATTTGTTGTCTGATAATTAAATTGATTACTTAGATTAAAACAGGAAATTTTCTTTTTTTTTTTCAGACAAAAAGATCAAGGAATGAAATTTACTTTGCCAATGGGATGTTTGTGAGTAATGGGTACAGTTTGAACTCGAACTTTGTTGAGGTGGCGTCTAGAGATTTTGGTGCACAAGTGACTAATGTTGATTTTAGGAATCCAAGCGTAGGTGCCTCTAGGATAAATCAATGGGTCAATCAAAATACTCGTGGAAAAATCCCAAATATCGTTAACCCAGGTATGATCTTATTCTATTATCTTCTCTTTATGCATCTTATAATATGAATTTATCTCTACTTCTATGCGCATATGCAATACGCAACGCATGCCAAATTATTGCTGAAGTATCAGAATTATATGAAGGCATTTTTTCAACAACTTCTATTCTTTTTGTAATAATAGCACATCTATAAACAAAAATAATCACATTTCACTATGTGATAAAATATAACCTATGAATTTTAATACAAAATATTGATAAAAATATACGTCGCATAGTGGGATAGAGAGAGCCTTACCAAGGGATCTCTATACAAAGCTATCAAAAATAGTATCTCCAAAAAACCCTGGTATCATAATTTGAAGTTGACCCATCCTCAAATCGTTAACATTTGCCGCATGCGTTTTGGTCGCCATAGTCTGAACTGTCATTTGTTCAAAATTAATCTAGTCGACAGTCCATATTGCGAGTTCGATATGGATCTGGAGAACTTGGACCGCGTGTTATTTAGCTGTCCTTTAAGACAGTGTTCCTCAAACTTTTTGTGTTCAAGGTACACCTACAAAATCAAACAAATTCAGAGGTACACCAATTAATTTTTTTATATTCCCCCCCCCCCCACTCCCCCTTTCCTTTCCCTAAACACTCATATAGCTATTTTGTATACCTAAAAATCACAATTATTTTCTAATTTGCGCCACATACTGAAAATTCATTTACCCCTGTATTCAGCAAGAAAAACTGAGTGTACGATCAGCTAAGCGAAAGATTAGCTTAATATCTCCCTCAGCCTCCCTCAACGCTTATAGCTATTCATCAACGAAAACTTACAAAACATAGCTGAGCCTAGACTGATCGTGTGTATCCATAGATAAAACTGCCATTTGTTTACGGAAGCAGTCAATAAAGTAACTAAAATGTATATTTTTGGTTATTCATATAAATAATGTTTATCTATTAAAAAAAATTATATAATATAATTATGATTACTTGTTTAGTTTAATTCAATGATAAAAATAATTTTTATAAACAAAATCTCAACGCGTTCTTTTCAGACGCCATTACCTCAATCTTGATCAACGCCATCTATCGATTATAGGCCAAAGCTAAATGAAGTACTTTCTTATTTATATTGTGAAAAAGTTAAAATACTTATATGTACATAAGCATTGTAACATGTAGAAAAAAAGGCAGCAGAACTTTTTGGTTATTGATATGTTTCGATTTGTCGAGCTGCTTAATTTACACATAAAATAATTACATGCCTGCTTACAAATATTGAATAGATTACGAAAAAAACGCAAAAAATTGGAAGGAGGCGGCAACAAGTATGGCGGACGGTATAGAATAATTTTGACAGATGGACGCTTAGCGTAATGTAAGCCAGCTCTATAGCCGATTAACATTTGAGGGAAAGGTTCACTCAAATCACGCTGAGGGAGTGTATAATATTTTGGTGAATACCAATTTTGACATTGATCGTAATTTGAGCTGATAGTACGCTCAGTTTATCTTGGTGAATACAGGCGTTAAATACCCTCTTTCCCGCCCCGGTGATAGGTACACAGTAATATTTGACAAGACCCCGACCCCCGTATTGCTTTACATAATACTTGAACTTATTTTTTTTTGCTAATAGCTCCAAGTATTTCCCTATCAATGCCGGCACTGTTTTCTTAATCGGCAGACATGACGAAACATTTCATAAGGTACCATCATTGACAGCGTACCTGATGATATAGGTACATACACTAAATTAGCGCGAAAGCTTTCAATTTTGTCCAGGATACGTTAAAATAATAGAATTCCTGCCTTCCATTTGTCTGTTGAGCTCATTTACATGAACGAATGTGTCCGGCAGACAAACAAGTTTTACCACCCATTCTTTTCTTCTGAACACAGAAGACATGTCTGAATCACGAGCCTCTAACAATATTTGGGTCTCAATTTTACGCGGCACATCAACTGAAGACCACGGCACACGGTTTGCGGAACACTGCTTTAAGAGACAGATACGAATTGTACAATATAATGAATATTCAACTCCCTTTCAATATGACCCATCTCTTGTCCACTCCTTCGAAGAGCATAATATACAAACATATTTTGGTGTACATAGAGAAAAATGTGATTTTATTAGGTATAGATAGCTATTTTTTTATTTGGTAATTAATTTTTTCTTTCTCTAACTATGTCTATTTTCCGTCTATAAGTAAGTCTAATGCTACAATTACACGCTTGCCATGGCTTGGCAAGCCACCACAAGCTCCAAGCCTTCACAAACGCTTGGACGCCATTTACACGTTGGCGCGCACGTCGGTATTTTCATACATTTGCCGCAAATTCCTTTGATCTGTGTAAACCGACACTTTTTTTGCAAGCGTTGGCAAGCTCACACAAGGCAAGGCAAACACCCCGTTTACACGTTGGTGTTTGTGGTGGTTTGCCAAACCATGGCAAGCGTGTAAATGCAGCATTACTTTGCCGCCAGTTAGCACAAATCGTCCTCTATGTGATGTAATGCCATATCTATATAATAATAATACGTGGCATAGATATCTATTTGTACAAAAAAGTGTAGTCCTATTTAATTTTTATTTTTTATTTGATTTTACAAAATGGGAATACCGGTCGAGAGGATTGATTACGCCTTTCTGATGGGCGAGCTCAGACTCCTTAGCTTGGCGGATCGTAGAAGGATGTTTGATTTGTGTTTCCTTCATAAACTAATAAATGGCGCAATCGATTCCACCGAATTGGTGGAACTGGTCTGCTTCAAAATTCCGGCCAGGAACACCAGACAGTGTGTTGTTTTCCGCGAATCAAACACTAGTAATAATTACACATACCACTCTCCGATCAATAGAATCCACAGACTGGGAAACCTGATGGGTGACCAAGCTGATGTTTTTGCCGACAGTTTCCTCAAGTATAAACATAAAATTATCAACTTTTTATTTTCATTGAACTGATTTCGGGCGGTTGGTTGGTTGTCGGATCATTTGTGTTGAATACCTTTTAAGTACCGCTATGTGTAGAGTCATATTTAGGATTAATAATTATCTTTCTGTACGTTTCTCTAAAGGACTGCAATATGATTTCAGTCCTGGTCTCCTTTAATGTTGTTTCAGACATGTGTAGCTTGTCGACTGTTTTGAACCTTAACTGAATGTATCTTGACTCTGTGGTTTTTGTATGTTGACATTGTTTTTTTTTTTTGTTATCTTTATGTTTGACGTCCCTATTGTCTTTCTGCCATTGACTGGCTCAGTGATATTGTTTCAATTCGATATTTCTTCTGTGAATGTAAGTTCTATGTGAAAATTTCAAACCCATTATTTTTCCAAAATTTCTATTATACAACTAAAACATTGTTATCTTCGATATTCTACTGTGTTTGTCTTGACTATTTTGAAACTACAATTTCATTTGATTCTCTATGATTTATATCTTTTAACAAAACCGTTATTGGTGTAATATATTGTATTTTTTTTCTGATTTGTACGATATTATGTAATGTATAACATGTAAAAGGCCTAGGCCGTGTATATCATAAATAAATAAATAAATAAATAAAATAAATAATATGTTCATCATGATTTTATAAATAGCTTTTAATAAAAACTTCCTAAAGCGAAAATCCATCGCTGGGGACCTTAGGGGCCAGCTTTTGGATCCCCGTGACCACTCCATCGGCATGGGGAAATGCTGTCGAAAAACCTTCTCACTTAGTGGTTCCCAATGTGGTCCCATAGAACCATAAGGGGTCTCTAAAATCATTCACAAGGGTACAGATAATTTTTATAGAAGATATTTGTATTTTTTCCAGCGTCCATCGATCGCAACACTGACTGCATTTTGGCTAACGCCGTCTATTTCAAGGGCGTGTGGGAGAGCACCTTCCCAAAAGAAAGAAGCGTGCCAAGAGTATTTCACCCAGTGGCTGATCAGCAAATAACTTGCAAATTCATGTATCAGACTGGCAACTTTATCGCTGGAGAAGATCCAAAAATGGGCGCCAGATGGGTGGAATTGCCTTTTGATGTAAGCATTTTGGATTTTAGATATTTTTTTTCTAAAATATATTGGTACAATCTATGAAAAACGTGAGATGGTACATATTTTGATTTATCAAAATTTCTCTGACAAAATTTTGTATTGTTCTCATAATATTTAAATAAATGAATTTAAAAAAAAATGAATCTGTGCTCACTCAAAGTGAACACAAATACACTCTTCGACAGTAAGCTACTTAAGTGTCATGAAAGAGGAAGATGGTCGGCACCTGGGATCGAACCCACGACATTCGATACGAAACAGTACGAAAGCCGGCGTTGTAACAGCTTGTCTACCAACCACAACCAATTTTAGTGGATCTGACATGTAAATTTTCAAAACACACGTTTTTCGTAAAATTTTAGAGGATTCTAAACTTCAGCATGATTCTTACAGAATTGACCCCACAGTACATCTAAAGTATCTAGTTTCATATAAGAGAAGAAGAAAAACGTATAAAGAGAAAGAAAAAAGATATAAAGAGAAGAAAAAAACAATGTTATTTTGTATTTTTTCTTTTTATTTTATCCTATCCACTAGGAAAGATCTAATAAAATAATGCAACACTCGATTTCAAAAGACATTATATAATATTTTTCAAAATTCACTCGATCCCGATTTCAGTGTCGACCGTCAATATAAATATTTTCTGGTATAAATCCTTATTTATACTAATTTTTTTTCGTAAACCTATGCGGGATTTAAAATAGACCTTCGTGAAACTATTTTTATGCATAGCAACAAAAATCTAAGCGTGATTATGACATAAATAATCATTCCATGACATTCTTCCTCCCATCAGGGTCCCGAAGACGAGAAAGACCCTCTCACACTGTGTTCCGCTCCTACGAAGCAGAGCTGAGGGACATGGACATGGTGTGGGAGGAGGTCATAAACATTGCGCAAGATCGAGCGCAATGGAGAGCTCTTTTTGCCTCCCTATGCCCCTGAGTGGGGTGTAAAAGGGAGAATTGATTGATTGATTGATAATGACATAGTTACCGCAGTATTAAGATTGAAATTGAATCGGTATTGTGATGCAGAGTAAACTCCCTGGTGGTTTGTCTTTAAAACAACACAATACGAAGAATACACAAATTTTATATTGTTAAAAAAAATATAGGTATATGCCATGATGCTTTTTTTGTGCATGATAGAAATTATTATTTTTATCGAAACATTATGTTACTTACATTTTTCATGTATTGAAAAAACAATGTCTAACATAATATCCGTTTTACTTTTCAGCAAAAACAATTTTCGATGTTCTTCGTTCTGCCAACTTCCCAGCATGATTTGAACGGTTTGGTCAACAGAATGACTTCGGCGGATCTTTCGAAAATTTTAACTTCAGGTGGACTCATAAAAGTCACCATGGGAATCCCGAAATTCAACATCAACTTTGAAAAGTCTCTAGTTGATACACTCCAAAATGTAAGTGTGAAAAATATTATAATACGTAATGGAATTTTTTTTAAAGTAGGCATTAAGACACATAAGAGGTTTAATGAATTTATTTGTTGAGCAACAATTCCTATAGATAAAGTAAAGAAAAAATGGTTGATATACCAATAATACAGAGATAATAAATATGGTGTAATTGGGCTAAATGTGCGATCTGGAGTACGCGGACGACATAGAGTTGTTCAGTACAGTACATACAGTGGAGGAATTACAACGCAGCGTTTCAAGACTCTGCCACGAAACAGCACGCCTTGGCCTTCGAGTCAATGCCAGTAAGACGGAGCGTATGCCAAATAATGCCTGCATATTTCGCTTACCCTCGTATTGTTCACTCTATCTCTGTGGGTCTATGCGTCCGTCTATGGTCCCGGCTATGCTCATTTTCATTTCTGAAATCTCAGCGCATTTTTGGTCAGCCCCCTACGCTATCTTGCTGCTTGTTATCATATCAGGGTTTCTCCAAATAGAGTTACAGAGGCACCCTGAGACTACAGCAGCCTTGTTAATTTGACCCAATATCTTGGTCGGTAGATCGGTCTGCCTACACAACTCCACTCCAAGGTGTTTGAATTTGGTGACGTGTTTCAGGGAGACACCCTTCACAGATAGGTTGAGATCCAAGAGAGATCTTCCAGTCATTTTATTTTACTTTAACAATTCAGCTTATACAAATTCTCCAATACATTTACTTCGCCTTTTATCACTCATCCAGTTTCTCCCAGGATTGATCGAGATTCAGGCTGTTTCGATTTCGACTAAATTCTCCTGTCAGGAAACACGAATTGACAGAAAAAAAATCGCTAGTATTGGCCTAATACCATATTATGACCATTTGAATATTAAGTATGTAGGCTATTTATACTATATGAAGCTAAAAAAAATTGATAATTGAAACAAAATAGAATTCCTAAAGAATTTTTAAAAAGGTATAATAAGTTCATATATAGGGCCTATGGTTTGGTATTATAATTTGATACTTACCACTTCTCTTAATCGTATTATGGTTTTATTAGCCCGAACCACCGTCGAGGGGATTATTTTGAGAATCTCTGGTCAACTTTTCGTTTCGTTTGTTTTAATATATTTTAGAAACAGTGTTACCGCACATTATTATTATTATTGTCGGCGGCGATCAAAATAATTCACCTGAAAATAATACCTTTTGGATTCACATAGTAGTTTTTGGAGTTATTTTAGATGACCTAGTTGATTTTTGCTTGGTGTCAATATCAACCATCAAGAAAGAATGCTTTTTGGCTATGAATTTTTTATTTATTTTTGTAAACGCAACCTTACAGCATTATATAATTCATTGTTTGATTATGGATTTGAATATTGTAAGTCTGTCTTTATTGTTCAACACTTTATTATATAAGAAAGAAAATTATTTCGATAGAATCTAGAATAGGTGGGTAACCTTTTAGCTTACCTACATATTATATGTGCAAATATATACCACACTAACTATACTTCAATACTATATTATAGTATTTCTTAAGAGGACATATTTATTGGATAATTCGATGCAGTTACAAGCAATATGATTAGTTCGTTAAGTTGTACTATGAACCAAACCAACATTCTTTAGTAAATATGGGTTTTTGATGAAGAAGGATTTTGACGTCACTTCACCTCAAAAACTTTAAGGGGTAAGCAGAGAGAATGGACCTCCACTACTTCCTATCCATGCACACCAACTTCTTTTGCTTCTTCCATTGAAATGCCATTTCTCATACACATTCTCATATTTATTTTGTGTTTGACCGGTCTTTCGTGATCTATTATTTCATTCTCGGTCGACCTGCCTATGAAACCTTTCCTTTTAGCCTTTTTAATTTATTGTGTAACTCTATTTGTATCCATTTCTTTTTTCAAAAATAAATGCCCATAATCTCAACTTCCTTCCTCATATTTTCATTTCTTTTGAAAGACTTTTCCACATGTTCTTCGTACTGTATAGCTAGTACGAGTTTTATCGAAAGCATATTCCATAAACAACTCTTATTTCCGTGCAACTAGCGTTCCAACATCAAACGATCGATGAATTTGAATGACATTTTTTCCAAACTCTTTCGATGATTGTTTCATTATTCGACCATCGAAAACTTATACTAGGGTTACAGCTCTCATCTCTATTGCATGTAAAATTATGTATTTTGTCTTTATGTAAGAGGAGAAAATGTCATAATATGCTGTGAAACAATTATTTATATATTTATTTAACAGATCAACGGCTAATGCCTTTTACAAAAATGTTTATAAACATTGTTAACAATTAGTATCAGGTTCAAATTAAAAAATTAACATATATGTAGATACTATAGGTACATTCATAAAAATATTTTTTGGAAAACTTCTCAGTTAAAATATATGATTCATTAATTACTACAGATATAGTATACAAAATTAAAAAAAAAACAAAACATCAATTAGACAATTCAATTTCTCCCATATGCGAGCATTTAGTATGCATCAGACATAGGTAGGTATATGAAAAAACAAAGATTTATTTTTAAACTCAAACAATCAATTATTGATCTTATCACAAAAATTTAGATATATAAAAAAAAGGAAATCATTAAAATAACAATAATTCAATAATACCTACAGATTCAATATAACAAATTTAAAAAAATATGATTAAAAAAACAAGTAGCCTCCCAATGCAGAATCATTATTTATTACAATCCAGGATTATCAAGAAGTGAAGCATTTTATTTTATTGGAACATTGAACATTGGACAAATAATAATTATTCTAGTGGCAACACACAACTTCTGAACTGGCTGGTATTTCTAATATAGCTACAAGTCATAAGCGCATTTAAGAGCAATATGCATTTATTCATTTATTCATATAAAGAAAACAATCATTTTTACACAGCATATCTGATTACCCAACTAGGTGAGACCTGTTCTAGGGCAATCCTATAATACAGTTTCTGTATGAATACAATCCAAATAATATGAAAACATTATTGTTAAATATTTATTTATTAATTTATTTTTTATGCACATATTGCAAAATAGTGGAAAATGGTGGGATTATTGCCGAAGTAATCTCTAACATCCAATCACAAATAGAATAGAAAGAGTCATCAGTTATTACTATTTTGTTTGTCCTATAAAACAGGTATATCTGTAAATCATTTGGGTAGTCCCTTAAAGAGTTAGGTATATTTCCCGATTTCGAACACAATAAATTTTGAAAACAGTAAATAATTATGAAAAATACTTTGTAATATTAACCAGTTAATATATATTAACTGTATAAGATATTTTGTTAATAAATTCAATACAGTTTATTGTTTCTTTCTCTGAAAAGAGAATAAATATTTATTGATATAATTAATTGTTCTACTAATATAATGTTTACAAATAATAAAATAACAAAACAAACCTGAAAAGAAACGACATTAAAAGTAATGAATTTAATAAATTGAAATAAAATAACTATTGATAAACAACAATTGTACGAATATGACAGCCGATGTCATATTTGTCATTTGTTTGTAAAATTTTGAATATGTTCCAAATCAATGAAAATTATAATTTTCTTTACATGTATTT
Organism: Mystacides longicornis; assembly: GCA_963576905.1. Classification (NCBI taxonomy): domain Eukaryota; kingdom Metazoa; phylum Arthropoda; class Insecta; order Trichoptera; family Leptoceridae; genus Mystacides; species Mystacides longicornis. The sequence goes on along the minus strand of OY756432.1, from coordinate 24,297,219 downwards.
GATATAATATTGTACTTAATATTTGTTCTTATATTGTCAGTAACTCACATATCAACTTGCTTGTCCTTGCTCGGTTGATATTGAGAATATAGGTCAGTGCAGGGTTTCTTATCCCACACTTGAATATCACTGGAGTTGTTATGCCGACAGTACCTACCTACTAAGTCGTAAGGAAAATACCGTTTCTTAGACTCAATCGCTTTCTTAGATAATCTTCATTTTATCAATACCTTCTCAATATAATATGTAGATTAATGAGAATGAATGATAATAGATCCGCGACCGGTCTTTTTCTATACACTGGCCTTTATGGGCTTAGACGACGAATGAAAATTTAAGAAACTTAGCTATGTTTTTTTTTGCAAATTTTGAAACCCCCATCCTCCCCCGCTGGTGATAATTATTGTCGTTTAAGACTAACCTTTCGCCTCCTAATGAGTCTATGTGAGGCAAACGTTGGGCAAAAATAAATATCCCCTACTACCACGGTCAAAAAGTCCTGAAAACCAATTGATTCTTACTTTAATATGCCGATGTGAAATCTTGAGAGACTATTCCACTGAACTTCTGTTAAGCCCCCTCCATTCACAATGGATGACATCCATAACTCCAAATGAAAAATCACAGGTGTGAAACTACGTTAATACGCGCATTTTGCTATTATCTATATATTAATACGTGAAGGAAAAACTTTGTGACTATTTTTACGTAAATTGCGCGGACGGAGGAGTATGAAATTTGACACACTTATAGTTTATGTAGAGAAGGAGTGGTGAGTGCTAATATATTGTAATTATGCATAAAAGTAGATTAAATCAATAAAAAAAAAAACACTATGCACTACTGTAGTGTTATGTATTTCATACTCACGCATACTTCGATTTGACATTATTTGACACAGATCTTTTGTTTATCTGTGTTTTCAAATTGAGAATAGATTAATATTATTTTTGTTTATTTTTATTATTTTAATAAAAATAAATAAAAATAAATAAATACATAAGTAGAAAAAATGTTGAAAATATTAAAATTTCAAATTCGACGTATCCATGTCACTTTTTTTGAAAGAAAATTGTGAAATAGCACTCGCAGTCTTTGACAAAGGAATCTTAAAATCGAATTTCGAGCACTGGTCGACCACTAATTAAATTTAAAACAGCAACTCGTGTACCCTAGTGGAAGGATGATGTAAAAATGAGAAAAATTAGGACTGAATTTGTAACTCTGACGATTCGGACCAAGTCCAATCGAGTTTCCCCACCGACGATCCGTTTGGAGTGATGGACGAATGTCTTGAAGCGATTGAATTTTGGACCGATGGATATCCGATTCACCCAATCACTCCACATCATCCATTTGCTTTTCCCCACTCACGGTCATTTTTGCAGTGATCGTGAATGGCGGGCCTTAAGACAACAATATTTCGGGCTTTCTTAACTTAATCTGATATCGATGACATTGTTGGCTGCTTACAATCGCCTAAAAAAGTCGGAAATATATACGATAGTTTGAGTTTAACTGTTTGTTGTGAGAATATCACGCGTATTTACTTATTCTACGCGTTCGTTTTACAGTTTGTTAACCTTTACATTACATACATACATTCTCCCTTTAAGGCCCCCCGCACACCGGAGGCCAGCCCGGAGGAGACAAATCCGCAGCAAACCCAACCTGCACGACATCAACCCTCCAGTTCGATCGAAGCAATTAAACCAAAAAATCCGGCCCCACACAAATCAAGACCGCCGCAGATCCCCCCCAAACCAACCCGCAATGCAGGGGGCCTAAACCCTACTTAGGGGCATAGGGAGACACCAAGAGCTCTCCATTGCGCTCGAAGGCGTCCGAGGCTAATGGTGCCTTTTCTGACCGGTTGAGGTTTAAGGACGTGAGGTGGTCAAGCTCACGGTCCCGATCTAATTTTTCGTTTTCCTGCCTCTTACAGGATGCTTGAAAAACCAGCAAAAAGAGCAGAGGTGCTATTCTTAGCCGGCAACCGCACGGCAAAAACCTTGTTAACCTTTAGGAAACTTTAAACTATTAGGTGTGATGTGATTACAAATCAAACAAACACATGAGTACACAAAGTGAAACGTGCTTACAAAATGGGATGAGTGTCTCAAATTATCGAGTCAGTTATCCCGTGATAAGTATCAAATTAAATTCCAGAGTTCCCTCGAAGTAAGTAGATGTGGGCATAGTTTATATCCCATCCACCCCAACTATTAGTATCCAACCCCATAACAGTACATAGTAGGTATAGGTACCTACTCAATTTATATATCTATACCTACCTAATAATCAAAGCGCTCAAGGTCAAAGTCTAGGTCCATTTTATGTTTTAATGGATTTAGTTTTAAACTTTTTTAGCAGATAGAATTGGCCATTAATTGAATAATTATCATTGATATGGGAAAATTATTCAGTGGATTTCTACTGCCGTTTATTGCCTTATTGACATTATCTCAACCTTTTCATTATTATATCCTGACGCCAAGTACATGACAGCAGTCGCAGTCTTTAAAATTGGTTGCTCTCTTGTTCTCAATAATTTCCAACTTTTTTTCTATATTTCATTAATTATTGAATATCTACTAATTGTACTTATAGGTGGGATTTTTTGACATGTTGAACATGTCGAGAATTCTCATGATTAGGAGTTTCGGAGACTTAAACATTACCACCTAATAGCGAACGTTGTTAACGTAAAGTGATCACACTAAGCCAGCCTTCGAAATAACAGTAAAAGACGGTCGTAAGCCCGTAGTGGTGTGTTCCATTTAAAAATCGAACATCAGTAATGAATTGTTAGAGTCATTAGTTGTTACAATATATTCTAAAAAAACATGTTCGCTTTCTGAACTTTGTTCTCTTCTCCATCTTGTTTATCCTTAACTTTGCGTAGGTACACTTATTTAACGTTTCCGAACACTTATCCATTTGCACAAGACCACTCTACTCCAATATTCGGCAACCATAACAACACTGTCAACAGTCATAGATAGATCTAATAAATCACTCTTCTCATGTATATCTTGGCAAATGGTGTTCATCGCTTTGGTCTTGCCCTAGCTACAGAAAATATCCTCTTTGCAATTCATAACAATATGTAAATATCCAATCCAATCCAAACTCCCTTTAGACCCCACTTAGGGGCATAGGGAGGCAACAAGAGCTCTCCATTGCGCTCGATCTTGCGCAACGTTAATGACCTCCTCCCACACCATGTCCAGATTCCTCAGCTCTGCCTCGAAGGAGCGGAACACAGTATGAGAGGGTCTTCCTCGTCTCCGGGACCCTGATGGGAGGAAGAACAGCGCTCTCCTCGGCCAACTGTCATTCGGCATCCTTAACACATGTCCCAGCCAAGTCCATCTCCTCCACATAATAGTAGAGGTGATGGGCTCACGCTGGGTGCGCCGGCGTATAGCGTCGTTCGTGATGCGGTGGTACCATCTTATACCCAAAATTCTCCGGAGGCACTTCGTTTCGAATGCATACTTTTTGTGCCTGGACCAGAGTCAGGTGCCAGGACTCACACACATACAATGGGCAACACACACGCATCAAACAGTTTACATTTCGTCTCGACACTAAACGCCGACGCCTTCCATATCTTGGTCATGTTGTTGAAGGCGCCACTTGCCATACCAATACGTATCGGGAGCTCAGCTGGTGGTAATGGTTGCTCCCAGGTACTTAAATTTATCCACCCGGATATGTAAATATACCAATATGTAATTATTTGTTTTATTTTTGCAGATGGGAATTCGTCAAATTTTCACAACCAACTCTGGAATAACGGAATTGGGTGGTGGCAGGCCAGTGTACGTCTCTCAAGCAGTCCAGAAGGCTTCCATGTCCATTGACGAAGCTGGAAGTGTTGCAGCCGCAGCGACCTTCGTGGCGGTCAACACCCTCTCCTTGTCCAGCTACATGGATGAGTTCTACTTCATAGCCAACCAACCGTTCTTGGCAATCATTGTCGAAAAGACCAACAACGTCCCCATATTTATGAGTAGAATTTATGATCCCACTAGACCGAATTAATCGATTGTACTATTTCAGTTCATCTAGATTGTAAAAGAAAAAAAAGAGGAAATAAATATTTTTTAAAGTAAATATGATTAAAAGGTGCTCATTATTGATAAAGTTTACCCTAATCCAGAGGTTTCCAAACTTTTTCAGCTCACGGCGCACTGGCAAGCTTAGTTCTTGTCACGGCGCCCTACTTTAGTAAGCAATTTGGAATAGATATACATGTGTAGGTATACAATTTGCGGGAAGCAATCCTGATCGCTACCTTCATTCAGTTTTTTATTCAAACTGCAGTTTCTCACTTAACGTCGCCCCGACAGTTTCAGAATGAGCGTGTTGCCTTGTAAAGAAATATTCAAATTATTCAGTTAACAAATATATCGCAGAAATACGCTGGTTTTAGCACTGGTTCAGTAAAATTTTTGTTGCTTTATAGGTACCCGCGAATTTTTGGTTTCGAATAGTGTTCGGTGGCTTCGGATAGTGATTGATGATTGACTCACGGCGCCCCTCTTCACTTTCTACAACGCACACTTTGGGAACGCCTGCCCTAATCTAAGAACGTTTCAGAAAGTACTAATAGAATGAAGAGATGCGTATTAGGGAGTCCACATCGCAAGAAGCATCTTCAAGAATCAGTAATGCCAAGAAGGTTAAGAAAACAGGAAGAATATCAGTATGTATACAAGTTTGCCTTTGCCGTTGGCAAATGGGCCAAAATGATCCATCTCATTATAAAAGAGCTAAATCTACAAAACATTAAAATTAAAACTATTCCTGAAGGAATATAATATAATATAACACTTTTCTATACAAAGGTGTCAGTATAGCCGGCGGAACTTATTGCCAGAGGCAATTTTTTCCAGTCAACCGGTCCCGTCCAATCTGAGACAGGCCAACCCCGGGTAGAAATTTCAAGTGAAAAAAACACTTAGAAAAACTCTGACCCGACCGGGAATCGAACCCGGGACCCCGGATTTGAAGTCCACGCAAGTACATATACAAGTATTTAATTTAATAAATAGTCCAAATACCACAACATCTTAAATGATATTTTAAATAGGTAATCAAATATGATTATTTAATATAATAATAATTTATAGATAAAATGAAATAAAAAAGACAAATTTTCAATTTAATAAATAAACAAAAATGCAAATCAAACACCCGTCCAGAGAAAACATTCATAAGGTCTCGAATATCATTTTAACGATAGCCTAAAATCATTTTATTCCAAATGGGTATTTGCCCAGATATCTAAAAAATATTGCTGAACTTATCATAGGTCGGTATTTCAACAAACAATCAAAATCAAAATAAAAAGACAAATTGTAAACTGACTTATACAAAAAATGTAAAACAATAAAATTAGGGGTAAAATAATAATTAACAGTGTAGGTATCGAATATAATTTAGTTGACAGCCCAAAAGAACTCAAAACCAAATACCAAGATATGTTTAAAATCATTACTGAACATTACATAGGTATTTTGGGCCAAAAAATTGAAAAGAAAAAAAAATCTCATTATAAACGAATTCGAAAAAAATCTGCAATAGATAAAATAGAACAATTCTTCGAAAGAAAATATCACCATCAATAGAATATAATTTAGTTAATCAATACCCACCTACCCTAAAAGAATTCAAATACCAAAATATCTTTAAAAAATATTGTTGAACATAGCGTAGGTATTTCAGCGCAAACTCCATAGATAGACAATACTTTCTGGAATATCAAGGGTAGGTGGTTAAATTCCCGCGTAACACTCAATGTTTCACAAGTTAGCCGTTAGGTACTTTCAGTCCTTAGTTGCCGGCGAAACCGTATTGGGAAAGGTTCTGTTCGCGTCATGCATGGGATATATCCAACTATATAAAACTCATACATTCTAATATAAAAACTATATAATATAATATATTATGTATGTGCGATTTATTCAGATTATTTTTTTAACCGTATTCAATGTCAGATTTAATAAAACGAATGGTAACAGATAAAAAAAACTCTTTGTAGTGAAAAGTTTTACAAAACTTTTTGAACGCCGGCGTTTGATAAAAAAGTTGAATATTTTATTGTTTTTTTTTTTAATTTACCTATTTGTGCTGTGGAATCTTTTTTTGGAATTATTTTTGGGTAAGTGGATATTTAATTTTTTTTTACAATTCTCTATTTTTCATCGAATGACGTTTTTGGTGGTGACTAAAATATATTTACGGCATACATATTTATGGAAATAATTTACTGACATAACGACAAATAGGATTATATTTTTTGTAAGGATTTTTTTTCTTATATTTCCGATACAAATATACCAACTTAAAAAAAAATCTTAAATCTTTTTAAAACATTGTTTGAAAATGCACTTCATTCGATTTTTTTCAAGTGATATAAATTTGCTTTTATATCATTAATTAAAATAGTGTTTTTATATGTATTAGTCCCGATTTGATTTTAATATATATATATTAGAATGTATAAATTACTCAAAAAAGTAGGTATAACTTACATATTATATAAAGTCTAAAAAGAAAATATATAATGGCGTTTTTCGATAATCTTCGTATACAATACATAATTAATTTGATGCAAAATCCTTATACAAATTTGCTTTTAAATACCTGTAATATTATTAAACTAATGGATTTGTAAAAAGAGTAATAAGGTACTTTTTTCATTATAGGTACTTAAATATATGTAGCAACTGATTTCTTTAATAAGCAGAATCGAAACTTTAAAAACATTAATTTGTTTTTTAAATTTGTTCGAACGATTTAATTTTAAATTATTTTAAATTTTCTTAATAATTTTATTGGAACTGATCTATTAAAGTTCTATCAAAAAGTACTTACATTATTTCCCTGAATCTTATGTTATGTTAACGTGTCTGATAATAAAAATTAATAATATACTTGTTATAATGAATAGTCCAATCAGGTAATGGTACAAAAAATCCCAAACCCGATTTGTCTTTTCATTGTCAAGTTCATTATGTACGTAGGTACCCATATTCTATCGATCTGAATTTTTCATATAGATACTTACTGAAAGGGAAAAACTACGTGGAATTTTATCCGACGTTTGGATTTTGTTGGCGTTCTTGAATCGTCTAGACTTGTGTTTACTGGTTCCATGTTCGATCTCGGGATATGAAATTTAAAAAATATCAAATTAGACATTTTAAACTCTTTAAACTCTACAGTTATGAAGAGTTCTACACTGCTTTTTTATTCTTTCCAAATGTGTGTTACCAAACTGGAAAATTTGACACCCCTACGATTCATTATCTTAGCAATTGTGTATGTTGCGAAGCCCGAATACTTTTTCGACACCTTATCGCTGAAGAAGAAATTTCTTCCTTTCTTTAAGCAGAATAATACGATCCAATTATAATATCTACATTTTGGGTATTTGGCTTTTGATGTTTTCTAAAAACTCTTTTCAATTGTCTATTATTTATAGACCTATTTTTTTTTATTATTAAGCTAACCGGTTTTCGAAGACCAAGACCTGGTATTATTGAAAAAAAAACTAAATATTTTGTTATTTTAATAAGCTTATTTCTTGCGCCTTTTCTTTACTTTTGAGTTTAAAAGATCTGAGGTATCTTTAACCTAACGATCCCGTAGGCCTAGACAAATTGCATTTGGTGATCGACTACAAACGAATTCTTCAATGTAGAGTAAGAAGAAAATTAATTGTCCACTTTTTATATTAGTCATGAATTATTAGAGTCATAAGTTGTTATTTTTTTTGTAAGATCTAGTCCTGTGGCGATGCTTATATTTCTTTCTTAAATTATGCATAAAAAAAAAATATTAAATCAATATAAAAAAAATTACAAACACTACTGCAATGTTATGTATTTGATACTCGCACACATCTCTAGAGACTACTTAATTATACAAATCAACAAGTTCATAGAAACAAATGTAAAATGAAAAGTGCCTCACAATGGGCGTATAAAGCATTTTGAAGGCGGTATATTCAAATGGAAGGTGGAGCTGGAAATAATGGGATATAGGTTAATATTGTTTTTCTTTTAAGAATAAACTTAGTTCATATCAACATTTCAAATTTGACGTATCCATGTCATTGTTTTTGAAATAGCACTTGTCTTTGACAATGGAACCTTAATAATGTTCAAAGTTATAATTTTAATAAGTTATGGTCGAATATCGAGCACTGGTGGACCACTTACTAGTAAACATAAATGCATCAATCAAGAATAATATTACAAAAAGTCTTTAAAACTTATTTATTTTGTGACGGTAATTAAATAATTTTACAGAACTAGTAGTGGGCAGGTACTCCAACGTGATTTTCACTTTAGGTATACGGCTTCACCGGAACTCTATACGATATAATAATATTGTTTCAAGAACTTTCAAGACTACCAACTGTTTGGGGATGTCATATTTCATTGCACCTCCCAGGTGAGAAACCCACCAGCTGCTGTTTAAGAATAATAGTTTTCAAGGGCTGACAACCTCTGTGTATTTATCAAAGCTTTATTTACTTGTTTTACTTTTGAATTATTATACCTTTGAAATGTCTAAGGAGAAGAATTATTATAGCAAATACTTAAAATTAAATACGGGCTTAAATGCTGCTTCTTTTGCCAGTAGTCAGTCGTCAGTACAGATAAATAGGGTATATTGTTGAAGGTAATGCATTTATTTTATTTATCGTATGGTCACGAAGCAGAGCTGAGGAATCTGGACATGGTGTGGGAGGAGGTCATGAACATTGCGCAAGATCGAGCGCAATGGAGAGCTCTTGTTGCCTCCCTATGCCCCTAAGTGGGGTCTTAAGGGAGTTTGGATTGGATGGTCACATATAGAGTACAATACATCTTTAGCAATTAACATAATAATAAGTCATTGGCTGATTATCAGGGACGATGACAATGCAAAAAGGCAACTATAGCTATCAACATTTTGTTAAACCAAATTTCAGGCAAAACAATATGTATTTTTATTATTACAGATTAGGTATATAGTAAGAATTTTAGCTCAAAACACTCAACAAGTATTAAGCTATTTCTATGACATGCACTTTTAAGAATTGTGTATTTTATAAACAAATAATAATAAAAAAGGCCCTCACTAGGGAGGGGATCAGGAACAGGAAAAAGGGTGAAAATCAAGTGAAAGAAAGAAGAAGGGTACTTACTTACTCAAAAGCAAGAAAAGAATGGAAAGAACAGCGCCCTTGAGGTGGTGTTAAAGCGCCCTTGAGGTGTGTTACACCACAAAACGGCGCTATATAAATCATCTTATATTATTATTATTATATTATTATTTTCGCACTGTTTCGTGCGGTGGTCGTGGGTTCGATCCAAGGTGCTGACCATCTTCCTCTTTCACGACACAAGCTTTAAGTAGCTTACTGTGAAAGAGTCAAGGAGTGTATTTGTGTTCACTTTGAGTGAGCACAGATTCATTAAAAAAAAAAAAAACAGGAAAGCAATTAGAGTGATGTTGAAAAGTTAGTGTATTTTAACATATCTGGAAATTAGTAATGACGATTGCCGGAAAAATGGGGTTAATTAAGAATTATTAAATGATTAGATTTTAGAGGATAATAAAAAAAACAGAAGAAATAAAAAAAAAACAAATAAAATTGTTCATAGAGTCAAGAACTTGAAGAGTTGAATCACATATCCTAATAAACCATATTATTATTTATTTTATCCGGATATTGGAAGTAACCACCGAGCCATCATTAGGAAACCCTATTCAATTTATCATTTTTATGTTAACAGCCCAATCGTTTATCTTACTGGATTAGTCTGAGGAGGACATCTATACCATGTAACCTTCTACCATTGATTTTTCGAGAATATTCATTTAATATCTATTACCTAGTTAAATAAGAAAACGCTAAATTATTCTTATTTCCTTTTTCTCATTCTTTAAGATCTGTACCCCAAACACCCATTCATAATTATTTGTAAGCATTCAATTCCCTCTGTAGCCATACAAGTCATTTCTGTAATAATATTCGAAAACACGGCAAGATAAATTTAATTATTTTCATATAGGTAGGTACCTGCCTACTTATACGGAAATAATGCTTTTTTCAATAAAGTGAAAACGTTAAAAGGAAACAAGATGAAAAAGCAATTGAACAGATAAAAAAATCAGAAACATAAGAAAGGAATAATTATAAAAGAGCAAATCAGAATAAAAATACGAAACAATAAAAAAAAGTTGCTAACCTGGTAGCCCAGAACTCATACAGCCTTTTCGTGTAAAACATATCTTTGCATAAAAATTCATAATTTTACGATTAAAATGAATTTATCCTTGGAATTATTATAGAAACTTTAAAATGATATCGACTATTGGAGCTTTTTATTATCTGCTTTAGAACTACATATTCAATATTAAGCGGTACTTTAAAGGGGACCCACTGAAGTTACGGACCTCAAATTTTACGTGCTTGTGTAGGAGCATAAGACCAACCCGTATACCTTTATGAAAATTAAGATTTTTTTTCTTTTTTAGCCCTTTTTCTAGAACAAGTGAAATTTTCTTTGGATACTTTAAGAGGGTTCCCCTGAAGGTACAGATCTCAACATTTTACTGACTCATCTACATCGAGGGGCTAACCGTTCTACCAAATTTCAATCAAATCGGATAAGAATTACTGAGTTATGGGTGCGCACACATTTTTGGCTTACGCGTACGGGTACGCGGAAATTAAAAATTTTTTTTTTGCAATTTTGGAATCTACACCCTCGAAAACGTCGAGAAAATTTATTTCAACGAAATCTTCTTTATTTTTTTGAAATCCGATCACAAGACTCGTGTATATTCACTATATTCCATATACTTACTATGAGTAACATGTATATTCCATATACTATGAGTAATTAGACTTATACCAACGTATCAACATAAATTTATAGCAATTAGAATTTAATAAAAAAATATCATTAATACAAATGCAAAACATAAAATGAGTTCAAGTTTATGTAGATGATGTTTATTACGGGACCGGTTGACTGGAAAAAATTGCCTCAGGCAATAAGTTCCGCCGGCTATACTGACACCTTTGTATAGAAAAGTGTTATATTATTATTATATTAGATCAATAAAGTCATCAAGATAAAAATTATGGGAAGGAAAGATAGTTGTCATCCAATCTGTTCGTTCCTACTTGGTACCTACTCAACGTCGACTTTTGCCTTGTCTTTAGGTTACTGTCGTAAAGACTACGCAAAATTACTATGACTTTTTAGTGTTACAATGCACGTTTTCAGCTTTTACACCAAGTCGACGACCAAGTGCCAGAATTATAGACAACGTACTCAACAGGTGTTGATCACAGGTATTGATCATACGTCAAGTGTCTGTGGCTGGTAGTAGACTGTTAGCCAATGTGAATTCAAGCTTCCCACGCCCATTCTTAAATATATTACATAGATTTTTGCCAAAAAGGTAGATTATTAAAAGAACGATCAATATCATTTTTTACGCAAGAAGTAGAACTTATTTTAAAGAAACAAAATATTTAGTTTTTTCCACAATTTTATTCAGCTAACCGGTTTTCGAAGACCGTACGTCTTCTTCGTCAGGCTAGTAGATGTTAACAGTTAACATCTACTAGCCTGACGAAGAAGACGTACGGTCTTCGAAAACCGGTTAGCTAAATAAAATTGTGGAAAAAACTAAATATTTTGTTTCTTTAAAATAAGTTCGAAGTATGTTCCACCAAGTAGCCACGGTCGAAAAGATAAATTAGCAAGAAGTAGAAACTAGAAGAATGAGCATTCACTTTAAACCTTCCTTTAATTGTTCATTTACATCAAACGAACATAGAAATGAATCTAGAAAGAGAGCATACTTTCTTTTATGGCTGATATCGGACACCATGGAAACTATAACAATAGCCAATAACCAATTAATGAGCAATGACAGATTAGTGTCCATATCAATGATCAAGAAAATATACTCTACTTTCAGCTCTGACTTATGGGTGCATTTATGGTAACACTTTAGTGTTGCCACCCACGAGTTATGTGAATGAACCATAGAGAAAGGTTCGTTATGAACATAGATTTTTATATATAACTACCTGGATGGAGTACTCCTATATCTCTTCATAGTAAAAAAGTGAAGCCGATTTGGTCGGCAATTTTGACAGTACGGTAGTCAAAACAGAACGTAAAAATGATGTTAAATTTATAAGGAAACTTAATAATGATCAAATTTCACTTATTTCAAAGTAAAAATACGATTTGTTGTAAAAAAAAAACACGAGAAATAAGCGAATAAAAATATGCCGTACCACATACTTTAGGGAACCAAACTGTCAAAAGTTGCAATATTTGGGATTCACTTTTGAACGCGAGTCGGAATTTTAGGTTATTGTAAAGATTTCAAACAATCATGTCAAGAAACTAGGAGAGGATGTAAGCTGTCAATAATGTAAGCGGAAGATCATCACAATGAAAAGAAATAGAACGAATGCTATAAAAAGATGATGAGTTGCTAGTAATGAAATTTTCAGACTTGAAAATACTTTGAAACGTAAGTATACTTAGTATATTTAGTGAATATTTAAATTAAGGTATCCATAGTGCGGCTTGAATGGGGATGGGAACTAATCGTTGGCGAGCCATCTCCTTGATACAAAACTTCTTTCAGAACAAAATAATAACAACATTTCTCTGGATAATTAATTCAGAAAGTTTTATAGAGAAAGCGGAAATGAAGGACTGCAAAACAGACTGATTACGCCCGACAAAATAATAACAAAGAAAAAAAAATAAAATAAAAATGTAATAAAAAACTCGTCATTGGTGTTGTTAACAGTTGATATTTCTTTGGTTAAGACTAAACCATCATTGTAATAATCTGTCTTTTTTGAAGACTTTTTTTGGATGTTTATTTTTTAATTTATATTGTTAATTATAATATGATAACTTAAAAATAACAAAAATGTTTACTCGGCACAGTGACATGTAGATTCACTGTCAGACATCATCTTTCATTAACCCATGTAACACTAATAACTGGAATTTGGATTCTTTGCAGTAATGATGTGCCAAAATATGCACAATGCATATAGCCAAAAAGGTATTTCATTGTCGTGAATTTCATAGGCAACGTTGGACAAAATTTTAAATATCGCACCGTTTTTAGAGGAACTTATCTGTTTAGCCAGGCTGTACCCTTAACTCTGCCCTTTATGTAGGCATTAATGTTATTAATATCTTCAATACTTGGATTTGTAAGCAACATAGCGTCTATTTTTTTTTTACAAATCTTTCTGACATTGGATTAGGAAGAGTGTTAGTCAGTTGGACCATTGTTTTAATGTTCTGAGTGGTTATTACCATCGCCGCTGTTCATTAAATATGTTAATATGTACGATTATGAAATTCTCGAAATAGTTTCACAACTGTCAAAAATAGATGAGATCCAATGGAGTCACCGTCAATGGGGGGATTTAGTAATCTACATTCCCCTGCTAAAACATGCTTAATATTCAAAGCCTTTGACAGAATTTGAACATACATTTCTTACATATCATTTCTTATTCGATTTTTTTCTGTTTCTTATACACGTGCCGTTTTTCCTCAAGAACGAAATAAATTTGATCGATTGAGCTTATTCTCAATCGAACGCGTATATTCATACTCTTTGAAACATATATAGGTAATTGTGTTAGAACTTAACAAAATATCTTGACTTTATACATAACTTTGCAACTAAGCTTAAATTGTGTCCGTGTTTTAAAAAAAGTTAACAAATATTAAGTACTCAAAATTTTCTATTGATGATTTTAATTTACAAAAAAAAATATGCTATCAGCTATCCAAAGTATAAACGAAAGTTTGTATCATGAAATCTAATGTCATAAATAATGTTTCGACATAAATAAAATATGCGCTTAACATTCACCAAGGATTTATACATATTATTCAAAGCTGTAAACATTGTGAGAATTATATACAAAAAGGACTCATCTGATCTCCGATTTAATGCTGGTTATATTTTCGCTATAAAAATAATATATTTCATTGGATTTTGTTTACGAGATTTCGCGTCGTTTCAAGACTATGGCAATGATTTTTGGTTCGTTTGGTTTGGGAATACGGAAGATTCTGTATGGGTAAGAATTTATATCGGAAACATTTTGCCGTCGCTGCATGTCAGCGGTCGGCATATTTCTTTCATTAAATCCAATAGTTTTGCTTGGAAGCTTTGAGTATACAGATATGGGAGTTTAACTTATACTATTACTTTAATACCCTGGCTTAAAAGGCTCATTCTTAGTATCTTGAGTGCTAGATACAGGTCCCCAAGTACGAGATATTTGTTTTTCTTTCAGTCTTATGAATAATTCTCACTATCATTCTGTTTGCATCCATTTTTTCACATGCCTAAAATATCTCGACTTATTGACTTTAATTTTTGTCACAACATTCACTTTCATACCACATTATTTCCTAATATTTTCATTCATTTCCATATTTCATAGAGTTTTTCCACATATTCTTCGTAGAGATTTCATCTCTGCTGCATTTATACTACATTCTTCTTTTTTCGTCCATGTCCACGTTTCACACCCATACATCATTGATGCTAACAGGATTTCGTTATGCACAGGTTTTTTTTTGCTTGTAGTGAGACGTTATTGTTTCTCATAATGGGTCTTAGTGCACCGTCCACCACTTTCCTACGTTCGATATTTTTATGAATATCGTTTCAAAAAATTCCTTCACTTGAAATTTTTACCCGGTGTTGGACTGTTTCAGATTGGATGGGACCGGTTGACTGGAAAAATGCAATAAGTAAAATAAAATCAGGCAATAAGTTCCGCCGGCAATACTGACGTATAGAAAAGTGTTAATTAATTAAATTGTTTCATATACGGTATTGAAGAATATTTTTATACGGTATGCATTACTTTGGTAGCATACGACTCGTACTGAGAGGACAGACCTTATGGACAAATATTTCATAAAGTCAAGACCTTTCCAATATAAGTATCATATTGTAATTCAGTGCAGAGTTCATCTTGAAAATAGAACAAGGATATTGTTCAAGGAGAACAAGGATTAGTAAATTTTATTTATTTTAAGTCTCTAAATCCAAATGCCTACTCATAACCATGCGCTATAAATGTGGCATTTTTAGTTTAGAAAACTATAAAAACCTGGTTTTAATGATGTCGAAGTTAAGATTTATCGACAACCGTTTAAGGCTAAGAAACTATTTCATTATTTTCTTATGTTTTGCTATAAGACATACTGATTAAGGAATAAGATGGGACCACTACATTACAAAAGACGCACTGGCAAGAGGGTCCCATAGAATAAGATGAACCTAGACTACTTAGCTAAGTTCCTCCGAATAAAGCTGAGAGATTTGGGCATGATATGGAAGAAATCCATTGAAATTGCGCAAGATCGAACGCGGTGGAGATTTCTTGCATCACTTTATCCAAAAAGAGAAATTATGATTGATTTATTACACAAAATTATTTTATAGATATAAAATTTAATAGATTTTTGTGCCGTTTTCACTCTGAGTTAGGTCGAAGTTCAACATGCGGGTCGGCTAGTTTTAAATAAAACTATAATCAATAAACAAACGGTGTAATATAAGCGTTTTAGGGTCGATCTAACCCAAACGAACATAGTGCCAGAGCTGGAAGTAGAGTACCTATACTTTCTTTTCTAGCTATACTGGACACCATAGAAACAAAAACTAATTATTAATGGGCGATGACAGTTCTTTCTCGTTGTTATTTCCCTGGTGACCATATCAACGATCAAGAGTATTACTCTATTTTCCAGCTCTGGCAATATGTTCGTTTGGTATAAACGCACATTTACAGTTGGTATCATCTCATAATATGTAACGATTAAAACTAAAATAAATTTACATTCAGTGATAATCCACTTCCATATTCACAAACTATCATGCACGAATCATAAGATCATCTGGGGGCAACATATTCTATACTCACCGTCATGCCATAACTCAGAGTCACGTAGCCCCTAAATGATGGGTTGGTTGAACCGCCGATCCTCACCTTAGACGGACCTTGCATAATTATTTCTTTTTTTTTACAGCTTCATTTGTTATTTTATCGTCTTCTTATGAGATATGTACGTGCAAATTGCCAGAACCACTAACCCTCAGTCGACCAAGGATAAAAATACAAACGTTGCATTGATTGATTCTCAAAATTAATACAATACACAAGACCATATTACAACTCACAAAGCATGCAGTTAATGACACCAGCCGCTTTGATACCAAATCACATCGCGTCGCACATCGCGTCTCTCCAATATTAACGCCTTTAATTTTTTTGTGAATGTTTTACTACATTTAAGGTCCTTTACTTCTTCAGGTAAGCCGGTGTATAATTCCACCGCCGAATACAAAAAAACCCTGCCTTTCCCTGTCAGTTCGCGGCACTTTGCTCCTAATGTGTGTTCTTGTCCTGGTGTATCTTGAATGCACATCCTCATTATATATTAAACGAATATTAGTTTTAATTGTTTTGTTTTTTATCCTGTGTATCATTTTAGTTTTCTGCATGAAAATTAGTTCATCCAAATTATACATCTTTGTTATGTTATATAGTTCAGTAGTTGCAGTGAATCGATCCAGATTGTGTATTATTTTCAACGCCTTATTCATCAACCTCTGGATCATCCCTCGGGATCGCAAACTACACTGAGACCATATTATTATGCGGTATATTATAATATTATGTGAAAGCACAAATGAGTGATAAATCATATTTTTTGTTTTAGTATTGAACAAGTTCGCCCTTCTCATAACTCCTACAATAGGGCCAAGTTTTTTTAAGAGTACTTCTACTTGATTCATCCACAAAAATTTATCGTGAAAATGTAAACCCAGATATTTTACCCTAGAAGTCTGTTTAATTTCGTCGCCATTCATAAAAAGTCCGAGATCTATGGAGGGTTTATTTTTTTTTGTTTCAAGACCGTAAATGTCTACATGAGATATGAAAGCGCTCGAGCCTCAATAAAATATCGTGAAAGTGCAACTGTGTTTGTTTATATTCATATTCTTTCTTTATTGTATTGACATCGAGCAAGAACAAAAATCTGCCTTGTTGAATCTCTCATCATCCATTTATTAGTTCTTGGTGTTAATTCTTTCTCGTTGTTTTTTGCTTGGTGTCAGTGTCAGCGGTTAGGAGGGGACTCTTCTATTTCTGGCCTGACTTTGGTGTACACACACACTAAGAAATAATCTAATTTGCGGTAATATAATATTCTATACGTCATACTCATCATCCATTTATTAGTTCTTGGTGTTAATTCTTGCTTGGTGTCAGTGTCAGCGATTAGGAGGGGACTGTTCTATTTCTGGCCTGGCTTTGGTGTACACGCACACTAAGAAATAATCTAATTTGCGGTAATATAATATTCTATACGTCATACTCATCATCCATTTATTAGTTCTTGGTGTTAATTCTTGCTTGGTGTCAGTGTCAGCGATTAGGAGGGGACTGTTCTATTTCTGGCCTGGCTTTGGTGTACACGCACACTAAGAAATAATCTAATTTGCGGGAATAGAATATTCTATACTAGATTAATATGATCATTTTATAATAGTGAAAAAAATAAGCTTTTCGTTGTTTGTATAAACCCCACTCGGTGACCAAAGGGTTAATCTATAAAATCTAATACCTTGTAGGTAACTATTTTCGTATGTTTTATGTTCGCTGAACAATGTATTTTTGGTTTTACGATGAAATGGACAGTTGTTTTGGGGATCAGGTGTTCCTTTTCGAATCGCTGATGCATCAGCTTAAGCTTATTATTATTATTCCCTGCCTCCATTTTCTTTCAAGTTTGAAAGCACATCTTATATATAAATTAAACATAATCCTACTCAAAATCTTCGCAGTTATGCTTAAGATATAGCACCTAAAACCTTTGCACCATTCATAGAGTGATTTTTGGAGCGGCCTACCACGTCCGACTGACTTTTGGATGATAGTCGAAGTATGGACGGGACTAAAACTTTTGATAGCTAGCGGATTAGCGTCATGATTCCCGTTGTTGAGCAGTAGTTTATTCAACAGGTTCTAGTATCCAAATGCAAACTCCCTTTACATCCCACTTAGGGGCAAGATCTCTCCATTGCGCTCGATCTTACGCAATCTTTATGACCTCCTCCGACACCATGTCCAGATTCCTCAGCTCTGCTTCGAAGGAGAGTAGACAGTATGAGAGCGTTTTTCTCGTCTTCGGGACTTTGATGGGAGGGAGAACAGCGCTTTCATCGGCTAACTGTGATTCGGCGGCATCCTTAACACTTGTGCCAGCCAGGTTCCGGTTTCAGTCTCGTTTCCATAATGGTAGAATTGATGAGCTCACAATGGGTGCGCCGGCGTATAGCGTCATTCGTGATTCGGTGGTACCACCTAACACCCAAAATTCTCCTGAGACACCTCATTTCAAAAGCTGAAACTTTTAGTGCCTGGGCTTTGGTCAGGTGCCAGGATTCACACCCATACAGGAGAATGGGCAGTACACACGCATCAAACAGTTTACATTTTCGTCTTCAAACTAAACGCTTTCCTTATACCTTTTGGTCATGTTGTTAAAGGCGCCACTTTGCCATACCGATACGTATCAGAAGCTTTGCCTCGAGGTCACCGGTGCGGCGGTGGTAGTAATGGTTGGACTCAGATAGGCACTTAAATTTATCCACCTGGGAGACTGGAGTCTGGTGACCATCAATAATAGCCATTTATCGGGGTAGGTATTATTTGCCATGAGCCAAGGCGTGGTATTTCTAAATTAGTTTTTTTTAACAATGAAGTATTTTTATGTACCTTGCATGTGCAGAACAGTCAAGAAATTCGCTACTTGTATAGATTTAGTTAATGATTTTCTAAAAAAATATAATATTTTGTTTTTAAACTTACTTGTCAGAATGGGCAATTGAATTAGATCATAACTAGACCGTATTAAGACCGTCTCGTGAATAACCCTCCTGATTAAATGAGGTAAGTATATTAAAGAGTTAGTTGAATGTTAAATGCAACTGGAAAATGCAAAACAGTCGTAAATATTCCACATGCAAAACAGAACTACTTAGTGTCTGCCTAAGAAGTGGGAACGTTCACACGTTCCCAAATATATTATTATCTAATAAAATTAACCAAGCTGCTGCTGAACTTCAGCTCGCACGTTCACACGTTCCCAAATATATTATTATCTAATAAAATTAACCAAGCTGCTGCTGGAAAGCTGGACTTCATCGTCACAGGAGCCCGATTTGAGCACTTCCTAAACAGATCTTAGATCTAAACAAAGAGGAAGAAGAAAGAAGAAAAATTAACCAACTCGTGAACATGCATTTCTTGATGGATATATTTGAAAATAATGTTCAAATAAAACAATGTTTAACTTATCCACAAATTTTTATTTTCCCGACTAGTTTCGTAGGTACACGTCCTACATGGTCACGGGAGACTAAGAAAGTTTCTTAGTCTCCCGTGACCATGTAGGACGTGTACCTACGAAACTAGTCGGGAAAATAAAAATTTGTGGATAAGTTAAACATTGTTTTATTTGAACATATTATTATCTACAAATCTTCCTAGAAACACTCGCCATTTAATCCATTCCCAATGAATTATCTCAACATTCATCTCGGTTCTGTCCCGAATAAAATTTATTAAACCGTTTTAGGTGCAAACTATGTGTGAAGTGAAACTGCCTGAAACTTAGCTAACTATAAACTGCTACAACTAAGTACGTACTTAATAATTTATGTTCCCCTTAAAGATTTTAGATGTAAACTGTTTCGCAGTGTCTTCTCTGCCTATCCTATCATTATTATCTTAGTCGTTATAGCTTAGTTAGATGGTGTCGTTTCGTAGAGTTTCGGATTGCACAGTGTAGCTACTTTGTAGAAATTTGAGGCCACATTTTAACTAGAGGTAGTAAATCTATAATATAAAAGAAAGTCGGGTTAGTGCGAACACTTATAACTCGAGATCGGCTGAACAGATCCTTCCGATGTTTGAATTATTGGAGTTTTCTCCGCTCCGGATAACAGAATAACTAATAAAAAGTTGAAAAATTGATAAAAAATATAATATTATGGTACAGATTTCCAGCGACGCCACCACCTATGATTAAAAAAAAAAAAACAAAATTGTTGACTGCACCTGATGTAGTTCCCTCGCATACGTAATTGCCGCTCTTACAGTATCCCATCCCACTTACTCCGCACCAAATTCATGTTTCATACAAAGTGAACAGGCACATTCAAAATGTGCACTAGCAGCATCGGTACATCATAAGCGAAGGAATTCTACTTGCTCTGCGGGCGCATATATTCTCGCGTTGTTCCCGCCTGAGCTTTGAATACGAATTAAATATGGAGGTTTTAGAAATATTTTAATGCTATTATTTTATTAGTTTCACTCAATCGAATTAATTATGTATTAAAGAATTATCTAACAACTAATGACTCTAAAATTCATTACTAATGTTCGATTTTTGAATGGAACAAACCACCACGGGCTTACGACTCTCTTCTACTGTTGTTTCGAAGGCTGGCTTAGTGTGATCACTTTACGTTAACAACGTTCGCCATTAGGTGGTAATGTTTGAGTCTCCGAAACTCCTAATCATGAGAATTCTCAACATGTTCAACATGTCGAAAAATCTCATGTACCTATGCAACAAGTAGAAATTTAATAATAAAATGAAAAATAGAGATAAAAGTTGGAAATTGTTGAGAACAACTTCTTATTCTTTTACTTAACGGTCGTTATAATGCTGAAAAGAAATAATTTATGGCTAAATTTATTTATTTATTTATTAATTTTATAAAGTTATAAAAAATTCTTTTTATATCTACTATATAAATTAAAGTCGGGTTAGTGCGAACACTTATAACTCGAGATCGGCTCAACAGAATCGTCTGATGTTTGGTTTTTTGGATTCTTCTCCGCTCCGGATAACAGAATAACTAATAAAATGTTTAAAAACTGGATAAAAAATGATGTAAAATACAATATTTAAGTTTGTATGGAACCGTTACCTATGACGCTCCCACCCCATCGCGGGTGGTTCCCTCTCATTTTCGCATACCCTCCTACAGTAACCCATCCCGCTTACTCCACCAACGCACCGATTCGAGCGTTATAAAATTTTCACACAAAGTCGGGCACATTCGTGTTGGCAATAGGCGAGGTAGGGTGTGTGCGCGAGCGCATTATTCTCAAGTTCTTCATTATTTTATTAGCTTAACTCAATCGAATTAATTTTGTATTGTTTTACGGGGGCGCAGTGCACATTATGTACATATTAACGGGCCACGTCGGGCTAGAACCACATGACAACGTCTGTCGGGAAAGCTAGTATCTTATAAATGAGGAAAATTCCAATTATTGTTATGATCACATTTTCCCCATCTTACGTTTCTATAAATATAATTTTTTTTGAGTTATGTTTTTTATAATTATTATTAAATATCTATTTATTGCATACATGAGATTTTTCGACATGTTGAACATGTTGAGAATTCTCATGATTAGGAGTTTGGGAGGCTCAAACATTACCACCTAACGGCTCTCGACATATTCAACATGGAGGAGGTCATAATCATTGCGCAAGATCGAGCGCAATGGAGAGCTATTGTTGCCTCCCTATGCTCCTGAGTGGGGTGAAAAGGGAGAGAGAGTGAGTGTGTGTGTGTATTTTGTTTGAAAAGCTACTTGTATATCTTGTTATCCGGGTGGAGGTCTATGAATATCTTGTTGAATAAATGAATAATATATTAGTTTTTACTCAAATTACTCATAGTATATGGAATATACATGAGTCTTGTGATCGGATATCAAAAAAAAATATAGATTTCGCTGAAATAAATTTTCTCGACGTTTTCGAGGTTGTAGATTCCAAAAAAGCAAAAAAAAATTAAAATTTCGACGTACCCGTACGCTTAAAATGTGTGCGCACCCATAACTCATAGTAATTCTTATCCGATTTGATTGAAATTTGGTAGAACGGTTAGCCCCTCGATGTAGATGAGTCAGTAAAATATTGAGATCTGTGGGGCTAGTACGAGTTTTATAGAAAGCTAATTGCACGCAAATAAGCGCTTATTAGCGTGCAAATAGTGTTCTTAAATCAAACGATCGACTCATTCGATCATTTTAGTATGAAAATTTTTCGAAACTCTTTCGATGATCGTTTCGATATTCGATCATCGAAAACTTATACTAGGGCTACTGTACCTTCAGGGGAACCCTCTTAAAGTATCCAAAGAAAATTTCACTTGTTCTAGAAAAAGGGCTAAAAAGGAAAAAAAAATATCTTCGATTTTCATAAAATTTGGTATACGAGTTGGTCTTATGCTCCTACACAAACACGTAAAATTTGAGGTCCGTAACTTCAGTGAGTCCCCCTTAAAGTACCGATTAATATTGAATATGTAGTTCTAAAGCAGATAATAAAAAGCTCCAATAGTCGATATCATTTTAAAGTTTCTATAATAATTCCAAGGATAAATTCATTTTAATCGTAAAATTATGAATTTTTATGCAAAGATAATATGTTTTACACGAAAAGGCTGTTATAATATACCTACTATGAGTTCTGGGCTACCCTAGGTTAGCAGCTTTTTTTTGCTGGTGTTTACGCCGTGATATATTGACATAAAGGATTTTTTTCTGCTGAATCATTTGTAATCTAATTCTTCAAAAACACAGAAACTTTTTTTAAGCGTTTACATAACTTTCGTGCTTTTTTCCATCACCTGATTACCCAGAAGTTCTAGCAATGGGAGTGGAATCTACCTAGTAACAAGCTGATGTTCTGGGACAAAAAATATACGATTCAGTTGGTAACAGCGGTTTATGGACAAGGCCGTTTGCCATCAGACGAATTTGCGTCAAGAATCAAACGATTTGCGCCAAATTGGATTTTTAACCGGGCGAATAAAAATGATATTTTTACGCTTTTTCGGGATCTATTCCCTGTCACTTCGGCGGACTTGGTTTGTGTGGGGCCGGCTTTTCGGTTTGATTACTTCGATCGAGCTGGAGGGTCGGTTTCGTGTGGATCGGGTTTGCTGCGGATTGGTCTCCTCCGGGCTGGCTTGCGTTGTGCGAGGGGCCTTAAAGGGAGTATGTATGTATGTGCCTATTCCCTGTCACACTGATGATAAATAGATGATAAGTCTGATCCTACTTTCTTTGAATCTCCAGTATTGGGAGGCAAAAACATTACTTTATTCAGTCTCTCGAAATTTCCACTCAAATCATATCTTTATTCCTTAGAATTTAAACGAAAAAAAGTCTTCTATAATTCGTTCCAGAATATTTACTGGTTTCCGAAATTATCCGTCTCCATCACCAAAATTTTAAAGACAGTGGGTGAGGAACTCCAATATTTTGTATTAATTATGTAGGTAATATTCCTGATGCTGCTTTCTTTAATAAGTTTTTTATGCTTATTTTTACTAAAAGAAACACAACGAAATGTTTTGAATTTCTTCTCACATACTCGTTGCTGCTATATCTTCTTTATATTTTATAAAAAAGTGTTACTGTATTCCTTCGAAACAATTTTTTATGTGTATTTGGTATAGGTACTAGTATGAGAATATGTCTTGAAGTATATTTCATACTGCTAGGTGAAAAGGGTGTCCCTATAACCCCATATTTTCCAATAATATGAATACGGAGGTGACAGAAATGAAAGAAGGACAGGTCTGTCTGTCCCGAGAATACATAATACTTTGGTCACAGGGAAAAGCTAATATTGGTCGAAAAAAGAATCTGGAATAAGACCCAGAAGTAGATTGACTGTGAACCGAACAGAACATCGCTCCAACACTTCATTGCGATGGAAATCTGGCTGCTGTAGATCCTGAGGAGCAATAGTCTATGACAAAGGTTACCAACTATGATGAAGATGGCCCTCAAGAGTGATAATGACGACTGTTAAGAAGAAGTGTTTTAAATTTGACCGGATTTTGGTCAGTATTTCGAAGCTTTCCGTATAGTTTTTTTTTCTAACAAAAATCATAAGCATTTGGTTACAAAACCGTCTTCTTTACGAATATAACAACTAATGACTAACAATTCGTTACTGATGTTCGATTTTTAAATGGACCAAACCACTACGGGCATACGACCGTCTTCTACTGTTATTTCGTAGGCTGGCTTAATGTGATCATGATAATAAAAAACACAACTTTGCAAGTATCACTTTTATTTGCAAAGTTGTGTTTTTTATTATCATTATGGAAAAGTACCACAAAGTTGAAAAAAATACTTTAAATAAATTAATGTGATCACTTTACGTTAACAACGTTCGCCATTAGGTGGTAATGTTCGAGTCTCCGAAACTTCCAACATGTCGAAAAATTTCATGTATACAACAAGTAGATATTTTTAGTTACAAAAGTTACAGCAACAAATATATTTACATATTCGTTAAGTAGATATTTAATAATAATTAATGAGATATAGAGATAAAAGTTGGAAATTATCGAGAACAAGAGAGCAACCAAATTTAAAGACTGCGACTGCTGTCATGTTTTACACTCTCCACACGATCTATAAGATCTACACGACCGTATGAATAGATGCAGAAAATAAAATTATTTGGCGCCCTTTAGTTTACCGCATTTCTTCCCAGTTCGTGAAACATTATAATTTGTACCCCTATCCAATAGACGAGCAAGGAAATTAATGTTCCTCTCACCGCCCATTCTTGATATAATTTTGACTGCGAACTTGACCCTGAGAGGATCATTTCAGCGCTTCAAGGGGAAGGTTGTATGAATGAAATTATATAACAAAAAATGAGATTTCTTCACGATATGTTATCTCATAGATTATGTAGATATTTGGGTATTATTAGGATTAGCATGCGTGTGATATTTTGAATTTTCTTGGATTTGTTGCTGCTTTGATAAAGACGTTAATCTCTTGGGTTCCTGCTAATCACATGCTGCTATCTCAACATTGTCTTCCTAGAAACTTCGTCTAATTCTACCCAACATTGCAAAATCTCTACCTTTCAGATCTTTATACATTTATATTTGTGTGTAGTAGGATTA
Organism: Mystacides longicornis; assembly: GCA_963576905.1. NCBI lineage: Eukaryota > Metazoa > Arthropoda > Insecta > Trichoptera > Leptoceridae > Mystacides > Mystacides longicornis. The sequence goes on along the minus strand of OY756432.1, from coordinate 24,272,073 downwards.
CGCGTTTTTTTTTAAATATGAAGCTAATAAAATCTGTTCATGCATTTAGAACTTCTTCAATGTACACGTTCCTACCTATTTCTGGGTTGGCTGGAAGAGATCCTTTTAGAATGAATGCGCCTTTTGAATCTTTGAAATGTATTCAAATGGTATAATTTCTAAATAACTATAAAGCTAAGTAAATACGACATGTTTTTTTAAACTTAATTGAAGGTTCAGTGTTTGCCATTTTTCTACGCTTATTTTATTATAAGAAGGTGACACAATTAAAGCGTAAAAAGCGTCTTTTTAGAACCCTCATCTCTCGTTTTTCTGTCGCGGATAATTGATTTTTTTATCCTGGAAACATTTTAAATAATAATATGATCCATTGACACATTTCACAAACTTCAAAAATTGGATTGGTCATATAATAAGACAACAAGGCCTCTTGCATGCCATAATGGAGGGTATGACCGAGGGGACAAACTCCAGGGGACGCCCACGCCGAGAGTACCTGGAGGACCTGTTGGTGCACGTGCGATGCCAGTCATATGTAGATCTTAAAAGAGCCGCACAAGACAGGGTAGAATAATAATAATAAACACTTTATTGGTAAAATAATAAACCAAAATTGGCGGACTTATTGCCTGGGGCAATTTTGGGGGAGAAGAATTGAGGGAATTGCTGCAAACCAATCTTAGGATTGAAACCAGAGTTTAGTGTTTTTTTGTGAACAAAGTCAGGTTACGTTCTGATGGTGAGTTCGTGTCGGCGAAAACAAGAGATTTTCTACAATACCGTACTGAGACGAGTGTTTATTAACGAATTGCGACAGTTCTACTGCATTATTTGACTTACTAAATTTATGAAAATATTGAACATCTTATGGGCCCTTCCCACTTTGCGAAGTAGTTAGTGTGATTGCAAACGCGATATTATTAGTACAAAATACATGTTGTCAGAACTACGATCTGCGAGTGAAGTGAACTTTTGACTCTCACTTACAAGAAGTGGAAGCTCACTTTTGACCTGCAATTTTAACGTTCGATTTGGACTTTTTTTTTTTTTTTTTTTTTAATAATTTTATTTGTATTAAAGTATAAAAACAATAATAATAAATCAATAAAAATAAACCGTTAACAATAGATAAAATATAAATACATATATACAAGAATACAAATAAAAATAATCCCAGACAGCACCAGGTGCTGGTATAAGGGATCGGGCTGTACTTTTTTGATATATTATAAACACTATTTTTGGACAAGCTAAGGTCACTCTCGCCTTTCCAAAATATACTTCTTGAGACGCTTCACAAACAGTGCTTCGCTCCCACAGCCCTTGACTTCTTCCGGCAAATCATTAAATATCAGGAGAGCAGAGTAAAGAAATCCATATCTGTTCCTATCAGTTCTTGGAACGTTCTCCACTCTATAGTGATTTCGCTGTCTCGTGCTGTACGCATGAACATCACTGTTTGATATTAATGCCATGTTTGATTTAATCTGTTTGTTTTTCAATTTATAAATCATTTTTGCTTTTTCAGATTGAATTAGTTCATCTAGATTATATACATTGGCCAGTGCGTAGACTTCTTTTGTTCTTGTAAGCCTGTTCAAATTGAAAACCACTTTGAGTGCTTTGTTCATAATTCGCTTAGTTAAATCTTTAGTTTGTATACTGCATTGAGACCATATCATCAGTCCGTATGAGATTCGTGGTAGTATAAGTGTGTTGTACAAAAGTTTCTTCGTTACAGTGTCAAACCACTCACTTCTTCTCATAACTCCAATAATGGGGGTTACACCATTCAACACAGACTTGATATGATCTTCCCAATTCAATTTGTCATCCAATAATAAGCCCAGATATTTAACAGAAGTCGCTTTCTGTATCTCAGTATTATTTATATTGACCTTGAGATCTATCATCTGTTTGTTTCTTTGCTTTAACAACATATATTTCGTTTTTTCAGTATTTATAGTCAAGGAATTACTATATAGCCAGGAAACAAATTTTTTAAGATCATTATTCATTGTTTTTATTCAACATATTCTTTTTCATAGCCACTGTATATCAAGACTGTATCATCCGCATATATAAAGTATTTAGCCTCCATTTGAGAATACCTTAAATTGTCTATATAAAGTAAATACAGAAGTGGACCCAGTATTGATCCTTGTGGTACACCGAACACGGTTTCTCCTTCATCGCTAACACATTTTTCACCATTTTTTGTTACAGACTTTCTATTACTCAAGTAACTCTTCACCAATTTATAAGCATTTCCTCTGAATCCCAAATTGTACAATGAGTGTAATAAGATTTTATGATCAACAGTATCGAAGGCTTTAGACAAGTCCACAAAAACAGGAACCACATATTTTCCCTGATCCATTTCATTGTTTATGTAGTTCATGACATCTATGTGCCGTCTGTGTATTACTTCCATTCTGAAAACCATATTGTTGCGGATCCAGACCATCAATTTTTTCAACATCTACTATATAAATTAAAGTCGGGTTAGTGCGAACACTTATAACTCGAGATCGGCTCAACAGAATCTTCTGATGTTTGATTTATTGGATTCTTCTCCGCTCCGGATAACAGAATAACTAATAAAATGTTTAAAAATGGATAAGAAATTATGTAAAATACAATATTTAAGTTTGTATGGAACGGTTATCTATGACGCGCCCACGCCTTTGCGGGTAGTTCCCTCTCATTCTCGCATACTCTCCTACAGTAGCCCATCCCACTTACTCCGTAGGATGTATTCGCGAGCGCATTTTTCTCAAGTTCTTCCCGCCAGAGCTTTGAATACGAATAAAATATGGATGTTTCAGAAATAGTTTAATGTTATTGTTTTGTTAGCTTAACTCAATCGAATTAATTTTGTATTGTTTTACGGGGGCGCAGTGCACATAATGTACATATTAACGGGCCACTTCGGGCTAGAACCACAAGACAACGTCTGTCGGGAAAGCTAGTACTTCATAAAACGAAGGTAAAGTACTTTTTCATATATTTTGCTAAAGGAACTCAAGATACTGATAGGTCGATAATTACTGGGTTCCCTCCTATCTCCCGACTTAAAAACAGGCACAATTGTTGCAACCTTAAGGCATTCCGGAAACATTCCTGTTTCAATACATTTATTGATGCATTCAGCAATTGGTTCCGAAACTATATCATTCAGATTCTTCAGATCTATTGATGATACACCATCTCCACCACAGGATGCACTATTTTTTAGATTTTTAATAACTGTTATAACTTCCATTTTATCAGTTGGTGCAATGAATATACTTTGAGATGGAGTTCGGCTATAAAAATTATTGCTATTCTTTCCATTCACAGTTTCTCGTAGTTTATCTGCAAGACTTTTTCCTATGGTACAAAAATATTGGTTAAGGACATTTGCAATGCATTGTTGGTCACTGGTGTCAATATTATTTGTCAGTATTTCTTTTATAGTATTGGGCTCTTTTCGGGTATTTTTTCCAAAGGATTCATTTATAATTCGCCAAAACTTCCTTTTATCTCCATTAGCATTTTGTATACTACTTTCAAAGTGTTGTTTTTTAGCCTTTTTTATTTCATTCCCAGCCTTTCTTTTTGCTTCCATGTACAATCTTTTCAAATTAATAGTCTTGTTAACCTTATATGAAGAATATATTTTATTTCTCTGCTCGATCAGTTGAACAATTTTAGGGGTAATCCAATTACTATCTTCACGAACCCTGCATCTCCTCACCACAGTAGATTCTATCTTAGCCTGCGAGATGATTTCAATTATCATCTCAAAGTTACTCAAATTTGGCAAGTTTTGCATCTTATCAGATACCAAACTTCTGAAACGTGCCTTATCAATACTTTTAATATTTACATATTGAAACTTTTTCTTCGGTTTTTGAACTTTAGTCACCGTAACATCTAATACTTTATGATCAAGTGTTGGCCAGTCAAGCAAATCAATATGAAAATCATTGGAATCATCATCACCAAGAACATGGTCAATTAGTGTGGCAGAATGATCCGCAACTCGTGTTGCATATATTTGATCCATTTTATTAATTATTTTATAATTGTTGGACTCAATGATCTTCTTATACGTGTACGTTGTGGTGGATTCCTGGTTCAATAAATCAATATTAATATCGCCCACCAAAATCATGTTTTCATGATTAGACAGCAATTCATCCATATGTTCAAGAAAATCCACAATGGATGTTGAACTCGGTGAACGATAGATAGCACATATTTTCTGTTTTCTTTTTTTCCCTAGTATCTCCACAACAATTGTATTATATTTTTCGGATTCATAAACCAGTCTAAAATCTAAATTATCTCGAACATATATAACAGTACCGCCACCTCTTTTATTTTCTTTTCTGCAGTTAAATATCGCATTATAATTTTTAAGTTCATAATATTTTGTTTCATTCTCTTGAAGCCACGTCTCACAAAATACCAAAATTTCATGGTTATTAAATTTATTCACCAAAATTTCAACATCATTCGTTTTGTTTCTTATACTTTTAATATTAGCATATAGTATTCTACTTACCACCTTAGCAATGGAAACAAGTATAGTTTGTGGTTTCTCGTGCCAGTCTATCATAATACATTCTTGTATTACATTGTTGACTGAATGCAGAGTGCGAACTTTCCTTACCTCGGACTTGACAATTTTCACATTTTTTTAAATCATGATTTTCATTACATTCTCTTGTATAATGCTCACCTGTACAATGAACACATTTTGTACTATTTCTACAAAATATCTGTACATGTCCGAAGCCCAAGCACTTGTAACACTGTACCAGAGGTGATTCGTCTTCAACATATATATTCTGGTATCCTATATAAACTTTACCAATTTCGGTGAGGATTTTCCATGTTTCTGGCTTAACTTGGCATACCATATTTGCGAGTAAGTTATTCCTGTGCCTTCGTTGGTATTTCACAACGAGTTTTTCATCAATGTTAATTTTTTTATTTTGCATGGCAAGTGCATCGTTCAATTCTTCCCCAGTTATACCCTTTATAACACCTTTGAATACAATGAGAGGATTTCTCTTATTTCTTTCCTCCACCAAGAGCTCATCGATCTTCCCCGCATGTGATTTTAAACTAAACATCTTCCCCGCATGTGACTTTCTACTAAACAATGTGGAAACGGCCCTTTATTTCGGAAGTAAGCTGGATCCGCACGTGTTATTTCTGTTAGGTAACTTCCTACGTAGTTAACCCTTAAATTAATGAGAAAGACGAAAAAAGGTATCGTCAAAATTTTTCACATCCTTTTGAGCGTTTATTCAGAGTGGGGGAGCTTATTATTATTCAAAGATTTTTTCAAGGCTATGCACCTACACAAGGGAGATCAACTTTCTTGATTTCTTCCACGTGTCTCAAGCATTACACGAATGATAAATTCCCTCTATTACTCACCATTTTACAAAAATACGCGTAATTTTGTACTGTATATAAAAAATAATACCCATCTATCATATATTATATTTGGCCAGAACATACAACAGTGTCAGATGCCTGTATAATTATCTAATAATGCCAAGAAAATGTAACATTCATCGTTTACGATAAGATGGCGTTAATTTCAGATTACATTTTTTTCAAATTCAAATTTATTAAATATAAAATTACATTCATACATAAAAGTATACAACGTGAATAATATCTTACAGTTAACTTACAGGTCATCCCCAGGCACAATTTTAATCAAAAAAAAATTTTTTTTACATTGTTGACTTTTATCAAATATTTACAAATAATTGTATTGTTTCACCAGTAGAAATGTACAGTTTTTGTCTAACTGCTCGCAAAAGTACAGATTTATTTAACTGGAAATCGGTTCATGCCAAAATTAAAATAAGTTCAGATACCTACCTATATGGAATATTGTGTTTTGTTTCAGTTGCAATGGAGCTTATGGCCCAAAACATTTTTATAATTAAAACCAATGTTAAAAATATGACAGACTCCTAAAAATATTATTATATTAAAAAAAACAGATATGAAAAATACTGTAGGAATTTAACAGGAAAGAAAGGTTAGGTACAATAGAAATATATCCTCATTACGGTTAACTATTAGAAAAAAAACGGAGCCCTTTTTTATCATTGCATCACGCATGAACGATTTGACGAATTTCGCTAAATCTTCTTTCGTTGTGTTTGCTATTGTCAGGAGAAGGATCTTATGAAATTAAGATAGTTGGACACAACCCTTTATATTTTAAAGATCTCGTTTGCTATTGAAATTTATAAAGAAAACACATTTTTGTCACCCGTTTTTATTAAAATTCGTAAAACAAGATTTCGGTAACAACAGCTAATCTACTCACAAGAAATAATATTAGGCATTAGAAAAAGATTATTGTGGAAATTGTTTTTTTTTATCTAAGGAATTAAGTATAGGTACTAAAAATGTCCATTTGACACATGCGTAACTTGAAAGAATTAATGGGAAAATGTGTGGCATTTTTTAACTGTCGCCTTCCATGCACAACAGAAATTAGGCGAGCCGTTTTTCTGTATGTATGTTGGTATTTATACTAAGCAAATCATTTTATATATTTACATTATTTATGAGGCAACATTATAAAGCGGTACAAACAACGTTAGTTAAATGATATAATCAGCGCGAAATTTAGTCTTAATCAAATATAATAATTGGTTAGTTCGTACGTAGCTCAGTGTTTTCTTTGAAACACTAATCTAACCACGCGAAATATTTTTCATACTAATTGTAACAAACCAATTTAATTAACTATATGAAATATTTTCATCCTTATATTAGTCTATAGAAATCTTCAATGTTTCCCTCGCATGGGCATGACCTGAGGCTGCACTCAATACGATGTGGCTCACCGTCTGTCCATCTGCTCCGCAGTCGCATTCAGGAGAATTCTGCCAATCACATTAAATAAAGTAGTCCGCACATCTTCCTTAAATTTTGTGTACTTACTGACAATTTTTATACCTACAATATATCTCATTTTTTGTTTGTTTGTTTGTACTTAATTAATTATGATGTGATGTAATAACCATACTATAAGCAATAAATTCTTATATAAGGAATGTAAGTCGATATTCGATAAGTCGAGTCGATAATTGTGACCGCGAAAATTATTTTTAGGTAGGTAAATATGTGATATTTGATCTGGAGTTTCTACATAAAATTGTTTCAATGGGAAAAAATGACAAATTATCCGCAATTATACGAAAATATAACAGTGGTTTATTATATGAAAATTGACCCTTGAATCTGTGCTCACTCAAAGTGGTCACAAAATCACTCTTTGACTCTTTCACAGTAAGCTGCTTAAAGAGGAAGATGGTTGGAACCACTAGGCTACCGACCACTTCAAATTGCTATTTATTTTATTAAACCGTCAGAGAGGTTTTGCTGCTAGTTAAACACTAAATATTAAGTAACTATCTTAATGTGTGTTTGTTTCAGTGCTTCTGATAAAGTAGAAAGATACAGCCTTCATGAATTCGTATGTATATAATTATTTATAGTATTGTAAGAAGGTAGGAGCTATATAGGTACTTTAACTGCTTTATTTTCTGGTATAATCGTCGACGCCTTCTGTAATCGTCTATATGGGCTCGTCCACGGAATGTTTAGTAAAATTTTAGACCCATCCCTTCTCCTTTAAATGAAATACACGTGATTTTTTCACAAAATCCCCTGCCCCCTTATTTGATATTACGTTCTTTTTCCTCAACCCTCCCCCCTTTGTCACACAAAAATGTTGAGATAATAATGTTGAATATTTTTATTGAATTCTACAAATTCAATCAATCAATCAATGCCCATTTCCCGTAGAAAATTTATTTAAGATTTCAATTGTTGTATGTCTTCTTGTTCTTCCTTAGCCTTCAGTTATCCACTGCTAGACATATGCCTCTGCCATGTTCTTCCATTCCTTCCTCTTCTTCTTCTTTGTCAGCCGTCCCTCCACTGCTGGATGTAGGCCTCTTCGAAAGTTTTCCACCTCTTTCTGTCCTGCGCAGTTTTCAACCAGTTTTTCCCTGCGACAGGAACCGGGAGCATTCCTTCCTATTTACTGCTATTTGCAGCTGGTTTTTCCCCCCCACAGCGGCTATGTCGTCAGACCATCTTTTTTTGAGGTCTTCCGGCGCCTCTCTTATTCTCCCAGGGTTTCCATTTCAAAATCTTTGGAGTCCATCTTGTGGGATCTTGTTTTGCAACATGTCCTGCGCATCATGGATCGCATAGCAAGACTGAAGTGGCAATGGGCAGAACATGTTTTGTATGTACCTACTTTTAATTATTTTCTTTTATACGACTATTATTAATTAAGCATTTTGATGATTTGATCTATAAATAGCTGGTAAGGGGTGGTAGGCTAGTTTTAAAAAAAATTGCAGAACGAAGGTAGGTAGGTACTTTATATGTGTATACGCATAACTATAAATTTTGAAAGATGATGCCATAAATTATTTTTAATGTATTTTTAATTATTTCTCATCACTAAATGTTATTGCTCATATTTTTTTTAATCGTGTTTTTTTACCGGCCTCGGTAGCCTAGTTGTACTGGCGTGGACTTCAGATCCGAGGTCCCGGGTTCGATTCCCGGTCAGGTAAGAGTGTTTTTTCACTTGAAATTTGTACCCGTCGTTGACCTTTCTCAGATTGGTTGACTGGAAAAAATTGTCTCAGGCAATAAGTTCGGCCGGCTATACTGACACCTTTGTATAGAAAAGTGGTAAATTATTATTATTTTTATAAATAACCGTACCAACTGTCATAGCATAAAATGATGAATTTACATAAATGAATCTACCTTCTAAAGTATTGTTAATTCTACCAGAAAATTGAAATAGGGTTTCTGAGCTTTTATCATTATTTGAAAAGCCAACCCCCGATTCACGTCCAAATGGAGTGATGTTAGAATCACCGTGAGTGGGGAAAAACAAATTGATGATGTGGAGTGATAGGTTGAGTTGGATATCCATCAGTCCAAATTTCCACCGCGTCAAGCCATTCGTCCATCACTCCAAACAGCAGGGTTATTCTCGTAGCGGTCTTATTACAATCTTATTGAGAAGATATCTTAAAGGGCGTCTCGGATAAGGATTGGACCGATCAGAGAGAAAGGGGGAGTGTCATGATCGTTCCACGATTGGCTACATCGTGTTGTAGACACTCCCTCTTTCTCTCTGATTGGTCCAATCCTTATCCGAGACGCCCTTTAAGATATCTTCTCAATAAGATGGACCACGACCACGACCACGTGATAACAAACAATGTTAATATATTTATGTAACATAAAAAAGGTGTTCTGAGAATTTATCAATGCACGTGTTTCCCTCGAAATCAAGAACGGCTGAACCGATTTAGTTAATTTTGTTTAAAAAGTATTCATTTTATCAAGTTTCTGTGTGCTATTGTTTATTTTATTCATTTTCATAAATTGTTGGATTTTCTGGTTTTAAAACGAGATTAATTTAAAGAAAATATACTTACCTACTGCTTATCAAAAGAGAAAATAAATAAAAACACAATGTGTGAATTTCTCAATTTCAAAAGTAAAATTGTTCCTATTTAAGAAAAAGAGGAAAATTTCCCAAAAATATTCGTATTTTTGTGAATTTTTTGTTTTTGTTTTATTCGTTACTAGCTGACCCGCCCGTCGAACTTCGACCTAACACAGTTATGAATTAAATACAGTTTGACATAAACTCCGAAATTAATTTATCTAATAATATTATATTGCATTAAGTAATAATTATTATACTTAATTCGGCTGTGGGATGAAGTTCGAATGACCATAAGTTTGCAATAAAAATAATTCCTCTATATATTATGTAGTTGCATAACTTTAAAAAATCCAAGAGATGGCGGTGCAGTAGGAAATAAGTCACATGTGAAGCGTGTTACATTATTATGTTGTTGGGTGAACAGACCCCATTTAGCCCGAATTTTACCGAATTATTAATGGTAAGATTCGCGTGTGTCTAAATAACACATTGTATATTTTATGGAAAGTGGTCTTAAACCAACTTTGCTTTTTATTAAGTTTCTAAAGAAACCAGTTGGGATCAAATCGGTTGGATGGTTTTCGAGTCAATAACACTGACATTGAAACATTTTATTGTCATTTTATAAATAGTAATATAAAATTATAACAATTCAAAAAGTGTCTCAGAAAATCGATCGATCATTTTATGTTTTATTTTGTACTTAACCATCATGATTAGTTTTACAACTTTATTGTTTTTAAGAGATTTTTTTTAAATTCTGAACTTGAAAATTAGAATGCGGGCGTACGTTCCCAAAAAAACATTAACTGGCTTCATTGAACGAGAGTAATTAGAGTATCAACGTAGGTAAGTACCTTTTTCTCCCCTCCCATCATTTCTCGAAGAGCAGGTGAAAAAAAAAAATACCCTGGCCATAATTGAGTTACTCGAATGAAAAATGACTTCTTACACAATTACGACACTTTTCTTATAATCAATATCTTCAAGTATAATAATGGTGTTTGGATAATGGTAAAAATGTCAAGCTTGTAATTTTTTATGAGAAAATACCTTTTTTTTTCCATTATTTATTTTTTTAAGGTTCATTCGAGTTCATTTCAATATTTTAGTTTGTTTTATTAAAAAAAAAATAAAGTTGCGAATATTTTTATTATCAATCATCAAAACTTGCGTGATCAACATAATATTTCTTGTCATTTGTTTTTATATGTTCCTACGAGTACCTACCTAAAAACCATTAGACAAAATTCTTGTCATTAAATTGTTTAATTAAGTAGTTCCACAACTAGTTATTGCAACAATTATGTACTTCAGTTGTACCTACAGGGTATATTGTATATAGATTTCTTAGACAAGTAGTGTTAAGCTTCTAACTCTAATTGAAAATGATAATTTACAATGTTGTTTGTTCAAGTAGAAATTAACTTTTTTTTTTATACACCACCTTTCAATTTTTTAAATAAAAATAGAACACGTTCTTAATTCAAACGGTCATATTGTCATGAATTTGTTTATAGAATAATATTAACTGTCTTTTACGTAAATGTATTTTGATTCGGTGTCATTTCTAATTACGTTTGAAATTTTCATCTCGCTTCATTGGACTTCCATTAGTCCATAGACGAAGAGACGTGTTTATATAAAACATAGATATTTCAGGTTGTTTAGGTTGATGGAGATCCATTAGCGAAAATTAAATTTTTCTTAGGTGTGTTAGGATAATAAAGAAAGTTAATCATTTGAAGACATGCATGCGGTTTGTCTATGGCAATCCCAATGTCAAAGTTTTTGTTTCTTCCTCGATTAAATGTATTTTGGGTGTTTACTGTTTATTCTATGAAGGTTTTTTGCCAGTGATAGAAGAACGTTTTTATTTGGACTTGTGTTAGTTTAAATAAAAGCCCAGTTCATTGTTTTTGCAACACGATTTCGGGCTGTGTTTTGATGCGTTTTGTGTTACATGTGTTAACACGAATCTGGACTCACTAAAAGTGAACACTTGTGTCGTGAAAGTAGAAGTGGTGGACACCGGGATTCGAATCCAAGACCTCCAGTAGATGTACGTACTGAGGCCTTTGTCTGATTCCACTGGACTACCAACCACTTTGATTAACTATCTCTTTTTCGTACTTCTTTGAATATTTTGTTTTCCTTATAAATACACGATTTTAATAAGAATTATTTCAAAACACCTTCCAAATCGTAATTGTTAGATAATCTTACCATAACAATTCGATAAAATTCAGGTTTGATGGAGTCTATTCATCCAACAACATATAGACAATAATGTAACACACTTCACATGTGACTTATTTCCTACTACACCGCCATCTCTTGGATTTTTTTAAAGTTATGCAACTATAGAGGAATTGTTTTTATCCCACAACCGAATCTAAAATAATAATTATTACATTATGCTATATATTATTATAAGTAAAATTGAATTCGTTTTTTATGTCATAAACTATGTATTTAATTCATGTAATAAATAAGTCAAAATTATTTTTTTTATTCTGGGTTAAGTCGAAGTTCGACAGGTGGGTCAGCTAGTAAAAGTATATATTTACAACCAAACCAATAAACAAACATAGCCATTGCTATGGCAATAATTAGGTACTAGAGCATGTTGTATTGCGCATGTGCCCAAAGAATAAATAAATAAGCAGATTATCCATTTATAGACACGTATATTACTTTTACCCTGAAGACGAGGATGACCCTCTCACACTGTGTTCCGCTCCTTCGAAGCAGAGCTGGCTGAAGGATTTGTACATGGTGTGGGAGGAGGTTATAAACATTGTGCAAGATTGAGCCCAATGGAGAGCTCTTGTTGCCTGCCCAGTGCCCATGTCCCTGAGTTGGGTGTAAAAGGGAGTATTGATTGATTGATAATACATTTTTTATAATGAACATTTTCAATGAATATTTTCCCTACGCCTATGTTGAACTTGGTTATTTTATCACGTGTTCAGTTTATTGTGTTTCAAAATAGTACCGGATTTTCTTTTAAGGAAGAATAAGATATTTCGATAAATCCTCGATACTCTATCTATGCTAAGTGACTGTATACCAATAATACAAGTACAAAAGAGGGATTTATAGATAGTATTTTTCGTTTAAAAACCCTTTCAGGATTACTGGAAGATCTCTTTTATTCAAGTTTATATTTTTTTCATCTGTAGGTCTTTTCAGCCATGTTGATGTTCTGTCCAATGTGGGAATCAAATTTTTCAATCTGTAGAATAAAAATTCATCTTCTTCTTTCTTTTGGGTTTGAATCCAAAGATTGGTCTGTCCCAAGCATTTTAATTCCCTCTCTCCACTCATCTCTGTCACACGCCATCCTCTTCATATCGCTACATCGCATGTCGCCGATCACCAGCTGTTCTATGTAGCTGATCCTAGGGCGACCTCTGTGGTTAGCGCCTTCTATCATGCCCTCGACGATGGTATTGAGCAGGCCCTGGTGCCTGATGTTGTGGCCTATCCGATTGGCTCTTTGTTGGGCAATCCTAATTAGGAGCTGTCTCGTTTCTCCGACCCTGTCCAATACCTCGTCATTGCTGATATGTTCTGTCCAGTGGATCCGCGCCATGCGTCTGTAGCACCACATCTAAAACGCCATTAGATGTCCCAAATCGCTCTGGCTGATTGTCCAAGTTTCGCAGCCATACAGCAGCACACTCCAGACAAGTGTCTTCACCAAATTTTTCCTTACTTGGATGTTGATGTTAGATGATTCAAATATTTTTGATTTTTTGTTAAAAGCAACTCTAGCCTGGTGGATTATGCTTCTAATATCCGCTGTTGAGCGTCCATTCTGGGTTATTCCACTGCCCAAATAGACGAATTCTTTCGCCTGTTTGACCGTGACTTTATCAAGAACAACGCTTGCAGTGATTTTTTCTCTTCCGGCAACCATGTATTTTGTCTTGTTTTTATTAATTTTCATATTGTATTCACGCTTCAAAATATTTTCCATTTTTCTAAGGGCCTCTTTAAGTTCTACATAAGTTATACATATTCTGTATAATTTTTTTCATCAAAGTTTTGAAAATACTGAATTTTATATAATGTATCAGAAACGGTTTAGATACAGTCCAGTTGTGATCTTATTCAAATCCTAGCCCTGTCATACACCATTTAACTATTTTATGCAATATATATTTTTCTGGCTGAGCTTCAAGCCTGGCTTAATATAACATAGAACGACATGTTTTTTGTCTGTTGATTTAATTATCATTTAAGTAGTTTTTGTACTAGTAGCTTTTTTAAAAATGTAGTTTTTTTAAGCACTGTCACGTGAACACCATATATATGTCCAAAGTTGTTCACACTGGCGTTAGAAGACATATCCCGTAAACTGGATTGGAATGATTATGGCATCAATATAGACGGAGAAAAATTGACAAACCTAAGGTTCGCAGATGACATCGTGCTCTTCGCCAACACAGAAGAAGAAATTATTACAATGTTGGCTGACCTCAAAAATGAATGCGGTAAAGTGGGATTAAAAATGAACATAAGTAAAACCAAGATCATGTCTAGTACAAATCTATCCCAACCGATTACAATTAGAGGTCAAAATACAACAAGGGTTAAGTCCTTTGTCTACCTGGGTCACACTGTTAAATTGGAAAGGGATAACATGGAAGCTGAACTGGAAAGACGGAGAGCTTTAGGATGGGCCGCATTTGGAAAGTTATCAAACGTCCTAAAATCTCGAAACTTCCCATCCATCTGAAGAATTCAAAAACATTCGATACATACGTACTTCCGGTGCTTTCCTATGGGTTCGAGACATCCGCTCTAACAAAAAGAATCATCCACAAACTTCGTGATAATCAAGGAGCGATGGAGAGAAGAATGTTGAATATTTTACTTAGGGACCGAAAAACTAATGTTTGGATAAGGGAAAAGACCAAGGTAACAGATGTGACTCAAAGAATCGCAGAGCAGAAGTGGAACTGGGCAGGTCATGTGGCGCGTATGTTTGTTAGACCTTTTCGCGAATAAACCCCCTGTATTTACTCATTAAAGAGAACAATAATAAGTGAATAAAAAAATAAGAGTATCTTAATCAAAAACTACTTCGCTTAAATTTGATGACAATTCTTTTGAAATTTCTCAATAGTTACTCCCAATTTAAACGCATAAAAAAAACTCCTTCGAACCGGATTTGAACCAGTGACCTATGGATTACAGTGTAAGCACATTCCTCTACAGTCCACCGCTCTACCAACTGAGCTATCGAAGGCACACGAAACACCTGTCTAATTTGACAATATAACTTAATTTCTGTAGTACAAAATTTAATTAAAGATAATGATATTAATATTGTAATCAACAATCATACATACGTACGTACGTTCGTACAATCTAATTATATCAATACTTAATGTGTTTGATTTATTTTTATTACTTTAATAATATTATCTCAGCTGTAACCTGTAACACTCCATTTATTTACTTTTATGTATGTTAAAACATATTCCTAATAATACATAACTATTTTTTTATCATTTACAAATACCTGATTATAGTCATCATTATATTATTGTGTTCAATTGTTTGGGCCGAAGATGCTTGGTGGTATTTATTCATTATATTAGAAATGAAAAAAAATAACTAGTCTCAATTTGTAATACCTACCATGTACGTGTTTATTTTAATTACAATTTAACAATTCCCAAAAGCTGCCCCTTTTTCCCCCGATGGAGATTTGATTTTAACTTGAGAAATTAAACAAAATACTAATAAAGTGATATTATGATTATAGGGTCAAACTAAATGACATTTTTACATAAGAGAACACAATATTATCATTATGTGCCAATGAGAATCTCATTGTTATGTGCCTACGTTTTCCCTTTTTTATGATTTGTTGATTTATATTCTTTTTCTTCTTTTGATTTTAGGCCCCATGGTAGGCCTTGAATAAGAAGAAGAAGGCCGCTTTCATGACACAAGCATTTGCTTAGTGTGAAAGATGTCAAAAGTGTGATTGTGTTCACTTCGATTGAGCACAGATTTGGTAGCCTTTTACCTGTCCCCTCATCATCAGCTAAATAGAGTATATTTTCTTGATCGTTGATATAATCACTAATCTTTCATCGCCTACTTATTAGTTCTTGTTTGTTATTGTTTCCATGGTGTCCAGTATCAACCATAAAAGAAAGTATACTCTGATTCTAGATTCGGCTCTATGTTCGTTTAGTGTAAACGCAACATAAATTTGTACAAGAATCCATAAAAATCAAAATTGTGGATCATCAGTTCACGTTTTATTAAGTACTAGAGGTCCGCCCCAGCTTCGCACGGGTAGATAGATACTTAAAAATAATCTAGTTTTCATACAGATCCCTAACTTTTTCAAAATATTTTATAGCATATGTTAATCTGGAATAATTGCATTGCAATGTATCGTGTCACGTCACTTTACCACCGTGACTACTTTGCGCGGAATTTCTACTAAACTTGACATGACTCCCCTCAGTCCCCTCCCCGCTCCCTTACGCACTCTGCATCGGATAAGTTGAGATGATAAGAGACTATGCTTTTTTTTCCAATACTCACATTTTTAAACTCGTGATAACTTTCGAATGGAATGTCCGAATTGAATAATTCAAAAAGTTATACAAACATATTGAAGCAGTCTTGAATATGAACTAATTTATTTTAATAAGGAGTAATACCAAGATAACAATAAAGAGCCTTTTCTAGAGGTGACATTTTATTGATTTTTTAAAAATAAAAAAACACTTATTGTGGCATAACTATAATAGTTAGACATATGCTGTCGCATACTTTTTGTAAATAATGATGTCTTCTACAAAATTGTAGTACATTGTTTTATTCTATCATCATTAGTTTTCACAGCGTTCGCGATAAAAAGAATATTTTAGGTAAATTTTTTACACCTTGGGTTACATTATTGAAGTTTTCGTAGGTTACCCAATTTTTTTTGGAAATTAAATATAGCCTATGTTCACCGCCGATATTGTAGCTTCCCAAAAGTGAAAGAATTTTTCAAATCGGTTCAGTAGTTTTGGAGCCTATTCGATGCAAGCAAACAAACAAACAAACAAAAAATCAAATCTTTCCTCTTTATATATTAGTATAGACTAACTGACCCGCCCCAGAATAAAAAAAATAATTTTGACTTATTACATGAATTAAATTCAGTTTATGACATAAAAACAATTAATTCAATTTAGCTAATAATTTATTGCAGTGTGTAATAATACTTGTTGTTTCGGATCTGGGATGAAGTTCGACGGGTCATAAATTTGTAGTAAAAACAATTCCTCTATAGTTGCGTAACCTTAAAAAATAATTCAACAGATGGCGGAGTAGTAGGAAACAAGTCACATATGAAGCGTGTTACGTTATTGTATATTATCTTGTTGAATGAAAGACTCCATTAAACCCAAATTTTACCGAATTACTATGGTAAGATACTTAAGATATTCTTTTATTTTAAGCAGTGGCTTCCTGCTTCTGATGTATTATTATCAGCTGAACCATATCTAGTGCTCCTTCCACTTTAATACCTTTAAGAATTGGATTAAGGAACTAACTCATATTTTTGACAGCGGACCCTTTCACATCCTTTTTTCATTCTCTAAATAACTCTGACACAACGCGTTATCGTTCAACGCAGTTTCGCATAACGTTAAAACGTTGAACACCATGTAGGTTTTTTACACATGCTTATGCATGTCGTGTTATTAATAATTTGTGGAGTTATCTAGTTGGGTGCATTACTAATTTTATTTTTATTTATCTATCAACTCTTTTCCCTAGGCTGACTTTGAGCACTTGGGGTCGTCAAAGTGTGTACATTCTTACAAATATTTTATCATAAAAAATTACAAAGATACTAAAAAAAAAGAAATAAAAATAAATCAACGAAAACAAAACATAATGATAATTCATAGGCGAGGCTGAAAAGTTTTCAAGGGTCCTTTCAGCCTCCTGTAAAGCCACGGCTAGACTATGGGCCATGCTGGCCAAATAGAGGCTCTGGCCCATCATGGGCAAATAATGTGGCCGCTCCACCAATGACCAACATCGCCAAATATTTGACATTGGCCGTTACTTGTTTACTTGTCGATCGAGTTCGCAAGTATTCACCAATATTGAAACAATGTTGACAGCTGTCATGTCTTCCATGTTGTTATTTTCATAGTGTTATGTAAATTTTTTTATAATCCTGATAAAATAATGGAAGTTGACAATGATAATATCATATTATGCCATTAATTGCAGCATCCTATACAGTTATACATGCGGCATCTGCTTTTCTGTTATTAAAAATAATGAAAAACGCAAACGGCAAAGACGGTGGTTGATGCTTTCTTTAAACCACTCGAGTATGTATGTAATGTACCCATGATTCTTGTTTTTTTTTATCAATATCTTTTATTTTCATTTATGTTATAGTCCAAATCAACCTGTAAGAGCTAGGTAAATATATACCTATTGCAAAACAATAAACATCAATAAAAATTGAAGGTTAGGTTTAATAAAATTATGAATGTTTTTATTGTGAATTGGAAAAAAATATAATAATAAAAATATATATTATATTATATATATTATATTTAATATAAATATAATATAATATATTATATTTATATTAAATAATAAAATTTCCTTTTTGCCCAGGGAGATAAACTCTCTTGAAATTCCCCACTCAGATAGGAGTATACAGTGAATAATTGGAGATTAGAATGTAAAATGATGAATAAAAGCAAGAATTAATCAATAAATCAGTGATAGAAACATTGTGTAGCAGTCTAGCGTCGTGCCAGCTGTCAGAGTGTAGCCAATAGTGTAGGGCCAATAGTGAAGCCAGGTGTACAAGTATATTTGCCAAATGTTGCTACTTGCCAATGCTTGGCCAGATCCACTATTTGGCCATCCTGGACCAGCATGGGCCATAGTGTAGCCGTAGCTTAAGCAATTAAGTCATATAGAGGACATGTAAGAGAAATAATTATACCAATCTTCCACAGACATGCGAGATGCATTTAAATTAAATGGTTATAAGACGGCCCCAGGCCAGTTCACCGTTGTTAAATTGACAGTTGTTTAGAAAATGTACAAAGTCCAAAAATGAGATAAATAATAATAATATTTCAAGAAATTCTACAATGATTGTATCATATAATGTACCCAGCCCATAATGTTTGTCATAGGCAACTTGGAAGGAAAAAAGATGGAAGAAAGTAACTGATGTAAGGAACGTGACAAGAAGTTAGGGTTAAGATATAGGTGATTCGAAGTTTAGCAAGTTATCAGATATTAACAAATTTTTGCTACTTTATCTCACAATGCTTAACGATGGATCAGCAGAACAAACGAAAGCTGGGTATAAACTCCACTAGCGCCTGTCCCAGCGCCTGAATTTACTCAATCTGATGGCGAATCAGTTCATATCAAGCCTTAGAATTTTAAATTGCTTGTTTATAACGAATTAAAATTGATATATATTACATAAGTCTTTTGTTCATTGAAATTTGTCCAATTTCTATTTTACAAGCAAATTGAAGTTATTATTAGAACATTGTCATGGATTCCAAAGCAATCCCCATATCCGGAAGAGAAGTTGTAAAAAGGAACAGATTTTTAATGTCTTTTCCGTCTATAAAACATTCTATGTTCTGTACCTTATGACCAGATCTCTAATAATAATATTTTAATATCTTTGTATACTCCGAATGTAATTTTATTACTTTCGGTACGACTTTGACTTCATAGTTGCAATATCGTAAACTGTTTGGATAGTAATCAGTTTGTGGAGAATAAAATAATATTATTAGGTACTTACCAAACCTTAAGAGACGGTTTTGTCATTCATAAAGCAAAGTGCTTATAGAAAAACAGAGAAGGATATTAATTTTCTCATATTAACAAATAGTTGTGAATTATCGAACCCTTTATAGGGCAGTATGCATGGTCAGAAAATTTTGAAGTTTTTTTCAAAATTTCTGCAAAGGAACATTAAAATGAGGTTAAAAGAAGTAACAACAAATTTATAAGTATTATATTTATTTAAAAAAATGGGTGGTAAACCGTTTTACCAGTGTGCATTACCATGTTGGTAAATCGTTAAATGTTTACTGGTAAGCATGTTTACTGGTAAGCATACTTACCACTTTTTATATGTATTTATTATTCTCAGTAGGAGTCTATGGACAGACTGATTTTATTTTAAATAACAACTTAGCGACACCATATTTTACAGTAAAATTCTATATGTGGTCGTAATCAAACATTTATTTATACTAATTAACAAAAAAACAAGAGGAATTTATTTAATTTTATATTAAAATAATGCAGGGAAACATACTCGAGAAATGTCAAAAAGTGCGCAATTGTACCCAAATTTTATCAAGCTATAATTCTATAAAATATGTATATTTCGCTATTGGTAATAAATAATAATAAAGAAACAAGTGTAAATTATAAAATGTTTCCTTTAGAAAATAAAAATAAAACCAACAACTATTTGTTTTTAATAAAATTCTGGAGCTCGAAAAACAACACAACACTGACGTTCAAAGGATGCTGGTAAAACGGTTTACCACTTAAAATCAAAAACTGTTTTAACGGCGCATAATCGAATGTTCTAGAAAAGCGGTATGTAGTATTACCAGTAAACGTTTGTAGATAATGTAGAAACCATAAGAATCGTTTTCTATACATATTTGCTTTAAAAATGGTCCTTAACACCAAGTGGTAAATTAGTTTACCAGAAAACGTTAAAGGGTTAAAAAAATACAGTAAAATTGTGGTTTTGACCTGTTCGATCTCTTGTGACTTCAACTTTTAACACAGTCTTTATCTTTCCAATCCAATACTTCCTTTTTGAAACCTCTATGCTACAATTATACGCTTGTTGCAAGCGCCAACACCACCACAAGCTCCAAGCCTTCACAAACGCTTGAACGCCGTTTACGCGTTGGCGTGCGCGTCGGAATTTTCATACATTTGCCGCAAATTCCTTTGATCTGTGTAAAAACCGACGCGTTGCCAAGCTCACACGCGGCAAGGCAAACACCGAGCTTACACGTTGGTGTTTGTGGTGGTTTGCCAAACCGTGGCAAGCGTGTAAATGCAGCATGCTTATGAACATAGAGAAGTAACAAGAGTTCTCCATTGAGCTCAATATTGCGCGGCTTTCAATGACCCCTCCCAAACCATGTACAAATTCCTCAGCTCTTCTCCGAAGTTTGCTTGCTTTCTCTTTACGAGTTATTAACTATTGAATATCTAGAAAAAGACAAAATATACCAGATAATATTTCAACAAAAACGATAATTTCTAGTTCAATAAACACAAATGTTGGTATCTGAAGCATTCGATGTAAACATAAAAATAATATGTTAATATTATTATTAAATAGTACGGTGATGTCGATAGCGAATAGCGCATTCAACAACCAATAACTAAGTTATTATTCCTCCGGGTACAAGATATTATTATTGGGCATAAGTTGGGTATCCATATAATGAGTTGGGTATTCGGTGGTACGACTTGCCAAATACAACCATAAGATACTTAACAGGTCAAATTCTCGTCACCTCTACCATAAAGTTCAGCCAGCTGACCTGACTAGGCCATGTGCTAAGGAAGCATACAGAAGACATTACAAACTGCGAGTAACATGGTGTCATTGCAAGGACTCGTGGAAATCATAATATGCTGTATGAACCTGAGAAGGACCTAAAGCTATTAGGAATTGTTGGAGAAAGGGTGAATTAGAGATATTTGCTGACGGTTGGAGTGAAACGGAAGTACCTACTTCCACCAATAAATGTAATATAAACCACCTGGTTTATATTAAACTAAAATATATTATTTATAAATCATCTTCATATCGTGACTTTACCAGTCTAAAGTATCGTGCGTTCCTGAAAATGCCACTCCAACGACATCTACTCCATTATTGTCCACCTAATAATTTTAGCTTTGATCTGGTCCAGTCATCGCTCCTCTGTTATCATTTTCCTTGCTTTTACCTACCATTATCAAGATTTCAAAGCTATTGTAGTCCTGCCTAGCGATGTAGCTGAAGATTCGGAGAACCCATCCGATGTTCAAGTATTTTAATAATCCCTTATGTATATGATTTAGTCTTTGAATTTGAGCGGGACAAATTCGTAAAAAAGGTAGAAGTAGCCAGTGTTTTAAATATGGAACAAAAATAACAGATTCCATAGCTCGACGTACCGTAACTTCGTAGTTTGCCTGTATTGTTCAACCGTTCCGATAGTTGCGGAGCATTTTTGCACACAGATCACGTGAATTATGATGATACGGGTCGTAGAACAGAATCAAATCAATGTTGGTAGTACCGTGTTTCGTGTTGTATGAGCGCCGAAACACACTTTCCATACTAAATAATATGATAAAAAAATGTTAAATCAACATAAATTTATATATTTTTTTCTTTTCGTCTCGTATTTGTAAGTTTGTTCTTGGCTTTTAAAGTATTGGCAAATACCTACCTATATTTTGAAAATTTTATATCATGTAATATGTATAGATTCTTTCGCCGGCATTCACAATCAACCTTATCGTCAAGAGTGCAGCGCTGCATAGCTGATCAGCAGGGGGCTTACCTACCCTTCATTTCAATAACAATACCGATACAATTTCTACTTAATTACGATGTCATTATCACACTTAGATTTTGTTTGTTATTAGTTTCATGTACTTAGGTATATTTTCAATATATGGTATTGATTTACGAAAAATGAATAAATATGGATTTAAACAATTATTTAAAGTATCTTTTTAAAGTATTTATTTATTTCCATTTTATTTATTTTATTTTCCATTAGCAATTACACTTAACAAACAGGTTACATATATAATTGTTGGAATTTACTGCCCCACTAGACAACGTCTGTTATGGGGCAATACTACTTCAAATCAAATCATGTAACCATAACCAATCATCTAAAGTATTGACAGTCGACATTGATATCGGGATTCAGTTTCAAGAGTAGCTCTTAAAATTCTGTCCTAATTTCAATGTTTTCCTTTTAATTTATTATTATTTACATAATATTATGGCGTTAATACCTTTTACAAGTTTTTTTTTTTTTTTTTTTTTTTTTTTTTTTTTTTTTTTTTGATCGATCGTTTTTGAAAAGTATTGTCGTACTGCCAGCAAAAGTACAAAAGTAAACATTTTCGTGTTTATGTAACAACTAATAATGACTGTAGGTACCTAACAACTCATTACTGATGTTCGATTTTTTAAATGGAATAAACCACTACGAGCTTACGACCGTCTTCTACTGTTATTTCGAAGGTTGGCTTAGGATGATCACTTTACGTTAACAACGTTCGCCATTAGGTGGTAATGTTTAAATCTCCGAAACTCCTAATCATGAGAATTTTCGTGTTGTAAATAATATTACCTACCGTTTATCGAAAAAAATCCAAAGATACCTGAATATTCTCAAATATTACTGTCCGTACGTTGGAAATTGGCATAGATCACTCTATCGAGAAAGCGGATAGCGACATCGGAAGGAGGAAGAAAAACGTTACAACACGGTAATAGGTATTATTACCAATCCAAATCCAAACTCCCTTTAGACCCCACTTAGGGGCATAGGGAGGCAACAAGAGCTCTCTCAACGTTTTTTTCAAAAGCTTGCGCAACGTTAATGACCTCCTCCCACACCATGTCCAGATTCCTCAGCTCTGCCTCGAAGGAGCGGAACACAGTATGAGAGGGTCTTCCTCGTCTCCGGGACCCTGATGGGAGGAAAAACAGCGCTCTCCTCGGCCAACTGTCATTCGGCATCCTTAACACATGTCCCAGCCAAGTCCATTTCCTCCACATAATAGTAGAGGTGATGGGCTCACGCTGGGTGCGCCGGCGTATAGCGTCGTTCGTGATGCCTCGTGGTACCATCTTATACCCAAAATTCTCCTGAGGCACTTCGTTTCGAATGCAGATACTTTTTGTGCCTGGGCCAGAGTCAGGTGCCAGGACTCACACCCATACAGGAGAATGGGGTATTATTAACGGCACGTTAATAAGTATTTTTCAATAAAAAATGATGATTTTTTCCATTTTCGTTGCATGTACATATACATTTATACTTTTCATGTTTTTTAGATTGACATTGCATCAGAATCGCGAGATGTAAATGCAGAGAAAGGCTCCTGGCCGGCAGTATTGTCATATACTAATAATTGATGCCATATAAGTATACCAAACTGACGCCGCCTCAAGCCTCTATAGTGGTTTTTATTTCGTTAACCGGTTCTTAGACATACATTAAGTAATATAATAATTAATATCGATAGTTTATTATTTATTCGTTGCTCTTTTAAATTGTTTAATAGAAATAGATGCACGTGGCGTCAGTAAAAACAAAAAATCACAAAAAAATAAAACTCAGCATTATTACCTTTCTTCGAAAACTCGTTCTTTTGTTTTACGAAATGAAAGGCTAAATAAATATTTTAAGAGCAAGCGGCATTATAATAGATTTACATGATGTTTGATGTAAATGCAGCCTTTGTTGTTGTTTTTTCTACCGCTTAAATTTATTGTTTCAAGTTTTCAGGGTCAAAAGATTATCATAATACTTGAAACGATTTGCTTATAAAAATAATCAACAGAGTGAAACTAGCAGACGGCTCCTTGAAACAGTTTCTTAGGTACATATTACATTTATTTTATTTCAATTGATTCTTAGATTAAAAAAGAAAGTTTGTTGCCATTTTTCATTCCCTTTTCAAAATCATTCTTCCAAGCTCCCGGCACAAATCTATTCGAAATAAATACACTGAAAACACTTACAATATTTTTCATGAACTGCTCTCTCAATGGAGGAATATTTTTAATGATAACAGTGATTTTTTTTTGGATAAATGAATCTCTACTTACTCAAAGTGAACAGTCACAGTAAGCTACTAATATGTATGTTGTGTCGTGAAAGAGAAAAGTGGTCGGCTTTACTATCCCAAACGAAATTTATCAACCTCTACCAGGTGACATGGGACAGTGGCAAATATAAAAGGTTTTTAACCCAAGTCAACAGTGGTTGTCAGCCCTTTTGTACGAGATTTGATAGATTCAGTATCCGTTGGGGTCATAAGCATTGCGCAAGATCGAGCGCAATGGAGAGCTCTTGTTGCCTCCCTATGCTCCTAAGTGGAGTTCAAAGGGAGATTTGATTGATTGATTGATATTAATGCAAAATTATTACTTTCTTCTATCTTGATTAGGAAATTTTATCGATTTACTTGATAAAAGTAACCTATACGGGTGTAAAGTCGATGTATAGAGACATCTACAGCCGCGCTCCACGAAGCTATCTGACACTTTAAATCCCATACAAATTCCCATACTAACGAAATTGGGTTTTCCGTTTAATTTTTTTAACCATAAACGACGTTTATAATATGTTTTTGCCCCTGTTTGTTTTCAGTACAATGATTAGCAATAATCCAATGTTTTTTTTTTGTTTCTCTAAGAAACAATTTTTTTCTGGAACTAATTCCATACAAAATGTTTGGCTAATTCCATACAAAATGTATGGAAGAGTGGAGCACAAAGCTGTCAAATGACGTCACACTTTACACACGTATTGAAAATTATTTTAATCTGCCAATATTTTTTTTACTTAGAAAATCTACAGTTAAACTATTATTTCAGATCATTAGCGCAAAAAAAAACGTCAATCACATCACAGATAAAAGAAGTTAAGGTCAAAAATAAATGCTATAAAAAAACTAATAAACCACTTATGCTAGTTCTCTCTTCATCTTGCTTGACTCGCTTCGATTTCAGCTGATACAGACGCAACAATGCACATTAGTTAAAATTTACGGTAGATACTTTAATAACAACATAAATATTCCAATAATGTGAGCATTATGGGCTTTTGCGATATTTTCACCAAGTCTCTTACAAGAATAACCCAATCTTTTCTTGCTCTTACACTTAGTTCATTTTGAAGTCGACTTTTTTATACTCTTTATTCAATAAAATAATAAAGATTTAATATATGAACTAATCTCAATTATAGTCTAATCTGCTCTTTTAACTCGATCCAGTTGAAATAAACTGTTTAAACAAAAATATAACATCGTATGGATGTATCTTTTTTTTATATATATAAAGCAATCCACCCAATGTCGAGTGATTTGTTATATGGATGTATCAAAATAATATTTATGTTGCTTATATCACTTGTCTTTTCGTAGTATGATCGGAACCTGAAAGTTTTAAAAATGTTACTGTTACTTTCTATTTTGGGTTTTATCTACTCTAATAATCACATTCATTTTGTAAATCGCCTAAGCAGTGTAATCCGTCAAGAGCTTGGATTGACTCATGTAATTAGGAAAATGTATCTTGGATTTTTTTTCTTTTATCTTGCTTCAAGCAGTATGAACTAAAAATTAATACATAGACAATAAAATAAAAGTAAAGTTAATAGAAATTAACATTTATCCAATAAGTAAAAAAAAACTCCTTCGAACCGGATTTGAACCAGTGACCTATGGATTACAGTGTAAGCACATTCCTCTACAGTCCACCGCTCTACCAACTGAGCTATCGAAGGTGATGTGTTGCCTTCCGTAATGATTGTATATAAACAGTTGTGAAGTGAAAATTTAAATCATTATTTGCATGATAATGAATAAACCAAGTTACGTACCTACCTATTAATTCATTGTTACAATTATTATTTATAACATCATACCGCATGATTATATTAGAATGGAATGTGTAGTAAATGTTAGTGTAGTGTCTAGAATAAAGTTGTGTGGTTCGGGCATGTTGAGAGAATAAATGAAGAAAGAACGACAAAAAAGATCTTTAAGTATGAAAGAATGGGTTATCGATCCCGTCTTAAAGAAGGGCTAAGTCAGGAGTAAAAGGAATAGGAGACTATGTAAGCGCAACGTTATGCTTTCGAACGAAGGGAAAGAGGTTTGTCTGGATATGAATGAATGGATGTCCGTAGGTACTCTAGGCCTACCTCCTCCGGGATACGGCGTCATGGGTAAAAAAAGTTGGATGATTTTTTTATTAAATTTATTAGTAGCTTACTGTGAAAGAAGAATATGTAACAACTAATGACTCTAAAAATTCATTACTGATGTTCGATTTTTGAATGGAACAAACCACCACGGGCTTACGACCGTCTTCTACTGTTGTTTCGAAGGCTGGCTTAGTGTGATCACTTTACGTTAACAACGTTCGCCATTAGGTGGTAATGTTTGAGTCTCCGAAACTCCTAATCATGAGAATTCTCGACATGCTCAACATGTCGAAAAATCTCATGTATGCAATAAATAGAGTCATTAGTTGTCAGATAATTCTTTATGATTTTTTTATGTCTATTTCGTTAAAATTAGCACTCGAGTCTTATATTCATATCCAAAATTTTACACATGATTCATATATTTTGTGCAAATCGACGTTACAATCATCATACATTCATTTAGCTTTTTTTTTTACCCATCACGCTGTGTCCCGTGAGGAGTAGGCGGAGAGAACGTATCTCCACTCTTTTCTATCCAAGCGCTCTTCTTTCGCTTCTTCCACCGACATACCATTATTTCTCATACAACCTCTCCTATATCTTTCTCTTCTGACCTGGCCTTCCTTGAGGACGGAACCGATGTGTTCGATCCACGTCATTCTCAGTCGGCTACGCCTTCTCACACCTTTTTTTTCAGTCTTATCAATTTTCTTCGTCATTCTGTTTGCATCCATTCTTTTTACAATCCACATGCCTAAACCATCTCAACTAATTGAATTTCATCTTTGTCACAACACTAACTTCCACTCCACATTCCTTCCTAATATTCTCATTACTTTCCATACCCACAGAGTCTTTACACATATTTTTCGTAGAGCTTCCATATCTACAGTATTTATACAACATTCTTCTTTTTCATTTGAAATGCAATTTTATTAAAATTTGTATTTAAGCTATGCTTTAAAACAAGTCAAGTGTAAAACTAGTTACATAACATATACTATTTTGATGTTTAAGATAGATAAACATACCAAAGGTTCAAAATGTTAGCTCATGATCATTAGTTTCTATTACGGTATATATTTTTCGCCACCCAAACGGGCCCGATTGTTTCATTATTTTGTTGGACGCCAATAAATTCACCACTCAATTGTTTCATTTTGTTTTGTTCACTGCCGATTGATTTGGTAATTTATTTGGGAATAACACCCAAACATTTATTTTACAAAAAAGGTTCATTGATTCTTTAAGTACAGCATTGTACAAAACATGCTGCCATATTTTCCACTATACAACTTGGACTTAAAATTTTTGGACTAAAGACTATGTAGCGTACGTTTTTCTCAATGTAGATTGCTGAATCGATCTATCGCCTACAATTTTCGGCTTTCGGAAACTGAAACCAAAATGAAGGCTTCCTTTGGCGAGGTCTACTTTTTATATAATGCTTTGAATATTGTGTTATCCTGACTTGTAATAACAGCAGGGTAATTAACGAAAACGTTTAAATTTAGAAATAGTTTATATTTTGAGACTTAAGGGTGCGTTTTTTGCACTTTTACCTTATCGATTTCACTTAATAATTCCGCGAGTCCCTTACATACGAAACTGAAATTGCTGTTTTACTGTAGATAATGAATTTTCATAAAATAGTTTAGCTGGTTTAAGATGTTTAAAAAACACTCTTTTTTTGAGTATTTTTTTTTTCTGGAACTCTTCTTAAATTTTTTCTCGATCCATAACTCAACAAATTTATATTTATTTATAGTATGGTCATCACATGCTCACAGATAGAAATATGTTATAGAAATCAGTTCTGTTGTAATGGCTTGCAGTTTCTTGTACCAATGATCAATATCTTCTTTGTCTTCTCTGAAATTTGTAGAAAAAAAAATATAATAAATTTATAAAACAAATTTATAGAAACGTAAGATGCAGAGAAATGCGAAGATTACTCTTAATGATAATTGGATTTTGTCTCATTTACTTACCTAAAAAATATTTCTTATCAGCTTTATTAAGACTCTTAGGTTTAAATTTAGTTCGAAATTAACTTAATAACCATGCAAAAAGTACCTATAGCTATAAAAAACAAGTGTTTTATCAGTGTCATTGTATGGAGAGAACAGTTGAATAATTGAACCATCAAAATCTACCTAAATAGTATGACAGCTGTTAGACTATTTTTAGGTAGGTACGCGTGGCACCTAGAAACAGTAGCCCTAGTATAAGTTTTCGATGATCGAATATCAAAACGATCATCGAAAAAGTTTAGAAAAATGTTCATACTAAAATGATCGAATGGTTCGATCGTTTGATTTAAGAACACTAATTGCACGCTAATAAGCGCTTATTTGCGTGCAATTAGCTTTCGATAAAACACGTACTAGCCCCACAGAACCGTATAGTACCTACTATCTTGGGGAGGGCGGGACAAAATCAACTAACATTCTTTGCAATACAAGGTCGTGGACCGGAATCCAAGACGTCGGAGAACTGAATCATGCAGCTATAGACAGGGAGGCCTTTGCTCAAATGATAGCCAACCTCGTGGCGACGTATTGGGCCACTTCAAGAAGGCAGATCCTAGATTGTCTCACCAAAGCGACCTATCCAAATACCTTCTCAAATGTGTCTAAAAGCTCTCGTACTAAAACCATGTATTGTATGGAGATAACATAACCTGCCATCCCTGCATTGCATTTGATGTATTGTAGATGGCAGATGTTGTTTTATTGGAAGTTACCTAGTTGGAATCGCTCGCCGCTTTAGTCAAAAACAAAAAATCAGAGAATTTGCCTCGAGAGCACAATCAGACAAAGTATGGCTCTCCGCTCCACATGGTGAACATTAATCATGAACAAAATGAAGAGCACAAACCAAAAAGAGCTTCAAACTAATACTCAATGAAGAAAAACCGCAAACGGCATATTATCGCAAAAAATTGTGAGCTGTCTAATTTGATGAAAAAATCGAAAACAGACGTGTGTTATGATGGGGCTTTTAGATAATAAAATCTTAGACAGACGTTCATTGTGTCGAATGCTGTTGTGGACTTGCATAGGATCGAAAGAAAAGAGCAATAATAATTATGGTCAACAACCTCCAATAGAGTTGGCAAAGGAAATAGTAAGAAAACTTCAACATAATACACCAAAATCATTATAAATTTTATTAAACGACTACTTCAATCAGAAGCTTTATCATTTCTTCAATTTTAAAATGGCCAGTCTGTCAGTTTTACACGGTGTCGTTTAAAATGGAATCGATATACAGGTAATTGTCCAACAAAGGGAATCAACCATAAAATATACAGTGAGTTTGTTGTACTACAATAAGACGAATAAAATAGACCGTTAGTCCTAAGCTGTCTCTTCGTATTAAAGGAGGTCTGCTGTCAAGACAAATTCCACGTAACTATTATTGCTTTATGCATTTTTCCGTTCAATGCCAATAATATTATTTTCTCTTCATCGCTTTCTGAACCATTTCACAAAATCTTCAGCTTAACACATTTGAAGTAATCCTGATACTATGTCTAAACTAAAGTAGGTATTTGCCATCTATTTCTCTTATTATGATAAAATAAAATAATAAAATCGGCTCGGCACGGATGTCATTCTATAATAAAAGATCTTTCTAAAAAAATTATCTCTATCCTAAATGTTAGAAAACGTTGTACAGGTACACACCTAGATTGAATGTATGAAACGTACAAAATGGAAACAAACTATTCTTTTCCACTGCTTATAGAACGTAAAATATTTTCCTTTTCCACATATTGGGGGTTGACAGGACAGGAAAAAAAGTAATCTTTTCACTTCTTATAGGATGAAAAGTACTATTTTACATGTTGGACGAAATCTACTCTCTTTCCTACATTCGATAGGTACGACGATAAAGATAAGTAGTCTTCTTTTATACTTCTATTTAACAGGATGTAAAGTACTCTTCTTTTCCTCTGTATATGGTATGACCTATGCTTATTCTGTCTGATTTTTATCTCCTGGTACCTTGAGGTCCATTGTCCAGTTATCCTTCTCTTGTTCGATGATGCTTGGATATTTTCTAGGAGACAGGTTTGGGAAACAATAAGCAAATTCTAACAGAACGTTTAACCCGTGCTATCTTAAATAAAACTTTATTGTTCAAAAGTACAGTGTGGCGACAGTAAAAAACATTTGGACAGTCGAAAGGGCGGACTTATCCCGAAGGATCTCTGCCAGCCAACCCAGAATGTATCTTCTTAATAGAACTTTCTATGCTGGGAGTCAGTCTCAGGGATAGAATTCGAAATGAGACTATCGATCCTAAGCAACGGGATTGATGCCATTTTGAATATCAACCAAAATTTTGACATCAAATTTCTCAAGGATTGAGTTGGATTTGCTTTTATTGTAGTATAAAAATAAATAGCCCTAAATAATATTAATATTACTACATTCATAGTTCATTTTATTCCAATATTGGATCGATGCGAGTTTGCTTCTATACCCTTCATATATGAGGGTCAGTTGAGAGCTATGTATACCTTGGCCATACAATAAAGCTAGGAAGAGAAAATCGAGAAGCGAAAATAGATAGAAGGCGAGGTCTGGCATGGGCAGCATTCGGTAAACTGTCCTATATCCTGAAGTCACCAAATAATTTCAATTACTTTAAGAGAAAACTCTTTGATGCATGTATTCTCCCTGTGCTCACCTATGGCTGTGAAACGTTTGTGTTCACTCAAAGGATATTAAATAAACTAGCTGTAACACAACGAGCTATGGAGAGGAGGATACTAAGTATCTCATTGAGTGATAGGAAGACTAACACATGGATAAGACAGAAAACAGGAGTCACCGATGTGGTTCAGAAGGTCGCAAAACAAAAGTGGAGTTGGGCTGGTCATGTGGCCAGAGTAACCGACACCAGATGGACCAAGAAAGTTCTTGAGTGGCGTCCGAGAACCGGGAGGAGAAGTGTTGGCAGGCCTCAGGCGAGGTGGTGTGACGACATTCGACGGATTGCCGGGAGTGGGTGGATGCGGCTGGAGAGGGCTGAAGAAAGAAAGAAAGATGAGGACCAGAACAGGTGTGCAGGACATTGTCGAAAGAGTTGCCACATTAAAATGGCGCCGGGCTGCTCATATTGCCCGAAGCCCAAACGACAAATAGATGAAACATATATTTTGCTGGCGCTCTAGAAAATCCCAGAGAAACCCCGGACGACCCCAACTTCGATGAAGAGATGATCTGGTGAGGTTTGCGGGTGAGACATGAATGCAGAAGGCG
This sequence comes from Mystacides longicornis, assembly GCA_963576905.1. NCBI lineage: Eukaryota > Metazoa > Arthropoda > Insecta > Trichoptera > Leptoceridae > Mystacides > Mystacides longicornis. The sequence goes on along the minus strand of OY756432.1, from coordinate 24,240,238 downwards.
AAGGATAGACGGGAATGGAAGAACATGGAAGAGGCCTAAATGAACGTTCAAGGTTGAGAAAAAGAGAATCTTCATAATAACCTACACCATCGAAATCTGTGATTTTAAATTGCTAAACTTTCGTGATCTTAACTCCAAACTAAGATCGTAGATGACGTTATTCGATGACTCCCCTCTTCAAATTCAAATCCTGCTTTTTTTTTTTGAAAATAGTAACATAAAATGTTTTTCAATGTCACATTTTGTGCTACTACTTTTTGTCGTTCTAATATTATGTTGGTGTACCTTTTTTTAAGTCTTGTCGTGTCGTTTGAAATGACAAATTATAAGGGCACACTCGCACTACCTCATGTTAATAATAATATGAAAGCTTACGTAACAGCGTGTTGACGGACGTGATCCCCTGTTGTAGGTAGACGTCGTCGGCGTCGGAACGTTGGAGAGATTTAGAACGAAGCATTGTTCATTTTTGACGGGTACTGTTTATAAAACAATATTCCGTAAAGTGTTGCTGAACAAATATCTTTTTAAAAGACTTTCATTGAATTTATTTAGATAATAAAAAGACTTTCATTGAATTTATTTAGATAATAAAAAGACTTTCATTGAATTTATTTAGATAATAAAAGTCATGTCTCAGGTTTTTTTAGTGTAAGTTTGTTCATCAATTTCTAAAAACACGAAACAGCCCTTATGTAGAACCCTGTTTCGACAACTTCTGACATATGGTTCAGAATGTTGGACTAAAGGTACATAAGTTATACAGCTTTTATACCACCACCGCACTTTGCTATGCATTATTCGTTATGCGCGTTATAAGTGTGGAGAGCTTATTCGGAAATATTTGCTACTAGCTGACCCGCCCGTCGAACTTCAACATAATCCAGAATAAAAAAATAATTTTGACTTATTGCATGAATTAAATACAGTTTATGATATAAGAACTGAATCTGATTTGGCTAATAATTTATTTCATCATGTATATTATAATGATTATTATTGATTTGAATGTGGGATAAAGTTATAAGTTTGTAATCTATACTTAATACCTGTATAGATGTGTAACTTTAAAAAAATCCAAGAGATGGCGGTGTAGTAGTTAATAAATCACATGTGATACACGTTACGATATTCTATATGTAGTTGAAAGAATAGACGTCCATCAAAAGCAATTTTTACCGAATTATTTTGGTGAGATATTCGCACGTTTAACGCATTCACTTCGAGTTCGCACGCTTACAGAGTTCGTATCCTAGTGATCATCCATCAGCGTCTTCTGCGTGGTAATTTAGTACCTTCGTATTTACACAAGGGGTATTGGTAAGCCGCATTTAAGTAAAACCAAGTTGCAGCCATAGTTGAAATATCCATTTTGTTCGTCACCCAAGCACACATATTTGGCATGTTTCGCACGCCAGCCGAAGAGTGGATGGTACCTACGTTTGTTTTTCGCTCGCATATGCGGTGTTCACACGGGGCGATATAAGGCCAGACGATTTCGCTTGCATAAAAAAAATATCGCTCGGTCGCCCATTGATCGTGTGATGTGTTCACACGAGTCCACCGACATACATTCAATCTGTCAGGTGCGCTGATTGTTTTAAAAATGGCGGACGTCGAGGAAGTAGTCGCGGAGTAATTGGGGTTAGTTGAAAATATTGTTTTAGACGATATAAGGAGACTCCTAATTTAGGAAAATAAAAAAAAAACGCAGATATTGGGTGCGGAATTGGATTCTAAGGAGAGATAAATTTAGAGCAGTGCTGTCAACTGTCAACAAACAGAACAAACGGACGCCGCGCATATCTGCGCATGCGTGAATCGTTCCACCAGATACAAAAGTTGAAAGGCGTTCAACTTGAGACGATATCGCTTTCAACCATTTTTATCGCTTCAGATTTATCGACAATCTGTTCACACGGTTCAATTGGCTGGCGATATTTTAGTGTCCTGGCGATATTCGCCTCGTCTGAACACCACATAAGCTCCACGGGGCACGCTAAGTAATATTTCCATCGAAACAGATGCACTGTGTTCTAATATCCCCCATAAGGCAGTGTGTTCTTCTATAATTGGGTTTTATGGTTTTTTAAAAAAAAAAAAAAATGTTTTGTAAAATTATACCAGTGGGTAAGACTTTTCATTACTTACTATATATAATTTTCCAAAATAAATCATTGCAAAATTCTTGAAAACTCTTGAAATTTTCTAAGGTTGGGCATTTTAATAAACTGAAGGCATAAAAAATAATGTAAATTGGTATTGTCACGACATCTGTCTAAAGTTAATGTAAATAATTTCAAATAATGATTTTTAGTTTTTCCATTAGGCGGGTCAATGAAATAATGATAATAATTTAACGGCAGAAGCTTTGGGGGTGTCTTATTTGTTTGACAAATGACAGGGCGTAAGTCAAGAAGTTTTAACCTCAAACTCACCCCTGAACTCATAATTAATTTTCAACCTACATAATGAACGGTTTTATCGCTTCAACAATATCCACGGGCGGATAAATCAGTTTACATTTTTAAAAGGTTGAGTTTTGTTAAATTTCGTTTTAAATATTTAGGTTGATCAAAAATTGTCACATACAGAATAAGATTATTTTTTTGAAAGAATGACATAAACATAAAATAAATGTTATCTAACCTATAGTAGGTATACATTTTTTGATAAGGCAATCAAAATACGACATAAAACATCATTGGTTCGGAAATAAGGGTTTTTTTATGATTTTTTTTGCAGATTTGAACTTATTATTTATAACAATCCAAAACAATACGACTGTTTATGATATTAAGTAATAAAAAAATATTTCGTTGTCGCACACAAAATATGAATTATGTGAAATGTTTAGTGCTCACAAAATTTAGGTCTTTATGAACGAGGTGTGGGAGTTGACGAAATACAAACATTTTGTACATTCTATAGGAAATACCTATATTCAGTAGGGATGAAAAGCGTGAAAAAGAGCTCGAACGTAGGAAAGTGACTGGTAGCAGGGTGGGTGGTGCACTAAGACCTATGAAAAATGCAATCGAGTAGGTAATCATATAATAGACCTCCAGAAAAGTACCAAGGACCCTAATATTTAAATTGCAGTGCCCTTGTTTTGTCTTTGTTAATTCATTATAATAATTATTGCTTCTTTTAACATGAGCGTGAATGGGCCCTTTACACCCAGGCATGACTCAAACATTACATCCATGATCTGAAAATAATAATTAGTGCCTTAATTTTGCCATGTCGTGAATTTAAATTTGAGTTCCATGTTTTTGTCTTGTCTATTTTGTTTTATTTTATATCTTTTGACGTGAGCGTGAATGAGACCTTTACACCCAGGCATGACTCAAATAGATAAATTTTCGTTACAAAGCCCTATTTGCTCGCTTACAGTCATACTTTTCTCTCCTTATGTTATTTATGTGAATAATTAATTGTATTGTGATTGCTTGACTTGGCATTGCTCTGATTTGTCTCCATCTTTAAACATGTCACTATGAAATTGTGAAAATTTTGACGTCCCCATAAGTGCCTGGAATGGTTCTATGGTGGAAAATGAAATATATAAATAAATAAATAAATATTACAAAAGCCCCAATTATTTCAAACAAAAACCATAAAAAGTATTAAAAGCAGCTTCAAATATTAAAAATAACGTGACGTAAATGAAAACCTGTTGAAATCACGTATGAAAAACTTAAATAATTTGCGAATAATTCAATTAAAATGTGTAATTCTGAACAATTTTGAGCATAATGCTTAATTTTTTTTTAAATTTCCACGTTATTCAAATTTTTGGTCCACCAAATTTTTACATGACTCTTATTTTGTTTGTAACGTGGATTTGAAAAGCTACCTACGTATTATTGAGAACAATTCAAAGCAAGGTCTAAACAGTTTCCGCCCGCTAAAAGGGTCTATACCAGGGATGGCAAACTTGGGCCAAAAATGTCAGATGTAGAACGTTTGAGATAAGGGATGTTTCATCCAATGGCGAACGATTTTCAATTTCAAATTTAAGTAGGTATGCCTGATATTATGAATTTAAATGCTATATTTTAGAGTTTTGGCCTCGTTCCACCATCATATTTTCCACATAGTAACAATGCATTATGCTAAAATCGCATAGCGCAAAATAATCTTGTTCCACGAAAACAAAATATTCGTACACGGTGGCACGTGTTGAAACAACAACTTTATAACGCAAATTTGAAACGTCAAAATGTTTTTTTTTTCAATTGTTCGCAAAGTTGCTAAATGTTATTTTAACTAATAGTGTCTATGGTGAAACGAAACTGTTTGTCCTCTAGAACAAAAACGATGCAAAAACTGCAATGTTTTTTTTTATTTAAACACTCTTTTTTTATTTAAAAAAAAAAATTAAAAATATAATAATACACAATAAGATATATAATACACACAAAATAAAGAAATATACAACTATACATAGAGAACAACAATTGCAGCAAGTGAAATGGGCCCCATAAGCCATTAAAAAATTTGCAAACTATAATGGTGGAACGGGGCCAATGACTTATTTTCGCGAAGACTTAAAAAGTATGTACTTAAGGTATGTACCTTTGCTGACACACTGCCTTGATGTTTGTTATCTTTTGTTACCAAAGGAAATCACCTATCACCTTGTGACAGACTTCATTGCCCATTTTTGCGGAGCTTGTTTTGAACAGAAATAAAAATAATACAAAGAACGAAAAATTGATGTCCTATGTAAAACGCCTTTCTACAAAAACAATTATCGTGTTATGCAATTGCTCATGGACTTGATACTTCATTTGTAGCTTACGAATGTGTTTTGACGATGCAGAAAATAAAATAGCGTCAACAAAATGGAACTGGGCGTCTTAGATCAACGGATGATAGAAATACCAGGAAAACCCTAGAGGGGAGGCGAAGAACGGTAAGTTCATAGAAACCCAGGTAGGCCACGGGGGGGGGGGGGGAGTCTGACGATACAACGAGAGTAGCCGGAAATCAATGACACAGAATAGCGAAGTCAAAGAATCGTAGAAAACGGGAAGGAATGCCATGTTTAACATTGGACGAGTGTAGGATGATGATAGTGAAGGAATTTGAGCTTTTGAATTAAATTCTTTTTTTTTTTTAAATATAAAAATCGATAAAGGTAGATACCGAAAAGGTTCAGCTGTCCTGATAAATGTCGCTATCTGTTCTATTCAGCGATCTGTCATTCCCATGCATTGTCTCAAATGTATCTCAAATATTTACTAATAATAATACTCTTGATGTTCAATGTTGTCTATGTTATTTTGATAAATAACAGTATAATATTACTATCGCAGCGACAAAAATAACAGTCACATTTTTTTTTTTCAAAAAAAGAATCAATTCGAATGTTATAGAGTGTCAAACCTAATATTTTAAGACTGGTCATGATTTTGCATCGTCAACAAATTTTGCAGTATTTTTCAAACCATTCTTTTCTTTGATTGTCATCTCTGAGTAGGTCTTTATGAAGAAATATGAGAGAAGTGATGACAAAAATGTCATATGGAAATAACGATAATGAATATAAGAAAAGTAAGTGCTAAAATAACAATGAAAATGTCTTTTTCATGGGCAGAAAATCCCTTTTAATAATAAAACGATTCTTGTACTGCCTTAGCAGTAAAAATATTCGCTCCTATGTATTCAGTTTTTTTTTAAATCGGTGAATTTTTAAAACATTATCAGGAATATGAGCTTTAATGTGATTCGACTGCAAAAAATTACAACGCGCTTCTATTCACTTCAATAATCACTTGCACTCGATAACTTACCAGTCACTGCCCACACGTGCTTAGTACAAATCACTTGGCATCTGCACCTGAAACATAATAAAGTGGCAACGGACCTTAAATATGTAAGTACCTATAAATATTTTGCCAAATATTATACAATATTCCCTGACCTATTATATTGTGATGAAATGCCATATCTCTATCAAACAATAAGACTTAAACTGTCAAAATACCCAAATGATCTGGGCGTTTATATTTAGAAGTTAACATTCAAATTATAAATAACTAGAGGTCCTCCCCAGCTTCGCACGGGTAGATAGATACTTAAAAATAATTTAGTTTTCAGACAGATCCCTAACTTTTTCAAAATATTTTATAGCATAAATATGTTAATCTGGAATAATTGCATTGCAATGTATCGTGTCACGTCACTTTACCACCGTGACTACTTTGCGCGGTATTTCTACTAAACTTGACACGACTCCCCTCAGCCCTCCCCGGCTCCCATACGCACTCTGCATCGGATAAGTTGAGATGATAAGAGACTATGCTTTTTTTTCCAATACTCACATTTTTAAACTCGTGATAACTTTCGAATGGAATGTCCGAATTGAATAATTCAAAAAGTTATACAAACATATTGAAGCAGACTTGAATATGAACTAATTTATTTTAATAAGGAGTAATACCAAGATACCAATAAAGAGCTTTTTCTAAAGGTGACATTTTATTGGGTTTTTTTAAATAAAAAAACACTTATTGTGGCATAACTATAATAGTTAGACATATGCTGTCGCGATACTTTTTGTAAATAATGATGTCTTCTACAAAATTGTAGTACATTGTTATATTCTATCATCATTAGTTTTCACAGCGTTCGCGATAAAAAGAATATTTTAGGTAAATTTTTTACACCTTGGGTTACATTATTGAAGTTTTCGTAGGTTACCCACTTTTTTTTGGAAATTAAATATAGCCTATGTTCACCGCCGATATTGTAGCTTCCCAAAAGTGAAAGAATTTTTCAAATCGGTTCAGTAGTTTTGGAGCCTATTCGAAGCAAACAAACAAACAAACAAACAAACAAACAAACAAACAAACAAACAAAAAATCAAATCTTTCCTCTTTATATATTAGTATAGATTATCAGTGAATTCTACCTTTGTGATTCTAGAGTTAATTGAAATCTGTCTAAAATATCAGTCGGCTGTCTTAAAATGAGTAAGATCAGATTGTTTAAATTTAACTCTGAGTACACACGATTAACTAAACATAACTTTTTCAACTGGGATTAGTCAGCTAAGACTCTTAGATTGTTCCATGAGAGCAAGATAATTAATCGAAAGATAGTATAGTATAAGATATATCCTAAGCCTAAGCCTAAGGATAGTATAAGATATATCCTAAGCCTAAACCACCATCTTTTTTTTTTTTCTTTTGTTTCTTAATATTGTTTGAAATAAAGATACTGCCGAATACTTTCTTATTGTTCCAGGTGAAGGCCCACATACATCGACAACCTTTTCGCAACTACTTGCAACACGCTCAATTTCGTCTTAAATTGAATGTGCCTCTACAAATATTTTTTATGTTCTTACATACCTACTTACTCGTAACATTAATAACAATTAGATTTGTAACCCCTTTCTCTGTTTTTGTTTTTTATTAAATTATTAGTATAAAGTTATTATTAAAAATAAATATAAAAATTATATAATAAATTTTAATAAATTCAAACAAATTATAGAAAAAAATATATTGTCATTGTTAATCTATTCTTGATTCCTGTAACTTATTGTTTAATAATCTTTGCTTTGTATAAATTTATTAGTCAAATATTGTCATTTTTTTTTTTATTTATTTATAGAAAGAAAAGGGGAAAAAATCTCATATTATAATTTTGGTAAATTCAAACATAATTAAGTATTGTTACCGTTAATCTGTTCTTGATTTCTATTCATTATATTCATTTTTGCTTTATATAAATAAATTCATTAGTCAATAACTATCCTTTTTTATACATAATATATATAAAAAAATAATAATTACATATAACAATTTGTTTTTAAATTCAAAAATTATTATTGTCAATCTATTCCTTGTATTTTTCAACTTATCATAATATCATTACCTTGCTTTATATAAATTCATTAGTCAATTAATTATTAACTCCTTTTTTTATAAATAAAAAATAATATTAAAAACAATTTTAGTAAATTAAAAATATTATTATTGTCAATCTACTTATTCTTTTCAACTTATAATAAAATCTTTATCTTGCTTTATATAAATTCATTAGTCAAATATCAAAAAAAAACAAATAAAAATTGTTAATTTTATACCATATGTTTACAACCTCTGCCTATCTGTGTGCGTACCAATAATAATTTGTATTCGTTTTAAGCTTTAGTTTCTAAGTCACCTGTGACCATGCAGGACCTGTTCCTGCGAAACTAGTCAGGTAAATAAATATTGTGGAATAACAAATCAATTTGTTTTATTTTAATTATTTTAATCGAAAGATGTTTCTACTAACATGATTATTTAAAAAAAATATGGTGGGGAAACCTGTGAACGAAAATTAACGAAAACATATAATCCTTTTTTGACCCCACTTAAGGACAGAATATACGCTTTTGAGATGTGGTACTGGAGGAGGATGCTGAGGATTCCCTGGACAACAAGAAGAACAAACATCTCAATTCTTCAAGAACTCCGCATCACGGTTCGACTGTCGTCTCTCTGTCTCGAACAAAAATATTAAAGTTCTTTGGACATATAGCACGTAGAGGGGAGGACAGCCTTGAAAAGCTGATAATGGTTGGAAGAGCGCCGGGTACAAGATCACGGGGTAGATTGCCGATGCGCTGGACCGACCAAATTAAACAAAATATCCACGCGACAACACTTCATAGAGCCGTGCATCTGGCGGCGGACAGAACATTCTGGAGAGCAATGGTGCGAGAGAACGAAAGCTCTTCTTTGACCTCCTCCCGCTTCATGTAAAATATTTTTTTCAGAGTACATGGTTATTTTAATTGCCAAAATTATAATATGTTACTTTGTAACTATGTACAAATAAACCTACCGACGTATGTAGGTAGGACTTTAGCAAAAATATATACGTACCAATATCCCGTTTTTGTGCCGTCTTGTAAAGATATACGTAATTGAAGTATTGATATGTTATACCCTCTTGTTGATTTATAAACTTTTAAACTTGTTTCGATGCCGGTTTGATAGAAGCTCACTTTAGGCGAAAAACGTTCTACATGCTAGTAAAATAAAAAAATTCGCGAAAGGATTAAAACTAGCGCAACAAAACTCTGCTTGGAGGAAGTGATATTATATTAAGATATCATTTTATGGTAACTTGCTAAGTGTTTTTACTTTACCTTGACAACTTTCACCATTACGTGGGCAGTTAAAGTTGTTTTAATCATGTTAAAAAATCCTATGCCCCCGGTTGGATTCGAAGCTGCAACCCTAGGTATACCGTGCCGAGACGCTAACCACCAGGCCACTAGTTGGTTTCTCATTATTTTTCAATGATTAAAGATACTCTGAGCTTAAACGAATATTTCGAAACCCAAAATAACCATATCGGTCCAACACAACTAATCATTTTGAGGTATGAGATTTTGCTTGACGAAACACAACATTCCTTTTATATACATTTTTGTTTCCTTTTAGGACATGATCTTGGAGGAATTTTGCTATTTCCATATTCTCAACCTAAGAGTCAATAAAAAAAAATGTAAATACTAATAAATTTATACCAACACACAATTTGATAATATTTGCCTTGAACACTGACTCACTGACTGACTGACTGAATGATGTCATTAACGCCGCTAGATGGCGCGCAACTCGCAACTAAAGACAAAATTTTGTTCTACTAATATACGGCTGACAGCTGACAGTAACATAATACTATTATTATGCCTGAGTTCTATTATCAAGTGCCTTAAAGTCTGACATATGAATTCGGCCATAAGAAAGCAAAGTTTGCATGAAAAAGTTTACCAAATCATAAGTTTAACGCACAGACACGACATCATTTAGGAGAAAAGCCTTACTAATGCTATGTTTGAAATAAAAAGTTTACACACTCAAGTAATTTTTTAAAGATTTTCATGTGAATTCATAGCGTAAAAAGCCATATATATGCAGAGTTTGTTATAAAAAGTTCAGGTTTTTTTTTAATTTTCATAGAGTTCTATTATCAAGTGCTTTAAAGTCTGACATATGAATTCGGCCATAAGAAAGCAAAGTTTTCATGAAAAAGTTTATTAAATCACAAATCATTAATCCACACACGCGACATCATAGCGGAGAAAAGCCTTACTAATCCATTATTGTTTGTTATAAAAAGTTCACGCTGTTTTTTGAGTTTTCATGAAGAATTCAAATATAATCAAATCTCACATAAGAACTCGGCCATACGAATGCAAAGTTTGCATGAAAAAGTTTAATCAATCAAATAGTTACATACCCACAAGCTAAAAGCTATTTGAATGCAAAGTTTGTAATTAAAAGTTTAAGTTGTTTTTGAGTCTCACATGTGAATGCTCACAGCTATGAGAAAGTAAAGTTTGCATAAAAAAGGCCATAGATGGGCGCCACGGGCGCCTTTAAAAAACTAGTAATAATATAAAGAGAAATAAAAAATATGAATGGTATCTTTTTTAATTAATTAGACAACAGTTTGTGGAGTAAGGTGTTTCCAATACAAATACATAAGAACAGAAGAGGGTGCCTACCCTGTGATATTGTCGGAAGGGAAATGGATGTTTCTCATTACAAACACCTGCTATTAATTAGATGCCTTCATTATATTTACAGCGCTGTTCACAAATTAATATAATACTTGGGCCCAAAAATTATTAAATATCTTCTTTCTTTCTTTCTTTCTTCAGCCCTCTCGCGTCCATTGTTGGACATAGGCCTCCCCCTGTGACTTCCACCGCCCTCTGTCTTGCGCCAGCCGCATCCACCCATTCCCGGCAATCCGTCTAATGTCGTCAGACCACCTCGCCTGAGGCCTGCCAACAGTTATCCTCCCGGTTCTCGGTTTATTAAATATATTTGTCTAGAAACATACACCTGATGGGAGGAAAAACAACGGTCTCCTCGGCCAACTGTCATTCGGCATCCTCAACACATGTCCCAGCCATGCCCATCTCCTCTCCGTAATTGTAGAAGTTATCTATGTTTAATTAATTTTATATTTTAATGTACAAGAGTTTTAGTAAAACTTTAGGTCCATCTTTTTTATGTTGTCATGACATTCACCACCAAAGTTGATGAGAACAACGCATAAACTATGAAATTTAATAAGGCATTACCAACATTTTCAATTTCAAAATCTTCAAGTGGTCCTTCCAAAAAAGAACAACTTAAAAAAAAAAGACATTGTGTTTGATCAAGTGTCGAGATAACATACAAATTTAAAAAATAATTACTATTGTATATTTATTTATTTATTCATATGTATACGGCACCATTGCCTTTAAAACAGGTTATAAAATATCAATAAAAACATTATAAAATTTACAATAACGATAAAATTTACAACAAATAGACATAGAAAATCAATAATTGAGAATTTTTACGTAGCATGACTATATATTACACAAGCTTAAAGTAGCTTACTGTGAAAGAGTCAATCAGTGTATTTGTGTTCACTTTGAATGAGCACATATTCATTTTAATAAAAAAAAATATATCTAAGTGAGTAAATGCTTTTTACAAATAAAGGGCAGTAGATATATCACAATTGAAAAAATAATAGCACACATAAATTCACGAAGTATGACAATCCTGATCCCTCATGGACAAAATAATAATATTGATAATATTGATTATAAAAGAATAAAAAAGTATAGAGAAAATATATATAAATTTAAATTTACATTAATTGAATCGACATTAACCAAAGCCAATTCAATCCAAATAGAAAACCAACAAAAAAAAAATGGAAAACTAAAAGAAAAAAAATGCATATTATGTGAAGGTTTATAAATTTCATTGTTCTGTAATTCCGCTACGCCCCATGTTTCTTCAATTCATTTCCAGAATACCTACCATTAACCACAATTAATTACATATCGCTGTAATAATAATTATTATAGTTATCTGTTTATTTAGAAACGTTTGTACGCTAACACCAGGAACAACAACACCTATTCATTTCCAAAAAGCCTTCGTAAATTAACAAGATTTTCAGTGATTCGCTCCAACGCTTTTCCACGCTTCATCAAATTTAATATCCTCTCTCGAATAATGAGGAGTAATTGCTAAAATTAACAATCAAAATAATAAAACCGTTTCACCACTTCCCAGTCTCGTGAAATAATAATATTATTCAGAGAGAATCCGGGACTTGAGGGTGAGTTTTGTTGACTGATTTCAATAACTCGAACACCGCAATGCCCGAAAATAAGTCTCCTCTAATAACCAGGAAATGCAACTCCAATATCTCTAATATAAATTAAAGTCGGGTTAGTGCGAACACTTATAACTCGAGATCGGCTGAACATATTCTTCCGATGTTTGATTTATTGGATTCTTCTCCGTTCCAGGTAACAGAATAACGTCATCTATGAAAAGTTCTATAACAACAAAAGTATTGTTTGCCTGACAACCATTGACATTATGAACATTGGTACGCTGATTTTTGATGGAATTTTTTTTCGAGCTTTCAGAAATAATATTTTAACATTCAAACATATTTTAAACGTATTTTTGTATAAATTAAAATAATAATAATGTTTATTTTTCGAAAAAAAAAATACATTCTGAAAATTAACTTAACAATAAAACGTTTCGAAAAATCCGAATTCAATATTCATAGTAAGGACTACAGGACAACGTCTGTTGGGAAAGCTAGTAAGTACCTACCTACTAAATAAAAGTCAATATTTAACATAATATACATAAATATACAGAGATCGATTCTGTATCACTTCCACAAAAATTTAAGCCTTAACTTAAGTTTTGAATTTTGCAATATTAGATGAATACCTACCTAATTGATCCATGTGAATATAGCTGTAAGTGGCTTCAACCAAATGTCAAAATTCTCTAATGGCCTTAAACTGATATGTTTTTCGTAACCAAATTTATGTTGATCAAAAATTTAATAAAAAATAGACAAGTAAGTATATGATGGAAAAATAGATGTTAAATGACTAAAATCATAATCTAAAAAATAAATTAAGATAGTAAAATATTATGATTTTAGCCGGATTTTAGTGTTGTTTTAATTTATCTGAAAAAAAAAGTGTAAATTTGCCATAAAAACGGTGTCCTCAAAAAATTTAGCGGGACCTTCTAAAGTTCCTACTTGCTGTTTAACCGATTTTTATTTTTCCATCTGAATTAAGTTAAGGTGTTAATAGGAAACGCCTTCTTAATTTTCTCTAAACCTACGCGTTTTTTTTTAATTTTTGCTATACCTACGCGGCCCAGCCAGACGAGTAACTTAGGCCTCATTGGACTCTTAACAATATCTGTATCCGTCTTTTTTTTTCTCTTTTTAAAGATCTTTGATATCTTCCTTTGGGAACCTTAATTTTCTTGGAATGTGGAAGTTCTCCGGAGGTAAATGTATTTCTGGCGTCTCGTGCATATCAAACACAACTCCCTTTGAACTCCACTCAGAAGTAAAGGGAGGAAACAAGAGCTTTCCATTGCGCTCCATCTTGCGCAATGCTTATTACCTTCTTCCACACCTTGTCCAACTCCCTCAGCTCTGCCTCGAAGGAACGGAACACGGCATGAGAGGGTCTTCCACGTCTTCGCAAGATGATCGTTTTTGTGAAACTTTCTTACCAAAGGATATCCAGCATTTTCGTAGCTCACACTACTTTTTCATTTACACGATGGGTGCTTAGACTTAACAAATCCAATGATTCAATTTTGAAGTGTATTTTTGAAAACATAATAAAAGGAAACGAGCATTATTTTTTTTTCAATTATCATATTCGTTTAAACCTAGATGTTCTGCATGTGGAGATCTTGTGAGTGCTGCCGATGTTACTGAGTGGAACGAAAAAACATTAGTTTATATGTACGTACTAGCTTATACCCGTCTTGCTTTACGTTTTTGATTCCGATTGTCAGGCTTGATCGGTAGGTAATTAAACAGGTTCTAGTCTAGCTTCCCATTGCTTAACAGACCTCTATAACTGACATAAGCACAGAAAAAGAAGAATGACTTTTTTACCGACCTCATAATATTATACGAACCTACCGACATAATTTGCAAGTTTTCATAGAGAGCTCTGTGGTTTGAATCTTAGCTACATTCCCTACTTTGATAATTTTAATTGGGCATTCCACCCATAGAGGGTGATTTGTGCTATCTGTCAAACTTCTAAATGGAGGAATCATTTTGCAAATTTTTTCATTAAATCTTTATTTATTGAGAATAATAAGATTTGAATAACATTTATATGTATAACAAATCAATCTACAATTATTTTATTACATTTTTATACCGTAATACCATTAATGAGTCATTAATGAGTGCCCACTCCACAAGTTCGATGGTACAATGGAGGAGCTTTTTAATCCCCTGACGACCGAAGCCAAAAACTGGCTAAGGGATAAAAGTTTTATTTTTTGACGTGATAAATTATAATCTTTGATATTTTTTTTATAGTTTTATAGAGTTTATTTATTTCTTGCGCCAAATACCATACGAATATATATATACCGTAATACCAAGATTCCATTCAACGTTTACACGAGTAATTTTGTTTCCAAAAGATGACTTACTGTCTTTTTGAGAAATTTGTATGAAGATCCTAAAAAAATAGTTTTTTTTAAATAGCTCTAAATATATTAAAGTTAATGCAGCAAATTGTATTTAAGAACCTTCTACAGCATTTTGTACGGCTCTGGGCATATTAATATCTGACGTAGCATTTGTATTTTGAGCGTGATGTTCACATATAAGGTAAAAGTATTGTCAAAGGCAAATAAAAAAACAAACATTTCTGAAATATTATGTAGATAACAGTTACCTATCCTACGAAGGAATATCTATATGTAAATATTATAAAGGTAATAGAATCAGTTAAAGTTCCCTCGGTAGCTTGGTATATAAAAATGGAGAGCTATTTTCCGTGGTCTAATCACGCCTAAACGGTTGGACCGATTTCGCAAATTCTTTTTTGTCGTGTTGGCTATTATGAGGAGAAGGTTCTTATGAAAGAAAAAAATAGTAAAGTTGCCTGGAAAATTAGAAAATTAAAGAAAACTCTACGTACGCAACCTTATTTGTACTTTTTACCGTATAATTTTTATTCCAATTTTGAAATATTTACAGAAACTGTAAATTATTACATAGTTGGTGCGATTGTGAGAATGTGGATGGAATATTGTTTATTATATCTTATCATCCTTAGGTCCATTCGGACACTTGGAATCGTCATTTGAACATTATTTATCCAATTAAAAAAAAATAGAAAATAAGACAAAAAAGAAACAGCACAGGCATAGAAAGATATATATGTATATGAAAGGTACAAAGGAGGCCGAGACAACCGGAGGAGACACAATCCTGGCTGCTATAGTATGTCTAACCATAACTTGGTCGGAAACAGCATCGCTCGGAATTACGTGGTTTAAAACAGACGCATCGCTCGGAATTACATGGTTTAAAACAGACGCATCGCTCGGAATTACATTGGTCAAATGATAATTAATTAATCACCATACAAATTCGAATTCACTATTCATAGTCTGTCTGTCGGGAAAGCTAGTATAAAATATAACTCTTATGTATATTGCTGATAGCACTCACAAACAGTTTAAGAAACACAGGTATAAGGTAATTTTGCGAAGTTCAAAGTATTTTCAAGTGGTGAGGGCAATGAAGAAGATTCTAGTATAGACGTTTATGAATATGACCAATTACCCTATAATAATAATTACCCTAGTATTTTCGTACCAACCGTTCATAATGTTACTGTTACTTTCTAAATTTAATAAACTACGATTACAAAATGTGTGTCAATATAACTACCGAATATTAATTACATAGACATTGCATTTACATTTTACCTTCATCGTGTACTATTCAAGTTTCTCAAAGATAATATTATGTACTTATGTATTTTACCTATACTTTGTAATTTCTCTTTATGTAACACCTGAAAAGGAGCAGGCGTGGATTTGTAACAGAATCAATATGCGGTCCGTCATTTCAGTTTCAGCACTATTTCTCACTGGGTTAAATATCATTGATATGGACACCAATTTGATAAGACCAATTTTAATTGATATTTTGTAAACATTGACAGCCGGTTTTATAAAAAATAAAGGAATTAAGCTTCCTTTAAAAAATAATGCGTTTCATAACAACAAAATGACACATGTTAAAGTCCTGTTATTGGCACTAAAGTCGAGTGTAGTTCAATCTTTTAACACCGTAGTTCATAGAATATTTCGTGGCGTTTTAAAAATGTCACAAATGATAAACATTTGTATACGCTGACATTGTGGACAAAAATGACTAAAATAGAGTGGAAAACGTGTTTAAACGAGAAGAATATTATTGTTTTACAGAATTCGTAAATTATAATAATAAATCAACAACAATAACGGCACTTTGATGCTCTATTGAAAAATGAAAATGACAGATTAACATAAATTCCGCGAAAATTTTAGTAAACAACCTATGTTTTCCATAGTTTTCCATGGTACACTACCAACTTTCAAATAATTTTTTGACATTTGAAACTTTAGCTTAAGTAAGCGGGAATATTTTTTATGAAACGCCTCAGCTTAGGAGACTTTAAACGTTCCTTTATTAGCTAAAGGAGTTTATTAGTCGCTATTTTTTAAACCGGTCGTCATTCAGTGATAATTAAATCAAGGACCTTCATTTGTTGATATTATACAGTTATTCAAGCATTGCTGCAAGTAAACAATTTTAGCGGTTATTATACTTTCGGTGCTGGACTAAATTTTTCCACTCCAATAAGCCATAGCGCAAACAGCCCTCCTCCAGCATTGCGCACTGGTGTAGATGGCTGTCATCCTGAATTACGTCATATTTGCATAAGGCATCATTTTGAGGTACTTGGTAAATCTCGAAGGCAGGTACCTACCCTGGAGAGTTGATGCACCAGATGCGTGGATGGATAGGGAGTGGATGATTCTTTGGAGATTTTGATGAGAAAGCCAGCCATATATGTATGTATACCTTTCTCTCAAGCTTATCTCTAGATTTTTAGCGATGTATGCAATCAACATCATTTTATGTAATTTTTTAAGGTTGACCACAGCTTGTTTACAACATATTCTTCACTGTTACGAATCCCGTATTGAAGATTTGACAATAGAAACTAATAAATAAACATAGCCTTGAGAAATACGCTTTCCTTTCCTTCTGATCAAAGTCTCACGGGTCAAATTCCCGGTCGGGTCAGAATGTTGTGTTTTGCCCTTGAAATTTCTACCTTAGGTAGACCTGTCTCAAACTGAGCAGTAAGGGTTGGTCAAAAATTGCCCCAGCTTTAAGTAATTGAATAAATTTTTCTTTCTTTTTATATTAAATAATATATGAATATTATATGGAACCAATAATTTTGTGCATTGACACACCACAACACTACGTACAGGGTATTTCTGGCTTAACTCTCATGTTCCAGAGGATCTTCTGAGTCTTCGGAAATTTATCTATTTATTCAAATATTAATGTAATTAATTTATGAAAAAATGTATAGTTAATATACATTTTTTATGTATAATATACATTTTTTTATGTATAATATACATTTTTTATGTATAGTTAATATACATTTATACAATAATAAATCTTAAAGTAAAAAATAACAAGACTTAGGAATAAAGTTAGAATGTGTATACATGGATAATTCTATGATTCAAACATCGCAGACAGAAAAAAGGAAAAGGATGGTCGCCTAAGTGACAAAATGCTTCCGTTCGCTCCCAATAAACTGGAAATGGTTCAGAGCCCTGGTATTTATTGTGTTTGATCGCCAATAAATAAGGCTGCGGCAGTTGTGAGCCAGGACATTGATTTTCTTACACAACACAACTAAATGTTTTAGGGAGTGTTGGTTCGCATCACAATTTCGATGTTCTTACGTCCTGATGGTAATGAAACCAAATCCTTACACAGTTACAGCAAAATGAGCCACGAAGACCAAACAATACTACAGATGAATTTAAGGAAACAAAGTTGCACATTCTCAATAAAATCTCGAACTTTTTTTACACACCACACCGTATCCCGGTGGGGGACGACAGCTAGCATGGACTTTTAATCATTCCTATCCTAACAAACCCCTTTCTCTTTGTTCTGCGTAGATTGTCTCCTATTTCTACTCATGACTTGGGCCTCCTATACAACGACACCGATGTAATCGGCCCACGTCAATCTAGGTCGGCCAAGTCTCCCATTCTTTCAGATTTATAGATCTTTGTTGTTGTTCTTTCTTCATTCATTCTCTCAAAATGCTCGAATCACCTCAATTTATTAACGTTCATTCTAGTCACTACACTAACATTCACTCCACATTGCTTTCTAATGTTATCATTCCTCACCTTGTCAATTCATCTTTTTCCGCATATCTTGCTTAGAGATCTTATTTCTACAGCAGCTTCAAGATTTTTCGTCCATGTCCAAGTTTCACTCCCATACATCATGGATGGTATCAGGATTGCATTGTGCATCAACTGTTTGGATCAGCACAGGTCTAAGTTCACCGCTAACCCTGCCAGTTTTCTTCATTCAATCTCCTTTTCACACCTTCCATCTCTTCTAAATGAACTAATACACGCATTCATTCACTTGTTTCTAAAAAAAGATGTCTTTAACTTCTATACAACTTTTCTCTCATCTATTCGATTTTCTAACGGGTCAGAATAAAGCTAGAAACACACTATTGGGGTGTGGTGTGTTGTGACGCATTCTGGCGTGGAAGGCGAGTGTTGGGGCGCGCGTGACGTTTTTTCTGAACAGTACTAATCCAACCTTTGCAGCGTTCTAACCCTAACCTACACAATGTTTTCTTCGGATTCAGATTGTGATTTCGAAGAGGACCTTCAATTCCTTTTAATGGTGAAACTAATTGAAAACAAATAAAAAGAAAAGAAGTTACTGGATTCATCCTGTAAATAGACGGAGACAGAAGAGATGTGAATTCACGGTCTCGTTAAAGAACTAGAGAGTGATGAAGAGAGATTCCAATTAGGTCGTCAGCCATGATTTAAAAAAAAATACTTTTCAATGAGCATCTGACGCGTGGGATTAGAAACACACTTATGTATGTATGTTGTGTCGTGGAGCGTAAGAGAGGTCTCTAACCATACTAAATATATGAAACCGATATGCTTCTGACGCGTCACGACACACCACACCCCAATAGTGTGTTTCTAGCGCAATAATTGGTAGGTACCTATCCTGAATCATATTTGAAGGGACTTAATCCCATCCTGCCTCAGAGTGCCGATAGTTGATTGTGAAAGCTGTTTGTTGTGTTAATGCGGTGTTCACACGAGGCGATATAAGGCTAGACGATTTCGCTTGCATAAAAAAAATATCGCTCCGTCGCCCATTGATCGTCTGATGTGTTCACACGAGTCCACCGACATACATTCAATCTGTCAGGTGCGCTGATAATTTTAAAAATGGCGGACGTCGAGGTAGAAGTCGCGGAGTAATTGGGTTAGTTGAAAATACTGTTTTAGACGATATAAGGAGACTCGTAATTGAGGAAAAATGAAAAAAAAAGGCAGATATTGGGTGCGGAATTGGATTCTAAGGAGAAATAAATTTAGAACAGTGCTGTCAACTGTCAAGAAACAGAACATACGGACGCCGCGCCAATCTGCGCATGCGTGCATCGTTCCACCAGATACAAAAGTTGAAAGGCGTTCAACTTGAGGCGATATCGCTTTCAACCATTTTTATCGTTTCAGATTTATCGACAATCTGTTCACACGGTTCAACTGGCTGGCGATATTTTAGTGTCCTGGCGATATTCGCCCCGTCTGAACACCGCATAAGATTAGTACGGCGGACTTTTGTTCTTATTTACATATTGTAAAAGACTGAAATGAACTGTTTTTTTTTATGGGTTGCTGATTTTAATAAGTCTACATTGACATGGTTGGTCATATGTTTAAAAATATAATTATTTGTTGTACTGCTCCCGACCAGACTAGTGGGGTGGTAAATTCCAATAGAATGTGTATCTAGTAATTTATTATTGTATATTTTTGTGAAGGAAAATAAAATAATGAAATATGCTACATCCTATATCGATATTAATAAAAAAAATAATTAAGTTTTTTTTTAATTCGATGTTGCTTGTTTTGCACGAAACATCCCTTAAAAAAAAAGAAAACAGCAAATCTATAACAAAAACAGCACCCACAGATTTCCCACTTTATCATTTCCTATCGTCTCCATGTTTCATCTTCTCTATCGTCCCGGCATTTGTTGGTTAAAAAAAATCCCCACTATTTATTTTATTATGGTGCTCTGGATTACTGTTTAACCCACATTTCTATCTCGGCACCCCCAGGCTCTATCTGCGCACTTATACCTACACTACCCTCTCACCCAGTTATCATCCCTCAACAACTACGTACACGACACTATTCTTCTACCATAAGAGGATTGATTTGAACAAAGAAATAACACAATTGCCTAGAAAAAACTACTTATTATTCAATATCATCTTCAACGAAAAAACTATAGAAATTTGAGATGACACCTAACTCTTACACTGACTTTTGGTTTATTTTTTTCTAATTATTATTTACAGATTGGAATAGTTTCCTAGCATTCCGAAATCAGAATGAATGGGGGTTTCTATTTCCATGTAGAGGTTCTTTATGAATTCAAACAGAGATAAGGAATTGGCCGTGAATTATTGATGCCGCTTCGTTCCTTATAATTGTATCCTTCAAAGTTATACCTTGAAGTCTTCTGTTTGACCAGCAGCCCGATTCACGGAAAAGTTTAAGTCTAAGTTTAGTTCGAAGTTCGAACGAAGTTCGATTCAAACTTTTCCGTGAATAGGGCTGCTGGTAATAATAATTGTAGGCGGCGACTATCTACAGTCTATGTACCTATTCACGGAAAAGTTTGAATCGAACTTCGTTCGAACTTCGAACTAAACTTAGACTTAAACTTTTCCGTGAATCGGGCTGCAGATCTTCAAAGCTTTTAGACTCCTTCTATAACTTTCTTCTTCTTATGGTCGCTCACAATTTGGCCTCCATTGGGGCACTCATTAATAAGATGTTCGATTGTTTGTGTCATCCCACATGTGCATGCTGGTGAGTCCATCCATCCCCATTTATGTAGGTTTGAAGCGGTGCAGCCTTATTCGGTTGACTCTACACCATATCTTTCTTGGTTGTGTTAAGCCAGGCAGTTCTTTTATCGGATTAGTTACTAGGTTCTGGTTCCCTACTAACGATTCGGTCCATACTTGTCTCTATTCGTCTTCCATCGAGCAATCTGCACTCCTAGCAGCAGTTAGCCAGTACGGATTTCGGGATTTTGAGGGTTTGGAGGCGGGTTATGTAAATCAAGATGGATCGGTAGATTATGGTATACCTACCTTTCTGAAAGACACCAATTTTCAGAGCTGTATGCTATCTCCATCATGATTCTCCTCTCTTAATATGCTATGGCCAAGATCTAGATATGATATGACCAAATTTGCGAATGAAGCGTTTCTCACTGTCTTCTTATTCTTTCTGTGTCGTGTCACAACGTTGACTATCACTCTGGAGAATGCATCCTGGTCCTGTGCGGCACGAAATAGTTCCTCAACACTCGTGATCTCCGTCCACTCATGAATATTTCGGAGCCAGGATATCTGCCGTCGGCCCACCCCTCGTCGACCCTATATTTTTTTCCTTAATAATAATCAGCAAATAGTATTTTTCCCCTCTAAGTACATGACCCAAGTAGGACACCTTCCCAACCTTGATATTTGTCAGCAACCCTAGCCCTTTGCAGGACTCTTGTGTTGTGTGACCATGTCTGTCCATTGTATACGGATAATAATTTTCCGGTGTACCCACATCTCAAACACTTCCAATCGGTTCATAGTAGTGACTTTGAGAGTCAAGATTCATCTCCGTATAAGAGAACAGACTACACACTAGACTAGAGGATGAAATTGACAAAAAACTCTGTGTTTAGCAGTGAACTCCACGAAGAATTCAACAGTAGTACCATATCGAGAATATACAAATCCTCTTTTTTGAGTCCAAATATTTGAGGCGCAATGAAAGTATTTGGTTGGATAAATCGCTCACATAATATAATATCTAAAAAGGTAGATATTTTATAAAAAATAAAACTGATTCCTAGAAAAGTTAATAAATTCAAAGCCTACGACTTCATAAGAGTATAATATTACTTTCAACGTGATAACAAAGGCATCCATTATATTGAAAACATTCTTTATATGCGGTTTTTTAATATATGCGCATTATTAACAAATTTGTGCCAACTTAGGCTCATATTACAAAGTATAGGTAAAATACATAAGTACATAATATTATGTTTAGATTCTTGTGACCTTTTCAGGACCAGATCTTACAGAAAAAATAACAACTAATGACTCTAACAATTCATTACTAATGTTCGATTTTTAAATGGAACAAACCACTACGGGCTTACGACCGTCTTCTACTGTTATTTCGAAGGCTGGCTTAGTGTGATCACTTTACGTTAACAACGTTCGCCATTAGGTGGTACTGTTTAAGTCTTCGAAACTCCTAATCATGAGAATTCTCGACATGTTCAACATGTCGAAAAATCCCATGTATGTAACAAGTAGAAATTGAATAATACATGAAATACAGAGAAAAAGTTGGAAATTATTGAGAACAAGAGAGCAACCATATTTAAAGACTGCGACTGCAGTCATGTATTTGGCGCCAGGATATGACTATATCCATGTTTGTTAATGTCTCATCTTTATTGCCTATTGGCTTTGTTGGTGCACAACGTTCTAATTATGTCTAGATTCTTGTAACCTTTTTTCAGGACTAGATCTTACAGAAAAAATAACAACTAATGACTCTAACAATTCATTACTAATGTTCGATTTTTAAATGGAACAAACCACTACGGGCTTACGACCGTCTTCTACTGTTATTTCGAAGGCTGGCTTAGTATGTCTCATCTATTTTAGTATAAATTTTATTGTTTCTGTACTTAATAAATTACTTTTGTAGCTTTCTTCAATATTTCATAAAACTTTAAATCACTTATTTTATGAAAATTATGTCTCTATCCCACCTTTTATAAGTCATGACCACAAGTCTTGAATTTATATTAAATCCTATTCCTATCTTTCTTTATGAAATCTTCATACACTCTGAAAGTAAATCATTTTACGTATTTTTTTTCTGGATGTTCACGGCCATGTCCTCACTACTTAGTCACTGGAAGTGATCTTTGAATGATTTTAATTGAACTTTTCGGAGTTTAATACACACCTATCCTCGCTTATGTTTTATACTCAACATACATACATTCTCCCTTTAAGCCCCCCCGCACACTGCAAGTCAGCCAGGAGGAGACAAATCCGAAGAAACCCGACCCGCACGAAACCGACCCCCTAGTCCGATCGAAGCAATCAAACCAAAAGCCGGCCCCAAACATATCAAGTCCGCCGCGGATCCACCCCAAACCAACCCGCACTTAGGGGCATAGGGAGGCATCATGAGCTCTCCATTGCGCTCGAAGCGTCCGAAGCTTGTGGTACCTTTTCTGACCAGTTGAGGTTTAAGGACGTGAGGTGGTCAACCTCACGGTCCCGATATGATTTTTCGATTTCCTGCCTCTTACAGGATGCTCGAAAAACCAGCAAAAAAAACAGAGGTGCTATTCTTAGCCGGCAACCCCACGGCAAAGCTTATATTAATACCAATTCTTGCACGCATCTATTATCATATTCATGATCTACTAGCATTCCCGATAGATGTTGTCCTGCCGTAGTCCTTACAATGAATATTTATTTCGATTTTTTTTTTGTTTTAATGATTTTCATTTTGTAATTTATACAAAAATACGTTTAAAATATGTCATGTAGAGACATTATCAAGAGAGTAATGAGATAGATGAAAGCGCTCGAGCCTCAATAAAATATCGTGAAAGTGCAACTGTTTTTATTTAATAATAATGAAATTTCACTACATATATTATACACAAACCTTACAAAACAAAAAATATATTTGAATGTTGATAAATTATTTCTGAAAGCCTGAAAGAAGTTCTATACAAATAAATCTGCGTACCAATATTTTTTGATCGCCAGATAAAAAATACTTTAGAGATGTTATAGAATTTTTCATAGATGACGCGTAGCAGGAAATCCATTCCATATTAACATTAATAACATAATATTGAATATTATTTATTGTGCATTTTCAACTTTTTAATAGTCATTCTGTTATCCGGAGAGGAGACGAATCCAGTAAATCAAACATCGGAAGAATCTGTTCCGCCGAACTCGAGTTATAAGTGCACTAACCCGACTTTCTTTTATATTATAGATTTAACCGGTTTTCGAAGAATACTGAAGGCTTTCTCCATCAGGCTTGTTGATGTTCACATCATATAATAGCAAATATTTATCTTTAAAATAGGTAAGTCTCAAATTATTTAAACCAACTTTTTGCAGTCATATCACTATTTCCACTTGTGATATGGATGGACTTCACTTTTATGCGAAACTTCAAAGAGCGGTTTGTCGGATAAATGGAGGATCAACTGTATTAATATCCAGGTACAAGTGTAATGTATAAATTGGCGCGCGTGATAAAGCCAGCACTTGTAAAATTAATTACACACACATAAAAGTACATATTGTTTAATGCTTAGAATTATTCCACTCCAAAATTAATGGAAATTTATGTGTATTGTAGTGAGTAATTATATGATTTGTACAAACAATTACCCATCTCTGTGTACATAAAGCTTTCTCTGTAGATAACACCTAAAATCTCTGTATATTTACCTACACTGGTTATCACGAAACTTTATCAAACGAATTGTGGATATAATAGAAAAAAAATATCCATATAATCTTTAAGAATAAGACCTTCTTTCTTTTTAAGGGCATTTGAAATTGAATAATTCACACTCTCGGTTTTTATTTCTTTTCTCTTCAAGTTAAACGGATTATTTTCTTCAAATTAATCATATCAGAAAGCCAACGTTTGCTTCTAAATAAATAAATGATATGATCATGACTATTTTTTAGTTAAAAATAATATCGATTATAACTGTCGCAAACGAGTGAGGGTTTAAAAATGGGGTACGATGGGTAAGATTTTGAGTTACGAGATATTCAAAACGATGAGTAAAATCGTCCTTGAGCGAATAAATTGCAGCTCACATTATATTCAACATCTGACATTCCATCAAGTATACTGCGTTCATGTTGAGTAATGAACCAAAGGCTAACTTTAACTCAAACTGGTTTTACAGGGCACTCACTTATTATATTATTCGCCCAGTCAGTATATTTTTCGCCCAAGTATTTTTTTCGTACATTTTGAATAACCTGTTTCCCACGATTAGTAGCTTATTATTTTATGACTAAAAAGTCATTCTTAATAATCTAGACATAATAATTCAGTAATGTTGTTTTTTTTTTATTTATGTGTTTTTTTTTTGTATATTAGAGCATCACGCTTAAACCGTAGGTTCTGCGTTGTATTTTTTCTTCGCAGTTTTCGCAAATACAATTGTGGTAATCTGAGATACAAATATTTATATTTCAATAAATATATTTTAAGTTATTAATAAATTTTTAAAATTATGAAATCTTCGTAGTAAAATTTCACTAAACACAGAGAGCCATCTTTTAAAAACAAAATTACTCGTGTAAATATTACACGGAATCGGAGTAATGTGGTATAAAAATGTATTAAAAATAGTGAAGATTGATTTGAAATACAAAAAAATTATGTACAAGTCTTATAATTCTTATTTACTAAAGATTTTCATAAAACAATATAAAATATAAGATGCGCCATGACAGGAGGGTAAAACAGGAATCTTTTTTAAGTAGTATTGTTGTCTATGGCTCGCTTGGAAAGAACCAGAGAGAATGTAGCATATTATCGCGAACTCCAGCTAAGTAGGTCAAACAACATAACTATAAGTAGGTAGGTAGGTCCTTATATTAAATATTCATACAGTACTAGGAATCGAGGTAAAAAAATCACATTTAGTCTTTGAGTTTTGATGAAATATGACTGGCAGACTATTTTTTCTTCTTTTTTAATAAAAATATTGAAAGCATCATTTTTTTCCTTTTACGCGTATTTAGCAGTGACTCTTAATTTTTCCTTTTCATCTCTTTTTTCATATTTTTTTTTCTTCTCTTTTTTTATTGAAGCGATAGCATGCTTCGATTATTTTTCTGTATGAAACCAAGATAATAAATAGACTCCTGAGCAGGAGAAATCTAGATAAAAACCTGTTCAATAACCTACTGCTCAAGTGTGACTATCCGAATCAACAATTTTAAGCAAGACGGGTATCAGCTAGGATATTATTATAATATGCCATAGTAGTATATCGAAAATTATATTTTTCGTACAGACATTAAATTAGTATTAAGGTACCTATCTCGTTACAAATCGTCCATAAATTATTATTTTATTCGACCGGTTTTAAATTCCCCTTTAAAAATTAACCATATAAAATTTTCCACTCATGTAAGCCGTCGGAAAATAAGGTGGTTGGTTGGTGGTTGCCACATTTCAAAACTTTATATAAGTGATATTTTTAATTCTTGGTGCGTATAATGTAATCCGGGAGGGATCCAATATCGTTTTTAAAAAAACATGAAAAATTACTCAACAGATTTTTGGATCTAGTTGGTTGTTAGACTGAAATACTATAGGTACCTACTATACTATAACTAAAAGCATATTATTCTATCATTAAAATCCCTTTTATGTGTATAATATAATGTGATTGTGTTTTTTTTTCTGTGATACTTAGTAAAATACTTTTTTGAGTAAATTTTTCTATATAGAACATGAACCATGTCTGATGATGGAAGCTGTGCTGCGGATGTAAAACACAGAATTAGTGTCGGATGGATGAAATTCAGATCGGTGTCAGGAGTTCTATGCGATTCAAAAATGCCAGTCAAATTAAAAGGAAAAGTTTATCAGACAATTGTCAGACAATTGTCAGACCCGCACTCCTGTATTGCTCCGAATGCTGGACTATGTACAACAGCTATAACAGACAGCTAGAAACGGCAGAAATGCGCATGCTGAGGTGGTCGACAGGAGTGTCATTGAGAGACAAGATAAAAACCTCACACATTCGTGGAAGCCTAGGAGTGACGGATATAAATAGCAATCTTGAGGAAAGACAGTTGCGATGGTATGGACACGTCGAACGGAGACCGCAGGAACATATTGTTAATCAGGCCATCAACATGAGTGTTCCACGTGTGACAAACAGAGGACGACCAAAGAATTCCTGGGTGGTGCAGAGGCGTGAAGATTGGGATTGGAAGAGGTGGTGCAGGAGAGACGGACTTATAGCCTAAGAACAAGGAGGGCTGACCCCAACAGTCTACTTAGACGCTAAGTTGGGAGCAAGCTAGGGAGAAGAAGAAGAAGAAGAACATGAACCATGTCTATAAACACAGTTAAAAATGCTTTCGAATGGAGTCCGCCGTCCTTCAAGACATTGTTCGCGCGCCGTGTTGATAGGCAACCTCCTTAGGCCAGGTTAAAATTCAACAAAAATGGATATATTATGTAGGTATGTATATCCTAGCGCCAACTTCACGACAGCATTCACAGTATATAAATTTGGTTGCTCTAGTTGTTCTTGAAAAATTCCATTGGGAAGGAATCAGTTGGGCCAGTGCCTTATGTGTCTGCAAATGACAATTAGGGACACAGGTTCGAATGAGATTTTTTCAACATGCTGAAAATTCTCCCGAAAGGGAGTTCGGGGATTTGAAAACTACCACCCGATAGCGAACGATCACGGTCGTAAGCCCGTTGTAGTTTGTTCATACCTTTTAAAATTTAACATCATAAGAGAACTCATTGGTTCTTGTATATTCGTCAGGCTAAAAATGCTTTTTATCCCATGGAAACATTCACTCTGATGTCATTTCTTTGAAACTAGTATGCACATATCGTACAAAATATTTCTTCTCTTTTCCAAATTGCTATACACACTGGCGACATTTTGTTAGTGGATTCATACCTTCAATGATTTAAGCGTGATTCTAAAAAAATAGTACCAGGCTTTTATACGTAAGCGACGTCTGTTGAAGGACTATGGTATAAAATGCATATTTTTCTTCTGTGCTGATTATAGATTTCATACTCCTCCTATATGGCAATACGGATTGTGTTCGGGGTTATTCAAGGATAGATAAGTATAAAAATTTGATTGATTTTATTGAAATTCGACAGTTCATTTTTGTGTGAAACTGATTCCATAAAAATGTATGAAAGATAGGACCCGCAATTTTGTCAAATGACGTTACACTTTACACCCGTATCTAGGCAGCTAGTGTTTTATATAAATACTAGCTTTCCCGACAGACCTGTGGTTCTAACCCGAGGCGGCCCGTTCATATGTGCATAATGTGCACTGCGCCCCCATAAAAAAAAACAGAATTCGATTGAGTTAAACTAATAAAATAATTACATTAAAATATTTCCAAAACATCCATATTTCAGTCGTATTCAAAGCTCAGGAGGGAAGAACGCGAGAATATAATATGCACGCGGAAACATTCTACCTAGCCTATGAAGTGCCGATGCTGCGTGTACACATGAAAGTGTCCGATAATTTTGTTGACTTTGTATGATAAAGGAGTAAGTGGGGTGGGCTAATGTAAGAGCGGCAATTACATTTGCGAGAATGAGAGGGACCTACCATCATGTGCAGTAAACAATAATTTTGCTGTTATGGCGTCGGCGTCGCAGGAAATCCGTTCCATACTAACTTTAATATTATATTTTATATACAATGAATGTTTTTTTTCCATAACTTTGTGATGTTTCTCCATGTTTTAGAAAAAAAAAAATTCCCGATCTCCATGTTTTAGCAATATTTTATATTATTTTTTATGCATTTTTCTACTTTTTAGTTATTCTGTTATCCGGAGCGGAGAAGAATCCAACAAACCAAGCATCATAAAAATTTGTTCAGTCGATCTCGACTTATAAGGTTCGCACTAACCCGACATCCTTTTATATTAGGTATAGATATAGGAAAATTGAGGTACCTATTTTTATACGAGGTATTTTATGATCGGATTTTTTCCAAGCATTCATGGGGTATTTTTAGAATTTTCTAAATTTGTTTATTTGGTTGAATGCATATTTTGTGTAGAAATATCAATAAATAACTAATTGCGGGCATGAAGGTGTTTCTATGTATATACATGTATATATTGTATATTTTCTCAAAAACCCTTTTTAGCTTGAGAAGCGTATATAAACTGAAAAAAAGTTGGAATGAAATTTATATTTTTACTTTTTTCCCCATCATTAAGGAAAAAAACCAAAGAAAAAGGTAGGTACCTAAAGGTTAAAATTAAACAATCATTTTAGAAAGTCTTAAATACGGATTAACAATTATGTTTCTTCAAACCAACGAATAAAAAGTCCATTCTTTTAATATAAGAATAGCCTAACATAACATACTAGTCCATTTGTGACCCCATTAAGAAGCACGCCGGGGAGGCAGCAAGAGCCCCTCTACCACACTCGATCTTGCGCGGCTTCAATGACCTCGTCACACACCATGCCCAATACCCTTCGCTCTGCTTTGAAGGAGTTGAACACGGCGTTACAGAATCTTCCTCGTCTTCGGGATCATGAATAAAAGAATGTTTGGATTTCATTTTTTCTCTTCCTTATTTAAATCAGCTTTTGAAACCAGAATAAAAGATGACCGGAAGCCCGAATTGGTATCGGTATCAAATACATGACAGCAGTCGCAGTCTTTAAATTTGGTTGCTCTCTTGTTCTCAATAATTTACAACTTTTGTCTCTATTATTTCATTTATTATTAAATTTCTACTTGTTGCATACATGGGATTTTTCGACATGTTGAACATGTTGAGAATTCTCATGATTAGGAGTTTCGGAGACAAACATTACCACCTAATGGCGAACGTTGTTAACGTAAAGTGATCACACTAAGCCAGCCTTCGAAATAACATTAGAAGACGGTCGTAAGCCCGTAGTGGTTTGTTCCATTTAAAAATCGAACATTAGTAATGAACTGTTAGAGTCATTAGTTGTTATTTTTTCTTTCCGAATCGGTTCGTTTAAATCTGAATATCATTTAAGGACCGAACTTTATGATTAAAATGTTATTGATAGTAGGTAAAGGTATGGAGGATTCGTCTTTTTTCTTGTAAGTCTCCTGTTTGTGTTTTTAAAAATCGTGCGTCTATGAAACTTGTCAAGGAAACAATATTCTACCTGTATAATGAAAATAAACGTTAAATGTTAAAACATTCGTTATAATTTTTTCAAAAGTACTAATACTCGTGCATTCAAGTGACTGATCGAAGATCCATTAGAAATAAGTATAAAAAAATACAAAAAATAACGTAGTACAGTATTGTACAAATTAATTTGAACATAGAGCATTACATGATTTTAATGCGCGAAAGCGATTTTGACTCTTTTTCCTTAACGTAACACGCCTCCTGTCATTCTGTGTAAATTAATATTTTCTGTTAAATACTCACTCTGCGAATATGAGAAACTAAGCTGTCGAGCAGCCCAGATCTTTAATATCTTTTAAAGAGATGGTCAGATGGGAGATGTTCGCCCTTTGTCCCATTTACATCTCATCCTTCAAGTTATTCTTGAAGTAGCCTTGTCTTCTTTAGGTATCTTGTCATTTTGGACATCCACGTAATTCTATGTCCATTGTTTACCATGACGTGTCCCTATCAATTCTGAATGAGCCAGTAACTGAATTTAATTTGAACATTGACTTAAATACGTAGAGTGTCGTAGAGCACACTCTAGAGCAATGGTACTGTAGCGGCACGCCACTGTCTTAGGAACACCACTGTTCCTCACGGGTATTGTCGCACCTTATAACAAGGAGCCTTTCAACCTTTTTTCGTCGGGCCACATATCTACTATAATATAAATTAAAGTCGGGTTAGTGCGAACACTTATAACTCGAGATTGGCTCCACAGATTCTTCTGATGTTTGATTTATTGGATTCTTCTCCGCTCCGGATAACAGAATAACTAATAAAAAGTTGAAAAATTTATAGAAAATGTAATATTATGGTACAGATAAAAAGTTTAAAAAATTGATAAAAAATAATGTAAAATACAATATTTAAGTTTGTATGGAACGGTTACCTGGGACGCGCCCACGACATCGCGGGTAGTTCCCTCTCATTCTCGCATACGCTCTTACAGTAGCCCATCCCACTTACTCCACCGCACCGTTCAACAAATATTATGGGGCACACATTCGTTTTGGTAATAGGCGAGGTAGGATGTGTGCGCGAGCGCATTATTGTTAAGTTGTTCCCGCTAGAGCTTTGAATATGTTTCAGAAATAGTTTAATGTTATTATTTTATTAGCTTAACTCAATCGAATTAATTTTGTATTATTTTACGGGGGCGCAGTGCACATTATGTACATATTAACGGACCACTTCGGGCTATAGAACCACAGGACAACGTCTGTCGGGAAAGCTAGTGTACATATATTTTAAAAGTAGAGCGGGCCGCACAACACCCCCCTCCTCTCCTAGTGGTTAATATTTGAGTTTTATAAAACTATAAACTAGTTTAACACAATGATCCAGCGTTCATAATCCAGTTAATCTGTCAACTTTTTATACGTTTTGTTAGCAGCAATTAGTTGATTTTAAAACTATTAGTTAATTAAGCAAGTGAGGTATTCCCGAGAACGACTTTTTGCGCATCCGCAATGTTTTTTCAATAGGAACATCCGTACTTTGACAATTAACAATGACAATTTTGTTAAAGTGAAATACATACATCAAATTGCTTGTCATTTATTCTATTTACTTTGCTAAATTTAAAGAAAGTAAAAAAATGACAATACGCGCAAATTTTATCCAAATAGGTATCCCGTTCAACCAACATTCGCTAATTTTACGGTCAACTAGATTTCACCACTCGATGAATGAGTGCAAAAGACCCTATATATTAAAATATTTTAATAGGAAAGGTGGTTCGTAATGAAAATCTTCTTCAGATATCATGGAATGGAATTGCGAATTTTTTAAATCATATTTCGGATAAAAAGTGTGGCGGGCCGCATGCTGCCCGCGGGCCACAGGTTGAGTATCGATGCTCTAGAGAGTGGATTGACACATAAAAGAAAAGAAGATGAGAAGAATTAAGCCCATGACAATCGGATTTACCTGATTGTGACATTTTTCTTCTTTTATTTTAATATCAATAATTATTTATGTATGTTTGTAAATTACAAGACCATTTATATGGGTATTTTGAGTTATGGAAGAATATTATAAGGTTATATATTATGAATTGTGGGCTGTGATTATCAGCTGTATCTAAATAATTAATTATTTTTCTAGGTTATGCCAAAAATGACGCATCTTCTATTGAATACTATTTTAATATTAAGGAAATTAATACTCAATGCGTATTTTGTAACAACAAACAATGTTAAACATAATAAATCTTTCCGTATTCACATTAATTTGCACAATAGTGTACGTGTTAGACACAAAGCTATTTGGAAGCTTCTAAATATTCTAGGACGACACTAAGTATTGACATTAACCTGGATTTATTCTCACAAACTTGAAATAACTTCCAAGCCCCAAACGCCTCCACACAACAAAACTTGTTAACAAAATGTTCCTACCAAGGATTTCAACCCATTCATTTCGGTCTATGTTTTAAGTTTGTGGTAAATAGATTCTCACTTAGCAACAACTGCTTCGTTTCAGGCACCACTACGAAACATAGGGCGACAATAAAAACGCCTCATTATTAAATTTGCATTGTTCGATTTCAAAGGAACATATTATTATCACACTATTAATCAATCACCATTTCCTTCATAGACAGGCTACAAGAGCTCTCCACTTCATTATGTTGTAATGACCTCTTACCACACGATTTCTTCAACTCTGTTTTGAAGCAACAAAACACGGTGTGACTATACGAGTGAAGGCCTTCGTTGGTTGTACCGGCGTATAGCGTCGTTTATGATTCGGTAGTACCATCTCATACCCATAATTTACTGAAACACTTATTTTTGAATTTTGTGCATGGGCTTTCGTTACATACCAAGGTTCCACCCATATGTACAGAAGAGAGGGTACGAATCAAACGGTTTAGTTGCCACATGAACAAAACCCCGAGATTTTGTGTGATACATACATATGCTGACAGCTGTGTTTCTGGTGGCCTTCCTAGATATTGCAAAGAAGGTTAGAAAATGGTTTTGATCCGTTGTCCTCTACCTGTACCCTTCAAATAGCTACTAATGAGGTTAAAGAAAGAGAGATAATGTAGAGTTTTCTCCTCCCGAAGCCTCGGTTTTGCAGCGAATGAGAGAGGTACAAATTCATGGCTCTTTTCTTTCAGAACGTGTACATTTTGATGAGCTATAATAAAAAACTATCGTGGATTCTTTCTCTGTTTTATTCAAATGCACCTTTGTAATGCCCTGTAACGTATTTTCTGTAAATTGAACTGTGGTCGATTCAAAAGTATGCCAAAATAAATCTTTATGGTCTGCATTATAATGAAAAATGTATGTGGCAGTAAAATTTCTGAAAGATTACATGTCGTTACATGTATATCCTTTGACAGGATTTTTTGACCAGTATAAAAATCTTATTGAACATACATAATATATAGAAAAAAGCATTAAAAAATAAGGTTACTCCAGATGTTATTTTTTGCCCATTTTGCATTTATATTATCATTTTTTATTTCGACATAATCTTTATTCTTCTCGAAATCAGACCAAAATATCTTTATGATTGCATATTAAAATAGGGTTTCTACCCGTTTTTCTGTAGAATAAAAAAAACATGTACGAGGAAAATGTGTAGGACAGATATTTTTACTCTTATTAAAAAAAACAGAGATTTAAATTCAAATTTTTATTTCATATAAAGCTGGGTGTTATCTCAGAGAACTTCATGTAATTTGATCGAGGGGATATCCGGATCTTGGCAGACTAGTACAAAAAACAAGGTAAACGGACAGAAATCTATTCTATTATTTTTTAAAAAGCTTTCGTTTGTATGGTTTTGTTTGTACGAACGTAAGTGTTGTTTTGGTTTTTGTTTAGTTTTACATGGCTTTTATCATATTGAATTCGATTGAATTTCTCATTTTTTACTATTGAAATTTCGTCGACAACTCGTGAAACATCCATAATCATTATCGCTTTCTGAACATAATCGTTATACCTAGCTATATTATGAGTATCTCTCATTTTATATTATTGGGAATCGAGTCGATGGCTTTTATTGATTTTCTACATTCTAGACTCTATAAGACTATTTGACAATACTATAAACTAGTGATGTTGCGGATGCAGGTTTTTTGACATCCGCGGATGCGGATGCGGAGCTTACAAGTCAGACATCCGCGGATGCGGATGCGGAGCTCAGAGTAAAAAATGATACTGTATAATAGGGATGTAAAACCTAAGAAATAAAAGGACCTTTTTAACGAAGGGCCGCCTTTTCACAGAATAAAATAATTTTGTACAGTTTATTCTTCTTCTTCGTCAGCCTGTCTCCGTCCATTGCTGAACATAGGCCTCCCTCCCTCTCTTCCATTCATTCCTGTACTGAGCCTCTCTCATCCATGTACGGCCTGCAATCTTTACGATTTCGTTCGCCCATCTGGCTTAGGGTTTGCCGACATTTCTTCTGCCTTGTCAAGGCTGCCACTCCACGTACAGTTTATAAGCATTCATTAAAAAATCAATAACAATACAACGATCTTACTCTACACGTAAGAAATAAAATGTCTTTTTTGAAAGTGCACTTAATTTCAAAATTTGTCTTGGTAAGTCCAGACTCCAGACCAGAACTAACACTTTCTAATATGGCACTTGATAACAAAGATCAGTAGTTAACGCTCTCCATGCCTTTTACTTGCACGTGGCATGCATCTTCTTTCTCTCTCAAACTTCAAGTCCATACCTTTTGAGATAAGAACACAATTGCATATCTTAATTTCGTGTCGCGACTTGCTCTAGCGGTACATCCGCATCCGCATCAACATTCGCATTAATTAATGCGGATGCAGATGCGAATGCAGATGTGTAAATTGATGCGGATGCTCCGCGGTTGTGGATGCGGATGCGAATATCCGCAACATCCCTACTATAAACCACCCTAATCAAAATCATTCGAGTCCGGGTGGAGGTCTATAAAATATAAAATCAACCTAATGTTATGTGGTTCGAAAATACACATATCATATATGCCATACAGGTAGTGCCTCAATCAGTAGGTAGTCAATTTTGGGAAGTTTAGAACTTTAGGTACTTACCTACAGTAAAAGGTTGCAGACAACCACCCTGCCAATGAGGTATTGTTTTTTTTTATTAAGGCTTTTCACCCGAATTCGAGTGATTGTGGACGAGATATTGTTATAAATAAGCTTAGAATATAAAACTAATACCCTGAAGGAAGAAAAGCGACCTATAACAGAATATTTGAATAAAATAGCTGTTCTTTAAAATAAATTCTTACAATATGTGTATAGACAAGAAATTTAGGTAGCAATTATTGACGCTTCGAATTCGTAAAAACGGGCGACAAAATTCGTCATAATATGCTGAAGGTTTTATTTTTTTTATTTGTCCGCTTTTGAGTGATTTATGCAAAATGGTGAAGGTTATCTATACTAATATATAAAGAGGAAAGATTTGATTTTTTGTTTGTTTGTTTGTTTGTTTGCATCGAATAGGCTCCAAAACTACTGAACCGATTTGAAAAATTCTTTCACTTTTGGGAAGCTACAATATCGGCGGTGAACATAGGCTATATTTAATTTCCAAAAAAGAGTGGGTAACCTACGAAAACTTCAATAATGTAACCCAAGGTGTAAAAAATTTACGTAAAATATTATTTTTATCGCGAACGCTGTGAAAACTAATGATGATAGAATAAAACAATGTACTACAATTTTGTAGAAGACATCATTATTTACAAAAAGTATCGCGACAGCATATGTCTAACTATTATAGTTATGCCACAATAAGTGTTTTTTTATTTAAAAAAAAATCAATAAAATATCACCTCTAGAAAAGGCTCTTTATTGGTATCTTGGTATTACTCCTTATTAAAATAAATTAGTTCATATTCAAGTCTGCTTCAATATGTTTGTATAACTTTTTGAATTATTCAATTCGGACATTCCATTCGAAAGTTATCACGAGTTTAAAAATGTGAGTATTGGAAAAAAAGCATAGTCTCTTATCTCTTATCTCAACTTATCCGATGCAGAGTGCGTACGGGAGCCGCGGCTCGGACCACCCCGGCTGGGCACTGAGGGGAGTGATGACGTCAAGTTTAGTAGAAATACCGCGCAAAGTTGTCACGGTGGTAAAGTGACGTGACACGATACATTGCAATGCAATTATTCCAGATTAACATTATGCTATAAAATATTTTGAAAAAGTTAGGGATCTGTATGAAAACTAAATTATTTTTAAGTATCTATCTACCCGTGCGAAGCTGGGGCGGACCTCTAGTCCTCTTATATTTTTATAAACTAGTTGCATGTATACATGAGATCCAACTGTCGATGGCCTGAGTCGGTATGTTTATTGTATGAAACAATGTCGTCAATAAATTAAATTTTTACAAAAATTGTTAAGAAAAGTTTGAGATGTACTGATATAATGTACACATTTTTTATAGAAAAATTAATTATCTAGTTGGGGTGTTTCGGTGTTTTTCGATATTTTTATAAAATTCTGAAATATAGGCACTGAAACTCGTAAATTTGTCATAGAAAAAATATTTTTCTTTTTAAAAAAAGTTTGAGAAATTCTGGAACTTTCTTAATTAAATTTAATTTGAGATATTGTATTTTTCTATATATATACAAAATTTAAGGGTTCTAGCTTTTATAGTTTTCGAGATATATGAAAAAAATTTGTAAAAATTCAAAGGTTGATTACTCCTGACTGAAAGAAAATTTAAAAATTCTGAGTATACAAATTTTGTAGGCTTATAGTATTCAATATTTTCTGAAATTTTAGGATCTGTGCATCAAGCGAATCAAAAGTTATAAGGGGGGGACGGACACACAGACACACACACAGACACACACACACAGACACACACACACACAGACACACTAAATGTTCTCCTCCGAATCCTGAGTAAATCCATATATGGAACATATATGCTGCGAAGCCTCTAAGTTGGTGTTTTTTGTCGTCAAAGTTTGAAAAACCGTTTAAAATCTAGACCTGGCCATACAAATCTCACGTATCTTGGCTTGATACTGCCGATCTGTATCGAGAAATAATTTCTCTTCAACAAATCGACAGTTGGATAATCGAGTAAAATAAATACTACATTTATGACTTCCCTTAGTGCCTGAAATAAGTCTATGGTGGAAAATGAAATAAATAAATAAATAAATTATAGTTATATATCTTAAAAAAATATCGGTATGGCAAGTGGCGCCTTTAACAACATGACCAAGATTTGGAAAGCGTCGGCGTTTAGTGTCGAGACGAAATGTAAACTGTTTGATGCGTGTGTGTTGCCCATTCTCCTCTATGGGTGTGAGTCCTGGCACCTGACCAAAGCCCAGGCACAAAAAGTCTCAGCTTTTGAAATGAAGTGCCTAAGGAGAATTCTGGGTGTAAGATGGTACCACCGCATCACGAACGACGCTATACGCCGGCGCACCCAGCGTGAGCCCATCACCTCTACCATTTTGGGGAGGAGATGGACTTGGCTGGGACACGTGTTAAGGATGCCGAATGACAGTTGGCCGAGGAGAGCGCTGTTCTTCCTCCCATCAGGGTCCCGAAGACGAGGAAGACCCTCTCACACTGTGTTCCGCTCCTTCGAGGCAGAGCTGAGGGACATGGACATGGTGTGGGAGGAGGTCATAAACATTGCGCAAGATCGAGCGCAATGGAGAGCTCTTGTTGCCTCCCTATGCCCCTGAGTGGGTTGTAAAAGGGAGAATTGATTGATTGATTGATCTTAAAAAAATAAATAGAAAACAAACATTGTTCATTTATTTGTTTCAAGTAAAATTCATCACTCACCACAACAGATTTCTCCTTTGCGATGAGTGATGAAACAACTGGTTATTAATCATTGTCAAAAAATCATCAAGAAACAACTGGTTATTAATCATTGTCAAAAAATCGTCAAGAAACAACTGGTTATTAATCATTGTCAAAAAATCATCTAGAAACAACTGGTTATTAATCATTTTCAAAAAATCATCGAGAAACAACTGGTTATTAGGTAATCATTGTCAAAAAAAAACGCTAAAAAACGAAGAGTCATAAGAATAATAATTAAAAACGTACAAATTCCTCTAAGAAATAACGTATCCAAAAAAGTTTAGGGGCAAAAACTAGTCACAAAACGAAGGTTTAAAAAAAGTAGATAGATATTCAATTGTTAGTGTCCCGGAAAAAGTTGAAAACCGTTTTAACACAGATTATTTTAATTCTGACGCCGGAGTACAGAAAGAATTAAGGCTCATTGACCTGGATGTGTGGTATTGGAGCGTGACGATGACTCAGCAAAGAAACTCCGCATAAAAGGCCACGAAACCAGAAGTCATAAAAAAATGTTTTCCATTTCATTAACTGAAATATCGCTAGTTTTAATGTACAAAAAATGACCAACTTTTAGTGCGGTCCAGTCGAGTTTTCTATGTCTATCTAAAATATAAAAGAAAGTCGGGTTAGTACGAACACTTATAACTCGAGATCAGCAGAACAAATTATTCCGATGTTTGATTTATTGGATTCTCCTCCGCTCCAGATAACAGAATAACTAATAAAAAAATTGAGTAAATGAATAAGAAATGACATAAAATATAATATTAAAGTTAGTACGGATCAGATTTCCTAACCGGTACTGCCACCGCCATCTATTAGGGAAATAGGGAGATGTCTGGTAGATTGATATTTTGGTAGATAGATTGTTTTCCCTATGTTTCCCCAGATGACGGTAATGTTACCGACATTGTATTTGTATATTATTACATCCACATAACTTTTGATTTTTTCACAAACTCATGTAGGTTTGTTAGCTATGCTATGTTACCCATCAATATTTTATTGGCTTTAAGGCGGGACGAAGTTCGATGGGTCAGCTAGTCTATAATACAAAAGAAAGTCGGGTTAGTGCGAACACTTATAACTCGAGATAGGCTGAACAGATTTTTATCATTTTTGATTCACTTGATTCTTCTCCGCTCCGGATAACAGAATAACCAATAAAAAACCTAAAAATGGATACCGAATAATATAAAATATTGGCACGCCGATGTTTGATGGTTTTTATTTTTCAATCTTTTTACTAATATGTTAACATTGAAGCGCATTTTTTTATAAATTAAAATCTAATTTTGATTAAAATCAAATTGTCGTTTGATATGCACAAACTATCAAGTTGTTTAATAGTTGGTGCGACTGACGGAATTCGGATGGAAAATATGTGGGTTTAAACAGATGCATCGGTCGGAATGACATTGGTTAAAAAAGTCATGTTTATCTTTAAATTCTTATTCAATATTCATAGTTAGACCACAGGACAACGTCTGTCGGGAAAGCTAGTTATCTAATACAGAAAGTTTATTCTGACGGTAATGGAGATGCGTGGGAAGCTTATTCTACCGATAAGATTTTACAGAAAAACTGTTTTTTTTATTATTATTTAACTATGGGAGAAACTTATTAATAATTAGGTATTAAGTTTCTATTTAGATGGTAGAAATGGTGGTTTTAATTGAGCATGAAACTAGGTTAATTTTTATGCAAAAACTAATTTTTTGGGTCATTTTTATAATAATAACTAGCTGACCCATCGAACTTCGTCCCGCCTTAAAGTCAATAAACTATTGCTGGGTACCAGGACATAGCTAACATACATGACTACTCATTGTGAAAAAATCAAAAGTTATACGGTTAAAAAATTAAGAATCAGTTATTTCAAAAGGACCAAAACTCACCCATTTATATATTAGATATCTATATTGAATTTTCATCATCTGACTTATAAAAAAAGTATTAACAGACTTTTTTTATAAGTCAGATAGTCAGATAGCCATCTGTGGAAGCATAGGGATAACATTGATTTATAGAATCTTTCTACCAAAATATCAATCTACCAGACATCACCCTATTTCCCCAACAGATGGCGGTGACAGTACCGATGCAATCCGTTCCATACTAACTTTAATATTACATTTTATATCATTTATTTTCCATTTATTCAACTTTTTATTAGTTTTTCTGTTATCCGGAGCGGAGGAGAATGCAATAAATCAAACATCGGAATAATTTGCTCTGCCGATCTCGAGTTATAAGTTTAGTGTTCGCACTAACCCGACTTTAATTTATATTAGACATATATGTATAACTAGCTTTTCCGACAAACCTTGTAATGTCATTTCTTTACTAAGAATATTGAAGTAATCGAAATTGTATAGTGATATAAAACTAAATACCTATTTAACTAATATATTTTAAACCGATGCATCTGTTTTAAACCATGTTTTTGCAGGGACATAGTGATGTGGGTCAGAACTTTTTTTTTAATTTCAACATCGCAAAGCTAATTGCGCGCTAATAAGTGCTTAATAGCGTGTATATAGTGTTTTAAAAGCAAACGATCGAATCGTTCGATCATTTTGTATGAAATCATTTTGTCGAATCTCTTTCGATGATCGTTTCGATCGAAGAAGAAGAAACGCAATGAGATATCATTTCAATTTTTTTAGAAGTAATGTTCCATAAATTTTAATGTAATTAGCTATCAAGCTTTGCAATTCAATTGCCTGGAGAGAATACAAAATGACCATAGACTTTTGTCGTCAGTTGGCCAAGATTCATAACGTCACAGTTTAATAACCCACAGTTCCTTATCCAGAATAAATGAGAAAATGTGAGTCACACATACATAACTCTATTTTATTTTGGTGTTAGCATTGGCCTTGTGAACAACCTTCTGTACAGAGAATAATGTACAGCGTGCTTGAAAAAAAAAA
Organism: Mystacides longicornis; assembly: GCA_963576905.1. Taxonomy (NCBI): domain Eukaryota; kingdom Metazoa; phylum Arthropoda; class Insecta; order Trichoptera; family Leptoceridae; genus Mystacides; species Mystacides longicornis. The sequence continues at coordinate 24,199,175 of OY756432.1, read as the reverse complement.
TAAAGACCAAGGACGTCCCTCAATAATATGAACTGGATATTCGCTTCCTCGTTTTTGAATTTTGAGTAGAGAGGCCCTTTTTCTCGAATATCGACAGATGGGTTTTCTACTAGAATTTTTATGACTTTGGTTGAGTTCTTTGAGAAAACACGAAATTCATAAAAATTCCAATAGAAAACTCGACATTCGAGAATCGGGTCCCATGGCATATTCCTATAATCAAAGAATAATGATAGATGCATTTCCTTTTTAGTGGAAAGCAATTAAAACCAATTTCAATTATTGTATTTAATGGGGTAATTTTGTCCGTAACTCGGTTTTTTTATTCTATTTTTATTATTTTTCCTTACAAATGACAAAACCAGTCACTTCTTCTTCGCTTTTTTTTTTTAGATCTATGGTCAGTTTTAAAAAGCGCTCAAATCGGGCTCATGTGACCCAGCTTTCTCTCCATCTTTTTGGGGGACGTCCTCGTAGCCTGCATCCATCTGAGAACCCCTACATCACGACCTTGACAATTATTCTGACCGCCGAAATTTTTATTCATCCATGTTTATTTACCAAATCATGACAATCAGCTTGTTTGACAGTGATAACGCTTCAACAGCATGGCCGCTATCAACTGTCAAAGATTGAAACACCCTTAAGCAACCAGCAGCACGTAGCTTTAAATACTCTCGTATTTACCAATTTTTTTGAAACACCTACAAAATTTATACATCTATAACATTTGAAAACTTATTTACACTTTAAGGCCCTGATCCAATTGAAAAGCGTTCGCGCGTCCGAGAATCGAGCAAAGATTGCGTGGACGCGTTACAATTTTTCATGTTTGTGGGTCCTTGCGTCGAGCGTCTGACGCTTTCCAATTAGGGCGTAGACTGAGACCTTATAATATATTAGGATAAGGAAATAAATTAAGATACTGTTTGAGAAATAGGAAACAATATAATTTAAGTCAGAATTGGATTCTTATACCCAGGTTATAAAAAAACAAACTAAATTTAAAAAAAGAACAATACTTTTAAAACACCCTTTACATGTTGAACGTGGGAAAGGTTAAAATAACATTGTCCATTTACATGAATGGTGTTTATATTCACAGCGTAATATTTTGGGTCAACATATCAATTTATCAAAACAATCACAGCTGTGATAAATAACAGGGTAATCATTATGATCTTCCATGAATGGTCAAGGCCTTCCATTAGCGACGTGGGACAAAACTTCATTACATCACAACTTTCGCTGGCAAAATATTTTGAGCCTATATTAATTAGCTCATAAAATGCGTTTTTCTCCATTTTGTTCTCACAAATAAAATAGTTTTGTTGGAATACCCCGCGATTTTGTCGTGGGATTTTAACAAAGACCTTCTTTCTTCTGAGAAGGTGCCGTTTGTTTTTTGTCTTCTTTGTCAGCTTGATCTTTAAAATGTCTTCGGCTTTCTATTGAATGAGACCTGTTGACTCATTGATCGTCATCTTCCGAAGTGGAATTTAAGTTCTTCCTGTAGGGTTAGATGGTCATAGTAGAGGTACCGGGTACAGTTGAGCCAGAAGCATGGAAATATTTTTCGATAAATTTAGGGTTGGTGGTATGCCGTCTCAGGATGAATGGGACCGTTTGACTTTAAAAAATCCTCAGCTTTACTGTCACTTTTGATGGATGTGCTGAATGAGATAAAGAAATAAACAATTTGCCCATTGAATTTTTCAAATATTCCCCTGCATATTATTGTATCTTCAACAACCTTGAATTGTATATGAATTTTTATTGATAGTAAAGATATGATGTGGGAGGAGGTCATCTAAACTTGCGAGATCGAGCGCATTAAAAAGCTCTTGTTGCCTCCTGTGCCCCTAAGCGGGATCAAAAATGATATGTTAAGTTATAAAAGTATTAATTTATGATTTATCGAAATTACTATTTACCTACATTCTTGAAAATGAATGTCTTGAGCAAGTGAATGAGAATGTATAATATTTAGGAAGCATGTTTAGTCGGGATGGAAAGTGTAAAAAAGAAATCGAGCGTAGGAAAGTTGCTGGTTGCATGGTGGGCGGTGCACCAAGACCTATAATGAGAAACAACAACGTCTCATCACAAGCAAAGAAACTAGTTAAACTAGTCAATCCTGTTACCATCGATGATGTATGGATGTGAAACGTGGACATGGACGAAAAAAGAAGAATGTAGTATAAATGCAGTAGAGATGAAATATCTAAGAAGAATATGTGGAAAAACTTTATGGGATATGGAAAGGAATGAAAATTTTAGGAAGGAATGTGGTATGGAAGTTAGTGTTGTGACAAAGATGAAAGTTGATAAGTTGAGATGGTTTATGCATGTGGAAAGAATGGATGCAAACAGAATGACAAATAGAATTTATAAGGCTGAAAGGAAAGGTGTGAGAAAGCGTGGCCGACCGAGAATTACGTGGATCGAACACATCGATTTCATCCTCAAGGAAGGCCAGGAAGTAAGAGAAATAGGAGAAGCTGTATGAGAAATGTTATGTCGGTGGAAGAAGCGAAAGAAGTATGCTTGGATAGAAAAGAGTGGAGGTCCGTTCTCTCTGCCTACCCCTTACGGGACACGGCGTGATGGGTAAAAAAAAAACTTTCTTGAGTGACTTTTGAAAAGTAAACGCTTGTGTTCTTCCTTGATAAAGGTACTTTTCTTAACGGTCAAAATCCCTCGTTACGTTAGAGGGAGAAAATGGGAGATGTTATAAGAACGGCCCAGGGTTCCATCCTTTATGTACGCCATTATCCGTCGCTCATTACTCGGCACTTAAAGTGAAGAGGAGTTAACATCCCAGTAAATAGAGGCCTTATACCTTGAGATGATATTAATGACAAGTCTTTGGTTGTTGGAGACGGTCAAACGATTACACTTAATGGAAACTACTCCTTAGTAACGACTTCTTAAGATCTTTGGCAGATTAAGATTGACACTTTTAGAGTTCACGGACGAGACATCCACACAAAATCCTTTTTAAAAATATGCGTTTGTACAAATAGTAAAGAAGCTATATATTTTATCAATCAATCAACACTGCCATTTACACCCCACTCAGGAGCATAGATGTAGGCAACAAGAGCTCTCCATTGTGCAATGTTTATGACCTCCTCCCACACCATATCCAGATCCCTTAACTCTAATTCACAGTGTGAGAGGGTCTTTCTCGTCTTCGGGATCCAGATGGAAGGAAGAACAGCGGTCTCCTCGGCCAAATGTCATTCATTGGCATTTTCGGTATTTTATACTTCCCTTTAATTCTCTTTTGTTTTCTAGATGACCTTTAAGCTTTGTATCAGCCTATGTATTTCATTTACAGTCATAAGAACCACAAAAATAACGATACTTTGTTGTGACACATTTGATAGGTAGTATTTTATAAAAGACAACGAAATTGTTAATTGTTTTCTATTTTCCTGGCAATTATTTCATATTTTCTCACCTTTTAAAAAATACTGTGACCATAAAGAAATATTTCGAAATCAAAATAAGCCAAATCGGTTTAGCCGTTCTCTAATTTTAGCGAAACATAATCACAGTTAATCATTTAGATGAGGTGTTTGTTAGACCAGCGGTTACGATGCCGGCTTTCGCACTGTTTCGTGTGGAGGTCGTGGGTTCGAATCCCGGCAGTGTCGACCATTTCCGCTTTCACGGCACAACCCTTTGGTTAGTGTGAAAGATGTCAAAAAGTGTATTTGTGTTCACTTCGAGTGAGCACAGATTCATTTTATTAAAAAAATAATAATTTTAATCTATAATATAAAAGAAACTCGGGTTGGTGCGAACACTTATAACTCGAGATCGGCTGAACATATTATTCTTCCGATGTTTGATTAATTTGATTCTTCTCTGCTCTGGATAACAGCATAACTATTAAAAAATCCATACGAAATAATATAAAATATAATATTGAAGTTCGTATGGAACGGATTTCCTGCAACGCCATCTATGAAAAGTTCTATAGCAACAAAGTTATTGTTTACCGTTGACATTAAAAATATTGGTACGCAGATTTTTTATTTTAACATATTTTAAACATTTTTTTTGTATAGGTAGGTAAATTACAAATTCGAAATCAGTATTCATAGTAAGGAGTACAGGACAACGTCTGTCGGGGAAGCTAGTAAAATATAAATACAAAAGGTGCCTTTAACTACAACATTAATTACTTGTGTTTATTGTGAAATATTAGAAAGCAGAAATAAAAATAAAACATTAAGAATACTGATGATAACAATGGTAGAAAAAGAAAACAAAATCAAAGCACATAAAATCAAGAAAATATACCTACAATACATAGATATGTATATTCAATATATTATATAAACGTAAGTAGGTATAACTCTGCGTACATATAAGATGATTCCATCTTTCAGGAATTCATTTGACAAAATTTTACCGTCGTTTAATTCCACCCTTTTACGCTTCTTTGTCTACGGCAGGTATTTGTGACATATCACAGCCAGTTTAAAAAATTTCACCTGTCATTTACTGCAAACATTTTTTCGCGAGTGAATATTCCATCTTGGAAGGGTAATATACCAATAACACGTGTGCGGTGTACCTACCTACTAGCTATACATTTCGTCACTTCAACTTTTCAGAAAACTCAAAACTTGGTTGTTTTTTTTTGTTTCTAATACGAGTACTTATGATCAAGCGTTTTACATACCTATACAGATGAAATATGTATGACTGTATAAAATGTTTGGTCGATAAAGCATTTATATTCGCAGGCTTGTAGGTATAATATTTTTTTAAAACATTTATTCATCAAATCACAATATATCATATAAAGTATACATCATTGCATAAAAAATATTGAAAAATAAATTAAATTAAAATTAAATATAATGCTGTATACTAAATATAAAAATATCGGTGTTGTCTCTCATGATTCATCACGATGTAATGTAATCATGAGAGATCTTCGAACTACAGAGAAAGGAACTTTCTTAACATCCTACACGAGGACAACAGAATTGCCTTTTGAATGGCATATCTGAGACCACAACAGATGCCAAGTTTCCCTAGATTGTCTTTAAGAGACTTAGGAATAACTTCATTCGTCGATATCACTATGTATTATGTGGGTGGTTGGTGTATGCCACATATCCCTGATTTCGTAAGCAAGATCAAGATATTTAATTATTTTAATAACTTTACAATATAGCTTTACTTTATTGTTTTGCATTACCGAAATTGAGGTGTTCCTGTATTAAGGTACATCAAAATCGAGCAAAAGAGATACGGCAATGAAAGATGGGTGTCAGCTTGTAAATAAAATTGTTCTTTATTTCTTCCTGTATTGACGCATTATGTTATTAAAAATTTGGCCGAAAAATGTCTGTGAGGTTAGCTAGTTTTAATACAAAAAACAATTGAATATTAAAGATTCGTCAAAAGTTGTTAAGATGGTTGTCTCAAATTAACATACGTTTTTGCTTAACTAGAAGAAAATTATAAGTTAATACGAATAGATGGGTAATTTCAGTAATGCACGAATACAACCTACAATTAAACCAACACATAAGCTTTCTGTATAGTATAATGCTCCCGCAGATGTATAGGGAACTGTGACATAATATATATCACTCTAAGTATGTAATAATATGTAGTAGGCATGTTGTTAATATAAATACAAGACATTATATCCGCATGTGTGGGCGGAAGCCAAGCTATATCTGGGAAAAGAACTAAGATTATTCGTTCTTAACTTTTGCTTTGGTCTTACTGTCATCTCATTTTTTTATCCTATCTATTAGATACATTTATTCTGATTAAACATCAACGTAGGCGAGACCTGTTAAGCCAGCTTTTTTTATATGAATCTGTGCTCAATCAATACACTTTTTGACTATTTCACAGTAATCTTCCAATATTCTCAGCCACATAAAGAACCTCGCCAGCCTAGTGACACATTGGCGTCAATCAAGTATTCCCGGACTCAATTCCCGTTTTTTTACGTGATTTTTCTACTCGGGGTTGGAATTCGGACTCAGATTAGACGGGATCCATTTACTGGAAGAAATTTATTTCTTTTTATTTATTTAATAAGGCAATATTCCCCCCTTCAAAAATGCGTACGCATTTGTGTGAAGATGAGGATAATACAAAATTATATATTTACATTAACAATGAAGATTACAATATAAACTTTACTTAAGTCTTAAATTATCACAATCCATTACAGTAACAAAAAAAAGAAGCAAACAAAATGAAACCAATACACTAACACCTTCAATGTGAAGAGTTAGTTTGCTTTATAAAAAGAGTGAAAAATATATTTAAACAAGAATTGAGCATCACTTTTTTAATATTAAAATATTAGATTACCATCGGCCACATTGTGAAAGGCAATCCGAAAGCAACATAGGGCAACTCACATCTATCAAAAATGCAGAAAAGGAAACCAGAAACGAGCCCAGAGATCGAACCGTTCAAGCCTCCCATGCTATAAAATGCCGTTTCAACTCCCTTTTGAATTGCTGTTTTCCCGATATTTTTCTAATATTTAGAGGCAGTTTGTTGTATTCCTTTATACCCAAATAACAAAAGTGATGTTGAGCGGCTGTGGAGCCGCATCTAAGAATTAAAAGCATCCCTTCATACCTGATGCTACTTAATAATGGAATTCATCTTGAAAATGATTTCAAGTGGGTGCACTTTCAGTTCCTTATAAATTTGTTCTGTTGGATAATCCCTCGGTTTTTTCAGAATGATTTTAATAATTAATTTTTGAACAGTAATAAGTGGTTTGAGTGTGGACGGGTAGACCCCTCCCCACCCAACTATGCCGTATTGAAGGATTGATTGAACAAGAGCGAAATAAACAGTTCTTATGGAATTAAAATCAAGAATATCTCTCAATGCCAAAAATATATATATTAACTTTCTCAATCTTTTCGTTGTTGCTTCAATCAAGTTCTTAAATTTCATGTCATCATCCACTGTTATACCCAAATATCTAGTACTTTGAACTTTTTCCAGCTTTTTACAATTCAAATGACAAATTTCCCCAGAGCAATTTCTTTCATGGATAACAATATTCCCCAAAATAGGATTAGTTTTCGTCAGACTAAACTTCATGAATACGGTTTTCTCGGTATTCAAACTCAAGAGTTGCGAGTCGAAATATTTCTTAAACATAGACATATCAGCGTTAGCACTTAGAACAACCTCTTCCCACGTTTTCCCGTCCGCCACCAACACGGCATCATCAGCATAAGCGACTATCTCACTATTAAGAGACAAATTAAACATGCTGTTGACATAAATTATAAACATTAGCGGGCCGATCACTGTACCCTGTGGCACACCGTATTGGGTCATCAGTGGCTCACTCTCCACATCTCGAAGCTTTACTCGTTGTTCTCTATTCCGGAGGTAACTCTCAAACCACGAGAATACCCTTCCACCGATACCCATAGCTATTTATTTAACCATGTATGGCCATAGGCCATTAGCAAAATATTACATAATACTAGGAATTTCAAGTGAAAAAAGAAAACATGCAGTCACTTTTAATGACTGCGCGACCCTCCACTTGCAACCCTTTTTAGACTATGCTAAAGTTTACAGAAATCAATAGTCAATTTACTGTCCTGCTGACAGATACAACAAATTGTTCTAAAGATCTGAGCATCTGTTTGCTCCTGGCCATATTTGCTCTGATTTGACTCTTAATCCATGACCAGTCTTTTACGCATGTCATACTTTAGCACTTTGTCATCGGTTACCAAGCTATGTTGAAATATCAGGTTCAGAAAATTTACTTTACTAAATGAAGAAGAAGAAAAGAAAACTACTTCCATTCTGCATAGAACGCTTTTTCATGTCACTCTCTCGCAAAAACACTCTATTATTATCTATGATTTTACTTTTGTCATGAAGTCATTTATCTTGAGGTTAACGCACTCCAAATTCAAAGACATTTTAATGAAATGGCTTCCTGGGTCGTTTGTCTATGGGTTTCGGGTAATTTTCACAGTTTAATGATAAAGAAATCTTAGTAATAAGTATAAAACAAGGGTGGAATAATATCTTATAGCTGTGGATAAATTTAAAAAAACAAAACAGAATATAAAATAACATCTACAATAATCGAATTGACACATTTTTAAGAAGTATTATTCATAAATTAAATAAAAAAAATCTGTAATATAAAAGAAAGTTGGGTTAGTGCAAACTCGATATCGGCTGAACATATTTTTATGATGCTTGCTTTATTGGAATCTTCTTCGCATCGGATAACAGAATAATTATTAAAAATTTGAAAAATGGATAGCAAATAATAAAAATATAATATCAAAGTTTATGTGGTACGAATTTACTGACAACAACGCCATCTGCGAACAATTCCGTAACAACACGATTTTTATTTACTTGACAACCATTAAGTTTCAAAACATTGGTACGCATATTTTTGATAGAATTTCTTTCAAGCCTTCATAAATATTTTTTTAACATTCAAACATCTTCAGCGTTGCAACCTGATCTGTCACTGGCTGCCACTCTCCAGTTATGCTACCCCAGAGCTCGATAGTCCGCGATAACCATCCAGCCATCTTAGTTTTGGTCTTCCGACGTTTCTTCTTATTAAACAACACTCTTTTTGGGAGCTTCAGATCCTACATACGGTGCAAATGACCTAACCAGCGCAGTCTGTTAATCTTAATGAACCGTGTTGTATTTTCTACGTCAAGTTTGACCAACATTTATATGGCCGTATATTCTGCGTAGGATTTCCCTTTTAAACGCGTCCAGCCTGTTCTTGTCATGCTTAGTCAATGTGCAGGTCTCTGAGACATAATGTTTAGACTGGTCTGATTAATGTCTTATATAGAGTGTCTTTAGTCCAATGAGATCGAAATAAACCAATATCAGATTCAAAATAGACCTACGTGGAACTGTTATTGTGCTTAGTAACTAAAATCTAAATATCATAATGACTTCTTTATGATTGGAATTGGATTGGAATCGTGATCTAAATGTAGAGTCCGAAATGTAATGCCCAGGTTATCAGGATTACAACCCTATTCCATTAGTGGGCATATTTGAGGGTGACTGTTGTCCTAGATTGATCCGCATTCACAAAATCACACATTCAAGTCATGAAAAACATATCGATTAAAAGGAAGGGTACTTTACATGAGAAAGGAAACATGTTTAATCGTTAATATCTTTTTTTTGGTTTTGTCCTCTTCAAATACCCTTGGTTATTTCATAAACCCATTTCTAGTTCAAGGATTAGTGTTAAAATATGGTTCAAATTTTCCTCATTGTATCATATTCCCCACTTAAATTTGATAACAGTGTATTAACGTAGTGAATTGTCGTTAAAATGATTGAAAAAAAAAAAGAAAAAAAAAACTCAAGTTTCACATCTGACACAATTATTTATGACATCCATTTGAAGTGATTCTGAATGGCGTGCTTTAGAATGATAGGTATATCACGGTATCATAATTCAAATTTAAATTTCGATGAAAGAATCACACAACCTACGTAGGTACAAAATAATATTATGGATTTTTTTGAGCTGGACTGTCTTTTTATTCGCATTTTTCCAGGAACGATACACTGTCCGCTTAAATTATTTGCAGACGGTGAAAAAAAAAAAAAAAAAAACTAATAAATCTACCGTTGAAAAACTTTGAAATTATAATATCAAAAAGAATGACGCGCAAACGCTCCAAGCAGTTTCTGAAATCGGCTTAAAAAAGAAGAAAAAAAAACATTGAAGGTGAGTAGGTATATACAAATTTATGAACAGTCAAACCCGAATTACCATTATTCATTCTTCGTGAATATTTTAAAAGATCCAAAGATATCAAGTAACTCAAATATTAGAAAATGACGGTGACTAAGGGCCGAAATTACAATCTGTAGCTTATCCTGTAGCTTTATTGAGGAGGCTTAAAAGTTAAGTGGAGCTTACCGCTCACACGAGAATATCAATCAACATTCGACTGCGACTTGGCTAAGCCGTATATATGGTTAAGTTGGTAGTACTACTTGTCTTTTATCGTGGCTTTATCTGTGCATTACGCTCCACATCTGTCATGTTCACCGGGACGCGCGCCATTGTTTGTGTTGTTGTTTTGGTTTTATGGATGCTCGCTCTTGGATTCTGTTACGACCCTTGCTTCGATTATTTAACTTAATTAAGATACAGCTACAGAAAGTGAAAGATGTGTTCAATAATAAACATAACCATATATCATACATTCAACTAGGTTAAAGCAAAACGATCTTGTAATTATTATCAAACAGAGCGAACAGTGTATATAAGTCAATGTGGTGGTCAAATAATCAAAGAAAGGGTCACGAATAAATGCAAATAGAATCGCTAGTGAAACAACCTAAGTAACAGCGAACAAATAAGCGTAATGAATCATAATTAATTAGACATTTCATCTTCAAAAAGCGTAATTATTGCGCGGCTATATAATGACATTTTAAATGTCAGTTTGTCCGTATAGTGACTTGTGGCGCCTCCTAGCGAGAAAAAAAATAACTGAGTTAAGCGAGCTTTACGCTGTTGAGGACACCCCAGGGTATCCCTTAACTTAACGAGTAGGATAAGCCCCAAATTCGTGCTAAGGAGACATTGTAATCTGCATAATTTTGTTAAGCGAAGCTTAATGTGCTCCTCACCGTTAAGGTGGACCTTAAGCCTGTATTGTAATTTTGGGCCTAAGAGCTAGTCCAGTAAGTAGTGAACCAGACAATATTAATACAATAATTTATAGCATCTATATATTAATACGTGAAGGAAAAACTTTGTGACTATATTATATTTTTACGAAAATTGCGCGGACGGAGGAGTATGAAATTTCGCATACTTATAGTTTATATAGAGAAGGTGTGGCGAATTAAAATTATGCTTAAAAAACACTATGCACAGTACTGTAATGTTGTGTATTTCATACTCACACACACTGACGACGTGACATTATTAGACACAGATCTTATGTTAATCTGAGGTCAAATTGAGAATATTTTTTTTTTGTATTAAATAACTATAGGCATATCAACATGTTTCAAATTACGTTACGACGCCGGCTTTCACACTGTTTCGTGCAAAGGCCGTGGCTTCGATCCCAGGTGCCGACCATCTTCCTCTTTCGCGACACAGGCTTTAAGTAGCTTACTGTGAAAGAGTCAATGAGTGTATTTGTGTTCACTTTGAGTGACCACAGATTCATTTTATAAAAAAAAAAATGACTGAACCGCTTAAAACCGCAAAACAAAAGCGTTTCTCACATTCGATACGTAGGTAGGTTTAGATTTCCTTACAAAATGTATTTACTTCCGTGACTATTTTAAAACTTAGAATAGGGGAAATGTTCGTCTGGCGTAAATGCACTTTTAAAATAAATTCAAGTATATCGAATAAAAATAGCAGCTTATGATTGTATCAAATAGTTGATGGGGCGTTTAATCTGAAAGCCGCTAGCAGAGGTTTGAGTGTACACCTAAGATTTTTTTTTATAAAAATCTGAATTATGGATTTTGAGTGTTGCGTAAATATTTTATAGAGAATTATCTGCAATAATAGCTTTGAATTGTAGCCAAAATAAAATGTAATATTTGCAATATTGTAATCCTGTTTCTCTAATGGAGGGAAAATTGATTTATAGTCCTGTTTATTGGATATAAGTCCACGGACAAATAAAATTAATTACTTTCTTTTCAAACCAAATTATTTATAGCGCGAACGAACCGAGGTGGGCGAATATTCAATTTATAATAACCCGTTTCCTTATACAAAAAAAAAAATCGTTAAGAATAATCGTCGGTTCGTGTTACAAAATGTCTTCTAATTTATTTATCCATTGATAATACTTCCTTGAAAGAAGAAGGTTAAGATACTTTATTTGCTTTCTTTCTTTAAGCTTATAAAAGAAGGTTACAGGCCAAACTGAACCCTATCCGCGACCTTTTCCATTTTTTTTGTTTATCTAATTCTTAAGGGTTATAATAACAGTGGGACGTCTTTATAATATTATCGAAACTACCTGCATACCTTTCTTTATATTAAAAATTGGTTATAATAAGAGGCGGTTACTTGGATAAAGCATCAAAAGGTCTTTTTCGCACTCGCCTTTGTCCCATTATTTGGGGTCGGCTTTCCTAGTCCTTATTCGCCAAGAATCTCTATGAAGCACCATCTCTGGTTCCACTCTGCTTGAGGTCCCTTTGGACGATCGACAAGCTTCTGGTGGATGGTCTGGCTGGAGTTTCGATGTCCATAACCCTCTGGATCATGCCCATAAGCCTCTGGATCATGTTGTCCTGGGGTTGCCTGATAACATGCCCATAAAATTATGACTTTGGAGAATAGACGGACATGATTGTGTTACTTATTTAAACTGGTTAACGGGGTGGTTGACTCAAGCGATCTTCTCGGGGATATATGTTTACGATGTCCTGTGAGATCCTTACGATCACATTTGGGGTGCCAAGAAGTCCACGTCACTAATAACGCACAGGGGGCCTATTTTCATATCGTGATACCAAATTATTTTACTGTCTGTCTGCCTCTCTGCCGTCTGTTTGTCGTCTGTCTGTCTGTTTGTCGACTGTCTGTCTGTCGTCTGTCTGTCTGTAGTCTGTCTGTCTGTCGTCTGTCTGTAGTCTGTATGTCTGTCTGTCTCGTCCGTTTGTTTGTTAGTTTGTTCTATTATTTATTTATTTATTCAAACGGTGTGCCGCGGCACACCGTTTGCGGAACACTGGCCTAAGAGACCCTGGTTGGGATAAGAACAACACAATCTTCAGACAACTGTCATTATTTGGCTTCCTAAAGAAATGTTCAAGCCATGTCCATATCTTTTCCACAATGGTAGAAGTGATGGGTCTACGCCGGCGTTAAGCGTCGTTCGTGATGCAGTGGTAAGCCCGTAATGGGCAGCACGCACGCATCATCATCTCGACACTAAACGCTGACGCTTTCCATACCTTGGTCATGTTGTGGCCTAATGAAAAATTTAAATTTTACAGTAGTTATTATTGCTGTAACATCAACACTTACAAGTCAATTTCATTTCATTTTTTCTTTATGAAGTTGTGGTTGCCAGCGTAGAATAATAATAATTAAAGAAGGATGTCGTAAAAGGAGATGATGTTAGAAAAACTCAGAGCTCTGCTAGTTTCATTCAGAAATCATGACGTCTCCTTGGATATTTACAAAGTCTCATTAGTTTCTTCATTACGGACATATCCGTTGGTATAAAGCCGAGCTATTTTGTTGTTTTCTTTTCTTTCCTTTCCTTTTGTTTCTGGTTAATTTCTTTTTATGCAACCTTCATTTGTTTTCATTTTTCTAAGAAAAATATCATTTTGTTGATTGGTCTATTAATGAAGCTTCTCAACTTGTAATTTTCTTTTAATCTTTGCATTCTTCTAATGGCAAACTATATTATGATTATCGTCAAAATTAAAAACGTGCACATTCATGTCGAAAATTATGATATTATATTTAATTACTTGAGATATACCTACTGCATATGCCAAAGGCCATTAAGGTGAGGAAATCTGAGAAAAATTACATGAATAAAAGGTAATTTACGACACAAAAACTTAATTAAATTTATCTTAAAATTCATTGCATTATGTAATAATTATCGCTAGGAGAACGTAAATTTCGTATTTACGAAATAGATGCGATAAATGCGAAATTTGTCAATATATTCCATAAATGCGATGTTTTAATTTTTAGTAAATTTCAGTGAAATATCGATAATTATTATATTTTAAAGGTAAACGATCAAGTAACTCGTCAAAACGAACGCTTTATCCTTGTGAAAATAATTGAAACTGAAAAATCAGTTGGTAGAAGTCGCCGATGTAACTAAATTATATTAATTGAAAGCGTATATTTTATTACATGTTGATATTTTATAAAGGTTTTGTACAATTGTTAACTTTTTATTAAATATTTAAAATACTCAAAGGTGTTTTATTATAGACATTTTATATTTTATGCGAATAAATGCGATATTTTGCTTTTATATATTTTTTAAATGCGATATTACAATTTGTAATTTGCGAAAATTACGTACCTCTAATTATCGCTCATTCGAATGCGGGATGAAATTCGTAGGTCATAAGTTTTAAATAAAAAAATGGCCTCTATAATTGCTTTTAATCAATCAATCAATTCTCCCTTTTACACCCCACTCAGGGGCATAGGGAGGCAATATTTATATTGCTTTACTTAAAAAAACATCCAAAAGATGGCGGTTTAGTAGGAAATACAACACATGTGATGAATGTTTACTTATTGTCCTACATAATTGAAAGAATAGACCCCATGTAAACCAATTTTACTGAATTATTATGGTAGATAATATTTGTTACGGAATCTATACGGGTTACGGAATTGGGAACGTTTTGCGCCTTCCAGTGATTTGATCCCAAAATTAATATTTATAGGCATCTACTAACAACATTTACATATATATTATTACACCATCTATTTCATTTTATACAACAAGGGAGGCCTTCCATTCGAAGAGGTTGACTTCTATAAATAATAATTATGTACTACTAGCTTTCCCGACAGACGTTATGCTGTAGTCCTTACTATGAATATTGATTTCAATTTTGTAATTTATGCAAAACGGTCGTAAGCCCGCAGTGGTTTGTTCCATTTAAAAATCGAACATCAGTAATGAATTGTTAGATTGTTAGTTATTAGTTGTTACATATTCGTTAAGATCTAGTCCTGAAAAAAGGTCATAAGTATCTAGACATAATTAGAACGTTGTGCACCAACAAAGCCGATAGGCAATAAAGATGAGACATTAACAAAAATGGATATAGTTATATCCTGGCGCCAAATACATGACAGCAGTGGCAGTCTTTAAATTTGGTTGGTCTCTTTCTCTCAATAATTTCCAACTTTTCTCTCATTATTTCATTAATTATTGAATATCTACTTGTTGTGTACACGGGATTTTTCGACATGTTGAACATGTCGAGAATTCTCATGATTAGGAGTTTCGGAGACTCAAACATTACCACCTAATGGCGAACGTTGTTAACGTAAAGTGATCACACTAAGCCAGCCTTCGAAATAACAGTAGAAGACGGTCGTAAGCCCGTAGTGGTTAGTAATGAATTGTTAGTCATTAGTTTGTTGTTACATATTCGTTAAAAATATGTTTGAATGTTAAAATATATTTCTGAAAGCTCGAAAGAAATTCTATCAATAATCTTCCTACCGGTGGCGGTGCTTTGACACTCAATGGTCGTCAGGTAAACAAAAAATGTGTTGTTTTGGAATTTTCTGAGATGGCGTTGTTATTAGAAAGTCCGTTCCATACTAACATTGATATTATATTTTATATCATTTGCTTTCCATTTTCCGAATTTCAATACTTATTCTGTTATCCGGAGTGGAGAAGAATCCAATAAAACAAGCATCATAAAAATCTGTTTATCCGATCTCGAGTTATAAGTGTTCACCATAACCCGACTTTCTTTTATTTCTTTAGATATGTACTTTGGACGAGTGCAAAGGTTTTAAAAAATATATACTTTGGAGGCAAAACCACTGTTGTTAAAGACAATCATACATACAAAATATAAAAAAAAATCGTTTACATTTTGTGTTAAGTTTGATTGTCAATTTACTGCCGATTATCGAGGAAACAATACTACAATCTTTGAAATTTGAACAAAAGTATCAAAAATGTCTTTAAAACTCGATACTTTGAAAACTGGCGATGAGTTAAGTTTATTCATAATAATAACTGTTTAACACCTCTCAGATATTTCAATATCTTATTTATTTCTCAAAAAACTTTTCACAAAACAAAACTTTTTATCTTTCACAATATTTATTTATTTATTTTATATAAATATAAATATTTTATTTTATATAACAATACTTAACTTAAACAAAAAAATGATAACAGCATTTCGTTATTAAATTGTCTAACCCTTCTAAGATTTTCAACTTCTTTGAGACGATTACCCTATCCATAAAACTCGAAATTCGTCGGGACGCTCAAAATATTTTAAACGGATTAAACTAACAGACCTCTACCCCAATTCCCTATCAGATCCGCTAAATATTAGCATCAACTAAAATTTTGAATTTAGCGGGCAATTCCATGTCATTTCAACCAATCCAAGCGATATTCCTTAAGAAATCGATCGTAGTGCATAACTGCAAATAATTTCAAACAAATAATTTCATTATCATCATGGCCGCCAAATTTCCTTTTTCTCAAACAAATTCATCTTGATCAAGAAATATAACACTATAAACGTATCTTTTGTGATGAAAACATGAGAAAAATGATATAGGTATTTACTGAAAATAATAACTTGTTTTGTTTTCATTGTTGTTTTTAAGAGAGGTGACTGAAAAAACAAAGACACGATTTCGACATAAAATTTTGGCGGGTCTTTCTAAGGTGCCACTTAATTTGATCGAATAGCGGGTCATTTTAGAGGAATCGTGAATCGTCAGTTAAACGTTACTTTTTTCATGTACTTTTTTGGCGGATTCTTAATTTTAGCGGATCTGATAGCGAATAGGGGTACTCTGCTGATAAAAATACCTATATAAAGCTTAAATCTAAGAACTAAACCCTTCAAGGAAAATAACTTTCGAATAAAAACGTAGTCCGAGAGAATTTTTTTCAATTTTCTTTCGGAGGGAAATAATTGACAATCAAACTTTATCCCCTACATTCATTTGTTTTCTTATCGTTTTTCATCTGTTTGAGCGTCTAGACATGGTAGATACAATATAACAATGATATTATCATGACGTAAAAGACCTTTTAAAAAGGTTTATTTTGATGTTTTCTAAGCACTTCCTGTAACATTAATGCTAGGAAAGATATTGCGCATATTCTCATTGTTACGAATAAAAGCATTTATAGATGTTTGCTTAGCACTGATATAACGTAAACAATAGGTACTTTTTGAATTACACTAAAATATGTTTTTATTTATCATAATAATATTATGTACACTTAAGTATGATTGTTCAGGTTTTTTTTTACATCATATGAAATTATTTTTGAAGTTTTAATTTTATTATTTTCTTTCAAACCAAACAAATTACCTATACACTTACTTATTGTAATTTTTTTATTGAATCTGTGCACACTAAAAAGTAAATTTCTTATACCTTTTAAATGTAAAGCAAATTGTGTGAGGTAAAAGAAGGACCGATTAATGCCTTATTTGTATACTTTTAGTCATCTTATAAAATTCATTTTCAGACAATAATTGTTTTTGCATTAGTCCTAAAAGTTGAATTTACTAAAACATCCATAAATTCTTTAGCACTTTATTCAAATTCTAAAGTGCACCACTTCATTATCTGTGTCATCTTGTTGATAAGGAATATCTACAGCTACCGGTGGCTACATCTATTAAGTGGTTTTTTCAACAAAATGGTAAAAGGTAGGTTGAGCCTCATTATCCGTGGTCATCACGCGTGAACAGACCAATTTCGATAATTCTTTTTTGTCGTGTTTGCTTTTGCCAAGAGAAGGTTCCTACGAAATAAAAAATTAAAAAGGTTGCGCGTTGCATTAGAAAATTGAGGAAAACTTTAAGTATGTAACTTTCTTATTTTGAAATTAAATCGGCGTTTGACACAAACTGTCAGTTGTTTGATAGTTGGTGCGGTTGACAAAATTCGGATGAAAAATTCATTGTTTGAAACAGATACATATGTCGGGATTACATTGGTTAAAAGGTAATTAATTTATCATTCATTAGGTATACAAATTAGAATTCAATTTTCATGGTTATGACCGCAGGACTACGCCTATCGGGAAAGCTAGTACTTAATGATTCCACAGAATACGGAACTGATGATATTAGAAACGATTAGAAAGGTTTTTATTATCATGTTAAAAATTATTAATCATGCAATCGGTATTTTTAGTAAGAATTCATTTTTATTACATAAAATTCATAGATTATTGCACAAATTTTAATATAATTTTACTCTTGTTAGTAGTAGGTAGCCATCATCTCAAGTTTATGTGAATTAAATAACACACAGTTGCACTTTCACAAAATTTATATTATTGAATCTCGAGCGCTTTCGTCCGTCTCACGCAGAAATTGTCAAGAGATTCAATATAAATTTTGCGAAAGGGCAACAACTGTGTGTTATTAAATTCATAATAATGAACTTTCACTACGTAAATACACAAACCCTCCAAAAATGCAAGTTTACGTTTTAATTTTATTAATATTATTATCAATCCGAATACCCAGTGTCTGAATACATTTTTATATTATTTTTGTGAAGGTCAACCGTAAAAGAAATAAGATCCCGTAATAAATCCACGGCTGTAAATCAAACTTATTTGCGGTCTTGTCCGAAACTTGGATGGATTTATTTATGGGAGTTGCGTAACTGTCTTTTAGTTTCTATAAGGGACCGACAAAACATAATAATAATATGCACGAATACAATGGTTTGATGTTTGTCATAGAAAATGTCACGAATTTCAATTTTTCTTAGATTGTGTGTTTTGTTTTTGACAGGAAAAAATTATCTTCATTTCATTCTATAACATCTACTTTAAATACGATTTACCAATTTTTATGGCTGTCATTATTTCGTTTTCAAGGCTCAAGAGGATATTTAGTGTATAGGTTACCTTACCTTAACCTTTACTTTTTATTTCGAAATGAGTCGCCGGAATTAATGAAATATTATGAAAAATATAATTGATTGAATTGAGTCAAACGCGCATAACTATTCCTGGCTTAAAAATAATATTAACAAAATAAAAATAAATAATACTTTAAAGCTGAATTGCATTGAAATGATATTCAATAGAATATTTATTTATTTATTTATTTCCTCTTTCTACGGCTTTATTAGCCATTTACAAATTAACATATAAAATTACAACAATAAACAGACATGATAGATAAAGCATTAAAATTCTGTATGATGTGTTATGATCAAAATAATTACAATAGACACAATAATTAGAAAAGTATTTCAATTTGAAAATTTTTTTGAATAACAATACACACTTAAACACACGTAAAATAGGAATAATAGGATTATAAAAATTATCATTATCTATACAAATTTATGAAAATTATAGGTACTCACAAAGAGATCAACCTAAACAGTTAAAAATAAAACAGAAAAAAAAGAATAATCAAAAGATGGTTATGATATGTAGATAAAAGCATTAAAAATTATATATGATGTGTTATGATCGAATAAAATAATAATATATGCAGAAGACTATAAAAAAGAGAAACAATAATAATATTATAATAACAATTAGTAAAAAAATATTTTAATTTGAACATTTCTTTGAGTAAAATACACACTAACACACACATAAAATAGGAATAATAAGATCACAAAAATGGTTTGAACAAAAATTAAATTGAAATTAAATAAAGTGAAATAATAATTTAAATAAAATGAATTGAAATCAGTTAAAACGAATTAAAACGTATTAAGTTGGCCAAAATGAGAAGACCGCTACTACTATGTAAAAAAACAAAAAATTAATAAAATAAAATAGTAAATCAATTAAAATAGGTAATAAAATGTATCATTCATCAACTTTTACACGCATCATTCCGCGAAACTGAGTTTGAGATTATGTTTGAAGGATGGTAAGCTACTACAGAAGATGTCTATGTCGGCGAGGAGAATAGTAGGTATTTATAATTTTTTAATGAATCTGGGTTCACTCAAAGTGAACACGAAATATACAGCCATTGACTATTTCACAGTTAGTTACTTAAAGCTTGTGTAGTACAAAAGGAAGATGATGGTTGGCATCTGGGATGGAACCCACGACCTCCAGTACGAAAGCCGGAGTCGTAACTATTAGACTACCAACCACCAAGTTCTCCTTCTTCTTTTTCTTAAGTTCCCGAAACTTGATTGTTATTTGTTTTGTAAACTGTTTTGTACGCTGTTATCTCATATTAACTCAAATTAAATTGTTTGAGATACCTAGGTACATTATTTTCTTTATTGTGATACATGGCTATTGAAAATTTTTTTCTTCCTCTTATTTGTAAATTGTATGTCAAAGAAACCATTGCTTGCGTAGATTTCAAATAAACTAGTGGTCGGCCAGTGCTCGAAATTCGACCATATCTGATTTAAATTATATGTTTGAATATTATTAAGGTTACATTCTCAAAGACTGGACGAGCGCTATTTCATTATTATTAAAAGCAATGATATGGATACGTCAAATATGAAATTTTGATGTTTTTTCTATTATCATTAAAGACAAATAATATTAATCTATTCTCAATTTGACCACAGATAAATAAAAGAATATATTATGCGTCTGTGTCAATGTCAAATACATCGAAGTGTGTGACTATATAATAAATAAATAGCATTACAGTAGTGTTTGTAATGTTTTTTTTGTTGATTTAATTTAATTTTTGCGCATAATTTAAAAAAAAATAGTATTCGCCACTCCTTCTCTATAAACTAGAAGTGTGCGAAATTTCATACTTCTCCGTCCGCTCAGTTTTCGTAAAAATGGTCTCAAAGTTTCTCTTTCACGTATGTATTAATAAATAGATAAATAAATTTATCAATTTTAAGTTGAATTGCTTTGTGAAAAAAAAAACACAAAAAATATGCAAATACGGTTATATAGGTTAGGAAAAAAAAGAAACCTATCTATAATAACACAACAACATTCATAACCACATCTTTTTTTTTTTTTACTTAACAAATTGAACACTTAAATGTGTCAAATTTATTGAAGGGAGAACTTAATTTCCGGGCCAGCCTATAGATAATTATTTTCATCTCCCACTTTCACAAAATGTTGGTACACCTAAATCACTTAAATAATATGTAATTTTTTTTTGTTTCCTTCTTATTTTTAAATTTCGAACGGTTTCTTCAAAACTAGCAGGTGCCTTATATTATAATTTCCCTCAATTGTTGTATCTAAGATTGTCGATTGCACTTTCAAAATGTATAAATAAAGATAGTAGACTTACCGAGATTTCGTCAACATCATCTTTAAGAAGATTCGCCACCCTGCTCTATCACCGTTGGCCTATTTCCAGTTTTGCTGCCCCAGAGCTCAGACGTCTTTGACAACGCCATCCAGCCATCGTAGCTTGGATCACTATACAACACTCTTTTTGGGAGCTTTATACCTTCCACACGCCTAAACATTATGAACCTAGCTAAAAGTGTAAAAAACTGGTGTTTGGGTTCAAATCATCCATATGTCTCAAATATTTGACTTGTTCTAAACTTAGACCTTTTTGTGAATAGCTCTGCTGTTCTAACTGTTTGATTTATTTTAACTTTTAAACCGATTTTTTGCATGCGACTCTACATATTATTATGTATACGACGTATGACGAGTAACAACTATCTTAATCCCTCCAAAAATAAGTAGGTAGTTATAGTAGTTTTGAAAAATTTCAAAAAATATCTAGTGCATGGGTACACGTGTATAAAAGGGAGACGGACAAAGTTCGGTGATAGAGAGTTAAAGTTTATAATGCAACCACAACAGCAATTAAAAGTGAGAACCAACTCTCGGAAGGAACTTTCTACAATGGATCGCTTCTCGAAATAACGATGTCGCAAGTGATTATTAGAATTTGCCGAATTATTAATCGACATGTCGCGGGGGAATCCTTTTAATTACGGACCTTGAAGCGAACCATTAATTTTAAAAGACAAACTGTTTTGCCAGAGTGACTTTTCTGTCTTTGTCGGAATTTTAAACGACAAAGTAATCCGTGACCCAATTCCCCTTTTTTTAAAAAAAACAACGAGGTTCGCGAAAATCATTTTCGAAATTTCAAGGTTCATCAGTGATATCTTTTTCATTAACGAAACGTGTCCTTTCGCCAATTTCTATTTCACCAGTTTATTTCTTTTTTACCTGGAAAAAAAAAGAGTTTTTGAGCTGTGTATTCAAAATGAAAATTAAAAGGAATTGATATAATTATAAAATTAACCAACTCGTGAACATGCATTTCTTGATGGATATATTTGAAAATAATGTTCAAATAAAACAATGTTTAACTTATCCACAAATTTTTATTTTCCCGACTAGTTTCGTAGGTACACGTCCTACATGGTCACGGGAGACTAAGAAACTGTTTCTTAGTCTCCCGTGACAGTTTCTTAGTCTCCCGTGACCATGTAGGACGTGTACCTACGAAACTAGTCGGGAAAATAAAAATTTGTGGATAAGTTAAACATTGTTTTATTTGAACATTATGATATAATTATACCTCTCTATTTCAAGAGTACATTTCTTTGTTCGAATGTGCATGTTATAATAGCCAACTGTTCTTCTGGTGGTGCCTTGAAAGCCTGAAAGCTTGATGGATAGTTTTCAGCATTCTTGGCATTATTGAAACACTGGGAGACCAATAAATTTGCTGGGAATTGTGCAGAAAGATTATTGGTAGGCAATAAGTATATCCGAGGATTGTCTTCCACATATCTTAGGCTGAAAAGATGGTTCAAAGACAAGAAATTTGCACAAACAGTAGAGGGCTGAAACTAAGTAAGAACATCTTCTTCTTCTTCCTTCTTTAGATCGACGATCTGTTTAAGATGCGTTCAAATCGGGCTCCTGTGATGATGAAGTACAGCCTTCTCTCCATCTTTTTGGGGAACGTCCTGGTAGCCGGCATCCATCTGGGATCCCTTGCATCACGACCTAGGCAATTTTGTTGTCTTCCATCCTTTCGACATGGTCCCTACATAACTTTTTTCTCTGTCTACTCCATCTTATACGATGTCGTCGAAATTGCAGGTTCTTCGTATCTCATCATTTGGGACTCTGTCTCTTAGGGATCTCCCTGCTATGGGTCGCAACGTTTTCATTGCGGACGTTCTAAGAAGCTGTTTTGAAATAACTAATTACAAAACACTAGTTACTAATTAAAAAACAAATTACTGATTACAGAAAGCTCACAAAAGTTCACCACCGAAGTACTTATGCATTACTTTGGTTCGACGCTTCAGACAAACAGTTAGGACAATGATGAGGTGTCATGGGTTCATTGTGGCACGCATAAGCTTCGGCCGAAAGAGTTGACGCCATATGCGACAAAGAGAGCTTTGTTATCATAAACAATGGGCGCAGACAAGATGAAAAAGAAGAAAGTAGTTTTTATAAAATTAAAATTATTAGTAGGTACGATTTTGTGTAAAAGACGCCTCTAATAATAAGGTTCGTCTGTGTGTATCCATCAAATTTCAGGAAAATTTTATTTTATTTTAATTTTTAAACGAGATATTGTGTTTCAAAAAAGGTTTCATCAACACAAAATAAAAAATAAAAACCGCCAAATTATAATATTATATTAGTGGTTTCACGGAAAATTATATTTTGTTTCACGGGAAGAGAGTTTACACACGTATAACAGCAATCCTCTTGAAATGAGGTCCTTTAAAAAAATCCCCGACAACTTTCCCGACAGACGTTGTCCTGCGGTCCTTACTATAAATATTGAATTAATCCATTATTTATTAGTATTATTTAAAATCATTTATTCATTAAATCACAATATATCATATAAAGCATACATCATTGCATAAAAATTAATAAAAAAAATTAAATACAATGCTATATATTTATATAAAAATATCGGTATTATTTCTCATGATACATCACGAAGTAATGTAATCATGAGAGATCTTCGAACTACAGAGAAAGGAACTTTCTTAACATCCTACATGAGGACAACAGAACTGCCTTTTGAATGGCATATCTGAGACCACTACGGATGCCAAGTTTCCCTAGATTGTCTTTAAGAGACTTGGGAATAACTCCATTCGTCGATATCACTATAGGTATTATGTGAGTGGTTGGTGTATGCCACATATCCTTGATTTCGTGAGCAAGATCAAGATATTTAATTATCTTGTCTTGCTCGGCTTTTTTCAAATTTTCGATATAGTGATATCCACGAGATACGTTATCCCGTTCAAACGATCAACCAATGCAATGTCCGGACGATTTGCGTTATTATTTATATTATTTAGAATTTTCTCGTGTTACTTTCTTATTTTGTTTTCTTTATCACGATAAATAAAGTTCACATTTTCATGGATGAATTTTTGTCTACTGTTCGCACAATTTGTTTGATCAACTAGTGTCGAAATAGCACGTCATTGTATAGAGATGAAACAGTTCAGTGAACTTTAAGCAAGGCCAGTGATTCCTGCTGGAAGCGATGATATATGGATCCGAGGTGTCAGATGACTGAACGCAGAAACAATAACGGAAAGAGGAAAAAATAAATAAATACAATGATATTAAATTGAATGCGTAAGCCGGGTATAAAAAGGGACGATAAATTTGTTGATACGCTTGGAACGGTCACATACACTCTCCCAATCTGGACACATTCGACAGAATTATTATATCTGAATTATTATTGTAGAGCCAATGACATCCTGTTTTTTTTTTCTCCCTTATCTTTCACCGACAGGGTAGAGTTGTTTAAATGTTTAACATTTTCTTTATATGGTTATTTATTGCGTTAAACAGAAAAACAAAAAAAAAACATTTCCTGTGTATGTTTAGATCCTTAGAACAGATGGACTAACTAGCATACCCGACAGACGTAGTTCTGTTGTTCTTACTATGAATATTGATTTCAAATTTGTTATTTATACAAATTACTTACGTTTAAAATTAATTAATACGTTTGAATGTTAAAAAATTATTTCTGAAAGCTCGAGAAATTTCCATAAAAAATCTGCTTACTAATATTTTCAATGTGAATGGTTGAATGCGAAACAATAATCCCTTCCATGCTAACTTAAATATTATATTTTATATTATTTCTTATGCATTTTTCAACTTTTTAATTGTTAATCTGTTATCCGGAACGGAGAAGAATTTAATAAATCAAACATCGGAAGAATCTGTTGAGCCGATCTAGAGTTATAAATGTTATCTTAGGTAGAAGAAGAATCTCCTTAAGTACATCTCGAAGAACCCAGATTTCAAAAAACTGCTGCAGTCTTTTTCGAAATGACAAATGATAGGTACTGTAAGGTGTTGAGGACAATCATGTTGTTTTTTTTTTTTTGTTTTTGTTGTCACGTAGTATAGTTTGACTGAATATAGTTCCCTTGGGAGTATTTCGATACATTTTCTAAAGTTTTTCGAGGAGTACATACCTATGTTTTTCTTTCTCAGATATAGTATCGAAGAGAGAAGAAACCTACAAAGGTTTTATGTGAACCGCTTTGACTCTGATGAAAAGAATATTTAATTGTCCCATTTAATTTCACAAT
The DNA here is from genome assembly GCA_963576905.1 of Mystacides longicornis. NCBI lineage: Eukaryota > Metazoa > Arthropoda > Insecta > Trichoptera > Leptoceridae > Mystacides > Mystacides longicornis. Next base: position 24,173,854 of record OY756432.1, on the reverse strand, counting down.
CACTGTTTTTTTAATACAATAACGTGTGTTTGACATTTGGGAAGATTCGCGTATTTGAGCAAGGTTTTCTGTTTAACAACTTATTAGCTCATAGAAATTCGTAGCTGGAAAAGGAAAAAATGCATTATTTTGTGTCAAAGTATCAAATAAAACTCGTTGAACAATTATTCCTTCTTTCCTATTCAATATATGCCTCCTCCAGACTCTTCCTCGTCTTCCGATCTACATCCACTGCGAGCCAACGGTTCTTACGATTTCATTCCTCCATCGTAGCTGGGGACGGTCTGCACGCAGGCATTTTGTCCGTTTATGGTATTATCCAGTGACATGACCGTATTGACCGTCGACCGTCTCACCGCCATTTTAACGCTTCCAGTCGTTTGATAGTCTGAGACTCCTGTTTTAGTTCTTATTACAGTGTTTTAATAATATAATATATGTTTAATAATATAATATATGTTTTAATATTTTTTTTTATATATGTTTAATAATATAATACATGTTTTAATAATTTTATTTATTTTTTTATTTTTTATTTGTTTTTTCTGTCTCTAAGACATACACCTAGCATAGATCGTTTCATTGCTTTTTGAACCGTCCTTACAACTGTTTTTGATAGAGTGGATTCAATCTGGAGCCTTGAAGATTATTTTTTGCTTTAACCATTTCTAAAAAACAAATATTGTTTGCGCTTAAGCTGGGTTTGCGGAAGTGAAATAAAAGCAAAAATAATTTTTGTTGGGCAATTATGAATCCTACCTCACATTGTAAACCTCTCCTTCGTTCTTCTATCACTTTGCGTGGTTGTCGATGATTATTGAGGTCTAAAGATGAATAATTGCGAAGAAGGAAGAAGGTGTGATTTTATGATGCGTTGACGCGGCGAGATTGACACAAGAGGTGAAGTAGGAAACCAAGCGGTTGTTAGGAACGTAATTTGAAAAGAGTGTTGCCAAAAAATATTATTATAAGTAGGACTGCGGAATACGGCGCAAACAAATACCAAAAATAAACTAAATCTTCAAATTCGTTATCGTGAGTAACGTTGTAGAACATTTAAAAATAATTTTAAGATTTTAAATATAAGTGATAAAGGTAGAAAATTAGATATTTTAGAGACAATGCACATACATAATAACAATAATAATAACCTCCTGAATATTCAAATCCCGCCCGTAACATCCCCACTAGTTAAACTGTTAATAGCACCCCCGCCCAATCCCCCTCCTCCTCGAAACATAGAAAGCAACCTATCCTCTTAGTTTTTAGTTTAGTAAGTTTAGTATAGTTTAGGTTACTGATGATGGACGGTAGTCCGAAAACGTTTTAACCTTATATATTCAAAATAAAAAGTAGAACATACAAAGTTTTTCTTTTTTAAAATTAAAAATAAACTTGTAAAGAATCGAAAATACACATGTATATTTTGGAAATAAATAAATAAACATTACAAGCTTAATACTTAAGAAAAAGATCAATAGATTATTAGAATAATATTTTATCAATCTGGTCATCTTAGCGTAAATAAAAAAATCATATGAACATTAATATGACGAGTTAGATAAAATGAACGGGATTATTGTCGCAATAAATATAACCGCAAAAATAATATTAAGGCCTTAAACGGAGGAAAATTATTTCCTCAATCTAACTTATTGCTTCTTTTATTAAGAGAATGAACACCCCGGCATTGGCGTAGCTTTAGACGCCCAAAAAAGAAAAGAAAAATTCTGAAGTAGTTCGGATAGGAACAAGCGCTAAAACAACATCCTGAGAATATGAGGTCTGCTCCTTCATAACCGTTCGAGCAAACAATTTTTTGATAGTTAAGTCACAGTGAGCTACATTTCCTGGAATAAGTTTGGGCCTGACAAACGCTGTAAAACTTCCAAATTGCATTAAACCAGCAAAACTATTGCAAAGATAGAAGATATATTGTTGGTCTTGTGTACCCTTCAAAATAAAATTACATAATTTGCACCGTAGTAGATAATTAGATTGAATTCGTTTCTTTTATTCTTAGTGTAAGTATTTATTAATTTATGGAACTGAGGATGTTGGAATGACCGAAAGGCCTTTGCCAATTAAAATACCATTTGAAATTATTTGATATCCATTTTTCTATTTTTTATTACTTATTCTGTTATCCAGAGCGGAGAAGAATCCGATTAACCAAGCATCATAAAAATGTTTTCAGCGGATCGAATTAACCCGACCCGATCTTTAGATGATTGTTCAGAAAAAGGCTATGTACTATCTAAATTGAACGCGCAAAGGGTTGTTTAATAGAAAACTTGTGACGCCTCTGCTGATAGAAGTTTTTATTGTCTCATTACATATGTCATACAATACGTGTCTGATGTTCTGATTGTGGTTGAATCTATTATCAATATTTTTGTTTCAGTTGAACAACCCCATAATATACAAAGGCCATTCATAGGTTTACCACTTCGTATGAATTACATATCAATATGAGTTGAACCTTTCCGTAACTTATCGTAGGCTGTTAAAATATTAATAAAGATTGTCACAAAGGCATAGCCAAGCGGTAATACAATAAAATAAATCCTATTTTTTTTATAAAAAGTAGGATTAATTTACCTATATTTCGATACTAACACTGAAATAATATTATAAATCTTGTTCTACTTATTTCAATTTTCAATGTTCTATGATTTGATTTCCCGTGCGTGTAAATAATATTATGTACCTACCTACATGGTTTTTTTTTCCCAAAAAATCGAATAAAACTGCCTCTTAAAGCAGTTTGATACATTCTGAAGTATATAATATACCTACTTTTAAGTAGTTAAATATTAACGTATATCTTTATGATTTAGTTCAATTTTGATAACATATAAACCAAATTTTATTTATTGGTTTAAAACGTGAAAAAATATTATTTGTTATCTTGATAAATAAAGCTTAAATTTGATTTCGTTTTTAGTGCAGCGGTTCAGTCCACGGCTTTCGTACGTACAGCGTATTGGACTTCGCTGTTTTGAATCCCGAACATTTGACATTTTCACAACACAAGCTTTGTTAAAGATGTTGAAAATGTATTTGCGTTCCCTTTGGGACACCTCCAATCCAAATCCAAACTCCCTTAACGCCCCACTTAGAGGCATCATGGACCCTGATGGGAGGAAGAACAGCGCTCTCCTCGGCAAACAGTCATTCGGCATCCTTAAGACATGTCCCAGCCAAGTCCATCTCATCCACATCATGGTAGAAGTGATGGGCTCACACTGGGTGCGCTGACGTATAGCGTCAAAATTCTCCCAAGGCACTTCATTTCGAATGCAGATACTTTTTGTGCCTGGGCTTTGGTCAGATGCCAAGACTCACCCATACAGATGGGTAAGCTCAGAATTTTTTGTTAAAAAAATGTATTGTATATACTTTGTATCGACAAGAAATGTGAGCAGGTATCCTTAAAAAGTAATATTGGTTTATTTATCAAGTCATAAATTCCATACCGTAGAAAAATGTGTTCCTTTTTGTACTCACATCTGCCCAACCTACCATAATAATAATATAGTATGTCTGAAAACTAGCTTATTTTTCAAAAAAATTTTTTTTTTATTATTTATACCATGTTATTTTTAGACATAATTAAAGCAGAAAAAGTTAAAAAATCACGAAAAAAAAATCTGGGCAGATATGGATTAATCCTTTTTTACTTACTTTTTTATAGAAAAAATAACAACTAATGACTCTAACAATTCATTACTAATGTTCGATTTTTAAATGGAACAAACCACTACGGGCTTACGACCGTCTTCTACTGTTATTTCGAAGGCTGGCTTGTGTGATCACTTTACGTTAACAACGTTCGCCATTAGGTGGTAATGTTTGTCTCCGAAACTCCTAATTATGAGAATTCTCAACATGTTCAACATGTCGAAAAATCTCATGTATGCAACAAGTAGAAATTTAATAATAAAATGAAAAATAGAGATAAAAGTTGGAAATTGTTGAGAACAAGAGAGCAACCAAATTTAAAGACTGCGACTGCTGTCATGTATTTGGCGCCAGGATATGACTATATCCATTTTTGTTAATGTCTCATATTTATTGCCTATTGGCTTTGTTGGTGCACAACGTTCTAATTATGTTTAGATTCTTGTGACCTTTTCAGGACTAGATCTTAAAGAAAAAATAACAACTAATGACTCTAACAATTCATTACTAATGTTCGATTTTTAAATGGAACAAACCACTACGGGCTTACGACCGTCTTCTACTGTTATTTCGAAGGCTGGCTTGTGTGATCACTTTACGTTAACAACGTTCGCCATTAGGTGGTAATGTTTGTCTCCGAAACTCCTAATTATGAGAATTCTCAACATGTTCAACATGTCGAAAAATCTCATGTATGCAACAAGTAGAAATTTAATAATAAAATGAAAAATAGAGATAAAAGTTGGAAATTGTTGAGAACAAGAGAGCAACCAAATTTAAAGACTGCGACTGCTGTCATGTATTTGGCGCCAGGATATGACTATATCCATTTTTGTTAATGTCTTTTGTTACTTTTTTATGGTTCCCTGTTTTTTTTTTTTTGATTTTCTACAAAGTTAAGCTTCTCGTTTAAAAATATGATTAACGAATTGAACGTGCATTCTTGGTGGAATTATTTAAATAAAATAATTTAAATGAAACAATTGATTTGTTATTCCACTATATTTATTTACCTGACTAGTTTCGCAGGAACAGGTCCTGCATGGTCACAGGTGACTTAGAAACTGGTCTAAGTGTTTGTTAAATGTTAAGTGTTTCTTAAATGTTTCTAAGTCACCTGTGACCATGCAGGACCTGTTCCTGCGAAACTAGTCAGGTAAATAAATATAGTGGAATAACAAATCAATTGTTTCATTTAAATTATTTTAAAAATATGAGTTTTCATTCACTTTAAGACTGTTTTCTTCTCAAGAAAGAACATCGGTTTAAAATACATGTACTTGCCAAAATCTTTAAATAAATATAAAATGGTCTTGTTTTTGTTTGGTTTTGTTGAAATTTTGTAGATATATTTTTTTACTAAAATATGCAATATCTTTGTAGCCTTACCCTCTGATTACACTTTAATTTTTCTAATGAATCCGAGTTGTGGCTCATTTGTTGAATGGTTTCTGAGTCTAAAACTATCATAAACAATTATTTTTGTCTTTATTATTACGTGCTGAAATATAAAACTAATTTTCTTGCACATAACAACGTAGCTTATTTAAATCAACATGTTAAAAGTACCTACCTATCTTTCTAAGATTTTTTTTCTAGAAATGAGTATTTTCCATTCGTGGAAAGCTATGTTCCTAATTTGAATAGATAGCAATCGAACATTTAGATTGAACTTGTGACATTTCAATCCATTTTGTCTATGAGTGCAATTCAAGACGTCATCCGTTTGTTTTTCTCCATAGATAACATAGTATCAAGGCTTCCAATAGGGGATTGTAACAAAGGAAATAGGAGACGCGACATCCGGTGAATGAACACACTACTTATCTTAACCTTTCCAAATAATCTCATAAATAGCATTCTAGGTTCAACGACCATGGAAAATAAAATTCAACGTTTGTGGTTTATCTATGGTTTTTTTTATCTTATTTAAAAAGGTGCTTTTCTATAACCGTTGGATGTGATTTATTTTCACGGGCATAGAGACATTATTCCTTAATCAGATTTTAAATTTCTTCATTTTGATTTATTCAATGGTACCTACTTTCTTATTAATAGTTCTAATGTTTCGTTCACATAATTTGAAACGTTCCTTAAAAAAATGGGAAGCTTTTGCCTGCGTGATTCCTTCAAAGAAAGAGCTGTGAACCGTGAATTTTTTAGTAAATGAATTTGTGCTCACTGAAAGTGAACACTCTTTCGCAGTAAGCAACCTAAAGCGTGTGATGTAAAAGAGGAAGATTGTTGGTACCTGGAATACATCCGACGACCTCCCGTACGAAATAATACTATAATGAATACTGGGGTCCTAACTGCTAGACTACCAACCACTTCTATTTCGACAATAGTATAACCGTTGTAATAAATACTAATTTTAAGATATCATCTTTTTAAATAATTGATACTAACATTTTATAAACCTACAATTTTTATTCTTATTGACACATTTGTTTTTAAAGTGATGAGTTTTTATACCATCCATTTGACATACCTATCTCACTTATAACTCGAGATCGGCTCAACAGATTCTTTTGATGTTTGATTTATTGGATTCTTCTCCGCTCCGGATAACAGAATAACTACCTAATAAAAAGTTGAAATAAAAATGGATTATAAATGATGTAAAATATAATATTAAAGTTAGTATGGAACGGGTACCTGCGACGCGCCCACGCCATCGCGGGTAGTTCCCTCTCATTCTCGCATAGGTACGTGATTGCCGCACTTACAGTAGCCTATCCAACTTACTCCACCGCACCGTTTCGAGCGTTTTAGAAAATTTTCATTTTTTTTTTTTTTTTTTTATATAATAACTTCTCTTTATTCACCAAAATAATAACAATACAAGTCCTGTTAAGGCTTTTACAAGCCTTGTCAACAGGTTCTTTACACAATTATTACAAATTACAAAAATAATTCGATTGTTTGATAAATTTATATAAAACAAAAGATAGATACAAACAAAACCAATCATACATGTTATTATACCATTAGGCAGATTGTATAATACATTTACACATTATATTGCACGCCAAACATTACCAAATAATTCTTATTTTTTTATCTTCGAAAATGCACGGCAAATGCCTCCACAAAACAACAAGCAATCCAACAAATACCCCCATCAGCTATACAAAACACAAAAAAGCATCAAACCAACAAACATCCTCATCAGTCATACAAAAAAATACAAAACAAAGCATTCAACCAACAAAAATCCTCGTCAGTCATATCAAAATATAATATAAAACGAAGTATTAAACAATAAAGATTATCATCAGTCATACAAAAATAAAATATAAAACAAAGCATTAAACCAATAAATATCCTCATCAGTCATACAAAAATAAAATATAAAACAAAGTATTAAAACTAGTAAATATCATCATCAATCATAAAAAAAATAAAATAAAATAAAACATAAAACAAACTATTTAGATAATAAATATCCCTATCAGTCATACAAAAAACAAAATATAAAACAAAGCAATAAATATCCTCATCAGACATAATATATAAAAAAAATACATATAAAACAAAGTATAAAATCAACAAATATACTCTATAAAAAATATATATATAAAACAAAGTATAAAATCAACAAATATACTCTTCAATCATACAAAAAAACAAAACGAAATAAGTACAAAGAATCTATATAGGTACTCTTCATGACTATTTTTTAATTATTTACTTTAAAATAAAATCAATCACACATGTTACTCACCAAACCCCACAACCAGCACGACCATATCTCACACTGCATCAATAATATCCATATTACTCACAATCCACTGTCTCATAAGAATCTTCATCTCACCTAGTCTTTGGGTATCTTTAATATTCTGAGGTAGCATATTTAATACTTTGGGAATCAGATATTCTAGGGTTCGCATACCATACTTATTATTTACTTTAGGAATTACCAATCCCTCATTCTGCGTGAATCTAGTATTATGGTTGTGTATCAATCTATTTCGATATCTAATGTCCAAAATATCAGGTAGTAAAAATTTGTTCAAAAATATTCCCTTAGCAGTCATTATATTGCAATCTGTATATGTATCTCTTGCATTGAAATGTCTACCTGGAACAGACTTGTAATTGGCAACTATTTTAACAAGTATGTCTTGGACACTCTGTACTCTGTTTAGATTAGTTTTTGTTGTGTTTCCCCAAGCGGAGATTCCATATCGTATCAAAGACTCCGCCAACGAAAAATATATGGTTTTTGTTATACAATCAGGTACAAAATATTTTACCCTATGAAGTTGTCCCGCAACCGATCTCAACCTACTACACAGCTTACTAACATGTTCGTCCCATTTAAAATGATTATCAATAATTAATACACCTAAATACTTATATGTTTTTACCTGTTCAATATTTTTACAGTTACAATCATTTCTAATACCAATGTGAATACAGTCATAATCATGCGAAACTATGCGAGGGCTAGATGCAACAGTGTGTGGAGTCCTTATATATAACAATTTCGTCTTTTCTGCATTTATTCTAAGACCATAATCATGTGACCATTTAATCAGAGCATTGTAATCATCTTGCAGTAATTTACATGCATCATCTATGTTTTCGTGCGCCATCACTAGTGCAGTATCGTCAGCATACATAAAATGCCGAACATTTCTAAAAAGATTCTTGATCATGGAGACATAAATCAAATACAATATTGGTCCCATTATAGATCCCTGTGGCACACCCGATTTAATGTATTTAACATCGCTATATGTATTGTTTATTTTCACTATGCATCTTCGATCACTTAAATAATTTCTGAAAAACATCAACAATTTACCCGTTATCCCAATTAATTCTAGATACTCTAATAATTTTTCATGATTGATGGTGTCAAAGGCCTTAGAGTAGTCTATAAAAATAACAAGAACATGTTTTCTTTTATCCAATGCGTCATTCACTAAGTTTCCAAAATTTTGTAGAAGTGTCTCAGTTCCCTTATTTTCTTGATATCCGTACTGTGATGGATCCACAATATTATTTCTTTCTATGTATTTTTTCAGTTGGTTACACACATATTTCTCAAGAATTTTCTCAATCGCTGGTAAAATGCTGATTGGCCGATAATTATTATAATCATAGTGTTTTCCACCCTTATAAATTGGTCTTAATATTGCTGTTTTTAATTCTTCTGGTATGCATCCTTCTTCTATAATTTTGTTGATAAGATGGGCAATAATGGGAGCCAGCCTACCAACATTATTTTTCAAATCATGCATTCTAATGTTATCTATACCCGGTGATTTGGAGTCTTTCATGTTTTTAATAATGTCTGCAATATCGGCGACAGTTGCAGATCGATAGAGCATAGAGGTATTATCAGCCATATTAACAAGATTCATCGTTTTATGATCACAAATGTGCAGACTCTGGTACACTTTATCAGAAAAGTTTTCATTAAACTTCTCCAGTACTGTTTCCAATTGATTGTTTTTCAAGAGATATTTTTGTATCACTTCATCACAACTATTTTTTGTTTTTCTTCCTAAGACAAAATTTATTTTATTCCAAGTCCTCTTTATATCACCAAAACAGCCATTAAATTTATCCCTATAGAAGTTTGTTTTAGCATTCAATATAAGTTTATTAAGTTTATTTCTATATCTCTTATATTCAATTTCATATGTTTGATTAGAGGGGGTATTTTTCCATTTTTTAAATAATGCATCTCTTTTTTTAACTTCTGTTAGTAAATCATCTGTCATCCATGAGTTCATTGGACATGGTCTCTTTTTAACAGGTTTCTTTTCTGTAATTGTGCATCTGCTATAAATTTCTTTAAAGGTTTTTTTAATCATATTATATAACGCACTAACTGAGTTCTCAACCAACATGCCACTCCAGTCCACCTCCTGAATCAGACGAAAACATTTATTTTCAGAGATCACACAATTACAATTCACCTCCAAGTCATGCAGTTGATGTTTTGATTTTTTGGTTTCAAAAGTTACCCTGATAGCGACCATATAATGGTGGGCTATTGCACATTCACCTACACAAGTTATCAAATCATCAGCAGACTGAACTTTTTTGCCAACCCTTCTTACGAAAATATGATCAATACATGATATTGTTTTTCTTCCTGCTACCATCATTTCTCTCGTGATGTCATTTATACCTTTTACAAACTTATTGTTAATCAACAATATTATTGGGCAATATAAAGTCAACAATATTATTGGGCACATTCATTTTGGTACCTACTTCATAGACGAGGTAGGGAGTGTGCGCGAGCGCATTATTCTCACGTTGTTCCCGCCAGAGCTTTGAATACGAATGAAATATGGAAGTTTCAGTAATATTTTAATGTTATGATTTTTTTAGCTTAACTCAATCGAATTAATTTTGTATTGTTTTATGGGGGCGCAGTGCACATTATGTACAATATATTAACGGGCCACTTCAGGCTAGAACCCCAGGACAACGTCTGTCGGGAAAGCAAGTTTTATTATAAAACGAAGAATATGTAGAAAAACTTTATGGGATATGGAAAGGAATGAAAAATATTAGGAAGGAATGTGGTATGGAAGTAAGTGTTGAAAGATGAAAGTTAATAAGTTAAGATGGTTTGGGCAAGTGGAAAGAATGGATGCAGACAGAATGACAAAGAGAATTCACAAGGATGAAAGGAAAGGTGTAAGAAAGCGTGGCCGACCGAGAATGACGTGGATCGAACACATCGATTCCGTCCTCAAGGAAGGCCAGGTAAGAAAAAGGCTTGGATAGAAAAGAGTGGAGGTCCGTTCTCTCTGCCTGTCCCTTACGGGACACGTCGTGATGGGTAAAAAAATGAAATAAACTTACCCCTAAATAACCTCTTATTAAAAAAGGTCTGGATGGAGCACATACCTACCTACTAAAAAAAATCTACATACATTTATATTATGTTGTTTCCAGCACGAAATCTTACATTAAGAAATATTATGACATTTTCAATATGAAAAATTTCGGGTGTTCTTATAAGTTAAGTCCATGCCAGTCTATGGATTTGCCGTAGATACTCGTAATTACGTAAATAAAAATGATATATATATATATATATATATATATATATTTATGTCAGACGGCATATGTTGGCTCATCTGATTTTAACACACCAAAGTTGATCAACCTTTTACCTGGAATATATAATTACCTGGTTGATACATAAATTTGAAAGTTACACCCCCGCGTTACGATTATGTTTAGCTTCCTATATACTCTATTCTCCACTTATATATTCAATTATTTACTGTCTATTTTTAAAGAACACTAGTTGATCAAGAGTTGTTAGCTCTTACAACGTTGCCAAATCGATCTCACTAACACCCTCACGATAGCATAATACATCTCCTATTGTAGACGTAGAATTGGTAGGTAGGTTTCTATATCTGATCGTAATATTCCCACATCGCTGTTGGTTTCATATTTTCCGTATTATTGAGGACCTATATGTACCTACTTTATTTTTGTTGTTTTTTTAGACTCGTATATTTTTTTACTTGGCTAGCGTTTATGACAATATTTTATAAAGTATTTTAGAGTAGGTATTTAGATTTTTTCTAACGATAAGTTTATGAGAATAGCGTTTATTATAAATTGATGAGAAGAAATAAATCATAAAGGCTTTAACTTGGAATCTATTTGGTCTACAGAGACAAATCTAGTTATCATATTGTAGCAAATTTACTCTTCTTTAAAAACGCGCTAAAATCTTTTTTTCAAAAAATAGTGCTTTACGGTTATATTCGCCAAATAATAAAAACATAGCGATTTTTTCGCGGTTTTTCGATTTTTGACAAAGGTGCATTCGGCGCTCGAGGTCAAAAACTTGGATTATTCATCAGACCAACATCATCCCGAAGACGACTAAGACCCTCCTACACCGTGTTTCTTTCCTTCGAAGCAGAGCTGAGGGATTTGGACATGACGTGGGTGGAGGTCTTGTCCAAATGCCTCCCTATGCCCCCAAGTGGGGTCACAAATGGAGTATTGATTGATTGATTATAGTTCATCCAACACCAGAGTCGAGATATTTAGAAGTTTGATATTACAAGTTTGCAAAAAAACATAACTACCTTATTTGACGCATTCTGTAATGTATAAAGTTAGGTACTGTACTATAATGGGTTTAATTATCAAAGCTGCTTAGTATCTTATTAAATCTTATTTATCGGACATAATACTCTAAAAGTTACACTTTTCAATTTACAATTTCATTCATGAATAAAATATATATATTTTTTTAAATTTTGCGTGATGTTCATCCAACACCAAAGTTGAGATTTTTTAAAATTGATATTGCATTTAAAACAACGCTGTTAGGCGTCCCTAATGTATTTTTTATTATTTTTAGCAAAGAGATAAGCCTTTAATACTATAATTCATAGTAAATAACCGCAATATAGGTACAAACGCGAATTAAATATACCTACCAGCTAATTTGTGTTTCATTGATAATAGGATGAGCTGATTCGGGACCTTGGCGGTTTGTGTCTGATAATCACTTGATGAATCAATCAATACTCCCTTTGTGACCCCACTTGGGGGCATAGGGAGGCAACAAGTGCCCTCCACTGCGCTCTATCTCTAGCAGTTTCAATGACCTCCTCCTATTTGTTGGGTGAATTTATGATGTGATGGTAGTAATAATGATGTAATGTTCAAGAGCACACAGTATGACTCGACAAGAAGAAGAATGACCTCCTCCCACGTCATGTCCAAATCCCTCAGCTCTGCTTCGAAGGAACGAAACACGGTGTGGGAGGGTCTTCCTCGTCTTCGGGACCCTGATGGGAGGAAGAAAGTTCGTGATGCGGTGGTACCATCTAATATTCATGATTCTTCTGAGGCACATTGTCTCAAAGGCAGATACCTTTTGTGCCTGGGCTTTGGTCAGGTGCCATGACACACACCCATATAAAAGAATAGGCAACACACACGCATTAAACAGTTTACATTTCGTCTCAACACTAAACGCCGACGCCTTCCATATCTTGGTCATGTTGTTGAAGGCACCACTTGCCATATCGATAGGTACTTATCGGGAGCTCAGCCCCGAGGTCACCAGTGGTGGTAATGGTTGCTCCCAGGTATTTAAATTTATCCACCCGGGAGACCTGGCGACCATAAATGGTTATCGGTAGCTGTTTATCGGGGCAGGCTTTATTTGCCATGAGCTTCGTCTTACTGGCATTGACTCGAAGGCCAAGGCGTGCTGTTTAATTGCAGAGTCTCGTTGAATTGTTTTTTTTTTTAAGTATAGATAGGGATCTATAGGTATATAGGTGAGTAGATAATATTTTGATATACCTAAATCTTATATATAAAAATGGAGAGCTATTTCGCGTTGTCATCGGATGGCGCCTAAACGGCTGGACCGATTTCGCTAATTATTTTTTTGGCGTGTAGGCTCTTATCGGGAGAAGGTTGATTTAGAAGAAAAAATTAAGAAAAATTCATGGAATATCAGGAAATTTAAGAAAACTATAACAATGTTGAGCTATTTCCCGATGCCATCGCATCACGCCTAAACGGCTGGACCGATTTCGCTAATTCATTTTGTCGTGTAGGATTTCAATCAGGACAATGTAGAAGAAAAATATAAGAAAAATGCTCGCGAAATTAGAAAATTAAAGAAAAGACAGAAAGTAGGTAATCTTTTTAGTACCTACTTTTTACAATATAATTTTCTTCTACTTTTGAATTTTTATTAATTGACATTTGAAAGAACTGTCAGTGGATTGATTGTTGTTGCAATTAATAGAATGCGAATTTTAAGAACAAGTAGAATATTTTTTTGTTTGTTTGAAAATCAATTCTTCGTTTATGGGCTGATTTTTACAGAGGATGAGACCTACATATAACGTAAATATAATATGCATCGTTAATATGTAAAAAAAGCTGGATATTATTTGCTAATAACCTAGCATTTGTTTCTTTATTGAAAATAAAAATTGCTACACATCCACCATGTTGTAATAGAAGATAGAAAAAAATCACAGATACCTACTGCATTAAATGTGCTTTTTATTTATTTCCATTGTTTTGAAAGAGAAGATTTAAGAACGCAATGTTGTGTGAAAGTGAATGTCGAGAACTTGGAAGTATGTCTATTTAGGTAATTTATTTAGAAGAGATGCAAGGTGTGAAAAAGAGATTGAAAGAAGGAAATTGGCTGGGAGAAGGGTTGGCGGTGCACTTAGACCTCTAAGAACATATCTCTGAAATCGACAGTTGATGTACAATGCAATCCTGATACTATCCATGATTTATGGGAGTAATGGGAGTGAAACTTGGACATGGACGAACAATTTGGAAGTTGGAATAAATGCTGTGGAAATGAGATCACTGCGTAGGATATGCGGAAAGAGACTTATTGATAAGGTGAGGAATGATAATATTAGAAAGGAATGTGGAGTGAATGTTAGTGTAGTGACAGAATGAAAGTGAATAAAGAAAGAAGGTTTAGGCATGTTATGAAAAGAAACGAATAGAGAATGACTAAAAGGATATATAAATCTGAAAGAATAGGTGCACGCAGACGAGGCCGACCTCGAATGACATCGTCCGACCATATCAGTGCCGTCTTACAGGAGGGCTAAGTCAGGAGCAAATGGAATAGAAGAGCATGTATGCGGAATGTTATGCGTTTGGAGGAAGCGAATGAGTTTGGATTGAAGAGAATGGAAGTCCATACTCTCTGCCCACCCTCTTCGGGAATCAGCATGATCGGTAAAATAAGTATTTACACCTCAATGCGTATTTTGAATCGGTACTTTGATTAATCAATCAATATTATTTTAACTGAGCAAAATAATTATTGAAATATCGAATATAATGACATACCTACCTAAATTAATTTTTTTTACATATTAACATCAAATCAATCAAAATTAAAACTCCCTTTGAACTCCACTCAGGAGCAAAGTGAGGCAATAAGAGTTCTCCATTGCACTCGATCTTGCGCAATGATAACCTCTTCCCACATCATATTAACATAGGTTATATATTTTTGATGTAAAAATAAACTCAGACCCGATGAATGCAGCGTGTTATCCAGGTTTTGCTAATGCCAGTATATAGTCATTGGGTAGGAACACGTAGAAAGCGGATTCCGACCCGCGCCGACCGGCTCATAGATTGTTGTCTATGGTTTCAATGCATTTAAATGAGCATGCCGGAAAGCGGGTTCCTGCTTTTTCTGTGGGTATCCCCATTCAAATGCATAGTAACATTCTTTGCGCTGGTCGGCGCGGGTCGGAATCGGCTTTCTACGTGTTCTTAGCCATTCATGTTAAATAACTAAAATACGAATTTGAGCTCTGTTGCATAAAACCTAGAGTACCTACCCATATTATTTATTTCGATACGAAGTTCGACGGGTCAGCTAGTTTACAATAAAAAATGATTTAGTCTAAAAATAAACTCATATAATCAATTTAAACAATGTCGATTCATTTGAAAATAAAAGAATAAAATAATACGTAAGTATAAAAATCTTTTTTAATAAACCACGTTATTCATTTGGACTAAAAAATTGAAAATCTTCTTTATGGTCGAGAGTGGATTGCCGCATTGGAAAGAGAAGAAGAGTATTGTAGATGTTAAAATATCAAACTGTCATCCAAAGCAAGCAAGTATACAAAATGTCAGTAAAATAAGATGATAAAAAGTGATTTAAAAATCGATTTCTGTAATCTGTGCATAAAGAATTAAATAAATTAAAGGGAGATGTACCTACTCGTATGTGTAGATTTTCTCGCTTTAAGTGAAGAAGCTTGTGCTCAACGCAATTTTTATACCATCTAAGTATAATGTATGGTAATGAGACATGGACGTAGACCAAGAAGGAAGAAAGTAGTATGAATGCGGTAGAAATGAGAATGTTGCGTAGGATGTGCGCTATTAATGCTGAAGATGAGATCGCAAACGGAATGATAGATGAGGAAATAATGAGAGATAAAAAAATAGTGTAGTAACAAGAATGAATGTAAACAAAGTGTGGTGTTTGGAGAGTTTGGACATATAGAGAGGATGAATGAAAATAGAGTGACTTTTTACCTGCCTGAAAGGATAGGTGGAAGATCGACATGGGTAGAATATATCGATATGTGATCTTAAAGAAATGCAACGTCTAGAATAAAAGAAATAGGATACATGCATGCGGAATAGTATGATAGTGAAAAAAAGTATGTGGATAGGAAATCAAATATTGGTCACAAAACGATATCACATAATATTGATCAACCTTCTCGTATCCCATTCAAAACAATTATAATCAAGTGCGTAAATACGATTCATTCATAAAATCGTAATATTGAAAAAATAAGTTGTAAGAATGTAAATCATGCGTATTTATTAAAATGTTCAATCATTTGTACGACTCTCATACGTGTTTTTAATTGTTTATATTCGCATTTTGATAAAATTCCCCCAAGCCTAGCGATGTTTAAGTGTAATAGTATTGGTAATGTCTTCGTTACGCAACTGAGCCAAACAAAATATGCGCATTCAACAAAAGGTTCGCGCGTTCGTATAGGCGTTGTTTCTGATCTTAATACAAATGTTATCACATTTTTACAAATGTGGGGACTTGCTACATTAATTTATTTACTTTCGTGGATGGCATTGATACAGTAATATGATTTGGCAACGTTGCAATTTTTGATCGATTATTGTTGTTTAATAAATTGTCAAAATGATTTCCTAAGTGAGAATGTATATTTCAGATAAAAAGGTATATCGGAGTGTATATATGGTCACACAAAATGTCAAATATTGGCTCAAAATGAGTTATAGGCAGGAATCGGCTCAGGATCACGTGGTGATACCGAAAATGTAAAAATCTCATTTTGACTCTGATCAAGTATGTGACAAAAGAGCCAACAAGTAGAAATGAGCCAACATCCCCGGTAATTAACAGACGGTTTGAGCCACGAAGTGCTAGTTGACAAACATATATATATATATATATATATATATATCAATTAATGTTATATAACCGTCAATCAGTTGGTTATAAAACACATGTGAAAAAATGTGATCCAATCGAAATCGAATTAGGGACCTCTTGATTAGCAGTCAAGTCAGTCAGCCAATGCTAAATCGCGGTGATTGATAATACTATTTAGTTAAGAAATGGTTGTAACTGGTTAGTGACCAAGCCGGGTTGTTACAACGCCGGCTTTCATACTGCTTCGTGCGGAGATCGTGTATTCGATCCCAAGTGCCGACCATCACGACACAAGCTTTAAGTAGCTTACTGTGAAAGAGTCAAAGTGTGTATTTGTGTTCACTTTGAGTGAGCACAGATTCATTTTTATAAAAAAAAAATCGTCTTTATCTTCTCTTTCAGGAGCTTGGGTTGATAATATAGAATGTATGAGCCGGCTTCATTTACATTTGAAAATGTCCACAAGTTCTCTGTCCCTGAACTAACGCTCAATATCGCGTCGTTAGGACGAGGCTATTTCTCGGTCCAATACACACAATATTTCCTAGGCGCTGTCTTTTAGCACACTTTGTTTCGTACAGTAGTTGATCTTCCCAAATTGCCCTTTCGACAAACGATAACTCTACTTTGATTACCTACCTAAGATGATGGCCTTTTTTCCATCAGGTCGTCACAACATTATGCTTGGTCTGAACTGTCATTCTGATCTTCTATTATATTTTTGTCAAAATCCTTGATTAAGACCATTCCAGTATCTTCTTCAGAGTTCGTTTTCTTGTGATTTTGATCCCCCACTCCGTCTATTTGGATGCCTTTTACGAGGTCAAGCTCCATGTTGTTGATTGTGTAGACTGTAGAGTCCATTATTTGGACACGGTTAAACCATCCTCTCATCACTTTCACACCATTTGACAGTTTTTTTATTATCTTCATTATTATAAACCGACTAATACCGACCTCGGTACCCTAGATGTGTAGGCGTGGACTTCAGATCACGAGGCCTCGGGTTCGATTCCCAGTCGGGTCAGAGTTTTTCTAAATGTTTTTCACTTGAAATTTCTACCCGGGGTTGGCCTGTCTCAGATTGGACGGTTCCGGTTGACTGGTAAAAATTGCCTCCGGCAATAAGTTCCGCCGGCTATAGGTACTGACAACTTTGTATAGAAAATTGTTAATTTATTTATTTTATAAGCTATTTTCCGATGTCATCACATCACGCCTAAACGGCTGGACCGATTTCGCTAATTCTGTTTTTGGCGTGTTTGCTTTTGTCAGAAGGTTATTATGAAAGAAAAAAATATAAAGTTGCGTGGATAATTAGAAAATTAAAAAAACGCTAAGTAAGTAACCTTCTTGGTACTTTTTACAACATAATTTCAATCAAATTTTAAATTAAAAAAAAATTGGCATTTGACAGAAACTGACAGCTTTTTGATAGTTGGCACGATTGAAAGAATGTGGATGGAAAATATATGAATTAGAAAAGATGCATCAGTTGATAATATTATATTGGTTAAAAGGTAACAATCTTAGCATTATACAAATTCGAATTCAATATTCATAGTTAGGAACACAGGACAAGGTCTGTCGAGAAAGCTACAATCCCAGTCTGTCGGGAAACCTAGTCATACAATCCCAGTCTGTCGGGAAACCTAGTCATACAATCCCAGTCTGATGGGAAAGCTAGTCATACAATCCCAGTCTGATGGGAAAGCTAGTCATACAATCCCAGTCTGATGGGAAAGCTAGTCATACAATCCCAGTCTGTCGGGAAACCTAGTCATACAATCCCAGTCTGATGGGAAAGCTAGTCATACAATCCCAGTCTGATGGGAAAGCTAGTCATACAATCCCAGTCTGATGGGAAAGCTAGTCATACAATCCCAGTCTGATGGGAAAGCTAGTCATACAATCCCAGTCTGATGGGAAAGCTAGTCATACAATCCCAGTCTGATGGGAAAGCTAGTCATACAATCCCAGTCTGATGGGAAAGCTAGTCATACAATCCCAGTCTGATGGGAAAGCTAGTCATATAATCCCAGTCTGATGGGAAAGCTAGTCGTACAATCCCGTCGGGAAAGCTAGTCATACACACCTCTCGCAGTCTTGTATTTATTTCACGGTCTCTCAAAATGTTGGCTACTTTTACACAACTCGTTTCAAAGTGGTTTTGGGCTCAGCGGCTGCAGAATCAGAGAATGTAGGTTTATAGCAAAATTTCCAATTTCCAAAATTTCCTCTTTCTTGAAACGAGTGTTAATAGTAAAGTTTTGTACAAATTAACGTCAACCATTTTTTTCTTGTACACTTTTATAGCATTTTTCACAGTTGCTTTTAAACATTACAAACCTGTAGTAGGTCTGTTTAACTCTATGTATGGCAAAACTGAAAAGGTCACATTTTCTGGGACACATTGACATTACTTCTAAACAAATTAGTTCTTTATGCATATTTTTATTACAAAAAAGGATATTCGACTTTAATCTGCCTTTGTTCATATTAATTTACACATTATATTATTTATTGTAGAACTAGGTTTTTTGACAGATGTTCTCTTGTGGTTCATACCATGAATATTGAATGCGAATTTGCGTATTAATAACTTATTTAAGTAGGTACTTACTTATATCTAACCTTTTTTGCTGATGCATCTGTATCGCTCAACTATCAAACAACAGAATTTTTCTGACAAATGCCAGATTAAATTCAAAATTAGAAATGATTATATTGTAAGATGCACTTAAAGAAGGGTTTTTATGAAGTTTTCTTAAATTTTCTAATGTTCCGTGCAACCCTCTTGAGAAAAAAGCAAACACAACAAAAAAATAATGAACGAATTTGGTCAAACCGTTCACGCGTGGTGTGATGACCAAGTTAAATAGAGCTCCATTTTTACAATACATATATTTGCACCACAACATATTTTTTTCTTTAAAAAATATAAAATCACTCAATTTTGTTTACTAACAGCTCCTGTTATTTCGATACTTTTTAATTCGGTAGACCTTTGGAAGTCTCAATAACAACAAGAAAAAATAGTAGGTAGTTCCATTTATTGTCATAGAATAGGAGGAATCCATAATAGAGGTGGGTAGAGGTCCATAAAGGAATCACATTCATAAAAATGGATTTCTGATTCAATTTGTCCGTACGCATTCATAGACTGGCTTATCTCGGGGAAAAAAATATATTTCATTTTCTTGTACCGACCAGTAGATATTATTATCACCTAACCTAGTAGAATAAATAGTGTTCTAACATTTTATTTTCAATGAAAAATATACACTTCGTAATACATAGGTACTATTTTTTATTTGATTTAATTTTTTTTTTCTTTAAGATAAAAATAACAGTAGTAGATACAAAATGTCAAGGTTAGGAAATCAGCCTGATTCTCAATCAATATAAAAGTTTTTTCTTATGTTGTATTATGAAATAGAACAAGATGGACACTGATAACTCAACAGTTAATGTTGTCCTATCTTAGCCATGAATTTTGAATTAGAATATTCCTCTCACGACACAAACTTATTTTTCCTTGTTGTGAAATTGTCATAAAGTGTGTTTAATTTGAGTGAGCAACACCATGGTAATTCACAAAAAAGTTTAAATAAAGAACTAGTCAAATTGAGACTCTTCGTTCTCTCAAAATAGCCGTTTTTGGCACTTTAACTCAATTGATTTTACTTAATGATACCGCGATTGATTCCTTTACATATGAAACAGAAAATTAGGTACGTTTTATTGTATAATGAACTGGAATTAAATAGTTTAGCTTGTTAAGATCTTCGATGTTTTGGGCAGAAGGTGCTTGGTGATGGTCCATTTCAAAATAAAAATGAAAGAGTCTTGTATAGTTCTATCACAAAATTTATTGTTCAAACATGAACCGGTTTTCGGAGACTACCGTCTCCATTATCATTTTTTTTATATAAATGAATCTGTGTTCACTTTGAGTGAAATACACTCTTTGACTCTTTCACAGTAAGCTACTTAAAGCTTGTGTCGTGAAAGAGGAAGATGGTCGGCATCTGGGATCAAACCCACGACCTCCGCACGAAACAGTACGAAATCCGATGTCGTAACAGCTAGTCTACCACCACTTCACTTGTTAAGACTATTTAGGTTAGAGATGGGCAAATGAAAAAAATATATCGATATATATCGTATCGATAGGTTTAAAAAATATCGATATATCGATATTTTTAGCCCAAAGCCTAAATACCTATATTATCAAAATATTTAAAAATGAATAGAAAAACAGCACATATTTGGTACATAGTTTTATTGGCTTTATTATTCGTATATAAAATGAAAAAATAATATAGATGCTGGCAAATTTCTTAGGCCAAACGTAAACTGCAAAAAACTTGTAATCAAGCCGTTAATTTAAAAAAACGATTTTAAAATATTTTTTTTTTTTTTGTTGAGGCCTTCCACCCGATATCGAGTGATTTTGGATTTTAAAATATTACTAAAGCAAGAAATTAAATTACAATGTTCCGTGCAACCCTCTTGAGAAATTGACCACTTGCCGTTTGACTAAAATCACAAACCAACACAATTATCTTACCTGGGAAAATGGATTTTTAGTCCCGCTTAATATAATTATTGTGCCAAGAAGTTTGTTTTACAAGGCTCAACGCACCAACAGGTCGGCGATATTCAAATTTTGTGCAGTATTATTTTTACAAGTTTCAGGTCCATTTACCATTGTTTATTGCTAAACTTGAGATTTAGAAGTGGCAATATATATAAGTATTTCAAAGGTATATTGCTAAAACTCATTACAACTTAAAATAAATAAATGTAAAAATTAGAATTTTTATACAAAATTTATTAAAGCGCTTAAAAAAATATCGATTGCGATATCCAGAAATAAAAATCGAATATCGATATTTCCAGATTAAAATAATCGACGAAAAATATCGATTATTTTCAAAAAAAAATATCGATATTTTTTGCCCATCCCTAGTTTAGGTCTTAAACATTAATTTGATAACGGAGACGGTAGTCTTCGAAATGCGGTTCATTTTTGAATTATAAATTTTGTGATAGAACTATACATGACTGTTTCATTTTTATTTAGCTAGTTGAATTGCAGAAAATGTGCAAATAAAGCTTAATTAAGTACGATAGAAATTTGTTTCATTCACCTATAAGATTTTTTTAGGATACGACACTTTAAGTAATTAAGTTCAATTAGGAGTATTTTTTTCGTGAATATTCTTACAGATTCATTGAAAGAAACTCCCCTCTTAAGAGTATAAAGCACGTTTTTTCCAGAAAAAGAAGGAAATACGAAATACGCAAGTTAAAAATGTAACGTAATAATCGACTGAATTTTCGGTTTTCCAATAAAACAGTGTTCATTAGGCACCTACCTAATAATAATTACTGAAAAAACCAACATCCTCATTTCCACACATAAAATAATAAAAAAACAGTATTATCTTTTTCATTACGGCTACAAAATATTTTACAATCATTGTAAAAATATATTAATGGAACCACATCAGAGGACGCAGAATTTATTAGTGTAGGTAATTTACGCTACAATAAAACCAACAAACTTGATATATATAATATATATTAATATTATGTATCATGCATGACCGTATGAATCAATGCAGAATGAGACCGGTTCTGATCCAGTTTTATGGTTTATTCAATCAAAGAGTTTACTTTCTAACTTATACAATTTTCTGCGTTAAATAAATCTAACATAAATATAAGCATAGTTACATTACTAAATCATTCATTTTTATAATTTCACAAGCCTTCCTGACAGGCGTTGTACCTGTTCAAAACTGTGCAAAATTGTATAATGATAAATTAACTACCTTTTTATTAATGTAATATCGACCGATGCATCTGTAATCTGTGCATCGCACCAAGTATCAAACAATTGACAGTTTCTGTTAATCGCCAATTTCATTTCAAAATGAGAATTAAACTATATTTGAAACATCCTTAAGGAAGTTCTCTACTTTCAGTTTTATTAAATTTTCTATGTTTCCGTAGATTTTCTTATTTTTTTTTCTTTCATAAGAACCTTTTTCTGACATAGAAAATAAAATACAAATACTAGCGGAATTCGTGATGCGATGACCACGCAAAAAGATTCCATTTTTATGTATAGATATTGACAACTTCGTACGAAATATCGGGTTGCTTTTCAATGGACATATTTTTGACAGCTTACATAATAGTATGAAATGAAAATCTCCCGTTTCGATCGAGTAAAGGAATCGATTGATATTATTGTAGGTAATCTTGACGTGAGGAAAGTTCAATGTCATTGCACAGGCTTTTGTTGCCTTCTTGTTCTCCAAAGCGCGGTTGCAAAGGAATAATTGAATTATTATATTTCAAACTAATCTCATACGTTTAGACACCCAAATATTTATCCAACGTAGGAATTTCAATTTGGATTCCTGCCAATTTCGTGGTAGGCCCAATCTTATAATATAGTATGAACAGCACCCAAAATGGTTGCGTAATTTGTTTTTAGAGTTAATGTGTATGTATATGTATATTATATACCTCCGTTATTTCAAAGGAACATACTATTACTGGGTAGGTATATAAAATAAACATATCTCCATAGATAATTTCATAGACTTGTAGAAGTGAAATGTTTGTTTCGAAACTCTTGTTTGTGGCATGAAGAACATGTTCCAAATTTAAAATATATTAATTTTAAATTTAAATTAAAATTTATCTTTATTTTCTTTGTTCTTTTTCTGGAATTAGTCTGTTTTTTTCCATGTCTTTGGTAGTATTCCCCGTGGTCTCCTGCGTCCCTCTGGTAGTACTTCCGTTACTAGCTCTGGACCCATTCTGCCAATATGATTTCTCCAGTAACATCTACTCTCTCTATTCCACCTAACAAGGTCTTAAATGTTGCATGTTCTACTGATTTCCAAATTTTGGAGTTTTTTTTGACCAGGATAGGTCTTAAAGTCTTCATTTCCGCTGTTCTGAGTATTACATAAAATATGTATTAATTACTCATCTACCTTTTTTTGGGTATAAGATGGTACAACCGCATTACGAATAACTCTGTACGCCAGCGTGAGCCCACCACTTCTACTATTATGAAGAGGAGATGGACTTGGCTGGGACATGTGTTAAGGATAAAGAATGACATTTAGCCAAGGAGAGCGCTGTTCTTCCTCCCATCAGGAATCTGAAGACGAGAAAGATCCTCTTATACCGTGTTCCGCCCCTTCAAAGAAGAACAAAGGGAATTGGACAATTGGACATCATGGTTTGGAAGGAGGTCATAAACATTATGCATGATCACGCGAAATGGAGAGCTCTTGTTGCCTCTCTATGTCTCTAAGTGGGGCTTAAACGGAGTATGTATGTATTATTTGTAAAACCCCTTAAGTGATTTTATGATTAAAGTTAGTACGACATGCATATATGAATATGTATGTATATATTAAGATCTTTTGTGGCTATGTAATCTGAAATTGTTTGTAAGATTCAGTACCGAATGACAGCACGTCCCGTGGACGTTTAAACAATTGAACACGGACAGTGATGAATACTAAATTTGGTTGCTGACCTTCACCTCGACACTAGCAATTACAATAAGCAATTATGGATGTTGACGTTGAAGGGTTCCTCCAATGTTGTCTCAACCCCTTGTTTAGCCATTTATTGAGGTGTTATATTGTTTATACGGAGTATTGCACACAACCCCGATCAACCCCTTTGAATTTACATATTATTAATAATACAGTACATAGGTCGAGATAACAATATCTCCTTAAAACGAAGCCCGAGCTATCGAAATACACACTATAACAAACAGATGTGAAGTGTCCTTCGTGGGATCGGTTCCCGATACTTAATTACTATTCGAGTCCGATTCTCGGTTGGTGGAAGGATTGACAGACATAGGGTAATTTCCAGTGACTCTCGATCGCTCTTTTATAATTTATTATTCTACGTGGAGGTTACTTCCGTGTTCCCAGTATAATGCATAAAGTTAAATAGAGTACTTTCCATTTAAAGTAATCACAAACACTTCTTCTTCTTCACAAAAAAGCTATGCAACTTACTAACTACGTTCTTCACAAAAAATCTATGCAACTTACTAACTTCGTTCTTCACAAAAATATATGCAACTTACTAACTTCGTTCTTCACAAAAAATATATGCAACTTACTAACTTCGTTCTTCACAAAAAATCTATGCAACTTACTAACTTCGTTCTCCACAAAAATCTATGCAACTTACTAACTTCGTTCTTCACAAAAAATCTATGCAACTTACTAACTTCGTTCTTCACAAAAAATCTATGCAACTTACTAACTTCGTTCTTCACAAAAAATCTATGCAACTTACTAACTTCGTTCTTCACAAAAAATCTATGCAACTTACTAACTTCGTTCTTCACAAAAAATCTATGCAACTTACTAATTTCGTTCTTCACAAAAATAATATGCAACTTACTTACTTCGTTCTTCACAAAATCTCTATGCAACTTACTAACTTTTTTCTTCACAAAAAATCTATGCAACTTACTTACTTCGTTCTTCACAAAAAATCTATGCAACTTACTTCGTTCTTCACAAAAAAAATCTATGTTCATGCATGGTAGTCCAAGTTTCACTTTCGTACAAGAGAACAGAACACTTCAGCAGATCCATAAATTACCACAATATTATGACTGGTCTGATCGGTGATTCGCGTATTTTTAGTCTAGCATGTTCTTCGGCTGAGGTCCAAGTGTACTTGCACAATATGCTTGTGGGGGAAAAGAGTTCCTCTATTTAGAGTCCATGGAGTTTGGCGAAACCAATTAGAAGGTCCTTTACCAAATTATTACTATCGATAACATTATAGATTATATGTACCACTGCAGGATAGTCATATGGCAGGGTTTATTTTTGTAATACTTCATAAAAACTACACTATATCAGAGTGTGTTCGATTAAGCTACGCAAAGTTGTCCAGCCAGTTGGGTTAATCTTTACCGATTGGTTTAATACGCATCGTTCCACCCTCCAGGAAGATTATCCGCAGTTAACTAACAACTATTATTATCATTCAGCTTGCAGATTAACTCGCTAATAAAGATTCATTATTCCTATATATAACTCCAAAATGATACACAGTGTGGTCAAAAAATACCTCACCTTAGATAATAATCAAGCTAAATGCTTAAAAGCAGCCTCTATTGACACGTAATTTAAAAAAAAGTCATTCGAGCAGTTCAGTCATACCTATGTAAGAATTTTTATATAAAGATGACAACCAATACGTTGGTTACAAGAACTTGCCTTCAGAAAATAGGCTTTGAAGATTTGGCCGATCATCAAAATATAATTTCAACAAATTTTCACTTATTCAGATATACCAGAATATTTTTCTCATCTCCTTTTTCTTCTTATCAGCCTATACCCGTCCACTCCTGGACAAAGGCTACCTCTATCTCCTTCCTTGCCTCTCTATCTTGGGCTCTCTGGACCCAGTTGAGCCCAATATGTTCGAGCGAGGACGTCCCTCCACCGTGGTGGTGGTCGACGTCGCTGGCAGTCATTCTGGGTCTCCAGGTTTCTCTTGTCGTATATGACCTGGCCACCACTATTTGAGGAAAGCGGTGCGTTGGGCAATATGTGCAACCTTGGTGCTTTGTCATATTTCTTCGTTCCTCACTCTATCTCTCAGGGTGACACCCAGCATAGCTCTTTCCATGGATCTTTTGGGTAACCCTTATCTTTTCTATTTTTGTCTTAATACACTGATTTTTTTATTACGAGTTAATCTATCTAGAGCGATCTAGCTCTCTAGAAGAAAACGTTCAATATTACTAGAGCTAGAGTTATCTAATGTCTAGCTCTAATAATGTTGTACACTGTAAACGGTCTTTATTGTGTACATTTAGTCAGTTTTTTTTCACAACACTTTTGATAGATCAATACGTGCTTTTGCTAAAAATAAAAACAGATATGCAGTGCATACATGATTCTAGAGTAGTCTAGGTATACAGTGCTTACTCTATCTATATAACTCTCAACACTCTACAGTATACAGTGTATCGAAATCGACACCTAAGGCAAATTTAAGTTTATTTCAGTTGCAGTTCATACATTATCTAAAACTTTATAGACTTGTTAGAGACAGAACTTCACCGGGTGTAGAAACAATAAAACCAGATAAACCGACATTATGGAGTCTAATTGCTGCATTGTTTCGTACGGTCAATAAAATCGATTAGCAACATATGTCAAGTTTGTCGGTTTCATTGTAGCATTAATTACGCTAATAAATTCTCCAAGCTTTGATGTAGTTCATTAAATAATAATCTAATGCTTTGTTACTCTAATAAAAACACAATAATACGCGCATATTCACATTATTTATTCATGTATGTACTAGGAGACTAGATTTTATCAAATTCTAAGGTTACAAAGTTTCCAAAAGGAAAGTATTTTTGAAACTGAATTGTTCCATGACTAATTTGAATGTTTTTTTTTTAATTGCAACACAGCTACCCTGGGAGAAAGATAAGAAAATGAGAAAAACTGGAACAAGTTTAAAAACCTCTGATCGTCAACGTTAAAATACTTGGACCACGTCCGCTCAAGTTTCCCCATTTTCGATCCATTGGAGGATGGACAAATGTGATGACTCTATTGCTTTGTTTGCATGAGTATGAGGCTATATAACCGTCTCCCCTCTGATCTTAAAAATTATCTAACTTTATACGTTTCCAGAGAGAGGTTAAAAGGTATCTTGTCGAAAATGCATTTTACTCCATTGATGACATGTTAGCTTATTTTACTTTTTCTTACTAGTTCTTATTTATGTGGTGTCATGTCATTTTATTAACATATTAACATTATCTGTTCTTGTCGCTACTGCAACTATAATATTGTTGTCGTATTATTATATTATACGAAATGTCTATAGCTCTATACATTAACGAGATGCCAATGGGACCCTCTACACCCCTTTGGCATTGAAAAACATTCATATTTATATTTTGTCAAAATGTTTGCATATCATGTACTAATTTTGAATAATTGTGAACTGAATATTTTTAATGAACCCGAGTGCATCGCAGAGGGCCTATGGGGGATGAATAAAGATAAAGATTGTTGGATATTCAACTCATCCAATTACATCCATATCATTCACTCACTGTAATATTTGGACAGATGGAGTGATGGTGAATGCCGGACTTTACCATTTTACTATCCTGCATTATCGTTTTTAAAAAAATCCACATTAATAAACACATTTTATTGCTTAATTCCATCCTTTCTCTCAGCATTAAAACCCAGAACCTGCGATATGATTGGAAAAAAGCAAAAATTATTATTAGCTGACATAAAATGGTTTTATTTTTGTGTATATTCACATTCTGCAGGAATAAAAATCAACATTGTTGTGTCATAAAAATAATAAGTCCATATTATACAAAACGGACTTGTAAACCAGCGTAATGTAGGGCAATAAACCGAAGTGCCTTTTTTCTAACGAAACTCTCTGCTATATTATACGTCTAAAATCATTATTTTTATTATAATAACTAGCGGTCTGCCCCAGCTTCGCACGGAAAATAGGTAGGTATACCTATCTATTTAAAAAGTAATTATACAGTCTTTTGATCTGGAATAATGTAGCATTCTAATGGTCCCCTCCTGTGCAGCTCGTACCCCAGTGACGCCCTATATCGACCGACGCCAAGGCGAGCGTCGTCCACACTTTTTTTCTAACACTCATTTTTTAAAACCGTGGTATCTTTCGAATGGAATAATTCAAAAAGTTTTATATTGAAGTAGTATTGATATATATGAACTATATTTATATTTTGATAAGGAGTATTACCTAGATACAAACGAACAGCCTTTTCTAGAGGCGGCATTTCAATTAAATTTTTAAAATACAATAACGCTTATTGTGGCATAACTATGATAGTAAGACATACGCTGTGACGACACTTTTTGTAAATAATGATGTCTCCTACAAAGTCACAGAACATTAACACGGATCCCTAATTTTTTTGAAAATTCAATATAGCCTATGTTTCCCGGGGATAGTGTAGCTTCCCAACACTGAAAGAATTTTTCAAATCGGTTTAGTTGTTTCGGAGCCTATTCAATGCAAACAAACACTCAAATCTTTCCTCTTTATAATATATTAGTACCTATAGATTAAGGTCATTTTAGACCTGCTTTTGTAAATAACGTCTCTTTACGGAATACATTTTTCACAAAAAAACTTAACCGACATTAGGAAATATGAGACGATTTTGAGTAACCCGTTAGAAAATAATTCTGCTTGGGGAATAGAAATTTTAGAATGTCATGCATGCGTATTGGATAATTACACCCTCTTTCTAATTATTTAAAAAGGCACTATTAAATACTTTGAAAAGTCACTTATGAAACTCTCCTAATATTTATATTCTTACTAGCTTTTCCGACAGACGTTGTCCTGTGGACCCTTTGGTCCTAATTACAGGCGTCCCGTTCATTGTGCACTGCGCCTCCAGAAACAAAAATAAACTAATTAAATAAAAACATTAAAATATTAATTTTAAAACGTCCATATTTCATTCATATTCAAAGCTCAGAGGGGATCAACGCGAGAATATAATATATTTTCTTATTTTTTATTATCATTGGCATTCCATCCACAATCGGATGAACTCATGCCACTAACAAATCAAAAAAATATGTACAATATCACATTAAACAATCAACAAACATGCGCGCTATTATGTTGACTTTGTATGAAAAATTTCTAAAACGCCCGAAACGGTGGAGTATCTAAGTGAAATGGGCTGCTGTAAGAGTGGCAATTACGTATGCGAGAATAAGAGGGTGCAGGTGCAGAAGACAATAATTTTGTTGTTAGATTTTTTCAAAGATGGCGTCGCATGATATCCGTTCCATACTAACTTTCATATTATATTTTATATTATTTCTTATCCATTTTTCAACTTTTTATTAGTTATTCTGTTATCTGGAGCGGAGAAGAGTCCAATAAATAAAACATCTGAAGAATCTGTTGAGCCGATCAAGAGTTGTAAGTGTTCGCACTAACCCGACTTTAATTTATATTAGAGATTTAACAACAGGTACGAGCAAGTTCGTCCGTAGCTGGGTATTTTCGTTGAATATAAATTAGGTATGATAAAACCTTCTTATAGATGCTATTTTATCGAGGGCTGACAGTGTCAAAACAATAAACATGTTAAAAATAAAAGAGATTTCATTTAACCCTTCTTGCTAAAGCTGTGAAGGAAACCCACAAAATTGAGAGATCTTCGTGATATTTTTTTTTTCACTTATGTTGCGTAGTTTAAATGTACCTACTAGCAATCATCAATCAGTCTAAATAATCGTTAACCTGTGCGAACTCGATATGGAGACATTAGACCACGTCTTTCTCGGTTGGCCAATAAGAGACTCATATGAACTTTATTACGAAATCGATGAAGTCCAGTTCCCTATTAATACGTCTTGTCTGTTACACTCTGAAAAAGCTTTCTGCCTACAAAAAAAAAAAAAATCAGTAAAACAGAATTACATAATAATAGAAACAGTATGTGCGTGTATGTATATATTTTTATATAAATGTGAGAATGTATGTAGGTATGTAAGGGTGTGTTTGTTAAGTGTGTAAATCCGTGTGTGAATGTAAAAAAAGGTCTTTAGATAAAATAAAAAATAATAATAAATATTTAAAGCATTGCCGTGGGGTTTCCGGCGAAGAAAAGCACCTCTGCTCTTTTTGCTGGTTTTTCGAGCATCCTGTAAGAGGCAGGAAATCGAAAAATCAGATCAGGACCGTGAGGTTGACCACTTCACGTCCTTAAATCTCAACTGGTCAGAAAAGGCACAATGAGCCTCGGGACGCCTTCGATCGCAATCGAGAGTTCTTGATGCCTCCCTATGCTCCCGAGTGGTGATTCGCGGCGGGCTTGATTTGTCCGGGCCGGCTTTTTGGTTTGATTGCTTCGATCGATCTAGGAGGTCGGTTTCGTGCGGGTCGAGTATGCTGCGGATTGGTCTCCTCCGGGCTGGCTTGCGGTGTGCGGGGGGCCTTAAAGGGAGAATGTGTGTTTGTGTGTTTTTAAAGCATAATATTTTTATTAAATAAATAAATAATTTGCAAACATTAAATATTTGAAACTGGCACAAATCGTCTTTCAAGGGATGGGATGCCATAAACATAATAATAATAATCGTTAACCTTTTTTAAGAATTGAGATAGGTACCTATCAAAGACAAAAACAATTTTCCTCAATCAGAAATTTCAGTTTCAAAAGTACTTTCCTTTTGGAAATATTTTCGACTGTTCCCTATTGCGGAATATTTCTTTAAAAAAAATTAAATACCCAACCAACTTTCGTAGTTTGCATCTTATGAAATATCGTTTCTTGTCCGTCTTACTAAAGTCGGCTATTAAGCTATTTAGACCCACATAAATCAAGGTTCTTGTGACCGTTAAGCTCTGTTAAGATTCGTTCAGATCTAGTCCTAAAAATGGTCACAAGAATCTAGACATAATTATAACGTTGTGCTCCAACAAAGCCAATAAAGATGAGACATTAACAAAAATGGATATTATATTCATTTCCTGGCGCCAAATACATGACAGCAGTCACAGTCTTTAAATTTGGTTGCTCTCTTGTACTCAATAATTTCCAACTATTATCTCTATATTTCATTAATTATTAAATATCCCTTTGTTGTATACATGAGAATTCTCATGATAAGCAGTTTCGGAGATTTATACATTACCACCTTATGGCGAACGTTGTAAACGTTAAGTGATCACACTAAGACAGACTTCGAAATAACAGTAGAAGACGGTCGTAAGCCCGTAGTGGTTTGTTCCATTTAAAAATCGAACATCTGTAATGAATTGTTAGAGGCATTAGTTATTATTCATATTCATTCATATTCATATTATACATATTCGTTTTATTTCAAGGTATTTATATCAAAATATTGATAGATAAAAATAGAAGTTTATTCTAATACTATTATTGTTATGATGTTATTTTGTTGGATAAATAATTTTTGTATCGAAGGTTGGGCAGTAAAAAAACTCATTACTAGTTTTGAATGGAACGGAAACTTTAGTTACAATGTAGGTACATATATATACAAACTTACGTTGCGCTCAGGAAATCCTGTTGAGACATTTTAGAATACATTTCTCGGTAATAAATATTTTATTACCATCAGCTTTTGTGTATTGACACGAAAATCTACAAATGAAAATTCCCTAATACTTATAGGTACATAAACAAATCGAAAACATAGTTTTCTTGTTCACAAGGTTCACAATACAATCTATATACGTGAAGGAAAAACTTTGTGACTATTTTTACGAAATTCGCGCGGACGGAGGAGTATGAAATTTCGCACAGTTTATATAGAGAAGGAGTGGTGAATGCTCATATTATTCTTTTATAATTACGCATAAAAGTAGATTAAATCAATAAAAAAAAACATTAAAAACGTTATGTATTTGATACTCACAGACGCTTCCACACACTAGGTACTACTTACAAGGAGTATCAACTTCGTAGAAATAAAATGTAAAAAGAAAAAACGCATCATAATGGGCACAGTAAGCTTTTTGAAGGTGTTATATTCAAATAGAAGGTGGAGATGGAAATGGAGGAATATAAATTGAGAATAGATTAATAAGTATTGTTTGTCTTTAATAATGATAGAAAAAACCTTCTACAATATAACAACATTTCAAATTTGACGCATTCTATAGTATTCATCTCATTGTTTTTGAAAGAATTTTTTGAAATAGCGTTCGCTAAGTTTTTAACGATGGAACCTTAATAATGTTCAAATTTATGATTCAAATGAGTTATGGTAGAATTTCAATCACTGGTCGACCACTAGTATTAATATATTTCAAATTGAATGACAATAAACTAATGAAGGCTTCCTATTATTTAGTTTAGAGTGCTCTTTAGGTGATCACAGTTCACAAATCGCTATAAAAAAAACACTCCACGGACTTGAAAAGGAGGCGACTGACGAGAAATGTTTAAGTATTATATATCTTCAATAATAAAAAAAGAAAGTCGGGCTAGTGCGAACACTTATAAATCGAGATTAGCTAAACAGATTTTTATGATGCTTGGTTTATTGGATTTTTCTCCGCCCCGGATGACAGAATTAAAATTTCGAAAAATGGATAGCAAATAATATAAAATATAATTTTTTAAAGTTCGTATGAAACGGATTTACCGACATCAACGCCTTCTGTGAAAAGTTTCATAAAAACACAATTTTCATCAAGTAAATTTCAAAACATTCGAACGATTTTTTTTTGATAGAATTTCTTTCAACCTTTCAGAAATATTTTTTTAACATTCAAACATATTTTAAAATTTCGAAATCAAATTCATAGTAAGAAGGACTACAGGACAACGTCTGTCGGGAAAGTTTGTATTAAAATAAAAATTATTCATTGAGTAGGTACCTACTTATATATTTTTTTATTCTTCACAATAATTAAATAAAAACACATACATTTAGTAGGTTTTTTGTGCAAAATATTTAGTTTATATAGTGTATTTTGGTCTCAATAAAGATAAATAAAATTAAAAAAAATTGTTTTACAAACGTTCGATATACCTACAATATACGTAAATAAAAATCATACTAAACTGATACGTTTACCAAAGTTTTAATAAAACGCAAATAATATATTATACCAGGTACCAGGTCTATAGTGTTTACGATTAAACGGATCGAAAATGGCGGCCAAAACGAATTTTAATTTTTCCAACGTAGGTATATTGCCCTTAAAGTTTAGTGGCATTATGTTTCAGCCATGTTATGGCCCGTTTATCTGCAGCCATTAAACAAATTCCAATATTATGTTAACACAATAATTTTAATTAGAAACGCGATTAAATTGTTATAAAAGTATTAAAAAAAATAAGCAACTACCTATTTATTTAAAACGCAAAGAATGTAGGCACCTCCTACAAATTATTGTAACGTCACAATAGTAGATAATTACAACATTGATGTATTTTTTTTTGTAAAAATATAAGTAGGTAGATACTTACGTTACAAATCGTTTTAAGAATAATAATTATACTATCGATTGCTAGAAACAACGTAGGATTTTTTTTTAATCGGATTAAAAAAAAAAGTCAGCACAGACAACCTCTTTAAAATGACCTTAACTTATTGCGTAGAAAAGAAACTGATAGATATCTATGTAATTTTATTCGTTGTATAATTGTTATTATTTGTTATTATTTAGGTCATTTCTGATGGATTTGATTCAATAATATCCAATAGTGTCCGAAACTTAACGGAACGTTATTATTTAGGTCATTTCTGATGGATTTGATTCAATAATATCCAATAGTGTCCGAAACTTAACGGGACGTTATTATTTAGGTCATTTCTGATGGATTTGATTCAATAATATCCAATAGTGTCCGAAACTTAACGGGACGTTATTATTTAGGTCATTTCTGATGGATTTGATTCAATAATATCCAATAGTGTCCGAAACTTAACGGGACGTTATTATTTAGGTCATTTCTGATGGATTTGATTCAATAATATCCAATAGTGTCCGAAACTTAACCGTTATGAAGATATTGAACTTTAAAGATTTTGAAAAAAATCCTTTCTTTTTTGCCTTTTTATAGAGGTCCTAGGGTCTGGTGTTTTTTTATGTATCTAGTAAGAACACATGTCAGTTAATAAAAATGATTAACAAAAACTGAACCTTCTACTAACAGCTTAAAAATACAGCTCGACAACTGTTAGGATTAAAGAATTTTCAATAAGTGTTTTTAACTTTAAAGCGCTTTTTTTTTTAATTTATGGAACTTGTTATGCAAATAATTTCAAAAACTTCTACGTCTCTTTAGCTATTCAAAAAGGTATAAAATTTGCTATTAAATAGGCAAAACATTGACCAAATAACAGTTAAGGTAGCAGAGGGTTCATTTTAAGTTTGAGGTGAAAGTAGCTAAAATACGTCGATTTATTAAAATACGTCAATTTAGAATGTTTAGTAGGGATGGAAATTGTGAAAAAGAAATCGAACGTAAGAATTTGGCTGGTTGCAGGGTGGGCGGTGCACTAAGACCTATAATGAGAAACAACAACGTCTCACTACAAGCAAAGAAACTAGTGCATAACGCAATTCTGTTACCATCAATGATATATGGTTGTGAAACGTGGACATTGGACATGGACGGAAAAAGAAGAATGTAGTATAAATGCAGTAGAGATGAAATAATATCTACGAAGAATATGTGGAAAACTTTATGGGATATGGATAGGAATGAAAATATTAGGAAGGCAAGTGGTATGGAAGTAAGTGTTGTGACAAAGATGAAAGTTGATTAGTTGATTTAATTTGGGCATGTGGAAAGAATGGATGCACACAGAATGACAAAGTGAATTCATAAGGCTGACAGGAAAGGTGTGAGAAAGCGTGGCCGACCGAGAATGACGTGGATCGAACACATCGATTCCGTCCTCAAGGAAAGAAGTGATAGAAATGGAGAGGGTGTATGAGAAATGTTATGTCAGTGGAAGAAGCGAAGCGAAAGAAGTATGCTTGGATAGAAAAGAGTGGAGGTCCGTTCTCTCTGCCTACCCCTTACGGGACACGGATAATAATAAAATAAAATGTAAATCATGCCACAATACTTCCATTTTACAAGATTAAAAAGTCGAGAACAAAAAGTTCTTTTAATCTTGTAATTATTTTATCTTGGAATGGAAAATGAAAAAGGAAAGGTTGTCTGTACTTACATAAAACCATTTATTTAACTAGATTTTATTCAAGGTCAAACAATTTAATGAAAAACCTTTATTTTTTCTGATATATAAAAAATGTCACCGTGTGTCGTTTGACACGTGATGTGTTTCCTGTGAGAAGCTTCAACGCCCAACACGTGGAGATTGAATAAAAGGCTCAGCTATTGTTTTTTTTTTACATTTTGAGCATATATCCCCAATAAATTATAAGGGTGAATAATATGTGTCAAGGACTCTGATATAATATTTTATCATGAGAATGTCATAAAAAGCATTATTATATGATTTATCGGGTACAGCATCATGCTCATAAATCTATTTGGTATCACCAATAATAGAATTTCATAAATTTGCGTACATTGCAAACAAAAAAAATCTGTATAAAACTAATGTATTGATACTACTTTTAATTATTCCAATAAAAATACTATTACTTATTTCCTGCATATTATTATGTGTACACTACACTAAGGTATTTGCTTGTTAATAAAATTTCGTATGATCATTAAGTGATAACCCAATTGATCAGCTAAATACTACATATCTTTAATTTATACTCGTATGGTTGTCAGGCGCTAAAAAAATAAAATTAAGATTATCAAGTCACGTTAATATCCTTCAGCCATATTCTGGTCACATTTATAACTAGCTTATACCCGTCTTGCTTTACGTTTTTGATTCCGATTGTCAGGCTTGATCGGTAGGTTATTAAACAGGTTCTAGTCTAGCTTCCCATTGCTCAACAGACCTCTATAACTGACATAAGCACAGAAAAAGAAGAATGACACTTTTAAAATTTTTGTTTCACCGACCTCATAATATTATACGAACCTACCGACATAATTTGCAAGTTTTCATAGAGAGAGAGATAGCTCTGTGGTTTGAATCTTAGCTACATTCCCTAATGTGTGATAATTATTTAGGCTCTCCACCCATAGAGGGTGATTTGCGCTATCTGTCAAACTTCAAAATGGAGGAATCATTTTGCAAATTTTTTCATTAAATCTTTATTTATTGAGAATAATAAGATTTGAATAACATTTATATGTATAACAAATCAATCTACTATTATTTTATTACATTTTCATACCGTAATACCAAGATTCCATTCAACTTTTACATGAGTAATTTTGTTTCCAAAAGATGGCTTACTGTCTTTTTGAGAAATTTGTATGAAGATCCTTAAAAATAGAGTTTTTTAAATAGCTCTAAATATATTAAAGTTAATGCAGCAAATTGTATTTAAGAACCTTCTCAAGCAAATTGCACCGCTCTGCGCAGATTCATATCTGACGTAGCATTTGTATTTTGATCGTGATGTTCACATATACGATAGAAAGCACACAAACATTTCTGAATTATTATGTAGATATTAATGAAAGTCGGGTAAGTGCTTCTTCTTCTTGTCGAGTCATACTGTGTGGTCTTGAACATAACATCATTATTACCACTATCACATCACAAATTATTCATCTAACATATAAGTAAATATAAAGTCAGATTATAAAATGTTAAAAAAAAAAAAAAAATGGTTAAAAGTTAAGGGTAAGTTCGAACACTTAACTGAACTTAGCCGAGATCGGCTGAACAGATTTTTAAGATGCTTGGTTTATTTTATTCTTCTCAGCTCCGGATATAATACAATAATTATTAAAAAATCGAAAAATGGATAGCAAATAATATAAAATATAATATCAAAGTTAATATGGAACGGATTCACTGACAACAAAGCCATCTGTGAAAAATTCCATAACAACACATTGAGTTTCAAAACATTGGTAGGTAAGTACGCAGATTTTTGATAGAATTTCTTTCAAGCTTTCACACATAATATTTAAAACGTGAAATAAATTAAATTAAATTGAATGAATTTTATTAAATTTATTTTAAATTACAAATTTGAAATCAATATTCTTAGTAAGGACTATAACGGTAACTTTTGAAAGGTAGTTGAAATAATTATTGTGTAAAGTTTTTCGCATAATATTTCATACACATTATCTGAAGAACAACAGCTGTCAATCAATATTGATAAGTACCTAATAAATGAATTAAATTGTTAAAAAAAAACATATTTATTTAATAATTGAAGCGTTTGTGTAGATATAATGAACGAGGAGAGATTGACTAAAAGGGTATATAAATCTGAAAAAATATGCGCACGCAGACGAGGCCGACCTCGAATGACATGGTCCGACTATATCGGTGCCGTCTTAGATGAGGGCCAAAAGTCAGGAGCAAAAGGAATAGAAGAGCATGTATGCATTTGGAGGAAGCGAAAGAGGTTTGTTTGGATAGGAAAGAATGGAAGTCCGTACTATCTGCCTACCCCCTTCGGGAAATGGCGTGATGGGTAAAAAAAAAGTTTGTGTGTTAAACTAGTAAAAGTTCATTATAATAGAATAAACAATGCAGTTGCATTTTGTATAATATGATGAGCTTGAGCAATTTCGTCAATCTCGCGTGGACATTTTCAATAGGATAAATTTCAACCAGATAAATTTAAGTTAAGGGGTATTAATAGGACAAAATTCCATAAAAATATCACTCCCGTCGTTATTGAGGAGTTTATTGGCGTATACACACGGAGATAACAATTTTATACATTTAGATAGATATATTTGAAACAATACACAAAACACTCGTAAAATATTCTAGAAATGTGTAAATATTCCAACTTTTAGCAGGGTTTAGATTTGACTGAGGTTTAATTCAATTTACTAATCTACTACAGTTTTACCTTTACTGTCGAAAATATTCCAGCCGGCGCACTGTGGAGCATTTGCCCTAAAAAATTGTTTCAAATTAATAATTGATGCTTTTTACGCAAAAAACTTTTACGAAAAACTTTTTTTAATTAAATTAGGCTTTGATGTAATAAATAGTTTTTTTTATGTAATATACAGGTATTGCTTTTTTTATACATTTTTATTTTGTTGGCACTCTGACCCTAAAAACGTCTTACCTTGTTGAATTATGAAACAGCTATCAAAAATGTATTTTTCTTTATTATGGCAATCACCCTCGATATAACGAGAGTATCTCGTAAAAATGTATTTATACAGAAAAAAAAAATGTGTATTAAACAAAATGGCGGATATATTTATTTATTTATATATTCGAAAAGTATTAATATTTAAAAATAAATGACATTGGTTTCAAGTTTATTTCTCTTAAAAAAACATTTGCTCGACGAAGCCTGAAAAATAAACAAAATCTAATATTATATCTCATAAATTTTGATGTAAACAAAATTACCTATTTACTTAAAAACTGTTAAAACAGTAAATAATAATAAATAAAAAAATAACACTTTTCTATACAAAGGTGTCAGTATAGCTGGCGGAACTTATTGCCTGAGGATTTTTTTTCCAGTCAACCGGTCCCGTCCAATCTGAGACAAGCCGACCCCGGGGAGAAATTTCAAATGAAAAAACACTTAGAACAACTCTGACCCGACCGGGAATCGAACCCGGAACCTCGTGATCTGAAGTCCACGCCAGTACAACTAGGCTACCGAGGTCGTGAAACAGTTTATTTTTTATGAAAGATAGATAGGTACCCTTTTTTTTTTTTTTTTTTTTAATGAGGGGATATCCATCATGGACACCCAGGCTGCATCACCTGGGTAGTGCCGGACTCAAACCGGCTAAAACCCCTCGCACCAAACTCAGCAGTGTTCCTACCCATTGTTAGGGCCTACCACTGCTGGTTTTGTCTTATCTCTTAAGTTCTATCTCATCTTTCTCCTTTTGCCTAATGATTTTTTCCACAAATCCCGCTACCTCGTTCCACTGCGTCTTCCCTTTCAACATGTAGCCAACAAGGTCAGCCACCGTGGGGAAGCTCTCCAACTCAAGGCCACGCGTAGCTATTTTTCTCTCTTCCGACCACCTGTCACACTTGAATACCGTGTGTTCAGGGGTGTCCTCCTCACCACAGTACACGCATGCGTTCGAGTCTGCTTTACCAATTCTTTTAAGATACGAATAAAATACTCCGTGTCCAGAGAGACACTGGGTAAGTCGATATGTCACCTCACCGTGTGCTCTTGAAATCCAAGCCGTGATGTTGGGGATTAGTCTATAAGTCCATCTTCCGTTGTCGGAACTGTCCCACTCTCTCTGCCATTTCTCAAGCGTTTGCTGCCTCTCTCGTCCGCGGGCATCGCTATCAACATCGCCTGACAGTCTGAAGATTCTGCCGCGCTCCTCAGCAAGCAGATATATCGGAACCATTCCGGCAATCACAAGGGCAGCATCCGAAGATATTGTGCGATATGCGCAGCATACTCTTAATACCATAGGTCTTTGGGCTGCTAAGAGTGCATCCCTTCTGCTCTTGACGACCAATGATCCCTCCCAGACAGGTGCTGCATATAACAACAAAGATTGCGTAGCCATAGCCATGGTCCTCCTTTTATTTTGTTTAGGGCCTCTAGTGTTCGGCAATAGTACAGAGAGTGCTCGCACTGTCCTTTGTGCTTTTTTAGACACATATCCAACATGTTTGGAGAAGTTTAGATGACTGTCCAATACCACTCCTAGATACGTTGCTTCCTTAGATATTTTAATCTGAGATCCTTCAAATTCGAAGCAGATATCCTTACCTCGTCTCGCTCCGCTGAGCATTACAGCAACCGTTTTTTGTGGTGCAACACTGAGTTCATTATTTTTCATCCAGTCTGCTATCTTTAAAAGGGTTTCGTTTGTTTTTGCTACCAACTCAGTCTTCGTTTCAGCTGTGACCGATATTGCTAAATCATCTGCATAACATACCAGACCGACGTCTGCAGGAACTGAAACTTTCATTATGTCATCATACATGATGTTCCATAAAGTAGGCCCCAACACCGAGCCCTGTGGCACACCTCCACCAACTTCCATTTCCGTTTTGAAATCAATAATTATTTTTCTATTAGTTAGATAGTCGGCAATGACATTTATTATCCTCGTGTTAATATTTCTTGATCGTATTTTCGCCATTATGATGCTCCAGGATGCTGTGTTAAAAGCGTTTTTAACATCAACGAGAATAAGCGCATTTAGATTTCTTCTTTCCCTGGCTGCATTTGCCATTTTTTGGACCTCCATGATTGCATGCATAGTCGTTTTACCCTTTCGGAATCCGTATTGATGGTCGTCGAAATTTCCGTGATTTTCTATCTCTTTAACTAATTTTTCATTTATAATTGACTCAAACAATTTAGCAATAACGTTTATAAGACAGATCGGTCGGAATTTTTTTTCTTCTTCTGGGTTTTTTCTGGGCTTTTCAATCAGTACAAGTTTTGCTTTCTTCCACTGGCTTGGGAACGTTCCCTTTTGTAGCAACAGTTCGAAAAGGCTTCTAAAGTAACTTAGATTTTTGCTAACAAGTTCCTTAATCACATCTGGTGCAATGTCATCGGGACCCGGGGCCTTACCTATTTT
Source organism: Mystacides longicornis (assembly GCA_963576905.1). NCBI lineage: Eukaryota > Metazoa > Arthropoda > Insecta > Trichoptera > Leptoceridae > Mystacides > Mystacides longicornis. The sequence continues at coordinate 24,132,959 of OY756432.1, read as the reverse complement.
TATTTTGTTCGCAGCAGTTCTTAAGTTATTCTCCGTGATTTCAAAGTATTCCTCTTCGGTTGTGTTCGTGTTGCTATCTCCCAAATTACTTGATTTTTTGCCAATGAATAGTTCTTTAAAAATTTCCTTTTTCTTTTCCTGGGTCAGCTTTGTGTTGGGGACTGAAACTTTAAGTTGACTCTTGACAATTTGATACCCATCTCCAAATATGTCATTTTCCAATTTTTCGCATAAGGATCTCCATGCGTCTCTCTTCTCTTTCGCAATAATCCTTTTCAAATCTCTTCTGGCTGCTTTGTATTCTTCTTGTCTCAAAGAGCGGGTTTCTTCATCTGTACTACTTTGAAAGGCCTTTCTCTTTCTTCTGACTGCCTTGATGGTCTCTTGGATCTCCTGAGTCCACCAGTAAGGGAGCTTTCCTCCTTCTTCTCGTCTAACTTTTGGGGTACTTTCTTTAAAGGCAGCCTCTATTGCGCTGATGCATCCCTCCACAGTGATTTCTTTATTATGCGTGAGCATTCTAAATCTATCCAGTAGTGTTTGATAATTTGTTAATCCGTATATTCTTTTAGATATATCGTTTTTTGTATGGCCTTTAATCGTGGTGAGGATATATCTGTGGTCACTTAAGGTTTCCTCATCTACAACCTCCCACTTTGTTCCCCTCCTCAATACCCCATCGCATACTAAGGTGAGGTCGATGTAAGATGTGCCGTTATGTCTTATACATGTAGGGGAAATTCCGTCATTAACTATGTTCAGATTTTGAGAGTTTGCCCAATTTAGCAGTTCTGTTCCTTTTTTATTTGAGATATTTCCACCCCACATTGGGTGCTTTGCATTTAGGTCTCCCAGCAATATAAAGTGTGACTTCTTATCCGCAGAATCCATATCCCTTTTCAATTCACCTAATATTGATTCAAATTCGTTTATATCACATTTATTTGGGCTCAAATAGATGCTATAGATGAAGGTGTCTTCTATTGTGATTCTGACAGCTCCCTGCATTGGTCTATATTCCTGCACATGGTATTTCTTGCTAAAGTTAACTATTAGGGCATCTTTTCTCTGGTCACTGTAAGAAAAGGATCCGGCACATTTCTTTTTGTTGGGTTCGCTAATTGCTACCAAGTCACAGTTTCTTTCTTTCGCCATTGCCATAGCCAAATCATGTGCAGCCACACTTCTACCCACATTTATTTGCAAAATATTTAGTTCCATTGTGTTGTAATATGCTACTGCGGTTTGCTACTGAAGGGTTTTCCCTTGTTTTGGTCTCGTTTTTGTCGCGCCATCGAGAGAGCTTTATTGAATATGTCACATTTGGATGTTCCAGATATATGGCCAGTCTTATTACATAGTGGGCAATACTCTTCTTTATTGCATTCCATTGCTGTGTGGCCTTCATCGCAGCACTTGCGGCACATTCTGCTTCTATCCACCCCTTCACAATTTGCTGCTTTATGTCCAAAGTTCCAGCACTTAAAGCATTTTTCAACATTTACTCTTTCCTGTATTGTACATATACTCAGCCCGATTCGTAGTCTTTTGAGCTTGATCAATATATCTGCATCCTGTTTGTCCAGGGTTACGGTAGCCGCCTGGTTTCCATTCATAGCTGGTCTGAGAGATTTGACTAAGACCCTTTCTATATCGATTTGATCGTCACATTTTTTAATAGCCAGTTTAATTTCTTCTTTTTCTGTTGCCCCGTCAATGTTTCTTATATGGAGCGTTTTTGTTTTCGGCTTGTTTTCTTTGATTTTATATACTGTCATCGCGGCGATAGCCTTGCTTACTTCCTCTCTGTGCTCTCCAACTCGGAGAAGAAGTTCTCCATTTCTTGTCTTTTTAGTGCCTTTGATTTTCCCAACTGTTTGACTGTCTTTAAGGTCTTCTTTGAGCCCTTTAAGGGCGTCTGCATATCCTTTATCTCCATTTTCTATAATGATTATTTCATCCTTTTTAAAGCGTTTTGAGTATTTATTTATTACTATATTCCTATCAATTCTCATGGTTATTTCTATTCCCGTACCCCAAAAGACAGCCGCCACAATTTTTCTAATCGAGTCGTCCTTGTATTGCAGAGGCACAATTGTCACACCCTTATTTTTGTATGTCTGCGTAAATTCCTTTAGTTGTAGGCACATATTGTAGACCGCTTCTTTGTTTTCCAGATTTCCATAAAATATCGTAACATTTTTGTGTCTTTTTTGTAGTCCTTCGCATGTTTTGAAAGAGATGCTCCTCTCCATATTGACATATTCTCCTCCGGAGCATTTGATTCGTTCTCCCTCTATAATTTCCGGAAAGTGGTTGATCAGCCTTTTGTCTCTTTCGTATTGCTTATCGTTATCACAGAAATATATCACATTTTCTTCTGACTGTTCAAACAGGTCTTTTTGCTCTACAGTAACGCCCTCAAAATCTCTTTCCGTCCAGTTTTTGTTAATTTCTCTTATTAGGTCTTCAAAATTTTCAACAGATGTGAGGTTGGGTCTTTCTTTGGAGGTGCACGAATCGCAAATACTCCCTCTTGAAATGTTTTCGAACCTTTTGTCATATGTTGTCTTCATCATTGTTATTTCATCTTCCATTTTCTTTCTCATCTGTTCTTGTTCTTTTTTGTAATCTTGGAACTCGTGATACAATTCTTGAAATTTTGTTGCCTCCCTTTTATACTTTAATGACACCTGGTTAATTAATTCAGTTATTTCTGCAGCCATTCTCTTTACTCCCTTGCGAATATTTTTGTTTTCGGTTGAGTATTTTATGAGTTCTTCGGCCTTTTCTTGAAGGTCTACCAATTCTCTAGGTAGTTGCACCCTCGGCAATCCTTTCCATATTGGGCTCGATATCGTCTTACGTTTCTTTTTTGGCCTCCTTGGTGTAGTGAATCGTTGGTTGTTACCAGTCATCTCTTCTACGTCTGTTGTCTCCTGCCTATCAGCAACCTCCATTATATTCTCCTGATTTTGTTTAATAAAAACTTCCGCGTCGTCTTGTTCCATATTAACATGTTCCATTTGGAGTTGTGGTCCAGTTGGTGTTCTCTTAATGCTATCTCGTCGTCTAAAAGGATCATCACAGCAAAACCTGCCCCCCCCCCAGAATCCGTGGGGCTGACTGGAACTAGTCCAGTGAGGGATTCTCCTCCCGCGTCGCGGTCGGTACCCTCCTGGGGTAATTTATATTGAGATTGTGCCATCATGTCTTGTTTGGTTTTGGTTCGCGCTGGGTATTTTGTTTCCCCGATACCACCACAGAGGTTTTAATTCTGTGAGGCATTCCCCAATCCACCACCTGGGGACGCGCCCGATGGGGGACCAAAAACCCCGCACGAGATAGGTACCCTGCTAGCCCCGTATTCGACAAAAAAAAATCTGGACTTGGCCACAACAACTAGATTAGGTAATCAATTTCCCACCTGAGTGTGTTGGATCGAAAAAGGGGTATCTCAGACTTGTATCTGTACTCCAACTGGAGGTGCAAAAAAAATTCATGACCAGAGAATTTGGTTGCTTATAAATCGAAAAATCATTAATCTTTAAGTTCATCCTAAAGGGTTTTAAACTAACATACCTACTGATTTCGACTTTTCGCCGATATTAGGAGGCAACTACGCCATAGTGCGGCGCTTAAGAAGATTGTTTAATTTTCACCCCTTGCAGACGTCGCAATGGCAGGGTTAATGTGTGAACGGCGTCTAAATGACCTCAGGTGGGGTGCGAGTTACGTGGTGCAGGTGACACCAGAAGGTCGAACTTTTGATATTGTAATAGTTTCGTCCTTTTATATTTGGAATGCTGAAAAACTTCCATGTGTTGCCAGGTTAAAAACTTTTTTAATTTGTTAAATACCCAATATTGCCACTATTTAAAATAGTTAATTATTCCATTTAAACAGTGCTAGTGAGTTAACAAAATAAATAGAACTTTTTTTTAAACGTTCACGTTATTTTGATCATGTAAACTTGACTATTCTATGAGGACAAAATATAAGGCTCGGTACTCACTTGCGCCACGAACGTGTATCGTTACGCCAATTTTATCAAAATGATGCATCTGTTCCGCTCCCGTTCGCTTTTCGAATCACTTATACACTTAACCTTTCGATTAAATTGATGCAATGTCACACGTTCGCGGCGCAAGTGAGTACGTACCTTAATAACCACTTAATGAGGCAGCCCCGCCATCTTTTGAGATCAATCAGCAACACAGTTGCAAATTCTTGGCGTTGTGTTGAGAGAAGAGCCTTTGTGCATGTTATTTGAATTCATGGCCAAAGGAGATTTTCATGAATTTCTCATGTCCAAAGGCACGGATGATGAAGTGACACACACTATATTATTGTAATACAGAATATCTATGCGCTAGCTTGCACATTTTCGAAGATCTAATACCACCAAATACAACGATAATAGATTTCTATTATCGTAGCTAGCAAAGTTTCTCATTAAATAAATAAAATTACACTAAGTACTTTTCTATATAAAGGTTTCAGTATATCGGTTCTTAAATCATTGAGTAAATATTCTCAAGCTACCAGTCAACCGGTGCAGTGCGTTTGAAGACACGATTTCAACTACGAATAGAAATTTCTCACGAATGATAAATATAAAAATTCTGACCCAAGCAGGGATCAGCCCTTTAACAAAACGAAGATAGTTAATGAACCCAAGTCTTTTACAATAAGATAGGAACTACATGCAATCTTTAGAAAAATTCATTCTTAATAATAATTAGCTTTTCCGACAGACGTTGTCCTGTAGTCCTTTCTAAGAATATTGATTTCAAATTTGTTATTTATACATAACTACGTACTCTTACGTTTAAAATATGTTTGAATGTTTATAAGTTATTACTGAAAGCTCGAAAAAAATTCCATCAAAAATCATCGTACCAATATTTTTTATGTTAATGGTTGTCGGGTAAACAATAATTTTGTTGCTGTAGATTTTTTCATAGATGGCGTTGGCGTCGCAGTAAATCCGTTCCATACTAGCTTTAATATCATATTTTATATTATTTCTTATACATTTTTCAACTTTTTAATAGTTATTATGTCATCCGGAGCGAAGAAGAATCCAAAAAAAACGTCGGATGAAGCCGATCTCGAGTTATAAGTGTTCACACTAACCCGACTTTCTTTTGTATTATAGATATTGTAGCATAAATTTGCCTGGTGAGGCGCCTGAAGAAGAAGAAAATTTATTTGGGCAACTCCAAAAACTCCTTCAAAAACAATTTTAACGTAGATTTAGTAACACCTAGAACAGTTTGTCTTCTGAGGTGGAGAACCTTAAGATGGCGAGTGCCAACGTGATATCCGTCGCTGCATACTGGAGTGGCAAAATCTAAAGTCCGGACTCGTAAAGTACCTAACTATCTACAAGTGCTATTTTTTTTCTAATTTTGCTAAAAGCATCGACAGTGAAATGAAGATCTTAGTAAAATAAATATACTTACGAGAACAATTTTATGATGATGCATTTTCATTTTATAAATTACAAAAAGAAATAGATTATAGTGAATGAAACGCGGCAACATCGTTGTATTGACCTTAGCAAAAAACTTTGTAATACTTTTTGTTGAGCTGCAGACGAATAATAATTGAATAAGGAAAAAAGCAGAAATGTGATAAAGAATAGAAAAATATGAATCGAGTGGACGATGAGAAATTCCCGAGTAGAACTACAGGTTGGTTTAATTTAATAAAAATAACCTTGACATTGTCTCGCAGAACCTGGTAGTGTAGGTACACTCAACTCAACCAAGATAATAATTTGTTGTAACGTTTTTACAAGTAGGGGAGGGTTTTCGGACAAGGAACAGTACCCAAAACTTCAATAATGTAACCCAAGGTGTAAAAAATTACCTAAAATATTCTTTTTATCGCGAACGCTGTGAAAACTAATGATGATAGAATAAAACAATGTACTACAATTTTGTAGAAGACATCATTATTTACAAAAAGTATCGCGAAAGTATATGTCTAACTATTATAGTTATGCCACAATAAGTGTTTTTTTATTTAAAAAAAATCAATAAAATGTCACCTCTAGAAAAGGCTCTTTATTGGTATCTTGGTATTACTCCTTATTAAAATAAATTAGTTCATATTCAAGTCTGCTTCAATATGTTTGTATAACTTTTTGAATTATTCAATTCGGACATTCCATTCGAAAGTTATCACGAGTTTAAAAATGTGAGTATTGGAAAAAAAAGCATAGTCTCTTATCATCTCAACTTATCCGATGCAGAGTGGGTACGGGAGCGGGGAGGGGACTGAGGGGAGTCATGTCAAGTTTAGTAGAAATACCGCGCAAAGTAGTCACGGTGGTAAAGTGACGTGACACGATACCTCGACCTCTAGTATTATTATAATCCCCGAAATTTGTGAAAATCATCCCATTATTCCTCATGCCCTTTATTTTTTTCTTAATGCTATTTTGCATCGAAACAAATATTTAAACAAAATAACAGTGACTGTTATGTAGGGGACAGATTAACTTTTTATTTTCTCGCAAAAGGACGGCGAGAGGACACATAGTTCTAAAGAATTACCAACTCCTTAATTGATTCTCGATAAGTTATCCGATACAAGAAGCTCAATAACTGTTGTTTTATTCTCACCACAAGAGATATTCATTGGGAATCAATAGACTCTACTTAGTGGCCCTTGAAACAGTATTTTCCACTTTTATTTTACCATTATACGGCTACTTAACACAAGAGAAAAACCACTCAAAAAAAGATTAAGAAATAAAATACCTACTTATTTTCAAATTGAACCAGCTTTAATTTTCCAAACGTTTTATAAATTCTCAACATCGAGATTATGAGATTACCCCGCGGTTATTCATTTCTGATCATTCAGAATAGCGGGTTTCATCGGTGAGTAGTCTAACTAATGTTAATTCAATTCACTTTAATCCTCCCTTATGGGCTCAGGGAGGAAATCAGAGCTTTCCACCAGTTTTCAGCCCCCACTGGCTTAAAGAAATTAGGTGGGTAGATACATGATACAGTACTTTTCTTACCTCATGTTTAAAAAGTGATTAGACTCTATTCGTATACATTTGATAAACCCAAAACCGAGAGTAATTTTTTTAATGTTCTCTTTATAAAAAACTAGCTTTCCCAACAGACGTTGTCATGTAGCAGTTAGAAACTCTGGCCGTCCACAAGTTCGATGGAGGGACGACACCGTAAGAACCGTTGGCTCGCAATGGATGCAGGTTTGACTATATGATATTAGCATAGTCTGGTTCTTTAAGATTAACAGACTGCGCTGGCTGGGTCATTTGCACAGTTAGGATGATCTGGAGCTACCAAAAACGATGTTGTTTAGTAACGCTAAGATGGCTGGATGGCGATGTCGCGGCTTTCGGGCTCTGGGGCAGCATAACTGGAAAGTGACAGCCAGTGAGAGATCAGCATGGAAAAGCTTTTTAGAGGCAGCTAAGACCCACCACGGGTTGTAACGCTGAAGATGTTGATGATTTAAAAAAAATGGTCTTAATTTCAATCATAGTAGGTACGTATTACATTGAATTGAAATCATTGGTACACACATGAATTTGAATTTTCAAAGAAAGGAATGTGGTGTAAAATAGTACCTACAAGATATCAAAAAGCAACATTTTTAATACAATCAGGGATAAAATTCTAGCAGGAAAATATAAAAAATTACTTCTCACGTACGCGAGATTAATCTAATGTTATCTGCTGCAAAAAATACACTAGAAAATTACGAATAACGAGGATCTTGATAACCCCTCAAGACGGGGGGAAGTTTTTTTTTTATTTTGCGTTTTACCAACATCAAATCGCTTTTAATATTTTTTCTCAAGGTGAAACATAGATATATCTTTTTTTTCATTTCAACCATTCCGTTCTCTTGCAACAGATCGTTCAATGGTTTAAAATAATTTAAAGACATAAAAAAATGTGCAGCGAACCTCAATATAAGTACTTACATTATTCTGTAAACTTTTTGCATATTGTTGCTGACCTTTTCATTTATTTATTTTTGAATGCCTTACTTTGTTTTAAACTACCTATATACTCGAATTTTTGTATTGTTTAGCCATTGGTTGTTTATGAAATAGGTGAATGAATGAAGTAGTGGCTATATTATAAAAATGGAGACTTGCGTGGTAATCGCATCACGCCTGAACGGCTGGACCGATTTAACTAATTCTTTTTTTTTTGTAGTGTTTGATTTTATCATCAGAAGGTTCTTATGAAAGAAAAAAATAAGAATGTTGATTGCGCCGATTCAGCAAATTCGAATTCAATATTCAAAGTTTGGAAACAGGACAACGTTTGTCGGGAAAGCTAGGACTTACATTATTTTTATTGTCTATTCAATATTTTAAGTATAAGAGATCAATATATTTGAAATTTTATTGTGTTTTTTTAATGAAACTGGAAACTATTGTGGCTAGGGATATACCCTCTTCAATGACAGCTTATTTAGAATCATTCTGCATTCGCAAAAATATATCTTATGATATAAAAAGTTAGAACGGCTGAACCGATTTTTATGATGGTTGTTTTATATAAAATATATATAAAATGCCAAAAAAATGTTAAAAAATATAACATTACAAAAATATTTTTATATTGAACAGTAAGTAGGTACCATTTTCTTTCCTTATAGAGGCAGATCTTATTTTCAATTACCGCCGTTTACTTGAAAAAAAAAACTAACTTATCACAATTTAAAACCAAAACACGTGGGACAATGAAAAGAACTCTTTTAACCTTGACGATAGGGCAAAATAAAATAATTGGAAAAACTTTTAACAGTTATTTTAATGTCCGCTTATTATAGGGGTGTCGATTCAGCAGTCAATTCGTCGAATATTCCAAATTTCATCGAAATCAAAAGCTCGATGAGTCGCCAATCGATATCAAAATAAACAATTCATGGAAAAAATAAAGGCAAAACCCCAATGCACCTCGGCATTGTATGTTGGAATCGATGTGATCTTTCAGAATGTGCACGCACACACTCATGTTGGGTCGGACATTAGAAATTTGACCACATTTAGTAGAGGAGCGTGTAATTCTTCTTCTTAGCCATCACTGCTGGATATGCTCCTAGGACTTTTTCAAACTTTTCCATTTGTATCTATCTGGCGCCGACAGCATACACTTGCACCCGTGATCTGTTTATTTTAGTCTCACGACACTTCTCCTATCCCATGGCCGTCATATAAAGATTTCATCTCGCTACGTGACCTACCCATTGCCTTTTTTGTTTCATAACAATGCAATCCATAATATCAGTGACCTTTGTTAACTCCTGTATCAGATGTTTTCATATATTTTTCTATCTCAAAGACTTATTCCAAAATACGTCTCTCCATGGACCACTTTGAGCATTTGTATTTCTGGATACTCCTTGCTGTTAGAGTTACTGTCTCTAAGACGAATGTGTCATGATCGTTTGTGACTTTTTTACGTGCTTTAATTTTCCAAAAGCCGCCCAATCTGATCATTTTCTTCTGGATATTTCTGCAACCCTTGGTTATCCTTTTTTCATGTCGATATGTTGTCCCAAGTGAATTTTGTTTCATTTACTGGCGTAATATTAGCATCAAAATGTTGGTATCTTACTAACTGTGTTATCAAAATTGTTGGTAGTCTAGCGGTTCAGTCGACGGCTTTCTTGCGTGCAATGAACTGAAAGTCGTTGGTTCGAATTCCGGTGCCGACCATTTCCACTTTTACACCATAAACCTTGCTTTCTGTGAAAGACGTTGAAAGTGTATTTGTGTTCAAATTGGGTGAGCCCAATTATTATTATTGTTTAATCTAGTCTTATTGTTGTAATAATATTTGATTAATTTATACTTATTTGTGGAATAAGAAGTTCCTAATTTTAATACAGTTTCTAAATTCCTGAACGTTTCACAAGTTCTAGGACAAGGTTGACGGTTTAAAGATGTAAAACCCCCCACATTTTTTACCTAACGGAAATTATTCGAATGTCTGGAATCTGGTGATGGCTATTCTGAAGGCACGACTACGATGGCTGATCTTCTGATATTCGTGGAACCATCCATAAGGTTGTTCTCCGCTATATACTTCTTGGTTGTTCTGACTGTCACTTTGTTCTCGACGGCACATCATAAATCTCACACAAGGTTTATATGCTTGTAATTCTATTAATATCGTCATCGTCAATCGATGAATTTGTTTTCAAACAATTAACATCCCTTGAGTCGGGGACGTTTCTATTCGAGACGATGCTGTTGTCAATTTGCGGGACAAATTGCAGTAATTTCATAGTGCGGTCTTGGAGTAGAGTCTCGAGCAGTTAATCCAACAATAAACTATTTTACACGTTCTTTCATTTTCCATTGAAAACAATTCTCCTTTCAATCTCGGTTGTTTGTCACATTTCTCAGAAAAAAAAACCTTTTTGTGTAATTTAATATCTTGTTTTAAAACATTTTTATTTATGGTTCTATCGCCTTGACCTTGTATATTGTTTACATTTATTGGACTAGTTGACCTCACAGACGTGTTCCTCTCTTAAAAACTACCTATGAATGTTGAATTCTGGTATTATCCTAATTCTAACGAATGTTAACACATTGACTTAGGCTTTGTCTAATCACATGTCCCACCCAAGTCCATCTCCTCTCCGTAATGGTAGTAGTGATGGGCTCACGCTGGGTGCGCTGGCATATAGAGTCGTTTGTGATGCGCTGGTACCATCTTACACCCAAAATTCTCCTGAGGCACTTCATTTCGAAAGCTGTAGCCCTAGTATAAGTTTTCGATGATCGATCATCGAAAGAGTTTCGAAAAATTTCCATACTAAAATGATCGAATGATTCGATCGTTTGATTTTAGAACACTAATTGCACGCTAAAAAGCGCTTATTTTCGCGTAATTAGCTTTCGATAAAACTCATTCTAGCCCCACTGAGCCTTTTTGTGACTGGGCTTTGGTCAGGTGCCAAAAAAAGAGAAAGGCAATGTTAAAATCATGAATGTTCTGAATAATTATAATTTAAACACAAAAAACAGGAAGGTTTTACACGCATTAAACATTAGTTAAAAACCTTTGTTTGAAAATGATTCAAGGTCTCTTTATCCTATTGATTATTCAGAAATTCGGCTGACGTATTTCGTAGGCCATTATTCGGATAGTTTCCTTGTCATTTTGCGGTGAATTATCCGTCATAAACCATTTTACACCCACTATCCCAACTCCCCAGCTTCCTCGAGATGCCCATAATACAACATCGATATGATAATAAAAATAGAGTAAAAAAACATCGTCCTAAAACCGTGTCGGCAGTAAAAGAGGGGGTTAGTGACACGACGCAATAGCATTGGGTTAAGTTAAACTCACCGTGAATATAACCAACAAATAACGCCCTCGCACTTATCGCAGACGGCAAACAATTTACCACATTCTTCTCATTCAGGCGATCAACACGTCAAACACAACTCAACACCCACGCGAAGTCATTTGGGGGTGTTTTCTTTTTTTATTTAAAACACATCATGAAAAATCAGCATGTCGGATGTGAACAAGACAATTTTTTTTTACTCACAAACACATTTTATTACATACATTTATCTTATACTTCAAGTTAGAAAACGTCATGAAATAGTACACTTTTGAACTTTGAATATCAGTTTTCCCGTAAAAAAGTTATTTTCTTACAATTCTTTAAAATGTACTCGAGTTTCAACTAAGTACCGAGTACCATTAGTAAAAAGCACACCTGTAAAAATGACTGAATCCCTATTTTTGAAATTACTCAATTACGTACGTTAATGAGAAATTAAAGCGAGCTTTCTATGGTGAAAGTATTCTCAAAGAAAAGAAAAACATTATTCACGATAGTTATAAAATATCTCAAACAAATTAAGAATACGGGTGCAGAAAAATATGTTGTTTTCTTTCTTTCTCTCATCTGTGCTTATTTGTGCATTTTGGCTGTGCAGTGGTTGTTCATGTTGACAGTTTTGAATGAAAAAAATTAATAAAACTGGGTACGTTTCGAGAAAAAAAAATGATTCGAAAATGCTGACAAAAGCAGAACATAATAATGTCACGAACAGGGGTAAGAAAAACCCCTTTAAAGACATGAAAGAGGATAAGAAAGCCCCTTTAAAAACACGTAAAATTTTATCGTCAAAGTTATAAATTATTAACCAATTTGCAGCGAAACCTGTCAAACGGCTAGCGAAACCTGACATGAGTACTTACTTTGTTTATCGATTGTCCTATGAATCGGTTTTACCGTTCCTAATAGTGGTCCAATTTCACTTTATCATTTTGAGAACTGCGGACATTTCTTCCCGTAGCAACAATATTGTTTGCGTACATTATCTATTGATTTATTTTTATAGAAGGCATCGACATATCGACAAAAATTAAGAGTATTTAAAATATTTCGCCAGGGGTTTACTATTATTATATTCTGATGAACGTTCCACTTTGAGTGATTTTAATGTCATCTTTATCTCTATACATAAAACTGTAGCCTTACTTTCATTGATCGTCGCGTTATGCATGAACGGCTGGACCAGTTTCGCTAAATTTTCTATTGTTGTGTTTGCTATTATCAGGAGAAGTTTCGTCTGAAAACATAAATCAGAAAGTTGCGAAGAACATAAGAAATTCTAACCAAACTTGACGCAAATAACTTTCTTACAGCCGATTTAAAAAAAAGCGGCTTAAGAACACTTCAGCTAAAGGAAACATTTAAAATTTAATCTCTCCTTTAACGGCCGGTTTCAATAACCTATCTATCTCCTACCTATGGTTAAAAATCTATCTATCTTTACACTTTGGTGTTTCAATAAACAAAGGATAGATAGAATTTCTATCTAAACTTTCTATCTATCTTTCATTATATGATTTGTATAGAAATCGGCGATAAAGCGTTTCAATAACCTATCTCTAGTAGCTTGTGACATTTGTGTTTACTGTTTTTTCTATGATTTTCCTAACCCCCGATTTCGGCGGTTTGTTTTTCCTATCCCCCGATTTCGACGGCAAGTGTTTGGTATAGCGACAAGTTTTATTGAAAAATAATGGCTTTTTCAAGTGACGAGAGCCATTTGGAGTTATTTGAAGACGGAGTCTTCGACTCTGACGAGGACGAAGAACCCCGGATGTTATATTCACGGATAAATTTCATGTCGATTTTGTCGAACAAAGATTTTCTTGTCCGGTTTCGGTTAACCAAAACCGTCGTAAATGATTTATTTTTTATACATTATTTTCTTATAAATGATATACGACGACGAGACGCGAAAAATAATGGTGGGCGAATGTTGCATGATGTCTCTGACGCGTCGATATTATTATATTGTCGATAGACAATATAATAATATTGTTGATATTGAAACTCTGACGTACCTATATTCGAAAATTGACATGGACGAAGTATGGACGATTTCTATGATCAAACGCGGATAGTTTTCATGGTAACTGACATAAATACTATCTATCTGTTGTCTGTTTATTGAAACGCGGATAAGGATAGAATATTAACTGCGGTTAATTGACGGATAGCGTTTAACTGATTACTACGGATAGGTTATTGAAACCGGCCGTAAGTTGACGCGGTTCATAAAAAATATTCCCGCTTTCTTTAGCTAAAGTTTGAAATTTCAAAATATTATTCGAAAGCTGGTAGTGTTATCATGGAAATCTATGGGAAAACATAGGTTGTTTACCTACTAATATTTTCGTGGAATTTCTGTTAATCTGTCAATTTCATTTCTCAATAGACAATTAAAGTGCCGTTATTTTGTGTTTATTTTGTGGGAATTGAGTCTGACAAAAAGGCTTCAGAACAACTCTAATCTGAATATTGTATGTTCTTCTGACTGACTCAATACATTTTAACGGCCGAACAGATTTTTATGAAATCTATTTAAAGTTGATTCGAGAACGACTTAGATTTCAATCCTAGATTAATAAGCGAAATTGATGACAAAGGTTATGATCGGAGATTTGTAAAAACAAACTAATTAATGGACATAGATTATATCTGAAGATAAAATTTAAACTGACTGTCCAATCAGAAATATGCCAATCTGAAAATATTAGAAGAGGTCATTGTTCCCCAATAAAAGAAACATTCAAAAAGAAGTTCTATTTAAACCATCAAATTGCCATAGAAGGTTCAGCGGAGATAGCTATAGGGATGCTGATTCGGGTCCTGGGGGCATGGGATTTGAAATTTCGGGAATCTCAACACTTTAAGCCAGCCTTCGAAAAAGCAGTAGAAGACAGTCATAATGGACATAGATTATATCTGAAGATAAAATTTAAACTGACTGTCCAATCAGAAATATGCCAATCTGAAAATATTAGAAGAGGTCATTGTTCCCCAATAAAAGAAACATTAAAAAAGAAGTTCTATTTAAACCATCAAATTGCCATAGAAGGTTCAGCGGAGATAGCTATAGGGATGCTGATTCGGGTCCTGGGGGCATGGGATTTGAAATTTCGGGAATCTCAACACTTTAAGCCAGCCAGCAGAAAAAGCAGTAGAAGACAGTCATAAGCCCGTAGTGGTTATTTTTTTTTACTTTCCTTGTTAAAACCTTTTTTTCTCAATAAAAAATTATCTGCGCACACTCAAAGTGAACAAAAATACATTGAATTTGGTTGCTCTCTTGTTCTCAATAATTTCCAATTTTTATCTATATATTTCATTAATTATTGAATATCGACTTGTTGTATACATGAGATTTTTCGACATGTTGAACATGTCGAGAATTCTCATGATTAGGAGTTTCGGAGACTTAAACATTACCACCTAATGGCGAACGTTGTTAACGTAAAGTGATCACACTAAGCCAGCCTTCGAAATAACAGTAGAAGACAGTCGTAAGCCCGTAGTGGTTTGTTCCATTTAAAAATCTAACATCAGTAATTAATTGTTAGAGTCATAGTTGTTATATTATATTCTTGAACACAAATACTGTCTTTGACCCTTTCACAGTAAGCTACTTTAAGCTTGTGTCGTGAAAGAGGAAGATGGTCGGCACCTGGGATCGAACCCACGACCTCCGCAAGAAACAGTAAGAAAGCCGCCGTCGCTACCAACCATTTCCATCATAGTATCATTTTGTACCGTATTATTTACATAAAATCTTCATGAGCTTTAAAATAATAATATTAATAATCTTCCATATTACAATGTGTGTTTATATTAGCTAATCGAAAACAAACAACATTTTGTGTTATAAAATAGTTGAGCTTCAAATGGGTAAATATTTGCCAAAGTTATTACCTTGTAGTAGTTTACGATTTGACTTAATATTATATTTTTATTTCTCGCAGTTGAAAATTTTATTACATTTACGGAGTAAAATTTTTATCTATGTTTCAGTAAACTTTTGTTCGCCCGCGAACATTTTATTATTTTTCAAAACTGTTAATTTTTTTACTGCACCTACTAAAAAACGTTTGACATGACGTTTCGAGTGATAAGGATTTTGCAAACTCGAAAATAAAATAAGAAAGGGAGATTTGGTTGAAATATTAAGTCTTAATCGAACCTACTTACATAAGTGCGAACTTCGTTTCAAAGTTTTTCAAATGCTACTGAACAATAAATTCAAAAGATTAGTAAATCTAGAATTCTGAATGCATGCATAAAACTGTTTTCTGATTAAAGATTTTAAGTAAAAAGATAAATTAATGTAACATTTTTCAAAAAATGCGTATAAATTTATCTCTTTGAACGTTTTAAGTGCCCAAAAATAACAATAATGTGATAATTTTCCATGCTTATACGATGGACAAATTAAATTTCTTCAATTTCCTACATCAATAAAAATGAAAAGTTTGAAAAACACTAATCGTATCAGATTGAAATTCAGCAATAAGACTGAATAATCTTTTTGATTTATTTTTACATTAAATGGTTAGTAGCCTAATGGTTCAGTCGTTAACTTTCGTTCTGAGGGTCGTAGGTTCGATACTAGATGTCGACCATCTTCCTCCTTTACAACGCAAGCTTTTCTTTCTCTAAAAATGTTAAGATTGCTTTTTATCCTCCTTATGCGAGCCTTAATTCAACAATATTTAGGTAAGTAAGTAAAATTCTGATGTGCATATTTCCAGAAAGGATTTCAACAAAACTTATTTATGTGATTATGGTGATTCAAGGATGGTTTAGATCACCAGACATTATAACTCTTCATGTATTAATTTGTTACTGATGGGTAGATGTCATCAACTTGCCGTTTTTTAATAAACAGTCCCTTTTTAACCTCTGACATGTTACATCTGTTTTCCGTTAGATATCAACTGACTTGCCAATTCTGTTTTGTTATATTGGTTTAATATGGAGTTGCAGGTGACATTATAACAAGCCACATAAGGAAGCTCAAATGCACCGAAATTCAATGTGACAGCATTCAGTTTCGCTTACTTCAAGCTATTCAGCGTAACACTTATGCTTATTATAATATGAACACACGGAGAGAGTATCTATTTCGGTCGTCTCATAATATATGTATAGTTATGAAATAAGACAAAAAGTTACCAAACATAACAAGCAAAAGTTTTAAACGGAAAATACTACAGAGAATCTACGGGCCAGTTACAGATCAGAACACTGGCGCTTTCGTTTTCACCGCGAACTTTATAAATCAATTATAATATTACGACATCAATGCTGCAAAATTCATAATTCAAATCTGACTCCATTTATTGGGTCTTGTTCAAAGATTGAGAATACCATCCACGGAGCTACAACTCATTGTGGGTTTTGACCTCCTCAAGCAGTCGTCGCCATTCCGCCCTGTCGACAGCCCTGCAACAGCAGATCCTTTTTCCCAGCTATTTCGGATTTTCTCACGCAATCGAAGCATCTCAACCTTGGTCTGCCAATATTCCTTCTTCCAGTAGGGTTGTCAGTGCGGAGTTTCTTTAGTGTTGAGTGCTCTTCCATTGTCCGTCCTTTCTCAAATGAATTTTCTGTGGGAGACACGCTGGAAGAAGGAGTATTATTGTAGGTCCAGCTTAAGATTTGCTGAGCATGGCGGAGAACAGGGTTGCAAGGAGAAATCTTTTGAACAGGCTACAACTTATCCAATTTGAAAGCATCACGAATGTTGGTATGTATATACAAAGAGAGAAAGACACTTAAGCGTAAATGACACTAATATAAATATTAACTAGGTATACTTTTTTAAGTAAACGCAAGAAAGGGAAAGTTATCAGACGATACCGAAGTATCATTAATCATTGGTAAACTTCGATGGAGACTTTTGATGAGATATTATTGATCCAGGTGACGGCACAAGTATTACGAGAAATGTATGAACGTATCAAAGAACTTGATTTAAGCTTAAAGTGTGAAGGCTCAACGTATTAGCTTGAAAAATTTATAACATAATACCTCCATAAAGAGATTATCGTCGCAATACTAAAAGAGAGTTTTAAAAATCCTCATATAATTATTATTTGATCGTAGACTTCGATGCATTTTTGGTCTGCTGTTTTTTTTTTTTAAACTTAATCCCGGTTTATAAAACGGCAGACCAAATATCCAAATGTCAAAAATATAATATATGTTTTTTTATATCGTCCTTCACTAGGTAGGCACTAAGGCTCGTCAGAAGTAGCAGAACAATTAAAACTGCATATTTTTGACAACACAAAATATAATATGCCCCAATGGGCAAGAAAAAGGACATCTTTTAGTATAATGACACATAATATGCCTTCTTATAATATCCATTTTAATCCCCGCGAGTGGTCATTAACACGTCTTCATATTAGTACTAGCTTTCCCGACAGACGTTGTCCTGTGGTTCTAGCCCAAAGTAGCCCGTTAATATGTACATAATGTACAATGCGCCCCCGTACACCAATACAAAATTAATTCGATTGAGTTAAGCTAATAAAATAATAACATTAAACTATTTCTGAAACATATTCAAAGCTCTGGCGGGAACAATTTGAGAAAAATGCGCTCGCGCACACACCCTACCTCGCCTATTACCAACACGAATGTGCCCGGGCTACTGTAAGAGCGTATGCGAGAAAGAGAGGGAACTACCCGCGATGGCGTGGGCGCGTCCCAGGTAACCGTTTCATACAAACTTAAATATTGTATTTTACATCATTTTTTATCAATTTTTTTACTTTTTATTAGTTATTCTGTTATCCGGATCGGAGAAGAATCCAATAAATCAAACATCAGAAGAATCTGTTGAGCCGATCTCGAGCTATAAGTGTTCGCACTAACCCGACTTTAATTTATATAGTAGATTTGTGCATGACAAAACCTACGGGTCCTAACTTTTAACAAGTACATGACGATAGGGATATAACATCTCAGTCTATTGTTAGTGAATACTATGGTTCCAAAACTTTCAAATGGATTTAAACAGTACGCCGCACTATGGAGTGGAAGTTACAAAGGATCGGTCATAATTATTTTATGCATGTTTTCGCAACTTGTCACGTGCCGGGTTTTTCGGGTTAAATAATCCATAGTGCGCCGTTGATATTCTGTCAATAACTGGACTAGTATTGACTAGTAGTCTGAGTAGGTACCTAAATGAAGCTCTATGGACGATAAACTTAAGAATCGACATAGCTTCACTATCACTTATTTTTTGTTACCGAACTGATATAATTTATTGACTACAAAACATGCAATTCTAGACAGAAATAAAAACATATGATATTGTGTGACAGTAAACAAAAAAATCAAATAAAAATAAGATATAAACAAAAAACATCAAATATCTTGGTTCAAAATCTTGACATTTCCGATAATGTGACAGGTTGATGAATAGGTAACCAGGGTTAAATTGCCATTACATAACAAAAGCATTACCAAACACGCTGGTTGTCTTCCATTCTCTTGGGTCGCACTCTAAATAATAAGAAAATATTCCGAATCGGTGGTACCACCCAAAAATTTCAGTTATTTGGTTGTTGATCGAAATTTTAAAACTTAAAAATAAATTATTAAAATTATTATTGGCAACAATCTTTAACTTAGGTAATTCAACAACCAGTTTGGTATTTTAATGCAGTTACCTACTTATTGAACTAGAATTTTGATGTGTACATCTCTAGGATATTTATTATAATTAAAACTTACTTACTTCACTTTTTGTATGGTTTTTCCGGAAATAATCTTGACCCGTAGAGAGCTGCGTCCTGTTCACTTCTACAGTCTTGGCTCCAGCGCCATCAGCCAGTCCACCGCCTCCAGTAGCTTCATTGATGTTTTGGAGGCTTCCTGTGAACTTTTTGAGCTGGCAGTCTTGCATAATGTGCCTTATACTGTCTGCACAGCCCCGCACTCAAAATCGGGGTCAGCCCTTTTCCCCATTTCCCCATTTCGTGGTTCTCCATGTATTGTAATATCTCTCTGATACAATATGGAGCAGACTGTGAGTAGACTCGTTTTTGAACTAGAGACTGAAGGTAATATTCAGCCATTCAACGGCCGTTGTGTAAATCAGATATGTGATCATATTTCTTTAGATTTAGAACGAAGGGAATTCCACAGTTTTTAAGTTGTTGAAATACTTGATTAATGGTATTAAGCTTGTATTGAACGACCTAATCCATTAAGATATTATACCTTTTAGAATTCACCATAATATTAATAAGATACGTATTCTCAATTTACTTAGGGTTGTCTAACAGCATTGGGTACATTAGGTGAATGTCAGTCTACGATTCCACATATATTCAGATTAACATGCGAGACGCTAGCACATATCTATTCCAACATGGAATATATCTCAGTGGCAAGCATTAAGTCGATATGTTTATTACTCACTCCCCATATGACACTTTATATTATATTGATCCACTCGGCGTAGTATACGAGTGTGGTAATACAACTTAAGTATTTACAAGAATCAATTAAGTTTATTAAGTAAATGTATATTATACCTCGTCCACGTGAATTAGTTGAACTTCTAAAACTTATAATAATTAATTTTATCGCGATAATTTTATGATGATTTGTACAAGACATATACCTATTTGAAAATTAATAAAAGTAAATCAGCACGATTATTAATGATTTATAAAATTTACTATATTATGTTGAACATGCATTTCTTGGTGGAGTTTCTTTGAAAATAAAGTTCAAATAAAAGATTGTATAACTTTTCCACATTTTTTTATTATCCTGACTAGTTTCGTAGGCACACGTCCTAAGTTTCTTAGTCTCCTGTGACCATGTAGGACGTGTGCCTACGAAACTAGTCAGGATAATAAAAAAATGTGGAAAAGTTATACAATCTTTTATTTGAACATTATTTTTAAATTAATTTCATTTTTCATTCACGAAAAAGTTTAAGTTAGTTTAAGAATTAGTCAAATATTTGAGACTTTAGTCTTAGTAAAATCTCTTTTATTTTAGAATCAACATTAATTTAATAGTTTAGCTAATTAAGGAAACTTTTTGAGTATTTTTTCTCTCTGGAACGACTCTCAATTTTTTTCTCGATACATAACTCAAAAATTAATATTTATAGAAACGTACGTTGCTGAAAAATTGGAATATTAATCTAAATAATAATCGGAATTAGTCACATTTACCTATTATTGCTTTACTTTTTAGCGTTATAAGGACCCTTAAGTAAAAGAATAAAGTAAGTTTGAACTAAACTTTTTCGTCAAATCTATTAAGATTTTTTGGGAAAAGTCTGTCGCTGAGTTTGGGAAAATCTGAAAGTAGGTTGGATGATTAGATCAATAGAACTTTATTAACCCAATCATTTTTTGGTAGTAAGAACAATTTTCCAATAAATCTAGATATTATATCGCTACTGTTTTATGGGTTTATCAAATTCCATTTTGTAAGTGGTGTTAATGTATCCTGAATCCTACGCTGAGCTGTCCCTGTCAAGTTCGACGTATGACCCAGAGTCCACAATTGATTAAGGAAGTCTGTTACACAAACCTGGTAGTACAAAAAAAGTGGCAGACCAAAACTCCCCATTCTTCCGAAAATTCAGGATACCGGCTTGAATTGGATCGACACTCTAGCCTAGCCTAGCCAGAGATGCTCGGGGAAGCTTTGTGGCGACCACATACTCCACCCAGGGAGTGAACGTGGATACATAATTATTTCTTCATGATTTTTCATAACTCATTTCTTCATGATTTTCTTTGTTTTTTTTTTTGTATATTCTCAGTAGTTTTTTTTCTTGTTTTACTCATAGTATATGGAATAAGCGTCAGCGTTTACTGTCGAGACGAAATGTAAACTGTTTGATGCGTGTGTGTTACCCATTCTCTTATATGGGTGTGAGTCCTGGCACCTGACCAAGGCCCAAGCACAAAAAATCTCTGCATTTGAAATGAAGTGCCTAAGGAAATTTTGGGTATAAGATGGTACCACCGCATCACGAACGACGCTATACGCCGGCGCACCCAGCGTGAGCCCATCACCTCTACTATTATGTGAAGGAGATGGACTTGGCTGGGACATGTGTTAAGGATGCCGAATGACAGTTGGCCGAGGAGAGCGCTGTTCTTCCTCCCATCAGGGTCCCGAAGACGAGGAAGACCCTCTCACACTGTGTTCCGCTCCTTCGAAGCAGAGCTGAGGGACATGGACATGGTGTGGGAGGAGGTCATAAACATTGCGCAAGATAGAGCGCAATGGAGAGCTCTTGTTGCCTCCCTATGCCCCTGAGTGGGGTGTAAAAGGGAGAATTGTATTGTTGTATTGTATATGGAATATACATACCCGTACCCGTACATCAAAAATGTGTGCGCACCCATAACTCATAGTAATTCTTATTCGATTTGATTGAAATTTGGTAGAACGGTTAGCCCCTCGATGTAGATGAGTCAGTAAAATGTTGAGATCTGTTCCTTCAGGGGAACCCTCTTAAAGTATCCAAAGAAAATTTCACTTGTTCTAGAAAAAGGGCTAAAAAGGAAAAAAAATTCTTCAATTTTCATAAAATTTGGTATGTTGGTCTTATGCTCCTACACAAGCACGTAAAATTTGAGGTCCGTAACTTCAGTGGGTCCCCCTTAAAGTACCGATTAATATTGAATATGTAGTTCTAAAGCAGATAATAAAAAGCTCCAATAGTCGATATCATTTTAAAGTTTCTATAATAATTCCAAGGATAAATTCATTTTAATCGTAAAATTATGAATTTTTATGCAAAGATAATGTTTTACACGAAAAGGCTGTTATTATATACTATGAGTTCTGGTCTACCCTAGGTTGGCAGCTTTTTTTTCATATGTTGGACAGGGCGAGTGCTAGCGACGTCTTCCTTTATTATTTATTTATTTGCTCTGTTTCAAATATTATGTTATATTCATTTTTTTAATAAATGAATCTCTGCTCACTCAAAATGCAAGCAAACTCTCTTTCATTATTTGACTCTTTCACAGAAAGCTGCTTAAAGCTTGTGTCGTGAAAGAGGAAGATGGTCGGCACCTGACGTCGAACCCACGACCTCCAATAGGAAACAATATGGAAGACGACGTCGTAACAGCTAGGTTGCAAACCACTTATATTTGGGAACCTCTCTCCGTTTCTCCTCAGCCAACACCATCGATCTAAGGAGTGTTGACCCTGTAGTCCGCCTGAGCAGACGTCTTCAGCCCCACTTCTTTGTCGAAACCTTAGACTCCAAGTATCTGAGGTGTAATCAAAAACTCATGAGCACTTGTGAAATAACAAGCCTCATTTAAAAAAGAACCTATAAAGCAACCACAATGATATTTGTCTATTGTTAGTTATGACAAGGGAGACTTCTTCTTCTTCCTATAGCCTTCCCTCCACTGCTGGATGTAGGCCTCTTCCATCTGTCTCCACTTCTCTCTATCCTGGGTCGCTTCAACCCATTTTTTCCCGGCGACCGCAACAATATCGTCGGCCCATCTCTTCCGTGGCCGACCGACTCCCCTTTTATTTTCCCATGGTCTCCACTTTAAGACTCTGGGAGTCCATCTCGAGTTTGGCTGTCTGGCAACGTGTCCTGCCCATTGCCACTTCAATTTTGCAATCCGATCCATAATATCGGCGACTTTTGTTCGGTGTCTGATTTCTATATTTGTGATTTGTCTCTCCATGGATCGTTGCGCGCATTTCATTTTGTGGACAATGTTTTTGATAAGGGAGACGGGATATTAAAATGTGAAGAAAGTCAAGAAACAACTGATAAAAATCGCTGCAAACCTTTGCGTTAATCTTTGGTTTACTTTAAAGAAAAAAAAATACAAAAGTTTACCAAAGGTGCGATCCATTACAATTTGTCAAATTCGACTTCGTAGACGTGGGCTACGAAGACGCCCTCGCACGATAACTTTACAAGTTCAAAAGAGATACATTGTCTATGGTCGAAAAAAGGATGTCTCTTGAGATGTAGTTACCGGAATTTTTCCCACTTTATATTTTCTTTAATCTTTCAACCTGTCGTCCGCTTAAAATCATTTGTCAAAAAATAATCCGAATGCTTTTATTTTTATCGTGTGTCAGTTTTTTCCTGTTCCGGGTCGCTACCTTCTTAGTTTTATGTCATTTTACATTGTCAATTATGTAGGTAGGTGTCTGCTGGATACCACAAAAAATAAGATATTTTGAATTGTATTTTTATTTTATTTATTTTTTTTAAATTATCGTACCTAATGAACTATATTTGTACCTATTTTTACCATATTTTTAGGTACCTACTACTTTTAATTGTTTCAAAATAACCAATTAATTCATAGCTTGTTAATAACTGATGTATTTGAGATTTGACTGAGATGTTGAGTTCGTGTTTTTAGAAAGTTGAAGTAGCGCCGTTTTGAATTTCAGCCAAAATTCTTTGAACTTACCCATAAATTAAAAAAAAAAAAAAACATTAAGAGTTACATATTGAGTGAAGAATTATTTCATACTTGTGGTCGACCAGTGCTTGATATTCGACCATAACTAATTTACTTTATGAGTTTGAACATTATTGAGGTTCCAGTGTCAAAGACTGAGCGAACGCTATTTCACAATTTTCTTTTCAAATCAATGACACGGATACGTCAAAATTTGAAATGATGATAAAATAAGGGCATAGTTTTTTTTTTATTATTATTAAAGACAAACGGTATTTATTTATTCCCAATTTAACCACAGATAAACATATATATGTGTCTGTGTCAATGTCAAATTCATCGGAGTGCATGTGTGTGGGTCTCAAATACATAACATTACAGTAGTGTTTGTAATGTTTTTTATTGATTCAACGTATTTTTTGTGTATAATTTAAAAAAAAAAAAAAAAAATATATATATATATATATATATATATATGATTATGAGCTTTTTCGGGTACGTCACGTGGTGGTTTGCGATTTTCGCGAGCTTTCGGTGACTCTTGGGACACCATCTTCAGGCGAGTTCTAGTTGTTAACTGATGGTTTGTTTTTGATTCTGGTACTGCGGCGAAGAGCTGCGTGAGGGTCGGTAGTGGGGGGTGCTGCTGCGTCTGGGCGTTCGTCATTGGTCGCTGGTGATGATTCCTTTTGTTTTGTGTTTCTGTTTCTAATGTTTCTAATGACGAACGCCCAGACGCAGCAGCACCCCCCACTACCGACCCTCACGCAGCTCTTCGCCGCAGTACCAGAATCAAAAACAAACCATCAGTTAACAACTAGAACTCGCCTGAAGATGGTGTCCCAAGAGTCACCGAAAGCTCGCGAAAATCGCAAACCACCACGTGACGTACCCGAAAAAGCTCATAATCATATTCCTCGTCGCGAAAAACTATATATTAACATATATATATATATATATTAGCATTCGCCACTCCTTATCTATATAAACTATAAGAAGTGTGCAAAGTGTGTTTGAAGTGGTTGGTGACCCAGCGGTTACAACGCCGGCTTTCGTACTGCGGACGTCGTGGTTCGATCCCAGGTGCCGACCATCTTCCTCTTTCACGACACAAGCTTTGAGTAGCTTACTGTGAAAGAGTCAAGGAGTGTATTTGTGTTCACTTTGAGTGAGCACAGATTCATATAAAAAAAAATATTATACTTTTCCGTCCGGACAATTTTCGTAAAAATGGTCACAAAGTTTTTTATTTTTTTTTAATTTAGATTATGAAGTTACAAAAATTACATATTTTATATCTTAAAAATAACAATATTATTCCATATAATATATTAATGTTTCACTATTAATATAGAGGATTATTCTTGTAGGTCTTGATCACCGTGCAATACTTCATATTAAAGTCATACCTTTCACTTGTAAATCCGATTAAGTCCATTTTGTTTTCGCAGAAATAAATCAGAATTCCATGTAATGGGGTTTAACAAAAGGGACATTATGAATATTCCCAGTGTTTTGAATATTAATATCGGCTGTGAATGGACCAGTGCCCCAAGTACGCGGCTAAACGTAACTGTATCTATTAAAGTGAAACTAATATTGCGCAACATTTTGAAAATACGTCAATCATATATGAATTCGATATTCGAATGATGAATACAGCGTGCGAACTGTAGAGAAATTACCATTTATACATCATTCTTAATTACTTTACATGCATGCGGAAGATCAGTTTGGATTCATGATGAATTCGAGTAAAAGAGATAGGGAAATTTAAAATGAAATAATATTGATGTATTGTATTTATTGGAAATGAACTGACAAATGGTAAAAAAAAAACATTAAAATTTGTTACGAAATACAAATAAAGTATTTTTAAATAAAATGCAGTTTGAACATAGCATTTTGAAAATATGACACATGTAATATACACTCTATGAAGATTCAATAGTTCAATTTTGTATTTTGTGGCGACTTTTGAAAAAAAAATCCAAATAAAAAATTCTCAGAAAAAATACTGTGTATTACCAATCAGAAAAAATATAAAAAAAGTGTCAATATAGTCGGCGGAACTTATTGCCTGAGCCAATTATTTATTCCGACCCGACCTTTAAGGGTGCGTCCATACCATAGGATCGATCTCGGTCCCATCTCGCTCCGTTCTCGGTTTGGTATAATATTAGTTAAATGGAAACCAATGTAAGTGATCACTCTATCGGTTCCGGTCCATTCTCGCACCATTCTAGCTCCGTTCTCGCTCCCGTCACGAACCAGTCAGTGAACACTCTTTCGTTCCTGCTTCAGTCAGCTTTTAACCGTCGAAGTGACGACTGCGTCAAATATAATATTATTGTTCAATAATTCGTATTGAATAATTGGAAAAAATATTGATTATTTAAGTTATCTATGTAATAACGATGTCTGTGTGGACTTTTGAAAAAGGTTATTTATGCATAAATAATAATTTATTTTTAAATGATATTAACAAATAACATAAGAACAACACATACCTACTCCCTTTGTAACCCCACTTAGGGCATAGGGAGGCAACAAGGGCCTTCAACTGCACTCGATCATGCGCAGTTTCAATGACCTCCTCCCACACCATGTCCAGATCACTCAGCTCTGCTTCGAACACAGTTTGAGAGGGTCTTTCTCGCCTTCGGGAACCTGATGTCATTCGGTATCCTCAACACATGTCCTAACACATCATATTAACGTAATTTTATTAAAGTTACGAATGGCGCAAATTTAATAAATTATTATGTTTTATATTATAGAACCAACATTTGATGCAAATCATTGAAGGTAGTGTTCAATTTTTAGAGGTATTTTTTTTTATATTTGAACCACTACGTGCTTAATTAACTTAGCCTTCTTAACATTTTCTTTTTCGTCGAGAATTAAACACATAACACCTAATTCTTCAATCGAAAAGTTCAACGACATTTTCGGATGTGAATAATATTATGTAGGAACAAGCAATTAAATACCAAACACACCCAACTTCGTTGATTGACGGTTGAAGACTGAATGTTACCAGAGCGCGCTTGGAGTGAGAACAGACCGCGAACGAACTGTGATCAGATCGAGAACGGAGCGAGAACAGACCGAGAACGGAGCGAGACGGGACCGAGAACAGAGCGAAACTGGACCCTAACCCTAATAATTATTGAATCCGGGACCTCTTGATCTGGAGTCGTTCTGTTGATATTTTAAAATAAAACGACCTTTTATCACACAAGCCGTTGCATTCTAAACACATTTTAGGAGGATATGTCGCTTCTAATAGCGGATACTCGTACGAAGTCTGTACATGATAATTCAAAAGTACCTACAATAATAATTATTGATAATGAACTCGTACTTGAAATATATGATTCATTTCTGCCAATATAATAGCTTAAAGCAGTTGAAGTCAGTGATCAGTTTTATTAATCATTCTTTCAAAGAACTTCTGTTTAATGGATGTTCTCTCCGATACTTTGGGAATACCTAATTCTTTGTTCCTCAATCCGACACGCACCGCTGAATTATTATTGTACTTTGATACAAAGGACAATGATCCCCGTTTCCCCTAATAATTTTCATCTCTCAGGGAATGTTTTGTGAATAATCTGTTTCGTTTAAAGTCATGAACTTTCTCATTATATTTGTTGAAATAATGATATTTCAATAAATAAACTTTCAAGCAGTTTTCAATGTGCTGCGACCATATCGGACGCTTTCCAAACTTTTATTTAACTAAGAGGTCGTAGAAACTACGCAATAGAAAGTTCTTGTTTCCTATAAAATATATGACAGCAGTCGCAGTCTTCAAATTTGGTTGCTCTCTTGTTCTCAATAATTTCCAACTTTTATCTCTATATTTCATTTATCATTGAATTTCTACTTGTTGCATAGATGAGATTTTTCGACATGTTGAACATGTTGAGAATTCTCATGATTAGGAGTTTCGATGACAAACATTACCACCTAATGGCGAACGTTGTAAACGTAAAGTGATCACACTAAGCCAGCCTTCGAAATAACAGTAGAAGACGGTCGTAAGCCCGTAGTGGTTTGTTCCATTTAAAAATCGAACATTAGTAATGAATTGTTAGAGTTATTAGTTGTTATTTTTTCCTATCAATGGCGCTAAGATTAGTAAAATGCATGCATTTAAGAGGCGACACTAGGTTTTGGAGGGGAAGTTAGTGTAATTCTATAATATAATGCCTCATGATGCTAAAGGACGAAATAGCAAAAATGCATTAGTTATGCATGCAGTTATTCAAAATTAGTACAGTAATGCAAAATTTGAAAAAATATAAATATGAATGTTGTTCAATGCCAAAGGGGTGAAAGGGTCTCATTGGCATCTCGTCATGTACAGAGCTATAGACATTTCGTATATTAGGTATATGACAATGTAATATTACAGTTGCAGTAGCGACAAGAACAAAGTCGAGAAGAGTATAAATAATAATAATACCGATATTTTTATATTTAGTATATAGCATTGTATTTAATTTTAATTTATTTTTATTAATTTTTTTTTACAATGATGTATACTTCATATGATATATTGTGATTTAATGAATAAATGATTTGAAATAACATTGAATTTATTTATTAATTTTTTTACAATGATGTATGCTTTATATGATATATTATTATTCTCACTTCACGCGTTCGTAACATTCGAAACTTTAAAAACCCTTCTTCTCTCAAACTGAATCATTGAGTCTTAAAATTCATATTTTTTTTATATTTTAAAGGAAGAATCTTTTAGTAAATTTACAGCTTTCTAAATTCATTAATCTAAGAGATATGGTTGTTCAATAAAAAGCGCCCCCCACCCCTTTCCCATTAATTAATATTATATTTTGAAAACGAAATAGTATAATTTGACTCTTTCTGCAGAAATATTTTTTTTTGAAATTTCGATAAAACCAGTTTTAAATTTTTAGGAGCCACTTAAAAATCATCCCTTTTTATATGTGCCCTTTTTCATCCCTTTTATTAAGATTTTGGAAAAATTGCCAAATATGCTAACACTCATTTCTATAGAAGATTTCATATGCCAAATTTCAAGTTCGTACCATGTCTAGTTTCCGAGATATTCGCATACTTTGAAAAACATTCAACCCTATTTTTCACCCCCTTAGGGGTGGAATTTCCAAAAATTCTTTCTTAGTGGAAAGTTTTGTATTAAAACCTACCTGTTTTCCAAATTTTACTTCTCTACGATTAGCAGTTTGGGCTGTGCGTTGATGAGTGAGTATGTCAGTCAGTCAATCAGTCAGTCAGGCACTTTCCTTTATTATTAT
The DNA here is from genome assembly GCA_963576905.1 of Mystacides longicornis. Classification (NCBI taxonomy): domain Eukaryota; kingdom Metazoa; phylum Arthropoda; class Insecta; order Trichoptera; family Leptoceridae; genus Mystacides; species Mystacides longicornis. Next base: position 24,103,816 of record OY756432.1, on the reverse strand, counting down.
AGATTGTGATTTTGTGAATAAATTATTTGAAATAATACTAATACAAAGCCTTTATTGATAAAATACACAAATATAAAAAGAACATGCTTACAAATAATTATTAACAACTAAATATATACTTAAATAAGATACCTCCCGAAAATTAGCATATATGTACTCGTGCTTCGGGAGGAAAATTCTTCTTCATGTACCTACTCTTGTTAAGTAAATATCAACAAAATTAACATTTTTAATTTTTTTGTTTATTTTTATGTTTTTTTTTCAATAATTTTTTTATAGCATAGGTATACCTACACATACAAAAACATTCACATACTTACGAAAAACAAAAACGATGGGTTGCTGAAGTTAGCGCCGCAGCAATGATGACAGTCAACCAGAACCGACCACAACTGAACAACCAGGAAACCATAAGGCCGAGAACAAAGACGCAAGAAGACACGGTCGACGTGTTAAGCCATGATCATACATTATCTTCTTTAACCTTTTCTTAAAGACAACAAACTCCTCTCCATTATACTTAAATTCCTGCGAAAGTTCATTATACCATCTAATGCCTTGTGTTATGTAATATTTCTGACCAGCGGTGGTTCGACGTCTAGGCATTCTAATATTTTCACTCATTCTTGGACCCACATTTAATTCTGGAGTAAATGTGTTATTCTTAATATTTTTAATTAGCTGACATATGGCTGTAAATCTAAATATGTTGTGAAGTCGGGGAACCGAGAACAATGAAAAGAGCTCCGCCGTATGTTAATATGTTCAAATGACACGACACCACATAAATAAGAAATTAGGTTGCTTACATAATATCATCAATGGAGTAAAATGCATTTTCGACAAGATAGCTTTTAACCTCTCTCGACGGTTATAATAGCCTCACACTCATACAAACAAAGCTTTTTGACAGCTTCGCCAGTATATGCTCAATAGGCCTTAGTAGAGTTTTATTGCGTGTATCGTAGTGATGAAATTTTAAGTTTTGGGGAGTATTTTCCAGATGAGCATAGCTCTATAGCTAATATTTGCATTCAAACGTCGATTGTTTTTATCGATAATTTCCAAATAAGTTCCACAGACAAAACCTGTGTAATAAGCTACTGCTCAAGTCTGACTAGCCAAAAAATCAACAACGTAAAGCAAGACTGGTATCAGCTAGTTATAAAATAAATCTTTGTGAGCACATTTGCAAAAATAAAGCAGACAATTTGCCAGCTGTTTTTTTTTGAGTAGGTACTTGTTAAGTACTTTTAAACATCTGAAGGTGATTCACAAGTTTCAAGATCATTTCGGCCATAAATACCCCAAAGATGATTTATAGTAGCTCGTATCTACGGCGCGTATCAAAAGCTTATGGGAATTCTCCCTGCTAATACTCAGGTTAGCAAAGGTGGTAGGCACTTCTCGCTAACTTGTAGCACGTTTTATGTGTTAACAAATTTCTATATAATAGGTACTTAACTATTGGATCATTTCAGAATATTATTTTCACTTACAAAGATTTCAGAATACAATAGAATCGAATTGAAAGCAGTTATTCATACAAGAAAACATATGATACATTAATCATTTCGTTAAAGGCTGTTTTATGATGGGTTTTTTATTCAAGTTTGAACTATTCCTAATGTTATTTTGAATATTGGTTTAAGAAATGTTCGTCATTAATTCTATTATTTTATTTATTACTAGCTTTCCCGACAGAGCTGTTCTTCCTCCCATCAAGGTCCCGAAGACGAGGAAGACCCTCTCACACTGTGTTCCGCTTCTTTGAAGCAGAGCTGAGGGATTTGGACATGGTGTGGGAGGAGGTCATAAACATTGCGCATGATCGAGCGCAATAGAGAGCTCTTGTTGCCTCCATATGCCCCTAAGTGGGGTTTTAAAGGAAGTATTGTATTGTATTGATTGTATTTTCCCGACAGACGTTGTTCTGTGGTCCTAACTCTGAATTCGACTTATTATAATGATAAATTCATTGCTTAACTACCTTTAAACAATGTTACTCCGACCGATGCATCTATTTTAAATCAAATATTTCCCGTCCACATACTGTCAACCGCACCAACTATCAAACAACTGACAGTTTCTGTAAAACACCAATTTAATTTCAAAGTTAGAATAAAAATTATATGGGTATTGGTGGTTGGTAGAGTGAGATAGAAGGTTTTGGAGGTCTGATTAGTTTTATTGAAGAAGTAACATTTTATACAGATTACAGAAAATACTATTGAGCGGGCGCCGAGTGGCGCACCGCGATACGCGTCGCGAGGTAGAAGGTGCGTGTTGACTCTATGCGGATTTGGTGAAGACTTGATGGTGACTGATGGTTGGTGTGCTGCCTTGTACGATGTGGCAGGCTGCTTACTGGATGACGACATCTTGAAGGAACGCTATTGGTTGATGATGTCGTCATGAACAGGGTCGAACGCTATTGGTTGATGATGTCGTCATGAACAGGGTCGCCACAGTACTCCCCCCCCAAGTGACGGAGTCACGAGGTTCAGCGTGGAAACTGTCGTTTTCTGGAAGGTATCCTCGATTAGGTCATCTGCTCTCCAATGCGATTGAAAAAGATTGGTACAAATAATGCTTCTTAAAAAATGTTGGTCATCTATGTCAGTCGCGACCAAAAAGTTTTACACCCCTGGTTAGCAGGTGTAGGTGTTCAGTACTGTGATCTTATTGTTTAAATGAAGTCTGTTAAAATCACGTTCGCGTTATAAAATTACCACTGCTGGTCATCAGAGTGTCGAATTTCTGAATAATATTAAGTTTGTTATTGTTGCGTTCAGAGTTGATGAGTCAAGGTACATTGTCTTAGTTTGATGAAAAATATGCTGATGTAACAGATTGATGCTTTTGAGAACGGAATGTAAAAAAATTGTTGCATTGCACTTTGAATGTTGATATTTTTTATAACACGAAGTATTGCACTTTAATAATATGCTGTTTTTGCTGTCGAAACTGATTTTGTTTGCTTATTGCTTGCGTAAGCGTTAGTTGTTGCTGGATTTGATGCTGGGTCATGTTTTTGCACGATTACTTTTTTCTCGTTCGTTACATAGATTTTGAGTTGGTGCCAGTGAAGAAGTGCTGATCCTGGTTGCTTTTGCTGACTATATATTGCTAGTCAATAATTCATGTCGAATTATGGGTGCTGCCATATGAATGTGCCGGAGCGTGTGTACTCGAAATGCAGTATACATATTTTAATGAGTGACGTCGTTCGTCATGCTCAAAGTGGCATTTGCTGATGAGGATCGTGAGTAGCGATGGTTATTTGAAGTTCCAGCGTAGGAAGAATAACCTTGCTGCTACCTAGTGTCTCTTCTGGCGTAGGCAAGCAGTCCTTTGCAGCGGTGATGTGCGAGGATGCTTATTTGTTGTTGTCTATGTTGGTCACTATCTATTGACAAGTAAAATGTCCAAGTCTGATAGATATGTGTGACGATTTGAACATTGAGAAATGTTGATATGATGAAAAATGTCGTGGCGAATGATGAGAAGTTCATTGAAGACTTCGTTGAATGACTCACAGCATGTGAAGTGTGCAAGTTGCTGAGCTAAGAGACAACTAAGTAATGTTTCTTACTTTGGAATGTCCTTTCTTGCTCGTACTTGTTGTTAGTTCTCGAAGAAATGTAGAAAGTAGAGTCTTCATTTGACGTGGTGTACAGATGCTAGCTGCTACGTGTCCGAGATTTGTGGAGGCCTGGGTGATCCAGTACATTGCGTTGGCTGCTGCGTCGGTTTCTCCCATGTCTCGGTTGTAAGCACTGTTTGAATTTTCACTTTGTGTGGCACTCTACTGAAATACCCATTTTCCATCCTTTCGGCAGGACCTTCAGAAGGTTGCTGGTTGCGTGTCAATGCGTGTTCATATCACGTCGGGGTCACCACTATGGGTATTGGTGGTTGGTAGAGTGAGATAGAAGGTTTTGGAGGTCTGATTAGTTTTATTGAAGAAGTAACATTTTATACAGATTACAGAAAATACTATTGAGCGGGCGCCGAGTGGCGCACCGCGATACGCGTCGCGAGGTAGAAGGTGCGTGTTGACTCTATGCGGATTTGGTGAAGACTTGATGGTGACTGATGGTTGGTGTGCTGCCTTGTACGATGTGGCAGGCTGCTTACTGGATGACGACATCTTGAAGGAACGCTATTGGTTGATGATGTCGTCATGAACAGGGTCGAACGCTATTGGTTGATGATGTCGTCATGAACAGGGTCGCCACAGTACTAAGACGATTAGTGTTCTTTGATTTTCCAATTTTTGAAAAAAAACTTTTTAATTTTTTTCTTTTATAAGAACCTTCTCCTAATAAAAGCCAACACGAAAAAAAAAGAATTATCGAAATCGATCCAGCCGTTCAGGCGTAATGCGATGACCACGGAAAATAGCTCTCTATTTTTATATACGAGTATAACATAAGATAGAATAGACTAGCCGTAAAACCAGTCGGACGACAGGCACAAAAAACGATCATTAATTATTGTTTTTTTTTTCAGTTTTATCTAGAATCAATTTTACTCTAGGATCCCTTTACTTTACCGCGTTGAGAAGTGCGGACAATTCATCATTTTTTCCCTCTGTACCTCTGACCAAGATTCACATATTTCGTCAGTATATTTCCTGTGGACACCTTTTAATTGAAATGACGTAGCATCTTTCGACATACAGACGAATGATTTCAGTATGAATACAAAATACCGAGTTACGGACGTACCAGCTGACCCGCCCGTCGAAATTAGACACAACCTAGGATAAAAAAATAATTTTGAGTAATTACACGAATTAAATACAGTTTATTAACTATTGTTGATTCGGATGCGGGATGAAATTGACGGGTCATAAGTTTGTAATAAAAACTATTCCTCTATAATTGGTTAACTTTTCGAAAAATCCAAGAGATGGCGGTGTAGTAAGAAATAAGTCACATGTGAAACATATTTCGTTATTGTACATATTGTTGAAAGATTAGGCTGCATTCAAACCAAATTTTACCGAATTGTTAAGGTACGATGAAAGTATTATATAGCCTGTGTCACCCGGGGATAGTGTAGCTTTCTAACAATGAAAGGATTTCTCAAATCGGTTCAGCAGTTTCGGAGCCTATTCAATGCAAACAATCAAATCTTTTTTCTTTATAATATTAGTAGGTATGTATAAATGCTCATACTTAACAAGATTAATTATTTTAATTTTGTTCAAAACAACTAACATCTGAGGATGGTTTGGCCCATTTAGATCTTCTTCTTTCTTTAACCACGTGCACTTCCTAGGTGGAGCATGCGGTCGCCACAAAGCCTCGTCAAGCCTCTCTGAGCGAGATCCGGGGAGTCATTCTAAACCCAAGCTGTCATCCTGAGGGTTTACATCGTACGCTCTCTTGATGGTTCGCCCGTGGTCCACCAAGTCTTCTTGTACCACCGAGTGTGTAAAAAGACATAAATAATCCATAGACATGGGGGACATACATAGATCTTAGAAATATATAGATGTATTTTTACAAAATAAATTATTTCTTTTTCCAAAATCATCCGACCTCAGGTGGAGGTCGTTTAACAAAATAAAAAAAATAATTTATGTAATGCCAAATTTTACTGCATACTTCTTTTTAACTTTGCTCACACAAAATGAACACAAATATCTTATCGACATCTCTCACAGTAAACCTATATGTTGTGAAAGTAGAAATGGTAGACACCAGATTCCGAATCCAGCACCTTCAGTGTGCTGTAGAAATAATGAAAGCCGTCGACTGAAGCGCTGAGCTACCAACCACCTAGAGATAATATCAATATTAATTATCGAGGTAAACATTATTTTTAAAATACTTATTCAACTCCATAATTCTACTGTTAGCAGCATTAATTTAGGATCAACGTTTAAGTAAAGGTTTTTGCAAATGTGTAAAGTTTGTTGAAATCACTATACTCGTATCTATTATTATAATGCGGTGTACCTAGTACTGGAAAATGAATATTAAAGATTTTATGCTTGATACTGAAATTGTTAAAAACTCAAAAGCAATTTAAAAGAATTTACCAACTTTCTACGGTCGTGGTAACAAGGGTCACTAAACGGGCTTAGGTATTTAAATTTCATTCAGCCTTGCTCTTAAGATAATGTAATATTTCACTTAATGTGGTAACAATAATCTTTATATGCTTGCATTATTCTGTATCCTTAACTAAAGATAGTTTGATATCCATTAACCGAGTTGTATAATGTAGGAACATGTTCTGAGACCTCAGAATGGTATTTGGTTACTGATATTTAGACTAATTCTAATCTCTTTGTTCTGAGTTCTTTAGACTTTAGCCATAAATTAAATTCCTCTGATGTAAGTTTTTGCTGCCATTCATTAGTTAAACCATTAAACTTATTTACCTATTTCTTGTTTAGTGTTATACCTATGAATCGATTCATCATTAATGGCTTTGTTTCATATGATTTTTATACCCATCACGCCGTGTCTCGTAAGGGGTAGGCAGAGAGAACGGACCTCCACTCTTTTCAATCGAAACACACTTCTTTCGCTTCTTCCACCGACTTACGATTTCTCATACAACCTCTCCTATTCCTCATACTTCTTACCTACCTGGCCTTCCTTGAGGACGGAATCGATGTGTTCGATCCACGTCATTCTCAGTCGGCCACTCTTTCTTACACCTTTCCTTTCAGCCTTGTAATTTCTTTTTGTCATTCTGTTTTCATCCATTCTTTCCCCATACCCAAACCATGTTTCATATTATGATAGGTAAGTGAAATAACTTTAACTGACGTGATTCACGTAAAAAAATCTGCACTTACATAAAAGTGAAGTTCAGTTCAATCATACAAAATGCACATTAGTGCACATTTATTGATCAATTCAAACAATTAAAAATAGCATTTCAGTCATCACTAAATTCATAGTTAGGTAGGTAAGTGTCGTGAAGAAAGTGAAAATCAGGTCAGTAGGTACATCAGCCTCATTCACAGTCTTATATTTTTCAGTAGTTGTATTATATCTTTTTTATAGCAAATACTCTACATCTGTAAACGCAGGTAGCCCTCAGAATAGGTGGTGGGTGTGAACTGTATTTAGAAGAAGGATTGTGTGACCTACCTGGTATGCTGGTAAATGGATGTCTTCAGACCGGCCGGTTCTATAATTTTTCTTCTGCAATCTCTATTAATAGTTTTTCACAAAAAAAAACACATATTTGTTTCACCAACACGAAACACATGAAACCATTTTCCCAACAACAGCATGACAACAAAATTTTAACAAAGAATCACAACAAACGTTCCATTTTCAAAAATCCACGTAACAATTTTTATAATAGACAATTTATTTCAAATAAATATTATGTTGGTCACACACAGTAGGACAGAGGTAGGAACCAGGAAACAGTAGGAACTTAGAATAGGAGGGATTTGCGTCTACAATATCTTTTCTGGTCCTTCGAGCCGGGTTATTCATTCCTATAAATTTTCCTTCCTTTCATATTTTGTGAAGTGTTTGATTTTTTAAATGTTATCTATCTATAATAACGAACTTGATTAAATTTTTAGTTTTTTGATTGAACTAGCAGAATAACTATTTGATTGTCCTGTAAATCAATAATATTGTCCATTAAGAGGTCCAAATTTTATTTTTTCATGCTGAGTACAGTGGGGAAGTGGACATTTGTTTTAGTGTGTGTGTGTGTGTGTGTGTGTTATTTGTTCACATGCATACAACTGTGCACCCGTAGCACAGTTATATGAATGTGGACAATTCTGATCAAGTATCGTTTATTTCATCGATATAATATTTTCAGCAGCACCCGTTGTCATTCATTGTCATAGCAGCACTATCAACTTACAGACGAAGCATTAGAGTATTAAAAATTATTTCCCGTAGCTGAAATGGTTTCATAATTTCTATGAAAAAAAAAAATCGCGTGAGGTTATTAAGTGTTTCAACCAAAAAAAATAAACGAATTTACCAAATTATTATGTGTACTTGTAAAATACTTTTTTAAAACAAAATGGCAACGTTATCAAGTACCTACTAAATTCAGCTATGAACTTAAAATTTTGTATCTTCTAAAACGTGATGTTGTTTTTAAAGAATAAAATACTCTAGACCGTGTTCATCTAGATAAAAAATAAAGAGAACAGATAAGATAAACAGAAAAGAAATGCTTAGTTATAAAGTTTCAGGCAGATGTTATGTTAAAAGTTTTATGGCAACTTTGTGAAATGATTGGCTTCTTCCTATGTTCGATAACACAGAATATCCGTAACATTCTGAAAAAAAAACCGGCATATTCATAACATTCTGATAAACAGAATATTATCACACTGTCCTTGAGTGGCTCATATCTTTCTTTCTTTCTTGACTCTCCATATCACAATCACGTTGTCGTGAGACTCCGCTTTTTTCAGAATCACCGATACGTCGAATATTGTATATGAGTTATCGGTACAAAAGAGCTATTTACAAGTTTATTATTTACTTGTAAAGTTGTAATCAGCTGTCAATAGCGAAGTAAGTATTTTGTTTCGTATATCATGTTACAATAAACACGTTTTATTTTTGCTACCTACTTAAGATTCATATTATTCACTTCATTTATTTATTTATCGTATGGTTATCAATTACATTTATTTATTTCCATTAAGCTTAACAAACAGTTTACATATTTAATTATTGGAATTTACTGCCCCACTAGACAACGTCTGTTATGGGGCAATACTACTTCAAATCAAATCATGTAACCAACCAATCATCTTACAAAAAAGCATAATACCTACGGTGAAGAAAAAAAATAATAGTAATAAATAAAAGTAAAAATAATAATGTCTTTACTAAAATAACAAGACTAATAAGATAAGACTCCACTAATAAGGGTTTACTGCATTCCACCTTACAAGCAATCACAAACAATCATTGGCTTTCAGCGCAGGATGTGAATCAGCGCTCTCTCACATTCCCCTCGTCCCCTCTCCAACAGCCACCCTGTTACAAGTTTGTTCAGATTGATCCCACCAGGTAAAATTGATTCTATTATAACTGGCATTATGATTGGATGAATTACATCACATCATAATTAATTACAAATAAAAATTTGAGATATATTGTCACTAAAAAATTATGAATTAAATAACACACAGTTGCACTTTCACAAAATTTATATTGAATCTCAAGCGCTTTCGTCCAACTCACGCAGACATTGTCAAGAGACTAAATTACAATAACAAAAAATCAAAGAGAAGACAATCATGGTACCACGGTTGTGGGAGAGGATATTTACAGATGACAAACATTATTATTATTATTATATATATAGGTACATATTATTGTTGGGTGGGATCATTAGAAAGTAAACATTGGAAATGTGTGACCGAAATATTATGAATTTTGAAGTTGGTTAATTATAGGGTAAACATAAATTGATTAAACTTAACTATGAACATATTATTTCTAAGATAATAGAGGAGATGGTGTAGGGACTTGAATATTATCTAACAATAGTGTCGCGATTTTTATGTATTTCGAGGGTTTCCAGGCCTAATCTACGGTACTTGTGTTCCTCCGAGTGTAATACCTTGACATTGCTCATACCAAATGCATGGTCATGTTCAATGCAATGGTCCGCCATCTCGGAGTAACCAGTTAGACCTCGAAACGCTCTATGATGTTCTTTTAGTCTAGTGGTTATGGGTCTGCCAGTTTCACCAACGTATGTAGCTGGACAGTCACTACACCATAGCATATATACACCACCTTCATCCATGCTATCTTTTTTATCTTTATTGTTAAACAGTAATTTATTAAGATTGTTTTGCGTGTAAAAAGCACTTTTATAATATTTTTTTGTGAAGTTACTAGTTGTATCAGAGACTTTCCCGGTATATAAGATTTTTCTCCATGGTACATCTTTGATACTGTGTTGTGGGACATGTGGGTATATATATTGGGTGGTTATCAGTTTTAATTGTTTAGTTTTGAGTATGGTATCAACTGTTGAATCATTATATCCGTTATTTTTAGCAATGGTTTTAATTACTTTAAGTTCTTTGATAAAATCAGTATTGTCCAGTGGGATGTGTAACAATCGATGAACCATGGAGTGGAAGAAGGCAAGTTTGTGTGAGCGAGGGCTATTGGAAGAGGCATGAATGATGGCATCTGTGTAAGATGCTTTCCGATATATACTAAATTTAAATTTAGACTCTACAATACAAATACTTATATCTAAGAAATTCAATTTTTTATTATTTTCTATTTCAAGGGTAAATTGTATATTAGGTTTAATTGAATTTAAATGTTTGAGAAATAAATCTAATTGTCTCCTCGTACCGTTCCATACGCAGAATATATCTTGCTTTTTACACGCAAAACAATCTTAATAAATTACTGTTTAACAATAAAGATAAAAAAGATAGCATGGATGAAGGTGGTGTATATATGCTATGGTGTAGTGACTGTCCAGCTACATACGTTGGTGAAACTGGCAGACCCATAACCACTAGACTAAAAGAACATCATAGAGCGTTTCGAGGTCTAACTGGTTACTCCGAGATGGCGGACCATTGCATTGAACATGACCATGCATTTGGTATGAGCAATGTCAAGGTATTACACTCGGAGGAACACAAGTACCGTAGATTAGGCCTGGAAACCCTCGAAATACATAAAAATCGCGACACTATTGTTAGATAATATTCAAGTCCCTACACCATCTCCTCTATTATCTTAGAAATAATATGTTCATAGTTAAGTTTAATCAATTTATGTTTACCCTATAATTAACCAACTTCAAAATTCATAATATTTCGGTCACACATTTCCAATGTTTACTTTCTAATGATCCCACCCAACAATAATATGTACCTATATATATAATAATAATAATAATGTTTGTCATCTGTAAATATCCTCTCCCACAACCGTGGTACCATGATTGTCTTCTCTTTGATTTTTTGTTATTGTAATTTAGTCTCTTGACAATGTCTGCGTGAGTTGGACGAAAGCGCTTGAGATTCAATATAAATTTTGTGAAAGTGCAACTGTGTGTTATTTAATTCATAATAATGAACTTTCACTACGTAAATACACAAACCCTCCAAATATTCACTAAAAAATGTCAGTATTCAAAATTTAAACTCAGTAATTTTCAAAAACCTGAACCACCTACGCTTCGTGGACGATATAATTATCTTGAGCAAGAACCCTGAAGAACTGACCGAAATGCTACGGGAAATAAAATGAGGCATCAAAGAAAGTAGGACTTATCATGAATTTGAAAAAGACCAAGGTCATGGGCACAGAAGGCTCCCAAATTAAAATTGATGGAAATGTTATAGAAAATACCCAAGAATACATTTATCTAGGACACGCCATAAGACTAGGCAGAGAAAACCAAACCGCCGAAGTCAAAAGACGTATTGGATTAAGTTGGGCAGCCTTCGGGAAAATGAGTCACATACTCAAAAACCGTAAAATCCCCATGAACCATAAACGCAGAGTTTATGAGACGTGCATAATGCCGGTTGCAACATATGGTCTGGAAACAGTGACGCTGACCAAGCTGAGTACAGAAAAAATAAGGGTTACCCAAAGATCCATGGAAAGAGCCATGCTGGGTATCACCCTGAGAGATAGAGTGAGAAATGAAGTGTTACGACAAAGAACCATGGTTGCAGATATTGCCCAACGTATCGCTTCCCTCAAATGGCGATGGGCAGGTCACTTGTCAAGGGAAATGGTCGAAGAGGGTTGAAACTTGGAGACCCAGAACGACCGCCAGGAACGTCGGGAGACCACCACTACGTTGGAGAGACGACCTCGTCAAATACGCTGGGGTCAACTGGGCCCAAAAAGCCCAAAACAGAGCGGTGTGGAAAGAGATGGAGGAGGCCTTTGTCCAGCAGTGGACGGGAATAGGCTGAGAAGAAGAAGAGAAGAAGAATTTTCAAAAAGTCAGTCGCTGTCTCGTTTAGCGTATAGAAGTCTTCAATGCTTCCCTCGCATGATCTGAGGCTGCACACAAACATATCGTGGCTGACCGTCTGTCTATCTGCTCCGCAGTCGCATTCAGGAGAATTCTGCCAACCACATTTAAAAAGTAGTCCGCACATCTTCCATGAACCGTGCGTATCCTATTCAGCGCGGTCCACATTCTTCTTGGACATTATTACGAGGCTTGTCCGTAAAATAAGCTTCCTTGTTTGCCACGGGCGCCCACTGGATCGTATACTTGTCTTTCCCCTCCGCATCCCTGCCTGGCCCAACTCACAGTGACGCTATGTGTCGGTTTGGCAGCCGTAAGAATGAACCTGCAGATCGCATCGCCCGCCGAAATTGTTCATTCGCATTCATACAAGTGTGCGGAGAAGCCTGCATGAGTGTTCAAATGGCGCCAAAGAGTTTGCACCACTTGCGGTGCATCGTAGTATTTTTTTTTCAAATTTGAACTATTGTTGTTTACTGCTTGTTTGAAACTTCAGGCCTAGAGTTTCTTGTACCAATATTCAATAATATCTACTGTGCTGAAATTCTGTTTCAACACTTCTGTTTTGAAGGATGGCTTAGTGCGATCTCTTTGCGGAAGCAATGTTCCACATCTTTTCATCGTGGAATTTTTTTCATCTTAAAAATGACGAAAAATTCCATGTCCCCGGCAAGACTCGAACCCGCATCTTTAGTGCTAGTAGTCGCATAAAGAGACGTTAAACACTCACTAGACATTACGTAGAGAGGAACTGTGGCAAGCAGACTTTGAAGCGACCGACGCCGTGCATGGATGGTCCCAAACTGGAGCATTATTACTTTATTAGTACGGATGATCACTTGCCGTACGCTTTGTGGACTGCCCTCAATACTTAAGGTTGGTGTCACCAGCTGTAGGAAAAACGTATATAGATGGGGTTACCTCTCTGCAGAAGTGGGTGTGGTGAGCTCCAAGACGACGACCACCTCCTGACGTGCCCATTGATTGGGGAAAGCTGCAATCTACAAGACCTTATCCTGTTGAACGACTAGGCTATGATTGTCGCTGCTTACTGGTGTGGCAAAATATAGACCATAATGAGATACGATTCTAATTACAAAGTAGGTACATTATTTCATCCTTTGGACTAAAAATAACATATTATTCAATCGCTTATGAATAAATATTTTTTTAAACGAATGATGAGGTTCTTACTTACTTATTTATGTATAATGTATATTATTATAATTTCGCAAAGACTTCACTCGTTGAACGAATTTTTATAATTGATTAACTTTTGGAATTCACATGAATGGGATGTTTCAAAGTAGGTGTGTGCAATATGGGATATTTTGGTATTTTGCCACTGACGTAGGTGGATCAAAAGAAAATGAATTTGACGTCATTGTCCTTACCGCAGACTTCCACGAGCTAATCCTATATGTAAACGAACAATGTTGACATTCATATAATGAGCAGTAGCGTGCCCAGTGTCCACGGCTCTTGATGGAAGGCGTCCAATCTACCTTGATATCCTTTATCTTCTTATTACAAGTCCTTTTTTGCTATCATTGGTCATTTCCTTTACTAATCGAGATCCTAGTTCTTTCACCATTTTTTCTATGTTCTTTATAGAGACAAGGAAACATAGTAAGAGGTACGAGTAGATAAGATATTAAAAAAAAAAAAAAAGAATGGAACACATTCTAAATTATTTCAAAAATTATTATACCATTTTAATTTAAATGTATGTACCTAACTAACTTTCGATACAAAGTTATTCTTTTTTTTCCTTTTTGACGTTCGTTATTGACTTTTTTTTTACTGGATCATGGATCTGGATCAACGATCCGCCCCCAGCAATATCTCCTGCGTCTCTAAATAAATTTGCCTGAGATCTGAAAGCATTTTTTGGTGACCATTCAAGATTCAAGTATATTATTCACCTGGTGTTTGATATTAGACCTATAAGACCATCCCAACTTTCGGGGATTTTTTCCACAACATCGATGAATTCCGTGTTTTTATTCAAATGGTTCCTATCATGAGCCCTATTATTTTTAAAGCTATTTTTTTACTAAGCAACATTAAGCATCGTACTCACTTGCGGCGCGAACGTGTGACATTGCATCAATTTAATGGAAAGGTTAAGTGTATATGTGATTCGAAAAAGCAAACGCGAGCGCAACACATGCACCCTTTTGATAAAATTGATATAACGATACACGTTCGTGGCGCACGTGAGTACCGAGCATTACTCTTTGCGTATCTGCAAGTCAATCGGTATGTCGTGTAAAAATATTTTAATCCTCCATTCACGATCACTCCAGTGGATGTCATCCATTGTCACAGATGTGAAACTTGAGTGTTTTATTCAACAATAATAACGAAATTTTACTAGGTAATAATTAAAAAAAACAACAATATAATTTAACAAAATAATTTATATTTTATTTTTTATTTAAGCAAACACATAAATTTAACCATACAAAAGTTGAAGTGGTTGGTAGACTAGCGGTTTCGACGCCGGTTTTCGCACTGTTTCGTGCGGAGGTCGTGGGTTCGATCCCAGGTGTCGACCACCTTCCTCTTTCGCGACACAATTTTTAAATAGCTTACTGTGAAAGAGTCAAAGAGTGTATTTGTGTTTACTTTGCGTGAGTACAGATTCATTAAAAAAAACATATTGTAAGCCTGCAAGGTTGCTGTTTGTTGTGTTTACATAATGTTTTATAGACTTTACTTTTAATTTACTTAACTGTACCAAAAATAAATATCCAAATAAAAATAATGTCCAGAATTACAACATACCTACTTTTGTACCAAAACAGAAACCGTATATTAACCTCCTCTGAAAGGACTAAAAAAACATCCCTTTATATTAACCTATAATATATCTATATATTAATACGTGAAGCAAAAACTTTTTACCCCTTTTTACGAATGCTAATCCGTAGAATAACGATGTAGGTACTTATCTATCTTTTAGTCTTTAGTTTTTGTGAGTAAAATCCTGATTAAAATTGATTAAAAAAAATATATTATTTCAAGTACGTTTATTAAGTGATAATATTGTTTTAAACAATAATTTCTTTTAAAAACAATAATGTTGAAAAATAGTAAACATATTTAAAAATAAAATCGCTTCAATGAAAAATTCCTTAAATACAGACACTTCGTTATAGATATGAAGAAATTTTTTTTTTTTAATTATGTATAAAAATATATAAAATCTATAAAAAAAGCATTACAAACTATATTGTAAAGTTATCACATAGTTCACATTGACACAGACGCATATATTTTTTTGTATATCTGTGGTCAAATTGAGTGTAAATTAATATTGTTTGTCTTTAAGTAGGTATAATAGAAAAAACTTTGTCCATAATAAATATAAACATTTCAAATATTTTCGTATCAATTTCATTTTTTTTTTAAGAAAATTGTGAAAAGCACTCACTCGATATATAGAATATAAAATCTCAATAAAATAATAATAATGTTCAAACTTTAATTTAAATTAGATACCTATGGTTTAATTTCGACCACTGGGCGACCACTAGTCTATATATAGCGCTATTCAGCGCAAAAGGTATAAACCTGTAATGCTGAATAGTGATCTTTTAATTAGGAAAAAATAAAATAAAATAAAAAATATATTTACATACAACTGAATGTTTGTGTATGTACTCGATATACTCAAAGACCAGTGAACGTATTTAAATGAAATTTTTATGATGTGTTCTACCCGGGAAGGTTTAAGCGGAGTATGAGTTCAATACCACTCCTTGAAGGGTAGTTACAAGTGGAAAAGTTTGAATTATGTAACAAACATTGCATGAACCAGCAGGGTTATTCTCGTAGCGCTTGAATTGCAATCTAGTTGAAAAGATATCTTAAAAGGCGGCTCGGAAAGGATCGGACCAATCAGAGAGAAAGGGGGAGGGTCATGGTCGTTCCACGATTGGCTTCATCGTATTATAAACACGAGTTCGACGGGCGGTTCAGCTAGTATGAAATAAAACGAAATAGAATAACCGTGTGAGTGTATGTCCAAGATAAAGGAGAAAGCTCTCTCTCCTGATCTAGAACACCTGTCCGGCTTCTTATAATGTAGTGACTCTTATATTTTCTCAGGTGGAAGTGTGTCAAGTAAACATACCCTTTTGTGCCACACATTTACACGTTGTATGGCAGGGAAGGACGAATAGTCGTATTATAGATAGGGTTGCCAAACTGCTAAGAACCAATACGGGAGTTTTTCTCTTCTCATGTCCAAAAGTAATGGACTGGACATACATTCAACGTTGACAGCGCGGATTTTCAACTAAACCAATAATATAAAGCACGTATTTGGGCATAGTGAAATACAAACCGAAACCGTGGATATAATTTTTTGGTCTCAAAAAGAGTAATTTAATAAAAAATGTGTTTGTTTTTTTTAAACGGTCAATTAACATTAAAAATAGAGTTTTTATTTTAGTGTTACGAGGAACATGTGGGACATCCTACGCTCTAAATATAATATCTTCTTAGTTCAGTGTTTAGTCTCGAAAATTGTTAAATAATAATAAGTATACCTACTCATCTATCATAATATATGTGTTGAGGATGCCGAATGACAGTTGGCCGATGAGAGCGCTGTTTTTCCTCCCATCAGGGTCTCGAAGACGTGGAAGGCCCTCTGTGTTCCGTTCCTTCGAGGCAGAGCTGAGGGAAATGGACTTGGTGTGGGAGGAGGTCATAAGCATTGCGCAAGATCGAGCGCAATGGAGAGCTCTTGTTGCCGCCCTATGCTCCTAAGTGGAGTTCAAACGAAGTTTTGATTTGATTGATCATATATATTCACTCATCGCAAAGGCGAAAGCTGTTATGGTTAGTGGTGTTTATTTTACTGTTAATAAATAAATAAAATTATTGTTACTTATTTTGTCGAAATACGGGACGGGGATGATCAAATACGGAACACGGGACGTATGGCTACCCTAATATCACCATCACTATTTATGTCGAGGATAATGTACCTACTTAGTTATAAAACTATTTTCATCTAAGCAAGGTATATAGTAACAGGTTTCCAAAAAGGTAACCTACGTTAAGTTTTCTTAAATTTCTTACAGTGTTATTTAAAAAAAAATACCTTATTACAGGTATAAACCATAGAATTACTAAGCCTAGTATTATCTCTTAAGCCGTGGTAGGTATAATGTGTTTGTTAAAGCTATTCCATGCTTTATACCATATCATACATGATATGGCTTATACCATATCTACAGATCTGTTGTATACCTGGAATATTAATATCATTTTTCTGAGACCATGGTATAAATAATAAACCATTGTATAACTTTATACCAAAATTTTTAATAACACTGTTAATGTTCTGCGTTGTTTCTTTCATAAAAACCTTTGATAATGGTCAACAAAAAATTAATTAACGTAATAGGTCCAAACGTTCACGCGAGACGTGATGACCAATGAAAACAGGGCTTCATTTTTATATATAGCCGTAAATGTTATTAATTCTGGACAGACCGATTGACTCCTGCTAAATGGCTGAACGGATTTTAATAAAACTTTTTAGGATTAGGATTAGGATTCTTCTCCACTCCGGATAACACATAACCATTAAAAAGTTGAAAAAAACGCGTAATAAATAATTTAAAATATGATATTAAAGTAAGTATGGAACGGTTTCCTGAGACACCAACGCCATCTATAAAAATTCTATAACAACAAAATTATTGTTTATCTGACAACCATTGACATTAAAAATATTGGTACGAAGATGTTTATGGTGGATTTTTTTTGCGAGCTTTCAGAAATATTTTTTTAACATGCTAACACATTTTAAACGTTTTTTTTATATCGATTACTAATTTGAAATCAATATTCGTAGTAAGGACTACAGGACAACGTCTGTCGGGAAAGCTAGTAATAATATAATTGAAACAAGAAATTGTGAAAATATAAGAGAAAAATATATAAAAATTCTAGAAACTATAGATTAAGAAAACAATATTACTCGTTTAAAAACAAAAATATTCACAGCACAACTTTAAAAGTAATTTAAATAAAAAATATTTAATAGATCGAATCAACTATCCAAGACAATATCAAACGCTATTAAAGTTCTTAGCGACTTTTCCTGCTTTTAGAGAGACGTTTAGTGTAATGGATATTTGTTTTAAAGAAACTTCGAGTCATTCTTCTACACAGAGATTCGAAATTTTCTTTCATAACTCGAAATATTATTGTTGAAGCAGCATTTCGTATTATTGAATACGTTTATATTTCAATATAAAGCATTTTAATGAAACTTTTCAGGTAAATTTTGTTCGTTATTTCTTTGAATTTTGTATTATGCTTCATACTAAAAAAAATGTCTACGGTATGTAATCTGAGAGCCTGGTGCTCCCAGCCACTGACAGCCCTGCTGGATAAAAGAGTGACAGACCACCCCTATTTGCAATCAGATCCTCAAAGATGTATGTAGAATCCGCCAAAAATATGTAAATGGACAAAATAATTTTTAACTGACTAGGGGTAGGAAGTTTGTCGACCTCCATGTGGTCTACCCCGGGCTTAAGCAAACAGACAAACAGATGGTGCTGCAACACAGCAAAAAGGCGCAAAACAAAAGAAAAACAAGCATGAAGAAGTCAAATCAGAGGAAACGAAGTAACAGAAACAATGTCCACAACAGTCCTTCTCAGGACTATTTGACGCGCAACCTAGAAAGTTGTTTAAATATCTGCCATTTTAACATAGAGGGGATATCCCTTTCTAAATGTGAAATTTTAGCACGCCTGCTGACCGAATATAATGTAGATATAGTAGCGTTACAAGAGACTCACACAAAGGACGATGAGGACCTTACTAGGAGAGGAATTATACCCGGATTCTCCCTCGTGGCAGCCGTACACAGTGATGTGTATGGTGTGGCTACATATGCTCGGTCCGACTTAGATGAAATAACCGTCCTCAACTGCAGCACCCATAACAACATATCCTCCATCACCATAGAAGTGAGCAAGATCAAAATCACCAACATTTACAAACCTCCCAACGATATATGGCCTACGCCTCCCCTGCACTGCTACGAACACCCAGCAATATATGTGGGAGACTTTAACAGTCATCATGAATCATGGGGCTACGATAGAGCGGATCAAAATGGGGATATCATTAGTGAATGGGCACAACTGAATGCAATAGATCTACTGTACTGTGCTAAAAGTAGAGGCACCTTCCATTCAGCTCGATGGAGGAAGGACTACACCCCTGACCTCAGCTTTGTAACGTGCCCAAATACAAACATCAACGATAAAGCTACACGCATTGTGCTGGGTGATTTTCCCCACTCTCAACACCGCCCTGTTATAATTAAGTACGGCATCCGTGTCCCTCTGACAAATACAGTACCCCTGCCGCGGTGGAATTTTAAAAAAGCAGACTGGCAGTCATTCTCAAAAGACCTAGACAATATAATCCAGCACATACCATGCCAAACCGACTGTTATAATAGATTTACAGGAGCAATCATATCAACAGCTAAGAAATATGTCCCTCGAGGTTTCCGTAAGGAATACATCCCAGCCTGGAACACAACGTGTGAACAACTCTACAGGAGATATCAGGAAACCCACGAGACAACTGTTGCTGAGGAGCTCTTGCAGGCTTTGAATCATGGCCGCCAGGAACGATGGAATGAGACTGTAAAAGATATGGATTTCCGCCATTCCAGTCGAAAAGCCTGGTGCACCCTCCGAAGACTGGGAGCCACCCCACCCAAACTTCATGCTTCACCCACCACGTCCGTAACCGCAGATGATATTGTGAAACATATGGTGTCTGTTTCAAGAATGTCCGTCACGAAGGAAAGAGCTAAGGAGGTCACATGTGACCTGAAAAGGCTTAAAGCTAAACTCTCAGATAATCCTACCTTTTCTGAGGACTTCTCTCTGGCGGATTTGAATTCAGCTCTACGGAACATAAAGTGCGGAAAGGCAGCAGGTCTGGACGAAGTCTATCCAGAATTTATTAGAAATATGGGCCCACGCGCAAGACAATGGCTGTTGCAATTCATGAATGAGACATTGAAAACAGGAAAACTCCCCAAAATATGGAAGCACTCAAAGGTCATAGCCATCCTCAAGCCAGGCAAGGAGGGATCATGTGCTAATCACTACAGGCCAATCTCTTTACTGTGTATTACTTATAAACTCCTGGAGAGACTCATACTGCAGCGAATTTCCACCTCAATAGACGCAGTGATTCCTATTGAACAAGCAGGCTTCCGAGCTGGCAGAGATTGCACTGAGCAGGTGCTCGCCCTGACCAGCAACATCGAAGCTGGGTTCCAAAGAGGATTGAAGTTTTCGGCAGCCTTTGTAGACCTATCAGCTGCCTACGACACCGTGTGGCGCAAGGGCCTCTTGGCTAAGCTTGCCGAGACTATACCATGCAGAAAGATCATGAACCTCTTGAATAACATGCTGGCTGGTAGATATATTAGGGTCTCATTAGGGGGAAGAGTAAGCCGCACTAAGGTCCTAAATAATGGTCTGCCGCAGGGATCGGTCCTGGCCCCTGTTTTGTTTAATCTATATGTACATGACATACCCCGAACGGATTCATTGTTGTTCCAGTATGCAGATGACATCGCCCTGTTAGCAGGGAGTAAAGATCTTGATGCAGGTGCGAGAACACTGGAACGAGATTTGGAGAAGCTCTCGAGATACTTTAAGAATTGGAGACTAAAACCTAACCCGAATAAAACCGAGGTTACAACCTTCCATCTTAATAACAGACAGTCCAATTCCAAGATCAGTGTACATTTTGAGGGAGTCCTTCTGAATCATACCAATCACCCAAAATACCTAGGCGTCACTCTGGATCGCACACTTACTTTCGGGAAACATATAGACTCCCTCTGTGGGAAATTAAAATCGAGAAACAATGTTATTCAGAAGCTGGCGGGGTCCGGATGGGGAGCCAATGCCGAGACTCTGCGGACTGCCGGACTGTCGCTGGTCTACTCCACTGCAGAGTACTGCGCCCCTGTGTGGGGTGGCAGTGCCCATGCCAAAAAAGTGGATGTCCAGCTGAATACCACAATGCGAACTGTAACTGGTGCACTTAAACCTACTCAACGCCAGTGGTTACCTGTCCTGGCCAACATCGCACCCCCGCACCTCCGCAGAGATGTCACCACAATGAGAGAATGGGACAGAGCTAAAACTAACACCTCCCTTTTGAGCTCAGTGCTGAACGACATCCCAAACACAAGACTCAAATCAAGAAGACCCTTTTGGTCCAGAGCCCAGGACCTGGAAGCCGGTGAATTTTCTATAGAACGAGCGTGGCTAAACGAATGGGAGGACGGTGATATTAAGAATAAAAATTTGATCACAGACCCAACAAAAAGAGTCGCTGGTTTCGGGCTGGAGCGCAGGGAATGGGTGACATTGAACCGCATCAGGACGGGATGCAGCAGGAGCGCATCGGAAAGACATAAATGGGGATATATTGCAGACCCCCGATGTGACTGCGGTGCTGATGCCCAGACCCTGCACCACATAGTACAGGAATGCCCGACACATAGATTCAATGGAGTGATGGAGGACCTCAATAATTTGACGACCGAAGCCATCGAATGGCTGAGGGATACACATCCAATTTTATAGCGCCTGACATGCCATACGCGTATATATATATAACTGACTGTTCCACTTAAATTATCGTAATTCCTCTAAAATGACCCGCTATTGGATCAATTTAAGCGACACCTAAGAAAGACCCGCCAAATTTTTAGAGGAACCGCTTTTACGTCAAAAATACTCGAGTCATTTATTTTTCTCAGATACCTACCTCTCTTAAAAATGGCAATCATAACAAAAAATATTATTTTGCTGTTGATTCCATAATAAATTATACGTATTTCTTGATCAAGATGAATTTGTTCGAGAAGAGGGGAATTTGGAAAGCAAATAATTTTGACATGGGGAAATAATTCGTTTGAATTCACATGCAGCTATGTTCACTTCGATCAATTTCTTAAGCAATACGTGTGTAAAGTGTGACGTCATTTGACAGCTTTCCGCTCCACTAATCCATACATTTTGTATGGAATCAGTTCCAGAAAAAAAAATAGGATTATTGCTAATCATTGTGCTGAAAACAAACAGGGGCAAAAAACATCTCAAAAACGTCGTTTATGGTTAAAAAGAAATTAAACAAAAAACCCAATTTCATTAGTATTGGAATTGGTATGAGATTTAAAATATCAGATAGCTTCGTGGAGCGCGGCTGTAGATGTCTCTATACATTGACTTTACACCCGTATATTGCTCGGATTTGATGAAATCACATGTCATTTCCCGCGAAATTTAAAATTTTATTTGACGCTTATTGTTAGGGGATCGATAGGTCATTGGGATACGAGTGTGATATGTGATAATGTTGAAGATTGGCAATCTGTGGGAGTAAGAAACTGGCGACGCAGGGAAGCTGACAGAGTTTGTAAGGCCAGGACGGATATAGATAGATTTTTAAACGCGGAGAAAAGTCATGGAAAAATTGCGAGGATAAGAAAAAATATCAATTTTGTTTTCCCATACAAAGTTTTCCTGCCTGTCAGATGTATCACAAATCACAATATCGGATCGTTATTTTTAAGCGTAGATTTAGCGTAGAGTTCAATAGAGTTCAACCTACGTACCTACATATGTTGTGAATAATATTTTAAAACAACAAAATTCATCTCTCGAGAGGAGAAATTTTAAATTGTTTTACATTCCACATTTAAAAAGGGGGGGGGGGAACAATTGTGTTAACAAACACTCAAAATCTTTTCGGTTAGAATAATCTGGGGGTCCACGTATTTGGACTTAACCCATCTTAATTCAATAACGTATGAACTTTCAGTGCAATATCTAACATTGCTGTTCTCTTATAATTTTGAATGTTCGTACTGCTGTTTGTTTAATAATATTTTCATGTTTAGTTTTTTTCAAATTTATTGAGAACTAGCTTTTCCGACAGACGTTGTCCTGTATTCCTAATTATGAGTATTGAATTCGGATCTGTATAATAATTATTATAAGCTTGTGATAAGTAATGAGATGGTTTTTCTAAACAAAGGTGTAGTTTTACTTAAATTAAAAGAACTTTATTGAAAAAAAAATTTTTTGAAATAAAAATAATTAATTATAATGTAAATTAAATATCACTCACCTAAAATTAAAATGAAAAACAACATTTAATGTCTCTTATTTAAATCAAATGCTCTATGCAACAAACCTGACCAAAATCATATTGAATCAACTGTCAATTTTGAAAGTAGAACCAAAATTAAAATAAATGTAATAATATTATACAAAGATAAGCACTTGTAGTGTTTTTCTTTACAAGCTTATTACCTTTTAACCATTGTAATTTAGAACGATGCATCTGTTTCAAACCATATTTTCTCCACCGACATTCTGTCAATCGCACCAACTATCAAACAACTGACAGTTTCTGTCAAATTTTAAATTAATTTCAATTTTTCAAATTTGTAATAAGAATTATATTGTTAAAAGTAGGTACTAAGAAGGTTAGGTACCTACTTAGAGTTTTTTTTTTTATTTTATAATTATCCACGCAACTTTCTAATTGTTTTCTTTTATAATAACCTTTTTCTGATAAAAGTGAACACGACAAAAAAAAGGTTTAGCGAAATCAGTACAGCCGTTTACGGGTGATGCGATGACATCGGAAAATAGCTCTCCATTTTTATAAAATAGATTTGTTAAAATAATCAATAAGATAATCAATAGATACTCCATGTCTTAGGGGCATATGAAAGCAACAAGAGTCCAATTTTGTGCGGTTTCAATGACCTCCTCTCACACCATAACCAGATACTCGAAGGAACGGAATACGGTATGAGAGAGTGTTCCTCGTCTGTGAAACTCTTAATCTGGGAGGAAGAATAGTGTTCTCCTCGGCCAACTGGTATTCCTCAACACATGTCCCAGCCATACCCATCTTCTCTCCCACAATGGTTGAAGTGATGGGCTTGCGCTAAGTGTGCTGGCGTATAGCGTCGTTTGTAATGCGGAGGTACCATATTATACTCCTTTTCTACATTCTCCTTGGGGCCCTGGGGCACTTCTTTTCAAATGCAGATACTTTTCGTGCGTGGGCCTTGTTCAGGTGCCAGGACTCACACCCATATTCGCAACAAAAGTGCACATGTTTTGCATGGAAATTATTTCTTATTAAAGGGTTGGTTGGTAGACTAGCGGTTACAACGCCGGCTTTCGTATCGGAGGTCGTGGGTTCGATCCCAGGTGCCGACCATCTTCCTCTTTCACGACACAAGCTTTAGTAGCTTTACTGTGAAAGAGTCAAGGAGTGTATTTGTGTTCACTTTGAGTGAGCACAGAATCATTTAAAAAAAAATAAAAAAAACTATTTACGATGTTTTTTCGACATTGAACTTTTCATTCCCCTCGACTTCTCATCACTTCTGTACATACAAAAATGTGACATAATATTTTGATTGTTTTTTTCTGAATGTCGTATCTAGTAGGTACGTTGTAGGAACATTGAAATCATTGGTTTACCAAAAGATACATTCTTCAAACACATAATTTGTAGCTTTGTTCTCCAAAGTCAATATTCTTTAATATAAAATCGGGTAGGTGCGAACACTTATAACTCGAAACCAGCTGAACAGATTCTTAATTCCGATGTTAGATTTGTTGCATGCATAAGAAATAATATGATATATAATATAAAGTTTGTTTGGAACGGATTTCCTGCGACGCCATACGAGTAACAACAAAATTATTGTTTACTGCACATGATGGTAGTTCCATCCCATTCTCGCAAACGTAATTGCCGCTCTTACAGTAGCCCATCGCACTTACTCCAATTTTCATACAAAGTCATACAAAGTGAAAAATGCATAAAAAGTAATATATAATATTAAAGTTAGTATGGAACTGATTTTCTGCGACGCCTACGCCATCTATGAAAAATTCAATAGCAACAAAATTATTATTTGCCTGACTACCATTGACATTAAAAATATTGGTACGCGGATTTTTGATGGAATTTTTTTCGTGCTTTCATAATTAATTTTTTAACATTCAAACATTTTCAGCGTATTTTTACATAAATTACAAATTCGAAATCAATATTCATAGTAAGGACTTCACGACAACGTCTGTCGGGAAAAAAAGTTTATAATAATAAAATGAATTTTTGCAGTATAACTACAACGTATGTGAAGTGAAAAATATTAATTCCTCCCTTCGGGTAAAAACCTAGTGTAATGATTTTGTCTTTTTTTCTCTTTCAGATATTTTCCATAATAGAAACGACGAGACAGAATCTTGCTCATTGTCACACCGCTTTTGGACGCTCGAAACGAAAATAATATGCAAATGAAGATGGACCATTGACGGAGAATTTGACCTCTAAACAGCTTCACTAGACAAGGACAGGATGACATGAACGATTAATTAAGGATGGAGTTTTGAAAATGTGAAAAATTAGCTAAAAACAAGACTAAAAATAGCGAGTTAACAGGTAAATATAATTCCCAAAGGATTTTTCGGATTTTCATTAAGAACCTTTGTATTTCCGTGAATGAAAGGTAGATCTAACTTTATTATGACCTTATTAATTCAATAAGGTAGATATGTCAAGATAAAAATTAAGCCTTAAAGAAAATCAATAATCTGAAAATTATCTTACCATAATAATTCGGAAAAAAATGCGTTTTTAAAGGAGTCTATTCATCCAACAACATATGTAATAATGTAACACGCTTCACATGTGACTTATTTCCCGCTATACCGCCACCTCTTGGATTTTTTTTAAAGTTATGCAACTATAGAGGAATTGTTTTTATTACATTTAAACTTATGGCCCGTCGAACTTCATCCCGCATAATGTAATTATTATAAGTTATCTAAATATAATTCAGTTGTTGTGTCATTAACTGTATTTATTTTAATTCATGCAATAAGTCAAAAAAAATCTATCCCGCATCAACAATACCTAATTATTATTACATAATGCAAACAATTATTAGCTTAATTTAATTCAGTTGTTATGTTGTAAACTGTATTGAATTCATGTAATAAGTCAAAATTATTTTTTTATTCTGGGATAGGTCGAAGTTCGACGGGCCGGGTCAGCTCGTTTAGAATATTACAAAATTTAAATTTAAAAAATTTATACTTTTACCATAAAATGCCATAACCATAGTCGATGAACCTCAACATTTTGAATGATTTTATCGTGTAAGTTGATTTAATAATACCTCATAATAAAGGTGCAAAATTAATAGAACAAAACTGTCATTATCGTTAGAGATGACGAACGCATATACGACCTCCCCAAATTATCATTGCTTAGGTGTCAGGGGTGTCGCAAATACATTAAAACGAAAATGAATTTTAAAAACTTTTTTAATGCATCAATATTTTTTGTAAAATAAAAAATAAAGTCTTACGAAATATTTCTCCCAGCCAAACCACTCAAAATCAATCGAATTTGGGATATTTAGAATAAAATTGAATTAGTCAAGTAGAACTAACAAAAAGTCCATAACAATAATAAAAATCAATATGGAATAATTTAAAAAAGTAAAAACAATATCAGTAGAAATAAAAGAAAAAAGTAGGTAATAAGATCATAATAATAATTATTAACCATAGTTATTATTATTACTTTGCTTCATAAATTATTAAGAAAAAAAAATCAAAACAAGACTGTGATTTACCATTTAAAATTTGACATTTATGGATTTTTAATAATCAGCAAGTAAATAAAGGGATATATTATAAGTTTCAAAAAGTTTACCAAACATACCAAATATATAGAACAAAAGTTAGTCGAAAAAACAATTCGAAAGTATCGTATTAAGTAATTTTGAAAATATTATCCGGTATGGAAAAATTATAGATACGTCGAAACAAAATAAAGGAAAATAAAAATTAATGTAAAAATTGTGGTTCAAAAAGAATGCGCGAGTATAACAAAACCTTCAACCGTTTAATAATCCAATCACATTTAAAAAAATTCATATATCGAATAAAATATAATCAGTTGATATAAAGCTACTATCATAAAAAAAACTGTTTCGGCCGGTATTTGTGTACGGTGCCCAAGTTACTATTATATAAAACACTGTTGCGGCCGGTGCCGAATGCTGCGTGCCTAGCAGGAGAGACGAAAATGCTCTACTGGTCTTCGAAAGAAAAGTACTGAGAAAAATCTTCGGTCCTATGTGTGATAATGGAACTTGGAGGATCAGATACAACCATGAACTGGAAAACCTTTTCGGCGAACATTATAAAATTTATAAAAATACATGGGCTTCGATGGTTGGTGCATGTCCAGCGAATGGAGGATGACAAACCTCCAAGGAAGATTCTTAGTACAAAACCAGAGGGGAGACGTATTGTGGGAAGACCAAGGCTGAGGTGGATGGATGACGTGGAGGAGGATCTCAGGGCAATGGGGGTGACTAACTGGAGGAGGCGGGCGATGGACAGGGGAGAATGGCAGAGAATTCTGGAGAAGGCCGAGGCTCACGATGGGCTGTAGTGCCAATGATGATGATGATATAAAGCAATACTTACGTTACTTTTCGTTTCCGGTACATCAAATCTGAAACCCCCAGTAACTGGCCACCCGAATGGCGCTCTCCCTCGCCATCACGGTGTCCTCGTGTGTGCATGTTGTGTCACCAATTAGAGGGCACAAGAACAGATGATGAGAGTTGTCTTGCACAGAGCCGCACTCACAGGTGCCTTCTACTTGTAACCCCCCTTTTTGAGGTAACTGTGGCAACGGGTGACACCTGTTCTTAAGTTGTTGAGTGCTCTGCAAGATGTATAGGGCAAGTTATGTCCCATATATATATATATCTCCTCAGCTGGAGGAAGATATGTGGACTATGGAGTCGCTGGTCTCTCGCCACAGTATCAGCAGTCGTGCCTCGTGCGGTTCATTCACAGGGGGTGTCGTCTCCAGGAAACTCCTCCTCGACTTCAGTCTACACTGGCCCACTTGAGCGACGTACATGGGAATCATGGGATGTCTGGAGTCGGTGTCAAGTTTATTTTGCTGCCACGCGACGTCTCATCGGGAGGGGCAATGCCTATTATGAGGTATATTTCTTTAATAGATGTTGGATTCAAGCAACTAGATACAAAAAAGCAATGATAAATAAATATCGGAAAGCAACAGGATGAAAAAAGTGCGTCGTGCTGTATTGAAAAAAAATCCTTGGGGAGAAGAAGGGTGGCCACTGGACAGTCCAAGATTGATGTGGGATAACCATGTGAATAGAGACTCTTGCGGGTTTAAAAAATAATAAGAAATAAGTCGTTTGTGGCAACCCTGATTCTCCGCATTTTGCACGTACTCCACGTCATAATGACTCTTTATTTGGTTAATGGTTGCTTTGCGCTTGAGATTTCCTTTAAAAACTTTAATCCCACGTTTATTTTTCGACTGTTCTTATTATTACAACCAATTAAGAACACATGCTCACACCACCGTACTGTTATATTATTTCTAAATACAACTGATATTAAAACATAATCTTCTAGAAAATATCGCCCACGTCAAAGATAAATTATTATTAAAAACAGTCCCCTAGTACAGAAGTCGCCAAAGCGTGGCTCTGGAGCCATGTGCGGCTCTTCGATCTTATGAGTCGGGCAAATTGACTACCACATCCGATGGTCATACAACTGCTGCAAAAATTTGGCCTCATGAACAATGTCTTCCAAGTGCAGGCTCTATCCCTCTCAACGGATTCCCACTGATCTCCCACACCCGACACGTCCAGGTCCCTTGCGAAGCTACCCATCAGCCGCTGATGTGGTCTTCCTGGTGGTCTTCTACCATGGGGTTACTATCTACTTGAAGTCTCTTTGTGGACCTCTCTACCCCGGACCTAGTAAACATGCAAGGTTGGGGGTAGAGAGGGATGAGTGAGTCGGGCTTAATCGACTTTTATTAAAGCGTGATATGATTTTTTCTGTTTAGGGTGACGTTCAACAGTAGGTAACATTAAAAATGACTTACGAAATTTTAACAAAAGTTCAAAGGAGACGCAAGAACATTCTTCTTACTAAGTAATGGTTAGATATTGAAGCTGTGGGTTCGATACCAGGTGCCGACCATATTCCTCTTTCACGAAACACGCTTTGAGTAACTTCCTGTGAAATAATGAAAAGGTGTGGTTGTGTTCACTTTAAGTGAGCTCAGATTCATTTTTGTTATAAAAAAGCACATTGTATAACCTATAGATTTTAATATATAACTACCTATGTAGATGGATTACTCCTAAATCTTTTCATAATCAAAAAGTGAAGCCGTATTAGCCCGATTACCCGGCAATTTTGACAGTACGGTAGTCAATTCGGAATGTAAAAAATGATGTTAACATTTATAAAAAACTTAAAAATGAACAAATTTCACTTATTTCAACGTAAAAATATGTTTTGATGTAAAAAACACGAGAAAAAACTGAATAAATATATGCTAGACCACGTTCTTACTGGAACCAAACTGCCAAAAGTTGCAATATTCCGGCTTTTGAACGCGAGTCGGGATTCTAGGTTACTGTATAGAATTTTGTGGTATAACCAAAAGCCTTAAAAATTCTTAGGCCCAGTACTCACTTGCATTGACATTGCATCAATTTAATCGAAAATTAATTAATGACATTAATAACATTATGATTATATAACACATCATAACTGTATACTGTCGTAAAATAAATAAATAAAAAAGAAAGTCGGTTTAGTGCGAATACTATTCGTATAAAAGAAAGTCGGGTTAGTGCGAATACTATTCGTATAAAAGAAAGTCGGGTTAGTGCGAATACTATTCGTATAAAAGAAAGTCGGGTTAGTGCGAATACTATTCGTATAAAAGAAAGTCGGTTTAGTGCGAATACTATTCGTATAAAAGAAAGTCGGGTTAGTGCGAATACTATTCGTATAAAAGAAAGTCGGGTTAGTGCGAATACTATTCGTATAAAAGAAAGTCGGGTTAGTGCGAATACTATTCGTATAAAAGAAAGTCGGGTTAGTGCGAATACTATTCGTATAGAAGAAAGTCGGGTTAGTGCGAATACTATTCGTATAAAAGAAAGTCGGGTTAGTGCGAATACTATTCGTATAAAAGAAAGTCGGGTTAGTGCGAATACTATTCGTATAAAAGAAAGTCGGGTTAGTGCGAATACTATTCGTATAGAAGAAAGTCGGGTTAGTGCGAATACTATTCGTATAAAAGAAAGTCGGGTTAGTGCGAATACTATTCGTATAAAAGAAAGTCGGGTTAGTGCGAATACTATTCGTATAAAAGAAAGTCGGGTTAGTGCGAATACTTATAACTCGAAATCAGCTGAACAGATTTGTATCTATTATATTTTTACCACTTCAAAGTATTCAGAAAATTATTATATTATGTCTTCTCTGTTTATTTTCAGATCAACATGTCCTCGCCGTTTGACAAAATGTCATCTGAAAGGAAAATCGAGAGGTGCCGTCAACAAAATGAGTGTTCAGTTCCAAACATATCAACATTATAAAATGATCCATCATTGTTTCGGATAGTGGAGTGCGCGCGCGTCAGTAAAACATGAACGATTCATTGGAAGGCGATTGGACGTATAACTATTTCCCGAAATATGTGACTGACGCCAATAACAACGTGGTTTTTGTGGATCCAGCCTTCGAGTTGAAACATGGTCTTTACACCACCATACTGCTCAGGTGAGTTTGATCTTTGTTACGTACTAATATTCTCCATGTCGTGTCACTAAATAGACAAGCATAATATTTTTTTTTATTTTTTTTATTTATTTAAAGAATAATAATAGTACAATTTTATAAAGATATATTACCATACAATAATTACTTAATGCTATTTGTATAATATTATATTTACTGCTCCATTGTAAGCATATAACTTGTGTATGGAGCAGAGGTACATTTTTTTGTTATAATATTATATTACCAGTTTTTTTTTATTTTTTATTTTATATATATTATTTTTTTCTACTTGACCTTATGGATATTTTATATGAAGTTATGGATATTGCAATGACATATTTATATGAATTAATTTACAAAACTATTGAGATAAATACAAATTTTGTTATCCTTATGAAAAGGACCTTTGCATATTTTTTTCCTAGCTCTCTCTCTCTCACCTCTCATCCATTTACAGATCATGTAATTTATGTCATATTTATTTTTCATATATTGCTTGCTGGGTATGTTTCTTGCGTGTTTATGATATTATCTGTATCCTGTCAATATTTTCCTTTTATACTTTTTTTTACCCATAACGCCTTGTCCCGTAAGGGGTAGGCAGAGAGAACGGATCTCCACTCTTTTCTTTCCAAGCATATCGCTTCTTCCACCGGCATGACATTTCTCATACACCCTCTCCTATTTTCTCTGACTTCTTTCCTGTCCTTCCTTGAGGACGGAATCGATGTGTTCGATCCACGTCATTCTCGGTCAGCCACGATTTCTTGCACGTTTTATACTTATACCTTTGTATTTATTTATCATGTATGCTTCTTGCACGTTTGTATCCATATTCTGTATTTTTTTTTTATTTTTTATCTGTTTATTTTTACATAAAAATATATAATATTACCTTGTATTTGGAAATGTTATATTATGTACCTATAGTCCTTAAGGAAAACTTGTCCCCTTATTCTGATAATATTTTATCTTTTTTATTAAGTATTGTTTATTTTCATTTTTTTGTATCTTTTTCCTGTTTGTTTATCATGAATTTCAATATGGTGTATTTTTCTTTTGTATTGTACATTCTTTAATGATTGATTACTTTATAAAGTTAAGATTGTATTGGCCATGAAGCCGTGTGTGCTCAGTGAGTAAATTAACAAAATGAACCCTTATTGGAGATATTCATGTGTAAGTACCTACTATTGTCAGGAGTTGGATGGGAAAAAATCTTAGTTTAGAACAGAACACCAAAAAGTCGGTTGTGAAAATGCTGCACTCTGGTTTGATAAAAATTATTCTTAGGGAAAGAGTAGATGCGCTCTATACCATAATCACACATATTTTATTTTATTATCTTATTCGTATCGATTTAATTAAATTCTTCTACGGAGGAAGTTTAAAGTTAGTAATGGCAAAAAATTCAGCATCTACCTACTTAAATTATTGAAAATACTCTGTAGAACATGAAGAGGAATGAGGATTTGGGGAAAGAATGTGGTTTAAAAGAAAAGATTGTAACAATAATGAACGTAAACAAAATTAATTGTGATTGAAACTATGTATAATTGTATAAGTTCAAATAGAATAAAAAAGTACACTAGTAAAGGAAAATTAATGAAGACGTAAAGAACCAAGAATGATGTGGATCAATCAAATTGTCAAAGTGTTTGGTAGGTAGCCTAGCGATTCCGTCGCCAACTTTCGTACTGGAGGTCGTGGGTTCGGACCCAGGTGCCGACCATCTTCCTTTTTCAATGCACACGCTTTTAGTTGCTTACTGTGAAAGAGTCAAAGAGTGTATGTAATATTGATGTATGTTTGCTTTGAGTGAGAACAGATTCATTAAAAAAAACAATTACTGTGACGGATTCTACTAAGCTTGGATAAGCTGAGCAGAACCATCACACCGAGGAGAGTCTGCCAGGAGTCTTCGACTACCAGACAAACAAACCCCTGTGGCTACTCCTTTTGAAGGGTATAATTGTTGGTCTAATCCAACACAAAAGAAATTTAATCCCAGCCCAGCTTCACTCAGTATTCTCAGGTAGTAGGTTCTTTAAGACAATCTCATCTCATCGTGCGGGGAAACTACTACGAAATACTAAATAAAAGAATGTATAAAATTATTGAAAATACTCTGTAGAGTACAGCACAGATGAATTTTTTATTGAAACGAAAATTATTTACTTGGACAAGATACAGATCAAATGGTCGTCTCTTAACGACTAGAATAAATTTCAATTTCAACATAAGCACTTAATAAGGCATATTACACTTCAAGGTTTTTGTAAACTTTAAATAATATTAATTCAATAAATCATATATTCACTTTAAGTTTCTAACAAACAAATCATAGCAACACAGTAAGCAAGATTGGTGCAACTTTCAAATTATTAATCTATACGTAGACAATATTAAATTCGGATTGCCTTAACCCAATGTTAATTCAAAATTTAACTCAAATAATTTATATTATAGAGTATATTTAGAATGCAACCTAAATTCTTATTCAAGAAGAAAACAATACGGAGACAGATAAGTGGGTGTTGTAAGGTCGGGGTTCAAGGTCAACTAGATATTTTCCCATGGACGAATGAAAAGAAGATGATATTCGACGATCGCACACGACAAGATAAATTGGATGTTTATTACTTAACTCGCATAAATGTAGTTCGACGAAGGCTTCCACCATCGAATGCCTCGAGATTATGTAGTTCCCCTCAAATGGCTAGTTCCTCACAGTTACTTCTTCGGTCAGTCCCTCTCGGCAAAATAAACTCCTCAATATAATAAATCTCGTTCGAAAGAATACGGTACAGATGCCTCAATGCTTTGTATGGAATTCGTATGAATGACCCTCAAAATGTAGTATTTTTTAAACCCGAAGATTAGTACCCGCCCTTCTGAAAAGATTCAGAATGCGTTGCAAATTAGAATCTATGCGAAACACCCACATGAACATTACAATTGATAGATTTACTAAATTAGACGAAAATTTCTCACCTTCTATTTACGGCGGGTAACGATTAGGCTCACTAAACTTTCACAGACAGACTTAGCACACAATTACATCGTTCTGCTTAATATCAGAAAACACACGGATGGAATCCTCTCCCTTCACAGATTCAACCTCGAAAGGTCCTGCTGATTAACCCTGTCGAACATTTTATAATCCATATGATACCGCGAAACGTAAATTTTTTAATACCCACATTGTTTTCGCTGTCTCGACTAACACGTCACTACTAACGCCCCCAAACGCCGACAGAATGAACTAACTTCTTTGCGGCTGGCACGCGCGTAATTTGATTTATAATCCACGCAGAAAAACGTCTGTTACAGAAAAGTAGATAAAATAGGATAGGATGATTTGCATAGTATACAATTGCTTCTATATTTTGCGGTTTTACTACATTTTGATGTTAGGAAAAAGAAAACACTTTATACCGCTTTTTTAATTGTATTATTCATGACAGATTTCGGCTCATCCAGCCATCGTCAGACGAAACTTAAAACTAATGTTCATTTTTTTTCTAGATTACCGGCGACTCATTCTAATGGGAACGTATTGCGCCGTGGTTTAAATTATATAGATACTAGCTTATACCCGTCTTGCTTTACGTTTTTGATTCCGATTGTCAGGCTTGATCGGTAGGTAATTAAACAGGTTCTAGTCTAGCTTCCCATTGCTTAACAGACCTCTATAATGTAGCTGACAGCTGTTTTACCGACCTCATAATATTATACGAACCTACCGACATAATTTGCAAGTTTTCATAGAGAGAGCTCTGTGGTTTGAATCTTAGCTACATTCCCTACACCCTGTGATAATTAATTAGGCATTCCACCCATAGAGGGTGATTTGTGCTATGTGTGATAAATGCAGCTGTCAAACTTCAAAATGGAGGAACTATTTTGCATTTTTTTTCATTAAATCTTTATTTATTGAGAATAATAAGATTTGAATAACATTTATATGTATAACAAATCAATCTACAATTATTTTATTACATTTTCATACCGTAGTACCAAGATTCAATTCAACTTTTACATGTGTAATTTTGTTTCCAAATGATTACTGTCTTTTTTGAGAAATTGTATGAAGTTCCTAAAAAAATTGAGTTTTTTAAATAGCTCTAAATATATTAAAGTTAATGCAGCAAATTGTATTTAAGAACCTTCTACAGCATTTTGTACGGCTCTGGGCATATTAATATCTGACCTTAACGTCTGTTTTCTACGATTGATGTGCCTTCAAAAATATAAACGGACTAAAATATTATGTAGATTAGCAAAAGAATAGACAATATTCATCTCCAATAGTTAAGGAAAGACAAAAAATAGAATCTGATTAAAATCATATTTTGTTCTACAAAATTTAAAAGGATTTTATAAATATTTCGACAATTAATACTAAGAAGGTGGGCAATATTTATCGGATATCGGACATCAGGGATATTAAAGTATATAGGTGATGCGTCCCTATGAGGGCAACCCAAAAGAACATGATCCATCGACTCCACGTCCAATCCGCACTCACACCATGGAGACGACACGAGATTAATTTTGAAAAGATGACCATCCAATCTGTGATGATTGAATCTCATTCGTGATAATGTCACTACTTGCTTTTTATTAAATTTGAGTCCATGATACCATGGCTTTCGTGAAATGCTTAATTTTATAGAACGGTAATAACTGCCCTTAGAATTACTCTCCAACTGCCAATAATCACTAATGTTCATAGATCATTACAAATATTTTATAGCTTACTTAGAAGGGGTGGGGGCGGTAAGGGCGGGCGTAGGAGGGGGTATGTGTTGAGTTTTCTGTAGGTGCATCCGTTTGTGTGTAT
The DNA here is from genome assembly GCA_963576905.1 of Mystacides longicornis. NCBI lineage: Eukaryota > Metazoa > Arthropoda > Insecta > Trichoptera > Leptoceridae > Mystacides > Mystacides longicornis. Next base: position 24,068,191 of record OY756432.1, on the reverse strand, counting down.
GTACATAGATGGTTTTGTTGATGTGTGTGATCACACCAATAATACAATTAAAAAAAGCTGTATACCTACTTAAGTGTTTTTTTTTTCCTAAAATCAAAATAATATACAATGTTACAGAAAGCTGTCGACTGATATCGCTAGTCTGAATTTTTTTATAAAATATCTAAAGATCTGGGGCTTAACAATATTATTATTTTATTCAATTTTGCTTTAGGGTGTTTGCATGTCGTTGGCATATGAGTGAAGTTAGGTACATTTTAAGGATGTAAGGTTCTGTTTTCTAAGGACTTTAATTTTAGGGATATCGATAGCGAATTAATATGTCAAATTAATCCTTGACCGCTTCCTGTTTATTAAATTCCCCGATAGCTTACATACCGTAAGTAAACTAGAGAATAAGGGTCAGTGTATAAAACTTTGCAGATATAAACTGGGTTACAAAAAGGGTTCGTTTAGAAACTCAGTAGGGGAAATTTTCAATGATAAGGTAATTTTCAAACACTTTGGTCGAAGTACAAATTTTCTATGTGCTCCTCATAAATTGTTTAGCTCGCAACGAGATTATGCTAACCAAATAACTGAAATCGCTCTTTAGATTTTTGGAACACGGCTAACTCTCAAACTTAAATTAGGTCAACTTTAAACAATTTACGGGGTTAAATGCTGTTTTGACCAAGTAAACGAATGAACGAAAGAGTCTAACAAATCATCAAAGTTTTCCTTTTAGAATTTCGCACATAATGTATGCAGGTTCTGTTTTACAATATATTGGGTCATCAGCCTCCATGTGACACAATTGTAATTTCGATTTGATTCGACGCACTTATGATGGCAATAGGTTCTCAAAGTTCTTTTGAAACAAAATTTTACTATAGTACTGTTTGAGGTGTGTGTATTTTCAACAACACACACATATCACTACATAGACGTGTTTATGTGTAGACCATGGGGAACGCTTTAGGTAGGCGGCTTGTGTTAAACATTGATGAAACAGAATAGCCATTTTGATTAAAGCTTACTAATTTAGAAATAAATATAAAGATTAAATAAGATTGAGAGAAACCAATGATGGCAACGAGATTTTAACGTAATGAAATAGGAAAAACTTTGTCTATGAATATATCGATGTAGTTTTTTGGAACGTCCTGTAAGAGACAGGAAATTGAAAAATCAGATCGGGGCAGTGAGGTTGATCACCTCACGTCCTTAAAACCTCAAAACCACAGAAATGGAGCAAGAAATGAGCTTCGAACGCCTGGGCGCTATCAAAGGGAGACGGAGGTTTCAGGCAGCTGGAGTTTCCTCTACGATGGCGCAAGATTGAGCTCAATCGAGAGCTCTTGGTGCTTCCTTATTATGCTGCTAAATGGAATTCAAAGGAAGAATGAATGAATGAATCTGGGGAAAATGGAAAAAGAAACGAATTAAGTGGCTGAATAATTGAATTTCTTTGATATTTGAATAATTGAATAGATAAATTTCTTTTGTTTCTATCTTGGAACGGAGGTCTGTCCTCTGCTTTTCCCATTGGGAAATGGTTTAAAGATTAAAAACTACAGGGTAATAGTGATTTATTTAAGTAGGTATTTAATGTTGTAGATAAAATGTATTTTTTTTTTAATTACAGTGTGGCATATAGTGCGGTGTTCGGTCTTGGACTCATAGGAAACGGTTTTGTGGTTGCTGTTGTGGCTCGTTCCCCCAGGATGCGAACTCCAACCAATCTCTTCATTGTGAATCTCGCCTGTGCGGATCTTCTAGTCAACGTGCTTTGCCTGCCTTTTACATTCATAGCAAACCTCATACCGGGTAAGTCAAAAAGTATTGTTTCATTAGTAGAAAAAAGTATTTATTATATGACTGTATGTATAGAGTCATATAATAACTACATAACATAAATAAAAAGAAAAAAAAAATCTTTAACTTTCTGTAAAATAAGAAAAACATCATCCGCATATGCGAGGATGATGCAAACAAACGTCAATTTCAGAGAGAAGACTATCGACTAGAGAACATTAAATAAGAAAAGACCCAAAACGGATCCCTGTGGTAGCCCTATGTGTATGGATATGATAGAGATTACTAACTTAAATACAGCACCGTCAATTCTATCAATTTCAGGAACATTTTACGGAAACATATTATCATTCATCAAATTTATTGTGATCATAAAGCTACATCTTTGGTTTAAGAAAAGAAGAGCAACTTGATAAAAAAATTTAATTGCGTTTGTTAGAAGCTGTCTTTAAGTTTTGGCGGGTTGAATCTATCAAAATAATAATTATGAAGGAATCAATTTCTGCAATAAAAACTATGCAAGAGAGCTTATAAACTCGATTACCTGTACAGCGGGGTTATTGGTGTTTTCCATAAGTTGATGAAACTATGTGAATATGATGAAGCGTTTCTGTACAACTATTGGCTTTAAAACTTCTACAAATTCCTATTTATCTTCCAACTAAATAAAGAACGTCGTTGAAACAAAACACCTTATTTGTAATTCATAAACATGTTCAGGTCTGGTCTGGTTTCAATCTCAACAAAACTTCGGAGACAAAACATACAATTTTGGACCGGATTTTAAAGAACACTACCATTGCTACGAAAATTATTCTGGTGCTTATTTTCCTGGAAAAGTGTTAATTATTATCAACCCCTTTATCCGCTTCATTACAGCATCTTCCAGAATTGAGGTAACCAGAATAAAACGAAAGCTAAGAATAATGGATAAATTGATAATGCACATGCTAAGAATAATGATTAAGGAGAAAAGTCAGCTGTTCCGCTGTCGATTAATTTCATTGGCTCTGAAATGGCTTTCATTTTCATCCGATTCCCAACATTGTGTTCGAGAGGAGGTATGCGATTTTTCAAGGGTGTTTTTACAGCAAGAGAGCATGGAGCCGAAGCTAGGAGTTAAGCATTGTGTCTTGATCATTAATGTTGACACCGGGCAAACAATAACTAAGTATTCTGGCGAGTATAATATTATGTCATCACCAATAATTAGTTCTTGGTGTTAATATTTGCTCGTTGTTATTTTCTTGATGGCAATAGGGAGGAAATCCTATATTTTCGAATCTGGCTCTATATTGATATGGTAAAAACGCTCCGTAATAAGATTGAGAAAACCAACAACGAATAGAATTTTTGCATCAGGGTCTAACCTTTTGAAAACTAACATTGAAGTTGTTACGCCTATAGGGCTCGGGAGACAAAAACATGAAAATATTATGCAATACCTATAAGCGAAACAAACAGAAAAATTTCAAACTACTTCGGTTAGTATACTAAAACCCGTGGGAGGTATTGTGTGAGGAATGCCCTCCCTGACCCCTCTGAGTAATCCTTTCAGAGGCTCTTCTAATGAGTTTAATTTAATGGTTACACGACTGTGTAACTTGCAACACAAAACAAGTAAAATTTAAATCCTCATACAATACGAACTTGGGTATGAACAAATACTATGGTTAGCAAACTAGATACTCTCAAACCTCTACTGCAACCAGCCAATTAATCCAATTTGGTATCACTACACAACAACTATTATTTATTTAAACACTACTAGCAAATAAACTCAATCACTAGATGTAACTATTAATCTCTACTTGTTTATTTTAATACGTCACTACGCAATTACAGTATTCCCGACACCTCTCTACGCTTATTTCCAAATATAAACCGAAATTACACTTTCACCGAATAACTAATTATTTTACAATAAATCTACGGAGACTTTCGAATCAAAACACTACGTCAAACTCTAAAACAACACAGGCAAGCGTTAGCAGTGTAAGTCTAAAAGCGTGCAGCTACGTGTAAGCGTGTTATGAGAGCTCGCCTTGCAATACAGCTATTTTTAAGAAAACTTCCGAGAGGCGGAGTCAGGACAAGGAAGGGGGAAAAAAAATGGAGTCAAAGTATGATCTTATTGGTGGAGGCGCCTGTGATGTAGTGTGCGAGGGAGACAGGGTAATTGTTTTTGTGACCACTACAAAATGTCTACGCGCGTGAAACATATAATAAAATAATATAATTATAACATATCTTTCCGTATGAATCTTCATACCTAGTAATCAATAAATCTTTTCTTTAAACATGATTTTTCATCTTAACTGATAGGTTAGTATTATGATCTATGTTTTTCATAAACCTTAATTTAATACATTTCTTAATAATAATCTTTTGAAAGCTTAATTCTTAAAATTAATTACAACCTTATGAATATATGGAAATCTTATATACTAGACATGTTCAATAATTGTCTTAATATTAATTATTATTAATCTTATTACTAATGTTGGCCATCAATCAATTCTATCTTAGGTAATTCTTAACCTACACCTAGGTATATTCCTTCTTAATTAAGATGCTTATCAGTAATTAAACTAACGTGCCTTAATCAATAATTAATCTAATAGTCTTATAATATCTTATATTACTCCTTAAGCATATGTATCATTTCAAAACAACATTATAATCTCTACACATTATTTATTCAGTATTTAAGTCTTGTTTAAACCATAGTCTATTATAGAACAACAACATACCTACTTATGTTCGTTTACAGTTACAACTACATACCTAGTTTGATAATAATCATAATACCCTCTAAACAATTCTATGTATCATAACAAACATATTTTATTACAAGGGTTTTTTTTTTCATTATTCTAATCCGCCAAAACAATACCATGCACTAAAGAGCTACCCTTATCTACGGTGTTTCGAAGCATCCAAAAAAAACCCGTTTCACTAGAATATTGTGATTTAAAATTAAACAAAAGACTATGTTAGGGACAAACTGTCGCCGCGTTAACTATGTAAAAACCATATCCATTGTTTCTTATCTTTCGGACCTTTAAGCCTACTCTTTCAACAACAACCTGTGAGACTTCTCAGAACAGATTTTTGAACGCCTCAACCGATCATAACAAAGTCATCACAATTATGTGGTCGTATACTGTTCTCATGGCTTGGAGAAATAATATGTCCGGTGGTTTTAAATAATCTAAAGTTGTTTTTCCTTTTACTCGAGAACAGAGCTACGTAGATACTAAATATACGTAAAGTCGCGAAGCCAAGAAGAAATCTGATAACTTTCAAAAGAAAAGATGTATTACTTTACTTTTTTCTATCTTTATAGCTTGAGTGAAAATATCTTCTGAATAAATAAGCAACAAATTATTCCTATGTTTTTGTTGATGTTGAAAGTTTGAATAAAAAATTTACGTTGTGAGTATCGACCTTGAATATCTTGTGGTTTTAAGTTACTTATTGAAGTATGGCTTTTGAACTGGATAAGATTACGGATGGAACAATCAATATTCAAAGTTTTCATGTATTCTTGTGCCGTTTTTCGGGATTTAATCGTAACAATAAAATTACTATCAATTTTGGTTCTTACAAAATACTTTTTTTCTTAGGATTTGAACTATTTTTAAAATATTATGAACATTTAGGCGTCAATAATTTCTTCTACGGCAAACGTTTTTTAACGTAAAAGTGATGAGCCAGCCTTGGAGTTGCATCACCGCAAACGCTACTTTGACATCTTCAAGATTTTAGGCCTAAAGTGCGACGTCCAGCAGATAATCAGTTCGGACACGGAAAGTACCTACCTATAATAATTTTACAATCTGCTGTGCTCTTTTCGAACCCCTCAAGGGAAGTAGCTAAATAGAAAGTCAATTACACGTATATGTGGTTTAGGTTAAGTATTATTATATTTAAATATGCGAGACAGGAAGTGTCAGAAAATTATTTCCTCAAAAAGGCTAAAATGTTTTATGACAAGTGAAGATATGAAATTTGAAAAGTTTTCGATATTAGGTTGTAAGAATCGATCATAGAGAAAAAAAATATCCCCGCGAATGTCAAAACTTTATTCATTGTTACTGCCAAGAAGGCAATTATTTTATCATGGCGACTCAATTTATTTGACATTATTATCCGGAACTCGTATTAAACGAGGATATTATGAAAAAAATACCCATCCATTGTTGGCGTTTCCTGGAATTGGAACAGCCTTTAATATCAGGGTTTGTTATAAAGTATTCTACAATCTAAGAATGTGATATAAAGTATCATAATATGGAAAACAAGCAAGCCGATGAGATCGAATACATGCACAAAACTGAAGATTAAAAATGGGGAACCTATTGACTATCTGAGTGGGATAAGGAGCATCATTATTTGGTTAATTTTTGATCTCAAGTAGGTACCTATACATACACATTTCTTCAACGTCGGTCTTTCTTGGAAACCATACTAAGTGGTAACCCCCGAGTAGGTACCTAATCTCCTTGGATAGTGTTAAGCCCATAGATTTTAATATACAGGGTTACAGGGTAAGTCGGACGGAATATTAAAGGACGTTATTATTTAGGTCATTTCTGATGGATTTGATTCTATAATATGGTGCCCGAAACTTAACCGTTATGGACATATTGAACCATAAAGATTTTGAAAAAAAATCCTTTCTTTTTTGCCTTTTTATCGATTTCTTCGGATTAGAGCTCCTTGGGTCCAGTTTTTTTATGTATCTAGTGAGAGGACATGCCAATTAATAAAAATTATTAACAAAAACTGAACCTACTACTAAGAGCTTAAAAATATAGCTCGACAAAGGTTAGGATTAAAGAATTTTCACTAAGTGTTTTTAAATTTGAAGTGCTTTTTAAAAAAAAAAGTTATGGAACTTGTCCTGCAGATATTTTTTAAAACTTCTACGTCTCTTTAGCTATTCAAAAAGGTATAACACTTGCTATTAAATAGGCAAAACTGCTGTCATGTAGTCGAAGACGTGGAAGAGCCCTCTCATACCGTGTTCCGTTCTTTCGAGGCAGAGCTGAAGGAGTTGGACGTGGTATGGCAGGTGGTCATAAGCATTACGCAAGATAAAGCAAAATGGAGGGCTCTTGTTGCCTGCCTATGCTCCTAAGGGGAGTTTGAAGGGAGTTTTGATTTGATTTGTCACGTTGTTGACCATATGAATATATTTATTTGGTTGCTCTCTTGTTCTCAACAATTTCCAACTTTTATCTCTATTTTTCATTTTATTATTAAATTTCTACTTGTTGCATACATGGGATTTTTCGACATGTTGAACATGTTGAGAATTCTCATGATTAGGAGTTTCGGAGACAAACATTACCACCTAATGGCGAACGTTGTTAACGTAAAGTGATCACACTAAGCCAGCCTTCGAAATAACAGTAGAAGACGGTCGTAAGCCCGTAGTGGTTTGTTCCATTTAAAAATCGAACATTAGTAATGAATTGTTAGAGTCATTAGTTGTTATTTTTTCTCATATATTTATTTATTTCTTTTATTTTATTTTATAAAACAAACCGGATAGCAAATTTGCGGAATGACTTTTTTCTTTTAGCGATTCTTTAACTTTCGGGACAACAATTTTTGAGTATGGTCTTTTTTATTATAAGTGAATTTTCATCTTTTCGGGTACTTAATTTAGAGAATGACCTTTTTTGGTGAATTTTCATATTTTTGGATATCAAGTGGCAACACTGATTCGTTATGTTTTTGGAAAAGACCTGGCAACCCTGTTCACTAAAGCATCGTACTCACTTGCGCCGCGAACGTGTGACATTGCATCAATTTAATCGAAAGGTTTAGTGTTCACGTGATTCGAAAAAACGTACGCGAGCGGAACACATGCATCCTTTTGATAAAATTTATATAACGATACGCGTTCGCGGCGCAAGTGAGTACCGAGCTTTAATATTCGATTTTGAATCGTGTGAACTGATTTATTGATCATTATCTACTTATTTAAAAAAAAAATGATTTTTTTATACTAGGTATTATATTTCTTAAGAAGATTCTTTGAAAATCAATTCAATAGTGGGAGTGTGCAGGTGAATGAAAATTACAGAAATAACCCAATTATTTACTTAGCGAAGGTCACCAGAAGATAGCTCCCGGCAAAAACGATAATTGATGATCGCTTATTATTAACATTTGATGAAACCAATCAGGATATTTTTGGCAGTATCGATTCTTCAAGGTTACATTTTTTTTATTCGGGGTAAAGAAAGTTTATCTAAGAAAATAATTAGTCAGATTGTGGGTGAAATGGGTAAATACAAAGAAAATTGGTTCGAATTTCATCTCATTTATTATAAAACACGTGAGTCAATCATTAACAACAACGGAAATTGAATTTCTTTCTTTCGTTTAACACTTCGCCATCCGAAAGGACAAAATGTCGGATCTATAACGTAAAAAAAAACTTGAAAAACAGCGGAATCATTAAATTTGTAACGTTGTGTTATTCCTCCTCCAATGTTAATCTTCAACTGCATTTCTTTCTTTTAGTCGGTCTTCCGAGTTTCCTGAGACTGATGATTGTGTAATCTATAATTTGCTTCCTTTTGTATATTTTTATTATTTTTATGTCAAATATTAAAAAAAAATTTACAAACTTTGATAACTCCAAGTAGTGCTCTAAAGAAGCCTAAGACTAGAGTTGATAAATAAATATATATAAATAAAATTAATATAAATAAATAAAAGAAAGTCGGGTTAGTGCGAACACTTATAACTCGTGATCGCCTGAACAGATTTTTATGATGCTTGGTTTATTGGATTCTTCACCACTCCGGATAGCAGAATTATTATTAAAATTATAAAATATGGAAAGTTAGTATTTAGTGACAACAACGTCATCATTTACTTGACAACTTGAGTTTCAAAACTTTGGTAAGCGGATTTTTGATAGATTCTTTCAAACTTTCAGAAATATTTTTTTAAAATTCATAAACATTTGTATTTTTGTATAAATTACGAATCCAAAATCGACATTCATAGTATAGACTACATCAGGACAACGCTGTAGGGAAAGCTAGTACAATGTAAAGGAGTCTGGTACTGTCCGATATCCATTCATTGTAAATGGTTATACCATTCCTTCCTTCGCTATTGCACCATCTGACCATTATATCTTCCTCTTCAACATCTCACTTTCCTGACATCTCTGCGTCATTATCTTTTCTTATAAATGTATTTACTTATATTAAAAATACTCCCTTAACAAACTGTTAATAATAAAAACTCGTATAACAATTAAAACACAAATAGTCAATTAAATTTATTTCAACAGTGGCCCTGAAACCACTATAAATACATCACAGGGGACAGCGCTCCTTTAGCGCTTGCCTTGGATATTTTTCGTAGATAGGTACTAAAAAAACACAATTGGAGAATTCTCATTAAAAAGAACGCAGTTAAGTATCTGTGTGTATGGATGGTGTATGGAGCCCAATGGTTGTTTAATTGGGTCATCCCGTTTTCTCATTGGAACAAAATAAATCGAATAACAATACCAATAAATTCTTTAAATGGGAAAATTATTTTTATAGCATAAGCCAATAGTTGTTTTGTAATTTAAGTCATAATATGGGAATGTTTCCAATACTTTTTTTTTTTTTTTAATTTATTGACAAAAAATTTTTAAATAGGAAGATGCCTAATCCCTTACGGGATTTTTGGCTGTTCTGCATACAGGTATTATACACTTAAAAATAACTTAAAAATAACTCATACACTATATATAAAAAATTTACTCAATAATAAGGAATAAAGTCCGGACCCTCCGGCAAATCAGATCAGCCAGCCAACTTTTCTATGTAATATATAACCTTTAGTTTTGTAATATATAACCTTTAGTTGTATATTTGTTTAATAAAATAAAAAAAAATAAAAAATAAAATATATAACCTTTAGTTTTATTTTTAAAGTTGGCCATGGCTTTGCATTCCTTAATGCCCGATGGTACAGGGTACCAAATTTTAGGTATAATAATGTCATCCGTTCGTCTACCATAGTCATTGTGGAAGTTAGAGGTTTGTAGTTGATTGTTTGTTTTTTGTCTCGTCAGTCTGTCATGTGTCAACAAGTATTTGTCTTTTGGTGAATTGAATGTTTCTGTCAGTAAGTTTAATAGGATTCTCTGTTGGAGATTGAAGACATTTAGATGGACAAAATAGCATTTATTTTGTGACTTAAGTCTGTGTGAATGTTTTTTACCTATGACAGTTTTGATTTTTTTTTTTTGTATTACAGATATCTTTTCTAAGTTTGTTTTATATGCAAGACCATAAGAGGAGAGACCGTATGAGACTACCGAGTCGCATAAGGCTATATACAGCAATCTTGCTGCGCCGTAAGTTAATTTAGGACGGATCACCTTAAAAACAGCATTCATGCTTCTCAACCTCTTACATACGTTTTCAATATGTTGTTTAAAATTGAGGTGATTATCAATTGTAATGTTATATGGGGACATGTGAAAGAATGTGTGATTTTAGTTTCTTTCCGATTTCAATTGCCTTTGGCATGTATGTCATGTCTTATCCTTTATTTTGTAACCTTGTGATTTTGAACCTACAACCCCTAGTGACCTCGGGATTGAGTTTCCGATACGTATTGGTATGACAAGTGGCGCCTTTAACAACGTGACCAAAATATAGAAAATGTCGGCGTTTAGTGTCAAAATAAAGTAGTTCAAATAATGTTCCACAAATTATTAAATACCCTGACTTGTTTCGCAGGCACCAGTAGCCCTAGTATAAGTTTTCGATGATCGAATGTCGAAACGATCATCGAAAGAGTTTCGAAAAATTTCATACTAAAATGATCGAATGATTCGATCGTTTGATTTAAGAACATTATTTGCACGCTAATAAGCACTTATTTGCGTGTAATTAGATTTCGATAAAACTCGTACTAGCCCCACAGGTCCTGCATTGTCACAGTTGACAAAGAACTTTGTCAGAACATGTTCTTGTCTGCGACACCAGTCAGGGTATTAACTTACAAAGGAATTATTTCATTAAAATAATTGCACGGAGAATGCACGTAAAATTCGTTAATTTTAGTGTCGGGACGAAATGTTAACTGTTTGATGCGTGTGTGTTGCTCATTCTCCTGTATAAGTCTGAATCCCGGCACCTGACCAACGCCAAAGAACAAAAAGTCTCCGCGTTCGAAACCGAGTGCCTCAGGAGAATGTTGGATATACCTCAGATCACGGTAGCATCGTACCATGAACGAGACTAGTCGCCGGCGCACCCAGCAAAGGACCATCACTTATACCATTATGAAGAGGAGATGGATTTGCCCAGGATATGTGTTTAGGATACAGAATGACAATTGGTCGAAGAGAGCGCTATTCTTCCTCCCATCAGGGTTCCGAAGACGAGAAAGACACTTTCAAACCATTGTGGAAGGAGGTCATATACATTCCGCAAGATCGAGCGCAATGGAGAGCTCTTGTTGCCTCCCTATGCCCCTGAGTTGAGTGGATTGACTGGATTTTGATTTTTTCCTGTTCTCAAACGAACTTCTCCATAGATACCGCCTTTTATTAAAATTTCGTTAAATACCCTTAGGAGCGAGTGTGTCATTGCCCCGAGGTTTTTTTATGTGTTTTACTCATAGTATATGGAATATACATGAGTCTTGTGATCGGATTTAAAAAAAAAATAGATTTTGCTGAAATTAATTTTTACCGACGTTTTCGAGGGTGTATATTCCAAAAATGCAAAAAAAAATTAATTTCCGCGTACCCGTACGCGTACGCCAAAAATGTGTGCGCACCCATAACTCATAGTAATTCTTTTCCGATTTGATTGAAATTTGGTAGAACGGTTAGCCCCTCGATGTAGATGAGTCAGTAAAATCTTGAGATCTTTACCTTCAGGGGAACCCTCTTAAAGTATCCAAAGAAAATTTCACTTGTTCTAGAAAAAGGGCTAAAAAAGAAAAAAAAATGTCTTCGATTTTCATAAAATTTGGTCTACGGGTTGGTCTTATGCTCCTACACAAGCACGTAAAATTTGAGGTCCGTAACTTAAGTGGGTCCCCCTTAAAGTACCGATTAATATTGAATATGTAGTTCTAAAGCAGATAATAAAAAGCGCCAATAGTCGATATCATTTTAAAGTTTCTATAATAATTCCAAGGATAAATTCATTTTTATCGTAAAATTATAAATTTTTATGCAAAGATATGTTTTACACGGAAAGGCTGTTATAATATACTATGAGTTCTGGGCTACCCTAGGTTAGCAGTTTCTTTTTTTTTGTGACATTAATCGCAAATAAGAATATTAAAAAAAAAACATTATCTAAGTATAGGTACGAAAAAACGTTGTAAATAGTTTTCAGACTTGATGGGTTTTAAAACTTAAAAGCAATCATTATTTTTTGAGAATGCGATTCCCGGCTGAATTTGATAGTTTGCATGTCGTGAACAATGAGTCATCTGTTCCTCTTAATGTTGCACATTTTTGCATAGGTACTATCGCGTATGCTTTATGTTGATTATCACTGTTTATGGATGCCAACAACACCTCCACATTTTTTGATTACGGAATCACCGATAACACTAATTGTAATCGAATCGTCGACTGATTTAAAGGATTTAGTTTTGTAGATTATTTTAGGAGTGGAATCGTTCCCTGTCTGTCAGAAATAACAAACAAGGCTGGGCTACTCTTCCCGAAATGTAATTTCAAAGGCTTATTGTTAACAAAGCTGTGGAGAGAAAGAGAAATTATTTTCTTTTACCTCTGTTTATTTATTTTCATATTGGGTTCGCTTTCAAATTAAACGATTTCGTGTTTTTGTTTTGTATTTGTTTTAATTTATTTATTTTAATCTTAGTTTATATTTTATTTCTCGGGTAAGCCTGAATACAATTAGCAAAAAGATCTTTTTTTCTGAATTAATTTTTTAAGAATTTTATTACGTAAGAGATCAAATTTAAACATTAAGTAGATGAAGTGGTTGGTGGCCTAGCGGTAACAACGCAGGCTTTCGTACTGTTTCGTGCAGAGGTCTCTGGCTCAATCTTAGGTACCGACCATCTTTCACGACACTTTACCACTAACTCCAAATAGTTGATGCACATTGCAATCCTGATATTCCTTCCATGATGTACGGGAGTGAAACTTGGACATGGACGAAAAATCTCAAAGCTAGTGTGATCACTTTACGTTAACAACGTTCGCCATTAGGTGGTAATGTTTAAGTCTCCGAAACTCCTAATCATGAGAATTCTCAACATGTTCAACATGTCGAAAAAATCTCATGTATGCAACAAGTAGAAATTTAATAACAAATGAAATATAGATCAAAGTTGAAAATTATTGAGAACAAGAGAGCAACCAAATTTAAAGACTGCGACTGTTGTCATGTATTTGGCGCCAGGATATGACTATATCCATTTTTGTTACTGTCTCATATTTTTTATTATTAAAAAAATATGAGACAATAATAAAAAATATGAGACAGTCATATTTATTGCCTATTGGCTTTGTTGAGAATTCTCATGATTAGGAGTTTCGGAGACAAACATTACCACCTAATGGCGAACGTTGTTAACGTAAAGTGATCACACTAACCAGCCTTCGATATAACAGAAGACGTTTGTAAGCCCGTAGTGGTTTGTTCCATTTAAAAATCGAACATCAGTAATGAATTGTTAGAGTCATTAAATGTTAGATAATTCTTTAAGTTCTAGTCCTGAAAAGGTCACAAGAATCTAGACATGTTATTATTATTATACTAACTGGAAAAAGACATATCGGAGTAAAATTTAAGCCTCCCCATTCACTATCACTCCATCCGTCCAAATGGAGCGATATCACTAAAAAATATGGAAAACAAATGTCGTGGAATGAAAGGTTGAGTCGGATATCCATCAGTCCAAATTCAATTGCTTCAAATCATTCGTCCATCACTCCAACCGGCTAGTCAATGTAGAAACATGAGTGGGCGTGGTCCTCTATATAAACTAGGTATATGTGTGCGAAATTTCATACTCCTTCGTCCGCGCAATTTTCGTGAAAATAGTTACAAAGTTTTTCCTTCACGTATAAATATTATATTGATAATAGCAAAATGTGTGTGGTTATTAAAATAGTGGTATTTCGTTATGATAATTGGAAAAAAAAACGTGTTGCACATCTGTCAAAACGGATGACATCCATTTGAAGTGATCGTGGATGGGGGGCTTAAATACCTATGTTGCGGAGAAGGGCAAAGAAACAAAATAAACAGACCACCTTTAGATAGAAAAATAAACTTCAAATGAAACATGATTTAACAAAAAACATTTATCGGGAATTTTCTTTTGTGCCGAAACATACGAATATAAGAAAGAAAGAAAAAAAATATTTTCCAAAATGCTAGACTAGACTATGTCGGCAAAAAAACTCTTGTGTTGAGAATCATGTACAAATTCTCGTCGAACTGAAGGAACATCGGTGCATGGTTAGATTGAATTTACCAGATATACATCTCTATCATTTTATATTGTGAATCTTTTTCAGCTAGACTTTTCTTGTCGTTACATCAGTGGAGTGATGTAAATGTTATTATTGGTTAATTCTGTCTGTTACTTTCGGTTCGTTGTTGTTTAGATAATAACCATTTTATACAACAGCGAGAAATCAAAATAATAATATTATCAAGAATACCTACTCGTATTTTATTTTATTTATCACATAGATAATTTATTTATTCATTTATTTATTTAAAGCCAATGATACACTTCAGATAATACATAATATGAGTACAAGCAATATACAAAAGACAAAAATATAATAATGCATTACCCCATTTAAAAGTGTACACATATTTCACAAGTTGTAATATTTTAAGCCCATAAAAATAGGTTGTCATTTATAATAAGATATAATTATTATTAAAAACAAAGCAGTAGCAATATAAAATCAAATAAAATTGAAAAATAAATCCATTACATAATCACAATCAATTAAATAAAGTTGAATTATTAAAAATTTAAAAAGTTAAAAAGTTTAAAAACTAATAACCCTGAAAATGACAAACACACCCACCACCTCAACAAAAAAATGAAAATTTTTAAATATGTTTTTTTTTTAAATACAGCAGATAAGAAAAAGGAAAGAGGAATGGAAGGGGAAGGATAAAATAATGACGAACGAATAATATGTAACAACTAATGACTCTAACAATTCATTACTGATATTCGATTTTTAAATGGAACAAACCACTACGGGCTTACGACCGTCTTCTACTGTTATTTCGAAGGCTGGCTTAGTGTGATCACTTTACGTTAACAACGTTCGCCATTAGGTGGTAATGTTTTATCAAACTCATCACCGAACGACTTTTGATGTCAAATTAATACCATGGATTAAACAGAAAATTGTATTAAATCGTGATTAAGTTTTTGATTATTTTAAGCATATATACGTGATTGAATTGTACGTAGGTACTCACTTATCTTTTTTGTGTGTGTCATTCCTGTAGCAGATAAAAATGGGCTTTGAATTCACGCAAACAAATCCAATCATTCTTCTGAAACGGCTACTGCTCTCATAATATAACTTGTTGTTCATCTAGTGTTACTGTTCATCTGAATTACTCAAACAAAGAGAAATTTACTTAACTATCTTCTTATGTGACAAGCATTTGTCGAGACGAATATTCGTAATAAGTACAAGTAATATTTCCTAATTTTCTATTGCCTCTGGGAAAATTACTTCTGAATTGTGTAGAGACGGAGTTCCATACTAGGTTCATTGTTTGGAGCGCTGCCAATTAGTTTTCTATATCTTGTTAAGAGAATCCTTGAGTTTGACAAACTTTCGTATTGACATGAAATAAAACAATCAAAGACACTTTCCACGATGTGAACTAATGGACTGAAAAATACATAATCCAGATGTTTTAAGACTTCAATAATTGGCGATTTGATATTTATTTTAATCTACGTAGCACAATTATTTGAATGATTATCAACGATTGAGTATTGAAATGTACTTTGAAAGATTCGGATACTTGTCGACGTGGTTCAACGGTCGGAGGTGAATACCCGTGTGTACAGAGTGTGGTAGGATAATTATGTTTGTCCTGGATTGGACTCTACAGCCGTACGGGTGACACTGAAGACACAATAATTGCTAGATTCCTGTTTTGTGTACTTGAAGTCCTTATATACGGCAATGGGCATTGATTGATTTGATTGATTTTCAAAATTATCCCAGGCGCGAAAAAATTTCGCATTTTAAACAAAGTGTCTAAGAAGAATATTGTGCATCAGGTAGTACCTACCATCGCATCATGTGTCATGAACGAACGAACTTAATGCTGGCGTACCCAGCGCAGGCTCTTCACCCTTGCACTGGGTTCCTAGGGAGCGTTTCGTCGTCTTACAAAACGGCTGTGTTTGAAAATGTTTTTTTTTTCTACGGTAAGGACATAGATAGATATTGTTATAAATTGACACAATTACCGCTGTTGGACATGACTGAGACAAGTGTACAGAATGCCGAATGACAGTTGTTTGCCGAGGGGAGCGCTGTTCTTCTTTCATAAGGTACTAGAAAACGAGAAAGACCCCCTCATATCGTGTTCCGCTCCTTCGAAGCATCTGGACATGCTTTGGTGCAAGATCACACACCTATGTGGCGGAGCAGAGCTGGGTTGCTTTTGTTGCCTTGAAAGTTTGAGTTTATTTAATCCCAAGGTTACGCAAACAAATAAATCGACGACACAAGATACCTGTGTGCATTCAGTCGATTGAACATTTAATTGAACATAATTAATCCAGATTTATTGATGTTGGTTCGTCTTTATTAGTAAGTTATTGCTTCAAACAACTTTAATAACTGATCTTTTATTTATTTAATCGAGTGTTAAGAGAAAAATAACATTATTATTAAATTTTAAAGCGAATCAAAAATGGTCGACAAATAATAATAATAATAATTTTATTCACTTGTAAAGTTACAATTCATATTATGTTACAAAAAATAAACACAAAATTTAAAAAAAACAATTGAACATGTTAGCATCTCTTTTTTTCCACTATCCCTCTATTAGAGCCAGGCTCGTGTAGAGAGGGTAAGTGAGAGAAACGCATGTACATAAGTTGACAGAATAAAATAAAAAAAAAACAACAAGCATAGGTAGGTATATAATAATTACTACTATAAGTATTGATGTGAGGGATTTATTTATAGTATGCTATTATTCAAAATATTGTTAAGTCATTATTTGAAAGTTTGGAAACGCGATGGTAAAGAGTTTGAAAAACAGTTGCTTATTTGTTTATGGCGGATTAGATAGTTGGGTATTTTTACGCACTGTATGTATGTCCAGGAAACCATTAAAATTTTTATTGTTTACAACGATTAGTATAGAAGGCAAATTCTCCAGTTTTGAGATGAATGCTTTGATATTTTTTTGGATTTCAGTTCAATATCAGGTCTCGTTCAGAAAACATCTCTCCAAGAATGCACCAAGAATGCACGTTCAATTCGTTAATTTTATTAAACATCTCTCCGCCTATAGTTTATCGCAATTTTGTTTCCTTGTTAATCAATTTATAATTATTTCCGTCGCGTTTTATAGTTTCTGTAGTAATTTGTCATAACTACTGTCAAAATCTGGTTGCGACAATACGCGTTTTTTCTCGCTAGTGCATGAGTAATTAATTTTGACCAATTTTCACACGGAGTAGCTCAAATTTTTATTTAAAAATGAACGTAGATAGTTTAGAAGCAGTGAAAGATATGTTTCAAACACGAATAACAGCTCTGGAGAGCCAAGTCAGTGATTGTAAGTGCGGAGCTACCCCCGCCCACATAGCAGATGACATTACGGCTCTCAAAGAGGAGTTCTATGGGAGAATCCGGGCTCTGGAGTCCAAGATATCGGGGCTGGAGGAGAGGTTGGAGCAAATGGAGCGGTTTAAAAGGCGAAAAATGGTGTTACTACATGGCGCACCGGAGGACTTGTCTGTAGACGCAGCGATTCGGGAAACGCCACTAAAAATCGAAACCGCCGCTATCTCAGACAGTTACAGGATCGGAAGAAAGGGAGAAAGGCCACGGCCTATCGTAATCAAGTTTACCTCCTTTGGAGGGAAGAGGGATGTTTGGAAGGAGAAGTCGAAGCTGAAGAAAACAAAATGGCTGTTGACTGAGTCATTGACACCGCTAGCGCTGCAACTCTTGAGGGGGGCAAGGGAAAGGTTTGGAGAGCGTAATGCCTGGACCATGAATGGTAATGTCTTTTGCAAAAATAAGGATAGTGTCATAATTAAAATATCTAGACTGACTGACCTGGACTGTGTGCCAGAAGAGAAGAACCCTAAACCAATGAAGTTGCGACAGCGGTCTAAGAAACACTCGTAATACATCACTCACAGCTGCACTACACTAGTTTAAATATTAATATTAAGGTAATGATCTATATTTTTGTGTTCTCGCGGTCTCAAGTTTTATATTTTCTCAATAATATTGTACTGTCATTTGGCCCGTTAACAAACAATAGTGAAGTTTGCTTCATGCCGTCGGTGTTCCGCGCATGCGTAGCAGAGACTGCCAAAACAATAATATTGCTGACGCGCTACACTGATTGAGAAGTAGAGTGAGACGCGTTGTGTATGTGTGTGTGCGGCCGAGTGGCGTGTTCGCTTGTACACCTGTATGTATATTGTGTTGTTATAACTTGCGGCTCTGAAACTTTACTGCCTGAACGTTTAAATGTTTTCCTCTTATGAATTTGATTTTTAATTGCTTACAAAATGTGTCTATCTTTTTCTTCAATTGCACTATAATTTATTGCTTTATTTACGAGCTTGCTCTGTGTGAACTTTTTCGTGAGCTTCTGCTCTTTTTCTCATATTTTTATTTTGTTTGTTTATTTTTATATATTTTTCTTTTATATAGGTACATATCTCGTATTTATTTTATTATATATAGGTATTTTATTATATTCAAAGCATGGCGAACATGTCTTCCTCTGACACAGAATCCTTCTACTCTTTTCCTTCCTCCCCCGACTGTCCTGACGTTTCTTTCAGTTTCTCTTCATCTTCGATAGAATCTGATGTTTCTTCTTTCAGAGATTGTCCAAGTCTTCAGGAAAACCTTATGTCAGTATTTGTAAACAAACCAAACCAATCTTTTAACGTGTGTCATATAAACGCGCAGAGTATTCCTGCGCATTATGACGACCTATGTTTACACTTTATTGACACTAATCTACACGCACTCCTGATCAGTGAATCTTGGCTCAAACCCTCCTTACCGTCCTCACATTATTCTTTACCTGGTTTTCGGTTGATCAGAAATGACAGAACCGAAAGGAGGGGTGGTGGAGTTTGTATATACCTGCGTGATGACATTAAATTTCAACTTCTGGATAAATCTTTATCCAATCACGCAGGTGACCCTGAGTACATTTTCTTAAAAATCCTGATAAAAAATATTTCTCTTCTTCTTGGGGTGATATACTGCCCACCGACCATCAACTACTTTGACAAGTTTGAGTGCGTGTTACAAACTCTGCTCCCAGATTTCGAGGATGTTATCATTATGGGTGATTTCAATACATGTCTCCTGAGGGATGATACCCGCTGCTCCACACTTCGAGCTATATTACATTCTTTGAATATCTCCTACCTCCCACTTCAGCCTACCCATCACTCTGGTGATACGTCCTCACTACTGGATCTCATTTTAACTTCAAACCTCAACAAAATTATACAAAGTGGGCAATTTCCAGCTCCCTCTTTCTCACATCATGATCTCATTTACACCTCCTATAAAGTGAAGTGTCCCAAATTCAAAACTAAGCTAATTCCATTGCGAAGCTTCCGAGGCATTATCGTGGATGACCTTCTCGCGGACGCTGGACGAATCAGATGGGCGGATGTGCTCGAGGCGCCAAACATGGACAGCAAGGTGATATCCTTTAATTCATTTGTTGAAAGTCTGTTTGACAAGCACGTGCCAGTCAAATTAACCAGAGTCAGACGGCCTCCGGCCGAATGGCTGTCTCGGGAGATCCGATCGCTGATGAAGAAACGCGACCGCGCTAGGGTTAAATTCATGAGACTTGCCACGGACTCCAATCGGGAGGCTTATCGGTCCCTCCGTAATAAGTGCAACCGCTTGTGCAGGGATGCTAAACGTGCACATTTCAGAAGCATATTTACAAATCGTTCTTCAGCAGATATCTGGAAGAGCCTTAATGCAATGGATTTTCGATCACGCGATGACAGTCACGATGCACTCATGATGCCTGATCTCGATAAGTTGAATCAACATTTTTCTACGCCACCCTTTGAAATAAATGAGTCTGTGAGAAGCTCAGCCCTAAGTCATATTGACGATCAGCCGCCTAGTGGTTTGCCTGTTCTAAATTTTGTCCCTGTTACTGAGACCGCTGTGTTAAATCTATTAAAATCCATCAAATCAACTTCTGTCGGAGCAGACAATATCAATATATCTTTCATAAAACTAATTACAGAATACACAATTCCATCAATTACTCACCTAATCAATTATTCACTAACTTCAGGATCTTTTCCCTCCATCTGGAAGAATGCATATGTCATCCCTCTCCCAAAGAAACCGAACCCGACTGCTGAGAGCGACTACCGACCAATTTCTATTCTACCAGTACTTTCAAAAATAATTGAGAAGGTGGTACACTCTCAGCTTTCTAGTTTCTTGGAAAATCACAATATTCTCTCTCAATACCAATCTGGTTTTCGTTCAGGCCACAGCACAACAACAGCTTTGGTAAAAATCACTGAAGACATTCGAAATGCAATGGAGGACAGAAAAATCACTCTCCTCGTACTATTAGATTTCAGTAGCGCCTTCAATACAGTTGATTTTGATATATTGTTAGCAAAGCTCAAATATCTTAATCTGTCCAGTACTGCTATTGAATGGTTCGAATCATATCTCAGAGATCGAACACAGTGTGTTAAGGTTAATTGCAGTGCTTCGGATTGGTTACCACTAAGAGCGGGAGTCCCTCAGGGTGGAATTCTTTCCCCACTTCTCTTTTCGGTATTCATCAACCCAGTGGTTCACTGCCTTAATGTCCCACATCACCTTTATGCTGATGATTTACAAATTTATTCTCATTTTAACTATCAACAGGCAGCGAGTGCTATTCTTCACATGAATTCTGAGCTGGATCGCATATCACAATGGGCTCGGCAAAATGGACTGATGCTTAATCCTAGCAAAACACAAGCAATTTTAATTGGCAGTTCACGTTTACTCTCCAAAATCGAGACATCCACTCTCCCTACTTTGCGTCTGAATGGATCTGAAGTCAAACTAAGCTCCCAAGTGAAAAATCTCGGCATCGTGTTGGATAAACACCTTGCTTGGTACCCACAGATCAGTGAAGTCAGCCGCAAACTATTCTATCAATTTCACGTTTTGAGGAAGCATCAAAACCTTTTACCTATTTCCACTAAAATTCTTTTATGTCAATCTCTCCTACATCCAATATTGGACTATGCCGACGTTGTTTACTTGGATATTACACAAGAGCAACTACTAAGGTTGGAACGTCTGCAAAATGTTTGTATTCGTTTCATCTTTGGCCTCAGAAAATTTGACAGAGTATCTCAGTTCAGAACGGAACTTAAATGGCTAACTATGTCACAACGACGAGACTTACACATTCTCACATTACTTTTCTCGGTACTCTCTAACCCCAACGCTCCTAACTATCTGAGGTCTCTATTCACTCCATTAGCATCTCATGGCCTTCCTCTGCGGTCTGCTGCACGTGGCATCCTGCAAATCCCATCACATCGTTCTTCATTTTTCACTACATCTTTCACTGCACAGGCGGCCAGGTTATGGAACCAACTACCTGATGACATCAGACTCGCTCCAACGTTATTTTCTTTCAAAAACAGATTGAAACGTCATTTCCTCTCTACTACTCCTGCTCCTGTCTCCTGATCCTTTCCTTCCTCGCTATGCTTGAGTGTGTAATGCATTATAATATGGTTTACTCTTCTTTTTCATATATGTATCTTTTTTTATTGTTTTATGTATGTATTTGTCTATGTATGTGTATGTATTTTATTTTTATATATATATAAAAAGCAACACTTGTTAAAATGTAATTTATAATAGGTTGGTTGGAAGAAATTGCCCCAGGCAATAAGCCCGCCAATTTTGGTTTATTATTTTACCAATAAAGTGTTTATTATTATTATTATTATAATTTGGAAGTGTCTGACGATTGAGCTATGGTGTGTCACATATTTAGAGTTTTTCTGTTTAGAGTCCCGCGTTTGTCAATAATTAAACCTTCCGTTTAATTATGGTTTATTATTTATTGAAGATGTCCCGATCCGGGGTGGCGTGGCGTGGCTGGAAAGGGACAAGTGACAGACCATACCTCATATGTGTGAATGTGACGTGTTTATTTTCTTTTGTGCTGTGTGCTTTTATTTTGAAGGTATGCTGAATTTCGGGTGAGTGGCCATATTTTTATTAGAGTGTTTTTGTTTCGTCGCTGGCAGCTACCCCCAGGACGATGATAGGGCACAGAGATATATTTTTATGTTGTATTTTGTTTGTTGCTTGGTTGCCCCCCGCCAAGCATGCTTATGAGCAAATTGCTCGATGTGGTTTTAGATGAGAGATATATGGCCGACGCGATACGGCATATTTATGAATATTTGTGATCTCTGTGTGCCAATGGATTTATTGTATTGCAGCATGTACCTCCCTGTATTGTTTTCACACGTCACATGTCAAGCACACGTCGCGAATTGTTATCTGTCATTCGCGGGTTACCCCATTTTCCGATACCAGTGGTGTGACCTATCTTTAATGTTTATTTTTTAATCCGGTTAAGAATTTCATATTTAGAACCTTCTAGTAAGCTTAGTGTAGAATTTTCATTTGTAAAAGTAGGTACATTGGTGTGTTTGTTACCCGTGAGAGTAATTTTATTCAGTCGAGCTATGAATGAGTTTACTAAAAGTTCGCGTCTGTCCGCGCACATGTAGAGTTTGTATTTTAGTTTTCGCCGCCGTGATAAACGTAATGTTATAAAACCGGTATGTGAAGGAGGGCTGTTGGCGCAAGCTGAAGACCTTCCCCACATGACTGTCTATGAGAATAGGCTGTTGCTGATTTGGACGCTTTTCACCTCAGTTCATGAGGTTCACTGGCAAAAAGGTCGCGCGCTAAGACCGAAGCAGTTGAGCGATTTGGAATTCCAATGAGGAAGGACTTGCGGTTTAATGACAGCCTGTACGAAATTTGACTAGAAGGTTGATTGGTTCGTTTATAAAGTAATTGAACGTTTATTTTGATATTGAGATCGATAATAATTAAATGCACGCGAGATAGACATTAAAAATTGTTAATAGGCAGGATCGTTTTGACTGCAGCTAGTCGTGGCATAATTTTCGCGTAGTAAAGTCCTGTCCTATTTTGAGTCTCTGCCGGAAGTACGTTTAGGTATTTAGAGTCAAGAGTTAGATAGTTAAAAGATAGCTTTCAGCCCCTATAGTCTGTACACCATCAGGAACCTATTTCATTTTGTCTATACACACTATATCTGATAGCCGAATTTCGGCCCCCTTTTTGGTACCTGTTCGAGGCGTGAGGTCGCATCGAATTGGGCCAGTCTCGGACCTTCGGAGTTTTTTTTTTGCCTGAATTTTGGCAAGAAGGTTCGTTTGACATGAAAGGCCCTCTTTCGGTGGCTAATTCCTCCCATAGACCTCGATCATGCTTATCAGTATCACAAACACTGTAGTATTGTTACAACATCTCAGACCATCGACACAACGTACACTCGCCGAACAAATTTTGAGGACAAGAACGACATTTAAACTAATTACATTTTTATTTTCTTTACATTAATTATTTTATATAATTGCTGCTGAAACTATGGAAGTAGTAATTTTGTTCTTAATTCTTTGTAATTTTGTATGGCTCGTATATCCGCTGGTAAATTATTGAAATATATTGCTCCTAGATAATAATAGTGATATGAAATATTTGAAGAACTTTACTTCAGGGGTAGCAAATCCAAATTTCAATCAAATAAATATTTTTTGCCCGGAAGCATCAAACGTTTAATTTTATAAAATGATTATCACCTGCAGTTTTTATTGAATGGTTTTTATACTAATTATATCAATAAAGTCTAATTTAATCTCTGAAAAATGCTATATTTTTCAACGACTTTTTTTTGTGCAAAATCCTAAACCAACAACCAACCAATTTTGAGATGATTCATTGTTTTTTTTTATTATGGTTCTATGTAAAGTATTGCGTAGGTAGTATTTATTTTGATTATTGTGTTGTTAGTTATTATTGTATTGTTATTGAGCCACTGTTCGTTTAATGATCGATGTGAATTTTTATTCAACTTGACTAAGATGTAAAAAATATGGACATAAAATTTCCTCATGTTGTATTTTTTATAAGTACATAGGTATGTAACATTGTAATTGGCGTTTAAGCCGTATATTTTTAAAAATAAATAAATAAAATCCGTTTCATACTAACTTTAATATTTTATATTATTTGTTATTCATTTTTCGAATTTTTAATAATTATTTTGTTATCCAGCGCGATGAAAAATCCAAAAAAACCAAGCATCGTAAAAATCTGTTCAGCCGATCTCGAATTATAAGTGTTCACACTAACCCGACCTTCTTTTATATTATAAGATAACAATATTAGTATAGATCATGAAAGATGTCAAAATTGTAGGTATTTACTTTCGGCGAGCACAGATTCTTTTTATTAAAACAAAAAATGTAATTCTACTTTTCTAGATAGGCCTTGATGTTATTTTGTTTCAGAAAGTTATTTTTCAAGGTTAAATCCCAACATTGTTCTTAAACCTTTTGATGAATTTTCCACTTGTCTTTGCTAAATGTGAAATACATAACGAATATGTAACAACTAATGACTCCAACAATTCATTTCTGATGTTCGATTTTTAAATGGAACAAACCACTACGTACTTACGACCGTCTTACTGTTATTTCGAAGGCTGGCTTAGTGTGATCACTTTATGTTAACAACGTTCGCCATTAGGTGGTAATGAGAATTCTCGACATGTCGAAAAACCTCATGTATACAACTAGTAGATAATATTTAATAATTAATATAATATAGAGATAAAAGTTGGAAATTATTGAGAGCAAGAGAGCAACCAAATTTAGAGAATGCGACTGCTGTCATGCATTTGGCGCCAGAATATGAATATATCCATTTTTGTTAACGTCTCATCTTTATTGCCTATTGGCTTTGTTGGAGCGCAACGTTCTAATTATGCCTAGACTCTTGTGACCATTTTTCAGGACTAGATCTTAACGTAATGATGTAACTGAAATACATAGCTTGATATCTTGAATAGCCAAAGATGAACAAGGTCGTAATTGTTTTGTTGGTTCTACAAAACTCTCATTAGAAATATCTTCTGTTTTCTATAGAACAAAACTAATGTCCAGCCGTCACGTGCATGTGTGAGCTTGACCTCTCTGGTAATGTAATTTAAGGAATGTCTATTATTGTCTCTGGATAGTAAAAACGATCATAAATAATCCCCCAAAACTACTCACACACTTATCTAGAATGACAATAACATGTTTGCCCTTGATTTCTCTGTTCAATTATTCCGCCAATGACAAAATGAAAATGGTACATTGGCTTGAATCTGTGGCGCCGTGTTGGATATATCTAAAAGCAATAATAAAAATAATATTGAAAGTAAGTTTATAGGTTTAAGATAACAATTTGCGCTAAGGTTATTTGTCTCAGAAAAATTACATTAATTCGTTAGGTGTTTTTCTTCACGTGTCACCGGAATCTGTGCTGGAGGTTTTCGTGGACAAGTCTGAGCATGAAAGGGCTTAGGAGGTATTACTTAAAAATATTTCTTTTCTTCTTCTTCGACCATGTCCGCTCCCTAGTTGGAGCATATGGACTCCACAAGTCCTCGCCACGACACCCTGTCCCCCGCCGTCCTCACCGTCTCGTCCCAGCCGATTCCAGCACCCCGGAGATCAGCCTCGTACAGTCTCCTGATTGTTTGGAGGGGCCTACCGCGCCTTCTGTTACCTTCAGGGTGGTAGTCGAGGCTCAGGCGCGTGATGTCATCCGTAGGCTTCCTCAAGACGTGGCCCAGCCAGGTCAGTCGGCGGGACCTTATGGTAGAGGTGACAAGTGGCTGACCCGTCAGGTCTCTGATGGCTGTGTTTGAGATGAAATCATGCCACCGGACACCCACCATTCTTCGGAGGCACTTGCTCTCGAATCCTGCGATACGTGTATTTTGAGCACAGGTTGGGTGCCAGGTTTCACAACCATACAGTAAAACGGGCAGAACACAGGCAGTGTACAGGCGGACCTTTGTCTTTACACTGAATGCATTCGACCTCCAAACCTTCCCAAGTTTACTGAATGCCGCTCCAGCCAATGCCAAGCGGATGGAAAGCTCCCTATTCATGGTACCATCTTTTTCAATGTGGACACCGAGATATTTGAAATACTGCACGTCCTCCACGGGCTGGCCATTCAGTGTTAGCTGTGTGTCCTCGTCTGTTATGCTATTGTTTTTCATGCACACGCTTGTCTCTAACAGAACTGCGTCGTCAGCGTATTCCAGATCGCAGAGTCGGGTGCTCGATTGGATCTCACTCCCCCCGCTATTTGTTGTGGATAATCTCAGTACAATATCCATAAGGACTACAAAAAGGAAAGGTGCCAGCACACAGCCCTCACGGACTCCCGTTGTGACAGGAAACTTTTCAGTAGTCGTGGCTGCCAGTCGTACCCTCGATTGGCTGTTGAGATGAAGTGCTTTAATAAGACCGATTATCTTTTAAAAATAATAAATTATTCTAGGTTAAAATACCATCAATTTGGCCTTTACAAGAAATTAATGAATTTATTGGAGAATGGCTACCATTTACTTAAAAAATATTGAAAAACAACAATAATTTCTTACACAAGTATATTAGGTAATTTAAATCCAACTAAATATTTAGATATATTATGCAATTATTATTAACATGCCTATTTAAAAAAATCTATTTTTTATGAAATCAGTGAGATGTTGGCTGAGTTAAAGCAGTATCTAGAAGGATTGAAGAATTTAAAACAGCCAGTCGAGCATTGGGATATATTGTTGCTTTCTCATATTCTTCACAAATTAGTCTCAAATCCGGTTCGAAGGACCATGTTTGAGCTGAGGGTTGAGGATTTTTTCTGGTTTTAAATCAAAATGCGTGGAGCGATTAGAACACACGAATTACTTTATTTAAGCATGGCTGAAGAAGGGGGATACGGATGTTAGAATAACATAGATTAATAGACAATGAATTCGGCATAGATCCGTCCGAATTTGAACGAATCTACGGCGCTGAAATGCTTTTGTCAACAGGCATGACATGGAAGTTGTTTCCTCTTGTCTTTGAAAATTTATTTATTCTTAGGCTTTGCTGACATCAATGTCTTCAACATACCTACAATATAAAAGATCTAAGATAAAAAAACTCAACTTATCAATCTATGGTACCTATACTTGTACAAAAATAAATAGTTCTGTGTCCTTATTCTCGTAGCGGTCTTAATACGCTCTTGATTGACAATCATAAAATGGCGGATTGGTATTCACAAAACAAGATATCTAGTAGAATTCTTAAAAATTCGTTATGTTTGAAATATCAGTATGAAAATGATCCAGTTCAAGATAGGATTAAGATTAGATTCCGATAGTTTTGTGAATACGACTGCTTGCGATCGTGTCTTAATCTTATCGTTAAGTGATTTTTAAAAGCGATTGATTACGAGAATAGCCCTACAGGTTAATGTAGGTAAAGGGTCTATCTAGTGCAACAATTTTTCCAAATATAAAGTCTCCTTGAAGCAAAATAAACTCGGTTAGTATAAAGATCATGTTTCTATACGTCCTGGCTATCATCTTAGAAGAATTAAAAAAAAGAAGGGTTAACGAAAATCGAATGGACAAAAGAACAAAATAACCTATTTTCCCTATCTCGTAAATATGCTAGGTATATCTTGCCGCTCACAAAGTTTACTTCTATAGAGATACTCAAATTTAACTATTAATCATTTCATTTTAGAAATTAAAGTGTATAAGAGAAATTGAAAAATTTGTAGGCACCTATGAATATAACATTACTGCAAAATTAATAACAAGGATCAGGGATACATAAAATCGAACGGAAAGTCTGCGGTCGTGATGCGATGACATAAGAAAATAAGTACCTACATAAGTAACTGAATTATGATTATTTTTGTTGACTCTGACCGTAAAGGAAACGAGGGGATGGGTTTTCTTCTTTTGCTTCGTGTGCCTATACTAACGGAGGTTGGCAACCATCACTCTTAACTCCACACGGTCTTACGCCAGCCTTATCCATTGTAGCGGCCATGTTTCGCATGACGACATCGTCCACCAATGGCGTTTCTCCATGATGTCGACACTCAATAGCATCCTTCCACATCGTACACAGTCGCACAACTATCAGTCACCATCAAGTCTTCATAGACTATTTTGAATCTTATAATCATAATTTGAATCATAATTTGTATGAGAGACTATTTTTCACCACGGAAAATGTGGCCAAAGTAATGGGCCAAAAGATGTGTTTAAAAAAATAAAATGCTTAATACCTCATAATATCTTCAACAGGTTTTGGGAAAAAAAAACACTTCATCCATTCAGAATGTCAATATACTTCGAATGAACTGTGCGGATTTGAGAAGAAACCCAATATTATTTTTCTTCGAGGTCAATATACTGGCAGTTAGTAGTGGTGCTGACTATACCCGTAATACATAACGTGATGGGTTTTATGAGGTAGAAAATTGAGAAAATTTAATGTCGATAAAATCTCGAGTCAATTTTCTACCCTGCGTGTTTTATTTCATCGGAAAAAAAATACGTCAAATGTCCTCATTCTTTTTTTAAACATCTTTCACATTCTTTTCAATCTGTGTATTATTAAACAATTTATTATGGCTTCATTTGGGAATTTAACGTCCCTTATTTCACGAAAAAACTATTTTAAATTAAAACTACAATTTTCTGTTTCCTAAACTATTATAAATATTAAACTATTATAAAAATTTCATGTTTTCTATTTAGTTTATCCTTTTTATTTATTTATTTAGAACATGTTAGAAAAAAAATACAAAATTATTTGATTGAAATTAAAAATATTCACAACAAATCCACATTGCATAGTAAATACAAATAGTTACAATGAAAACATTAATTATCTAGATATATGTATTATTATGTATATAATACGTGAAGGAAAAACTTTGCATCATTTTTACGAAAATCGTGCGGACGAAGGAGTACGAAATTTCGCACACTTACAGTTTACTAGCGGTCTGCCCCAGCTTCGCACGGGTACATAAGTATTTTTTTTACACCTTGGGTTACATTATTGGAGTTTTATTAATGATCCCAAATATTTTTGAAAATTCAATATAGCTTATGTTCACCGGGGATAGTGTAGCTTCCCAAAAGTGAAAGAATTTTTCAAATCGGTTCAGTAGTTTCGGAGCCCATTCAATGCAAACAAACAAACAAACAAATCTTTCCTCTTTACATATTATTAGTATAGATATAGAGGAGGAGCGGCAAATACTAATATGTTTTTGAAATTATGCATAAAATACATTTAATCAATAAAAAAAACATTAGAAACACTACAGTAATGTTATTTATTTGATACTCACACACACTTCGATGTATTTGACATTGACACAGACCCATATATTATTTTGTTTATCTGTGGTCAAATTGAGAATAGATTAATATTGTTTGTCTTTAATAATAATTGAAAAACTCTGTACGTGTATATCAACATTTAAAATTTAACGTATCCACTATCCATGTCATTGTTTTTGCAAGAAAATTGTGAAATAGCTAGTTATGGTCGAATTAATTCGTCCATCGTCCAAATGCCGAAAATAGTAAACGCTCAAAAAACCACAATATTTGAAAGGCAATTATAGAGATATCCATCTGTTAACCTTCTCGAAACAATTCCAATATATATTCGACGAGTACAAAGAGACAGTTTTCGAGTTAATAACTCCCCGGAGAGTGGTCCTTGTGGAGGAGAGATTGTTTCTCCTCTCGTCTCGAGCTTCTCCAACTTTGGGCGATGTTGCGTACTCCGATAAAGTAATTTGGAAGTCAAGGAACCGAAGATATGGCACGTGACCCCCAACAAGGGATCTTTCCAGATAATGAAAGTAAATTAGAAAGAAATCCATTCTGGAAATACTGAGAACTTATTCATTGGCCTCCTTATTGTTCCACTGGAAATGTATTCCTAAACGAGCATTTTGTCAAACAAATTACTCGATGAGCAAAACAAGTTTAATCTTACCTCAATAATTTGGTATTGGGTGGAATCTATTCTTGGATTACTGTGTACAATGACGTAACATACCTCACATGTGACTTATTTTCTACTACACCGCCATCTCTTGAATTTTTTTAAAGTAACTATTTAGGTGGACCGTCGAACTTCATCTCGCATCAGAATTAATAATAAATTATACAATTCAATTATTCATATATATAATAAGTTTTTTTTTACTATGGGTTAGGTCAAAGTTCGACTGGCGGGTCAGCCATGTAGTACCTACATGAAAAATGGTACAGCGGGTGTAGATCTGAATAGGTCGAATGTGCGTTTTCTGATGTATACAGATGACCTCGTGCTGATTGCTGAATGTGAAAGTGATTTGCTAGAACTTAGGACGCATATGTATCAAAATTGTTTGAAATGAATAGCCTCAAGATGCAAACAAAGGTGCTTGTTTTTTAAACAGATTAAATAAAAATGTAATATTAGTTTGGCTGACTCTGATGAGTGGAGAGCAAAGTGAGGATCTACAAAGCGTGTGTGTGGCCAATCATGACATAATATTAAATAGAATCCAGGGCCGACTAATAGAACCAAAGCTTAGCTCAGAACATCTGAAGTGAAGTCTCTGCGTGTTATTCTCGGAAGATCATTAAGGGATAGAATTAGCAACACTACCATCAGAGAGACCTGCAACACAGATGATATTGTTAGATGAGGCAGGACGCGGAGACGCTTTTGGTAGCGAACAACTCCCATCGGGAGGGTCGCCAACCCGGAAGACCTCCAAAATGATGGAAATATAGTTGAATTTCGGCATCCCAGGGAACTTCTACGTGAAAAGAACAGTAGCCCTAGTATAAGTTTTCGATGATCGAATATCGAAAAGATCATCGAAAGAGTTTCGAAAAAAAATTCATAATAAAATGATCGAATGATTCGATCGTTTGATTTTAGAACACTATTTGCACGCTAATAAGCGCTTATTTGCGTGCAATTAGCTTTCCATAAAACTCGTACTAGCCCCACAGATCCTCGGATCTGTTTCAAGAGTAAGGTAAAGAAAAAGAAGAAGAAATCTTAAAGTTTTACCTGCTAGTCTGTAAGTATTGACCAATCAATCACTTCACCTTGAAAAAAAAAGGTTTAAATGTATTGATAATGAGAACCTATTTGTTGATCCGAATGGTCTACTCTGTATACCATATTATTTAGTTTATCTAGCATTCAACCAAACACCCTGTAGGTATATTTGCTTCCTATCATCAAAGTTTTGTCTGTTGTAAGAACATCAGAAACACGTGTCATATTATATTATATTACAGCTTACAGGGCTGAATAGGAACTTTTTCCTACTGAGAAACTTTTTAATTTTATTTTTCTCTGAAGATGTCGCTCTCTTATTCGGACGAGGAACAAGAAATATAAGACATCTACAACAATATTAATAAAGTGCTTTATCGGGGTAAATAAGTAAACAAGGACATTTCGTCCAAATAAAGGATTGAGCATTTGCAAGAAATAGTTGACAAAGAAAAAAAAATACAACAAAAATGTATCTATTTAAGAAACATTAGTGAGAAATTACATAAAAGACAACGTTCCTAGAAAACAATAGTATTATAATATCGAGTAGGTACCTAGGTATTTAGAAACAAGGATAAGGTTGGAAGTATGAGAATACAGAATATGTTTAGTAGCAGTTAGTTGCATGCTTAAGCATCGTTGTATTGGAATTTTGAAGATCTTGAGATTGAGCCCATTCGCGACATAAATTTTTCTCAGTGAAAGATATCGTAGACAGAATGAAAATAATAAAATTAACGAATTGAACGTGCATTCTTGGTGGAATTATTTAAATAAAATAATTTAAATAAAACAATTGATTTGTTATTCCACTATATTTATTTACCTGACTAGTTTCGCAGGAACAGGGCCTGCATGGTCACAGGTGACTTAGAAACTTTATTTACTTTATTTAAATTATTTTATTAGAATGAAAATAAGCCAAAACCCCAGTCAAATACCTTAGTGACCCCGCTTTGGGGCAAAAGGAGACAACAAGTTTATGTTTAGAACTAGTAAAATATTTGAAACTTAAGGGTGCTTTTCACCAAGATACCAGTTTGCGTTACTTTTATTAAATCGATTTTACTTAATGAATTAATTTCGCGAGTCTTTAACAAACAAAACTGAAATTTACGTTTCATTGTATGTAGAATTAACTGGTTTAGCATGCTTTTTGAGTAATTTTCTGTTTTCTGGAATGCCTCTTAAATTTTTTCGATCCATAACTCGAAAAATACAATACTTACCTATATAGCTACACCTAAGTTGCAGAAAAATGTGTATCATCAATCTTAATACTAATAATTATTGTAATTCGTCTCATTTGTCTAAAAACGATTTCTTTTTAGCGTTATAAGCCCCCTTAAGAAAATAATTAAATTTAGTTCGAATTAAACTTTTTCGTGAATACCCCTTCTGTTCTTCCTCCCATCAGGGTCTCGAACACGGGTAAGACGAGGGTCTTGCGAGAGAGGTCAAAGTGTGTTCCACTCCTTGGAAGCAGATCAGAGGGATTTGGACATAGTCTGGGAGGAGGTCGAAAACGTTTCGCAGGATCGAGCACGGTGGAGAACTCTTGTTGCCTTTTTACGCACCTAATTGGGGTTTGGCGGGAGAATAGAGAGAGAGAATATGTAGGCAAGTAGGAGTATAATAGGTTGTAGGTAGAAAAATAATTTAAATGTAACGATTAGACATATTGTGTTGGAAAATTAATGGAAAATTAAAGCAACCAAATTTGATCTTAAATACAATAATAAAATATTGTTTTAAATTGGTACATAAACTATATGTACCTATACGCCGTTCGTTTCACCCAAATAACAACAAACTCCGCCCTATATTATTTTTGTTATTTCAAGGTAACACATTTCGTATTAATATTCAGGCCGTGGTGAATGTAGAAAGCAAACTTTCCCTCCCTATGTGCCCGGCATATCGAGGAATCTGTGCCCGACACTTGCTGAGTTATTTTCCCGGTTAGATTTTGCAATTCACGTCGCGTAATATGTCACATGTACACATTTTGGGAATTTACAAGTTTTTTGTTTTTTTTTCTTTCTCTCTAGCTTGGTTAAGCGTCCGCTGCTGACTTAAGGTAGATCTCATGAACTTTTCATGTACCCACTTTTTTTTTTTTTTTGTAAAGAAGGTCAAAAGACCATATGCCCTTTGAGTCACCGCGACCAATAAGATCTATTGTGACATCCTTCAATGAATTCATGGAGCGCTGCCTCTTATTGTGCCACGTCTCCAGAGGCCTCTTGCAAAGTGTCAGTGCCTCTTCCCGGCTCCTGCCCTCCGCAAAAGGTCTCCTTAATCTTCTTTTTGAAAGATAGGTCCCAACAGGATTCCCATCTCTCGGTTGCAACAAGTGCTTTTGATCATGTGAACTTATGTCCACTGATGTGGACTTCCATTATATTATATCCATCACACCAGCATGGTTACTCTTGAAACTCGATTCCAATCCTAAAATCGTAAAATCCCAAAATGGTACTCTTGAAATGCGACGCTAGCGCACGATTGGATTCAAATCGAGTGGTGATTTGAAGAACATGTGAAATCGTGTAAAATTTGAAAATTGGTACTCTTGACGTCGTTTTGACAACTACTCGATTCCACGGAATTGTGTTGGAATCGTCTAACTGTCATTATTTACAAGATCGCAAGAAAGTAACTTTTTTGAAATCGAGAAGACGTATTTTGATTATATTACTTAAAAAATGGCTCGTCTTGCATTATTTTTTAACATTTTGGAAAACGCGCATCAAGTCGATATGCGTCAACGAAATAACTTGCGTAGAATAGCAAGATATTCGCAAAATGCGTTTAGCATGAGTAGTGGGGAATTTATGTATAGCAAATTATAGCGAATATCAAAAGAGATGTTTGGGATTTTGGAACCTCATATGACAAAACCTTGAAGACGAAGTGATATCTCAGTGCAAAACATGCAACTCGACATCATTACCATTGGAAGACATGAAAATGATAATCTCGTATAACCATACCCACAGCACCAACAATTCTTTCTGCAGCTCATGACTGAAGCCAGACATGAGTTAGTTCATCAGCTGTGGAATTCACATCATAGGCGAATATGAATAATTTAAGAGAGCTTAAGAAATAACCAGTTTATTATAAAAAGCTTCTATATTGTAAATTCTATTACACGTTTCATGTATATAATAGTAGGTATATGTATGTAAATTGTCAAGGTTTGTAAAAATAACAAAATTGTAATATAATGTGATACATAATAATTTTATTAACTATTATTTTATACTAGATAATTAAATTATAAAAAATACAATATACAAAATAAAAAAACTATTTTCTGTGTCTATATTGCCTTTGCAATCTCTCTCGAGGCTGCTGCCGCTTCAGCAGATCCTGAACGAATGGCAGCAATAGTTGCGATTAAAATTCGGCACGCTGCCCCAATTTTTCTGCAGCTTCTTTAAACGCTAATTATTGCTTTTAAGCGTTCTGCTTCCACCCGTTTTTCTTCCATTCATGTGAGACACTCTCGTTCTTTCAACAAATTCAAAAAATATTTACGATTTATTTTGATAAATCAGCAAATAAAATATAACTAGCACTTTAATAATTATAATAAAATATAAGTAAACAAACTACGCAATACTCTTACAGAAACGTCAAAATGTTTATTTGAAATATAAATGAGTGTTTCCATTTAAAGAAAAAAATCCTTAAATATTATAGCAACGTCAAATTATTATATTTGTTAAGTAGGACAGTTATTAGTAAATCAAATTCGACTTATTTTATGTTTAAAAAAAAGTATACCACTCACGGATGTCAGATTTACTTCCTTACAGTTTCTTTGAGAATAACGCGACATAACAACAATTATCAATTCACAATTTACAGCGAAAATATTTTAATATTGCAATAACAAACTTGAAACGAAAACGTTTTCACGGCTTGGAACCCCAATCTCAAATCCGATTCCAATCGCACGGAATTTGGTTCAAGAGTACGGTTTTGAAATTGGAATCGAGATTGTGATTGAAATTGGAATTGGGTTCGAATCGAGTGTCGAGAGTAAGCCTGCAGGTCGGCTCTACAAAGGTGCCATGTACATCCTCCATAGTCAGAACTAGGGAAATAAAAGTCCGCCCCTACAGATCCCTGCATGTAGGGGTAAGGCAAAAAGTCACCCTGAGGTTTCCTGGTATCAGGGAGCCTCCGTTAGTTACTAACCTACCCGTTAGTCACGCATCCCTCGGCACGGGCCGAATGACACCTTGGATTGGGGATTTTTGGACAGAAAGGTTTACTCCTTCCGGAATGATAGGACTAGGGAATATGGATGGGAGGGCTCATAGAAGGCAGGAGGATTGGATTCAGGTGTAGGAAATTGCATGTTGGACAGCCATGCAAGGCACTCCGTACTCTCTTCGGCTTGTTGACCCTAGCGTCAACAGGGACCGAATGTAACCGCCGTTTCAACCTGGGCCAACGTAACAGGGTCCGCCACTTGTAGGTGAGAGTCGAGTTGAAATGCAGTGGCTGAGAGGCATTAAATGCTCTTTTATTGCGCGTAACATTTCCTTGGACCCCCTGTACCCACTTGGAATGTGTTTTATCTCAACCTCGGTAGCCTAGTAAAGTTGTCAAGGCACCAGTCTCACTATCCATGTTCCGGGTTCGTTCGTGCGATTATTAAATCATTCTAAAATTTGAAAAACATTTTTTTGACACATATGTAATTTGCATGACATTTATATTTTGATAGGATAAATGCTTAATTGACAATACTTTTCCAATTTGCTTGTTGACATCTCCATTATTTGACTTCTTACTCTTGTTGACATTTTAATTATTTGACCCCTTAATCCGTTATTGCTGATTCTATTTTGACTATTAATTAATTCAAATCTGTCATTTTGATTTGTGTTTTTTTTTGGTCGCTTATTAATCATTGATATAATATATAATAACTGATCTTCCTCAATTTATAACTTTCATTATTCACTACGCTAACATTCTCTCCAAATTCTTATCTAATATCCTCATTATTCACCTTATCAATAAGTCTTTTCCCGTATAAACTGCGCAAAAATCTCATTTCAACCAACAACTATGCAATTTTAATAAAAAGCGTAAAACAATAAAACTTAATAAAATAAAATATTATTACAAAAAATACCGCGAAACAAAATACAATGAAATAACCACTTTTGTGTTTTAAAGAAACAATCGTAAAAAATAAGAAGGACAATAACATTATGAATCTGAGAAAGAGAGAGGAATGACGAACAAAGAATTCTCTCATTACTAACGATGGTTCTTATTTAAAATGTCATATTATTACAAAAGAGATCAACCCCCTCGTTGAGATCATCCAAAGATCTCTTCAAATTACTCTCACAAATATTTTTCAAGCTTGTATTATTTCGTTTAGGGTTGGTCCTACAAATACATTTTAGTGATAGTTTATCAGAAGAAGAGTTTTTCTTTCCTTCTTGACTTCTGATTCTGATGGTATTTTGTTGCTTTTATGACGCCGTTCTAATCACGGAAATGTCAGCTTTCCCAATAGACCTTGGAGGGATTTTTATGAAACGGTCCAAATGCGATCTAATAATTATTCAGATTTTAGCCAATTCTGACGCCATTTAATTTAAACGGTAGGTATAACCTAGAATGACGAGCTTTCTTTTTTTATCGCCTTATATATAGAAAAATTGAAGAAAAAGGTACTCACATAAATGCAGTATGATATATGCAGAAACGCCAAGCAATAAGCAACCGATAAAGTTTTATGAATACCTCCAGACCCCACAATTTAACGAATTTGATAAAAAAAAATATTTTGCGTTCCATTCGACATCGTACTCTGATTTTAATCAGTTTTTAATCATTTCTAATACCTAATCATATTTTTAATATTTCATTAGGTATTGAAAATGATCCTAAAATACGTCAACGATACATTTAAAAATAATGTTTAGGTATATTACGATGAGACGCCTTGCGAAGAATCTTAAAGTCAACTTGCATCCAGCCTACCCTACTACTTATTAAGATATACTCGTATGGTAAGATCCATGAAGATCCATGAAGAAGAAGAAGAAGGTAAGATCCATGAAGATCTTACCATACGAATAAGATCTTCATGGATCCAAGAAAACTTAATGTAGGAAAAGGTGTTTTTAGAAAATAAGTAGATATCTTCATATTTCATTTTATAAAAACCTACGTGTTTCGTTTTCAAATTATTTCAGTAACTTTAAATTGCTCTTCGACATTTATACCAACAGTTTTAATAGACCATTAAAGGATGACGTCATCTGACTTAAGGCGGGCGGCACAATGGCGGCCATGGCGGCACACACACACCACATACACAAACCATAGTGATGGGTAACAAATCACTTTGCATAGCGACCCGAACTGCCCGAATCAATAGTGATCGGAATGAGTTATCCGGTTCACTTTGGTCAGTTTTGAGATTCTTTCCACCAATACAACACAATAATAATACTTATATTTTTTTTCTTGTAAATTACAGAAATTTTAGATTGTTCCTATTGATTATTAGTTACACATTAAATATTTTATTCCAAGTTTTTTAATTAATTGCGTGGAATTTATTAAGATAAAATACTCTAACTTCATGGTCATGTTCCCGTAAGGGAGTGTATTGACATCCGAACTATAAAGGAGCTGTTCCGGGCAGCGCTGGACAGGGGAAAGTTCTCCAAAGTGACCTCCAACGTTGGTGGGACCCGACAAGGCAAATAAAGAGAAGTACTTTTATAAATCTTAATTTATCAATCAAACTCCCTTTGAACTCCACTCAGGAGCATAGCGACGCAACAGGAGCTCTCCATTGCGCTCGATCTTGCGCAATGCTTATGACCTCCTCCCACACCATGTCCAACCCCTTCAGCTCTGCTTCGAAGGAGCGGAACACAGTATGAGAGGGTCTTCCTCGTCTTAGGGACCCTGATGGGAGAAAGATCAGCGCTCTCCTCGGCCAACTGTCATTCGGCATCCTTAACATATGTCCCATGGGTAAAACAGGGTAGCCGGTAAACACAATAAACAGCACTGATGCATTGGGTTTCTAGAGAGCAATTCGTCGTCTGACAAGATGTCAGTCTTTATAAATAATTTTGACTTTGTTATTTGTAACTACAGTAACAATATTACTATTATTACATAAATATGGCATTAGGTCACGTAGAGGACGATTTGTGCCAACTGGCAGCAAAGTAAGACTTCCTCAACGGTAACAATATTTACAATGTTCTAAACTGACACATTTATCGCTGTTTATCGCAGTACCGTATTCCGAGGAAAACACACCATAACATGAGAGCCAGTAAAATGTCAACTGACTTCTTTAATGGTCTATTGGCGATCTAAAATGCATAGAGGCCCCAGGTCAAGCCGTTTCCGATGTATGTGTATATACGGCTCAGCTGTATGGTGTAAAAGATTTAGCTGGAATAAATAACGATAAGCTATCGCTAAGTAAAAAAATCATGTGAAAATTCTTATTATGTTACGCAAATAATATTTTTGTGAAGTCTTAGCCAAAATAAAAAGTAAATATATATTATTATATATCAATGCTTTTTTCTAATTTTAGACATAATATGTGTATGAAGGTAGGTATGCAGATCATTACGCGCAATACTGCTCATACTCTAATTGAATCGTAACATCTGTAGATTCACTCTATTCGTGACCCGATAAACACACTCATACCAACTCTATGCCGCCCCGCTTACATCAAAATCCACGTGGTCGTTAATGGTCTATACAAAAAAAATACGTACCTACCTACTCTTAATAACGAATGTTACAAACTGATACCTATGCTAATAAAAAAAAAAATACGTTCGTAGGTAGGTAATTAATTTTCAAATCTTATTTTTATGACCGACATTGAAAAAAAACCACTCGGCATTTTTCACAATATTGAAGCAAAAGTTCAAGATTTCTTCTCCACCGTTGAGGCAATA
Source organism: Mystacides longicornis (assembly GCA_963576905.1). Lineage (NCBI taxonomy): Eukaryota > Metazoa > Arthropoda > Insecta > Trichoptera > Leptoceridae > Mystacides > Mystacides longicornis. Next base: position 24,028,877 of record OY756432.1, on the reverse strand, counting down.
AAGATTGTTTGTTTTATTTTAATTTCCATTACTCTCAATAATATTGATTCATGAGTAGGTATGCCTTAAACCAGGCACGGACTCTAGCCCATAGATTAGATCAGGGTTGTTGCTGATGTGGGTTTTTTCAACATCAGCGGAAGCTGATTTTTTTAATTAATATCAGCTGATGCTGATGCTGATATTCTTCTTCATCTTCTTCTTCTTGCGGTCGTTAAATTAAGTAAAATTTGACCTCTCAATCCCGATTCCACGTTAGATTGAATCATCCGTCAGTGCGTGCAAGTCCTTTTAAATGCGTATTTATTGAATTATAGTATATTATGTAACAATGAAATTTAAAGAATGTGAGGTAATTAATCACAATTCACATAGAAATATGAAAAATGTTAGGTACATAGAAATAATCAGAATTTAAGTATTATTAAAGGCTAATTAGTATATTCCAACTGTCGATTTGTTGAAGAGAAATTATTTCTCGAGACAGATCGGCAGTATCAAGCCAAGATACGTGAGATTTGTATGGCCAGGTCTAGATTTTAAACGGTTTTTCAAACTTTGACGACAAAAAACACCAACTTAGAGGCTTCGCAGCATATATGTTCCATATATGGATTTACTCAGGATTCGGAGGAGAACATTTAGTGTGTCTGTGTGTGTGTGTGTCTGTGCGTGTGTGTGTCTGTGTGTGTGTCTGTGTGTGTGTGTGTCCGTCCCCCCCTTATAACTTTTGATTCGCTTGATGCACAGATCCTAAAATTTCAGAAAATATTTAATACTTTAAGCCTACAAAACTTGTATACTCAGAATTTTGAAATTTTCTTTCAGTCAGGGGTAATCAACCTTTGAATTTTCACTTAATTTTTGCATATATCTCGAAAACTATAAAAGCTAGAACCCTAAAAATTTGTATGTATATAGAAAAATACAATATCTCAAATTGAATTTAATGAAAAAGTTCCAGGGTTTCTCAAACTTTTTTTATAAAGATAAATATATTTTTTATGACAAATTTACGAGTTTCAATGCCTATATTTCAGAATTTTAAAAAAATATAGAAAAACGCTGAAACCCATAAACTAGATAATTTAATTTTCTATAAAAAATACATACATTATATCAGTACATCTCAAACTTTTCTTTACATTTTTTGTAAAAATTTAATTTATTGACGACATCGTTTCATACAATAAACATACCGACTCAGGCCATCGACAGTTGGATCTCATGTTTACATGCAACTAGTTTAAGAATAACAGCTTGGAAGTATTTCCAGGATTTAATTTGTTACGCGCAGCTTCATAAATAGGTATGCTGTAGATACCTGTTATTGGAGCCCTAAGATTCTATGAGTTTGTGTCATGATTTGTTTTGTTTATGTTGTTCAGTGTTCTTTTGGTGTCTCCGAATGATCACTAAATATATAAGATATTTTGTTAATAAATTCAATACAGTTTATTGTTTCTTTCTCTGAAAAGAGAATAAATATTTATTGATATAATTAATTGTTTTACTACTAGTTGCATGTAAACATGAGATCCAACTGTCGATGGCCTGAGTCGGTATGTTTATTGTATGAAACGATGTCGTCAATAAATTAAATTTTTACAAAAAATGTTAAGAAAAGTTTGAGATATACTGATATAATGTATGTATTTTTTATAGAAAATTAAATTATATAGTTTATGGGTTTCGGCGTTTTTCTATATTTTTTAAAATTCTGAAATATAGGCATTGAAACTCGTAAATTTGTCATAAAAAATATATTTATCTTTATAAAAAAAGTTTGAGAAACCCTGGAACTTTTTCATTAAATTATATTTGAGATATTGTATTTTTCTATATACATACAAATTTTTAGGGTTCTAGCTTTTATAGTTTTCGAGATATATGCAAAAATTAAGTGAAAATTCAAAGGTTGATTACCCCTGACTGAAAGAAAATTTCAAAATTCCGAATATATAAGTTTTGTAGGCTTAAAGTATTAAATATTTTCTGAAATTTTAGAATCTGTGCATCAAGCGAATCAAAAGTTATAAGGGGGGGACGGACACACACACACACAGACACACACACACACACACAGACACACCCTCACACACACACAGACACACTAAATGTTCTCCTCCAAATTCTGAGTAAATCCATATATGGAACATATATGCTGCGAAGCCTCTAAGTTGGTGTTTTTTGTCGTCAAAGTTTGAAAAACCGTTTAAAATGTAGACCTGGCCATACAAATCTCACGTATCTTGGCTTGATACTGCCGATCTGTCTCGAGAAATAATTTCTCTTCAACAAATCGACAGTTGGAATATAATGTTTACAAATAATAAAATAACAAAACAAACCTGAAAAGAAACGACATTAAAAGTAATGAATTTAATAAATTGAAATAAAATAACTATTGATTGATTAATATAATAAACAACAATTGTAAGAATATGACAGCCGATGTCATATTTGTCATTTGTTTGTAAAATTTTGAATATGTTCCAAATCAATGAAAATTATAATTTTCTTTACATCTCCCCCCCTCGGAAAGAATATAGTACAATTATTACACAGTTACAGTTTCAATTTCAGGGGATGGAGTTAATTTGGATTTATGGAAATAATTTGATTCTGATTTCCTATGTCCGGTGTTTATTTTGTAAATAGAGTTTGATATTTTGTCCACGATTTTGAAAGGTCCTATTCTTAATTCATCCAGCTTTTTCCTATTTAGTTTATTTCCATTCTCCACAAAAACAGTATCACCAACTTCAAAGTCCACATCTTTCCGATTTTTATCGTAAATTGTCTTGTTGTAATTATGTGATTTGATTGTGTTTTCAAATGCTTTTTGCCTGTTTTTAACTATATTGGGCTTAGTATTCTTAAGTTTCAGCTCATTCGGCAAAATCGTAACATCTGTTCCATCTAGTAGATACTTTGGTGCAAATCCAGTGACAGTGTGCTCAGTTTCATTATAACTTTTTACACAGTTTTGTGCTATAGTTGTCCATGCAATTTTTTTATTATTTTCGTTTATTTTACATCTGATCTTATTCACCAATGTTTGGTTTAGTCTTTCATTTAACCCATTTGAGAAGGGCGAGTTCACTGCTGTAAAAACTATTGGTATATTTCTTTCATCCAAAAATCGTTTAAATTCTATAGAGTTGATTCCTGGGTATTGATCTGAGAGAATCATGCCAATGTCCTCATGCTCATCACATTTTTTTTTTTTTTTTTTTTTTTTTTTATTATTTTGTTTACTTTCAACTAATTTTTCCAAAATTTTCAAAATATTTTCATCTGAATTTATTATATCGTAAAACTCAGATTTTTCCTCCGTATGTTCTTCAAGGAATTGGTCTTGAAAAATTGCGTTATCATCCTCATCAAAGTATGTATGTAGCATATCCTCGGTGGTTGGTACCCATATATTCCTATTTTCATGTCTTTTTTTCAATGTTTTTTTTACAGTCTCATAAGCTTTAGATTTTTCAACATGCTTGTGAAGCGATACTGCTTGATACTCTTCAGGAATAAGAAACACTTTGTTATCTTGCGTGGTTATTGTCGTTACTGCAATGAAGTTCGACTTTGCACATTCTAAAGATTCTTTAACTTGAAATCTAAATCTTAGTTTCTCCATTTTATGACAGATAATGTCGTTTTATAAGATATTTTGTTAATAAATTCAATACAGTTTATTGTTTCTTTCTCTGAAAAGAGAATAAATATTTATTGATATAATTAATTGTTCTACTAATATAATGTTTACAAATAATAAAATAACAAAACAAACCTGAAAAGAAACGACATTAAAAGTAATGAATTTAATAAATTGAAATAAAATAACTATTGATTGATTAATAAACAACAATTGTAAGAATATGACAGCCGATGTCATATTTGTCATTTGTTTGTAAAATTTTGAATATGTTCCAAATCAATGAAAATTATAATTTTCTTTACAAATATATAATCGATAAGCTTTAAACCAATGTAATTTAGATCAATGCATCTGTTCCAAACCATATATTTTCCATCGCACCAACTATCAAACACCTGACAGTTCCTGTAAAACTTTAATTTAATTAATTTAGTTTTTTCAAATTTTGAATAAAAATAATATTTTTAAAAGTACTGAGAAGGTTACCTACTTAGGGCCGGTCTTTCGAATGAGCATTAAACAGCCCAACAGTAAATGGACAAATAATTTTAAAGGCTCCACTAACTCAAAACGGGTCTTTCATGAGAAATTTAATGGACCATTGGTTAATTGACAATTATCTTGGGTTTTTTTTAGCGACTGGCAATATTGAACTTGTTGCTATCTTCACTCTATACATGTATGAGAGCGAGACGCGCGATAAACACCATTCGTTAGAAAGAGATGACAGACAAGGTCTTATGTGTTTGTTTTACTGCAACTGTCAAGTTAAGTTTTATTTTATTTCTGTTATTTAAATATTTTTAAAAGGGAACCCAAACAAATATATAAAATAATTCATATATATTATTTTCTGTATTAAAAATAAGTATTTCGAGGTTATTCCCGTTGCTTTATAATAATATTATGTACTACGTGCATCATCTTGTAATTTTGACATTTCACTTAGCATTACTACCAAAGTGAGATATTTTTATAAAATAGACGATATTTTAGTACCGCATAGTTCCTATTTTGATGCTTTATAGAAAGCATTGTAATCCGGTTTATAAATTGGTCGAAAAAAATGGACTATCTCATAATAAGAATCATCAACAATTTCGAAAAACGGTATCAAAACAGACAAAATTGGCAACCATTTTGACAGTTCTTATTTTGTCCATTAGTGTGCTATTGGCTGTTGGAGCGGCCCACTAAATTTAATCTTTCATTAAGGATAAGGAAGATCTAAAGATCTAATGCCCTAATCGCCGCTATTTGACAGTTGAAAGATACGTTTTTTTCTCTAATGGGGCATTAGTGAGTTAATCCTCCATTAAAACTTATTTGACTGTTTAATGCTTGTTCAAAAGATCCACCCTTAGAGTTTTATTCGATTTTCTAATTATCCATGTAACTTTCTTAATATTTTCTTTCATAAAAATCTTCTGCTGACCAACCTTCTGCCAACACGACAAAAAAGAATTAGCGAAATCGGTCCAGCCGTTTAGGCGTGATGCGATGACATCGTTCAATAGCTCTACATTTTTATAATATAGACAGATAACCTTCCTAATGTTTCATCTGTTTTTTTTTTCTTGTTGTTCTAGCATGGGTTCTTGGTCGTGAAATCTGCAAGATGGTGTCCTATCTACAAGGGGTCTCTGTGTCGGCCTCAGTGAACACTCTGATGGCTATCTCCTTAGAACGATGTAAGGCCATCAGCGCCCCCATGTCTGGACCCATGACCTACAGGGCTTGCAGGCTGATAGTCTCTATAATATGGCTGTTTGCACTAAGCATCAACTTTCCGTCGATAATCGTATTTACACTCTATCCAATAGGAGGCAATATAAGCGATGCTCAGGTGAGTTCAAAATATGTTTTAATCAATGCTCTCTTTTCCCCCGTTTTAGTTTTTGAAACCAATGTAACAAACCAATACATAATATTAAATTTCTTAATGCCTTTGAATTCTTAAATTTCGAGAAGAATTTGCTGTCACAATTTGACAGTCTTTCAAAAGCAGTTCTTTGATATATGGAGCTCATAAACGTAGCTGAAACGTTTGGTTACAAAATTTTTCGAACATGTTCCGGTTTCCTTATCTACGATTAGCATACTTAAAAGAATAGCTTGAATTAAACAAGTAAAGTAGGAATAATTATCGATATACCCAGCGTTATAAGTTGTTGACGTGGCGCTAGTGTTAATCGTTACATACATTGTGACTTCACAAAAATAATGCAGAATTCCTAGGATGAGAAGAATCATACAACGAAAGTATGTGCCGTTTCGGAAACAATCTGGCGCGAGTGTATATCGAACCGTTTCAAAATTAGTATGAACAATAATAATAATTGGTGCGGTTGGTGCGTGCGGTTATCTTCGCGATGTAGCGCGATTGTATACGTGATCGACTCATATGATTTTTTGTAATATTTTTTTCGTGATTGTTATCAATACATACCTAAGTACATCAAATCTTACAAAAAAAATAAAAATCTATAATCAGCAAGTATGTAGGAACCATTTCGTTTACGTCTTTCAAAAATAGCTTGACCCGATTATACAGGGTGTTTCAAAAGAAAGTTTACATTTTTTTTAGCTGACTGCATGAACGCATCGAATCTCAGGGGCGCGGGGGGTATTCCAGTATGTAGCCTGGCTCTTGGGAATTCAGTCACTATGGACCGTTTCTCGGGAGCGGACCGCGCGCTATGCGTGCGAAAGTTTTATAAAAACAGTGATTCAGCGACTATAGCGCGTAAAAGATTCTGCAGTATTCGAGGATTTCGACATTTGAATGTTGCGCCAAGCATCTCTCTCATCAGAAAATGGGTGAAAAAATTTGAAGAGACTGGTTCAACACCCGAAAAAGTAATATCTCGGCGGTCAAGGTCATCAAGAACAGCAGAAAATGTGGACAGTGTAAAGCAGTATGTTTGTGAGGATCCGAATCTGTCAATTCGGAAGCGCGCAAGTGCTTTACTTGTGGATAGATCAACATTACACCGCATTTTGCATAAAGATCTAAAACTGCACCCGTACAAAATTCAATTGGTGCAAGAATTAAAACCCCAGGATGCCAGTCATAGGGTAAGAACACGTAGAAAGCCGATTCCGATTCGCGCCGACCGGCTCATAGATTGTTGTCTATGGTTTCAATGTATTTAAATGGGCATGCCGGAAAGCGGGTTCCTGCTTTATCTGTGGGTGTCCCCGTTCAAATGCATAGTAACATTCTTTGCGCAGGTCGGCGCGGATCGAAATCGGCTTTCTACGTGTTCTTACCCATAGGCTTGACTTTGTAAAGCAGGCAATTGAGCGTATCTCGACGTTTAACAACATCTTGTTTTCGGATGAAGCTCATTTTCACGAAAAAACTGCCGCTACTGGGGTGCATCGAATCCGAAACACGAGCATGAGAGGTCACTTCATTCACCAAAAGTGACTATATGGGCAGCGATGTCGGCGCGAGGAATTATTGGCCCATACTTTTACGATCTGCCGAGCCGTCATTGGAAACTTTAGGGTTCGACCAAATTAATGCTGTGAACGCGAAGGTTTACATTTAAACAATATTTTTTTTTAGAAATAAATTCCCAAATACTTACTATACTTTTTTTTATAGACGTCATTTTTATTTTTTATTTTATAGATTTGCAAAGTATATACTTTCTTTTGAGACACCTTGTACATATATCGATTACCTACCAATTTTAAAATTAGAATGAAAGACGCCATCACGAAAATAAATTCGTATCAAACGCTAATAAAAAAATATCCCATTTAAAGGCGATTGACAGATCCACTTGTATTATTTTTCTATGCACGACTAATAAAAATTCAACACGTCTACTCATCTGTGGAAAAATAAAAATAAGAACGAATAATAAAATCAAAATCGATGGAATGTGTCGGGAATATGAATGGATGTACGTATGATGGTATGATGTATATTTTCAGAAATATAATATGTAAATCATATGCAGATAGCTATTTATGTAGATTACGTATGTATAAAATATACGCGATGTTGAGTTGAAGGCTCTGAGAGGAGGAAAAAAAAACAAATGAATGATTTTAAATAATACCTAAGATGTATTTGATTTTATTTAAATGAAACTATAGAAAAAAGGCCAAATATTGATATCTCTATATAAAAAAATGGAACCCTATTTTCCGAGGTCATAGCATCACGCGTGAAAGGCTGAACCAATCCGATTTTTATTTTGTTGTGTTTGCTATTGTCAGGTTAGGAAAAAAATAAAAAGTTGCGAGGTACATAATACCTATCAAAATTAAGAAAAACTTAATAGTAGGCAACCTTCTTTAATGGTTTTTACAATAATTTAATTCTTACTTTGAAATTGATTGGCGTTTGACAGAAACTGTCGGTTATTTTGTAGTTGGTGCGATTGACAGAATGCGGATGGAATATACATGGTTTAAAACAGATGCATCGGCCGGAATTATATTGGTTCAAAGGTAGTTAATTTATCATGATACAAATTCGAATTCAATATGTAGGTATTCATAGTTAGGACCCCAGGAGAACATATTATTGACTGGTATTCTGAAACTCACGTTCCGACTCAACGCAAGAAGCTCTTGCTTAGAACTCAATCGGTTGCCAGTAGTTACGTTACTAATGTATTGGATAAAATATTTTCAGAAATTGAAATTGGATACGACGCAACTCAATCGTCTGTTTTTCATTTCAGAATAGCCGTCATTGTGTTGGGAAATCTAGTTATTTATAAATTTTATATAGGCGACATCAGCCGACTTAACTGAAATCTACCCAGAATCAAGAGAAACACTTAAAATTACCTACCCTTGATTTTTTTTTGTTCTTGATTAATAAATATAAGCTCACTTCTGAAATGAGAGTCAATAAGTTAAGGTTCAAGTATTTTGAAGATAGAAAAATCAACATTTTGAAGTATATTTACTTTTAATAATTAACCTGGAGCTTTCTTTTTATCTTATCTATAATAGATATAAAAGAAAGTCGGGTTATTGCGTTAGTTAACACTTATTACCCGAGATCGACTTAACAGAATCTTCCTATGTTTGATTTATTGGATTCTTCTCCGCTCCAGATAACAGAATTACTATTAAAAATTTGAAAAATGCATTAGAAATAGTAAAAAAATATAATATTTAAGTGAGCATAGAACGGACTTCCTGCGAAGCCAACGCCATCTGTGAAAAATTCTATAGTAGTAAAATTATTGGTTACCTGACAACCATTGACATTAACGATATTGGTACGCAGATTGTCGATGGAGTTTTTATAGAGAAAATATTTTTTTAACATTCGAACAAATTATAAATCAACATTCATAGTAAGGAGTACAGGAAAACGTATGTCGGGGAAGCCAGTAAGATATAAATCAATAGGATGAAGACATTGAGACGATCTCCTTGAATAATATTCACTCGAGTTTGAATCCAAAACGAATACGCTCCCTACTTTTATTACCTAAGTCTTTTTAAGACATTCATGTTTTTTTTTTTTGTTTAAAATATTATAGAATCAACAATAATATCCCATGTATCATTTTTTCGACATGTTGAACATGTTGAGAATTCTCATGATTAAGAGTTTCGGAGACAAACATTACCACCTAATGGCGAACGTTGTTAACGTAAAGTGATCACACTAAGCCAGCCTTCGAAATAACAGTAGAAGACGGTCGTAAGCCCGTAGTGGTTTGTTCCATTTAAAAATCGAACATTAGTAATGAATTGTTAGAGTCATTAGTTGTTATTTTTTCTTCAACAATAATAATTACCTTGTTGTTTTTAGGTAACATTTACGTGCCCCAAAATATGTTATATTATATTAAGACAAAAATGGTTCCGTCTTTCGTTATTTTTCTTTTCAAAATAAATAAATTAATAAAGCATCTTTTTATGCGTATATATTAAAATTTCCATTCCTTCACAGTTCTAATCATAGAGAATAATATCCGACGTAACAATTGTTTTTAAAACGCTAATATTATTATTGAAGTTTTTTTTTCGCTTTTATTTACCTAACAGTCAAATTGAATACAGATGGTTTTTTTCCATATGAGTGGTAGACTACATTTTTTTTCTTTCTTATTTTTATAAACATTAAAAGTGGCATTATTCTTTTTCTTCTCTCTTTTTTGTGAATTGTGAAAGTGACATTCTTGTTTTCCTGTGCGTATGACAGTAACATTGAGGTATGTTAAGCAATGAGACGCTAGACCAGAACCTGTTTAATTACCTACCGATCAAGCCTGACAATCTGAATCAAAAACGTAAAGCAAGACGGGTATCGGCTAGTAAAATAATTTGCCGTTTATAAAACCAGGCCTTAGGATATGTGTAAATGGTAATGTGTCTTCACGAATAGAGAAGGTCTAAATAATGCTTGAGAATGATTCGTTTGAGTTCAAGAAAAATAGTACTTAGAGTAAAAATATCCACACAGGTTGCACGAATCAAATAATAAACTTTATATTGGTTGAGTTGACACCGGTTCCCCGAGAATCTGAGTCAGTTACAAACAGGACAAGATCCTCTTCCGGAAATCGGAGTAGGGTATAAGGACGTGAGGGGCAGTAAATCACTCAAAACTATCACACAGGGTCGCGGGACATTGTTTCACAAGCACCACCACACACCCCTTCAAATAGGGGATGGCTAACAAGTGGATAATATCAACTGCAATCTAAACGTTCGCTACAAAATATTACATTCAAGTTGTTTTATGTCTTATCAATAATTTGATTTCGAGGTTCTCTTATCTTAAAAAGGCACTTATTTTAAAATAAATACTAGCTTTCCCGACATCAGACTCTTCCTATTTTAACTCGAAAAAAAAACGAAACAAAAAATGAACTTCTTATGAATTGTATATTATTATATTGTATTGAATTCTATATATTTTGTTGAAATAAATTGAATTCGAGTTAGTATAATAATTAATTAATTCCCTACTAAGCAATATATTATGTAATAATTACAGCCAATGCATCCATCCATATAAACGATGTTTGCTGTGCCCAGTATGTAGGTACCCATTCTGACAGTCGCGCCATCTTCCAAACAACTGACAGTTATTTAAATTCAAAAATAGAACGTTTCTTAAATTTTCTATATTTCCATAAGATATTCTCCTGACAACCAGAACAAAAAATAATTAGCTAAATTGATCCAGCCATTCTCGCGTAATGCTGTGAGCAAGGGAAACAGGCAATTTAATTTTTATACAGTTAATATTTGATTAGTTTTAAGAGTCAATTGTGATAAAATCAAAGGATTGAACGTGCTTTATTGGCGAAATTTGAATTTTGCTAACTAATTTTATGTCAATGTAGAGTATGAAAAAAATTAACCGTCCACTGGAACATGTTATGTACAATTATTTAAACCAAACAAAGACACAAAAATTGGTCACTACTAGTTGCATACATGAGATTTTTCGACATGTTGAACATGTTGAGAATTCTCATGAATCGAAGTTTCGGAGACAAACATTACCACCTAATGGCGAACGTTGTTAACGTAAAGTGATCACACTAAGCCAGCGTTCGAAATAACAGTAGAAGACGGTCGTAAGCCCGTAGTGGTTTGTTCCATTTAAAAATCGATCATTATTAATGAATTGTTAGAGTTATTACTTGTTATTTTTTCTTTAAGATCTAGTCCTGAAAAAATGTCACAAGAATCTAGACATAATTAGAACGTTGTGAACCAACAAAGCCAATAGGCAATAAATATGAGACAGTAACAAAAATGGATATAGTCATATCCTGGCGCCAAATACATGACAGCAGTCGCAGTCTTTAAATTTGGTTGCTCTCTTGTTCTCAAGAATTTCCAACTTTTATCTCTATATTCCATTTATTATTATATTTCTACTTGTTGCATACATGAGATTTTTCAACATGTTGAACATGTTGAGAATTCTCATGATTAGAAGTTTCGGAGACAAACATTACCACCTAATGGCGAACGTTGTTAACGTAAAGTGATCACACTAAGCCAGCCTTCGAAATAACAGTAGAAGACGGTCTTAAGCCCGCAGTGGTTTGTTCCGTTTAAAAATCGAACATTAGTAATGAATTGTTAGACTCATTAGTTGTTATTTTTTCTTTAAAAATTGGTCAGTCAATTTTCTTCCGAATTTACATTGACGAAAAATTTGTTCCCAGAATTCTTTCTTAAATCGTTTATTCGAAATTCTCAAAGTAAGAAAATTTATTACATTTTTAAAATGACTCTTATTACATTTGAAACGTTTTTTTATACAGATTTGCACGGAGCTTTGGCCGAGCATAGAGGCAGAGAAACTTTATTTCCTGATGGCGAATCTGATTATCTGCTACCTTCTTCCTTTGTGTGTCATATCTGGCTGCTACATCCAGATCTGGCGGCGAGTGGCCTTACGCAGGATCCCAGGGGAAATGTGCGGGCAGATCATTATCAATAGAAGCAAGTTTAAGGTTAGTTTCAAATATTTTATTACACCTTAAATTTAATAAAACCTTACGGTCCAATCTTTCATTATAGTTTTTAAAGCGAGAAAAACTTTTATTAGTAAAGCTGAAACAGCTGGTTCGGCACGGATTTATCTTCTCATAATTCATCCATACAAGAGTTATCATAAATTTACTCGTTTTAAAAGAATTTAAATTATTCAAAATGCCGAATTAGCCCTCAAGGTTCCCAAATCATTTTTATTCTTTAATAATCAATGTCGAAAGTTCCCATATACGTACACGTTACTTAAGGCATGTGTTAGATAGTAAACCTTTTTTTTTTTTTTAAATGAATCTGTGCTCACTCAAAGTGAACACAAATACACTCCTTGACTCTTTCACAGTAAGCTACTGAAAGCTTGTGTCGTGAAAGAGGAAGATGGTCGGCACCTGGGATCGAACCACGACGTCCGCAGTACGAAAGCCGGCGTTGTAACCACTGGGTCACCAACCACTTCATTTTGTCCAAGCACTTATCTACTATAACACAAGACCCTTTTTCTCCAATATTTATCTATCGGCTGCAATAACCTTTTTGTTAGTCAAATGAAAGTCATCTAATTAGATCTACCATTGTAGGGGCTTTTGCCCAGTTGGTTTGGTAGGCAAGTGTATAAAAATATATTGTAATTTTATATTTTATAAATAAAGATAATTGATATTATTAGGTACTATAAATCAACTATCTGTATTTTGTCAATAGTTAACATCAGTATTCTGATTAAATTCTTCCGAACAGTAGGTATTCATTTGGGAACTTTCAGGCACATCTGATCCAGGAACCTAGAAACCTACAAATTACTTTTTTTTTCACGAAGGGTATTTTTTTCTTTTTTCGATGATGGATTATTTCATATCCAAAAATCTTGTTCGCTCGAATGTAGCATAGATTTATTTTGATATGAATTCACTCTTTTTTTACTATATTGACGGATCTCGTCTGTTTTTTTTCCACGTCTTATCTTAAATTATTCCATATCTACATAAGCTTCAATTTAGATTTCTATTCATTCAAGAATTTCTTCTAGCAATTCAATAATTTAAACGTAGGTAATCCATTTTTTTTTGTACTTTCCAGGTTTTGAAGATGCTGCTGGTCGTGATCATAACCTTCGCTGTATCCTGGCTACCATTCTACATTCTGTTCTGCTTCATAAAGTTCAGCTCCACCATAGACTTCAGCAAAGCGGACAGCATATTCACAATTCTGATTCCGGTTATACAGTGGCTCGGAGCCTCCAACTCTTGTATCAACCCTATAATATACGCCTTCTTCAATCGAAAATTCAGAGCTGGTTTCAAAGCCATCATAACCTCGAAATCATGCTGTGGACCTTTACGCTACGACAAGTATAATTCCTGCTACACCTACTCTTACAGAGCTGATGAAACCAACAGGATAAAGAATAACTTGCATATTTCCGCTATAAGAAGGGATAGGTTTACCCAAAGACACTTTTCCAGTCAAAGTGTTGACTCTTGCAAGACGGAGATGCTCAGGTCAAGAAGTATGAACATACACAATAGGGATTCCTACCATGCGAGACATAGAAGGGAATCTCTGGCCCTTGAAGAATGCGTTGAAGTTCCAATAAAGCTAGTCGCCCAGAATTTCGAAATCAAAGCCAACGGGGCAGCTACAAAGGTGTGAAACTGCTGAATTTTTTACTGGGTTATTTAAAACCTCAACTTGCTTTCTTCTGCTGATGCATAAATGAAGTGGTTGGTAGTCTAGCGGCTACGACGCCGGCTTTCGTACTGTTTGGTGCGGACGTCGTGGTTCGATCCCAGGTGCCGACCATCTTCCTCTTTCACGACACAAGCTTTAAGTAGCTTACTGTGAAAGAGTCAAATAGTGTATTTGTGTTCACTTTGAGTGAGTACAGATTCATTAAATTTAAAAAAAATTAACTTCACTAATTTTTGCTTGAGAAAAAACCCGTTGCGGAAAGTCTCCCCGCAGTCCTTCATGAATTTGTTTCATAATTCCATATTTTTATTACCGAATTTTCTGTCATTGGATAATTTTAAAGAAGTATATAAAATATATATTGCATTTTTTAACTTCAAAAATTTCTTTTTTTAATGAATCTGAAATTCACTGAAAGTGAACGCAAGTACACTGTTTGACTCTCATAGTAAGCTACTTAAAGCTTGTGTCGTGAAAGAGGAAGATAGCCGGCAGCTGGGATCGAACTCACGACCTCCGCACAAAACAGTGCGAATGCCAGTGTCGTAACCGCTAGTCTACCAGCCACTTCGAAATCAATTCCCTCCAAATCAACAGGATACGAAGGAGAAAGATCATCATTCACAATTTCACACCTTCATCACATTTCCACCATATTTTTTCTTCCTCTTCTTAGCAAATTTGAATTCGATTCATAAAAACTATTTAAAATATTTTTCCCCTTGTACATTGTTTCCTGATATTAACTGCCGTCTCACACGAGAGTCTGTTAAATAGCTATCCTTTCTACATGGTTATGCCAGTTTCATATTCTCGACACTGAAAAAAACAGGCGGATACCAGAGATATTACATACACATTAATGAATTCCAATGCGGAGATTATCAAGCACCCTAAGAGATCTCTAAAAATACTATTTTTTTTTTCATAAATTCGAACATGATTCAATTCTTTTACTAATTATGTACATATTTGGAACAATACTATGAAGAGAATCGCCAAAATAATAGACACATTTGAAACATTTTTCTCGCAAATAAAGGCTTGTCGTTGCACTTTCGTCCGATGAAAAAGCTAGTCAGTCAGATGTCAATGATGGGTGTGTGAAAAACGGGTGTGGCCTATCTTTATTTGCTCAAAAAGTTTCAAATTCGTGTGCCTTTTTGGTCATACTCCATAAAAAGTTAATAGGTATATAAGTTTTTGATATAGATACCTAAGCTAACATTTTACTTACTATTTATTGTCAGATATTTTAAGATAATGTATTAAATACATAATAAATATTGATTGATTGAATATAAAACAATCATATAAAATACTACTTGAAAAAATAAACAATTCAATAAAAACAATGTCATTTAAATTAGTTCTCATCGAAATCTGTGATCATTTTATTACCTTCAACACCCAAAAAATCAATATTGTACAAAAATAATATTTTTTCTATATTATTAATGAAATATTTACATAGGTATTGTATTTAACACCGTGTAAAGTGTAAAAAAATGTTCATTTAATAAAAATGTAGTTTTAAATTATGAATAATTTGATAATATAATAATTAAATATAAAAAAAAATCATAAATGTACTTATTATAATATGTAAAATTAATGGTTTCATTATCTATGCATTAAATGCATCTTTATCTAAAAATCTAATAAGTACATACCTTTTTCTTGCTTGATATTTCTTTTCTTTTTAAACCTGCTTCTAACTGTTTGCCAGCTTCTAACTTAAGCGTGTCTTAAAGATGTTATAAAATCACCGCAGCTATTTTATGCATCTACTAAACGCTTCTTTAGACAGAATCCTTCAAAACCACCCTTTTATCATTCAAAATATTCTACATAATCTAGGTATACCTACTACAGTTTGTTAATCGTGTGGAAATAAAATATTATTATTTTAAAAAAGGCTTTATAGGTATATATTATAAAATTTATCTTCTAAGTATTCCACAATATTTAATTTCTTTCTAAATTTCATTGACATTTATTCACATTTCTGACCAGAATTTAATCATATCTGCATAACATTGATATTTTTATATATGATAATTTCCTTTTTTGACATTTGTATTACCTGACGTCCTGCTATTATTGACATTTGTATTATTTGACTGCCTACTCCATTATGGCCGATTATATTTTTATTACTATTCAATGGGGGTTATTCTGAACATCCGACCCTATCGAGTTGTGTGCGTCCCGATAGTGTCGCGTAGGATCCAACTTTTTATACAGGCTCTTACTATTTACAAGTCACATTCGAATGAAACATCGGATAACCGGTTGCATTCGTCGCAACACTATCGGATGTCTACTCAACGCCCATTTCGCTATCGCTTGCGATCCAACCAAGTCTTTACTGGTGTTTAATGATCTTATATTAATTTAAGTGTAAAAAATGGCACAAAAATTCATTAGAGTGTTATTTGGTAAAAATTTGGAAGAATTTTAATGAAAATTGTTTAGAAAAGTTCTATCTAAGAGTACAGATATCATGTAAAAGATTGCTTACATTTCAATTTGAGGTAAAAAAAAATATTAAGCATAAGAAAAAATAATTATTGATAGAAATAACAAATGATGAGTTTTGTTTATTAAAATAGGCGTGTTTTTTATGTAAAAAATATAGCGGAATATTTTAAATTAGTATTACAAAATTATTATTTTTGTCCGTCACGCTATTGTATCGTATCCGATGCAACTCGATCGGGTCGGATGTTCAGAATAGCCCCCAATGTCGACATTTTTATTTGCGTTTCTGATTTATGTTTGGGTTGTACAATAATTATTATTTGTTAATATATTTTTACTGTGTTGTTGGAGTGAAAAATATTATGATTGTTATTTTTTTTTTAACATGTAAATTGCTATTGCCGTTGATCGAATAAAAAAATAAAAAAAATAAAGTATAATTTGGTAGGTATATTATTACAAATCAAATAATTTTGTACCTACCTATGTCACAGACAATCAGTGAATTTTATTCAATCAATCGGTGTTCAATTCTAACAGTAGGTACATAAGTAGGTACTTAATTATTATTTATATCAATTCTTTATATTGAAATTTTTGATAAACTTGCACCTGTTAGTACGCAGAAACGTTCCACTTTCCTTAACATTCGCCTAAAGAACGTATTACAAAAGTAAACTGACACTCAGCTAAGGTCCCATACCAAACCCACAGTATCCTCGCGTCATTCGTGCGTCGTACTGCCTGCGAACGACGCAAGCAGTTCGCACACAGTCAGCTACATACGGTTCTGCAATTCGAGTGGGGAAAAAAGTCCGTACACGAAGCTTTGCATCCTAGGTCACATTGGTCAAGTATTTTAGTCGGGTGACGAATAATTTAGGGCTAAACCGTGTCTGAACATCTTAAACTTGGTCAAGTAGCATAGCCAGTGGATTAGTCAAGTTTAGTCAATCAATTTTGTTCTATTTTCTTGGTCGAATAATGTCCCCCACCACGCGTTTTTGGTCGCGTGTGTGAACCTATATATTCATTAACTGAAACCGTAGATTTTTATATTCAACCCAATACAAACTGAAATGACATGTTTATGACCTACTCTCACACCATGTCCAGATTTTTATGTATCTAACATGTGAAAATTTCAATGGAAAACGTCGTTTCGTTCTAATGAACTGTACTTGAAAATAGTGCGAACGATTTTTGTTCAAGTTGTGTGTAATCTGGCTACTAATTTACTCGCTACTTGACGTATTCTGAACTGCGCTTGACGCTTCGTGTGCGAACTTGCACGGTACATTCCCCTAATGCTTGCATCGTTCGCGAGGACGACGCACGAACGATGCGTCAAAACCGTGTCTTACGGGTATAAAAACTAAGGTTTGTTGTTAATAATGACTATAAAATCCAAACTAATTGCCTTTGAAAACACTACGTTTGCGGGAAAGTTAGGGGCAAGGAATATGCCTCTGACCATGAAAATATTCCATCACTGGTTCTGTTGGTAATTTTATTTTTTAATGCATTTTTAATTCATATTTATTTTTAATTTTTAAATAATTTAAATGTACATAGACAATAAGAATGCTGGTTTTAACCAGCTTTTAAGTAAGGATGTCTATGATTAAAAAAAAGAAAGCACAAATTTTCATAATCTTAAAATTTAACTAACAAACTATTGGTATAATATTGTAAGTAGTTTTATAAAACTTGAAAAAATCTATGTAATGATTATGCGATTGGAACCCTGTGAACTTTCTTTTATAAGATAATTAGTGGTAAACTCACTAACTTTTGCCCTATTTGAACTTCAAAAATTTGTGGTACAAGTACCTATTCTTTGTAAAATTGCTTTAATTTTTTTGTTATCTTTTGCTTATCATTACTTAATAACAACTCTAGCAGATAATGCATACGCGAATGATTGAACTGGTTCAATAAAGCCGCACTTGCTTGCTGCGATTATTAGAATTCTAAACTAAAGCTTTGTTAGTCAATCTATCATCAGTCATGAGATTTCCTGCTAGACCGATGGCGATGTCAAGATTGTACCTCTCCTATGAACCATAATTATTATTCTCATGGTTCATTCCACATTCTCTCCGAGCGTAGAGCATTTGGACCCATCATAACTTATCCAAGCTTATTTTATCGAATGGTAAAACTGTATTCCTTGGCTAGGTGTTGTAGATTTGCAGATAATGCCCGCTTGATTGTTATTTTTGGCCTGATGGCCAATCTCATTTGTTTTGCAAAAAATAAAACGTTAATTTAATACTGCATTACGGTCCCTTGTTGCCTCAACTGGGTATTTAGGGAAAATCCCCATCAATTACATAAATGTCCTTTATAATACTAAATTGTATTAACACAAACTTAAAACCTTACCTCGTGATAGAAGCAAATCTTTACAATGACTCATTGTTTCTTAAAGAATAATAATTATAAGGGGACACCCAACAAACAGGACACAGCCCATTGTCCTGGCTGTCTTGATCAGATATCTTTATGTCTATAATTAAACAGAATGTCCTTTGTTATTCACAAATATTTACTGTTAAAATATTTTTATCTTCGTATTCAATAAACAATCTCCAAATATATATATATAGAAGAAACAAATATATATATAAGCCGCTTCCCAGCGGCTTCCCATCTGCCCCAGATGATGATTGGTGGAATCCAATCGAAACGTCGGGCGACCAACGGCTCTTTTCAGAGCCAACCTGAGCACACGGAGTACCCAAAACGTTTCGCGTACGCTTCATATATTTCTCTCCGTGATCACATCTTCACAGAAATATATATATATATATATATATATATATATATATATAGAGGCAGAGCTGAGGAATCTGGACATGGTGTGGGAGGAGGTCATTAACGTTGCGCAAGATCGAGCGCAATGGAGAGCTCTTGTTGCCTCCCTATGCCCCTAAGTGGGGTCTAAAGGGAGTTTGGATTTGGATTTGGATATATATATAACGTATTTCATTCGGACAATATCTCGCAAAATTTTATAATAAATTTTATAATATTTGATAATATCTCACAAAAATGTTCAATACAAATTATTTGCTTACTTAATTTTCATTTTTTTATTTTATTTATTCAGTAAAAGATGAGTGAAACAGACTTTACAGCTCCAAAAAAACCTTTGCGTCTTTCACACTTTCAACAAATCCACAAATATTCACCCTATAGATGTGAGAATAAAAAAAGTACGGGTATAATAGAAAACATAAAAAGGGGGCTAAAATGTTGATACATTAGAAAAATTCAAACATCTGGGTAGTATCGTCACTGAAATTCGATGCAGACTACAGAAATGAGCCGTAAAGCGTTGAACAGCATGAGAACATTATTTTGCAACCACAGTGCAAGTAAAGGCAAAGAATGGTTCAATGTTACGTATGTTGCTTCTTTTATGTAGGTGAAACAGGGACAGCCAAGATGAATAAGATGAACAGAATAAAAGTATTTCAAAATGAGGTTTCATTATAAAATTTTGGGCTATCATTGACGGATCGGCGTTAATATCGAAAAATACCTATTCATGGACAACTGCTGGCAAACATCTATTTAGTCCTACATTGGCCACGTGCTCAGAGCAAGGTCGCATTTCCAAAAAAAATAGCAAACCAGTGTTGCCATTCTCAAAATTTGGTATCCGGAAAGTTGACGATTCCGAAGTCCGAAAAGTTTAAAGTTCGTTAATAAAAAGAGCAGGTCATTCCGAAAATTTTGAATCCAGACCGAACCGCCTATACCTACTTCGGTATTTTGGTCATACCGAACACAGTGCTAAAATACCGAACACCTGGCAACCCTGGCTTAGAGCCACAGGTACTCGCTTATCAGATAATGCAAGATTGAGGGTAGAAAACAGAAGAATATAAGGACGTGGACTAGAATCCAAAACGTCGGGGAACCGAACGAACCGCAGCTAACTGGACACAGTGAAGTCTTTGTCCAAGTGATAAACAACATCAGGGGAACGTTACTGGGCACTTACAAAAGCAGATACTGCTGTAGACACATTTGTAGAAAAAAATACAAGTGTCAATATATTTATTTACAAATCTTGTGTCAGAGACATTGAGACATGTTTCAACCACAACACACAATTCAACCGAAATTCATTCGAGTAATGCCTACCAAGAATTAGGAACTTCTTCCTTATATATTAAATATAAATTTTATATAGTGTTACTCAAACAACATTTTACACCGATTAAGAAAAATATATGTAAATACACAACCAACAATTTTTTTCATACATCGCACTCGTTTTCAAATGATTTGCGCAATCGGCAATATGTTATCATTATAATAAAAAAAAAACATAATGTTGTAAATGATTTTTGTTGTATACGCTTTGTTTATTATTTTTATTGCTTTTTGTATTACATTTATAACAGACAAAACTTTCAATATAGATGTATTTTTTATGAAACAAATATTAGTAAAAAATATTTTTTATAATAAATTACAAAATTAATTAAAAAAAATGTTAAAAGGAATCACAAGATTTATTTTATATACCGCATTTTGTATACTTGAAGCAGAATTCAAAATAATCACATTATATTTTTAACTACATACGGAAAACAAAATAATATTATGATAATAATACTGTAACATACAGAATAATAATTCAATTTTAATATTTTTTTCAGTTGATGTAAATAATTAATGATTGTACCTCATAAGTTTTCGGTAAATAAAAATGGTTCAATATAAGAAAAAAAAATTTTTTTTATAGTATATTGACTTGACCTGAACGGCTACTTCCTTACTTTCCGAGTCCGGATCGTCAGACCAAGAATCTCCAGTGATTGGCCACGTGTATGGCCCTGCCATTGGCATCTGCAAGGTGTACAGCCTGTGTACAGTCCTCTCCAACATTCGGGCACACCAGAAGATGATCATGGTCCTGCACTTAATAGCTTAAAACAATATATCTTTTTATGAAAAGTATTTGAAAACCGTAAAATATCTTTCAAAAGATATTACAGGCCTACCTACCATCATAGAAATAGAACTACGTTCTTCTTTATGTCTAACTTGCTTGCTCTTTTCTTTAGCCTTCAACTGTTTTAGTCCTCTGTTATAATCTGGACTCTCAAACTATCCGTTTATCATTAGAGATTTATATTAGGTAGGTACCTTTTCCCCGGCACCTGACTTGAACAACTTTACCAGTCGAAATACTACTCTTGTTTTTATAATATAAAGTATGAATTTGTTGTTGATAAAGACGATCGGAAACTACTTGCTTCTGCAACTGATCAAGGAATATAAGATCGAGGGAAGACGTTGTGTGGGTAGAAAACAGGTGTCTGCGTGGACGGGAATTTCAATAGTCTTGAGGTAAGAGACAGGAAGGCCTTTGCTCAAGATTAAGCTAGCTTCGGGGGATCTGACGGAGCAATTCAAGAAGTGTGGTAAAAATGGTAAAAAATCTATCTTAAAGGTGTAAACTACACACATTGATACGCCGTTTCAATCAGCTTTATTCAAAGGAATATGGTATTTGAACGCTCATTTCAACATCCTTAACACAACACTCAACCATATAATATACTTTCTTCGTTATAGCGAATCGTTGTACCTACTTCATTCGTGAGGCCGTCTCCTTTTCGTTATCCGCGGTCATAAATAAGGATTTTCTTGTTTTTAGCCTTTGATCAGCTGAGGGAGGATTCGTGTATTTTCTTCATCTCACTATCTTAATAAAGTCTTATGATTTTTTTAAAAAAGAATCTGGGCTCATACAAAGTGAACACAAATAAAAAAAGAAAAGCTAGTGTTGTAGAAGTCGCCATGTAACACTTGTAACACATGTTACACTTTTAGTTGTGACAACACAATCTGTCGAATAGTATAAGGTTAATTAAATTAAACACAGCGTAACTATTACGTATTAAATATTTTCATTTATAAAAATGTGAAATACTTATGTTATTATTTTATGTCAATAACTTAAAATCTAGTTACTATCGACAATAATTGCAAACAATTCAGATCAAATAAAAACAATCATTATTCACCTAGGAACATAAGGTTTCGTACACCTAGGAACATCAACTCTCAATAATTACCCTGACAATATTATTTCCTTAAATTACTTAAATTAACTGGAATCTGTACTAAAATGCCACCTCGCGACAATTTGAATAACTGTGTCTTTTTCCCCACAGGTGCTAAAAGTGAGTTTCATAACATCGTAACTCTAAAATGTTACAATAGATGTCGCACATATTCGTTTCAAACACATTTTTGCGGAAGAGTTTAATTATTTAACTTAAATATACGAGGAATTGTATTTTTCAAAAGAAAGCAATTATTTATTATTGTGAAAGGCCTCAATTAAATTAAATTAAATTATTTATTTATTATTATTAATATAATATCAATTTCTGGAAAAAAAAAAGTTGCAAATTATTATTGTCAATGTTTACGTGAATTAGACGAAAACGTTCGAGATTCAAATAAAATTTGTGAATGTGCTATTGTTCCTTAAATTCATCAAAATGATCCATCTTAATGTAAATCTAAGCAAAAAGTACAAATACCTATGGAATGTTCAATCGTTTGATGGGCTTCATGAAAACCCATCAAACCCGTGAATAAAAAAAGTGTTTTTAACATTATTAACAATTAACAACTTTTCGAAATGCCTCCGATGTAGAGAATAAATTCTCGTTAAACCTCACAGTCTGCTATTTTCTATTTTCTTCATTTCTTCAGCCTGTTTTTCAATAGTCGATATGTTCATAATGTCTAAGGTGGTAATTCGGCCATTAGAATCAGCTTCAACAATTCTATTTCTAAACAGCTTCCTTGAAAGGCAATCGGTGGCGAAAATAGGAGCGTATTTTCCAGAGAATTCTCTCTCTATTTCTTCGAAGGTTTTTCCCTCCGTTTCAGGCATGAGGTAGTACATTGTGATGAACCCGAATAAACTGAATGCTGCGAACAGCCAAAACGCTCCGTAGAGACCCATAGAAGTTTCGATGTTGAAATAAAGCTTGGCACTGATTGAGCTCATGATGTAGCAGAACGCTGCTGACAAACCACAAGCTAAACCACGTCCTCTGTAAAAAAAAAAGATTTCAATTTTTAAAATAATATTATAAAGATATCCTAAAATTATATTGCGTACAAAACGCGGCATTTGGAACAAACAATCAAAATTTTATGTCACATTTTTTGTGCAGATTGAAAGTAGAATTAGTGACTGCTTCTTAATCTAAAGATATAAAAGAATGACGGGTTAGTGCGAGCACTCATAACTCGAGATCGGCTGAACAAACATTTATCGTGTTTAGTTTATTGGATTCTCCTCCGCTCCGGATAACAGAATAACTAATAAAAAATCGAAAAATGAACAAAAAATAATATAAAATAAGTCAGAATGTCGTCTGTAAATCGATCGGATTTATAATGTTTGAATAAGTACCTACTATACAAATTCAAATTCGGTATTCATAGTAAAAACAGAAAGCTGGTTATTAATACATAGGTAGGTACTATGAAAGACAATTGCCCTTTCATTGTGAATAGAATAAGGTGGAACTATATTCCTTTCTCTGTCTCTTTATTTTGTTCTACAGGTTATCGTCACAGTTTTGAAATATGGTTTCTGCGTTTATTTTTTTGTCATGACTTGTTGACTCAATCACCTCGAGATCCGTTCATCTCCGTACCTCGTAAACAAAAGGTTGACATAAAGTTTGTAGAATTTTGTTCTCTGAATACTTTCAATCAAAAATATAAACATACCTCAACGGGAAGATTTCAGAGAGCATAATCCAGGGTATGATAATGATGCCCCCGTTAATGACCACGTGGTAAATGATGAAGAGAGCCATCGGTATCCATGAGCTACTGGTTGGTTCAATAGTTTCTGGCTCGTAGGAGCTGATGTTGTGTGGAAGAACGGCATACGCGTACGAGCCCAGAAGGAACATACAAAAAGTGGAGACGAAGAGTGAGAACAAGTTCAGGAATCTTTTGCCAAGAAGTTTAACGAAGAGCATCATTAAAAGAGTGCCAATTATGCCCAAAACTCCTGTCACCACCTGAAAGATAAAAGGAATTTAAACATAACATTTTTGTAAGATAAAAAGAAAAGGTAACATGAAATGGATCAAATTAAAAAACAAAACAAATTAATAATTAATTTTATTAAAACACAAGAAACTTTGTATGTTCTACTTTATTTATGAATAATTATGCTAGAACGTTTTCGGGTGACCTACACCCACCATCAGTAGCTTATTACTAAATTTTATAAACTATGGGAAGAATGTATCTCGGTTATGATTATGGTGGAGGGGGCCGTGGGGAAGGTAGGTGAAATGGTGCGGGTGTAGAAAGGAGCTTAAGTAGAGGGGATGTGATGACATAATTATTCATAAATAAAGTAGAACATACAAAGTTTCTTGTGTTTTAATAAAATTAATTATTAATATGTCGTTCTACAAGGTTCCTCACGAATCACAGTTTAAAGTGTTAAAACAAATTAGATATCTATAAAAATGTACCTACTCGCATTATTAAAAACAAATAGTTAAGTGCCTACTTCATTTAAAATATGAACATTCTTAGAGAATAGAGGCTAGATGGTTCTTAATAACTAGGGTAAATCAAACCATAGTATTGGAATTAATCTCAATAGGCACTGAAAATGTTAATGATTTATGTTGATCTCAATAGATTTCGCTAGGATAGGAAATAAATCCATCCTTGTATATAGAAAACCAACAATTATTATGGTGTTATTATGTTAATATTATTTTCTTTTGTTTTGTTGCTATAGAGAATTGTTGTTATATTGTTTAATTTTTTTTCTCAAAGGCAGTTGCCGTGTATTGTAGATAAATAGATATTCATATAGTCTGTATTTTGATTATAAATTAATTACGTACATCGAATTTTAAAATAATGTATTATGTACCTATAAAGTATCACTTCTAGCTGTAAGTATGAATTTAGTATGTTCAAATTGTTATAGGTCTTATTACCGTTAATGAATAAATAAATTAGGTATATTATGCTAACGTGGACCAATATCTCCTTCTTCTAAGTTTATCTTAAAATCCTTCCTTCTTGGTATCTACGTTAAGATTATTAGTGTAACTAGTTTGTAAAATTTATCAGTGTTTAATGTAAACACACACAAGGAGCATCAATAATATAGAAACTGGGAACATTATTGCAATGTTAAAGGCCTCTAATTCGGGCAAATGAGCGTTGTCGACCTCAGATCTAATACCCAAAATTTGGCAGATTCATCAGTGTCTGTTGATATTATTTCCAATACTATAGTTAAAAATTAATTTGCATATGTTACCGTCGCGACGTGTCCATCGATTCCCATGCCAAAACTATTATAAACATTGACCAGATTGGGTCGAATGGAGAAAATCCCAATGGTCTGTACAATGAAGAACATGAGAAGAGACAAGAGGAATGGCCTCAACATTTCCTTTCTAATCAGATCTTCCATGGACAACTTCATTCTCTCTACAAATTTGGCATCTTTGTGTGGACATTCTGTTGGCACTGATTGCGTAAGAGAGTCCTTATTGCATCGCTGGCACTGTGCACTAATTGCTTGATAAACTTGCAGCTCGCTGAACTCTTTCTCAACATCAGTCGCCTCGGACCAGCCTCTTATCCAACAGAGAGCTTTTAAAGAATCGTCTTTTCTTCCTTTGGTCAACAACCAGATTGGTGACTCTGGGATCTGCAAGCAAAATATGATTCAATATTTTAGTATAAAGTTCAATGTGAATCGGTATCGAAGAGCGGCATATAGGTAGAACAAAAACAATTGACAACCTATACATGCTGAACGCAGATAGAACCACAATGTTCACACCGTATATAATTGAACTTTCTGAGAATATCAAAAAGATAAGGTAAGACAGAAGAAAGAAGGGTACTGTCCTGTCCACTTTTTATATTTTTATATAAGTTGGTTTGTTTGGTTTCAACAATACTAATATAATACCTATGTTCCAGTGGACTTGAGATGTTCATAAAGAAAAACAAACAATTTCCCAGCTTAAATTCTGGTAAGCCTAAACTATGCCTAATACATTGTAACATTCAAGGCCATCCATAAAAAAAGCCTATGTAATAATATTACAATACAGATTTCAAAAGTATGGCGCTACACTAGTTTATTATCACGAATAATAATGATGTTTAAGATAAGTAACAATTAAGCAGTAGACCTTATGGTCTACCAGATCTGACATGACAGTAAGTGACAATATGTAAATGACAAATGATTATGTACGATATTGTGATGAATTCTTAATGGTTCAATCCAAATGGTCTGTCAGAAATGAAAAATACGTATTATATTTCCTTAATACTATTTCATACGCAGCGACACGAACTGATGGCACATAAAATGCGAATTATTTCATCAACATTGTTTTTCCTCGTTAGCTCTTCTCCGCAACAATTACACATGTATTGTAACGTGCATGGTTGTCCTCAACCTTTCCAAGTACTGCGCTGTACGCTTCATCAACAGCTGATCCTAGGGTATAATTTCCGTCAAGTAAATAATCTTCTCCATCACTGAGCACTGCATCTCTGACGTCTTCTGCTTCGGAAATGGATCTTCCTATAGTTTACTTTAGTGGAAAATTGAAGCATCACATGAATCTTTTATACTCCTCTTTGAGGCATTTAATTTTCTTCTACCAATAACGATAAAAGTATCGTTGTTTGCATTTGTGTTCTTGTATTCACACATTAATATTCTTTTTTTACCCATCACGCCATGACCCGTAAGGAGTGGACAGAGAGAACGGACCTGCACTCTTTTATATTTTTTATGAGGCTTTCCTCCCACAGAAGCTAATAATTTGAGCCACAACAGAACGGACCTGCACTCTTTTATATTTTTTATGAGGCTTTACTCCCACAGAAGCGAATAATTTGAGCCACAACAAAGTCATATATTATATTCTTCTTTCTTTATCCATGTCCGCTCCCTAGTTAGAGCATATGGACTCCACAAGTCCTCGCCATGCGGTCCTGTCTCCTGCGATTCCAGCAGCCGCACCCTAGTCAACACCAACGACCTGAAGGTCAGCTTCGTAGAGACTTTTAAATGTTTGGAGGGGGCTACCGCATCTCCAAATGCCTTCTGTATGGTACTTGAGGCTAAGACGGGTTATGTCCTCTGTAGGCTTCCTGAGTACGTGACCTAGCCAGGTCAGTCGGCGGAATCTTATAGTGGTAGTGACCAGTGGTTGGCCTGTTAGGTCTCTGACAACTGTGGTCGGCACTTAATCGTTCCAACGTATGCCCAGCATTCTTCTGAGGCACTTGCTCTCGAATCCTGCTATGCGAGTGTTTTGAGCGCAGGTTGGATGCCAAGATTCACAGCCATAGAGAAGGACCAGTAGGATACAGGCATTGTATTTAATTAAATTAAGTAGCTTACTGTGAAAGAGTCAAATAGTGTATTTGTGTTCACTTTGAGTGAACACAGATTCATTTAAAAAAATAAATACCTATTATATGTTTTATATGAGCTAAGCGACAATAAATGAACCATGTTAAAAGAGCGATCACAGCCCTCTCCAAGCATACCTACTTCTTTCGCTTCTTCTACCGATATACCATTTCTCATTTTTTTTTTCTCTCAGGGAATGTTTTGCGCTCCGACCTGTAGTGGTCTATTGTGCTTCCCCTACTTGCTCATAGTGTTACCCAATTAGAGCTTCCCCACTAATCCCAGACGCTTCAGAAAGTCCAGCATTAGGAGGGGATCCAAGGTTGCGAGGTCCTCCACCTCTATCCTGTGTTTACCAAAACTTCTTGCTCTCGCATAAACTACTGCATCGCAGTCTGTAAGTAGGTGGTGAGGCGTTTCCACCCCTTCTTCACAGAATCTACAGGTTCCATCATCTTCGAGTCCCAGCTTTCTCAGGTGTTCCCTAAGTCTGCAGTGACCCGTTAAGAAGCCTGTTAGGGTTTTTAAGACCTATTTTACTTAGGCTTGAACATATTTTGGTTCTTCTGGAGTCAAACCCACCACGAAGATCCTTGGATTGCCTAAGTCCGGGGAGGTTGTTCCACTGTTCTTCTCTTTCTTCCCTTCCCTTCCTTCTTATCTCTTCTTGGAAGAATCTGTTACTTAGACCGCAAAAAGGTTCTGGTCCAACTAGGTGTGTTGTTGCACCTCTTTTCGCTAGCCTATCTGCTTGTTCGTTACCCTTCACCCCGACATGTCCCGGGACCCAGAAGAGAGTGACATTATTATTCTTGCCTAATTCATTCAGTTTTGATAGACATTCCCATACTATTTTAGAGTTGATGATGTTGGAACTCAATGCTTTAATGGCTGCTTGACTGTCAGATAATATGGCTATGTTGCCTACCATTTCTCATACGTCTCCTATTTTCTTACTTCTGACCTGGCCTGTGTCCTATGTGTTCGATGCACGTCATTCTCGCTCGTCCACGCCTCCTTACACCTTTATGAATTCTCTTTGTCATTCTGTTTGCATCCATTTTGCCACATATACCCAATATATTGACAATATTGACATTTATCTTTGTCACAACACTAACTTACATACCACATTCCTTCCTAATATTCTCATTACTTTCCTCCCTGTTTTAATATTTCTTACATTAATATTCTGACTATTGAAATTCAAAAATTTAAAAAAAAGCTGGGATTTTTCGACAGTAAGAATCCTTTCTAGAGAGCGAAAGACACATTACATCCATCCGCTCTTTCTGTTTTCCCAACCAGACGATGTATTCTTTAATTCTTTCTTACTTCGACATTTCCATTTCAATCTGCTGTGCCCTCGGTTACAAGAACTACAAGGACATGTTATGCCCATAAATCAGTATTGTAAATATTAATTTTGCTTATTATTTCACGTGGTGTACCTTCAAGATGACACCTGGAAAATTCTTAACGTCGCAGTAAACCCAACAATACATATATATTTTTTACTTTTATTGATGTATGCTGCAATAATAATTGGTCAATCAACATATTGTCACTCCATAATCTGGCACTCTAACTCATCAAAATATTAAAAGTGAAAGGAGGTCACCTGTTGTTGTTTTGTGCAATGTGCGTGGATTTGTGTATGGGATAAACGTGTTTACATTATTTATCATCAATGGTGGGTCATTAAACTAAAAATTGTTTGATGGCTGACATGCTTAAAATGCAATTAAATATCCAATTAAATTATCCGTAGAGATATTTAAGTGGTTCTTTTCTAAGGTGTTTAATTCACAGATATTATGGACACTTCTTTGCCTTAATGTGATGATATTGTAACTACCATTTTAAGCAAAGATGATTTTTTTATGTGCACACTTTAGAAGCATTTTACTTGAAAAACTCAAATAAGATCTTCTGTCTTAAGTCCGACAATTAAATTTTCATCCCTCTCACATTTTGATAATATAAATGCAGTCCAGTGCTCTGTTTTTTTTTTTTGTGAAGATCTGTGGTGAACTTCAGCTATCTTCGGGAATGAATTCACAAATCTTATAGTAAGGTTGTTCTCACCCTTTTCTCAAATAAAAATTGTATTGTTATGGAATTGTTCACAGATGGCGTTGTTGTCAGTAAATCCTTTCCATACTAACTTTAATATTATACCTATTTTATATTATTTTTGCTATCCATTTTTCGAATTTTTAATAATTATTCTGTTATCATAAAAACCTGTTCAGCCTATCTCGAGTTATAAGTGTTCGCACTAACCCGACTATCTTTTATATTACAGAATAACGTATTTCGCCTGGTCGCTGCTTCTAAATTCCACCTTCAGTGGGGGAATCTTGTCTGCCTTTTTTCTGACCAATCTATATACTTTCGATATCTGAAGATCGTCCCCCCCCCCCCTCTATTTCCTTGAATACATTGGCCACAGTGCTGATGTCCTCACTCATTACGTTAATGGAAAGATCCGATGAGCTTTCCGAAACATCGAACATTTTAACATTCCTGAAACGTATTTTTCTTTCTTCCATTTCATTAAGGGTCTCAATTATCTGAGTTGGAGGCTGTGCTGGAGTTTCATCTCTTTTTGTTGCTAACAGTATGTTTTAGTAAGAAGCATTCTTGCTCTCAAGGCTTGCTAAAAGAATTGCAGCCTGACTGTTGACGGACATAATTTCATTAATCGTAGTCATGAATTTGGCTATTTGATCCTTGCTCAATATTTTATTTATTTTATTTTATTCAGTCAAAAAAATCATCACTCAGCATAACAGGTACAAACCCTTTGCGCCGAGCAATGAGAGATAGACACAAAATCAATTACAAAAAAACATCAAAACAATAGCGGACAATACAGTATACAGTGCGCAATGACCGAACAAAACGACACCGCGCACACTGGACACAGGTAGGTATAATACCCAGTGCAGGCGCAGCGCCGCCAGTACACCCACACATACACACTATTGCATTCATTCACAGTAATAAAGTAGAGAGTTAAGCGTGCACATCGATGATTACACTCATCGATGTTTCATACGGTTCATGGAAGATGCTTGGATCATATAGGTGGATGCAATAACCTACATTTACAATTTATACGAGCATTTAAATACAAAACATGATCAATTTAGAATCAAACACTAGGCAAATACCAAATATCTATGTATATATTCATTTATTTATTAAATCTTATGTAATAGTTTGTAACACTTCTTCTCAATTTGTTGATTGGCAGAAATTGTCTCAGGTAATAAACCCGCCAATTGGGTGTATTTTATTTAAATGCCCAATATTATTAATATTACAGGCATGTAAAAATAAGTGGTGGCAATTGCGACAATAGAACGTCCGTATCTAGCGAGAAGGAAACGAAAAAAAATGACCTCAACACATCGCATAAATGTTCGTTCGTGAACAATTGGCAGCGATTTTAATCTAACAATGGTGACATTTAAAACAGGTAGCATAGCACGTGAAATGAATACGATGAGGTTTAATTTACGACTGCATATAATTAATTGTCATACTGAAGACGCTTGTACGGAGACCCTGAAAAGATGGGTTAGTTCACTAAGGAACGACTGAAAAGTCGCGGAGAGAAAATTAACAGCGCCAGACCAATAAATGTGGAAAACTTTAGAAGAAGCCTACATTCAGCAGTACTGAAGATCCTAAAGCCAATAAAGAAGAAAAAGAATGCTGAAGAGATAAACCACTCTAATTAATGTTAAGCCACCCTAGAAACAGAGATACCCCAGACGATCCCAATTCCGAGACTATTTAGGTTTGCGGTTGGAGCATACTCGTAGACACAAAGGTGCAAAATAGACAGGAGTGGGAAAAACATGGAGGAGGCCTACGTTAGAAGTGGACGGTCCCAGACTGAGAAAAAAAAACAGAAGAAGATTGTAGAATAGCAAGAGAGGAAAGTAGTTGAATATCTCTTTTCAAAGATGAGTCTAGATAAAAAAAACTATCTTCCTATCAATGATTTAAGGGTATTTCAGGACTGCTCTAATCGGCTGTACCAATTCGAGATGTTTCAAATAAATCATTTGCGAATACTGAAGGAAAAATTAAGAGATAGACCCTCCAGCGCCTTAATTTTCCAGGTATTAGAAGTTCCTTTAAAATCACTTCAATAGCTCTTTCCTGTATTTCCTCACAGCAGGGACGAAGACCGTCTTACACCGTGTTCCATTCATTCGAAGCAGATCTGAGGGATTTTGACACGGTGTGAGGAGATCATCGCAACTGCGCAGCATCGAGCGCAGTGGAGGGATCTTGTTGCCTACATGTACCCCCAAGTTGGTTCTTAAGGGGAGTATTCATGGTATGATGAGTCCAAGACGAGACTCCAACATGGAAGTTAATCACGATTGTTAAATGGTTTTATATTTATTTATTTATCGTATGGTCATATGGCCTCAGAATTTATCACATGTCTTCAAATTTAGAAAGGTCACTAGCCTAGACATAATATCTGCATGTAACGAATTAAAATCAAAAGCGTCAGTGGACCTTTGGTATATATCTACAAAACTGCTAAAAACGGTAATAAACGGACTAGCGCCACTGCTTACTGACATTATAAATAATTGTTTTGACAAGGGTGTGTACCCAGATGCCCAAAAAATTTCGCGGGTCTTGCCAATCTTCAAAAAAGGTAGTAAACTGGAAGCAAATAATTATAGACCCATTTCAATTCTCCCATCCATAAGCAAAATAATAGAAAAAATTGTTACTAATCAATTGACCAAATTTCTAACAACTAACCAAATAATTCACTGTAATCAGTTTGGGTTTCAAAAGGGGAAAAATACGTCTGATGCAATCGCTTCTCTTCTACGAATTGTATTGGAATCCCTGGATAAAAGAAATGATGCTTGTGGAATATTCTGTGATCTCTCAAAAGCATTCGATTGCGTTAACCATGATATCCTCATACGTAAATTGGATTGCTATGGTGTTAAGGGCGTAGAAAACAGGTTTTTTCAGTCCTATTTACAAAATCGACGTCAAATAGTCGAAGTAAATGATACTAGATCCAAAACTGTTGCAATGAGATGTGGAGTACCGCAGGGATCCATACTCGGGCCTCTGCTATTTCTTATCTATGTAAATGATTTGCCTCACTCTTTAAATAAAACTGCTGAAGTCGTCATGTTTGCCGATGATACTTCACTGATTTTGAGGGCAAAAAGAAATGAAGCAAGTACGGCGGAGGATAGATTGCATGAGATAGTCCAATTGGAGAGGTGGTTTCTCGATAATGCGCTAGCACTAAACATAACGAAAACAAATACTATGAGCTTCTCTCTGGGGGGACAAAGCTGTTCTGACACAATTACAAGCGCTCTATCTGATAGAGGCATGAAAGTTGTCAACCAATGTAAATTTTTGGGGATTACTGTAGACAGGGGATTACAATGGGGTGCACATATTGACCAACTATGTAAGAAATTGAATTCAGCCATCTACGCGATAAAAAAAGTAAAAGAAATATGTGGGATTAACACAGCCAAATCAATTTATTATGCTTATTTTCATTCTTTGTTATCATATGGTGTTATGTTTTGGGGAATGGGGTCAGAGTCATCCAGGGTGTTTGTGCTTCAAAAGAGGGCGCTCAGAACCCTTCTTGGCTTGAGCCCAAGACAATCTTGCAGATCATTTTTTAAAGAGCAAGGTATTCTTACCCAGCCCAGTATGTTTATTTTTGAATGCGTTGTTTATGCCCATAAAAACATAGAGAATACGCCTTTAAATTCCGACCACCACAGCCATGACACACGCAATAAGAATCTTGTCAGACCTATAGGACATCGTCTGGCCAAGATGTCCAAAAGCTTTGTGTGTATGAGTGTACGTCTATTTAATAGACTCCCAGAAAATATGAAATCCCTCACAACGATTGCCTTCCGGAGAGAGGTGAAAAAGTATCTTGTGGATAATACATTTTATTCTACTGACGAGATGCTTAGCGGTAATACTGTCTAGCATCAATTTTACTTACCATAGATATCTTTATACTAACAAACTTAACCTGTACGTACATATGTGTAGATGACCGTGTTGGACTTTGTTCTTGTCTCACTTTCTGCACTTACTGGTTCACTGTTTCCCTCATATATTCTATGTGCTGCTTCCGTTCTTGACTATGTATTTGACGTAATGCCAGAAGAACCCTTTACATTCTTCTGGTATTTAATACTTATTACCTCTTATCAGCTTCCTATTGACTTCTGATTATATAATTATGGTTTATTTTAAAGTTTGTCATCTCTAAATTTTCTTTTTTTTTTTTATCTGTGAGTATTTTTGTTAATCTGTTGAAACTATTGAGATTGTACTTATTGTTTTTGTTATGAAAAAGACGAACCCAAGTGTCTCGCATAAGACCTAGGGGAGATAATAAAGAATAAAGAATAATAAAGAATGTACGTCACATTATGTTTAGAAACAATGTAGATATTGTATATTAAAATATATCATAAAGGTCAGATGAAAACAAAAGAAAACAATGAATACAGAAGATATTGAATTGAATATTGGTACAAGAAACTGCAAGCGATTATGGTTTTATATAGGTAATAATAGTTTTATATAATGCAACATTTTTTCGTAAAAAGATCATATTTTTATCTAGCCGTGTCCAGTTCTGAAAAAAGGCCCGGATTTACCACTTCTTTTTCTCTATTAATCTGCACCACCAATCATATTTAAAATTAGTGTACTTACAAAAACGATGGAGATTATGGTCATCGCAGGAATAATAAGGCAGAAGAGGGCGGCAACTCTCCAAGTCACAATGGATCCCAGAAGGTAGACGATGAACATTCCCACAGTGGCAAACACTTCACAGTAAGTTATTAGAGCACCGCGGATAGCCGGATGGCTGAAAGAAAATATTATTTAGATTAGATTATAAAATTATTTTATAGCCTAAGGTTTGTTGGTTGTCAGCCGCGGGACTCCCACAGGGATCAACGTTAAGTCCCTTTCTATCGGTTTTAAGACATATAAAGTTACCGGTTCCAATGAATTTCCAATCATTTTGGATCGTGTTTGGTTGTAAATAAATCAAACCTAAGTTGTGGTCGACTACTCATGATAAACGTAGTAAAAATGCTTAGCTTCTAGAGTTGTTGAAACTAACGTAAAACTTCACATACCTTATTTCTCCAACATAGGTAAGAATGGGAGCCTCCATGAAACCAGTGCCTATTCCCAAGATGGCATTGGCCGCGAACAAAGTCATGGTGTTTTGTCCAAAATAAATCATCAACCATGATGCAACATGAGGCAGGTTGGCAACCATCAGAGCCTTCTTTCTTCCAAGCTTCTCGCAAATAGGTCCTGACAGGATACTACCGACCGGCTGAAGAACAAAGTTGACGCTACCTTGAAAGAAATTGAAATGTGTCAATGAAAATTTAGATGTTGATTAACCAAAAACCCTTTTGTCAATGCGGCAAACATAGGTATATTCTGAGGCCGATGTGCGTAACACATAATCTCTCTTGATGCGTGTAATCTTGCTTTTTTAGAGTTTACCCTCTGCGTGAATGATTTTTTTTGTGAGCTTGTGTACAATGTACCTATATTTTTACGTACATCACAGTTATCAAGGATGTGAAAGGGTTTTTCGTTGCCTACGCAACGAGCAGAATCTACAGGTTAGGATGTGTGATAGTACAATTATTTGGGTTTATGCTTCTACGATATATAGTTTCCAGCCAAGGTTTTTGATAATGAGCTTTTATAATTTACCCAAATTTCTTTGGTCTTATTTTTAACCCAGCACTCGGCGCCAAATCTTTCTTACTTTATTCAGAATATTTGGACATACCATTCGAAGGAGGCATACTATTGAAGAAGATCTTAAGAAATCATATCATTATTGCAATGGACCTTTCATATTGTAGTACAAACAGAAAATAATTAAGCTAATTTTTGGTGTAGAATAAATTACATTAAGTATTTTTCAAATTGTCCGAGCAATTTGTCACATTATTGTGATAAGCTGTGTTACATTACGGCCGAGAAAATTATTTGTGAGAAGAACAATAATTCTATTTACGATAATTTGCACAGTAATTTTACACGGTGAATTATGGTGTGTTTTCCGGACCAACAAGCGATTATCCGGCACTTATGTAATTACATACAAAAGAAGAATCAAACTGACTCGACAGATGTCCCATTTGTTTGAAGCCATTGGAACATAATAGACTTCTCAACCAAAAGTATTGGAAAATCATAGTCTCCTCAACCAATACTTTTTGATCCCGAAGAGGAGGAAGACCCTCTCACAGCGTGTTTCGTTCTATCAAAGCAGAGCTGAGAGATTTGGACGTAGTGTGGGAGAAGGTCATTGAAGCCGCGCAGAATTGCGGTTGATGGAAGGCTGTTGTGGCCTCCGTATGCCCCACTAAGGGAGTATTTAGGTATTATACAAAATTAAATGATGCGATAGTCGTTTTTTTCCACTCTGCAAACCATTTCAATTTGGAATTGACATTATGAAGATAACCTATGAGCAACCAAATTTTGTCAAAAACTTTACGCCCTTCCTTCCCTTGGTCTTTTGAGCTATCCTTTCATGTTTTGTTTTTTTTTCATTTTTTGTCAGTCTGTTTCTTTTCATATTGCACTCGTACAAAGAATTACTTTTTTTTGTTTCTGTATTTTTTTTTGACTGGGTGACTATAAATTTCCGGTTGTACATTTTCTATCATACTTACATATGACACATCACTGTGATGGAGAACAATCATCAGTTTCAGTTTTTAATTTTTTTTATTTTTAATGAATCAATTTTAGTTTAAGGAAATAAAATTCTATACCTAAGTAATTTTTCTTACAAATGTATGGATGTCACCATATGTTTCGTTGTAATAAATAAAATAGAAAAAAAAACCTAGAAGACGAACTCGAAATTTGGACATGGTGTGAGGTGTTCATCAATATTAAGCATTGAGAGATCCTATTGCCTTCCTGCTTCCTTAGTGGGCACACAATGGGAGAATTGATTGATTGATAGGTACCTACCATACCATGAGGCTTCCTCCTTTGAAAATGATAAGCCGTCTTCAGCTCCTAGGAGAGCAGGGATGAGTATTGTGGAAAAACTAATCGCCATGCCCAGGTCTATCAGCGTGAGGTTGACGGCCGATGCAGCAATTACCTGTGGATGATACAAATGAGGCAGACCAAAATTAACAATCAAGCGGGGGCATTCGCTTTACAAGATGCCGGACTAAGTTGGGATGAAGTTGTGCAACTGGCGTAAGATAGAAAGACTTGGAGGAACTTCACATCTCCACACTGGGAGTGAACGTGGATTAAGTAACTACAAACATTTAAGTACGTGCGTAATTAAAATCCAATTTTAATACAGTACAAAGATGCACCCATGTGGAAAATTGTCGACAGAATCAACGTTTCATACAATACTATATAATTATTAGAATATATTTAATGATGGACTTATTCAATTAAATACGTTTGTCAGTGTATAATTATTATTAGTCCACCGCAGATTTTCCGTGTTACGGGATAACCAGCGAACTCAAGGACATGCAGCAAACAGCAATGCACAAAGTATGGTTATGTGATATCCGTTGGTCACAAGCAATTAAATAATCTAGAGTAGATATCTAATATTGTTGAACTCGGAGCTGAGCTTCCATTAGGCATCGGTATGGAAAGTGGCGTCTTTAATATAACACAGTTATGGAAAGCGTCGGCGTTTAGTGTCAAGATGAAATGTGTTTTATGTTGCCCATTCTCCTGTATGGGTATGAGGCCTGGCACCTGTAACCAATAATGCCCCATTGCCCGTGAGTCGAGCATAAGGAGCACAAAATGGACTAGTTCTGTCTTCTATGCCATCTTGTGTGGCTGTACAGGCCTATTCTCGAAAGACAGATCCTGCCGCACTCCGAGCACGGGTATTCCGCTCCCTTGTCTGGACCTCTCCTTCTCTGCATCTCCGTTCCCTGACTTGCGGCAACGATCTTCCTCCACTCAGGCCGGTTGGTCACTATTTATTCCCAGTCTGACTGCCTACTAACACTCTTTAACGCAGTATGTAGATTATCCTTATACCTCTTTACGTTGGCTTTCTTTTTCCTTTTTCCAGTTCGCTGTATAGAATATTTTTGGGAAGTCTACGGTCATCCATTCGAAGCAGGTGACCGGACCATCGCAAGGGAGCAGGCGTCATCAGAGTTTCAATTGTGCATCAGTTGGTTCTCCTTAGGACCTCTGTATTTGATACTCTATGGAACCAACGTATACGGAGAATTTGACGTTGCTGGACCTTTTCTAAGGATTTTGTGTGGCGCCTATAGTTCAACCATGTTTCACAAGCATATATAACCAAACCCAGGCACAAAAAGCATCCAGCTTTGTAAAGAAGTACCTCAAAATAATCATGGGTTTTTGATGATACCACTGCATCACGAACGACCCCATACTCTAGCGTACCTTACGCAGCAACGTCACTTCTACGATTATGGAGAGGAAATGGATTTGTGTTGAGGATGCCGAATGACAGTTGTCCGAGGAAGAACTTTTTGTGAACTCTAGCTGGCTCCTTATGACCCTTTATTGTGTATCTACCTAGCTTTGTCAGTCAGGAAGCATTTGATTCACTCAGATTCGACTTAGATCAGATCTTGGTTCACCGAGAAAAACAACATTCTTTGTTTATAAGATGCGCGTTATTTATGGTATTGGATGAACATGCCAATTTATATCGATAAGATTTGAAGGATACGTATAGGTGTAACACGAAGAATTTTATTTAAATCCTCTGTATGCCAAAAAAGTCCGTTCTTATTTATAGGTAGCAGGCAGACTCTCTTCTTTATTATTAGAAGTTGATAGGTTATCTAGTTTTTTTTTTTTTGGACAAACAGCATTAGTTACTTAGTTAGTTAATCCAAACAAGAGGTACTGCCGGAAAAAAGTTATTAGAGGAATGCAACAACGATGTGAACGGAACGCGATAATTCTTATTCACTGCACTGTATACCAAACATTCACACTGATCCAAAAATTTGGGTCAGCGTGGAAAATTAAAATGAAATATATTGAGACTATCAAAGTGCATAAAATTAAGGATCTCCATGAATTGACTTGCTATGAAGTCCGTAGATACTCAATGACAACTACGTGTTTTATTTAAGGAGAGAGTCAGCTAATTAGAGCAGTGAGCAACAACAGATTTTTCATGTAAATCCATCTGAGATTGACAAAACAAAATCATAGTCAAACAAATATTTCAGTGTACACTGATTGGTTTTTCAAAGTAGGTATATATTTTAGCACCAGTGGCTTACAGCTGATGTCTATGATCAGTGTTTTCAGTTAAAACGTTATCTAATTTAGTTTAGTTATTTATCTCAACCAGAAGATTACGGTTTAGTTAATTCAACCATGAATGATAATTTTACACAGGTCTGCAAGTAAAAAACTGCATAGAGTTTTCATACATTTTCTTATAGATTTTGATGTCCTAAAACCGTAAAAAATATTTTAAAAATCACATTATTTTTTTTTCAAAACTAAATTTTATATTTTTATATTGTAAGTATAGTTAAAATTTTGTTTTTTTTTTATTTTTAAGCTTCAAATTTAATTATTAGGATTGAGATTTCTTATGTGGCAATAAGACCTTTTCTGACCGCACCAAAGTGGTATTGATAAAGTTTTTCTCGCCAGAAGTAAAACCGTGTCTAAATAATGAATTTTGCCTGTTGGAAATGAAATTTACTTCTGGCGAGAAAAACTTTATCAATACCACTTTGGTGCCGCCAGAAAAGGTCTTATTGCCACATCTTCACATTAAATTGGGGCTAATTGAGCAGTTTGTAAAACCCTTTAAAATGATGGGGATTGTTTTAGATACATTTCTGTGTTCCAAGTTCCCGAAATTGTCTAAAGAAGGAGTTTTCACTGACCCCGACATATGAAAACTTTTGTCTGGTCCCCTCTTTTCTGAATCAATGGATAAATCGAAAAAGAAGCATGAGATAGTTTTAAAAATGTAGCGCAGAAGTTTTTGGGCAATAATGAGGATTGCAAATTAAAAACTATTTTACATCGCATGCTGACAGCGTATAGAGCTCAAGGGTGCTAGATGACCTTAAAAGTTCACTTTTTACGCTCCCATATTGAATATTTTCCTGGAAATTTGGGTGCCTATAGTGAAGAAGAAGGTGAAAGATTTCACCATGATGTACGTGATATCGAGAGACCTTAGCAAGGAAGATGGGATGTCACTATGTTAGCGGACTACTGTTGGATGCTTAAGCGGGAAACCAAAAACGAGTTCGGAGAAGTTCAAAGATAAAGAAGAAGAGGTTTCACAAGGAAAAAAGAGTAAACATGAAGTTGTGTATAAATTTGCATATCAAAAACAATGGTTGGTGGGTTTTAAAAAATTTTATGATGTGTGTTTGTTGTACTAAATAGTTGATTTTTCTCATTTTTGTTTTGCAATAAAGCTGTACGTGATGGAGAGTAATGGAAGGTATTTTTGATTTGATTTTCGTTTTGATCGTTTGATTTTCGAATACTATTTGCACGCTAATAAGCGCTTATTAGCGTGCAATTAGCTTTCGATTAAACTCGTACTAGCCCCACTGTTCGTTAACAGATCAAGTTAACAACAGATAGTTTATGCGTTTCTTAGACGATCTTAAACTCTACAAAGAGATAAAAAAATATGATGATTGTAAATTATTTCTCCAACATAATTTTTCTTAACATCGATAAATGCCACTATCTTAAGACATAGATTATGACTTCCTCCTCAATAAAACCGGACTCATGAAACTGTCAGAGAAAAGAGACGTAACAGATTTGACTTTCCTATTTAAAAACCTACCTAGCCCAGAATATGTCCACCAATGTCCACTGCTCGCCATATTCCGGACTCAGAAGATAGATGAAAT
The DNA here is from genome assembly GCA_963576905.1 of Mystacides longicornis. NCBI lineage: Eukaryota > Metazoa > Arthropoda > Insecta > Trichoptera > Leptoceridae > Mystacides > Mystacides longicornis. The sequence continues at coordinate 23,988,049 of OY756432.1, read as the reverse complement.
GAGAATCATTCAACAAAGAATCAGCCAACATAGAAATAGAGAGAATAAATAAAAATATGCAATACTGATGTGCAGCAAATGCTGTATTACCAAAACCCCTACAATAGAATTTCTTCGTTTTTTTTTCAATATCACAATGTTACCCCGGTTTTTTTTCGCACGTAAGCCGCAACGAGACATTGTAAGTACGTCAATCTAAATTTGCATGTGACTAGTTCATGTTTCCACATTAATTATCATTGTTGACAATTATCATAACTGGGCTAATCCATAGATTTATGAAATACATTAATCCGAAAAATATAGGTTTTTCTGTCAGAAACATCCTATCTATAACTACATAGGTGTAAAGATAACATAGTTTTATTATATTTTTTGGGTCAGCGTTACACAATGATGCAAAATGTAAATATGATAATTTAGCACTTGAAGGGTTTCTTAGATTAATTAATTGAATAAATACGTAAAATTATATTTATACGTGTAAAAATAGATTTCATCTTCATAATATAACCAATCGACTTCTATGCAGTTGTCGATGTTTCTCAAAAGGTCGTCATCTAACGTTGGCACTTGAAACGATGGGGACCAATTCCAGCCACAGGGCGCCAGCAGAGGAGGAGTTTTGTCACGAGAAGTTCCCTAAAAATTTTTAGAAAATATCGTTTTCATGTCAAAAAGTTTTCTCAACTCTCGGATTTTTCGCATCTCTACGGATTTAAACGACATTTATTTCAAACAGTTTTCATGTCGACGTGTTAATGTCGCTCAGATTTTTATCTGGATGTTAAATTTTAACGGAACTGTTACAGAATCGACCTCATTATAAAAACTTAGTTACGGATTTAAAATATTATGCTTACAAAAATAACATCAATAGCCGAATTTGTTTTAGCGTACGTAAATAAAAAGATTCTTATAATCTCTATTACACTATTATATAGCAAGCAACACCTTCTACATACTTCGCCCCAGAATTTTGTGGCTTCATTTAATCACGGCATCTAAAATAACATACATACATACTCCTGTTAAGGTCCCCCACTCTACGCAAGCCAGCCCGGAGGAGACCAATCCGCAGGAAACCCGACCCGCCCGAAACCGACCCCCTAAAATAACAATCAATCAATCAATTCTCCCTTTTCCACCCCACTCAGGGGCATAGGGAGGCAACAAGAGCTCTCCATTGCGCTCGATCTTGCGCAATGTTTATGACCTCCTCCCACACCATGTCCATGTCCCTCAGCTCTGCTTGCTTCGAAGGAGCGGAACACAGTGTGAGAGGGTCTTCCTCGTCTTCGGGACCCTGATGGGAGGAAGAACAGCGCTCTCCTCGGCCAACTGTCATTCGGCATCCATAACACATGTCCCAGCCAAGTCCATCTCCTCCCCACAATGGTAAAGGTGATGGGCTCACGCTGGGTGCGCCGGCGTATAGCGTCGTTCGTGATGCGGTGGTACCATCTTACGCCCAGAATTCTCCTTAGGCACTTCATTTCAAAGGATGAGACTTTTTGTGCCTGGGCCTTGGTCAGGTGCCAGGACTCACACCCATAAAGGAGAATGGGCAACACACACGCATCAAACAGTTTACATTTCGTCTCGACACTAAACGCCGACGCCTTCCATATCTTGGTCATGTTGTTGAAGGCGCCACTTGCCATACCGATACGTATCGGGAGCTCAGCCCCGAGGTCACCAGCGGTGGTAATGGTTGCTCCCAGGTACTTAAATTTATCCACCCGGGAGACCTGGTGACCATCGATGGTTATCGGTAGCTGTTTATCGGGACAGGCATTATTCGCCATGAGCTCCGAAATAACACACACTTTTAATTATTCAAGGCTTTCTTATGGAAAAAAATCTTTTGAATTTCTTAGACGTATGCGTATGTGAAAAAAAAAACAGTGGTAAAGTTACATAGTGTGAAGGGATTAATATTTGATAAGAGCCCGCGCAGACAGGAAGCGTTCCGAGTTCCGCGTTCCTTGTAAGTAGTAGACCACTATAGCAACTAGCAGACACAGCGGCGGTCAGACCGCGCCGGTCAGTTAAATGCGTTCTATTTTCAGAAGTACAAAGAATCGTGGTGCGCCTCGGTCGCAAGATGGCTTACACAGAAAAATTAATTGACTTAGTAAGGGAAAGGCGGGTTTTATATGATATTAGTGAAAAAACCCTTTTTTAAATTATAATTATGCAATTCATCAAAGCTATTTATTGACATTCGTTCAAAGTCAATAAAAATAAAAACTTTCTTCATATTCAAGTAATTCAGGAAAAAGAATACTATTTCATCTCGCTTAATATTAATCGGATGCACCCAGTATCATTTTTTCTTATTAAACTCTTGCAAAATCCACAAAAGCAGTGCTTCATCTTCTGAAGACGAACTATCGAAATACATGTTTCACGTACAAGCTAGTTTGGAAAAATGGAACGCAGTTTTTTTACCGTGTGCTATGCGTGTTAGAACTCGACCGGACGAACGCTGGGTGAACGCAGAACGCATGAACGCTTCCTGTATTTATTCTTAAACCCTACAAATTAAAGTGTTTAACTTCTATTAAAGTAAGTAATCTATTAATATAAATATGAAATATTCACTTTGAATATATCTGGTCGCGGTTGAGTGTCTTTGGTTTGTTTGGTTGGACAGGTTATTTATGTATTTATTTAATAGAGACACCAACAGAACACTAAACAACACAAACAAAAAAATCATGAAACAAACACATAGAATGTCCAGTGCTCCAATAACAGGTATCTCCCGCATAGCTATTGTATGTCAGTTGGGTTTAAAAAAATAATGCTATAATTACACTTTTTATAATTACACAATCAAACATTGGTTGGTTATACCTATTTGTGGTAGTTAAACACAAATCTTCAAATTCACGAATATTGATTTCAAATTTGTAATTTATACAAAAATACGTTTAAAATATGTTTCAATGTTTAAAAATGTATTTCTGAAAGCACGAAAATATTTCCATCAAAAATCTGCGTACCAATATTTTAAACGTAAAAGGGTACCTATAAGGGTTGTTAGGTAAGAAATAATTTTGTTCTTATAGAATTTTTTCATAGATTCTTTCATAGATTATATAGTTGGCGTTGCAGGAAATCCATTCCATACACTGAGAAAAATTCTAGTAACCGTGCTAGTAAAAAGTGAGCCGACTAATTCGAGGAAGTATCGATTACAATATTTTTGTTAGTAATACCAGTTAGTAATTATTACAAACTACTAGAATGTGCTAGTAAAAAACCTGGAGCAACTAAATAAAAGAAGCTAGATTTACTAGAAAAGATTTTAAAAAGAACTAGCAAGTTAGTAAAATCTACTATTTTCAACATTCAACTAACAAAGTTAGTTAAAAAATGAGTTAATTTTCTAGTAAATGTTACTAACAAGTTTTTTTCAAGTACCCTCAACTAACAAGTTAACTAACTCTGATTTTACTAATTTCGAGCTAGTACCCGCTAATAACCACTTTTACTAGAATTCATCAACTAACTCCGTTCTCGTAAAAAATGGCTGTGTTTTTACTAGAATTTTTCTCAGTTTACTGACTATAATATTATATTTTATCTTATTTCTTATCAGTTATTCTGTTATCCAGGGGGGAGAGTAATCCAATAAATCAAACATTGGAAGAATCTGTTCAGCCGATCTTGAGTTATAAGTGTTCGCACTAACCCGACTTACTTTTATATTATAGATTTACAGATACAAGCAGAAGAGAGCTGAGAACATAGCTGAGAACACTGTGTTATTGATAGTTTACGTATAATTGATTTGCATCATACAGTGACATCGAAGGGGTAGAAGCTAGGTTTAGCATAGGCGTAAGGTAGGATCCATGACAATATGTCATTGTATATCATGACATTGTGACACTAGAGAAATATATGCCGGGAAATTCAAGAATCTTGTAATATGAGGAACGACCGAATGCAGAAAATAACAAAGAAAATATCAAACAAAAAACTACTCATCTAACATTATAAATCATTGTCGAATTTCGGCCTCTGGGCGACGACTAGTAATAATTATTATTATTAACTATAGCTGGCCCGCCCCGGCCGTCCACCTTCCACCTAACCCAGAATAAAAAATAATTTTGACTTATTACATGAATTAAATGCAATTTACGACATAAAAACTTAACCTTTGACTGCATAGGTGAATTTTTTACCATAAATACACATGTGTGGTCCCCGGGACCCACATTGATTTTGTCGTGATATATAAAACTATAGAAATTATTCAAGTTAAAAACTCTCTATTATTCATTTTCAAACTATCATAAAATCAATTTATTAAAAAAAAACGGGAAAATAGAAATACTTAAGGTATTTATTAAGTTTTAAAAAGAATTCTCAATTATACACGTAAAAATCACACCTTAAGAAAAAACATAATGGACTTTAGAAAAATAAAGCAAAACGAAATATTTCTTATGTAACCAAAAATTAACGTAATAAAATATAATGATAAATGATCAAAAATGATATTTTTTTATCAATCGGTAAAAAAACCTGCATATGGTAAATATGCATGTATTCATCTTCACCTATACGCATATACTCTTTGCGAACACGAGAGATATTGGATAATGGCAGCATGAACACACATATGCTATTTTGATTATTTTTCTATCAGGAACATATAAAGCGTGCATTTTTTATTTATTCTAATCTTAATCTACTCCAATAATTCAATAAACAAGCGGAGAACCAGTTGATACGAGGGATGCAACCGAACAATTTCCCCTAAGAATTTTTAGATTCTTCATTCGTTTCAAGAGTAATTGCATTCGGAGATGAGAACATTAACAATTAAGTTGTGGTTTGGTTTAATTTTATTAGTGCTTAGTGCTTAAATTTCAAAATTTTACAAAACCATTTTTGTTACATTAATGCACATGTGTGGTCCCCCTGATCCAGCCACAAGAATAAGTTTAAAAAAAATTGCGAGACAGATTCGTTTTTTCTCTCAAAGGGGTTCGACTCATACAGAAAGAGCATACAAGAATCGGCAGCAAACAAAAACAAAAAATAAAGAAGTTATAAAAACTTTTAAGTAGAGCGTGGTCCCAGGGACCACACATATTATGCAGTTAAAGGTTAATTAAATTTAGCTAATAATTTATTGCATTATGTAATAGTTATCGTTGATTCGGATTCGGGATAACATTCGATGGGTGATATAGGTAAGTTTGAAATCAAAAAAATTCCCTTATAATTGCTTTACTTGAAAAAAAATCCAAGAGATGGCGGTGTAGAAGGAAATAAATCATATGTGAAACCTGTTACCGTATTGTATAAATCATTGAAAGAATAGACCCCATTAAAACCAAATTTTACTTAATTATTATGGTAAGATGTTACTTGGAAGGGAGCAGTAGGTACTAGCTCCGCTGGTATTAGCGTAGCGCCATTTTGAGCCCTTTTGTATTTAATAATTGAAGGACATTTGTACCTTTAAAGAAATCATATAAATAATATTCAACAACAATCATTTTTTTTGTGATTGGTCTTGAATCATAATAATATAATTACTCGTTTTATGCAAAAAAAAAACACTTATTACCTAGGTCAAAACGTGGTCCAGCAGTGAATTAAATATTAAAAATGTGTTTTTTCCTTGTTAGATTAAAGACAGAAAAGTATCTGAAGAGAAAAGTATCTGAAGATGACAATCCCCTCAAATATACATAGTAATGTGTATTTCTTGATCCTCAATAATGATTCAGAAACTAAATTTACATTTAATTACATAATTGTACCCGTGTGGGGAGAAGGTATAGAAACAATTTCACAGACACATGATGAAAAGATTATGACGAATAACGAAAGAAAAATAAATACCTACCTACATAAAAATATACAGGATGATGGTTATTCGACCAATTCCTTGAAAGGGGTTATACTAGAATAAATTTGCAATAAAAAAAAAATTCCATTAACCGGTGGTCTTATAGTAGACATACATGAATATTTCTAAAAATACTATCTCACAGCAATATTAAAAAATATCCTAATAATATTTAAAAGCGATCTTGTTAATAACATATTCAATTTAGGATGAATCCAAACTTCATGAAAAATATGAATTTTTAAAAAGAAAATGTTTCCACAACCGGACAAAAACCTGTAACTCAAAAAAAAACGGAAAAATCCTTATGTCAACCCTGATTTTGAAAACAATTTTTCACTATCTCTACATGTAAACTTTTAATGGCTTGTCATGCAATAGTAGTAACCAGAAAGGTTTGATTTTATTAACCAGCCGCGCATATAGGTTTTTTTTTTAAAAAGAATATGTGCTCACTCAAAGTGAACACAAATACACTCCTTGGCTCTTTCACAGTAAGCTACTGAAAGCTTGTGTCGTGAAAGAGGAAGATGGTCGGCACCTGGGATCGAACCACGACGTCCGCAGTACGAAAGCCGGCGCTGTAACCGCTGGGTCACCAACCAAGGTTTTTCTCGTTACTTTAAATATTATTTAATTGAAAAATAAATCTTGTTATTTTATTAGGTAGATAGGTACATCTTTTTTTACAAAAATCAGTACCTAATTACTTATTTTATTTGAGAATCTCATTACAAAATAAAAATGTTAAATACCTGAGAAGCGATCCATCTAAATTTCTTCCAGGATGTTCCCGCACTTTCAGGAATGGGTAACATTATCACAAATTTAATATAAATAAATTAGTAATTTATTAAATTATAATATAAATTTATTATTTTAAAGAGTTGATTTATCTACACAGTTCAACTCTTAGTATTGTTTATGCAGGAAATTTAAACTTTTCACTTATTTCAGGTTTCATGATCACCGATGATTTGGCCAAACCGCCACTAATGTCATTACGATTAACCGTAGGTTCACTAACTGATGTGTTGGTACGCAAACTACGCCAGGTTACTACTTCATGTACCAATGCCTCAATCATTACGGATGAAAACAATGTGGTGTCTGCAACCATTGAACACATAAACAATTTTGAAAGTATAAATTCTTGTAATTGTAATATTTATCGACTTTTCACAATATTTTGGACTTGTTGCGCGGACAATACCGCTAAATTCAAATCATCACCACTATGATACAAGAGCAAAAGAATTGATTCGTCGTCCTGGCCACAGATTAGAAAAAGTATCAAAAAGCTTTGTCTGCATGAGTGTGAGACTATTCCAATCCAACTCAAATCATTCGAATAGCTATACATCAAGCCGGAACGGCTGGATCGATTTCGCTAATTCTTGTTTTTTCGTGTGTCCTTTTGTCAGTATAGATGGTTCTTATGAAAGAAAAAATTAAGAAAGTTGCGTGGAAAGTGAGAAAATTACAGAAAACTCTAAGAAGCAACCTTATTAGTACTTTTTACCATATAATTTTTATTCCAATTTTGAAATTTTGACAGGAACTGTCAGTTGTTAGATGGTTGGTGCGATTGACAGAATACAGATGGAATATATGTACATGATTTAAAACAGACGCATCGGTAGGAATTACATTGGTCAAAAATGATAATTAATTCATCACTATACAAATTGGAATTCAATATTCATAGTTAAGAACACAGGACAACGTCTGTCGGGAAAGCTAGTACTTACATAAATTTGTCCAGTCCCCCGACTTTGTTCTTGTGAAATAAACTTGTTCTAATGCTCCCATTGCAATACTATTATAGGCCTTTTCGCACATTGACATGGTACTAAAGTACCTTTACATCATTTTAAGACCTGCTTAAGATAATTAATTATAATACTATATGCCTAGTTGTACCATAATTTCCTTTTTTTTTGTTTTTTTTTTGTATTTTTTTTTGTTTGTATTGTATACCTACATTACCTACTGTGTGTACCTGACTTCCCTTATATAGTTTTAAATACAATTTTTATTAAGAATGATGAACCCAAGCGTTCTATAAAGGACCTGAAGGAGATTTTAGAAATGACGAAATTTTGAAATAAACAATCTAGAGAGTCTAACTATGACTGGGAGTTGGGGGATCAACAGAGGTGGATGACGTTCACCTGTGAGATGGAGTGACCAAGTGGGAGAGGCGACTGGAGAGACCTTTTGTGGGGCACTGCAGTTGGCGGAGAACCGAAGTGGGGAGAGCTGAATTATGATGTAAATGATTAACAACAAGGAAGACGAAATTCTTTCGTTTTTTTTTATTGAACTAATGAGAAAGAACGCAATCAGTGTATTTCAAGTGTACATCTGTTGTTTTTAGCCAGAGGAAGTATGTGGCCATAAAAGCCTCATACCTATAATTTTTATCAATTACCTATTTTCAGAGATGTGAAGAAAATAGAAGAAGAAGAAAAATTCTATCGAACATTTATGGCCAGAGCCAGGCCATTCATGTTTTGATACAGAAATTAGATATGTTAAATGTACGCTCGCGTTATGTCACAGAGATTCAAGATAGGGATTTTGAAGTATTTTGAAGCTAAGGTAACAAAGACTTAGGTAGAAAAATCATGGAATGACTTTGGACGGAATGAAAAAAACCAAGGCTAGACGAAATACGAAAGAAAATTGAGGAAGATACTTTATAATCTACATAATAATTCAGTAATGTATATTTATTTATTTGTTTCACTCCAATTGTATATTGGAGCATCACGCTAGAACTGTAGGTTCTGCATTGAATTTTATTCTTCGCAGTTTTTCGCAAATACAATTTTGGTAATCTTAAATACAAATATTTCTATTTCATCAAATATATTCAAAGTTTTTAATAAATTTCTAAAATTATAAAATCTTCATAGTAAAATGTCAGACAACACAGAAGGCCATCTTTTGAAAACAAAATTACTCATATAAATATTGCACGGAATTGGAGTAATGCGGTATGAAAATGTATTAAAAAGAGTGAAGATTGATTTGAAATACAAAAAATGAATGTATTATTAGTCTTATAATTCTTATTTACTAAAGATTTTCATAGAACAATATAAAATATAAGATGCGCCATGACAGGAGGATAAAACAGGAATCTTTTTTATGTAGTATTGTTGTCTATGGCCTGCTTGGAGAGAACCAGAGAGAATGTAGCATATTACCTATCGCGAACTCCAGCTAAGTAGGTCAAACTACATAACTATTAGAAGGTAGGTAGGTACCGATATTTTACATTCATACAGTTTTAGGAATCGTGGTAACAAAATCGCATTTAGTCTTTGAGTTTTGATGCAATGTGACTGGCAGACAATTTTTTCTTCTTTTTTAATAAAAGTATTGAAAGCGTCATTTTTATTTTTCCTTTTTCACGTATTTGGCAGTGACCCTTAATTTTTTCCTTTTCTTCTCTTTTTTCATAAATATTAAAAACAATATTCTTCTTTTATTTTTTCGCGTATTTAGCAGTGACTTAATTTTTCCTTTTCTTCTCTTTTTTTTATTGAAAGCGATAGCATGCTTTGATTATTTTCTGTATGAAACAAAGATAATATATAGACTCCTGAGTAAGGGAAATCTAGATAAAAACCTGTTCAATAACCTACTGCTCAAGTCTGACTATCCGATCAACAAATTTAAGCAAGACGGGTATCAGCTAGTAATGTATAATTCAAAGATAATTGTCCATAAAAAGTTGACGATTTCTGCACCAAATAGTAGTTCCTATACTAACACGAGCTAGGAAGAGCATTGTTTACTAAACAACCATAATTTAGTTCTTGTCTACCTACGTAGATCTGTCTATCTATAAAGATAACATGAGCGTCACTTGATCGCTATTGATTGATTTACCAAAGAAAACCTATCACAATCAAGGATCAGAAGGAAAATATTTTTTTAAGAAAAAGTTGACTAACTTAAATTAGGGTAGTTATTTGAAGCAGGCTGAAAACTTGTATATAATTAATACCTTTTCCTTAAATTTCTTAACACAGGACTGTAAACCCTGGGCCTTAGACAATTTTAATTTTTAGAATAAATTTTCGTCGATGTAGAGTAGGAAGAAAATGAACTGTCCACTTTTTATATTTTTATATGTGTTTGTTTGGTTTAAATAATTGTTTATATTATGTTCCAGTGGACAGTTCATTTTATTCTCACTCTACATTGACGAAAATTTCGTTTCCAAATTCAAATTGTCTACGGGGGCTAGCTGGGGCAGAGCCCAGAAATTCCTATGGGTGAAAGATATCCTTCGGGATATTTCCGTCCTTTGAATCGTTCAACTTGTTATTTTGAAATTTGAAAAAGTGTTATTTATTTATTATTCTCAACACATTCATTCTTATCGTAGGTTCCGTTCAATCAACAATCCAATTATTTACAATTTAAATTTTAATCTTAAATTAAAAAAAAAAATACTTATTACGGAATATTGAGTATATTATCTACCTGTTTTTGAATTCAAATTCATTTTTTCTACGTAGCTGCATGATCAGCAAGGTTTTTTTTAGCATATCTTGCAAGCCCTATACTGTTAGCCCCGAAATGGCAGCTAAACATTCACTTTTACTAGTCAATATAATAATAATTTAAGTAATCCAAAATATCGTGCCTATTTATCAAAGTCACCTCTGTAGTTTTTCTGGAATATTGTTCTACTCATTTTCATAACAATATCTGCCTGTCAATTAATATGATATTCGATGCATTTAATTTAAAAATAAACTCGATCTTTAGTTGTTTTCATCAAAACAATGTTAAACAACTTACTTAGATAGTTAGAAGAACAATATATCAGATTGCATTTTTTTATTATCTAACTAGAGATCATCATCGGAATTGACTAGGTCATTTAAATAATATATAATAGTCACAGGTCAACATAAACAAAAATATTAGTAACATTTGTTTACGTACTTAAACGCCTGGATAAATTTTACCTTACCTAGATAAATTTTATCTAGGTATAACAGCATTATAACGATAACTTAGAAATATTATAGCTTATTATATAAATGAAAGTCGGGTTATTGTGAACACTCATGACTCGAGATCGGCTGAACAGATTCTTTCGATGTTTGATTTATTGGATTCTTCATAACAGAATCACTAATAAAATGTTGAAAAATGCATAAGAAATTATATGAAATATAATATTATTAAAGTTAGTATGGAAGGGATTTCCTGCGACGCTATAACAACAAAATTATGATGGTAGTTCCCTCTCATTCTTGCAAACGTAATTGCCGCTCTTACAGTAGCTCTCTTTTCTTTCCAGTGTCTTATTCTTGGTCATCGACGTCGCACCTCCTCCTGACTCTTCCATTTTTCTTAATTTGTCAGTCCCACGATGCTTAAGAGAGCCTTCGTTTCGGTAGTTCTCGAGTGATTTTACATTCTGCTTATATGTCAGACTCGATTTTTATCATAATCAAATAAGAAAAACGTAATAAATAAACGAACAGTGAGGCATTGAATAATAAGTACCTACTGCGTATCTTCTAGAAGCATTTGTAACGAAAATAACAAAATTTTGTCTCATAAAATAATAAAGCAGAGCTATATTTTTTTTTAATAGTTCTTGTCACTTTCCTTCTTATTGTTTTAAATGGTTTTGAGAAACGGGATAGCAAATAACAAAATTTTAATAAGGTACAGTTTATTTCATTTTAGAATGCCGACTCCACGTTGTCTGGGGAACCCTGCGTATAGGGTGTACAGGTAATATTAGAAATGTAACATTATTTTTCGATTTGAAGACGATGTCATCAAACATCAATAAAATGTATATGATTTATGTGCCCACAAGCGTGGCTATAATAATACTTGTGATTGTTATCCTTTATTAATACTAACTGTTTATTTTTTCATTCACATGATTTTATGTAATGAATTTCATTAACTTTAAAATTCGTATGGTTATGAACACTATAAAAAGATGATATAGCCGCCGCGAGTTTTTGTCCTAGGTGATTGTTTTTCTATAGGCAACTGACCCTCTCTAATCTGAGACAGGTAAAAGACAAGGTAGAAATTCCCAATGAAAACCATAAAAGCGAACCCGATTGAGAATCGAACTGGGGATCTGTATGATACGATGAAAAACACAGTACATTCAAATAAATCATAAATCAAAGATATATATATCTAAATAAAATAATAGGGAGTCCATGTATTTACCTCAGTAGATCTATCGTAGCTCTTTTTAAAATGTTCATAAACATTAATTAAAATTACTTCTTTCGTTTGCCCACAAAGCGCTCTTCCTTTACCCAATTTGCTTGAACACGATGACATGTTTGTAAAACACAAGAAATTTCGTTATCACCCGGTATTTTAAAGGAAGAAACAAAAGGCCTTCCACCACAAACGCTAGACAATAACTATGCACCTTTGTTTTTTTCGTAATACGAAAGGATTAACCAATACAGTCAAGATCGCAGCGACAACGTGGCGTCGGCAAGGTTAAATGAAATTACCTGTACGTATTTGTATTTTCTAAAGACTTTTGAAAAAACTGCCTAAATAAAAATAGAAAAAAGTAAAAGTAAATAATTGAGAAATTTTACGTGGAGATAGATGCTGTTTCTAGTCCGTAGTTGATATAATTCTGTGTGTCAGAAATTTAATGCCACATTAATACAATATTGTTTATGACACAACATTATTGGCAGTAATGCAAATATTTAATAATATGCTTCAAGTACCTACTCAAAAGATTCACCATTCTCAAGATCTCTTAAAATCCTCTCAAATAATAATTTTTCTCAAGATACTTAAAAACCAACCCATGAAAAAAAAATGTAGGTTTGAATGCATTTTAATTTGAAATTAATTAACGGCGTTCTTTTCCTGGTAAACAAAATGTAAAAAAATCATTCAGTAGCAATCGTTTTAGTATAATCTTGTTTAGATAGGAAGGTTAGTATACCTATATTGTTTAAAATGAAAAAAAAATTGTTCTCATCACTATTTTTGATCAAGGTGAAATAAACAAGATGGACAAAAAATTAGAATCATAATATTATTATTATCATTGTTAGGTAAATATTAAAATTTAAACAATTATTATGTAATACCTAACTGTATGATTAGTTACCCATACACGGTGTAACAGAGATAGTGGATAATCCGAAGCAGGGAGATAAAGGACCTCAATACCCATCGATTTCACCCCCATGGATGTTCAGCGATATTGGGTGGTTCAAAAGTTATTAACCCTTTTGTGAATTTTGAACGAGTTCCGGATTTTCACACTAAAATACAGAACTGCGGCCAAACCACTTATTTTACGATCTTGATTTTTTTCCGAGAATGGTCCGATAGTGGCAATAATGCTATGTAATATCTTTGTAAATCAGCACCCGATAGCTTTTGTTTTAAAAAATATTTTCTATAATTTTTCTTCCAAGCTAAATTTTTCCACAAACTTTCAAGGGCTCATAGGAATATTTTTTTCTACGACTTATCTTAAAAACTGCTACTATGTATACTCATGGAGAACTACCCCTGATAATTTCATTCGGCTGGTTTAATGGGACAATGCTAAGACACTCTCATAACTCGTAGAAGTATGAATATTCATACATACATTTTTTCATTAAGACACGTCAGCCTTGTTATATGGGTGGTAAAAGCCAGTTTTTTAATTATTTGTGGTACCTGACTACATGATTTGATGTGATATTTAAATAAAATAAATTATTTCATGCTAAACAAAGGAACCATCTGTTTATTCTAAAGTAGGTACTAGGTATATACAATTTTAATTATAGTTTTATTAATCCGGAATTCGTTCAAAATTCATAAAAACGTTAATAACTTTTGAACCACCCAATATCGATGAACATACATATATGTGGGTGAAATCGATGGGAATTGAGGTCCTCTATCTCCCTGCTTTGGGTTATCCACTATCTCTGTTATACCGTGTATATAAAATTCGTGAGTTAGCAAAAATGTGATTATTTTGCATAGTGTGAATTTATTATTCTTGTTTTTTTTTTTTAATCCAAATTGCGGGAACTAACTGGAAAAAAAAGTTAATTATTCCAACAATTATAGGAAAAACCATGTTATTGTAATTGAAAAACTTCAGATCGCAAATAATGACCTTCGGCAATTCTGTATAATAATAATTATAGTTTCACCGCAATCGTCTCTTATCTATTTTTAAATAAATAATTGTATTTATTTTTAACTAACTATCCTTAGATACGATGTTTTTAGCCTAATTAAAATATAGACATATTATACATAAGTCAATTATTTACTTATTTTATCTTCAGGATCTTTTCCCTCCATGCGTAATAATATGTCATCCCTCTCTCAAAGAAACCGAACCCGATTCCTGAGGGGGATTACCGGCCAACTCCTACCCTACCAGTACTTTCAAATAACATACTATCCTCTCTCAATACCAGCCTGGTTTTCGTTCAGACCACTGCAAAACTTTGGTAAAAATCTGCTTTGGTAAAAAAAAACACTGATGACATTTGAAACGCAATGGAGGACAGGAAAGCGCCTTAATATAAGTTTTTGCTATTCGTTTTTTTACTCTTCTCTTGTATCTTTTCTCTCTTATTTCCGAATTTGTATTCAGTATTCTTTTGTAGTTACCTGAAATATTTTTGCTAATATTTTGTTATTGACTTTTTTATGGTTTTTGTCTTGGCATAAAGTGATCCAAGGGTGCAAGGCTTCGATCAATACAACCCAACATACCCAGAACTCCTTGGTTAAAATCTATCATATTACATAAACAAGATGTTTCAATAATTATCATGACTTAAAATAGGACACTGTCTTACAGCCCAACACTTACATAGAATTGACATTTCTCCTCAAGGGTGCCGGAAGGCACCCTTGAGTTCTGTTTCATTACTTTCTATGCATCTCCAAGATTCCGACAAAATTACAAATATGTACATTGCAAAATTTATGAGAAAATATACCTAATCATTTAAAACTTTAATGTAGTATAGATAGGTACCTACCTATTACATATTATTTCTTTCTTTTCTGTACCTACTCATTATTGTAAGACTGTATTTTTATAAGTTTTTTTTGTAAGTTTGCCTTAGCACAGTCTTAGCCTATTTGGGCAACATTGTTATTCTATATTTATTTATTTTTTGTAATAAATAAATAAACAAATATAACATAATGTTGTTTATCTGAAAAAAAAACATTTACGTTTTTACTATATTGTGGCTTGTAGCTTTACTTTTTATCTTCGGAATACCAAATTATTATTATTACTAGTTGCATGTATACACGAGATCCAACTGTCGATGGCCTGAGTCGGTATGTTCATTGTATGAAACAATGTCGTCAATAAATTAAATTTTTACAAAAATTGTTGAGAAAAGTTTGAGATGTACTGATATAATGTAAATACTTTTTATAGAAAATTTAATTATCTAGTTTATGTGTTTCGGCGTTTTTCGATATTTTTTTAAAATTCTGAAATATAGGCATTGAAACATAGCAAATTTGTCATAAAAAAATATTTTTCTTTATAAAAAAAGTTTGAGAAACCCTGGAACTTTTTCATTTAATTTGATTTGAGATATTGTGTTTTTCTATATACATACACATTTTCAGGGTTCTAGCTTTTATAGTTTTCGAGATATATGAAAAAATTAAATAAAAATTCAAAGGTTGATTTCCCCTGATTGAAAGAAAATTTCAAAATTGCAAAATTCAAAGTATGCAAGTTTTGTAGGCTTAATGTATTCAAATTTTTGTGAAATTTTAGGATCTGTGCATAAAGCGAATCAAAAGTTATAAGGGGGGGACGGACACACACACAGACACACTAAATGTTCTCCTCGGAATTCTGAGTAAATCCATATATGGAACATAATATATGCTGCGAAGCCTCTAAAAGTTGGTGTTTTTTGTCGTCAAAGTTTGAAAAACCGTTTAAAATCTAGACCTGTCCATACAAATCTCACGTATCTTGGCTTGATACTGCCGATCTGTCTCGAGAAATAATTTCTCTTCAACAAATCGACAGTTGGATTATAGTTGATGGTTATCAGACAGGCAGCAAAGCTGATATGTCTGATCTTAACACTACTGTCACAACAACAACAACCGTCAGGCACAGCAAAATCACAACACCAATGAGTCTTACAAATTTTTGAAAGCGTTCACATTCGGAGAGTCTACCAGCTCAGACGGCAAACCATTCCAACGGTCGACCATAATTAATCGTAATAAACATGAAAAAGAGATAAACACCTAATGTTACGCTTCGTGTAGGCTGTAGTAGAGGTCAATAATTATTATTATTGCAATAATATTGTTAAAATAAATTATGAAAGATGTCAATTTGCAATGCCGAGTACTTACTCTAGTAATTATACACTGTTAACCCTTAATTAGGCGCATGGGGTCATGACTGCTCTCTTTCTAGCTTCATAACTTCTCGTGGTGTGTGCAAATCTCTTTTGTTCTGAAAGAAAAGGCTTAAGCACATAGGTATAACTTCTCTGTGATTTTTTTTAAATTCATAGATAAATTTTTGTATATTATGGTAAAATTTTGTATATTATGGTGTATATTTTTGTATATTATGGTATAAAGCATCTAATGGGTTGTTTTCCTAATGCGACGTTTCAGGAACGCTGTTTATTTTGTTAGGTACCGTGGTTACAAAAAACATGTATTTATTTTATTATCAAAAACGGCCGCCGCAGCCGTTTTGTCAGTGTCAGATGATTTGTGAACGCTTTCATTGATAGCACTGAATTATTTTATTTATTGAAATATCTATTCATGGTCATCCTCCAAATAAATAACTAAAGCTAAATCAAGATCGTTCATTTTCCAGTTCCGACACAATACACAAATTAATTGACGTTTGTTATTAAAAAAACCGGAGAGAATAATACGGGCTCGGAATTTTCCAAATAATGTCACCTTAATGGTTTGTTTTCCTACGGATACGCCGCTACTTTTAAAAGCGGTGAATATGTCAGTTGAGAACGATGTCAATATTGTTTCCGTAGTAACGAAAAACATTGTCATATAATGGGATGTTTTTTTTTCCTTTTTGTGCCGCTAGAGGCGCTCTTGCTAATCCGGTCTATTGTCAAATTCAGTGTTGCCAACGGGGGCGATTTACTTCTTCTTCTTCTTATGGTCGCTCACAATCTAACCTCCAAAATATCATTCTAGTTTATTTCAAATTAAACAACTTATATATTATTATACATGATTAACTTACGATAGGTTTAGAGTAATCATTGTACATTTTTTACATACTAATACAAATAAAATTGTTCATCTTTTTTTTATATACCTACCTAAATACAAATTAAAAAATACAGAACAGCACCCCTGAGATTTATTCTCAAATTTATGCGCAACAAAATCAACAACTTCTTAGCAACTCAATCAACAACTTCTTAGCAACACAATGGAAAACAAACTTCCCAACGTTGGCATCACTGAAAAAAACATCTCTACGTTGGCAGCACTGAATTTGACAATAGACCTGATTAGAAGTTCTGCCACCTAGTGTGTATTGTCGGAAGCTCCCCAGAAAACTTCCCATATACACTGTTAACCCTTAATTAGGCGCATGGGGTCATGACTGCTCTCTTTCTAGCTTCATAACTTCTCGTGGTGTGTGCAAATCTCTTTCTAGCTTCTTAACTTCTCGTGGTGTGTGCAAATCTCTTTTGTTCTGAAAGAAAAGGCTTAAGCACATATTATAACTTCCCTCTGATTTTTTTTTTAAATTTTGATCTCGCTTTTATTTAAAATATTACAATTTAGGTACTTCAATTTGTATTTATTTTTTTTAAATTCATAGATAAATTTTTGTTTATTATGGTAATAATAAAGCATCTAATGGGTTGTTTTCCTAATGCGACGTTTCAGGAACGCTGTTTATTTTGTTAGGTACCGTGGTTACAAAAAACATGTATTTATTTTAATTTCATAAGTCCGCCGTCGTAAGTTGACGGCCGCTCCCTAGGAACCCAGTGCATTACTATTTTTTGTAACAAATTTATTAATTTCCCTCCATTTTCATTAGTGATTTTCCTTATGCGCTTAATTTTGTGAACAAGATTAGATTTCACACATCTTTCAAACTCTACAAATACAGTGAAATTACTCAGTTATTTTGTACTAGCTTATACCCGTCTTGCTTTACGTTTTTGATTCCGATTGTCAGGCTTGATCTGTAGGTAATTAAACAGGTTCTAGTCTAGTTTCCCATTGCTTAACAGACCTCTATAACTGACATAAGCACAGAAAAAGAAGAACACTTTTACAATTTTTGTTTTACCGACCTCATAATATTATACGATTCCTCATCGGGACGGAATGCCATATTTATGTAATAATAATAATATTATACGAACCTACCGACATAATTTGCAAGTTTTCATAGAGAGAGAGAGAGAGAGAGAGAGAGAGAGAGAGAGAGAGAGAGAGAGAGAGAGAGCTCTGTGGTTTGAATCTTAGCTACATTCCCTAATGTGTGATAATTAATTAGGCTCTCCACCCATAGAGGATGATTTGCGCTATCTGTCAAACTTCAAAATGGAGGAATCATTTTGCAATTTTTTTCATTAAATCTTTATTTATTGAGAATAATAAGATTTGAATAACATTTATATGTATAACAAATCAATCTACGATTATTTTATTACATTTTCATACCGTAATACCAAGATTCCATTCAACGTTTACATGAGTAATTTTGTTTCCAAAAGATGGCTTACTGTCTTTTTGAGAAATTTGTATGAAGATCCTAAAAAAATAGAGTTTTTTAAATAGCTCTAAATATATTAAAGTTAATGCAGCAAATTGTATTTAAGAACCTTCTCAAGCAAATTGCACCGCTCTGCGCAGATTCATATCTGACGTAGCATTTGTATTTTGAGCGTGATGTTCACATATACGATAGAAAGCACACAGACATTTCTGAATTATTATGTAGATATACCTTCTTAAGACGATCTTACAGGTTAATGAAATTTAAAGTAGGGTAGACACCAAACTGACTCAAATCAACTCGGTAAGAACTACGAAGTAGTGTCGGAGACGTCTGCTGTCGGTCGGTACGTTAACTTGTGACCCAGAGAGTTGCGGAAGCTATATTGTCCTTACGGACCATACGGACATTGTTCCAATGTCATGAATTGAGGTTATGTTGCTCTTAATAACTATGTACAAAACACATCGCATTTTCCGAAATAAAAACTTTCAGCGATAAAATATACTAAACGCATCTTAAATATCTTAAAGAAAAAATAACAACTAATGACTCCAACAATTCATTAC
Source organism: Mystacides longicornis (assembly GCA_963576905.1). Classification (NCBI taxonomy): domain Eukaryota; kingdom Metazoa; phylum Arthropoda; class Insecta; order Trichoptera; family Leptoceridae; genus Mystacides; species Mystacides longicornis. The sequence goes on along the minus strand of OY756432.1, from coordinate 23,968,803 downwards.
TAATGTTCGATTTTTAAATGGAACAAACCACTGCGGGCTTACGACCGTCTTCTTCCGTTCTTTCGAAGTAGATTTGAAGGATTTGGACAAGGTCTGGGAAGAAGTATCGACTGTTTGAAGAGCTATTGCTGCATCTCTATCACTGCGTATATGATCTCGAAAGGAAAAATAACAGCCCCCGTAGACAAATTCAAACTGGCGTTCGACTACAAACGAAGATTTCGCCAATGTATAGTGCGAAAAAATTATCTGTCCACTAGAACAAGTAAACAATTATTTGAACTAAGTAATGACACTGATATAAAATTATAAAAAGTGGACAGCTAATTTTCTTCCTACTCTACATTGTCGAAGAATTCGTTTGTAGTCGATCGCCAACTGCATTTTGTCTAGGCCCCCAGAATACTTAAAATACATATATTCCAATGGTGATCCGTACAGATAATTAGGAGTTTGCTGTCAAAAATAATGTGTGATCTTGAATTCAATGTACCCACCTACTGATGTAACTAAAGCGACACAACATGCACATTCAAGATACCAAACAAGTAATAATAATTGGTTTACCGGTCGATCACGCGGGTCATTTTTAACATGGTCAGATAATAATAATTACATATTTTTATTTCATCACAATCTGCACAACATTGTAACTTTTAAAATACCTACTTACCTACCAAGGGCGGATCCAGGGGGGTCATGACCCCCCCTTGGGCTGGTTCCAGCCCTTTAATTTGACGTACAGTACTTACATTTATTAGTAAAATACCTACTTTATCTATTATAATTATAAGTTATTGTGGTTCATGACCCCCCCCCCCCTGGATCATGGAAATGACCTTTTTTTAGGAAATGTTTAGTTTCCAGATACCAAAATTTGGAAGTGACCTTTTTTACCATGTCGTGACCCCCCCCTGGCGCCAATGCTGGATCCGCCCTTGTTACCTACTTAGGTAGGTACATAATGTTTAAAAATGTGTTATTAGATAATTATAAATATCAAATAAACAATATAAAGAAATCAACACGATGATGAATAAAATAAAAAATCATTCACTGCAGAAAGATTTAAATTTAAAATGGAGGATTTTACCCACCCAAAATTTCCTCCAAGTGCCGGACTTTCTCAAAATAAATATCTAGGACTATCATTAGGGAAGACCTGACCGGCCAACACCATAACCACTCTGTCTTGTTTATGACTTGTTAAGTAGTTAGAACAGTGGTTCTTAACCTTTTTGGAGGTACTAAACCCCACCAGTTTCATATGCGAATTCACCGAAACCTTCTTAATTTGAAGAGGGGTTCAGTGATAAGTTCTTAATTTGAGTCGGGTGTGTATATATCTTAATCTCCGCTGAACCCACGAGACTGACTCGATGATGAGACTGGTCTTCAATCGAACCCAGGTTAAGAATCACTGAGTTAGGAGATACAATAAGGAACACAATAAGGAGAAGGATGGGCAATACGGGATCCACTTCGTCATGAGATGTTCGCGTTTTTAGCCGTAACTAAAGGAATATTCATAGATTTTTCATGTCAGGATCTTCTAGGTCCTAGAAGATCCTGACACGAAAAAAAAGGTTGCGTACCTTGTCCTAGAATCTAGGACAAGGTACGCAACCTTTTTTTTCGTCGGGCCACATACGCATATTTTGAAAGTTACGCCCCCCCCCCCCCCACCCCAATGATTCATACTAGTAGAGTTTCATAAAAATATAAACTAGATTGAGGATGAATAAAATATTTCAATAACCAAGTTGATCTGCCAATTTTAAAAAAATCCACTTAAGGTATGTATGTAGGTATTGTGAGCAGCAAATAGTTGATTGAAGTACTAGGTACTTGTTAAGAAAGTGAGATAGGTATGTCCGAGATCGACTTTTTGCGTATCCGGGGTTTATCCATATAAGAGGTTTTTAAATATGAACGTCCGTACGAACGCGGCCATTAAGCTGAAGTGAAATATATCAAAAAGGCTGTCATTATTTTTTCTATTTACTTTGCCAAATTTAAAAAAATATACCTATATATTTGTGCATATTTTATACAAAAAGGTATCGCGTTCAGTCAACATTCGCTTATTTTACGGTCATCTAGAGCCATACTTTTTTTCCACAGCTTTTGAAATGAAGTGCCTCAGGAGAATTCTGGGCGTAAGATGGTACCACCGCATCACGAACGACGCTATACGCCGGCGCACCCAGCGTGAGCCCATCACCTCTACCATTGTGGGGAGGAGATGGACTTGGCTGGGACATGTGTTAAGGATGCCGAATGACAGTTGGCCGAGGAGAGCGCTGTTCTTCCTCCCATTAGGGTCCCGAAGACGAGGAAGAGCCTCTTACACTGTGTTCCGCTCCTTCGAAGCAGAGCTGAGGGATTTGGACATGGTGTGGGAGGAGGTCATAAACATTGCGCAAGATCGAGCACAATGGAGAGCTCTTGTTGCCTCCCTATGCCCCTGAGTGGGGTGTAAAAGGGAGAGTTAGTTAGTTAGAGCCATACGCTCACTACTGGATGAATGAGTGTAAAGACCCTATATTTTAATAGGTAAGGTGGATCGTAATGACAATCCTCTTCTGGTTTCAATGGAATTTCGAGTTTTTTAAATCATATTTCGGATAGTGTGCCGGGCCGCACAGAAAAGTACGGCGAGCCGCATGCGGCCCGCGGGCAGCAGGTTGAGTACCTATCGATGTTCTAGGACTACCCAAGTTTACCTATATGTAGGTATATTTTATTTTGGGGATAAGTATTTTGTGGAAGAAAAGATGTTTTCATTGTTAATTTCTGCCTCATTTCCTCTTCAATAAAGACAAAGTATACTTCAAACTTTGTTCAAGTAAGGCAAGACTCTATTGATTTTAAAGGATCCTAAAAATTGTATTTACCTACAAGCCGGCCACAGCAATGACACATAAAAAACACTACAGATTTTCAGAATTAGCTAGAACGGGTGTGATTGTTCCTTAGTAAGACCGATAAAACTCGGTACCCCGTTTTGCCCCTCCTTCCCCTGATCAAACAACACAAATCGGAGCGCAACGAACTGCAATAGAATAAAATTTCAATAGATTATGCAAATTAAGAGAATTAACTAAAAGAAGATGATACTCTTTTAAGAATGCTTTACTAAGATCAATAAATTTGAATTAGTTCATTATACTCCGAATGTAGATGTTATACTTGGTCAGCAAGTGAAGCCCTATATTCTCATAGGCGCAAGGGTGATACTTAATGCAGTCGTTACTGGTTAACTGTTCACCAGGAAGTTACTCTCCAAGTTATCGCTCCACAAAAACACTGACATGTCACTTGATATCAAGTTTCAGCCCGTCCAGTCAAATACTCGTATATGCCCAACAGGGCGTTTGAAATAGGATTGTAAAGGTATGTGTAGGTACATAAGCCAGACGATTCTATACTCAACCTTTCACATACTCGTTATACTTACTGTATAGGTCTTTTCCAAACGTCTTAAGGCAGAGTGGCACATTATAATAATAATATAACACTTTTCTATACAAAAGCGTCAGTATAGCCGGCAAAAATTTTTGCCTGAGGCAATTTTTTTCCAGTCAACCGGTCCCGTCCAATCTGAGGGATGCCAACCCTGGGTAGAAATTCCAAGTGAAAAAACACTTAAAAAAACTCTTGACTTGACCGGGAATCAAACCTGGGACCTCGTGATCTGAAGTCCACGCTAGTACAACTAGGCTACCAAGATCAGATACACATTTTTCATTATCAAGAGATGACACCGTCACCAACATCTATGGAATAATGTTACTGTTCACTAATTTCTATGACCAATTTTTTTTAAGTTTTCTTAAAATACTTACTTCTCTAAAGGCAGAAAGATGTCACTAGAAAATTTATTACCGTGAGTGGGAAAAACCAAATGGCTAATGTGGAGTGATAGGATGATTTGGATACGCAATTAAGTCAAGCCATACATCCATCACTCCAATGATTCATCAATGAGAAAACCAGAATGGACATGGTCTAAGTGGTCATGTCACTTGATTATTATTAAAAACTTGGTCCAAATTTGTCTCATTTTGTAATCATCCTTCCATCAGGGTACATGTGTTGCTGTTTTAATAGCAAAACGTATTTATTAGGTAACATAGTGAAATTTCGTTATAAAGATTAAATAAACCGCAAGTTTCGCAAAATGAAGAAAAGGCAGAATAAAGTGGCTAGTAACAGTGGAATAAAAAAAAGTTGAAATGAGTAAGAAGTGGGTGAGAATGAGGATTTTACTGGATAAACTGAAGGAAGTATGTTTGAACGTGTAGACGAAAATGATGTGAGTTGTCTCTGCACCGCCTAAAAGAATATGGGTAAAAAAATACACAAATAAAACAATTTTATAGAATATAATTTAAAAGCATCATCATAAAAATAAAAAATAATCAATTAAATAACATCTCATAATACAATACAGGGTATTTGGTAGAGTATTAGACAAACTGATAAAGGAGACCATTGAACGGGCGTATAATTGTTTAACAAGTGACTTAAAAATAAACTTAATTTATTCTTTAACAGTTATTTTTTAGAGACTATAATGTGAAGACATTATTTTTTTTATGGCACTTTCTGGTACTGACATTATATATATGAATATGTATAGGTAGGTACATTTGAGACGAAAACTAAATTAATTTGGATCTGATTTATTGGTAAATAAAAAAAGTTTTTGAAAGGTTAAAAGATAAAATTTTAAGATTTTTAAAAATTTCAAAAAATATAAAAAATAAGTATTTTATATAAATTTTGAGAACCTACCCACAAGATGTTTCAAATGGTCTCCTTTATATACCATATCAGTTTCTACCATAAACTCTGTATTTCAACCAACACCACCTATATAAGAAGGCCTTAGCGCTGGGACTATAACGTCACATTGTAAGGCCCAATATGTACTTGCCTATATCTGTATGTACTTACCTGTACTCTATGATATCTGTCATACAGCACCGGCCGCCTGGACCTTGGGTGTGACGTTATAGACAAAATGGCCGCCAACGCTTAGGCTTTCTTATATAGGTGGTGTTGATTTCGACTAGCTTAAAAACTATTTAAATATCTATAAAGGATTTTATGTCATGAATTTATCAAATAATTTAATCTTTACTTTTTTATATGTAAACAAGAATAGATAATTAATATTTTTGGTGTTTACCGTGTAGTAATTCATAATGTGAATGAAAAAACACTTGTCTTATACTACACAAATTATTTATTGCAGAGACGCGTTTCGTCCTGTTAGAACATTTTCGATCTTCGAAGATCGATTCAAACAAACGAAAATAATATGTTGCAAAAAAAACAATTTCTTTATTTATTAAGGCACACCTAAAATCATTAATGAAAAATGTCATGTTCTTAGTTTTCTGTACTGCAAGAATACATTTCTTTAGATTCCTTTTCAAAATTATGACCATAAACATCAGTAAATTTAATTTATCCAAATACTCTTCTTTATAATAATTATAAATATCATCCACAACTTTATCAGTATGGTTCCTTTTTTTTCTTATTTACCGGATTGAACAATCTGTAAAATTAAAAAATTCTACAATGACTACAAAGCATCGAGAAATGTTATACTGATAGAGAAAATAAGGAGTTTATAAGTTGAAATACATATTAAGTTCTTCAAATATGAACCACTACAGGCTTACGTCCTTCTTCTACTACTCTTTCGAAAGCAGTCTTAGTGTGATAAGCCAGCCATCGAAATTACAGTAGAAGACGGTCGTAAGCCCATAGTGGTTTGTTCCATTTAAAAATCGAACATCAGTAATGAATTGTTAGAGTCATTCGTTGTAACAAATTCGTTAGCGTGATTACTTTACATTAACAACGTTCACCATTTAGGTGGTCTAATTTTAAGAATCTTCAACAAGTTCAATATGTTAAATGATTCCCATTAGGACTCCAACCCGCAGCTCTTGGTGTTTCAAGCAGGTAGCCACTGGCCCAAATGAGCTGACGTTAATGCCTTTGTAAAATTAGTATATAAGTTTGTATATAAGCTGAATTTTTAGTCAAAGGTATGGTCAGGTTATGTTTACCATGCACAAGCTACATAGTAGAAGTAGGTATACAAATTTGTTGTATTTTCCGTGCTCTGATTAAAGGGCGTTTTATAGAATTGATTTTTATCATTGAATATAGTTTACTCAATTTGATTTACTAGAAGAAATATAAAAATATATTTAAGGTATATTTACACTTCTCAGGGCATTCTCCGCGTGGAAATATCCTTCAGATTGTGGATGCAACGACATCTTATACTGAGTCAACTCTTGTCTGTCCTTTTTTGCTACCAAACAGTCTATTACAGTTCTATGGACCTGAATAAAAGATAAAAGCAATTAATAAACCTTGAAAATATTAATAAATCTTTCACCCCTATAGCCTTACCCTTAGATGCGGGGCTCTGTAGGGTGGACTTTGGGACCTCTGTATCGAAGAGAGAAGAAGAGGGCATACTAGTAACTCCATGCCAGTGGTCAAAGGGAACGTTAGGTCACATGAACAAAAACAATTTTTATAACAGGGAGAAGGGAATCCTGTTATGACCTATCTATCAGGGGAATCAAAAAGCCGATTAAGGAGATGGGAAGAGCTAATGACACTCTGCAAGAGGCCTCTGAAGACGAAGCCCAATAAGGGATAGGAATCTATAAACGAATTGAAGGATGTCACAATGTACCTAATTTGGTTGCAGTAGCACTTGACCTTCTTTGTAAAAAAAACTCTTATAAGAGACATTAAGTTTTTGAAGGGTCTTGAATTTTTTTTTTATTTTTTATTTTTCTTTATCCCTCCATAGACCCATTACGGGCACTTGGGTTTGTCATAATTACAAAAACATCTGAGTAAAATTACAATCTGAATAAAATCATATATAGAAATCAATTAAGTGAACAATAATAATGCATTAACCAGTAGCGGCTCTGATTTGAATGTAAAGGGTTCAAATCAGAGTTTTGTCAAATTACATAAAACATACATAAGACAAGCAAGTTATTAGACAGTTGGCACATGTTCAGTAGTTACCCATATGATGATCCATCAATACCAAACGATTGCATCCCGCTTTCAATCAAGCAGGATGGCTCATCTAGCATGTCGTCTACCGAGTAAAAAGTTTTTTGGACAAGGTACGCCCTCAGCCTTCTCCCAAACATATTTTCCGTCATGAGTCTCATCTCCAGGGGGAGCTTATTATAGAGACGGACACTAAGACATGTATAGCTCTTTGATGACTTAGTCAGTCTGTGCCTCACAGCTCTAATGTCACCCCTATTTCTAGTATAATGCTCATGCATGTCGGCATTCCTGGGGGTATTTGGCAGGTTCCTTCTCGCGTATAGTAGACATTCCCAAATGTATACGCCAGGCATCGTAAGAATATTCAATTCTTTGAATGCTTCACGGCAAGAATATCTGGAATGCATACCAAGGATTGCTCTGATTGCCCGTTTTTGTAATATAAATACCCGAGAGGAATCCGCCGCTTGTCCCCAAAATAATATCCCATAAGTCATTATACTATGGAAGTAAGCAAAGTATACGGACCTTGCCGCCTCCTGTCCACAGATGGCCTTAATTTTTTTTATTGCATATATGGCTGTACTAAGCCTATTACACAGATAATCTATATGTGGTGACCACTGCAGTCTCCCATCAATCGTTACACCTAGAAACCTGCAGTGTTCAGCCATGTCAATAGATTCCTCACTTAGAGCAATGTTGGCATACAAAACAGTCTATGTATTATTATTTGTTTACTAGGCCTGCCGCCTCCAGGGAGGCCGCCGGGAGGCCGCCGCCGTCACTGCGGCCCATAATGGGACTTTTGTGACTGGCCCTGCATCTAGAGTTCATCGCTTAGCCCAGCCTCCTGAAGGAAACTAAGAATTTTCATCTGGGCAAATTGTTGATGTGGGCACATCTGCCCAGATTTTTGTGTCTATTATGCATCATTGGTAGGCATTCACACAGGAGGTGCATTGGGGTCTCAAAAGATTCCCCACACATACTGCACATGCCTGAGTCCAGTATCCCTATGTGCACATGTGCTTGTTAAGCCTGCAGTGACCAGTTAGGGACCTCGTGATGGTGCATAGATTGTTCCTACTAAGAGATAATAGGTCCCTTACGGATTTTTGATCGAAGGCGTTGATTAACGACTTGGAATGTTTTTGTCCCTGGATTTTAGTTCAGAGTTTAAATGAGCGTTCATTGTATATGCACGCTAGTGTTTGCGTTTCGTGCTGTGAGGAATGCCAAAGATATGTATAATTTTACCTTATATTTTCTAGCTAATTCCAATCTTTGATCAACGGACGAAATATGATTAAGATATCTGTCTAAGAAGATAGAGGTGGCTTTTGATTCTTTCAATAAACTTATTACTTTGGTCAAAGGTATGTTGAATGACATTGTGTTTCGACCAAAGAAATTCTGAAACAAAGACGGTTTTTGATAAGTATTTTTTTAACAATAATTATTACAGGATAGTGAAATTCGAGAGCTGTTGTGTAATACCCTTTTAATAAATAATGAATCAATTGTATCCCAATTCTTCAACGCACTGTGGACACAAAGCGCTGTCCATTCATATTGCTGTGAGCATATCTGAAAAAAAAACGGTAAAAATGTTTTAAGAATTTATTAAAAAAAAAATATCTTAAGTGTATATAAAATTTGAGCCCTTTTTCCTTTGGTTATTGCATCACAAATCACAACCAATATCCCCAATTTTGTGTCGTTGTTTTCTATTGTCAGGTTCTTATGAAAGAAAATTTTAAGAAATTACTATATTTAAGGCATTTCCATCGGTCAGGATTATATTGGTTAAATAGGTATTTAATTAATGACTATAAAAATTTGAATTTAGTCCTAATAGTTAGGATGGGACAGCTAGTTTTCAATAAAATCAGTTCATATTACTATTTTCAAACAAACAATAGAACAAATTCACTACAGCAATGAAATCAACAAAAAGGTTTGAAGCTTAAGAGCCGGACACTCAAATCACCGAACTGAGTTTTGTCCCCGCTTCCCCGCGCAAACCTCGTCATATTGTACGTGAGACAGGTTGAACTTTATTTTCGCTGTCTCTGTCACATAACTACCCTTCTGACACAATGATATTTTGTTCATTTCTTTATTCTTAGTTAAAATGCAATGGGAGTCAGGGTTGGCAGCCAAACCGTAAATATCAGGTTTATTAATAAATTTAAAATTTGGTGTCATGTCAAATAATGGATATTTTTCAAATTAAATATAATGAAGTTCTATAAGTACTATTTTGACGAAGTTGAGTGACATTAATAAAACCAACTTTTTAATAGCTTATTGAATAAACGCACACAAGTTTTGTCTTACTAAAGTACACTCTTCTCGGTAGGTATAGCCGGCGGAAGTTAATGCTTGAAGCGATTTCTACCAATCAATCGGTCCCGTCCAATCTAAGACAAGATTCAAACCCCGAATAGAGGTTGGCTTCGTTTTAGTTAATTTTGTTTTTATTTTTTGTGTAACATAAAAACTTTTTTGTTCATATAATATTGTAGGTACGTAGGTATATAGTTATGAACCAATAACTATAATATCAAGTACTATTTTCGCTATTTTGTTGATGATACGTTCTTTGACTTAGACCGATTAAAGTCAAGAATTATTTGAAAAAAAACGATTATACCTAATTAAGATATTACGTTAAAAAAATTACGTCGAAATGTAATTCTATAATATCATTTTATGAAAAAAAGGATTATGTATTTAAAAATATTTGTAAAGCAAAAAATATAAAAGGAAAAAACATGTAAAAAAATAAAGTATATAAAATTTTTGACATCCATGGATTCTCACAAATATTGCATTTAGCCCCAAATGACCAACATTAGAAAGTGGAAGGTTTCTGCAGAAAAAAACTACAGAGCAAAGAGCGACACGTCCGCCCGCCACAAAGTTCTCTCACGAATGAGAAATATTAGATTTGTATGGAGCCTATACAGTTTTTATTTCTAAAGGAAAAGGTCCTAAGCGCCCAATCACTTTTTACCGATTAATTAATAAACTATGTTACATAGAAATAAATAAAGACAATGGATTTAAAGAAAATTAAAAGATACACATTTTGGTATATTTTAAGCGTTGTTTATTGAGTAGATTGCCTACATCATTATGTTTTATAAAAATATAGAGCAAACTTACTTAAACTAAGACTTGATAGCCAAAGCTCTAACTTAAAGCACACTTACTTTTTTGTTGTGCTACGATACCTATTAAGGGAACAACGTTTATATAAAAACAGCCATTTTCGAGTGTCCGGCTCTTAACAATTCAATCTGATAGTTGTAAGTTCAATCCCTGGTGCCGATCTCTTGTATTGGTCTCAAATATATTGATACTCAGTTTGAAGAAATTTGATTCTAACTCAAATTTTTTTGTGTCATTTAAAATATGATAGCATTATGTAGAGTCATCTATTGAAAATAGTATGTTTTAGCACAGGTGCAAACCATAAATGTGACAAATTTGACACTGATCTGGGATAAAAAGGTAGATTACCAAGCTATGGAGATAACGCCATATTTCTATGCTACATAGATATTGTAATATGTCGAGTAGCAGTCATACATGCACAAATTGGAGAAAGATTAATACAAGTTGGAGTGATAAAGAAGTGATTTTATTAACAAGCGAAGTAGAGGGTGTGGAATTACTGTGGAATGCACGGCTTTCTGAATATAGAAACAAATTGAAGAGGGAATCCGCGATAAGCAGCGACAGATTCAATTGGGAATTTCTCCCAGTGAAGTAAACGAAGAATCTTCGCTGCCAATACAAAGATGTGCAAAACAAAATAAGAAAGAAAAAAAGTGGGCAAGGTGGAAATGAATATGTTGACCGGTGTGAATTTTTTCAGGCGATGAGTTTCCTGGACCCAGGCGAGAAGGACCTTAACAACCTAACAGAAAGAAAATCCTAGATCATCTCGTTAGCTCTGCTAGCTCACTGCTATTCTCCTCCATAGACAGGATATATGTCAACTATGCCCATAGACAAGCAAAGTTGACATATAATCTATGGCGCACGTGTGAGTGGTGCAGTCACTTGTGCGCCATAGAGCCAGCTTATTCATATGACAAGAGTACATTTATATGATGCCATCGATGACTGCCAGAGCAACATAGCCTAGTCACACACATGATCATAGAAAATTGACAAGGATATGGTGATATTGCCATAGCGTGGGAGCCTACCTTAATAATCTTAATATATATAAATCTCGTGTCACGATGTTTGTCCTCAATGGACTCCTAAGCCACTTAACCGATTATAATAAAATTCGCACACCATGTTCAGTTCGATCCAACTTGAGAGATAGGATAGTTTAAATCTCAAATTATAGTCGCAATTTTAATTTATTGCTAATTATTTGTCTGTTATTATTTGACAGTCACAATTATCTGTTAACTCCAAATGATTCTAACAGATGTCGATACCTTTCGACTGGGATGAGTAAGTAATCAATAGATGGTGCTGCTATGGTAAATCTACGAACGTGTCATATTAATAATATTATAACCACATGACATTTGATTTTTACACGATGAGTAGTCATTTATGTTAACGCTATGTTATATTACCCAGCAATATTTTATTGACTTCGGGACGGGATGTCGGGACGAAGTTCGATGGGGCAGCTAGTTATCTAATAATATGGAAAGGGTACTTACTTGATGTTGCTGGGAAAGTGTTTGAGGAGAATAAGGTTTCCCGCTCGTTTCCTGCCAGTAGTTCACACAGCAGTGTGACAAACATTGCACCGCAGATTTATTATTCAATTCAGGTACTCCTAACGATTTCTGCCATTCTAAAATACACAACATTTTGTTTTTAAGTTTTTATCATAAACATATCATTTTGAAACTTATTAGTAGCTTGATTTCAAAGAATATCTTCTTTACGTAAGTCAACATGTTGCAAACTTCAATGCACTCACAAAATTTGACATCTAACTTACATGCAAAAATACATTGTTTTGATTGAAAATAATTTTTTCAAGGGTTCTCCAAGGTGCATCCGGGTGTCCGGAGTGAATCCTAAAATATCCGGGTTGTATCTTTACTTAATTAATCTTCTTTGAATGACCTTTTTTGGAGACCTTTCTGGAGTTAACTTATCAGTACGACCTTTTTGAAGTATATGTCCGAGTCACAAATTTTCCAAAAGTGGCAACACTGTTACAGGGTTAGTTTCATGAGAAGTATGGTTATGATACAATGAATGTTAATTATTTGAAGCGAAATGAGATCTGTTGTATTTTTTGTTTAATAATTGTTTATTATTATGTAAAATTAACAGTTTTGTCCTCCGTCCAACATCGTTTTTAGTTTTGTTATAAAACAATCATTAGGACTATAGAGGCATATGAATTGAAGATGTGGATGATGGTAGCAAAATCATCAAAAATGCTGGATATTTTTGAGAAAATGGGTTCTAGGTAAAATTCTAAGGTATGTGCATGATGGTAAAACCTGGAAAGTGAAGTATAAAGAAGAACTGTACCCCTATTCCGAATGGATATCTGAGTTTCTCACTCACTAACGTAAGTGAGAAACTCACGGGAATTTTGTATAGGCTGTGGAGCTTTCTGAAGTATTCTGTAGTGGTGCTATACACATTTCCATAAATATTTCGTTACCTCACTCCAGTGTTAATGTCAAGGAAACATAGAATAGGGGTACTGTACCATGGTTTGCTTAGACTTACTGGAATTCTACCACAAATATTTAGAAAATATGACTGTATACTGGCCAAATGTAGTGAAATATTAGCTTTTTTACTCTGGTAATATTTTTTAACAAATTTTCACTAATGATAACACTTCTTATCCCCATTTTCCAATTATTTATGGTATTTAGAAGCGGTCAAGTGGTTCTCATGTTGTTATTAACAATTATTTTTACTGAAAAATTTTGTTTTGAAGTAAGAATTGAGATGTAAAAAAGGATTATCTTGCTGTAATAAGGTATGTTAATATTATTTGTCTTAAAGAAAAAATAACAACTAATGACTCTAACAATTCATTACTAATGTTCGATTTTTAAATGGAACAAACCACTACGGGCTTACGACCGTCTTCTACTGTTATTTCGAAGGCTGGCTTAGTGTGATCACTTTACGTTAACAACGTTCGCCATTAGGTGGTAATGTTTGTCTCCGAAACTCCTAATCATGAGAATTCTCAACATGTTCAACATGTCGAAAAATCTCATGTATGCAACAAGTAGAAATTTAATAATAAAATGAAAAATAGAGATAAAAGTTGGAAATTGTTGAGAACAAGAGAGCAACCAAATTTAAAGACTGCGACCGCTGTCATGTATTTGGCGCCAGGATATGACTATATCCATTTTTGTTAATGTCTCATATTTATTGCCTATTGGCTTTGTTGGTGCACAACGTTCTAATTATGTTTAGATTCTTGTGACCTTTTCAGGACTAGATCTTAAAGAAAAAATAACAACTAATGACTCTAACAATTCATTACTAATGTTCGATTTTTAAAATGGAACAAACCACTACGGGCTCTTGTTTGAAAGATTTTTGCGTATCGTAAATGAGATTTTATAATATTTGTTATTTTTTGTCACGTGACTTAACTTTTTCCGTATTTTTTAAGGAATGGGCAGGATTTCTGATATGTCTCCACGTAAATTGGGAGAAATTCATGGGTTATTGAATAATACTGACATGTCTCAGTATAAACTAGCAGAAATCCTTAAAGTTTCCCAAAGCACGGTTAAGATAGTAAAGCAAAAATTGGATTTGGGAGTACCTTTGCAATCTGCCCGTAAAGGAGCTTGTGGGAGAAAACGAATTACAACTCCTAGAACCGACAGAAAAATTAGAGACATGTGCTTAGAGATAGGAAACACCCAGTTAATCTGCTAAAGCTACGGCTACACTATGGCCCATGCTGGTCCAGGATGGCCAAATAGTGGCACTGGCCAAGCATTGGCAAGTAGCAACATTTGGCAAATATACTTGTACACCTGGCTACACTATTGGCCCAACTGTGACAGCTGGCACGAGGCTAGATTGTTACACAATGTTTCTATCACTGATTTATTGATTAATTCTTGCTTTTATTCATCACTTTACATTCTAATCTCAAATTATTTGCTGTATACTCCTATCTGAGTGGGGAATTTCAAGAGAGTTTATCTCCCTGGGCAAAAACGATATTTTAATATAATTTCCAATTCACAAATATACCTACACAATAAAAACATTCATAATTTTATTAAACCTAACCTTCAATTTTTATTGATGTTTATTGTTTTGCAATAGGTATATATTTACCTAGCTCTTACAGGTTGATTTGGACTATAACATAAATGAAAATAAAAGATATTGATAAAAAAAAAAAACAAGAATCATGGGTACATTACATACATACTCGAGTGGTTTAAAGAAAGCATCAACCACCGTCTTTGCCGTTTGCGTTTTTCATTATTTTTAATAACAGAAAAGCAGATGCCGCATGTATCACTGTATAGGACGCTGCAATTAATGGCATAATATGATATTATCATTGTCAACTTTCATTATTTTATCAGGATTATAAAAAAAATGTACAAAACACTATGAAAATAACAACATGGAAGACATGACAGCTGTCACATTGTTCCAATATTGGTGAATACTTGCGAACTCGATCGACAAGTACCTATACAAGTAAGGGCCAATGTCAAATATTGGGCGATATTGGTCATTGGTGAAGCGGCCACACTACTTGCCCATGATGGGCCAGCGCCTCTAACAAATTTGTGATTTATTTAAAAATTATATGTTATTTTGCTCTTCTGTGACAAATCTTGTTATATTTTGTTATTTTGTCAACATAAACCAATGGACGCACTATTTGGCAACACAATATTAAACCTACTGTCTTTTTACGTATACTGTTTTATTTATATTGTTGTCTTTTGAATTGATATCGATTGTAATTACTAATTGTTTAAAAATAATGAACAAAACTCTGAAAATAACAACATGGAAGACATGACAGCTGTCAACATTGGCCCAATATTGGTGAATACTTGCGGACTCGATCGACAAGTATACAAGTAACAGCCAATGTCAAATATTGGGCGATATTGGTCATTGGTGAAGCGGCCACACTACTTGCCCATGATGGGCCAGCGCCTCTATTTGGCCAGCATGGCCCATAGTGTAGCCGTAGTTTTACGGCCAATGTCAAATATTTGGCGATATTGGTCATTGGTGGAGCGGTCACACTACTTGCCCATGATGGGCCAGAGCCTCTATTTGGCCAGCATGGCCCATAGTCTAGCCGTGGCTTAACCAAGCAAATAAAAGAGCAAGGCATTAACATTTCTCAACGCACGGTGCAGAGACTCCTGAAAGAATATGGGCAAACTTCTCGACGACCACCTAGAAAACCTAAATTAACAACATCTATGGTTAAAAAACTTTTAGAATGGGCAAAAAATATAAAAACTTCACCGAGGATGACTGGAAAAGGGTTATTACAAAAACTTTACTACTATTTTTCATGTATTTACTGACATATTTTGAGATTTTATTCAATTGTTACTTGTTATTTTCTGGTTTCTTCCAGGTTTCCTTTTCGGATGAATCGGTTTTTCAAGTTATGACAGATAAATCAAGTTTTGTAAGATGAATTTCACCCAGATTGCATCGTACCAACAGTCAAACACCCTACGTCTATCATGGTGTGGTCAGTGATAAATTTCAAGGGTACTGGGCGATTGCAAATCGTCAAAGGCACGATGCGTCAAGAACAATATCGTGAAATTCTTCAAGAGAGGCTACTACCACAACTTTCCCAGTGGTTCCCCCATGGTGAAGAGTACATTTTTATGCACGATGGAGCCCCGTGTCACAAGGCAAAGTCTGTTTCAAAATATTTGAACGACAATAAAATTATTGTTTTGGATTGGCCTGGAAATTCTCCAGATATGAATCCAATAGAGAAAGTTTGGGAGCTTTGAAGAGAGAAATTGCAAAAATGTGATCAAAACATAGCAATCACTTGTTGATAGGCTCATTTATGTGTGGAATCACAGTGAGGAGCTCCAAAATACAGTTAAAAACTGTATTCTGAGCATGCCACGACGCATCCAAGCCTTGATTGCGGCAAAAGGGCACCATACCAAATATTGAATCTGTGCGTCAAGTTCCATTTAATTTTTTTTGTACCCTAAGTTTTTATGAGTAAAGTTTTTTTTTATCGGATACCACATTGGGTTTTATTTCTTAAAGTTCCTAATACAAAATAAGAACATAAAAATTGAAAAAATATCCAAAAAAGTCAATATAACAGAAAATTAATGATTTTTTTGTATTGAGTCTAATAATATGGCAAGCCATGGTATAACATCTTCCAAATTCGACAGGCCAAAATTTTAAACATTTGGTTTCAGATATAAAAAGTAATAATTAAATAAGAATATTTTGAAATTATCATTTTGCTCTCCTGTAAAAAATTTGTGGCTTGAAATCTTATTGCTCCAAGGCCTTCAAATATAAAATGTCTTAAATGGAAACAGTATGTTAAAAACTATATGATATATGCAAAATATAATCACCTATAAGTTTTATATAATTTTTCAACATGTTTATATAAAATGTCTCCATATTTTCTGGACGAAAATGATTAGATGAAATATTATTCAATTTATTGTAGAGAATATCTAGAGATGAACCCGTCGAGAGGACAACCAATTGGAATTGTTTCATCTGTAAAGTAAGAAAACTATAAATTAACAAATATCTAGGACTAACTTAACCCTTAATCAGGAGCATTGGGTCAAGACCTATATGCCTAATTAAGAGTTAATATATTCGCATGGGGTCAAGAGCTATATGTCTAATTAAGAGTTAAGTTATTCACATGGGGTCAAGACCTATATGCCTAATTAAGAGTTAAGTTATTCGCATGGGGTCAAGACTAGAGGTGGGAATAACGGCTTAAATTAAAAAACGTTGTAGCAGTTTCGTTAATTTTAAATAACGTTATTTTTAAAAGCTTAAAACCTAAAAGGCTTATTTATTTCGTAGCGTATATTAAATACCTATATAGTTGTAAAAAATTAACAACTTACCCCCCGAAGATAAACAATCACACGATCTATTAATTAAGACTCAATTTTAGGTCAAATAATTATAAAGCATTTTTAATAGAAAAAAAACGAATTTTGTATGCGAGAATAAAATAATCAGAGAAAAGCAACGACGAACAACGAACCAAACCTATACGCGCTACAAACGATACTAAAAAAATAAACAAAAGTTCTCAAAAATAAGTTAATAATAATAACAATAATTTCATAATGTTCATTCATAGGGACATTCACGCGCCTTTCGTCTCTAACAAGGTCAACCTATTTTGTAAACCTCGCACATCCCGATTTTGTCGAAAACGGGTTTTTGGTGCAGTTTTAACGTACCTCGTATCCCTCACCACTAGGTGAAACTCTCACCACTAGATGAAACTCTCAAATCAATATCACTTTTTCTTAATTTTTTCATATTCTTAAATAATTATCTAACAACTAATATGACTCTAAAAATTCATTACTGATTCTCGATTTTTGAATGGAACAAACCACCGCGGGCTTACGACCGTCTTCTACTGTTGTTTCGAAGGCTGGCTTAGTGTGATCACTTTACATTAACAACTTTCGCCATTGGGTGGTAATGTTTGAGTCTCCGAAACTCCTAACAATGAAAAACTCGCTAAAATATTCATATTCACCAAAATGAAAAACTCGCTAAAATAAATAGGTATAAGTGCGTCATTTATGAAAAATTATCCCGGCCCAGAGAAAAAAGTAATCGATTCATCCATAAATTACAATCTACTGTTAAAGATATTTGGAAAATCAAATTTTCTCAATCCTTTAGAAGCACTTTATCACTGCGAACAATCCGTATTTTAATTTTAAGGAGAAATTACCAAGATTTGCAGGAGGTGAAAAAGACCACACCGAATCCTAGCCTATGATACTTTTTATTTTATTTTATCAAAATAATAATCCGGCACAAAGTGCCTTTGACAACAGTTCAAAAGAACAATAAAAGCAGCAAACAAGTATTAAAGAATAATAACAATAATTTATATATGTAATAGGAACAATATTTACATAAAATTATCAACCGTACAATTTTTCCATTTTAATTTTTTATTACTTTTTAATATTATTGTTGTATAGAGAAAGTTCATAAATCCTGGTTCAGTACTGCACAACTAATAGTGAAAAACTCAATATGTATGATGAATAATAAAATAAAATAAATATTTTCATATGTTGGTTTAGTCGTCAAAATAGTTATACTTGATATTGAAAATAAACAAACGTTTTAACCTCATGCAAAAAAAATGGACTTAGGAGAGTTACAATTAATTGCTACAAGAATATACAACACTCTATAATAGTCTATAGTAAATCAAGGCATACACACACACACATAGGTACCTACCTACCCATACACTTTCTTTTGTACCCGGGAAGTTGCAAGGGCACGGCAGAGTGGCAGTGATATGTATACGCCTATTACAGCCACGTTAGAGAAATAACGTTAAGGCGCAAAATAATAGTTTGAATATTTTAGACGGCCACGTTAGAAATCAGACGAATAACGTAAAGGCGGAAAATAATAGTGGATTATTTTTAATAGGCGGATATCTAGAGGTGCAAAATAATAGTGGATTATTTTTAATCTTAAAATGTAAACTTTTTTTTTTGAGACATTATTTTTGTTAGGCTTATTTTCACAGCTTACGAATAACGAATAAGGTTTAATATGAATAACGTTAGAGAGGTTATTTTTTTTTATCAAATATTTTTATCAGCTTTCGTTATAATGCCCACCTCTAGTCAAGACCTATATGCCTACTTAAGAGTTAAGTTATTTGCATGGGGTCAAGACCTATATGCCTAATTAAGAGTTAAGTTATCCGCATGGGGTCAAGACCTATATGCCTAATTAAGAGTTAAGTTATTCGCATGGGGTTAAGACGTATATGCCTAATTAAGAGTTAAGAAATTCACTGTAATCATTTTCTGAACATAGCTCAATTACTACGAGAAGAAACTCGCAAATTTTTCATACGCTCAGAACTTACGGATATATTCTGTGGTGTTGAGAATGGTATATATTTAACTACTACTTTAAGCCAGCATTATGTCGCAGAGATTCAGAATATTGTTCTAAAAAGCAAATTGTTGCTGTGCGAAATCGACTAAAAGAAATTACCTGAGGCAATGAGTTAATACTATTGTATAGGGATGTTTAATATAAGTATTTATAAATAGGTAAACGTCTGGATAAAGAAGTTCAAAGGTCTAACATTTTCAAGGTGCTAAGCATGGCCTTTATAAAAAAAAAAAAATTTACACAAAAGCAGTAGGTACGTAAATAATTTACTCACAGCCGCCTCTCTACTCTGGCCAAGCATTCTGAAAATTATAAAAAAAATACAGATTAATAAATAAACAAAAGACTAATTATTTAACCGAGGAAAAACACAATGATAGCAGATATTCAAATTTTGAAATAAAATCACCCGAAAGATGATGAAGAAGAGTGAGGTTAAATTTCACTCTATTTTATTTCATTTTAAAAGACATCTATACGAACAGTGATTATACAAAAACTGTAATATTAAATGTATGGATAACAAAAACACCAGTAGAACTAGTAGGTGAGAAGTAAAAGACAAACAGAAATACATCTATAGGCGATAGTATATTATGTAGGCTCAGCTGGAGAAAAGGGATGTAGGCCAAGGGTGAGGGACAGGAAAAAGGAATGTGGATGGATACAGAGGATTTTATTGCCCTGAAGTCAGGTGTGTACTCCTATATTTTGTCGGATCACATTAAAGGTTGCGTCATTGAACTACAACTCTCTGCAAGAACAGGGTGATAAGACCAATCCAAAGGAAGGAGATGAAATAGTTCCTACTCTAATCCCAATGACCTATCGCAGTACTGCCGCCTTAATTCAGAATTTTATACCAAATTAAGAATTTTATACTAAATTTATCTTTGTAGAGTGCCATTCAGAACCCCATCGCGTGCCATAGGTTGCCGACGCCTGCTCTATAACTATAAGACTTATTTAGTTTTTGAAATAACCAATTCAATCATAATACACGGGTTTTAAAAACAACAATTTCGTCACCAACACTCTCGAATTAAAAACGAGAACCATACATTCACACTTTACCACTACCAATAACCACGACACCTAACAAGTCTCTACTTGCAATATAAATACAAATTACGTATCATAGTAGGTTTAACGTATTCCAATAAATCCAAAGATGTACTCGAGAACTTGAATTGTACTCGAGTACCTTTAATGTACTCGAGTACCTTTGATGTACTCGAGTACTTTGAATGTACTCGAGTACCTTTGATGTACTCGAGTACTTTGAATGTACTCGAGTACCTTTGATGTACTCGAGTACTTTGAATGTACTCGAGTACCTTTGATGTACTCGAGTACTTTGAATGTACTCGAGTACATTCAAAAGTACTCGAGTACATTCAAAGTACTCGAGTACATTTTAGGGTCAAAAACGTACCGAATACAAGTACAAGTACAGGTTTTAGAAATGTACTCGTGGACTGAGTCCTGAGTACACCAAAAGTACTCAGAGTACAATCTACGAGTACTTGTACTCGAGTACCGCCCAGCTCTGATCGCAGTTCAGAAATATTGGGAAATAATCAATGCAATAGATGAATAAGGCTGAAAAGTGGAACAATATGTAACAAGATAACTTACACCAACAAATCTACTAGCTCATGCGTTTTCAATCGTATCATCAAATAATTAATATAGTGTGATACGGCAGCTGGTCGGGAAGAGAGCATCTGGTAGACTAACTTCTTCTTGAGAGTCTGAACTAAGAACAGCACCACCTGCAAGATATAAGGAGATTATTGGTAAATAGTCTACAATAACACTTATATAAATAAATTTTAAATAAGGAGGCTATAATGTATATCACTGCAATAAATATGGGTCTATTGTGAGTCATTGTGACAGTGTTGCCACCTTTGTAAAATTTTGACCCGAATACGAACTTAAAAAAAGGTCATTCCAAAAATTTGGATCCGGAAAGGTGAAAGTCAACTGAAAAAAATATGACCCAGACATTTAAGGTTTCAGCGGGACGCATGTTGCGAAACCCAGAAAGGTGGCAACACTGCATTTTGACATCTTACAATTCATACATGGAACTCTGCCTCTTATTGTGTCCATTTCCAGAAGCCTCTTGCAGAGTGTCAGTGCCTCTTTGCGTCTCCTGCCTCCCTAAGAAATCTCCTTAACCATTTTTTGGTTACCATCACCTGGTTGCAACAATTGCTTTAGGTTGTGTGACCCAATGTCCCCTTTGACCACTGATATGGGGGTACTGGGTATATCCTCCACATCAGGTCGTCTCTGTGGAGGTATTAGGAATACCCTCCATATTTTCTATTGAGGCGCCAGGTGCATCCTCGATGGCCAACTTAGTTAATTTTTTTCAACAAAATTTTCATCTTTGTCATCTCAAAGTCCCATAATACATAGAGGAAGACTCCCCATATATTTAACAGGAATAAAATTCAGCTTGAGGCTTAAATGTGAGGATGCACTTAACGTACACTGTACACATACGCATACACAATAATAAATAGAACAAAACATCTAAAAAATTTCAAACTATTGATTTATCGACAACACCCTTGGCTAAGAACTACCTATAGGTATTACTTAATATAAAAAGGAAACTTACTGCAAGAATAGCATTTCCATCGCCTATCGCGATTGCTCCGTCCAAAAGTTGGGTTTTTGCTTTTAAGCTTTTATGATGGTGAAGGGAGCATGGTCTGCCAACTACAAGTCTTTTCAATGTTATTGGAACATTTGGAAAATAATATTCTGAATCACCACGGCTTTTAGAGCTTGCATTTAATCCTGATTGCGCCTGTAAAACTGGAAAAAGAATAAAACATGTAATATTCAATGAGGTTGAGTGCAATTTGCAATAGACTTTCTATTTTCCAGCCCTTAGTGTCTATCGGCCGGTTTCAATAACCTATCCGTAGTAATCAGCTAAACGCTATCTGTCAATTAACCGCAGTTAATATTCTATCCTTATCCGCGTTTCAATAAACAAACAACAGATAGATAGTATTTATGTCAGTTACTATGGAAACTATCCGCGTTTGATCATAGAAATTGTCAATACTTCGTCCATGTCAATTTTCGAATATACGTCAGAGTTTCAATATCAACAATATTATTATAATATTGTCTATGGGGGATCCGCGGCTTGCTTGATCTGTGTGGCCGGTTTCATGCGGGTCGGGTTTGCTGCGGATTGGTCTCCTCCGGGTTGGTTTGCAGTGAGCGGGGGGCCTTTAAGGGAGAATGTAATGTAATGTAATTGTCTATGGACAATATAATAAACACTTGCTGTCGAAATCGAGGGATAGGAAAAACAAACCGCCGAAATCAGGGGTTAGGAAAACCATAGAAAAAACAGTAATCACAAATGTCACAAGCTACTAGAGATAGGTTATTGAAACGCTTTATCGCCGATTTCTATACAAATCATACAATGAAAGATAGATAGAAATTCTATCTATCCTTTGTTTATTGAAACACCAAAGTGTAAAGATAGATAGATTTTTAACCATAGATAGGAGATAGATAGGTTATAACCGCCCTATTTATCGGCTGAATCCTCTATTTTAATCCTTTAAACTCAGGCCAATTTGTCCAATATTAAGATGGCATAGCAGATAATGCACGATTTGTATATTTTTCATACTTTCAAAGCGTGATGTCATATGGTGTAATACTTTACAGTCACACTGTATATTTTATGAGCAAAAGAAATCAATTATAGCTCGCTTCTGCATAAAATAATATAGAGAACCTTACAGAAATGTATTCAGAGAGCAAGTTATTCTTACTGTGGCATCGCTTTATGGCTATGAATCTATATGCCACAATAGCACACCACTTAATATATTCATAACAACAACACTAGAATAAAGTACAAAAAAGACCTATAGATCACAGGCTCTCCAATGGAGTACCGTTAGAATGTCTAAAAGTAATAATTTATAACAAGCTTCCAGACACAAGTAAATGTGAGGATGTATTGGTCTTGCAGACAACAGCGAGATCATAGCTGGTGGACAAATTATTTTACACAATTGACGAAATACAAAATAAATAGACAAGTTTTTTGTTTTCTATTTTTATTGTAATAATTAATTAATATCTGACATCACATATCCTTTCACTTTAAATCCACGTCTGCACAAATGCACCACAAGTTTTTTTTTTTATAATACTTAACAACCATTTGTAATTTGTATACCAAGAGTCCATGAGCCCACAAAATAAGGGTTGAAAGACGACAAATAAATTTGGAGTCATTAAACCGAATAGATACAGAATGTGTTGAGTATTAAGTTCCGCCAACTATATTGACACCTATGTAGTGTCATTTAATTAATTTAATAGTTGATGATAAATGCTGACAAATAATCAAAGGAAGGTCTCATTCCTAAAGGTGAAAACTCAATAGATATTATAATTATGTCCTGTTACATTGTGAAGATAATGACGGGTCAGCCAATACAGCAGAGAAAACTTACTGTTTTCCAAAGACTTTTCCGATATGATAGCATGCAAAGGTAGTTTGCACTTCTTAGACACATCAAAACTGATATTTTTATCCTCAGATACATTTTCTTTAAGTCCAGCTGCAACTTCTACTCCCAATTTAAAGAAACTTTGAGATGAAAGATTCTGAAATTATCGTTTTAATGATTAAGAATGTAACAATATTCAAGTAATATTATGTTCATTAATTTTTAACTTACTTCATCATCATCAAAACTGAATTTGTTAACTTTGCTTTCTTGCCAATAATTTTCATTTTCCATTGTGATATTTTGACCAAACATATATTTTACATGCTATATATAGAAAAAATCAAAACCAACTTATTTCACTCGACAATAGCACATAACTTATTTACATACAGTGATAAAATCGAAAATTAAAACAATTTTCCAAAACATATCATTTCACTCAGTTTTGACACATGTCAAATAATATTAATAGCATAACAACTGTGAATATAGCAGAAAGTTGTGCAAAATCAATGCTGGCATCTTAAGCAATCCTATATCCATAGACTATGATATTATTGGTTATAAAAATTAGATAAGTACTAGGTATTTTATTTCAACAAATTTTTGTCAGCTTGACCAGTGATTCCCAAGCTATGAGTCGTGACAAATATCATAATTAAGTTTTTCGATTCCTCGAGAAGACCTTAAATTTTGGAAAAATATTAATGTATTGAGAGAGCCGCTGAAAATCCTAACGACCTTAAGGCAGGCGTTAACTGAAAAATATATGGAACGTTTGAGCTAGATGAAAACTTTAATTAATTCAATATCTTTTAGTAAAATTTACGAATTATTTTAATGTACATAATATTACAATAAAAAAATCAATGCAACTGAACACAGAAATTGTCTATGAACTTTCTTTTTTCTTTGATAAACTCAATGTCAAATTTAAAACGGGGAACGGAAATTCAACTTGACTAAAAAAGTTATTTTCTTGTTGTTAAAAAAGAACTCATTTTTTAATTAAAATGGCCCTGAGAAGAACTGTAGAGGAATTAAAAAGATCGGTAAGTCAGTTTGGCATTCATCTGTGGAATCAAATAATTCAAACGTTGTAATTTTCATTAATTAGTTTCTTGAATTTTTCAGACTAAAGACCTGGAAAAGAAACTAGACTTATTAGAATGGAAAGTCGAAACGCTTTCTCAAAATAGTTACAGCTCCCATGTTGCTCAAGACACAGTCTCTGCGAAGGACGCTATTGATATTTCACTATTTCTAAAAGATATCCTAAATGTAAGAATACAAATATTTTAGTGTTATTGTCACTTCTACTCAGTTGTATTTTTATTCATTTAATTTTTTTTTTTTTTTAGACAAAGAAAGATTTCAACAATACCAGACAAGATCTAAAAGCTGTTATAGATTTGCAAAAGGAGTCAATGGACAATTTACACGAAAGAATGGGTCATATCAGTGAAAAATTCATAAGGTTGGCTGATTATATTGGCGATTCTGGAGAACAATGATGTGAATATTCAATTTACAATCATGAAACATGTTCAATAATGTTTTGAAACGTCCATTTTATCTCAATCTCATACTGTAACTTAATTGATAATTTTTTAAACAAACCAAGGTATTATGAATTTTTTATAATAATGTGTAAGAAATTTAGACTTATCTATTTCTATAGAATATAATATGTAGAAGTAAGAGTTTTTTATAAATCAATTTTATTTATTTGAACAATTAATATTATTAAAACATACTTAATCATTTTTAAAATTGGTGTTAAATTATTGTAATATGTATAATATTCATCCAGAATTTGCCCTTCCATAAACTTTTTTACCAATAATACAATAGGGCATTTGACTGGTTTTGGGAATTCATTGATGCGTTATAAATACTCTCTCATTAATATTTCATGCAAATCTGCTAAACTGCAAATAAAAAATATGTTTAGAGTTAAATATCCAAAAGGGCGGGAAAACATTGTCTTATGATCATGATGTATGACGTCACACGCAAGTGTTTCTGTAAAAACTGAATTCTATTGTTTACTTGCAAGTGACATCATTGGGGGTACAAGAATACACAAAGTGTTTTCGTTGGCAAATAACTCTGTAGAAATATTCCAAACTTCATTTTATGTTAACATAAAGTAAAACACATTTTAGCTGTAAACTAATAATAATATAAAGACTTTATTGATAAAAATACACAATTAAATATAAAAAAAAAACTTGCTTACAAAAAATTAACAACTAAATATATCTATACTTATACAAGATAACTACCGAAAATGAGTTGATACTTGTGCTTCGGGGGGGAATCTAAAAGAAACATGCTTTCTCAGACTATATTCTATTAGGATGGCCACAAATCACAGTTTATAATACCCTATTTCAACATACTTACATATTTCACACTTAGAAAATCGAGAAATTAGGGGAATCAAGCCCATCAAGAAATCTGGCCCCACCCTGAAGAAGATGACCCCAAAAATGAACAACTTAGGAGAGGAGTATTGTCTCTTAGGTAGACGCTTATTTCCAATTAAATCCACGTCTTAAGAAATGCCTAGTTGGATGAGCCTGAGATAACCGGGTAAAAAAATTTACTTATAATAGTAACAGCAATAGTTTTAAGGATTGACAAGCAATATGGAGCGTATCCTAAAGATGCTGCAATAATTTATGGAGACACAAGTGTTGATCAGCATTATTCAACTGGGGTAATATCACACAACAAGCTATTGATGAAGATGAAATAAAGGAGTAACCTGGTGGCAATGCGCGGAGACAGAACAAGAACTGAATGGACAGGTAACTTCAATATAATGAAATTTAACAAAGCGAAGACTAAGATTGCATGGTTGCTGGAAAAGAGAAGGTTTCCCAAAGTGTTTTTCTCAAAAGTCACACAAAGGACCAAGCGGGGTCTACATTGTTCTCAATAAATAAATAAGTTTGAATACTGAAAATCAAGATGAGGAAGAATTTGATCAAGACTCTGTCTAAAGTGTACTGCCATTTTAGCCAGAGCGAGTCCCGACATCTAGCTGCTTCTGAAAAAAAGCTGCTAACCTAGGGTAGCCCAGAACTCATAGTATATTATAACAGCCTTTTCGTGTAAAACATATCTTTGCATAATTTTACGATTAAAATGAATTTATCCTTGGAATTATTATAGAAACTTTAAAATGATATTGACTATTGCAGCTTTTTATTATCTGCTTTAGAACTACATATTCAATATTAATCGGTACTTTAAGGGGGACCCACTGAAGTTACGGACCTCAAATTTTACGTGCTTGTGTAGGAGCATAAGACCAACCAGTATACCAAATTTTATGAAAATCGAAGAAATATTTTTTTTCTCTTTTTTATCAAAAAACATACTAAATGGATAGGCCTTAACATCAGCGCCCGGGTGATATGGTGGTAGACTAGCCCAGTGTTCCGCAAACTTTTTGTGTTCAAGGCACACCTACCAAATCAAAATATTCAGAGGTACACCAATGATTTTTTTTATGCCCCCCCCCCCCCCCCCCATGAAACACTATTTTTCACAAAAGTATTTCTCTATCTACGCCGGCAATGTTTTCTTGTTGAAACATTTCATAAGGTACCATTTATTATTATTTACTAGGCCTGCTGCCTCCAAGGAGGTCGCCGTCACTGCGTCCCAAAATGGAACTATTGTGACTGGCCCTGTATAGAGTTCGTCGCTTAGTCCAGCCTCCTGGAAGAATCGGAGGACTTTGTTGGCGTTGAACTCCTCAATTTTATCTGGGCACATCTAGAAAGTGCCCAGATTTTTGTGTCTATTACGCATCATTGGTAGGCACTCACAGGAGGTGCATTGGGGTCTCAAGTGATACCCCACACGCCCTGCACATGCCACAGTCCAATATCCCTATGGTGCACATGTGCATGCTTGTTCAGCCTGCAGTGCCCCGTTAGGGACCTCGTGATGGTGCATAGATTATTCCTGCTAAGGAACACTAGGTTCCTTACGGATTTTTTTGATGTCCATGTTACTAGTGGATGGTGTTACTCCCGAGGGAGTCAGTTCCTCACTGTCCGGGTGACCATCCAGTGAGAAAGGGTTCACTTTATAAGTGATTGTATTGACGTTCACGACCGTCCCAGGTTTAGCAAGGGAAAAGAAGTCACAGCCGACAGAGCCCCGCATGTCGGCTGAAGGGCTGAGGTTAATCTCCGAGGCGCCCAGGTATCGGAGATGCACCGTTTAGACTAGGTAAACCCCCAGCCATTCATCCATCGGCACGGTACGCTTAACACCTTAGATTGGTGTTGTCCTCTTAGCCAGTCCCGGCATAGCCCGATCCCTCATGTAGAAGTAACCACCCCCACATGAGCGACCCAGCACCAGACACTGCCCAGGATGCACCGCGAGGAGGTGGGACAACATTTGCATCCCATATAAGGTACCATAGTTGAGAGCGTACTTGTAGGCCTAGACAAAATGCATTTGGCGATCGACTACAAACGAATTCTTCGACAATGTAGAGTAGGAAGAAAATTAACTGTCCATTTTTTATATTTTTATATAAGTGTGTTTGTTTGGTTTAAATAATTGTTTGTATGTTCCAGTGGACAGTTAATTTTTTCGTACTGTACATTGGCAAAATCTTCGTTTGTAGTCGAACGCCAATTTGAATTTGTCTACGGGGGCAGATGATAATATACACGTACACACTCTTGCGCGAAAGCTTTCAATATTGTTCGTTAAAATATTAGAATTCCTGCCTTCCATTTTTCTGTTGAGCTCATTTAAATGAACGAATGTGTCCGGCGGATAAACAAGTTTTACCACCCATTCTTTTCTTTTGAACACAGAAGACAAATCTAAATAACGAGCCTCTGACAATATTTGGGTCAAAATTTTTCGCGGCACACCGTTTGCGGAACACTGGACTAGCGGTTAGGGGGCGTCCATTAATCACGTGATCCCAAAAGGGGGAGGGGGGGGGTCTGGAAAAAATCACGTAAGGGGCAGGGGGGGGGTCTAGTGAGAAAATCACGTGCATTTATTTTTTCTGATGAATTTAAAGAAACACAGTAGAAATTTTAAAAATCTACGAAAATTAGTATCATAAGTTTCTTAATTCTTTGTACTAAAAAAGTACACGTGATTTTAGGGGGGAGGGGGGGGTATTCTGAAATATCACCAGGGGGGAGAAAAAAACATCACGTGATTTATGGGCGTCCCCTTACGACGCCGGCTTTCGCACTGTTTCGTGCGGAGGTCGTGGGTTCGATCCCAGATGCCGACCATCTTCCTCTTTCACGACACAAGCTTTAAGTAGCTTACTGTGAAAGAGTCAAAGAGTGTATTTGTGCTCACTTTGAGTGAACACAGATTCATTTTCTAAAAAAAAATGGTTATAAATTACATCGCCAAATAAATGATTGAGGGAAGAAACCGCAGAGGTCACCCCAGAGATAATTATAATATAACGCTTTTCTATACAAAGGTGTCAGTCTAGCTGGCAGAACTTATTGCCTGAGGCAATTTTTCCAGTCAACTAATCCCGTCCAATCTGAGACAGACCAACCCGGGTAGAAATTTCAAGTGAAAAAACACTCTGACCCGACCGGGACCTCGTGATCTGAAGTCCATGCCAGTACTACTAGGCTACAGAGGTCGGCATGTTGAGCAGGTCTAGAACTGAAGAAGCTTGCGGGTGAAAGCGGGTAGTGGAGGAACGAAATTAACATGCTTAGTGCTGTCCAATCTCAGGATTGTATTGTGACCACAGAGTGCAGCAAAGGTGCTTAACTTCGTGAAACTAGATTGTTACAAAAGAAAAGAAGAATAATTATTATTATTTTGTTGCCAAGTTCTGTTACGTCACATCAGCATCCTACAAGGCCATACTAGAATATTTGAGCATCCTACGAACCTATAAATATAAACACGCACCATCCCAGCTGTTGAAGATTGCCACGCGCACTAACACTGGCACAGATTGCCCTTTATCAGCTGGCACGAGTCAATGCGTACACGATGGTTGTATGTAGTTGTAAGGTTACAGCAGATTACGGTACAATCCCAGCCGTCAGTTATTCTTATAATAAACAATAATATTTGTATAGGTAAGTAAGTAACTACCTGTAACAGACGTCGCGAATTATATATATATATATATATATATATATTTTTTTTTTCAATACCTACTTAAACAAAAGAGGCTAAAACGTGGAGATTTAGGGGGTCAGAATTTTAATCAATCCTTACTGTTGATGAATGATTTTGAGAATTTAGTTGACGGAAAATATGGTCTTCTGCTTGTTTTGATATCATTTGAAGTCTTCATTTCGAAAGCTGAGACTTTTTGTGCCTGGGCTTTGGTGTGCCATCCGTGAGCCGAGGTCTTCTCAGGGGGAGGGGGGACACCAGCCTTGGACCCCCCCCCTTCCCTTGGTGGGGCCCAGTCGTCCGAGGCTTAATCCTTGTGCTTCTCCCCACTGAGCACATGATCGAAAAAGGTAACTTTTTTTTATGTTTTGAAATAATTAGTTTACAACTCTCTGCCATCGACCGACGTGTATGAAATCAATCAAGAACATCGGATGTTGTCCAATCATTTTTCAAATTAAAAAAGAGTTGGACTTTAATAATATAATCAAGCCGTTTTGCAAGTAAAAAAACGAGCGATGAAATCAGTTACATGGTGACGAGTAATGGTGCCATTCAGAATAGGGTCACACGTGGCGAGTACACGTGTACCATAGAGTGGCAACACATAGAGGAAGTGTTACAATGTCACGCCAATACAGATATGATAGCTCTGATATGATAATACCTCTGGGTGCTGGTTATATAGGCCCTGCAATGTGATTTCTCGACACTTGATCAAACTAATATTACGAATAATAGACAAACATCTATCGGTGAAAAAACATTTTTTTCAGTTTGTCTTCTTCTTTTATAGGGGGATTTGAATTTACGTATATCGATTTCCACATTTTTTATTGTTTTTGCTTTGTCATTGCATTATTGCTTATGGTATTGTCTTGTGATGCATTATATGTATAAATTGTAAATTATATTTAATGAACCCGAGTGCCTCGTAAGGGGTCTATGGGGGATAAATAAAGATAAGATAAGATATAAGATTGAAATTGAAAAATTAATTACCTATCTGTGTCTTTTTATTTACCTATTTTCTCTTCAAGTAAGCGGTCTATTTTTTTTTAATTGATTTTAAAGCCCAACAGTTTAGCTAACCAATAAATAAAAATAACGATTACAAACGGCAACTTAGTACATAAACATAATATTTGATTACAAAATTGTGAAATAAAATTATTTATTTTTGGGTTTTCGATCTATAACTTAGGTATACATTATTATTCACACAATTCGTTTGACCAAGTGTCTAGATAACACATTGTTTATACTTTATATGTGCTTACAATGACATAATGATATATAAATCTAGTACCTAGATAGTATAGATATATCCTATTTCAATGAGAAGGAAATATAAAAGATAAGTGGGCAAAAAATATAATCTTTAGAAATTTCATGCGAAAAATTTTGCAAAAAATGCGAATGCCTTTCAAATTTAATGAAAAGCTTTGCATTTTTGCTTTTATTTATCTAGATCGCCAATTTAACGAAATTAAGCAGGTACATAATTAGTAATTCAAAAAAAGGTTGGATTTATATATTTTTAATTATTAATGGATCATCTTCATGTAAACGCTATTCTAATGCAACACCGTACAACCTTAAAAAAAAAATTGTGATTTTTATATTAGTTTATGAACATTTATTGGACATCTCTCTGCTTCGAATACACTTTATGAACGACCATCAGTCTTGTAACATGGTCGTTCCAAAACAGTGGGGCTAGTACGAGTTTTAGTAGATATCGAAAGCTAATTGCACGCAAATAAGCGCTTATTAGCGTGCAAATAGTGTTCTGAAATCAAACGAAAAAATTTTCGAAACCCTTTCGATGATCGTTTCGATATTCGATCATCGAAAACTTATACTAGGGCTACAGGCTCGTTTTTCTTCCACACCTTACAACATCTTGGAATTTGCTGATTCGAGGTCTATTACGGACGGTGTTGCATTAGAAGTCCGAAAAACTCTCTGCTGAAGATGGTCGCATAGTCAGCCGAAAATATATTTCGGAAATAATATAAAAATAGGTATAATATAAGTATAACAAATAATGTGTTTGAAGTATTATGAAGGGTTTTTGCAGAGATAAGTACTCGTATTTATAAGTAATTTCATCTCGCTGGTGCGAAAAAGGTTCTTGGTCAGGGCAATCTAAGCTCTAGCTAGATTCTCAGCACTCGAATTCTAAGTTTTTTCGATAGATAGTCACGGAAGTATGTAAAATGGGTAACACGATACATTTGTATGGAAGACGTTTCCACAAGGATATTTCTAGAAACAAAAGCGATTCTCGCATTAGATACGTATACACGTTTTCCATACAAATGTATCGTGTTACTCACTTTACTTCCGTGACTACGTTCCGATAAAACTTAGAATACGAGTACAGGTCACATGATTGCACGGACACACGTTTTGTATATTCTGGCTTTAGTGAGGATATTCATTTATTAATTTTTCTATATAGCCTCTCTAGGTCATCCTGATAAGGCTACAGCTTTTGGGGGCTGATGCAGTACTTCCCCATAAAAGTCACTGTTGTATGCCATGCTGATGCCAACATATTTATGTAAACTTGGTGACTTGTTCGACTGTTGTTCCATCGATTGTCACGTTGCATACCGTCTGTTCCCTAGCCAATGTCATGCACTTTGTTTTGCTTATTGATATAGACATGTTGTATCTCATAGAGGCCTTGTGGAATCGATTCATCATAAGCTGAAGATCCCGTTCTGACTCCGCTATGCTTAAAATTTACTTTTAATAAAATGTATCTTCTTTATAGAATATTTCCTGTTAATTTCCGAACGGTATGTCCAGCTTTATTATTCTGGAAAGGGATGTCTAACAATCCCTCCATCTTCTTATTCTTCTCCCTCGAACCAAATCGCAAATTTAAATAATTTCGAAGATTTTGTACTATGTCTATTAATTATTGTAAACCTACGATGGTGCGGGCCGCTTTGATTTCGGTGCTTCTCAGGCGACTCTTTGTTCTCGTGGTGTTGACTGGCTCTGGTTTCCACAACATGTCATGATCGATCCTATACAGATCTCATGCATCTTCATTTTACTTTTTTTCGACATGTATTTCTTTGTTTCTATAACTCTTAATAAAGGTCAGCCCCCGTAGACAAATTCAAATTGGCGTTCGACTACAAACGAAGATTTCGCCAATGTATAGTACGAAAAAACTAACTCTCCACTGGAACATATAAACAATTGTATAAACCAAACAATGACACTTATAAAAAGTGGACAGCTAATTTTCTTCCTACTCTACATTGTCGAAGAATTCGTTTGTAGTCGATCGCCAGCTGCATTTTGTCTAGGCCCCCAGGTTAACAACGACACA
The DNA here is from genome assembly GCA_963576905.1 of Mystacides longicornis. Lineage (NCBI taxonomy): Eukaryota > Metazoa > Arthropoda > Insecta > Trichoptera > Leptoceridae > Mystacides > Mystacides longicornis. Next base: position 23,935,518 of record OY756432.1, on the reverse strand, counting down.
CGTGCAGCAAAAAATGCCAGAAGGAAGCAAACCTCCATGACGACCACCTGAAACGCTGTCGGGATGGTTGGCAAACAGCTTTCCAAGAAGACAACACAGCAGTAATAAAAGGCCAGCAGGCCTAATCATATAGGAAGAAGAAGAAGAAATTTTAAGGTTAAACCTTTTTGCACCGACACTTCGACATGATTCAGTCGTGTGAAAAATTGGTAAGTGACGAAACAGTCCAGTGTTAGTGAACCGTCGTTGTGAGGCAATGTCTATCAACACGTGTGCGTTATTTGAGCCACAGTACACATCTACTACTATAACTAAACTAATCTATCATAGTTTAGTAGTTATCTATGAGTTATCATACTATATTTTTGGAGAATCTTTCGACTTTACATATAATAGACCACCCAATGCGTTTAGTCGATGTACCCTCTAGTGCTCATTGTTGAACATTTAAACATAGGTACACAGCTCCCTATTCTGCGAAAATTTGCACAAAATGTTTTCATTTTTTTTTATCAAATTTCGAAGTCGAATCGAGATATACCTACCTATTTTGAAGATTTTGATATCCTATAGGGCTTTATTCGACGACATTCGCGAACAGCGTACATAAATAAGTTGCGTGTTCAAACGCAAGTGCCAACCATTTTCCTCTTATCCATCCCTTCATGGTGCTACAATAACCCATTGTCGGTCATGGCCTCCCCAAGCAGTCGTTGCTTGTCAGCTACTCTGCAACGCCAGTTTCTTATTCCCAGAGATTGCAGATCTCTACTCAAGCAATCTATAACCATCTCAGCCAACATCGCACACAATATATAATAATTTGGCGATGTTCATCGCATTATACCGGATTCACCATCTTCCGCCTTCCTTAATGGACCCATAGATTTCTTCTTCTGTCATAGAACAAAAACTTTGCTTAGCGTGAAAAAAGGACATTCGTTAAAAAAATACTGTCTCGTTTTAACACAACTGACGTAAAAAGGCATAGACGAATGACAGTAAGTACATAAATTGAATCGATTCAATACACATTCCAATTTTGAATTCGGAATTGAAATATCGCGATCGATGAACATAAATACATAATGTACCTATATACGTAGTGTACTTTCGATGAATAGTGAATACACTGCTGTAACTAGAATTTAGTAATGATCGCTGAGTACTTACCGGTTAGTTAACAGTATTTTTATTTAGTTGAATGTAGTTCATAGTGCTTCCCAGATACCACGTGTCGCCTCTATGGTAACCGACGAGTTCATCGAAAATCAATTCATCGAATATCAATTCATCGAAAATCAATTCATCGAAAATCAATTCATCGAAAATCAATTCATCGAAAATCAATTCATCGAAAATCAATTCATCGAATGATCAATTCATCGAATGATCAATTCATCGAAAACCATTATTTTGAAGATATTTTAGAGAAATTGTTTATGACCTAATAATAAGGTAAAGCTTCAGTTTGGTCACTCCTATAAATTAAAGATGGCGGCGATTTTGACATACGTTGGAGTATTTTTTTGTAATATCTTTATTAGTGCCTCATATAATGGCCGAAAACAGCGTCTGTACCCTTCGCCCCCCCTCAAAGATGTTGGCAGATCTTGTCACGTTCGTCCGTCCGTCTGTCTGTGTGTCTGTCTCGTCGGTTTGTTAGTTTATTTGTTTGTTTGTTTGTTTATTTATTTATTTATATATTTAGTTATTTATCTATCTATCTATCTGTCCGTCTCTATACAGTTTAGAACCTACGAATGCTAAGCAAAGTTCTCCCAACTAAACAGGATGAAGTTAAGAACTGGAAGTACCTATGTTTGTAAGAACCGACCTAGACGTAGGTACCTACTAATAATGTGCATACTTCGGAATTTGAAAATTCTATAAAAAAATAAAGAATCTACCTACCTAACTACTTACTTTCAAAGGTTAAAATTGCGTTCGATCTATTTTAAAAATTCAAATTCGCCATAGAGCACAAAATGAGTTTCCAAATAAAAGATTGATGTGAAAAAGTTCCGAAATGATATAGATAGGGTCTTTATAGCTACTATCGCTTACTTACCTCCAATCTGAACCAGATGAGCGGCGGAGTACACGGGTGTCGTGGCCCATGGAAACTAGGGCGCGCGTGGCTACAAGGAGGTTAGGTCAGGTAGGGTAGGTACCCGTGCGGCCTAGACGAAGAAGAAGGACGGACCAACTGTTTCTCTCTCTCTCTTTCACGGCACAAAAGAAAAACATCCACCTATAATTTGAGAACATTCGATTAGACATTCTTTATTTATACCAATCTATATAATAATTCGTATCGCATCACGCATAAACCGCAGACTTTAAAAGAAGACAAAAATTGGTGCCTCTCAGGGTTCGACAAAAAAGTACCAAAATAATTATTATAACCTAAAAACTATAAAAAATCGCTGAACATAATAATATTATGTTGGGGTGTTTAGATAGCCCTAAAGGTGTTTTATCTCTGGACTTCCGCTTAGTCGTACTTTCTGAGACATTCTGTATAAAGTTGACATGTTATATTAGGTAATCATTTGTCATCTTTTCGATTTGATAGAAACTCATTCATATCATTTGTGTTGATTTCTTGAATCAAAATATTATAACTAGATATAAATATTTATGTTTCCTACCTTGAGTTTTGAATTGTACCTAATAAAATAGTTTGCGATGAAAATGGCTGGTATGTTTGTCTGTTTTGGCATATAACCTTTTGGCAGTTGTACGCAGACTAGAATGTTGACATTACAAATACCTACTTTTCTAATGGTAATTATAATTTATTGTGGTTCATGACCAAAAGGATCTTGGATCAAACGTATAGTAGATTCATCAAATTGAAATTTTGGAAATGACCTTTTTTTACTAGTCGTGACCCCTCCCCTGGCGCCAATGCTGGATCCGCCCTGGTCCCAGGCTGTCTTCATCTCCTCGTAGGTGGCACAGAGAGTACGCCGTCAATGCCCACAGAGCACCCCGAAGATCAGGCTCTATAATCTTGTGATCGTTTGTAGTAACCTATCAGATCTTATAACTACCTTCTGGATGATAGTTACGGCTTAGGTGCTTGATTTCTTGCGTTAGAAACCTCATTCCGTGACTCAGTCAAGTCAGTCTCTGGATTTTAATGGTATTATGGTGACATTTTGTGATTGACCCGGTAATTATTACATGGTATACTTTCAGCATTTGTGCAGCATTATTAAAAGTCCAACTGTAATTCCTGTGTATACCTACTATCTGCTCTACTCTATAGTTGTGAAAATTGGCAACTAAAAGGTGTTCAAAATACACATAGATAGGTCTAGTATTCTGCTGAGCTAACACAACCAGAGAACTTTATTCACCTCTATCAAGATCCGTAAGACTTCGTACTTAGGTTACAGAATCAGGAAAACTATAAGATATTTCAACTCGTCATGGAGTGCCGCAGAGGAATAGACAAGAAGCTACTTTTTCCTCATTTTTCCAAGGAGGCTTTCTCTCAAGCACAACAGAAGAGGAGGTTTTTTTATAGTCATCAACTCCTGAACAATACATATCCTTATGCCTTGTCCAGGAGTGGATGATATAGAGATATTTCCGACTATAGTTTTTTGACTCAATAAATTGAATTTCAGCATTTTTGTGAGATCAATTTGACAAGGTATTCAGAAGTCAGATTTAATGACTATTTTTATTTCCAAGTGAATGTCCGATTTTTTTTACCCATCACGCCGTGTCCCGTTAGGGGTAGGCAGAGAGAACGAACCTCCACTCTTTTCTATCTAGGCACACTTCTTTCGCTTCTTCCACCGACATAACATTTTTCATACTCTCTCTCCTATTTCTCTTACTTCTTACCTGGCCTTCCTTGGGGACGGCATCGATGTTTTCGATCCCCGTCATTCTCGGTCGGCCACGCTTTCTTATACCTTTCCTTTCAGCATTATGAATAAATTATCTTTGTCATTCTGTTTGCATACATGCCCAAACCATCTCAACTTATTAACTTTCATCTTTGTCACAACACTTACTTCCATACCACATTCTTTCCTAATATTTTCATTCCTTTCCAAAACCCCTAAAGTTTTTCCACATATTCTTTGTAGAGATTTCATCTCTACTGAATTTTTTAAATATCAATCTTAAAAGCCTTCCTGGATTTGATAAAATTTATCCCACAGTTGGAAATCTATCTAAGATTGGACAGAATCGTTGACAGGATATAAAGGCAACATTCTGTGATAAAAGGTAAGTGCAGATGAATTTCTCTTTGTTGTTTTTTCTATCCCCATTAATTATTTATTTATGGTAATTCGAATCATAACCATCACCATCCGTCACGAATGTCACGATATTTTGCAATATTCTTATAATATATGAAATAATAAGTAGTGGACAAATTTCACGTGTCCATATTCTATAATTTCTTGTTTGTTTCTCCGTTTACCGCGTGACTGCCTCCATAACTATTAATGTATCACACTCACACAACCATAGACACACGGAACTTAATCACGACTTTCGGTGGCTGTTTTCTTTTATCCATGGAGCATAGAGCACAATGAGGGTTATTATTATGTACGTAGGTACCTACCTCCTATAGGACGAGCTATACTATTGTGATGGCAGAGTCTGTAGCTAATATCCTGAAGCCCTCCTGAATTAACACGTTGCGACACACGTGTATTCCCTGCTCCAGAGATCACGTGGAAGGGTTTCTGCACAGGTAACTTTATTCATCATCAGAGACCCCCTGGCTATAAAGCGCATACGGTACTTGCACACCTTTTTGCTGTGTTTTCGATCTGTGATAAAATTCGTAGACACAGTAAAAACACTTTATAGGGAATTGTTTGTTTTATCATTACTTTTTTTTTAAATTTTATTATTATTATAATGCTTTCTTAAAGTGAACACAAATACCTGCAGTCTTTTACTCTTTCACAGAAAGAAAGTGTCAAGAACCCATGACCTGGATGAAACAATACTAAAGTAGTATGATGGGCACCCGTAGAAAAAGCTCTAAAGAGGGGCAAATATTATGCACACATTTTTCACATTCTTTGTCCCATCACCGGGGATTTTAAAATAAAAATAACGTTATTTGACAACTTCTAACCAATCCGCCCCCCCCCCCCACCTTGGGGGCGCACAATTTATGTGAACTAGAACTTTGGGAGTGTCAATTTAATTGACTCTTAAAAGTATTTTTTCATGTAAATATAAGACTCTTCAGTTTTTACGTGAAAAAGCAATAGCAGAGTAAGATTTCAGAACATACACCAAAAAAATTTCGATTTCGTCAAAATCTTTTTTTTAGAAAAAAAAAATGACTTAGGTATTTAGTTTTTGAATACCAATTCAATCATTATACCTACATAGGTTTTAAAAACAATATCGTCACCAACACTCCGAATTAAAAACGAGAACCGTACATCCACACTTTACCACTAGGTACCAATTATTACCACGACACCTAACAAGTTTCAACTTGCAAAAAAATACATATCACGCAGCATAGTAGATTATTTGACGTACTCAACTAAATCCAATGATGTACTCGAGTACATTTTAAGCTCAAAAACGCATCGAATACAAGTAAAAGTACATGTTTGAGAAATGTACTCAGGACTGAGTACTGAGTACACCAAAAGTACTCAGAGTACAATACACGAGTACTTGTACTCGAATACCGCACAGCTCTGTTGTGGGCTCGAATCCCGGCGCCGACCATACGCACTTTCACTCTTCGCAAACCTTTGCTTAGCGTGAAAGAAAAGAGTTTTTTTTTATTAATAATTCGAAACGAATATTAGGCAAATCAGTCCAGCAGTTTTTGAGTTTAGCGAGCACAGCTAAACATTTTATGTATAAGTCTAGCTTTCCTGACAGACCTTGTCCTGTGGTCCTATCTATGAATATTAATTTCCAATTTCCAACCTTTTTATCAATGTAATTCCAACCGATGCCGATGTTTATGTTTTAATAAAACCTTATATTTTCTTCATGCACTGGTGTATGTTTCGTAATGTTTATGTACTGTCTTATTTTTGTATCAATTTTACTGTTTGTATATTAATGTTAAAATATTTTGAATACGCATTCTGTCGATTATTATAAGTATGTTCTTATCTATATTTTAAAATGACAAACTAACTAGGTACGAATAATTTATCCCTTACTGTACCTAGGACTTCTTGTTGAATAATGTTTTGTCGTGACTTCTGGCCTATCTAATAATATGACACAACGCGTCTCATGACATATGAGTATGGTCCATTCTCCAGCATCTCATCTCATCCCGCTGATGACAACGGTTTTAACAAAACACACACATTCAATAAAAATCTTTTGCATAGGTAGGTATACATATTTCCAATAATATTGAAAAATTTATGCAGAGGCGGTCACATTTTTTACCATGTCACACCTTACTCTAAAAGGGTAGGCAACGAAAACAGATCACCACTTTTTCATCCGTCAAAAAATCAATCCCTTATTTAATTTCTTCTATCGGCATCTTCTTCAATGGCGCTACAGCCCAAATCGGGCCTTGGGCTCCTCCAACTTTCGCCTCCAACATTCCTCCGATGTTGTTCAGCTGGCTACCTGGAGCAACTCCTCCGCATCCTTGCCAATCTCGTCCGCCCACCTTTCTTCTTCCCCCTGGGTGTGGCGTCAGAATTTTCTTTGGAGCCCGAGAGTTTGGTACCCTCTGTACATGCCTTCCAGCGACATACCATTTCTCGAGCAACTTATACTATACTTAACCACTTTTTTTGAAATGGAATAGTTAACAAGGTATATTACAATTAGTAACGTATCTTTATTTTCTTTTCTAGTTGTCGATATGAATTGGACATGTTGAAAGAATGAATGTTAATATATATATTATAGGACTCGAAAAAGAATAAGGCTGAAAGGAAAGTTGTTCATGAAAAACGTGGATCTTCAAGGGAGGCCAGGGCCGAAGTAAAAGAAAATGCGAGAGGCTGTATGAGAAAAATGTTAGGTATCGGTTATTTTATTATTTTTATCGTAATGTTTTAATAAAGCACATCAAATAATACCTTTAGTAAAAAAAATATAGATTTTAGTTTCTTGTTTCAATTTCTTATTTTTTATTTTCTTTTGCTGTTATTCCTTTTGTTTTTTTTTTTTCTAATCTATGTTTCAATGTCGACTGTCTATAATACTACTAGGTATCTTTAATCTAATCTTTATTTATCTATTTTATTCGTGAAGCAATACAGGCGGATTCAAAACAGACCTACCTACGTGAAACTATTTGACATCATTATTAAGATTGGAATTGGATCGGAATCGCGATGTAAAAATGCAGAATTACGCCCATGATGTCCTCCAGGAGATTGGTGTCGGCTATTGCCTGGCGACCTACAGTCGATAGAAGAAACAAAAACCGATGTACGTTCTCTCTGTCTATATATATTATGAGTATTGTGACATCCTTCAATTCATTCATGGAGCGCTGCCTCTAGCATTGAGCCTTGTCTGCTCTTCTCTTGCAGAGTGACAGTGGCCCTTCCCGGCTCCTGCCCTCTGCGAGAAGTCTCCTTAATAACCGCCTTTGATGGCCCCGAAAGATATAGGCCATCTCGCGGTTGCAACAGTTGTTTTTGATCATGAGAGCGTAACCATTGAACACTTGATGTGGAGGTAGCAAAAGGAGTACCTATAGGTATCATCCAATTCCATGCTCTACAAAGGTGCCACGTGCATCCTTCTATGGCCAACCTCCTAATTGTCTCAATCAATATGTTTAATAATAATTTTACCATTTTATTTCCACGAAGAGCTAGGGAAATAAGAGTCCACCCGCATGTAGGGGTATGGCTATATAAGTCACCCTGAGCTTATCTGGTATGGCACGGGTCGAATGGCACCTTGGATTGGGGATTTTTGGGCAGAAAGGTTTACTCCTTCAGTATGGATAGGAGAGAGGGCTTCTAAAAGGAAGGAGAATAGAAAATAAGTGTAGGATTTGCCCGAAATGTTCGACAGCCGTGCAAGACACCCCGTTCACTTCATGGCTTGTCGGTCCTATATAGCATCCACTGGGACAGTTGTACCACGGTTTTAGCTATATGGTCCGACCCCGAGAATGCGAGTAGAGTTGAATGAAATGCTAGAAAGAAATTATGTCATTACTAAGTACCTACGCATAACATTTCCATGGCCCCATGCCTACTCAACTACTTGGTAGTTTTTTGGTTGCATCTTTGGGCACTTTTTGGAAATTTCCTTCCATATATTTTGATCACTTATGATGAATAATTATTGTAGTTTTTATTATTTTTAATAGAAATGAATCTCTGGGCTCACTTAAACTCTTTTTGACATATTTCACACTAAACATAGGCTTTGTTGTGTAAGTGGAAATGGTTGGCCCCGGGATTCGAGCCCACGACCTTCAATACAATACGTACGAACTGAATCGCTTGACTAGTAAACTCGTCAATCACACTTCATATTTCAACCATTTTATGTTTACTTATCCAGTCTTTAAGCGTAACAATTAGGAATTTGCCTTGATATCATACCTACTCTGCATAACATGCTTAGTATTCAAGCAATGGGAATTATCTATTGTTGCAAATGCTGCCATAAGATGTATTTACACGATACATTCTCGTTGAAATAAAAACCATACATAGAGATGTATTTTTATTGTTGTAATAGGTACATTACCATCGTCTGCTGAAGAACATGGTGCACGCTGAAGCAGAGGTGTAGGTAGAGGCACGTTGGCGGACATGCAACTCCCGCCACTTTATCAGCCACACTTCGCATGACGTACTCCGGAATGGTTTGGCCGAGCACATGCTCCGACATATGCCTCAAATCCAGCGGTTTCTATTTTACTGTCGTCGTGATTAATTTTTCTTGTTGACTCACTTTTTACCGTCATGACTTTGTCACGTGTGTTTGTAACCGTCATGACATAACATTTTTTTTACTCATCACGTCCCGAAGGGGGTAGGCACTAGGCAGAGAGTACGGTCTTCCATACGTTCCTATCCAAACAAACCTTTTCGCTTCCTCCAAACGCATAACATTCCGCATACACGCTCTTCTATTCCTTTTGCTCCTGACTGTAAGACGGCGCCGAAATGGTCGGACCATGTCATTCGAGGTCGGCCTCGTCTGCGTGCACCCATTATTTCAGGTTTGGATACCGTTTTAGTCATTCTCTCCTCGTTCATTCTCTCTACATGTCCAAACCACCTTAATTTATTCACTTCCATTCTAGTCAATACGCTAACATCCACTCCTGGAGTGGAGTAGAGGAGTGGATGTTGACATAATATGATGTTGGATTATTTTGTTAAGTTTTATTAATCCGACTAGGTAGGTATCATTATCATACAGAGTACAGACCTCCCAGTAACCTAGTGCTTATAGCCCTGACTTCTGATCAATACGACCTGGGAATCGAACCCACTTTATTCATGAAATTTTTACCTGGGGTTGGTTTGTCTCAGATTGAACGGAACCGGTTGACTTTTACTTTACTTGACCCGGATACGATCTTTAGAAAATAAGATTGACGACCCAAAAAAGGGGATTCCGATAATTTTGTAACCAAAAAGGTAAAAGTTTGCTTTTTTATACAAAAACGTCAGTATAGCCGGCGGAATTTATTGCCCGAGGAAATTTTTTTGCAGTTAACCGGAAACACTGAAAAATTCTGACCCGACCGGGAATCGAACCCGGAACCTCTTGATCCAAGCCTATTCCACTAGGCTATCGAGGTCAGTCTTAAAAAAGGCAATGATTAAAGATATAACATACAACCCGGACATTCACTCGGAGTCCCGGACCCAGACCACGTTGCGAAACCCGGACTGTCTTCAGTAGGTAAGTTGCGCAAGCAATTTATAACCTACCATTTAAAACTATTAGGTATTCTTATTTGGTTGTTATTTCGAAGGTTGATTAAACGTTTTCACTTTACGTTAACAACGTTCTCCATTTAACCACTTAAATGGAGAATAATAAAGAATGATGAAATGTTTTAATTGTGGTATGTTTTGTTATATTTCATACTTGGGCGGTGTACTTACTGCGGGGGGGGGGGAATATCTCCTCTTGCATCTAATATTAAAAGACAAAATTAAGGGACTCCGAGGACCTGGCCGGAGACAAACTTCATGGCTACGCAACCAAAGAGACTGGACCGGCATCCGAAGTGTGGAGGACCTGTTCCTAATAGTAGCGCAGTGATCGCCAACGTTGGGCAGACTCAACAAGACCCTAGATGAAGAAAAAAAAATAGAGGATGTTGTTCACTTATTCAGCCTTCGAAATAGAAGTTCACGTCAGTGGTGTTCCAAGTTTGAAAAAAGTAAATCAAAATCAAATCATTAAAAATTCGAACAGCAGTAAATTAATGATTTTTTGAATTATTTAAAACGAAATGACCCGACAGACGTTGTTCTGTTACCCCGTCAGTGGGGCTAGTACGAGTTTAATCGAAAGCTAACTGCACGCTAATAAGTTCTTATTAGCGTGCAAATAGTGTTCAAAAATCAAACGATCGAATCATTCGATCATTTTTGTATGGAAATTTATCGAAACTCTTTCGATGATCGTTCCGATATTCGATCATCGAAAACTCATACTAAGGGTACAGGTTACGCAAGACAAGTTTATACCTTCTTATTGTCGAAAGAGGTTAGAATAAGGTTACATCAGAAAAGTTAGTAATATTATATCGTTTTCATTTTCTCAAATTTTCTAATGTTTTACGCAGCTTTCTAATGTTGATTCTCAATAAAAAAAATGAATTGCATTATACTAAAACAAATGAGGGATTTTATTTCAATATTCAAATTCTTTATATTTACCTATCTAGCATTAATATCATAACATCAGAAATATGCGACAAAAATCTTTTTTTCCTGATGTAACGTGCACATTTGTATGTCTGAATTTTGTTTCTGCTTTTTAGCATTTCGTCCGCACAAAAGGGGGTTTTTTTAAACTGAAAAAGTCTGAAAAATTCTCTGGTTTGTATATATTTGTGTCAGAATATTTCGTCAAACGGGTACTTAATCATATAAATTGGTTGACGGTAGTGGAATATTTAGGTGTATAGGATTAATTTCGGTCATGCACTAAGTATTGCATATAACAAATTAAACCTTTATTTGATAGTTTGGCATCATTACAACGGGAAAAATTCTAAAATTTTAAATAAATAATTAATTATTAGTCATAATATTGCACTTTCCATTTTAAGCACGTGGTCATGCACACGTTGATGCCATGCGTGGTATTTCAGGTAATACCTTTGACTATAAGCTGACTGCAAATCCGTCCGTAAGTGTACGTACGTGCATATAGATAGACTATAGAGAAAAAAAAATAAAGTTTTTAGTAGGCATTTTGATAATTTAATTTTGAAATCACTGATCAGGATTTATCATCGAGGATTCAATAGGTGAGAACTATGTATTTCGGCATAAACAAACAGGCCATTGTCTATTATAGACATAATTAAAAGTTTATTGTAATAAAAAGAAAAAAATATTATAATAAAAAGATTAAATTTAAAAAAACAACTCTGATGTGATCTTTATGGATTTTTGGAAAACAAATAGATACATACTAAGATGATACGCGATAAAAACAACACAAAAAACTGCAGAATTTGCTTAGACCTGCCGCGCACTGGCAACTTGTTGACAGCAACTATTTAGTAGCGTCCAATGAAACACAATAAGGTATGAATGCAGCCCCGCACACGGACAACTTTTTAGTTGCGGTTGTTTTCTACGAACTTCTTCAAAGCAACTAAATAGTTGCTTTAAACAAGTTGCCAATGCGTGGCAGGCCTTAGGCCTAGGCCGTCAGTAAAAGCAATCAGAAGGGGTACCTACCTTTTCACGAAAAAGTTGAGTTCAATCAAACTAAACATAATTATTTTCTTAAGGAGAATCGTAATGCTAAAAAAGAAATCGTGTTGAGGAAAAGCGAGACTAATTCCATTTAGTATTAAGATTAAAGTATTGTATATTTTTTTAAGATATGGATTGAAAAAAAGAGAGACGTTCCATAAAAAAAGAAAATAACTCAAAAACATGCTAAACTATTTGATTACAGTTCATCTATACTAATATATAAAGAGGAAAGATTTGATTTTTTGTTTGTTTGTTTGTTTGTTTGTTTGCTTCGAATAGGCTCCAAAACTACTGAACCGATTTGAAAAATTCTTTCACTTTTGGGAAGCTACAATATCGGCGGTGAACATAGGCTATATTTAATTTCCAAAAAAAAAGTGGGTAACCTACGAAAACTTCAATAATGTAACCCAAGGTGTAAAAAATTTACCTAAAATATTCTTTTTATCGCGAACGCTGTGAAAACTAATGATGATAGAATAAAACAATGTTCTACAATTTTGTAGAAGACATCATTATTTACAAAAAGTATCGCGACAGCATATGTCTAACTATTATAGTTATGCCACAATAAGTGTTTTTTTATTTAAAAAAAACCCAATAAAATGTCACCTTTAGAAAAAGCTCTTTATTGGTATCTTGGTATTACTCCTTATTAAAATAAATTAGTTCATATTCAAGTCTGCTTCAATATGTTTGTATAACTTTTTGAATTATTCAATTCGGACATTCCATTCGAAAGTTATCACGAGTTTAAAAATGTGAGTATTGGAAAAAAAAGCATAGTCTCTTATCATCTCAACTTATCCGATGCAGAGTGCGTATGGGAGCCGGGGAGGGCTGAGGGGAGTCGTGTCAAGTTTAGTAGAAATACCGCGCAAAGTAGTCACGGTGGTAAAGTGACGTGACACGATACATTGCAATGCAATTATTCCAGATTAACATATTTATGCTATAAAATATTTTGAAAAAGTTAGGGATCTGTCTGAAAACTAAATTATTTTTAAGTATCTATCTACCCGTGCGAAGCTGGGGAGGACCTCTAGTTCTATAATAAAACGTAAAATTCAGTGTTGAATGTTAAAGAGGATTTAATCACTGGGTAAGTAAAATCGAATAGAGTTAACAAAAAGGGCAAAACGGGTATTTTGGTACGAAGCCCTCTCAAAAAGTAAGCAAGCAAAAGACCAAAATACGTAGGTACCTATTTGTAACCTTTTTTTCTAAATTAAAGGCTTCTCGTTGCATTTCCGTCCAATAAAAAACGCTTATCAGCCAGATATCAACAATAGAGGTGTGTGATATTTAAGCGCGTGTGATCTACCTTTATTTGCTCAAAAAGTTTGCAATTCATAGTAGATATACTTTTTTGCTCATTCTCTACAGAAATAGATTTTATATAGTTATACCTATATAGAAATATTCATTCTTAAAAACCTTCAGGATTGTTTTAAATATTATTATTGTTGTTACGAATTGTTTACACAGACAAATTATTCTGTGTGTTTAGTAGCACGTTGCATGTCACTGTTTTATCGTCTCGGCGACAAGAAAAACAAATAAATAAACCATCAACCAGCAAGACCAGGTATGAAAACGTGGCTCCGTCAGTTTATAGATTATATCATTCCTTTTAACGCTACTTTTATTTGCATCACGTTGTGTTCTTGTGTAAGAGGCAAGTAATTGATGGAAATTCTATATCAGTAGGTATCAGCGCTGGGAGTTATTCGTGTAATGTGTGGGAACGGCTTAAAACTGATAAAACAAAAGGAATAATTGGACATTAAGAATGAATGCGAAATAGACTAAGTATAGGGAATTGGTGATATAACGCCTGAAAGAATTAAAAATCCTGGAAAATAGCGCAAATATCAATTAATAATTGGAACGTAATATTAAATATGGCCTATAGGTATTAAGTACAGACAGCTTAAAACGGACATATTTTAAATCCTAGCGCCATCTAGCGATTGATAATAAAATTTGATAGCTTAATGTTTTCACCACTTTTCGACAGATGTCCCTGAAAGGAAAGGTGTTAGGACTAGGAGCAGTGACCGAAGGAGAACGATGATATTATTATGGATCGAACACATATTTTATACTACCCTCGGAACGCCAGGTCAAAATCAAGAGAAAATAGGAGATGTTATATGAGAAATGCTAATATGTTGGTGAAAGACGCGAAATAAGTATGCATTGGATAGAAATGAGTGGAGGTACGTTTTCTCATCCTTACTCTTACGGGGGACATGACGTGGTGAGTAAAAAATATGTAACATTAGCTACAGCAGAAAGTTAAGACAACTCCAGAAAAGAAATTCAACAACAGAGTTCAAATTGGAGGCTACAACATCCGGCAACCATCAGGTCCTCTGGTTACCATGGTCAAAAGTGGACTGCATCTAATGTAGATGTCGCCCGAATAATGGCAAAGAAACTAAACAAGTAACTAACGACAGGCTGGTGACAAGAAAACTGATGTAGGTATAGTGCATTGGATAAGCGAGTCGAATCCTTGAGAACATCAGACAGAGATTGAGGGTGGAAATCTGAGCACTTTTCCAGCATTTCAGCCCATCTCAGCCTTAAAAAGCTTCATGTGTTTGGGGATATTGACGCGGCCAGAAATACAGGTTGACTGGTAATTCGAACTATTCCTTGAAAGAGGACACGAGCTATTTTGTAATAATTTTGTTCCCATTATCTAGGAGTCCATTGCAAGTGGTTTTCAAAATATTTAAAATTTTGTACCTTTGGACCTTAAACTGAAAATTGCGAAAAAACGTAGCTTTTGGAACCAAAAATACATTTTTTCTAATAGCTGATGAATGAAGGAATGTTTTAAATGAAAAATCAAGAGGAAAAATCTAAAACCTCTGAAATTTCTTAAATCAAAATTAAGTTTTTTCTTTATTTTTTAGTTTTCTAAACCTATTTATCATTCCACTATAATAAGCAGGTCATATATAGATTAGATAACTGGCATATACCAGACGTACGCACCCGCACTGCTGCATCCTTGAGAGTGATTATAAGTCAAACACCCATCACCCTGCACTAGATATGCATCGGCAAGTAATAATAGTTTCATCTACGCTTATATCAATTGTTTGTCTTCATACTTACTTCTGCAAAAATACATGTATAATAATATTAGTAACCTTATACAGAAAATCTATCATATAAAAATTGTTACCATCCTTCATGTACGGTTGTATGTAAGTGTGTTAAATTTTTTGAGCGATAACAGTTCGGGCTCATTGCTCGAGATTCAAATCTCATCTCAAAAATAGATTGAAACAGAATGTTCGACGTTACAATATCTACCTATTAGTATGTTTATTCATTATTCGAGTATCTGTCAGTTGATTGCTTTCATAAACATAAGAAAAACCTAATATTATGTGACTTTATATTTTTTTACGCGCATTTTTTTTTATTTCATAGGTGATTTACATATTTTCAAGGCATAATAATATGTAAAGTTACACTGAGAGAAATTTCGTCATGGTGAAGGCACGTACAGTAAGTAAATGGTTTTATAAAAACCGCAAAATACAAGAAAAAATCATAAACTTTTATGAAAAAAACCATTATCATTGAAATAATCAATTCACCTTATCTGCTTATTTCCATTCCCAAGAATGGTATTTCCGAAATTTTCTTACGTGTTTTACGTTTTTTCCAGTAAGAATAGAAATAATTTAAACGCTGTATGACATTGATTAAACCAATGCAACTGGAATAAAACAATGATTCAATTTATAATCATTTAAAATATCCTGTACGGGAATTGTTTTTTTTCTATTACGGAGATGGTGTATATGAAAACGCAACATCATTGGTATTTTCAATGACGGAGCATGGAATTTTTCCTGGACATCCGTACAATTTCAAAAACCTATGCAAGTCAAATATATTTCTGTTGTAAAATCCATTATTCCTTTGGATTTGAGTAAAGCCAGTACACAAAATAAGATAATAGGTAAGAGCTGATGGGTAATAGAAAATAGCTAGTAAACTTAATAAATCCAATGACAATAATTTATTTCAACAGAAACAAGTAAATACGAGAATTTCGCAAGGACAACGTGAAAAAATCCAGGCCCTTGACTTTCTCCCGTACGGCACCTGTTACAACCAAGTTCGTACGGGGTTTTCGCAAGTACGTACGTAGTTTCCAGACGGAGCGGAGTAGGGATATTTTTTTACCAGACGCAATCGACCTACCTCTTAGATCTACCATTAGTTTGCTTGAGCTCGTAGATGCAAGACTTGTTTACTCATTACTTTATAAAAGTTAAAGTTTATACTAAAATCATTTTACAAATTATGTACCTAGTTATATTTCTCTATACAATGTGTTATCTGGATAATAATTATTGATCAAACGAATTGTACGAACAAAAGACAAACATTTTACGTTGAAATTGGAATCGGCACTTTAAATTGAAATAGATGCCTTAATTAAAACTCCGTGTTCATATTTATTTTCTCTTCAGGTTAATAACCTATTTACTTATAAATAAGTAGGTATACTTAACAGATTTTTTTTTCAAAGAATTTGGAAATTATTTTTTGGGAAATATTTTTATTTATTTTATTTTAAAGACCTTCAATTGAGATCAAGTGATTTTACTTAAAAAAAATATGATTTTATATTTTTAGATTTTACATTTATTGCTATATTTTTTTTGTTCATAAAATTCGTTTGATCAAGTGTAGACATAAAAAAATTAAGTGCCGTCCGTAAGGATAAAAAATAAATATAAAAGGCAAAATAAAATATCTATGAAATTGCGTTTTTTTTCTTGGGAAATTCTTCTTCTTTTTCTTTTATAAGTGAAGTCTTAATAAATATGAATATTCAAAAAAAAACTTCAGCAATTTCATCGATATTTTTTTATTCGTACAACTCGTTTGATCAAGTTTCGAAATAACACATTGTAGATGTTAGGTAAACATGTGTGATCCATACGGGAGACAACTGAGGGATAGCCTGAGAAGACGGTGTATTCTCCCAGCTGTTTGGCGAGTTTCCTCAGGGAGACTATACGTTACCAACTCATCAGTTTATAATTTAGATGAAACTCCACAAAACGAGCCGAATGTAATCTAGGGAGACGCAAAATTTCATCAAGTCATCAATACCTCTATAGTGTCTTGTTTTGATCAACTGGGAGAAAACGTATCAAGTACGAAGAAGACAAACTAAATCATCTGTGTGGAATATTTTAGATCTAGGTAGGTATTGAGAACTTAGATAGCAATGACGTTATAGGTACGAAAGGGGAAAATAAAAAACTCTTCCTTAGGTATATCAATGAAGTAATGGGTTGTACCAAGCACGGCATTGGTATTTCCTCGTACGATACTAGAAAATAATATAAAGGACTTTACTTAGATATATCAATGAAGTAACGGGTTGTACTAAGTACGTCATTGGTTTTTCCTCGTACGCTACTAGAAAATATACAGGCCCTTACTTAGATATATCAATGATGTAACGGTTTATACCACGTACGGCATTGATTTTTTCTCGTACGTTAATAGAAAATATAAAGACTCTTACTTAGATAATAATATATCAATGAAGTAATGGGTTATACAAAGTACGGCATTGTTTTTTCCAATGAACTATCATTTAAAAATTCAATGACATTGCATAGATCAATTCCTCTCCAATACGTGCTAATTTCCAGTAAACCGTACGGGAAAATACCAAGTATGAAAATTCAATGACGGGACTCTGAGTCAAATAAAACAGTTCTTACGAGAAAAAACTCAAGAAATACGAGCTTTTCCCCCCTTACTTTTCTCTGAGTGTAGATTAGGTGCCTAATCATAAAAATTAAATTTAACTCAAAACTTCCGCAAATAATTTTTCATTGACAATTTAATGTCACGATTTTTTTTAAATTTCATTTCTATAAGAGAGCCAAATCGGGTCATCTCGATGTTGCCTATCAAAAGACAGAATCATCGCCATGGTGATCACCAGGGAATGAGTTAACCAGAGTAGTTTCCCGTTGCCTTCTCTGATGGATGTTCTGTAGTGGTTGCCTTCCCTGCTTGTGGTTTCATGGTTTTAAGGTGCTAGAAATTTGCCGTTCATAATGTCGTTAACTTTTATGTTTCACATGATGTGAACACGAGTAAAACCAAAATCATGTCTAGCACAAATCTATCCCAACTGATTACAAATGGAGGTCAAAATATAACAGGGGTTGAGTCATTTGTCTACCTGGGTCACACTGTCAAATTGGGAAGGGATAACATGGAAGCTGAACTGGAAAGACGAAGAGCTTTAGGATGGGCCGCATTTGGAAAGTTATCAAATGTCCTAAAATCCCCAAACATTCCCATCCATCTGAAGAAGAAAACATTTGATTCATGTGTATTTCCGGTTCTCTCCTATGGATTCGAGACATCCGCTAAAAGAATCATGCACAAACTTCGTGTTACTCAAAGAGCAATGGAGAGAAGGATGTTGAATATTTCACTTAGGGACCGAAAAACGAATGTTTGGATAACGGAAAAGAACAAGGTAACAGATGTGACTCAAAGAATCGCAGAGCAGAAGTGGAGCTGGGCAGGTCATGCGGCGAGTATGTCTGATAACAGGTGGACGAAGAAAGTGCTGGACTGGAGGCCGAGAACAGGACGCAGATGCGTGGGTAGGCTCCAGACAAGATGGGCCGACGACGTTAAAAGAGTAGCGAGCCTGCACTGGAAGAGGGTAGCTGGACACAAGAAAAAGGCTGGAAAGAAAGAAGGAGGGGGCGAAATTGAGATGCTGAAGTCCTTCTGGCTCTCATCTGATGCCTTAAATTTATATTAAGTATATCTTACTTCTTAATTATTGTTTTGGGTTTTTTTTCATTTTCAATCAAATCTCTTTCAAACGCCACCGCTTAGGTACATTACGTACAAAACTTACAAAGCGTGTAGACTGCAAGCGACTGGGTACATATTAAGCGAACGTGGCCCTCAAAAAGAGATGTTGAAAAGCTTACACGCACAAAGCGATGAGTGGAAATAGCCATGTTTGATAGAATCAGCCTAAGAGAGAATAAAAAATAAAGAGACTAGGACCAAACCATTGGAACAATTTTTGCCAATTCTTTTTGTCTGTGTTTGCTATTCCCAGGAGAAGGTTTTTATAAAAGAAAACAATAAGAAAGTCTTTTGAAAGCTTTTTATATAAACATAAACTTTTCTATTTTTTATTCAAATAGGCCTTTCACATAAGTGTCAGTTGTTTCATAGTTGGTGTGATTGTTAAATGTGCCCTTCAAACATCTATAGATGCGTCGGTCGTAATTTATTATATTGCCAATTTAGGTACCTAATTAATTTATCATTATAAAAATTCGAATTCAATATTCATAGTTAGGACCACAGGACAATGTCTGTTGGAGAGCTAGTTTGTAATATAAATATATTTGCATGCTTTGTCGCCGTGTAGTCTATTCAGGGTGATAGCAGCTAGTTCGTTTAATGGACAATAAAAAGTGTGAATAAGTGAGTAGGTACGGTAACAGCTCAGCGAGTGGAGCGTTACTCGTGTCACGTGTAACGCCACGATGAAATACTTAGCGGCACGTTTCAGGTGGTATGGCCACTGCACAGATAATGAAAGTATTCGCCAAAGATTAGGTACTTAAGTTCACTATTCGTGTCTCAAACCGTTTTATATGTGTAGGTACTTATGAACTAGGTTTGCCAACAACGATGTCGAACAAAATAATAAGAAGAATGTAATTTTCATTTTGTAAAAAGACAGAGAATAAGAAAAGTTAAGTCATCCCATAGACGCAAAAAAAAGAAAAAGTAGAATGAAAGAAAAATAGTGTAAATGCCAAACACAGTCAAAGTATATGTGCAGATTTACATAAAATTAAACATCTTACTCTCATCCAATTACTCGTCAGTGAAATAATGCATAAAACTCCTAAAGAAGTTTAATAAAAATGAAAAACATTCATAGTTCTATCCCCTATTGATGTTATAATGTGTGTTACGCCTATAGGGCTCGGGAGACAAAAACATGAAAATATTATGCAATACCTATAAGCGAAACAAACAGAAAAATTTCAAACTACTTCGGTTAGTATACTAAAACCCGTGGGAGGTATTGTGTGAGGAATGCCCTCCCTGACCCCTCTGAGTAATCCTTTCAGAGGCTCTTCTAATGAGTTTAATTTAATGGTTACACGACTGTGTAACTTGCAACACAAAACAAGTAAAATTTAAATCCTCATACAATACGAACGTGGGTATGAACAAATACTATGGTTAGCAAACTAGATACTCTCAAACCTCTACTGCAACCAGCCAATTAATCCAATTAGGTATCACTACACAACAACTATTATTTATTTAAACACTACTAGCAAATAAACTCAATCACTAGATGTAACTATTAATCTCTACTTGTTTATTTTAATCCGTCACTACGCGATTACAGTATACCCGACACCACTCTACGCTTATTTCCAAATATAAACCGAAATTACACTTTCACCAATCACTAATTATTTTACAATTACGGATACGCTCGAAATAACACTAAATACGTCAAAACTCTACTCAGGCAACAGATTAGTAGCGTAAGTATATATGCGTGCAGCTACGTGTATTAGCGTGTTATGCGGGCTCGCTTTGCAATACAGCTATTTTTAAGAAAACTTCCGAGAGGCGGAGTCAGGACAAGGAAGGGGAAAAAATGGAGTCAAAGTATGATCTTATTGGTGGAGGCGCCTGTGATGTAGTGTGCGAGGGAGACAGGGTAATTGTTTTTGTGACCACTACAAAATGTCTACGCGCGTGAAACATATAATAAAATAATATAATTATAACATATCTTTCCGTATGAATCTTCATACCTATAGTGAATTTTTCGAAATCTGACGAACAAGCCATAAATCTTCAAAAGAATAGCAGTAGGGAAACAATAGCAGGTATTGGTATTGTCTTACGGTGGCACGTGTTATTAACCAATCACGTACCGTGTAAATATCGAAGGGTTTTGCACAGGTACTTTCTTCTACTTCTTAGAGTTATCGGCAAATTACAAAAACCAAGATGTTTTTCACGAATTTTAATAAAATATTTATTCGGTCCAACGTGGATACACTAACACCACAAATAAAAGCAGAAATATCCCGAGGTTTATTTAAGTTGATGTTACTTAATTTGTGGGGATTGCTTTTTATTTCACTAAAAAACAAGTACACATTGTTAATCACTGAGCGCGTTTGAACGTTAGCATCTCCGGTTAATTTTGTAAGATTTATATTAGCGAATAAAGACTCCATGATTCTTCAACGAAAGCTCACAAGAAACTAAACAGTAAAAATATACATACATGCTTGTCATATATTCAAATAATCCACAATCAGTCTGAAGATGCATTAACACAACAACAAAGGTCGATGACTCACACATTGTTCCTGACATCTTCTTTGAACTTTCAAAACACTATAGAAAACATAAAAATGTAATTGAATTCAACGGAATATATAGTATTTAAAAATTCCCATTATGAAAGGAAATAAGTTGCAATAACTGTTCCAGGAAAAAAATGAGCAAGAATTGATATACTGTCAGTTATAGTCATATTTATCTAGACAGGTTCACGTAATGAATTTCCAATTAATGCTTCGCCAATAACAATAACGCATAGGTGCATCCGTCATAAAAATAATCCTACCCTTTTCTATTGTATTATAGTTTGAATAGATTTGGCCAGTGCTCAGATTTCGGTGAAAATACTATAGTAATCAATAAATCTTTTCTTTATACATGATTTTTCATCTTAACTGATAGATTATTATTGTGATCTACGTTTTTCATAAACCTTAATTTAATACATTTCTTAATAGTAATCTTATACTAGATTAATTAAATCCTATCATTTTATGCTTACTTATCTCTTAAAATTAGTTACACCCTTATTAATATAATTGTCTTAATATTAATTCTTATTTTGATTACTAATATTGGCCATTAATCAATTCTATCTTAGGTAATTCTTAACCTACACATAGGTATATTCCTTCTTAATTAAGATGCTTATCAGTAATTAAGCTAACATGCCTTAATGCATAATTAATCTTATAGTCTATAATATTTTTACATTTCCTAAACATGAAGTACCTACACATTCATTTAATATGTCTTATTGATAGCTTACTTACTTAATCAAAACATTGTAACATCATATAATGACTACCTACATATTTAATCCATAAATCAATCTACATCTCTATAATACTTATGGCAACTTCAAAACATAAGTAATAATGATCTAATTTATATAATTAATTACTTGCCTACTATTTTCTAAATACTGCTTATGTCCATTTTGTGCAAATTATCTCCACTGTACAAATAATTCATTTCTCATACATCTACACATTATTATTCAGTATTTAAGTCTTGTTTAAATCCTAGTCTATTATAGAACAACAACATACCTACTTCTGTTAATTTACAGTTACAACTACATAGGTACATAATTTAATAATCAAAATACAATACATTCTAAACAATTATATGCACTCAAGAGCTACCCTTATCTACGGTGTTTCGAAGCATCCAAAAAAAACCCGTTTCACTAGAATATTGTGAATCCTTAAAATTAAACAAAAGACTATGTTAACTATGTAAAACCCTTATCTACAGTATCCGAGTAAATTAACAAAAGGGCATTGTAATTCATATTGCCTGGTCAAAACCTGGAGCAGGGCCATGTTCAATTCGGTCGCGCCTTCCTTGTCTATACGCAGAACGAGAGTGAATTTACTCTGAGGTATTGCAAAACGCTAAGGTACTGAATTTGTAATTTATCCAACAGTAATGTGACTCTAATATGGATCGCCAACCCACTTCAATTTATTAACCTACTATACATTTTGTATTGAAAAAAATTAACCGCCCATGGCAAGTGCCTTCCGGCATAAGCCCGGGGCACGCCTCTGTTCGTCTTCACCCAAACTAACGGGAATTCTGTTGTTTACCATATCTGTGTTCTGTGATAAGCCCGAGCCTTTGTTTATCTATCAGAACTTTCTAAAATTTTTACAATGCATCCTACCACACTATTTTTCTAAGAACGGATTTTTGGACGCTGTAGGGTGACCACAACATGTGTTTCGTTCGTTATTATTAAAATGGACTACCCCCAAGCAACTTCTGCACAAAATATTGAAGATTATTTATAGTTAGAAGATATTATGTTTTTTCCCCTTCACACAGCTCAACTTATCTGCATTACAATCCCAGGTGGATTTAGCAGCCTCTAAGGCCTACTAACATCCTTTCAAATGGGGCGATTTCAATCCAAGAAATAACCGTGAGTGGGCGTCAAGTTCATACATTTCGACTGTCAGAGCCGACGGTCAGCGTGACTATTAAAACCAGTCTTCCATTTTTGGAATCACCAGATTCTCCGTACGGTGCAAGTGACCCAACCAACGCAGTCTGTCAATGAACATGAAAAAGTTGGTAGAAATCATAGAGCTCGGTTTTGTATCTTCTAGGCCACGCTTGGGCATGTTTGGGTAGGTAAATGAGAAAAAATTGCAATAATAATCATTATTAAGTTGTCTTAATAATTAAGCATAAGAAAAGAAAAATACTAATATCTTCATATATTTCCGCACCTTGCGAAAAATTTGAGAGACGTTCTAAAAAAATTAAATTTTCTCAATTGCTTAGCTATTTAATAATAATAATAATTAATGGTCACTCGACAGTAAAACATAAATTTAAGTTTCGTATGTTAAGAACTCTCGCGGAATCATTACCTACATATAAAGTAAAATCCTTACCTTACCTTTACCTATCCACGTTCGCTTCCAAGGTGGAGCATGTGGTCGCCACTAGGTCCCTCCATGCACTTCTATCTTGTGCCAGCCGCTCCGCTTCCTCCCAGGTTAGTCCAATATTCTGCAGGTGTAGACTCGCACAACGTGAGGCATGGTCTTCCTCTTCTTCTTGTGCCGCCCGGATTGTAAAATAGGCTGGCTTGGTCAACGCTTTCGGGGGACATACGGAGGACGAGCCCGAGCCAACTCAGTCTGCGATTTAGGATGACTGAAGTAACGAAGGGCTGTAATGTTCTTTCTCGGACAGAGTCAATGGTCAGTCAGCAAAAATGCAATAAACGGGTGTTTAGGTGCAAAGCAACCTTGAGTATAAAATATTAATTGACTTGTTCTGAACTTATACTTTTTCATTAATAACCCCGCGCTTATAGGTAAACGCATAATTAAAAGCGATGTGAATAATTTTACCTTAAAATAAAATAAAAAAAAGACGTAATTTTACATTTGAAAATCGAAATTGTGTTTAGATACATAATTATACAGATTTATAACTCACCTAGAAACTTTATAGTAGGTATCTATAGCTAGAAGGCAATAATCTATTATATAAACATCACCTGTTGGGACATTCTCTTCGGACATATCCGGGAGTAGGTGGATCACGCATTGCCCACTACCTACACTTCGTATGTGTGCAATACAACGTGCAGGACAAATACTCGGTCTCTCACTTACCTCAGTACCTACCGAATGAAGAGGCATCGTTATTGTACTCGAAATGCCTTGCATATTTATCTTTGAAAATGACACCCTCTTTAAAAGTAACGAAAGCGTATTGGTAGCGTATGGGTTAGTCCAGATTCATTAAAAAAAGACACATAGCTCTTAACTACCTAAAAATCTGGAATAATCATTTAATCTCTAATATAAATGAATGTCGGGTAAGTGCGAACACTTATAACTCGAGATCGGCTCAACAGATTCTTCCGATGTTTGATTTATTGGATTCTTCTCCGCTCCGGATAACAAAATAACTAATAAAAATAATAAAAAGTTGAAAAAATCGGTAAAAAATGATATAATATTTAAGTTAGTATGGAACGGATCACCTGCGACGCGCCAACGCCATCGCGGGTAGTTCCCTCTCATTCTTGCAAACGTAATTGCCGCTCTTACAGTAGCCCATCCCACTTACTCCAATTTTCATACAAAGTCAACATCGGGCACATACAGGTAGAATGTCTGCGCGCGCATATTATATTCTCGCGTTGTTCCCGACTGAGTTTTGAATACGAATGAAATATGGATGTTTTGGAAATATTTTAATTTTAATATTTTATTAGCTTAACTCAATCGAATTAATTATGTATTTTTTATGGGGGCGCAGTGCACATTATGTACATATATGAACGGGCCGCCTCGGGTTAGAACCACAGGACAACGTCTATCGGGAAAGCTAGTTTATCATAGAAATCGGTCGGTGGTGTAGGCGCAGCGTGAATTTTCCGGTCGTCGGCTTACACCAAGTACTGGGTTTAAAGATTGGCTTCTAGAATTGAAGATCATGGGCTATCATGGGGTATCTGCTCGCCCCCGGAGGACTTCCTTTCGAAGTGACATCATTATTTTTTTTTTTTCTAAAAAATCCAATGGTTTAATCGATTATTCTCGATGGCGATTGGAGCTACAGAACCACGCACGCTAAACACATTTATTTTCTTCTTTCTCAATTTGATAATTTTTATTAAACTTTTTATGGCCTAACCAATTTGATTTCTGTTGTGAAATTCTTTCTAATAATTTCCTGATGATTCAAACACTGCTTACATCCAAGTAAGTGATTCTTCGTCATAAAAATCTGTACTGTCATATTATTGTTATTATTATTGGCTGTGCGCATACTTTTTACGATGTGATCATTATACTATCTGCTTGGTCTCTTGTGTGCTGTACCCACTACAGCATTAACGTGCTATAAGAGTCACGTTTCTTCACTTGTGCGTTGATAGCATAATCTCTGGCGAAAATAATTCATTTTATCGCGTTTGGAGACGCGCGCCGCCGCTACGACCCACTATCAATATTCTACTACGTTCTTATAAATTCGTATTTTTGTTTGCTGGTAAGCTACTAGCTAAACTGAGAGTAACGTTTGTCTGCGTATATAAGAAATGGTGACATGTTTAAAATATTTCATTGGTAGGAGCACATCACCAACAATGAAGAACTAAAGGCATAATAATACTCCCTATCCTCTCTAGGAGCACATTACCAACAATGAAGAACTAAAGGCATAATAATACTCCCTATCCTCTCTAGGAGCACATTACCAACAATGAAGAACTAAAGGCATAAATAATACTCCCTATCCTCTCTAGCCGCGAAGATACACCCAAACAATCACAACATAGGTCAGTTTGAATAAGGCTACGCTGATAGTCTTAATCCACTTTTTACTATTGTCGAAGGAATTATTGCAGACAGAAACTGCAGAATTCGCCCCAGAAATAAATTCACACGCAACCGCGTGTGGATATGGATCTTAGCCTGTTTCAGCAAACTTCTCCAAGTCTTCTACCGACGTCCGTCAGTCACCAGGTTCTTAAAATCCAAAGTCCCTCTCAGCGTCATCGAGCTTTCGTAGCATCGGTCTTCTTACACTTCTTCATCCGCTAGGTTCGTCGTAGTTCTTAACAGAGTGAATTCGGATAATTTGATGAATATTCTTCTATCAGAGACGGAATCAAGTAAGTATATTATACAACAGCGAAAACAGCAAAGTGCTTTCTTTTTCCTCTTTGTAATTCACCGTAGATGATGTTTTAGGGAAGTCAGTTGTCTTCCATTCGCAGCACGCGTCCGGAGCAACGCATTGGAGCACTCGTCATTAGAGTGTCGTCATTAGGTACAACAGTTAGTTCTCCTTAGAACGTCAACGTTTCAGACTTTATGAAACCAACGTACTCGGAGTAGTTGCCTCAGATGTCGTTGCTGCAGCTTGTCCAAAGATTTGGTGTGGCGCCTATAATTGACCCATGTTTCACAGCCATACGTAAGGGTTGGGATGATTACAGCTCTATAAATAGCCACCTTTGTATTATTTATTGTGAAATCGTCACATTATCACAGACCCTTCAAAGCAGTAATGGTGGAGAATCCAGGGGATGCAGTCTGCAGACCACCGCGACGACCGCTGAAGGGATGGATAAATAGCAGTGATAAGTTCCTGCAAAGATCTTAGAAAGAAGCAAATTTTTTGGGTTAAATTCTTCCAATGGTCAGTTGCATCTATATCACACCAATCACACCAAGAGGTCATCTTTGCTAAAGATGTTACCTCACTAGATTTCTTCAAAATATGGTAGCGCCCAATCGTCCATCCATTGCTCGAATGTCCTTTTCTACAATTCTTTTCTCCGATGATCAATCATTGAGAGGCAGTAACAGCTGAAGATAGAAATACAGCAAAGATAAATCGTCTATGATTTTCGAGGAATATTAATTTGCATCTCATAATTTCAACAGCATATACGTAGAAGGATAATATTGGATGTGATCTTGATAAAAACTGGACACTAAACAGAATTCTTGATTTTCACATGGAGTCAAACAATTATGGTATGTAAAAAAAAAAACAAAAAATGACCCAATTTACAAATTTCGTCATTATAATATTCAACAACGCAGCGATGGTGCACGTTTTAAAAAACGTGGGTGCTAGAATCATTAGAATAAAAAAATATAATGTAGCGAAAACCCCAGACATAATAATTTTCAACACTAATCTTTGTTTCAGGGATATTTTTTTACAATTCGGTATTTTTTCGGAGTTAAAAGGTAAGGTACTTCTTGGACTCTGAAATCACAATGAACTGGCAGAATTTTTTTAAATATCTAAATATGGTTATGTCGCAAATCTTGAAAATCCTTGGACCTCGGGTACCTTACAAATTCGAAACTCAAACAATACTGAATTAATTTACGTTTTAATTCAGTATGAAATTTTACTAAATAATAGTTTAACGAGGCAAGAAGTAGACAAGTTCTTTTTATTTTAACTTTAACTTTAAGATCCGTAGTATAATCCTTTGTAAATCCGAATGTAATTTACGGTTTGGGTGGAGTTACAAAAAGGGCGTAATTGGAATTTTTCTTATCTATCTAAAAATGATTGAGGCAAAAAATAAAGGATTTTTTTCAAAATCTTTAAAGTTCAATATCTCCATAACGGTTAAGTTTCGGACACCATATTATAGAGTCAAATCCATCAGAAATGACCTAAATAATAACGTCCTTTCAGTACGTCTTTTCCTGTAACCCTGTATACTTAACTTGATTCAGGTAAACAATCATGTATTCTAATGGTCCTTATAGGTATTTTGTATTTTTATATGCGTATAAGATAAAGAATACTAACCAAAATAAAAAAACATAATATTATTGTATGTACTTGTTATTATCATACTGTTTTTTTCCGGTTCACGTGTCTTCACGCCTCTTTTTCGCGTGATATGTTACATTTTTTTATGTATGTATATTTTATTCCAATAGATAAATAATTTATCTTAAACGTAGAGACAGTATTGAAAATACTCTATGACGCATGAGATGTACAATCATTCATACGGATAAATGATTGTCTTGATTCAATAATCTATTATTGACTAATAATATAAGGTTCATGTATTCTAAGTATCAGGGGTACCACGCGTTCTGAAATGAAACCGCGCTGTTACAGCTACTAGAAGAGGAATATAAAATTACTGTCCAAGTCTTCTATAATATATCTAAAAGAAAGGCGTCGGGTTAGTGCGAACACTTATAACTCGAGATCGGCTACACAGATTCCTCCAATGTTCCATTTACTGGACTCTTCTCCGCTCCGGATAACAGAATTACAATGCATAAAATATAATAGGTATTAATGTTAGTATGTAACGGATTTCCTGCGAAGCCAACGCCATCTATGAAAAATTCCATGGCAACAATATTATTGTTTACCTGACAACCATTGACATTTAAAATACAGGTACGCAGTTTTTATTTTGGAATTTTTTTAGAGCTTTCAGAAATATTTTTTTTTTAACATTCAAACATATTTTAAACGTACCTACATATTTTTGTATGAATTATGGAAGGAAAAGCATTGGTGTCTTAGGAAATAAATGAGAACGGAGTATCTCAGAGAAAAGGGATCGACCTGGCGACCACATGCTCCACCCTGGGAGCGAATGTGGACAGGTAAGGTAAGTAAAGGCATTAATCTTTGATATTTTGTGTTTTGATATGTGACTTTTGGTGCTTGTTGTATTATCTTAATATACTGTAGGTACCTACCTACTTATAATATAATTCTTTAAGCCCCGTCCTTAAACCTCAACCGGTCAGAAGAGGCACAATGAGCCTCGGACGCTTTCGAGCGCAATGGAGAGCTCTTGATGCCTCCCTATGCTCATGATGAGTGGGGCTTAGGCTTTCCGTATTGCGGGATGGTTTGGGGGGATCCGCGGCAGGCTTGATTTGTGTGTGGCCGACTTTTTGGTTTGATTGCTTCCATCGAGCTAGGGGGTCTATTTCGTGCGGGTCGGGTTTGCTGCGGATTTGTCCCCTCCGACTTGCGGTGTGCGGGGGACCTTGGGAGAATGAATGAATAATATAATTATTATTCTGACCTCACAAAGTGCTCGTTATGGGCCGATAGATTGAGAATCAAAAATTATTATTATAATGGGCTATCTGGGCATAGCCTGGTGGAATCATACCAAACCGGTTATTATTATTCTTTTGTTAAAAAAAAGAGTTTTAATAAATTATTCATTTGTCCCGTCATTAAAACTTATTGTTACAGAAAAAGATGGCAACCCTAAAATGCACACGTGGTCACAGAACTGCCGTACAACGAGGTGTTACCACTTGAAATAAATCCTCCCTTCAGAGCAGGTAGGTACCTTCCTACCAACCCAATGCCACCTATAGTTACAAGCCGCGAAGTAGAATTTGACAGGTGGAAAACAGCTGATATAGCTAGGCCTATCCATAGATTTGGAATACAACAATGTCATATTGGCCCAAGATTTGTTTATGTGTGAATCATAATTTTTATATAGTTCAAGTCGAATATTTAGATGAATTCTATATAAAATAACATTTCCTTATCGATATTTAATTTTGAATCCAATACATTTCTCCCTTTCAGCGTAAATTGATCAGCAATTATCCATAATTCCAACTAATAATATACTTACTTAAATTTTCTGCAAAATCCTGAATTTCCCATTGTTTAAATACTTCTTCCATGAGTATGAAGTCAAATATATAAAGAACACTCTTCCTTGATAAGTGGTTGGTAGTGGAATTAAATCCTTTATTTACCAACCTTGTCCAATCTGAGACAGGATTGCAACCCCGAGAAGGAAATATCAAGTCAAAAACATCAACCCGCTTGGGAATCGAACCCAGGACCTCTTGATCAGATATCGGCACCTAAGTAAATAGTACTAATGATGGTGCACTTACTGGACAGTGCACTGGTGGTCTATCATGGAATATTAAACACAGATATAAGAATAAAGGTTTTATTGTATTTATTTATCTTATGGTCACAATATAGTACATCACAACAAAAAGATATTCAGCACAAGTATGTTTGTCAAAAATTAAAATTTGAAATTAAGATTATTGAGATATTTGGTTGCCGCTTCACTCAGGAACATGAAGTCGGTAAGATCACCCCCATATGCCCTGAGGACACACTCGGACACAATATGGTCAACGGTTTGTCTCTCCGCCCCACAGTCACACTCGGGGGAGTCCAGCCAGCCGCACTTGAAAAAGAAGTCCGCGCATCTGCCGTGACCAGTACGGACTCTGTTAAGGGCTGTCCACAGTCTTCGGGGCTGGTCAAAGCCAGGTGGTTTGTCAGAGATGCAGGGTAAACAGCGAGCCACCGGGTCCGAAGTCTCCTCCCATCTGGATTTCCAATTCTCGATAATGTTGAAACCTCCGTCAAATAGGCCTTTCCCCGTTGCTAGTGGAGGCTTGCGTGATTTCAGCCTGTTATGAGATAGGAGGTATTCGAGATCTGAGCAGGATGGCAATTCAGGGTTTTTGTGCATCTTATCATACTTTTATTGTAAAATATGTGCCTACAAAACAATATACATTGACAGTTTCTTAAAGGTAGTTCTATAATATATACAAGCACTGTACATTGTACAAGCACTTAAAACAAAATTCATACTCGACTGGGTGTAAAGGGCCCAGTCGACATTTTGTCAATTAAATTAAAATCTTAAGAATAGTTTAACAGTACCTAAGGTTCCAGAAATACGAACAGTTACAATCATACTAGATTCATACTCGACTGGATGTAAAGGTCCCAGTCAGCATTTGTCAATTAAATTAAAATCTTTAGAATACAGCTAAACAGTAAAGGTTCCAGAAATACGAACAGTTACAATTATACTAGATTCACACTCGACTGGATGTAAAGGGCCCAGTCAGCGATTTGTCAATTAAATTAAAATTTTTAGAATACAGCTAAACAGTAAAAGTTCCAGAAATACGAACAGTTATAATTATACTAGATACACACACACTCGACTGGATGTAAAGAGCCCAGTCAGCATTTTGTCAAAAAAAAATTAAAAGGTTAAAAGTTTCATAAGCTCCGAAGTAGCTGGTGGGAGGCCAATTCTTCCTGGGAATAGCATGCAGCCTTTTCAAATCTTCCTCCTTGGGAAAAGAAAATGGTCTTTTTGCAGACTGCGACTTGAGAGTGCTGGCATTTCATCGGCATCTGAAAGATTAAAGCAATTTTGAAATCGAACAGTAATACGAAACTACACAAATTTATTACGACTTAAAACTAAGTACATAATGTATATTGTATAAGCTACAATTATTTATAATATATTAATCATTTAGGTAGTGAGAAATGCTCAATAACCAAGTGTTTATATACCACAAACTACACATAACCTTAAAAGTATAATTCAAAACAAGGCTTTAAATTTTATTTTATTTTTTGGCGAAATGCGACAATTAAACAAATGTTATTTCAAATAAGTATATCAGATTCACAGATTTCACTCTTTAACAAAGCAATAAAACTAACACACCAGTATAATTGACAAAACTTTTTAGTAAACACACGCTTCACTTTAACTTACCTTTGAATTTTCTCTCAGAAACAATCTCAAAATCAGCTGAATAGTATTTAAAACAAATTGTGAGGTTGTTCAACAATGATTTAATAATTCAAACTACTAATTACTGCTTAAAAAGCATTAAAATAGGATAAACGATAACACAAACTAACTACTGACACCGACGAAATAGCACCAAAACAGGACTAGCTTCTATGCATTCAAAATTTCGATAGTTCGAGAAAGTAGGCCCACTCGCCCGCCATCTTGGTTTCTATTTCACGGCTTTATCTATAGAAGGCATTGTACCAACCCCATCTCAGCCTGTGGCACGTGTCGACCATTATTAGGTACCAACCCCACCCACCACCAAATTGCGACAAAAATACAAATTAATGTTTTCTTTGAATTTTTCATCAGTAGGTACAGTTGAATTATTGTTCATTCTCTTTGTTTTACTTATTTCAGATTGAAGAGAAAAACTGATTCGGAATATAATATCCTCCACCATTCCACTATATTGTAACTATAATGACTTCCTAAAATTTCCAACACAGAAACTAACTATGAAGTTGTTTACATAATGCAATCTCTGCTGATCAAATTCAAATTATAGGTAAATCTTTAATCTTTCGTGCTTATTAATTTCTCTGTAATATGGATTTTACAGAGAGATTATAGCCGTGAGGTTGCCGGCTAAGAATAGCACCTCTGCTCTTTTTGCTGGGTTTTCGAGCATCCTGTAATGCGGTGTTCACACGGGGCGATATAAGGCCAGACGATTTCGCTTGCATAAAAAAAAATATCGTTCGGTCGCCCATTGATCGTCTGATGTGTTCACACGAGTCCACCGACATACATTCAATCTGTCAGGTGCGCTGATTGTTTTAAAAATGGCGGACGTCGAGGTAGAAGTCGCGGAGTAATTGGAGTTAGTTGAAAATATTGTTTTAGACGATATAAAAAGACTCCTAATTGAGGAAAAATAAAAAAAAACGCAAATATTGGGTGCGGAATTGGATTCTAAGGAGAAATAAATTTAGAGCAGTGCTGTCAACTGTCAAGAAACAGAACATACGGACGCCGCGCATATCTGCGCATGCGTGAATCGTTCCACCAGATACAAAAGTTGAAAGGCGTTCAACTTGAGGCGATATCGCTTTCAATCATTTTTATCGTTTCAGATTTATCGCCAATCTGTTCACACGGTTCAATTAGCTGGCGATATTTTGGTGTCCTGGCGATATTCGCCCCGTCTGAACACCGCATAAGAGGCAGGAAATCGAAAAATCATTTCGGGGGTCGGCTTTGCTGCGGATTGGTCTCCTCCGGGCTGGCTTGCGGTGTGCGGGGGGCCTTAAAGGGAGAATGTATGTATGTATTATGATTATGGGTATGACTCTTAAATGTAATTCTTTCGGTTATATCTACAACTTCCAACATGAATGAGACATTTGACAGTAGGAAAACGGGGAAAATTATTGCAATTGCAAGTCCTTTAACCCGAGCCAATGAAGGTTGTAGGCCCTTAACCTTACTGAACAGTATCTGATAGATTTACTATCTGATGTTGGGATTATTTCCAATACAAGGTGATAATAATGGACAATCGTGGACAGGAATAACTACCTACTGACACGACATAATATGGAAAGAACCTGGAAAGAAAGTAAGTTGAGGAGTATCATACTTTTCCTTCCATCAGGTTCTCTATATGATTCACTGTGTCTCGTTCCTTCGAAATCCAGATATGCGATTTTATGATGTGGGAGGAGATCATTTACTCTCAATATCGAGCCCTATGCTCTATTTTCATAGCCTCAAAAGTGGATTCATAAAGAGTCAAGTTGAAGATACCGTTTTTCGAAACTGATTCGAGAAATATGGTGCTCTAGCTGGACAGATTTTTGTTAAGGTACATTCAAGATTTGATTTTCTCTATATAGCTAGACTCTGCTATACCATCTAGGATGCCGAATGATAGTTGGCCGAGGAGATCGCTGTATTTCTCCCATCAGGATCTCGAAGACGTGGAAGACCCTCTCATACCGTATTCCGTTCTTTCGAGGCAGAGCTGAGGGAGTGATGTGGGAGGAGGTCATAAGCATTACGCACTATCGAGCACAACAGAGAGCAAGAGCTCTTGCGCCTCCCTATGCCCCTGAGTAGGGTATAAGATGTATTTATTGTAGAGTATATAGGGTGTTTTGAATAACTGAACAAGTGTCACAACATGGGTAGGTATAGTGATCTCCAAAACAACACTCTATAGCAGTGTCTCCTAAACTGTTGGTCTCCAGCGAGTTTAGAGTGGGCCCTTATTTTTTATTTCAATTATAGAACAAGATATGACAATGAGTTGATCCATGTATCGCCAATGTGCACTAGAAAATATTTATGCCTTCTTGAAAGCTGCTCAAAAGTGGGTCCCGAGTTAGAAATTTTTGTTCGATGTATCGAAGCCGAATCAACTTAGGGAACCACTGGTCTATAGCAAGAGTGAAAGAAACGCCAAAAAACGGATCGTATCCATTTTCAGAAATATTTTCGAAATTTCCAAGGTAGCAGAATAAATTTTCCACGAACACGTGCTCTGAAGGTGTCCCTTCCTTCCCTTCGCATCCTTTTCCCGTCCCTCTCTCTTTCTACCCTGACTGGCATGCACCGGGAAGTTCATCCGTGGGTCAAGGTCGCACACTCGCTCCCGGGAGAACGCCAGGGTACCTATATTTACCCTAAAACCGGGTCAGACACTACTTGTGGAGGATATTTTGGGAACTTACTAGGTACATCTTAAGTAAAGTAAGTATAAACTGAGCTATTTTAATGGCATCATTTAATGCAAAACTTGTCGTACGACAGACATAGAAAAGTTGCCCAAAAAATCAGATATATATTCCCGTAAGGGGTCCGAATTTTTACTTTAGCACGTTGAGAACTGGGGACAATTTAACATTACTTCCCGTCATAACAGTTTGCTTTGGTAGATATGTATGTAGGAACCTCTGATCAATATCACTAATTATTATATTTGATAATGAAAGAATAATAATTTGTTAGTTAGAAAAAATTTGTTAACACATAAGTAGATATCTTAATTAGGAAACTATAATTAAAACTAGGTACCTAAATTAATTCTCTCCCATTCTCCCAATTAAATCAATTGTTTTTATGAGACTAGCAACACCAAACAGGCAACACAGCTAAAACCGCAGACAATACTGCGCGGTATCTACGAAGCGACGGGTTAAAACGTAACACTCGTATAACTTGTATGTACGTCTCACTCCCACATTAACCTGGCGACGTGTAAAGAAAAGAGACAAACAAACTATACTCATCAAATACAACTCATTTCGTAAAGGAACAGGCGCGCCCGTTGTCTGCTACTAACACAGTCTGTCACAAAAACGTGTGTGTTTATATTTTTTAATTTTACAATATATTTATTTGAATATTGTATATAGCTTTCTTAATGTTATTTGGAATCTTATCTTATTGAATTCCGCGCACTTTTCAACATTCTGCAAGACAAATCTGTACAGAATGCTACGCGGTCTCTAACAGATTTCATTGCGGTCCGATCTGTTGACGCTTCGGTCGTGTGGATTTAACCGCCATTTTCTCATACGTTGCAGATAAATATCACGTTTTTCACCGCCGAGTTAAGCCATTCTTATCGAAATTCTTTAGAAAATGAAATCGAAAATTATTAAAGGACTCCTATTAAGATACAAAAATCACCCGTGTTTGTGGGACATGTCAGATACGAACTATCACAACAATAATCAAAAAATCAAGGCGTATTTAGAATTGTTGAAATATTATAGAAAGTTTGAGCCGGACGCAACTCTAGATTTGGTCAAAGGAAAAATAGCAAATTTGAGAGGTACCTTCAGGAAGGAGTTAAAGAAAGTTATCACGTCTAAAAAAGCAGGCATGGTTCCTGTGTACACTCCGAAAGTTTGGTACTATGATCTACTGCTGTTCCTATCTCGCAATATGAATGCTACAAGGGGAGAACCAGATGATATCCTTGACCATACCAACAATAGCTTATCCAATGATGAACAGGATCTGGAGGCAGAACTTCCTGAAGAAGTAAGAAACATTTTTTTAGTTACAATTCAATATGTATGGGCTGTCAATTGGCATCAGCTGTTGTTGTGTCAGCCATCTTAGTTTGAAATGAATGACACTATTTATGTTTTTCACTATCATCTTTAAAGATACAGCTCTTTGTCAGTTTTACTGTCTCGAAACTTCTCTCTCACCGACTCATACTTTCAGTCTTCCCCATCAACG
Organism: Mystacides longicornis; assembly: GCA_963576905.1. Classification (NCBI taxonomy): domain Eukaryota; kingdom Metazoa; phylum Arthropoda; class Insecta; order Trichoptera; family Leptoceridae; genus Mystacides; species Mystacides longicornis. The sequence goes on along the minus strand of OY756432.1, from coordinate 23,899,296 downwards.
CCTGGCAATTCCCGACTACGTCATCCAACCATTTTTGGGAACACCAGGTACCCCATACGAAACAGATGTCTTGGTCAGACAACTAACCTTAAAAACCGACTATATGTATGCTATATTATGCTGACACGTTTTGGTAAAGATCATAGAGATCAGCGATATGGTTTCTTTTCCCTCATCAAAACGTCCGTTTATTTAAATAAGAGTTTTGTATAGAATGCGTCCATTTTTTCGTTAAGATTGCTTATGGTATTGATATATTTTGAATTTTCGATAGCTTTTTGTTAAGATGACTAATCATCTATCTTAAACAAGGACGGACCACTTTTTGTAGGCGTTGAACCTTCTCAAAAATCCTCTCTATACCTATATATTTTTATCGAATAGGTACACATGGAAAACTGTCTTGTTCCGGAATTTCCAATGTGTTAGAAGCTGATAGCAAAGTCAACTTAGCAAAAGGTAGTACCTAATTACTAAAAAACATGCCTCTTGATGGTGCTTTACAATAAGTTGCATCTTAGCGGGAAAGTGCACGAGAGTTTTTAGCTTGGTTGATAGCTTTCAACTCCTCAATAAGAATGCCTCTTTCTAACTTCTTGAATCCTACAATATGAAGATTAATATAATATAATTATAATTATTGATGGTTTCAGGAATCAGACAACGACTCTCTCTGGGAACCGCTCCTTCCTGAACACACAAGCCGAAAGAGGAACTTCCGCTCTAGCCGTGATCCAATAGATGAAGAATACGAGGCCGTGTCAAAATACATCACCGTCAAACTGAAAAAGATGACCGAACAACAAAGAAGCTTTGCTGAAATATTAATAAATCAAGTTATAGTTTTCGGGGCAACTGGCCGCTTACGCGAAGACACTGTGGTCACTCCGTTAAATCCTTTTATTAAGTCTATTGATGAAGAGGAAGAATCTTCATGAGATTGAATTTAAACTATAATTGAACTCGTTCGATTTTGAAATTTTGCCAATATACCTAAAACCAAATAATACTCTACTAAATAGAGAAGAATGGACAATACTGAAATAGTTTTTGTCAAAGGTCATCTGGTAAAGGTGCCAAATAAATGTAAATAAAGTTCTTTTCTTGATGATTTGAGCTGTTTTTGACTTGGAGTGTCCACGGACTTGGAAATACCATACATGCCCAAAGATTGAAGATACTGAAGTAAGTGCTTATGTTAGGGATTGCAATCCGGAAAACCGGATCCGGTTTTCCGGCGGATCCGGCATCAAAATGCTCATATCGGATCCGGCACAAATTGACGGATCCGGAGATCGGATCCGGTTAATCATATTTAGGGATTTTTCGACACAGACCGGACTCGAATCCGTATCCCTAGCAATTCCACAGGGTCGTTGTAGGTACTCATAAAGGTAATAAGAGAAGAGGAGGCAAATCCGTCACACTGATCGCAGTGTAATGCTGTTTTTGCCTCCCTGTGCCCAAAGTGGGGTTAAGTAGTGTTGACTGATTGTATTGATAGCATTGACTATCCAATGAAAAGGCATCTCAAAGAAAAATGGGGTGAGCATAATTAGCCAACAAAAATATATTAACCTATTTAAAAGCAAAACTATTATGATTGTTATCTGGTATACATTAGATTGTTTGTGCATTTATATTCAAGGATAAAACTGAAATAATTTCTCAAACATTTATTCTCGATATAGGAGTGTCTCTGAATATTTCCGGTTATAAGTATTACTTCTAGGACGCGGATGTCTAACTGCACATCCAACTTTGATTTGAATTGAAGTAGTATTGCCCCAGAACAGACTTTGTCTAGTGGGGCAGTAAATTCCAATAATTATATATGTAAACTGTTTGTTGTGTAATTGATAATGGAAAATAAAATAAATAAATAAATCTCTTTAGTGCTCGTCCAAGGGTATTTTGGTTGATGTGATTTCATCCTCTACCAGAATCACCGGATCCGTTTTGTTGACGTGATCATTCCAGTAACGCCTTCTATTGCTTTGCTACCCCATTGCCTGCCGTTCTCGATATCGCAGAAGCTCCGAATTCGGAGTTTCTAACTCTACCTCGAATGGTTTATTCCACAATGGGTTGGAGAGTTTTAGAGAATCTTTCTTTATCGTGGTGTCGGTTCTCTGAGAATCTTTCTTTTCAAATCATGATCAATCAAGCAGGTTAAAATAAATATTTTCGTTAAATTTGAATTTGACTTTCATAATACGTAATCTAATTTGTATTTTTTTTTCTTTTGAAACTATTTTTTTATAGTTTTTACCATTTAAAAGTAGTCATACCCTTATAAAACTACTTTCGTATATGTGCTGTTTTATTTTTAGCCTTCATTATTGTTAAAAATGTCAATTAATCAAGGTTATTTCAATCCGGTCGGATCCGATCGGATCCGGCCGGATTGACGAAAAACCGGTTGGATCCGGCCGGATTCAAAATGAGACCGGATTGCAATCCCTAGCTTATGTACACACTTCAAACTATTGAAATAAATATTTCGTAAGTATGTAGGTACTTACCCTTTTTATTTTGGGGTTTCATTTTTCAGTACTCAAATCTACTGATTGTTTATACTTTTTTAATAAATTGTAACTGAAACTTAAACTGTCTTTTCGTTGTGCATTTATTTTGAGATGTCGTTCAAGCATTATTTGAAAATCGAACTAAAAGTACCTAGCAAATAGAATGATATCAGATGACGGTCGCATTGTCTGGCCAGAAAATTCCATAGAATAATAATAATGACACCGGGAAGGTAGGTAGGTACATTGTTCGTAAACACGCGCAGTTCGTGGGCTGAAACCTGAGGTCGGCACTTGCCTACCTCAACCTCGTGTCAAAACACCGTAGACTATAAAATTCTGAGCGATATACGTACACAGTACCTACTGTTATTGTATGCGTACGGAAATAATAAGAGTAGGTAGGTACGAGGCCATGCGCCGAGTCGCCATATTTGCCATGCGCCCATAGACACATGTCACCAACACATGCAAAACGAACTCACCAATACTACTGCATCGGTCTGCATACTATACAGTACACGTGCGATGAAGCTACGTTCACAACTGGACGAATAATAACAATGCACCCAAGAGTAGACGAGGATTTTCCGAGCTGAATCATGATTATGTGAAATATGAGATTTTTTAAAATAAAGTTACTAATACTCTTTCACAGTAAGCTACTTAGAGCTTGTGTGAAAGAGGAAGATGGTCCTGGGATAGGGTAAGAACACGAAGAAAGCCGATTCCGACCCGCACCGACCGGCTCATAGATTGTTGTCTATGGTTTCAATGCATTTAAATGGGCATGCCGGTGTGGCGACCCTGTTCATGACGACATCATCAACCAATAGCGTTCGACCCTGTTCATGACGACATCATCAACCAATAGCGTTCCTTCAAGATGTCGTCATCCAGTAGCAGCCTGCCACATCGTACAAGGCAGCACACCAACCATCAGTCACCATCAAGTCACCATCAAGTTTGCATACAGAGAACACGCACCATCATCTGTCTCGCGACGCGCATCGCGGTACGCCACTCGGCGTCCGCGCAGTACATCTCCTTCATACTTTATCATATGTTATTTCTACAATAAACCGATTCACCATACAAAACCTTCTACTTCACTCTACCAACCACCAATACCCATAGTGGTGACCACCGACGTGATATGAACACGCATTGACACGCAACCAGCAACCTTCTGAAGCGCTGTCCTGCCGAAAAGATGGAAAGTGGGTATACATACAGTAGAGTGTCTCACACCAAGTGAGAATTCAAACAGTGCTTACTACCGTGACAAATAAAAAAAAACCCGACATAGCAGCCATCGCAACAGACTGGCCTACCCAGACGTAGCAACTAGCATCTGTACACCACGTCAAATGAAGACTCAACTTTCTACATTTCTTCGAGAAATAACAACAAGTACGAGCAAGAAAGGACATTCCAAAGTAAGAAACATTACTTAGTTGTCTCTAAGCTCAGCAACTTGCACACTTCAACATGCTGTGAGTCATTCAACAATGTCTTCAATGAACTTCTCATTTTCGCCACGATACTTTTCATCATATCAACATTTCTCAATGTTCAAACCGTCACACATATCTATCAGACTTGGACATTTTACTTGTCAATAGATAGTGACCAACATAGACAACAACAAAAAAGCATCCTCGCATCACCGCTGCAAAGGACTGCTTGCCTACGCCAGAAGAGACACTAGGTAGCAGCAAGGTTATTCTTCCTACGCTGGAAGTTCAAATGACCATCGCTACTCAAGATCCTCATCAGCAAACGCCACTTTGAGCATGACGAACGACGTCACTCATTAAAATATGAATACTGCATCTCGAGTACACACGCTCCGGCACATTCATATGGCAGCACCCATAATTCGACATGAATTATTGACTAGCAATATATAGTCAGCAACAGCAACCAGGATCAGCACTTCTTCACTGGCACAAACTCAAAATCTATGTAACGAACAAGAAGAAAGCAATCGTACAAAAAATGACCCAGCATCAAATCCAGCAACAACTAATGCTTACGCAAGCAATAAGCAAACAAATTCAGTTTCGACAGCAGAAACAGCATATTATTAAAGTGCAATACTTCGTGTTATAAAAAAAATATCAACATTCATAGTGCAGTGCAAACATTTTTTTTACATTCCGTTCTCACAACCATCAATCTGTTACATCAGCATTTTTTATCAAGACTAAGACAATGCAACATGACTCATGAATTCGTCGCAGTGAATTGTTTACATCAGACATTCTTATATCTATTAATAATAAGCAAGTGTGATTTGATTCTCAGAACGCCGATAATTAAAATTATTCTTCGGCGAGTTGACACTTGCAGTGATATCAGAAATCCATCCGTGAATATTGTTTTGTCTACAGTAATCATGTTACAACACTTCGTGACAATCTTGCTATTGTATAATTAATAGATACTTATTATTATTTTATCAATTTTGGATTATATAGATTACTCAAACAGTATTGTACAACTACGCCTGCTAACCAGGGGTGTAAAACCTTTTGGTCGCGACCGACATAGATGACCAACATTTTTTAAGAAGCATTATTCGTAACAATCTTTTTCTTCACGCATTGGATATCAGAGGACCTAATCATGCATATCTTCATGAAAATGACAGTTTCCACGCTGAACCTCGTGACTCCGTCACTTGGGGGGGAGTACTGTGGCGACCCTGTTCATGACGACATCATCAACCAATAGCGTTCGACCCTGTTCATGACGACATCATCAACCAATAGCGTTCCTTCAAGATGTCGTCATCCAGTAGCAGCCTGCCACATCGTACAAGGCAGCACACCAACCATCAGTCACCATCAAGTCACCATCAAGTTTGCATACAGAGAACACGCACCATCATCTGTCTCGCGACGCGCATCGCGGTACGCCACTCGGCGTCCGCGCAGTACATCTCCTTCATACTTTATCATATGTTATTTCTACAATAAACCGATTCACCATACAAAACCTTCTACTTCACTCTACCAACCACCAATACCCATACCGGAAAGCGGGTTCCTGCTTTTTCTGTGTGCATCCCCATTCAAATGCATAGTAACATTCTTTGCGCCGGTCAGCGCGTGTCGGAATCGGCTTTCTACTTGTTCTTAGCCATAGAAGCCACGACCTTCGCACGAAAACAGTAAGATAGCCGGCGTTGTAACCGCTAGTCTATCAACCACTTCGATTTATTAGTCAATTAGTCATATCAAAAAAAAATATACGTAAGAAGTGGTTGGTGGTCGAGGGTATAACGACGCCGGCTTTCGCACTGTTTCGTGCGGAGGCCGTGGGTTCGATCCCAGGTGCCGACCATCTTCCTCTTTCACGTAGCTTACTGTGAAAAAGTCAATGAGTGTATTTGTGTTCACTTTGAGTGAGCAAAGATTCATTTTTATAAAAAAAAAGTTCTAAAAAACATTTATTTATTTTTAAATACCTATAACATTCACGCCATTAATGCATTTAATAAACAAAAAGTAGGTAAGCAAAGGATTGCAAAAGAAGATTAAAAGTTACAATAAGCAAGTTTAGTGTAATACCAAATAATATGCCAAAATAAATATATCCAAAAAATAAATTTAAAAAAAACTCCTTTAAAAATTATAAACATACATACGAATAATAAGAATTTGAACTTAAATAAAAGGTCTCTCCTTTTATTTAAGCTAAAAATACTTAGTAAAATGGCAAGCAAGTAAGCAAAAAATCCCTTGGTAGGAAAATATCTGAGCGTCTAAAAATAATTTATAATAAGTACATAGGTACATAGCTTAAATTTACATTGCTCTGAAATCTGAAACGAATACAATAAGAGTTAGAATGCAATATCGAATTAGCTTGCGTCAGTTCGGAAAATGCAGATATTACTCTTGCCGCTGACTTTCGCAAAACACGAAGTGAAAATCGTGCATCATCGACTGTCAAATGCTATAGTTATGACAATACGCTTCGATGAATATAAAATCGTAGAAAACGATGCTTATAGATTAAATAAATAGACCAGCGGTTACGACGCTGGCTTTCGCACTGTTTCGTGCGGAGGTCGTGGGTTCGAATCCCGGCCGTGTCGACCATTTTCCGCTTTCACGACACAAGCATTTGCTTACTGTGAAAGATGTCAAGAGTGTATTTGTGTTCACTTCGAGTGAGCACAGATTCATTTATATATAAAAAAATAATAATAATATTTTTTTTTATTTTTTTTTATTATTAATTAAATAATTTTATTATCAAAGAGAAAATTTTGCCGTAAGCTGGAGTAACATAGATAGCATACAACGATAGTGTGGACACGGATTTACATAATAAGCATTTCGTTATTATTTTTGTTAGATAAATGGAATAACTCATCGTATTTAAACTGTAAGTAGAATTAAAAGATCTAGCCGATGCCGCCAAAATAAAATCAATAAGATTTAGAAATCAAATCGAAGAAGAAAAAGATTGGTATAACCGACTAAGAAGTAAGTGCCTATACCGACTTCTGATCGAAAGGTCCCAGGCTCGATTCCCAAGTGTTTTCCTCTTGAAATTTTCTACCCAGAGGGACCGATCAGCTAGAGAAAAATATTCCTTCAGGCAAGAGCGTCGCCAGCCTAGGGCCCAGGGAGGGAGGGGGGGCAACTTGACCTATTCAAAGGCTGTTCTCCGTATACCTTATATTATGGAGGATGAGAAAAATATGAATTTTAGGTACTCATGAGTATGAAGAGTTTTTAAGATTTATCGGCAAAACACAGTCCTAGAACTTTGGTTGCGGTACAGTTAGCTGCAATTTTTTAATCTCTAGGGGGGTAGGGCAGCTGCACCCCCCTCCCTTGAGACATTTGTATACCTACAAAAAAATGTGGATTAAAATAAGTCGACAAGACACATCATACAAAAATTAAGACAATAATGTAGAATTTGTGTAATAATGTAGAATATAAAATTATTCCAAAATATAAGAATACATCAAGAAGAGATAAAAAAAAATGTTTTATGGTGTGTTCATGAAATAAATCAAAATTTCTTTCAAATTTCGAATTCCTAAAAAAGGCATAAATTTTGAAAAAAATATACGATATTGATATCTGTTAAGGAAGCCACGGAAAACGTAGGATATTAAGAAACCCGTCAATAAAAAAAACTTTGATTAGCCTTTCATATTGTGTTGTGTTAGGAATAGGGATTAGGAAATAGAGGGTTTTTCCTTCTCCTTAGTTGGAACAAATAATAAAAAAAGCTTGATAGGTTAATTCACATCGATTTGAAAAAACAAACAAGATGCTAACAAGCTAAGTTTCGATGAAAATATTACGTCGTTGAACTCCCTTCGCACGGTACATCCAAAGTGTTTCATATAATACGTTCTTTGCCAGCCCAGTCAGATCCACAACTGTTTTGTGAGTCTAACCAAGTGGGTGCGTCGTGCTTGTAATAAAGTTTCAGTAATATTTTAACTTAATACACTCGTATTTCATCAGTTTTGTTTTCAATAATAATAATCGAACTATTTTAAAAGTGATTTCTTACTACTATTTTCAAAATGTGTGAAGATCGTGCATTGAGAGTTAGAAAAGGTAATAAAGTTTGCTTTTTATTTTTGACAGTTTTTAGTGCATTTTTTAAACAATATTATATTTATTTTATTTAACGTGAATTATGCCAAAAAAAGTAAAAAAAATTGACAAAATAATGATGTGGTTCAACAATAATTAACTATAAGTACAGTAAAATTCGAAAAAAAATTCCCAATACTACAAAAGTATAGTTACAATAACATTTAAAAATTATGGCTCAATTTTTTTTCCCTAAATTAGGTTCGATTTTCTGCTTATCGGTGTCTATAAAAAAACTTTTTCAATTTTCTAATTAGAATATTTCACTGAAATTTTGATATTTTTTATATTACCTAAAAACCATAAACTATTTTATTAGGTATCATATCTAGTTAAATTATTCATTTCTTAAATCTTTTTTATAATATTTTAGGTTTAATTTTTAAGGTCACAATTGTTATGGAAAACTTTAATTTTTATCCTCAGTTGGATAGGTACCTACTTAATTAGTTTTTAAATTTGCTAGTATTTTTGTTTCTAACTGATTGATTCTGTTCTGTTCTCTTGCCTAATTTCTATTTGTGTTTTTTTTTTTGCAGAATTCAAAGCCAAAAGGTTTTACCAACTCCGCTACAGAGCAAGAGCTGTGAGGGTATCAGAATCCAATAACAATCAAGCTCAACCAGAACCAGAAGCAAATCCTCAAGAACAGGTGCCGTCTCCGTTCCCTCCTCACTTGAATATTCCGGAAGCCAAAGCGTTTGCTGCTGTTCTTGAACAAGTGGAACCAGGAGTCTATAGATATAAACCTAATACGGCTCTTCATTTATCACCTGAAATCAAAGCTAGAAATGAAAAACTAATTGAAATAGCCTTAAAAACGGTCATTTTAATCAAAAGGAATCAGCAATTACAAAGGAAATTAGCAGCGCTACAGTTCGAAGCTTCGTCCTTTTTCACGGATGTCATGAACACAGGCCACAGTGGAACTCAGGACCACGTCGGTCGTGAAATTTAAAGAAATTTCTACCAATTATAATGTGTCTTTAATATTAGTGGTTGACTTCTTTCATCAGTGAATTATGTAATAGGTTTATTTATTTCAAGTTTTGAATGCTTAACTTTAAGCTATTTTGTTTATGGAATGTTAGAAAAGTAAATGAATTTTAAGAATATGAATGTTCTAAAAGAGCGCTCAAATTTAATATTCTTATAAATGTTATCTAAAAACGATGTTTGAAAATATAAACTATTTTTTTCTCTTTTTTTGTTTTGTAAACAATTCTACAAATTACAAACTTACATAAAAAGTTATTTGTATGTGAATGTTTAATATTATTATTTAGTTTATAAATTTTAGTCATAAAATAGCTCTTTCTAGCTTTAAAAGCCTTTAAATTAGTGATGATATCATATTTCATACATTATGATGTAAAGATTATTAATAATTATTTAAGTAAATTATTATAAAGACTCTTTTTAAAAAGAATATTGTTTTTATAAAAATAAATTATTGGTTCTTAAACTTTCGTTGATATATTATATTCATTGTTGTTGTTTTTGTTTTTTTTTTAATTGTAGATTAAATTCTCTTTTAAAAACGATATTTTATTTATTTTTATGAACATAGCCAAAGTATTGCATTTTTATTTGATAAAATCATTCATCCGATGAAATATTTATGTTTTTGTACAATATTAGCAGAATCAGTATTAAGCACATACAATAATTGTGAGATTTGTGTCATACTTTCTTCAATTGAAATAATATTTTTGAGTGTTTGACAATCAAAATACTCATTATAAGTAAAAAATTTTGTATAATAATTAAAATAACTTCAATTTCATTAATACAAATAATGCTGAGCCATCAAGTTGTCACTGAAAATTTCTTCTTCGCCCTCGCCTTTGTCCCATTATTTGGGGTCGGCTCTCCTTGTCCTGTTGCGCCAAGATTTTCTGTCTAACGCCATCTCTGGCTCCACTTCGCAGTCTTTTAAGTCCCTATTTATGCTCGTCAACCATGTGGCGGGTGGTCTGCCTGGTCTCCTGGCTGGAGTTTCAATGTCCATGGCTCTCTGGATCATGTTGTCTTGTGGTCGTCTCATAACATGCCCATACCATCTAAGCCTGTTTTCCGTTATCTTTTCGGTTATGGGTGCGACCTTGAAACTTCCTCGGACATAGACATTTTTAACTCTATCGAGTCTGGTTACTCCTCCAGCCCATCTGAGCATCTTCATCTCTGCAGTGTGCATGCTTTGTTGGTGTTTCTATTTTAATGCCCAACATTCAGAGCCATATGTCATTGCGGGTCTTACTGCGGTCTTGTATACTTGACCCTTTATTCTCACTGGCATTTTTTGACACTTTTGTCACTGAAAATTATTCATACAAAATATATTGAAAGAATGAAATCATTAAACTTTATTCTTTTAAACGTTGGGAATTTCTTTCACTATGAATTCCTATCATTTAAAAAATATATAAAACTTCAAATATATTTGAGATGTTTGTAAAAAATTGTAACTAACATTACGACGATTATAATTTCAAAGTTCGGCAATGATTAAAATCAAACATAGAATCTGTATGATGCAATGACATACGTAAATAATTAGATACAATATTGAACTATTACGTAGAATAAGATCAAATATGCATCGATTTGTAATTAATTGTGTATCAACGTTTATTTTGTATTTGAAAAACCCAAAATATTTCTGTGTTAATCTTAATTTTACTTTACATGTGTGAAACATTGACACAATATCATTTTTTAAATATGAAATAAAATATCTTGATTTTTAAAACTGTCTTTAATAATGCAATCCTTTATCCATCTTATAAATAATCATCTTTCCGTTTGACGGCCCTATTTAGGGGTTTTGGGAGGCAAAAGAAAAAAGAACTTAATTGTATTTTATCTTGGACTGTGATGTCAGGGTTCATATCAGGAAACCTCAAGAAGATAGTACCACTTTCTTCATCGGATACTTGAGAAGAAATTTAAGGATCTTACAGAAAACAATAATGTCTTAGCTGGGTAACGTAAGGGAATTGACCGTCATAGAGGAAATATGTTCAGAGCAGCACACTAAATGGACAAATTTTGAAGTTTGCTGACGTTGGGGTTACCAGAAGGTCACATGAAAAAGAAAACTATTCCTGTTTTTTTTATTTAAAACCCAATCTTTCTTAAATATCTCACTCCAAATCCAGGGTTCATAAAATTAATTTCACTAAGTGAATATTTACATAAGATTTACATGGAAAACTACAATAGTTTTCAAAATAAATATTGGCTAATGTGAATCGAACCTAAAAGTTCTTCAATAAAAAAATGGTATTATGGAAGAAGTGCAAAAGTAAGTACCTAAAATAATTTGAAAATGGTGTATTTTTTATTATTTTTATGTTGTTAAACATGAATTGTTGTCATAGACAAAGTTGTGGCTTCAGTTTAAAAAAAAAGAAGAAAACTGCATTTTGTTATTTCGTGACGTTTATAATGACAATCTGTCACGTCTCACGTATTGTTTTGTTGTTTAGTTAAAGATTGGAGATTGCTTGTGTTTATTATAAACATGTAGCTTATTGTAAATATATATTTGTTTTTTTGTTAATAATTTTCAGCGTAGTTTTATTAGTTAATAATAAATCAATTTCTAAAAATGTCGTGGTTTAGTGACTTGGCAGACAGGGCTGAAAATTTATTGAATAAAATAGATCAAAACGCTGCTGCCGTTCTTCAGGAAAAGGAAAAATTAAGTAATTCAACACATTTGAGTTCGAAAAGATATGACAATGAACCTAAACAACAAAATGACTTCGTCGAATCGACTCCGCCTAAAAATAATTTTAGTACGAAGGCCAAAAATCCCTTGAAAGGTGTGTCTTTGAAGAAATCAAACAAAAAGATGGGAGATTTGCTGGACAGCCCCGTCCGAAGCAAAGGTTCATCTAGTATGAAGCAATCTAATTCGTTTGCACATTTTACATCCATTAATACAGATGAGTACAAAGAAGACACTGAAACATCATCTTTAAAAGGTATTTTTCTTCTTTACTAAGAATATTGTACTATTATCAACTGTATGGTATTAAAACTCTGACAGTTTATGGACTATTTTGTCTTGTTCAAAACTTTTTCTTAGTCTTTCTCGCTTACAAATTATTTTGTTGTAGATGCTCCCGTGTCTTTTGACATAATGGATAATTCCAGAAGCAGTACCCCATTGAACCATATGGAAGAAATTCAAAACGACAAATCAAACGTGAATGGTGAAACTATGGACAATTTTGTGACAATGGAAAATGAACTGTTGAAAAATGAAATATCTGTTGTCAATAATGAAGTGTCTTTGTTAATATCCAAAGTGAAAAATGCTGAAAAAGGTAAAAATCAAATTGTATTATTCGACAGTAAAACCTGTAAATAAGTCAGTCAGTATCACATTTTCTAGAGTTACGTTGGCTTATTTAATACTAGCTTATGAAATGTGATCATACTTGACGAATCTACAAGCTAAATACCTTGTAAGGATGTGTTTACCCCAAACTAACATACAGTCAGAGCTTAAAATAGAGAGTATTTTCTTGATCTATTCTGTCATCGCCCATTAACTAGTTCGTACTCATTGTTGTTTCTATGCTATCTATTATCAACCATAAAAAAGTATATTCTATTTCTAGATTCGGCTTTATGTTTGTTTGGTGTAAAACCACACATAGATTTATATATATTTTCTTGTTAAATATTGACTGAGTGTGCTATCTGTAATTACATATATAAAAAAACTGTTTCATATGACGTGCCTCATATATTTCACAATTTTATAGTTATTCTAGTAGTTGGAACAAAGATATTGTACCTATTCTTTATGTTTCATTTTACATAATTAATATTGTGTTAATTACATTTTTACTACCAATGATAAGCTTTATTTCAAACTAGACGACTCTTGAATGCCATATCATCTGCATACTAAGCCTGCCTACTTCATTCCCATTATCTCACAACATGGGTGCCCCCTGGGGCGAGCAAAGCTGCTGGATTGATTGAAAATAGTCAAATCCAATCCAATATCCCTTTATACACCACTTAGGGGCACAAGGAAGCAACAAGAGCTCTCCATTACGCTCGATCTTGCGCAATGTTTATGACTTTCTTCCATACCATGTCCAAATCACTCAATTTTTCTTCGAAGCAGCGGAACACCTTATGAGAGGGTCTTCCTCGTCTGCGAGACCATGATGGGAGGAAGAATATCGCTCTCCTCGGTCAACTGCCATTTGGCATCCTTAACACATATCCCAGCCAAATCCATCTCCTCTCCATAATGGTAAAAGTGATGGGCCTACTCTGGGTAGGCCAGCATATAACGTCGTTTGGATTTGCGGTGGAACCATCTTTTTTTTTTAAATGAATCTGGGCTCACCCAATGTGAACACAAATACACTTTTGACATCTTTCACATAAAGCAAAGCTTGTGCTGTGGAAGTGGAAATGGTCGGCACCGGGATTCGAACCCACGATCTCCAATACGCTGTGCGTACGAAGAAAGAACAAAAAGAAGAATGGACAAAACACACACATCAAACAGTTCAAATAATATATTTTAAATCACTTTGTGTAAGCATAAAGAAAGTATGAAAATTTTTTTTACTCAGCTTCCGAAAATTTTCTGCGGCGCCCATGATTCTCAATAAAAAATACTAATACCTTGTGTACTCTTCCTTGAAGGCTGGAAGACTTTGTTTGAAGAAACTTGTTATTTTGCTATTTACCTTGCAATTTTCTCCTAAAATACCCTGCGATTTTACAAATATTTCAAATCCAAACTAGGCAAATGGGTTCAGCCGTTCTAGAGTTTTAGCGAGACGTCCACAGACAATTATTTTTATCTATGAGATTTTTCAATATAATATTATCCATGTTTATCTTACAATGATGTTCGACAAATGAATTTTGAATTTTTCATCTGAATTCTAGTTGCCCAAGAGAGTTTATCATCTATGAAACAAATGGAATCAAAATATTCCCAAGTTCAAAGAGAAAAAGAAATGTTACAGTCAAAAATACATGAATTGGAGAATGGTGCTGGTTTATCGCAGAATCATTCTTCTGATGAGGATTTGAAGACGGAAATTCAGGATTTACAGAAACGGTAAATATTTTTTATCGTTTTGTTTACATTCTGGAGTTCTTAGCTTTTAAATGAAAGACTGAATTTGACTATATTGTTGGAAAGCAAATCAACCTCCATAGGTTGTGATTGAAGTACCCTTTTAGATATCAAAATTTTCGTCTCTGTGGTAAAATTTTTGCTGTTACGGGAAAGGGGTGAATACTTTTTACAATTTTCTCATAATTCCAGAATTTCAATTTCTGCTCTAGCAGCCTAAATTTGATCATTAGGCTTATAAATAACAGTAAATTGCTTTGCCTCAGATATATTCAAACCTTTTTTATTAAGTACCTATGCAAAAAATATTGGGCTAACCTCTGCGATAGCCTCCCAAATGTATTATCCTATTTTTTTTAAAGATCGTAATGTATCCGTAATATCGCTTACATTACGATCTTTAAAAAAAATAAGATAAGACATTTGTCATTCGTTTTTTTCACTTAAAATTTCTACTTGGGGTAGGAATCCTGTCTCAGAATGGATGGGACACTGGTCTAGTAGAGGATGCTTGAAGCATTAAGTTCCGTCGACTATACTGACACCATGTATTTACACACGCGAAGAATTTCATTAATTAAGTTTATTAATCTGTTATGGTGAGTGATGAATTTTACTTGAAATAAATAAATTATAATTACTTTCAGGATATCAAATTTGGAATTTACAGAAATGACTCTGAATTCGCAGAAGAATGAATTGGAAATGTCTTTGAAGGAATCACAAGAGAAATGCCAGTCGTTGGAGGAAAGATTGGAGAGGGCGAAATCAGAACTTTCAAATGTACAAACCGAGTGGAAAAATTACAAAATCAGAGCGAACAGCGCTTTGAGCATGAAAGAGAAATTGATAGAGGAATTGGGAGGAAATGTTGGCAGCGACAATGACAATGTGTTTAACAACCTCAACAGTCAAATAGTACAATTAAAGTAAGTTCTTTTATTGTATTTACCCTTATTGTCG
This sequence comes from Mystacides longicornis, assembly GCA_963576905.1. Lineage (NCBI taxonomy): Eukaryota > Metazoa > Arthropoda > Insecta > Trichoptera > Leptoceridae > Mystacides > Mystacides longicornis. Next base: position 23,884,039 of record OY756432.1, on the reverse strand, counting down.
CTTTTATCTGTTTGCTGTCACTGATTCTACAACTGAACAACTATGCATACTGTTTGAAAAATGACAGTTCAAAGCTGCATTTTTATTGTTAACCGACCTTGGTAGCCTAGTTGTCTAAGGCACTAGACTCATTATAATAAAGAGACCAGGGATTCAAATCTCATTATCCAAAATGGTCCGATGAACCGATCATGATTTACATTTTATTTATTCTGGAGGTCCTAAAAATTCACACAGACAACTTATGTAGTGTGGATGCCTTTCTTAAACTGTTGCTATGACATCCACACACGTCTTTAAAAGGCCTTTAATAGTAGATCTCTCCATTAGCATTCTTGTCTTTCACCCATTTTGTTCATTATAAGTTTTGATTTGTTAGCTCATTCTCTAAAACTTTTCACTTTTAAACCCTAACTCATAGGTACATATTTCGCTGTTAAATTATAACTCATTCTTTTAATTTTTAAGGTTAGAACGAGATGATGCCATACAAGAAGTTGAGAGGACCCAGAGTGAATTGGACAGAAACGTAAAAGAAATAGAATCTTTAGAATCGAGACTGCACAACATGGAAAGACAGTATTCAATATTAAGGGATGCTTTTAGGCAAGAGAAAGTGGCCAAGGAAATGGCGGAGCATAATATCAATACTTTGAACAAAGTTTGTGCATTCATTATATATTTTCTTTACATAAAATACCTGTCCTTAACCAAATTCTCCTAAATATTATGTACAAAATATCAAATAAAGTAAATTCTTTTTCAAGAAGTCTGATTATATAGTAATACTAAAATAGTGAACGAATAAGATATTTTTAAATATATTATTATCGCCTGTTTTGACTGAATTAAAATTTGTATTACAGGAAATGAAATCTTTGCAAATAGAAACCGCAAGTCAAATTTCTTCGCTAAGAGGGAAACTTCGGGATAATCAGTCGAAAGAAAATGAACATTTATGGTACGTATCTTCTTCTGGAGTAACATGTCAGGCTTTACAAAAAGAATTTATAAGGCTGAAAGGAAATGTGTAAGAAGGCATGGTCGACCGTGAGTGGTGTGAATTGTACACATCGATTCTGTCCTCTTCAAATCAAAAGCAAAAGAAATAGGAGAATTTGTATGAGAAATTTAATGTTGGTGGAAAATGTGAAAGAATTGTGTTTGGATAGAAAAGAGTAGAGGTCTAGTAGAGACACTGTCTTCTCCTTATGGGACACTGCGTGATGGGTAAAAAAAAGAAAATAATATTGAATGTTACATCAATATGTCAAACTTTCATTATTTTTAAACCATTTCTTTTTATTATTGTGTTTTTTTTGTACTTTATTTTTATTGGTTACAGCACACAAAATAGTACTGCAAGCAGCAACAATTTAAATGTTGCCGAAAATGGGGAGGAAAGACTCCGCCTATTAACACAAGCACTAGTTGCAAAACAAGCCGCCTTAGAGAGTGTCACATCTGATAGAAACGCATTAAGAATGCAGTTGGAAAAGACTGAGGTAACCTTACATGTATATTCATTTAGATAACATGTCTCTTAAGCACCCCATTCACTGCCACTCCATCCGTCCAAATGGATAACATAATAGTTTTTTTTCTTTATATTTGATTTTTAGACAAAATACAGGGCAGATTTAATAAAAATGAAGAACAACCAACCCAGGATCATCAATGTAAATGATACAGACGATGGTAAGTGACATTTTATAAATATTACCAACCATTTTATGAATTGAAAGAATTTTTATTTGTTGCTTCTTGAATTACTTTTCCTTTAGATGTTGAGATTTTTTGTTTGCATTCTGGACTTCATTGAACAGATTAACATGTTAACAACATAAGAAGACAATATGAGCCACTTATTGCACTCAATCATGGGCAGTTTTAATGACCCACCTATCAAAAAGTTGAGGATAGTATGGAGGGATCAAAATTAAACTAATATATTGGAATCAATCTCAATACACAATTGATCTATTAGATCTTGGACTGCAGAGCAGATGGCTGACAATCTCGTTTGGCCTAAAAAGGTTGTTCTAGACCTGGGACCAAACCAAAGTCAGGCGCAATAAAAAGCTGTTGGTGGTCATTTTATTGCACTTGACTTTGGCTCCTGGTAGATTTATTGTGTGTTGAGATGTACTGTGCTTAGTTCTAAGACAACTAATGATAGTGTAGATACTTTTATTGTGGTTTCTTATAACCGCTGGTTCTGTTGCAGTCAAAGCCAGGTTTCCTACGATGATGCAAGAAAATCCGTGGGACTCTCACTTGTCGAGAGGAGCCAAGAAGGTTTATTCAACTCTGGATAGTTTCAGTGTCAGGGTAGGAGTGTTTCTTAGACGTAATCCTTTGGCCAGGATATTCATAATATCCTATATGGTAAGTCGCAAATTAAATAAGAACTTGTGTGTTTTGTGAAACTGTGAAAGACTCTATAGAACCCATATTCATGCTGAAAAGAAATATAAAGGGTATTAAAATGTTAGACACACTAGGGATGCAAGTCCTGCAGGGGCTATGAGATTTTTGGATGTTTCAAATATTCCAAGATTCCCATAATTTGATCCAACTTACCCAGCCTTCTCAACATCGTAGTGGTTGGTTCAAATTTGTCAAAATTTACCTGTTAAAATAAAAACATTTAATTTAACTGTAACATTTTACTTTACTAAAATCAGCTTTTGTGTATAGAAATTAAGGTTTTGTTACTTTGGTATTTTTTATAACAAGATTTGACCAATATATTCTGTGTTCTAATATTTCATTTTGTTTGCAGATTCTCCTCCATTTATGGGTTTGCATTGTGTTATTCTTCTATACACCTGAAGCAAAAGCCACTCTAACTAATCGTAGACCCTAAATAATTATAATTTATTCATGCTATATTCAAAGTATGTGTACACATCAGAACTGCAGAAGAATTTGTTGTCTATTTTCATTATGATTTATATTTAAATGGAATAATTATATTTTAATTATGATATGATTGATTCATTATCTCATCTGTTGATATTATTAAATTTCTAATTTGTTATGAATAATTTTATTCAAATAATAAATAAGTTCAATATTGAAGCCAATAGTGGAGAAAAGAGTCAAGTAGCAAATATATTTTTATTGAAAACTTAATAATTTAATTATCGTACTGTCCAGAAATTATATAAAATGTTATATGGCTTGACCCTCTTTATAGCTATTGGCGTGTTATTTATATTATGTATGCATCTGACTGTTTCATCATGAAATTTATTAAAAATGAAGGAGTAATACTATAATAGAGTTTTATTTTGTAACCATCTTACAACAAGGAATTGAATCATGGACATGGACTGGGAAAAGTATAATTGCAATTTGGAGTAGAAATTTATGTAGAGTTTGAGGGGTAAGAAAAAGTGTGAGAATATCAGAAAACAATTCTGTTTACTACAGAGAAGTGCTATTATGAAAATGAATGTTTACAAGTTGAAATGGTACAAATGTGTTGAAAAAATAAATAGTAACAATAACAGAGTTGTGATAAAAAAAAAGAGTCAACAGCAAGAAATGGTCGACCAAAATAATTAACATGGATTAATCAAAACAATTCCGTTGCCATTAGGATATAAAAGGAATGGGATAAGCTCCGTGGGTCGAACTGGTATGTGATTGCTAAAAGTGAGTCTTGATGGGAAAGGTTATAAAGAGTGCGGTTGTATTTTTTCAACCTTAGCCCTTTAGGGATGTGGCCAGATGGTTAAAAACGAAGAGGTTTATTTTCAACCTTGGAAAATAATGAATTAAGTACTATTTCAGATTTTCTAATTAAGTAATTCGATTCAGTATAAAAAAATTAATTTTATGAGAATTACTATAAGCTTCAATCATTTTTTATTTTATGAAATCTACAAATTATTTCCAAATGTTACATGCGAGGTTTTTGCAAATTACTGGAAATGGAACCATCAACAATATCATAGACAAATGTTTTTTAGCCGTTTTGACATAAGTATGACAGCTGACAGAATTTCCTAGAGTTTGACATAAAATGGTTGTCAGTTGATTCGATTGTTTTCATTAATCATATTATTTTTACACTAACCGCTATAATATATTCACAAAATGGATTACGACAATGAAGAAGGCTTTCCCGGATTATATAATTCCGAGCCCGGTCGTAGGAGTAACGAAAGCGATTGTAAGTTTTATTATTTTGCATTACTGCATTGTGTGGTTTTATTTTACCTTGGAATCCCTGGTGTTTTTAAAGCGAATAACTGTTGTAATGTTCATTTAATATATTTTATACTGTAGATAGTGACGGTGACCATGAGAAACCCAGCAAAAAAGATTTGTTAATGGGAAGAAGGAAGGATAAAAAGGAATCCAAAAAGGATCGAGGATATGCAGCTTTGGCTGGTGAAAGCTCTCCAGAGGAGGAACCTGAAACAAAGTACGTTGAATAGCCTTTTTTGTTGCCATCTTGATTGTAACAAATCATAAAATAAATACAATATATTATTGACGTCCACTTAATTATAGATTACATCAACTGAAAAGATTTCAATTATGTGCATAAATAGTTGAGTTCATACTGTAGGTACCCCCAGATCTAAAGTGCCTCAAAAAATTTGGTTTTCGATTAAATGTGACATTTGGTAGTATTTTATATGTACTATGTGGTAGTTAACTGCTATAATTCTAATATGCAGTACAAAACTGGATACTATTATTGCGCGCTTGCATGAACACAGAATATATATTTTAAACCTTAAAAACTTCCTCAACACTATATGAGGCAGTTTAGTAGTTTAGCAATAAGTGTCATACTTAAGTTTGTTTGTCATTCAATTAATTTTTATTCATTTGTAACTGAATATTCTGACTTTTATAAACTTCATACAGATTTTTCTCAGTTTGACACATTTTTGTAGTTGTACTCACTTTAAATTTAAATATAATTTTTAAGGAGTCCATCCAAATCTAAGAAAACAAAGGCGTTCAAATTTCCTTCAAAGAGTAAAGAAAAAAGAGAAAAGTCCAGAGATAAAGAGAAAGCCTGCGAGAAGGAAGTGAAAGAAAAGGAGTCCCTGGAAAGAGAGAAAAAGAAAGAAAAACATAGAAAAGAAAAAGAGAAAAAAGAAAAGGTAAGTTCATTTTAATGTTTATACCTACCAGTGTTTTTTGTCATCTATTATAATCGTATGTAGATCTATTTAATTTATCACCAATTGTGTAATGTTTGTTATTGTCTTTAGGAGAAAGAGGAAAAAATTAAAGTCAAAGAGTTAAAGGAAAAGGAGAAGGTAAAAGACAAAGAAAAGGAAAAGCACAAAGAGAAAGAAAAGCTGAAAGAAAAAGATAAAGAAAAGGTCAAAGATAAAGACAAAGACAAAAAAGACAAGAAAGGAAGCAAGCAACAGCCCACCATTACTTCTGGAATTCCTTTTGAAGAGATATTTACGTTAGGCGGTATGCATTCTTTTTAACCATAGACATTTCTAACTAAACTATTTAGAAGTCTAAATTGAAAGTGAAATGAATCTTACATAGGTATCTACATTCTTTGTGTCAAAATTTGATCCAAGCAGATTCATGAGTTTCTCAATTGGACGTTATCTCTATAAGAAGTTAGGTATTTCATTTTCAAAATTTAAAAGGTGTTTTGATTAGGTTAAGTTGCAGTAAGATTGACTACTGTCCGAGATTTGAAAGATTTAGTGTCTGTTGAGATCATTGCCAAACTATGTTTTGATTTAAGCCACGGCTACACTATGGACAATGCTGGCCAAATATAGGCTCTGGTCCATCATGGGTAAGTAGTACAGCCGCTTCACCAATTACCAATATCGCCCAATATTTGACATTGGCCATTACTTTTGTACTTGTCGATTAACTCGGCAAATATCGCCAATACTGGTCCAACTGTCACGTCTTTTAGGTTATTATTTTCATAGTGTTTTGTACCTTATTGTTTTTTAAGTTGAGAAAAAGTAGCCGAAGTTGAAAATACATATATAAGATTATTATGAATATTTACTTACTTGGTCTATTTTAAAACACAAAACATGTTCCTATATAACCTATAATTAAAGCACGGCAGCTGTCAACGTTGGATATGTCTTGGACCAGTAGCGTAGCCAGGTATGCAAATAACTAATAATAATAATACTTGTCAAATGTTGCTAGTTGCCCACAATTGACCAGAGCCCATATTTGACCAACGTGGTCCAGCTTTGTCCATAGCGTAGCCGCACCTTTACTACAATCCAGTCTCCTATATAAAAGGATTATAGAAAATTTACTAGATTTTTATCAGCTTCTACAGTATGCAATTTCAGTCATTCTAAAGCAGAAGCCCCTAACTTTAAAAAATTTGTTTCAGTTGCTCAACCTATTTTCGGAGTATCTCTGGGACTGGCTGTGGAACGATCAAGATGCCATGATGATTCAAACTTGCCATTGGTTGTTAGGGATTGCATAGATTATTTACAAGTAAACACTTATTGCTATTGTTGTTGTAATATTAAAGCTAAAAAACCTTTACAATTACTCAATATTCTTAAATAAAAATTAAAGTAAAAAAGTTTTTAATTAACATGATTATTCAGCTATTAATAGTTACCTGCGAGAGTGCTAGGTAGAAATCTATTTTCATATTTATACTTCTTAAAAAACTTATCTATCCACTGCGGGATATGACCTTCCTCATATAATATGTATGTCCAGGCATGTTTAACCCAAAATCAAATATGCGAGAGGTAATAAACATTAAGCAGCAAATTCATTGTAAAAATTTGTCGCACAACTGTTGCTCAGCAACAAAATCAAAGTCTCTGGTGACAATGTGTATGGGGCTTAATATTTATTACCTCTCGCATATTTGATTTTGGGTTAAACTAGTGACTCCCCAATACAAAATGTTGATTTCTATTCAGCAACACGTTTATGCAACCGTGTTTATATCGAATTCAGGGCTGTATAATTCCACACACACCAAGAAGGTTTATGAAAATGTGTAACCCATGGGTCAATGTAGAAGGTCAGTTATTCAATCTTGGAGTATGATTTTGTTATCAAACAGTGATGTATATTGTATACCCTACACAGAGTCAATATTTACCCTTTTTCTCCCCCTAAAGACAGACAAGGTCTTTTTTACATGAGAAAAAGAGCAATCACTTCCAAAAACTTGTTTATGATTACTATAATATACAAGCGCGGATCCAGGGGGGGTTAGGGGGGTCATGACCCCCCCCCCTAGGCTATGTAATCTCAAGTAGGGCAGTGATATTTATTAATAAAATCTTTATTTTGCTAGCATAATCATAATTTCATGTGGGCCATGACCCCCCCCCCGGAGCAAAAGTACCATATAACAAATTTAGGAAATGACCTTTTTTTTTTTTTAGGAAAAGTGTAATTGCTGGATCCGCCCTTGATAATATGATTTACTATGTAAAGATTTAATATTTCTTTTTTTAGGAACATGGCTTACATTCTGAGGCTTTGTATAGAACGGAACCCTCGAAACAGAAAGTTTTAGCGTTGAGGAAATCATATAACGACAGGGAGACAGTGCTGGAAAAAGATTATGAAGTAGCTACAGCTTGTACACTTCTAAAATTATTTATCACGTATGTTCATTAAGTTGTTTTTAAAAATTTATCAAAAACTTGCTAGATTTAGCTTAATGCCAAAGAAGTTGAACAGAAACATTTATACCCTCTTATTTAACGGTGCAAATGGCTACAATGTGGGGCTGTTGTTCTACATCTGTATTTGACAAGGGTGCAGAAGTATAAATGTGTATCGAAAAACATAATTAGTGAATGTTAAATGAAATTGATCATTTTGAAAGGAATGAGAATGTTATGAAGGAATGTGGTATAGAATTTTGCGTTGTTACAAAGATGGAAGTTTAAAGTTGAGATTGTATGCATACATTGCTAATAGGATAGCAAAAAGAATTTATAAGGCTGAAAGGAAAGTTGTAAGAAAGCATTGTCAACCACTATGAATGAAGTATATCAAACATATCTATTCTGTCATTAAGGAAGGCCAGGTCAAAATCAATAGAAATAGGAGAGGTTGTAAGAGAAATGTAATGTCAGTGAAAGAAGCTATGAAAGTGTGTTTAGATTGAAAAGAGTGGAGGTCCATTCTCTTAGCCTACCGCTTAAGGGACGTGGCGTGATGGGTAAAAAAAAAACTATCACTGATTTATTAAGTTTGTCAGTAGTTTATTTATTGAATCAGTACAACTTATATATTGAAAAAAAAACATCTTCAAAATAAAATCAATTGACAGTTTAGTATGATAGTTAAAAAACAATTTACATACTATTGTGGGTTTGGAAGGTCGGTAGAAAGAAAGATTTGTTTTCCAGGTTACATAGCAGTTGTTTATTAGAAGTAAATATATATTAATTCATTGATAATATGAGAGAAGCGAGTATAAAGCGGTCTAAACTCGAGGACGTTCCGTTGGTGAGTGTTGAGTGTGCCTCTACACGTAGCTGTGTGACTCCGCGCCGCGCTGCTGCGTAGCTCTGTCTGGCGTAGCTCCCCTACTCCTCCTGTGTGTCGGGTTGTCGCTACACTATGATCTTTTTTAATGATTTTTTATGATATTTGTATGTTTGCAGAGAGCTACCAGAACCAATTTTGACAGCAGAACTGTGCTCCACCTTCGAAGACCATTGCAACCAAAGTCCTTCTAGTCTGACCCCCTTAGTTGCACAACTGCCGACCAGCCATAGGGCCCTTTTGGGTTGGGTCATGTGTCATTTAGCTGCCGTACTTGCCAACGAAAGAGTAAGTCAAATATTTTACTAGTACATATTCCAGATTCGAATTTCAAAGTTTTGAACTTTAGTTTCAGATAGAATAATTCAAAATAGTTAATATATTTTTTTTGAATTGAACTTTCAGACAAATAGATTGAATGCTCAGACCCTGGCCACTCTCTTGGGACCCACTCTTAACATGTCTATAAACTTGCTTCTACTGTTTCTCTACAACACCAAAATATTTTTCCCCGACATCAAGTTGATAAAGTAAGTCATTAAAATAAGAAACTGAACATGGATTAAGAATATTTTTTGTTATTTTTCATATTTATTTTTCGGAACCTTGAGGTGGAAATTTTTCCACAAAACGGCATTATACAAGTTAACCGAATAATAATAATTATAAGAGCAAGACGATATAATTAAATATCATCTTGCTCACGAAATCAAGGATATGTGGCATACACCAACCACCCACATAATCCTATAGTGATATCAAAGAATAGTCTCTTAAAGAGAATCTAGGGAAACTTAGCATCTGTAGTGGTCTCAGATAATATGTCATTCAAAAGGCAGTTCTGTTGTCCTCATGTAGTTTGTTCAGAAGGTTCCTTTCTCTGTAGTTCGAATGTCTCTCATTTTTACATTACATTGTGATGTATCATGACAGACAAGACCGATATTTTTATATTAAGTGTGTAGCATTGAATTTAAGTTTAATTTTGTTTGTTTTATTTTTTTTTTTTATACAATGATGTTCCTAAGCTTTTTGAATGTATGAATAAATGTTTAATTAAAAATAACCTAAATAATAATAACTGTGTTCCGCTCCTTCGAAGCAGAGCTGAGGGACATGGACATGGTGTGGGAGGAGGTCATAAACATTGCGCAAGATCGAGCGCAATGGAGAGCTCTTGTTGCCTCCCTATGCCCCTGAGTGGGGTGTAAAAGGGAGAATTGATTGATTGATTGAAATAATAATAACCTAGAATAGATACACCGTATTAACTCATTTTATAAAACGTGCAGCCTAATCTTTCTATGACTTTTTGGTTTGATGTATTATTTCGGAACATACTATTGGATCCTGTAGTTATTTCTTCTATGACTTTTTGGTTTGATGTATTATTTCGGAACATACTATTGGATCCTGTAGTTATTTCTTCTATGACTTTTTGGTTTGATGTATTATTTCGGAACATACTGTTGGATCCTGTAGTTATTTCTTCTATGACTTTTTGGTTTGATGTATTATTTCGGAACATACTGTTGGATCCTGTAGTTATTTCTTCTATGACTTTTTGGTTTGATGTATTATTTCGGAACATACTATTGGATCCTGTAGTTATTTCTTCTATGACTTTTTGGTTTGATGTATTATTTCGGAACATACTATTGGATCCTGTAGTTATTTCTTCTATGACTTTTTGGTTTGATGTATTATTTCGGAACATACTATTGGATCCTGTAGTTATTTCTTCTATGACTTTTTGGTTTGATGTATTATTTCGGAACATACTGTTGGATCCTGTAGTTATTTCTTCTATGACTTTTTGGTTTGATGTAGGTATTATTTTGGAACATACTATTGAATCCTGTAGCTTGTTGGATTCTTCCCCAGCTTGAGATGGCCGCAGTCTGAGACAGCTCTATCTTAAAAAAATCATGGCTTCACCCGAGATCGTACTGATCTAAATACATATTTTTTTATATAAAAGATTGTACATTACTGACTCAATCAAATCTAAAACAAGATGCCAACCTTGCCTTGGATGAAGAATCACAAAAAATTTAAATTTGACCGGGAATTGAACCCGAGTAGCTCTTATTCTAAAGTCATTGGTTAGACAACTATACATGGATTTCATGGATATGGCTTTAATTGAACTAGTCCGTGTATATTTTACGATCGGTAGCTTCATATACATAACGTTTTGTTCTACTGATAACAGAACAATACACACACACCTGGTACAGGGTACTTCAGGTACTCGCACACATACGCACTATGCTACAGGTTGAATGTAAATATGTTTAACACTTCATATCTATTCACAAATTCGTCAACCATTTGTTATTGTACTTTAGATTTTATATATTTTTTTAAAACAAAATCACATATTGTTAATGGTTTGCGTATTTCATTACATTATCGTAATGACAAAAGTCTAAATATAGTGTGACCAACATAGATTATCCAAATTGACTGTGATCTCTTATTGACATTTAACGCAAGTGTTCCAGTTTTAATTGTTAGTTTGTGGCTGGCTTAGCATAACTCAAAACTCAAGCTTTCAACAGATCATGTCCGTTTTTCACCAGCTCTTGAAAGGCCAAAAATCAACTTACTTGTGGTACATCTATGGGTTAGTTCAGTGAAAAATATAAGGAATACCATGGAAAAAAAAAACACAAATTCCTATTTATATGTCAAGGCACCAGATTTCTATTCAAAAGGTCCCCAGGTGTCTTAAAACTTAAAGATCTAGTCCTGAAAAATGGTAACAAGAATCTAGACATAATTAGAACGTTGTGAACCAACAAAGTCAATAGGCACAAAAGATGAGACATTAACAAAAATAGATACAGTCATAATCCTGGCACCAAATACATGACAGCAGTCGCAGTCTTTAAATTTGGTTGTTCTTTTAATCTCAATAATTTCCAACTTTTATCCCTATATTTAATTAATTATTAAATATCTACTTGTTGCATGCATGAGATTTTTCGACATGTTGAGAATTCTCATGATTAGGAGTAGTTTCGGAGATCGTTAGAGTCATTAGTTGTTACATATTCTGTTTATTTCGAATTCCGTTACAACAAGGTTTTACTACATTTATTAATTGAAAAGTTCAACACGTCTTTTGCTAATTTAAAAGATAACCTTAGGTAAACCGTGTTATGATTACTTTAATTATTAAACGTCCAATTCGCATTAGAGGATTAAGCCCTTATCATAATCAAATAAAACTAAATATTTTTAATGGCGGATTATATTTTAGAGATTAATGTCTTACTGGTAATAAAATTGATAGTTATGTATAATTTATTTTAAACTGAATAATATTTTTATAAACAAATGTTACACACCACACCTGGTTAAAATATAAACACACGGTTACGTAACAAACTACAAGCGTACAGTATACAGATGTTGTAGTGTTGAAATACTTGTATAGCGTGGCTCGCATACTATTAAAATTCATATCACTCTATTTTTCTTACGAGTGTTTTTTGTATTTTAAATGTGGCAAAGCTTTGTTGAATAGCTTTGATAAAAATAATACCTGAATCCGTATTTTACTTGTTTGTTTTTTTTTTGACGATGGCCGATGTACAGATTAAAAGACCGAAATCAAAAAAGTCAATACTGCGTTTCTTAAATTGCATTTATGGCAGGTAAATTGTGTTTTAAAAACATTAATGATTTTTTTTTACAAATATAACCCAAAATGTACGGACCATTTCGTCGTCGTTCTAGCAAAAAATTCGAGGCTTAATTTCATTGACATATTCTCAGAAAATAAAAAACCCTCTGTCTCTCTTTTAAGAGAATGGATCTGACCGCCTGGCAGAAGATTGAACTTGAATGGATAGTTAAAGATTTCAAGAAATTCTGCATTTCTAATGGTTTGAATGGGACAGATGTTAAAAAATACAGAAAGCGGTGATGGAAATATTGATGTTTCCACTGAGTTCTTATTCTAAAAATGGTTCAGATCTGAATAAACTTTTCCATTTTTTTTGTAGTTATTTATGTTATATTAATTTTGTTTACATTACTGCTTAAATTTATTGAAACAATTGTAAGTAATCATACTTAGTAATCAATCAGCTGACTTAAGCCAGATTCTTTTGCAACACGGGTGTTAAGTGTGACTTCATTTGACACAATCGTGGTTCAATCTTCCATACATTTGTATGTAATCAGTTCCACAAAAAAATGGATTCTTAGAGAAAGCAAAAAAATAGAATTTATGGCAATCGTTGTAAAGGAAACAATCAGGGGCAAAATGCTTCTTAGAAACGTTGTTTGTGTTTGAAAAAAAAAACAAAACAAAAAATCCAATTTCAAATACTCGTAAATTTGTATGGGATCAGATAGCTTCGTGGACCCCAGTGCTAGATGTTTCTAAACATTACCTTTACTATATGATGTTATAGAGTAAACGTAATAATTGCTTGATTGAGGGCAGTTGTAGGATTTTATACTCACCATAGTAAACAAACTATAGACTAAAGTAATCCTCAATGTATAATTATTTTTTGTTATAGATATGTTCCTCCTCTCACATCTTCAGCTCCTAAACTACCGGAGACAACAGAAGAAATGACTCTAGAGTTAAGAAAACAAGAATCCTTACTGAGTCAGATTCATGCGGAGATGCACGCGGGGTTTGTTACGCAGAAGAGAGAAGAGCAGCTCTGGGAAGGGCAGAGAATAGTCACACAGCTAAAAGTAAATCTTTATTTTATTTATTTCATTCTAGTTTTCCCGACAGACGTTGTCCTGTGGTCCTAACTATGAATATTGAATTTCTATAATAATAAATTAATTACTTATTTTACCAATATAATTCTGACCGATGCATACTCTGTTTGAAACAATATTTGCAGGGCACAATCTGTCAATCCCGCGTACTATAAAAAAACTGACAGTTAGATGAAACGCTAATTTAAATATAGAAAATGTAATATAAAAAAAGAAATTGATTGTAAAATTCACTTCCACTCTTTATTGATAAAATAATGGGTTTGATATTTTATTCTTCTTCTTGCAGAGGAAATTGAGATCTGTGCAAAAGTCCTACGACTCAACCAGCCAACAACCATCCCTCGATGAGAGACAAATGACACAGGATGACGAACATTCAGATAAGATCGACGCAGCACCCCCTATCGCTCGGGTACCAAACGTTGAAGAAAAAGTGAAAACAGTCGAAAAACCTAGTGTGATTCCCAATGAAACAAAAGTTTTGAGTTTTCCATCTGAAGATGTAGCCGAAGTTAAAGTTGACACGAAACCTCCTCTATCAACGGCCGATACGTTCGAAGATAACTTTGGAGCCTTCGAAGAAATACCCGAACTGACACCACCAGAACCACCACCATTGTCGAAAAACGAGATGACCGAATCCTTGTATTCAAACAGCTCAGATACAGGAATAATAAAAAGCGAAAAACCAAAACTAACGCAAGAAGAATTACAATTATTGAAATTACAATTGGAACATGCTGAGTTTCTACATCTTAAATCCATTCTACAAGCTAAAATTAACGCGGAGAGATTTGAAATTGTAAAATTAAGAAGTCACATGGCGATCAAGAACAAACAAGAGTCTAACACTTTACATAAAGAAAATAATTCAGTCACATACACGGACACCGAGAATGAGGAAAGACAAAGACTTATAAAAGAGAACGCTCTTCTGGAGCAAGAGAGACTATCATTGGCCAACCAAATATTCCAAGAGAGGATCGCTTGTATAGACCTGAGGGTGCAGCTCGCATTGAAAGAGATTATTTGATTTGATCCTAAGTGAGATGTTAATTTTGCCAAAGATAAACGGCAGCAAACCTTGAAAATTATTAAATTTAATCTGTAGTATTTTTGTGGATTGCAACATTATTGTTTTGTGTGAATGAAAATGTTTTAGTGAAATTCTTCTTGAACACTATTTGAATGGGCATTTTTCTAAACTTAGATGTCATTGTTATATAAAGGTTTTTTTTTTCGGTTGGATTGCTTGAATTAATTGATGTAACATTGTCGTAACATGCATGAAAGAATATTCTTTTCATATACGAAGAAGACATTCTTGTACTGTGTTCTGTTGTGTTAAACAATAATTAAAAAACAGCAATTTCTCCATTTCAACAATACGGTCACATTTTTAATTTAAAAGTCAAATGTGTTTGCTTTTTAGATAAGTGCGTTAGATTCTTTTTTGAGTTTTTTCTATATGGCTGTTCTATTTTTTCTATGAACTGACAAAGCTATGCAGCAGCTAGAGCGGGTCGATTTTCGTCTAACTAGAGATTCTTCAAATAGGTACCTTTTTTGGTTTCGTAACAATGTTTTTCTTATTACCATCAGAATTTTTAAATGTTCACAATCCTGTGAAATCGACAAAACTTCAACCTGTAGTTTTTTATACATACTATCGTCGACAAAATTCTTGATTGAAGTTTATCTTGATTGCATAAAAAGTGCAAAATATATATACTGTACCTCCTTTCTGGCTGATATCCCATTTCTAACTTTTATAAAAAATAAATAAATTTTAAATAAACCATAGATAATAATTATTTTTTCACGACAATTTTCAACTTTATCTAATGCAGCGGTCGTCACACTTTTCTGTTCAAGGGCCGCATAGGACAATGTGAGCTATCACTGCGGGCCGCATCATGGGCGACACCCCCCCCCCCCCCCTTCACTGGATTGATTGAAAATAATTGTGACTTTTTTATTTTAAATCACTTTGGGTTACATAAAGAAAGTGTGAAAATATATTTTCTCCCCCCCCGCCCTTAAAAAAAATCCGTGGGCACACATAGGCCACATAAGGTATGAAGGAGTCCCAAAAAAAACGGGGATGAAATTGCCCTCGGGAGTGAGATAAGGGAAACCTACTGTTCCATCCAGTGCCCGTTGCGGACATGTCTAATGAAAAAAGTTTTGTTGCTTTGAGTGCATCGGTTTGTCCGTGAGTTTTTTTGTTTAAGTGAAACAACCATTTCCAGTTTGGCGAAAAACGTGATGGCCGAATGAACTACCATTATGGAGTTTTTGCTTGATGACTATTTCAAAATAGGCCAATGTAATACCGCATAAGCTTTCACTAGCACTATACATGGTTTTGTATGAAGCAATTGAAGATTATCGTGAAGGAAAATTGAAATAGGAAAAAGTCTTGCTCCTCGACGACAACGCGCCGATTCACTAGGTGCGTATTGCGAAGGCTGGTATTATTTTATTTCGATACAATGGTTTCCAAAATTTCAATCAACTTCCTAGCCCTGGTACCTACCGACAATTTTCGTTTCCGAAACTGAGAAATAAACATTAGTGGAAAGTCATTTTCTGACGATGAAGAGTTCAAAGTGGCCAATAACTACTATTTTTCAGAGAAGGATAAAAAATATTTTAAGATTATTGAAAAGATAGAAAAATTGGCGTTTTAAAAAGCGCGTACGGATTGAAAAGACTAAGTATATAGAATTGTATAATTATTTCAGATTTTTCTGTCGATATTATCCCATACCAAGAATACTTTGAACTCTCCTCGTATGTAATTAATATAAAAAAAATGATGCCTATATTATATTAAACATTTTTATTAGAAATTTATTAGAATTGATATTGACTCCCGTTTTCTGTTTAATTAACATTGTAGGAAAAAAAATGATTTTGGTAGTCATTTTCTATTGAAATCGCTCGACGCCTCGCGGGCCGCACAAAAGTCTGCAACGGGCCGCAGATGACGACCACGGATCTAATGTATTAATTTATTTGTCTATACAGTGTGTGATCAGTTTACGAGCGTAATCCTTTTCCTAAGCTACGCTCATTATGTACTTGAAGTGTTCGTCAATCAATTTATCATAGATTTAATGGGACTTCTATATCAATTCATTATGGTTGCCCTAAAATGAATGAAATTTGGGATTTTGTTTGAGGATTATTGCCATAATATTGTTTTTTGTATGGGATAAAGCAACAAACAAAGTACTTTTAATTTTCAGTCTGTTCTTAATCTGATCCCCTACTGTATTTGATTGGCAATAATCTCACTTAGATTTTGGATACGAAAATTATGTTTTATTTTTAAACACGTGTGTATCTCATAATTTAATGTAAGAAACAAACTATTTTATAGGTGTCAAATATAAAATTAAATATTCTATTGGGTGGCTGAAATAATTTAATCATAAATATGTATGTTTCTTTATATATATATTACTATCACAAGATATATGTAAATGTGTATATTGGATATGGTTGTAGTATATTTCCCAAGAATATTTGAGCGCATTTGCAAATTTATATCATGTATTTTATACTCCCTTGACATTGAAATGTGTATATTACTTTATTTATATATGCTAAATAAATGTGTAAATTGTTTATACTTTTGTTTCTTTGTGTTCCTTTTGTGTTGTCGTGTGGGAGCACAAAATTACGCACAGTGGAGGTCTCTTGTTACCTCCATTTGCCCTTAAAAGGAGAATTTAAGTTTTACTCTCTTTTTTAAAAAAATTGAATTGCGAATGACAAGATGACCTAGGGTTGTACACTATTGGGATTATACAGAACCTCAATTAATACTGTGTTCTGTTGCTGGGGAATATGTATGTAGACGGTCTGGATACTGGTCTACTTATGTGATCTTCAGAAAAACGGTATTTAATATTAATTATGTTTGATAGAAAATACAGTTGCGCTTTCAACATTCATTTGTTGAATTTTCGCAGCAGTCTTTTTACAATATCTTGTTAAGTCGGATGAATGCGCTTTGACATTTGAAAATAATTTGTGAAAGTTCATATGTGTTTTCTTATAAATTCGTCGTAATGAATTTTCACTAAGTAAATACTTAAATCTTACATAGAAAAAGGTATTTTGTAATTTCGATATTGGGTGAAATTATGATTCATTCTTATTTTTTTAAAACAATGGGAAGTTTTCTGGGGAGCTTCCGATAATACACACTAGGTGGCAGAACTTCTAATCAGGTCTATTGTCAAATTCAGTGCTGCCAACGTAGAGATGTTTTTATTCCTTTTTCTGCCACTAGAGGCGCCCTCGCTAACCCGGTCTATGGTAAATGTCAAATTAACGTTTATAATTTCAATATCTACATATATAATATTAATACGTGAAGGAAAAAGCAATGGTAAAAATAACAAAAATACAGTCTCAAACTGACAAATCTCCGAACGTATTTATGTTTTAATAACCAGCTGTCATATTATTATAATATTTAGATGAGAAGCGCTGCTACCCAGTATAATATTATTATATTATCTATGCTGCTACCTACCAAATGGCCGTAAATCGGCCCCGTTGGCCATACTGAATTTGACAATAGACCGGATTAGCTAGGGCGCCCCTAGCGGCACACAAGGGAAGAAAAACTTCCCATTAGGTATGCTGAGATTGATATTTTTTCAATGACAGGTACTTGTATAACCACATTTTGTATGATTCATTTTTGAGGACCTATTTAAAGTTTATCATACTTGATGAGAGTTTATTAACCTACTTTGGAATAAATTATAGCAATGTTTTCAAAATGGGAAGTTTTCTGGAGAGCTTCCGACAATACACACTAGGTGGCAGAACTTCTAATCAGGTCTATTGTCAAATTCAGTGCTGCCAACGTAGAGATGTTTTTTTCAGTGATGCCAACGTTGGGAAGTTTGTTTTCCATTGTGTTGCTAAGAAGTTGTTGATTGAGTTGCTAAGAAGTTGTTGATTTTGTTGCGCATAAATTTGAGAATAAATCTCAGGGATGCTGTTCTGTATTTTTTAATTTGTATTTAGGTAGGTATATAAAAAAAGATGAACAATTTTATTTGTAATAGTATGTAAAAAATGTACAATGATTACTCTAAACCTATTGTAAGTTATCATGTATAATAATATATAAGTTGTTTAATTTGAAATAAACTAGAATGATATTTTGGAGGTTAGATTGTGAGCGACCATAAGAAGAAGAAGAAGTAAATCGCCCCCGTTGGCAACACTGAATTTGACAATAGACCGGATTAGCAAGGGCGCCTCTAGCGGCACAAAAAGGAAAAAAAACATCCCATTACATAATCACATAGATTTTACAAAAAAAAAATACTAGTTTTTAAATTATGAAATCAATAACCTTATTTATTTAGCTTATAAAACACCAGCTATTAAGCCATTTTATGATGGCATTCAATCCCGATTTTGAGACAAACTTGTAGAACCCACCTTTTGGGAAAGAATTTCATGAGATATTAACTTCTTCAAAAAGTAAATAGTTCAAATTGCATTCCCCTTCTAGGGGCAAAAAGAGCCTTCTTCTTCTTTAAGTGCCACTCCTATCGGAGGTTGGTGACCATCTGACCATCACCAAACCACTGTCGTAGATTCTTAAGACAAGATGCTCTTTTACGGCCCATACCTCGCCTGCCTTCTACTGTGCATAATTTTGCGCTCCCACACAAATCTCTTAGCAAAGGAATGATTGAGGGCAGCAATGTAGATGTCACCCCAAAAACAGCTACATAAATTAGGTGTTTGAAGATAGGTGTTATGGCTTATATGCAGATATTTATTTATTTATTTTAACAAAACACATTACAGAGGACAACTATACATTAAAAGTAGAAACATAATTAATTTATGACCTTAAACCAAGTTGACCTCCATCGAGATGTGTCACATGTTACTTGTGAAGAGGCTTACTAACGACAGGGAGGCGTGGATACGGAAACTGTTTGGGACAGACTAGTATACGGATTAAGACCTGGAAAAAATCATTCTCATCCAACAACATTATAAACATATGAAGAACTAGTTTATGTCAAGACAGTTGAGTTTTTCCGTAAACATAAATTGAGTGATCACCTTAATTTTTTTTATTGGAATAAAATTTGTAGTTTCTCTCCATATTGATAACATTCCCTCATAAATAAACAGACCGATTACTCATAAAGTAATATCAGTAGGAAGATAGCGCTGTCGAGAAGGAAGCAATAACCTTGGTACAAATGATTTATTGCCTTACATAATCGTGGCCCCAATAAGTATATTAAAAAATAATAATGGAAAGAGTTTTAAAAAGAAGAAACGGTAGTGAGAATAGGGGAAAAAAGTTAGTGAGTTTGAATGATAAATATCCATCTTCATTTATGAATAGATCTCCACATAAGATCTATTTACTTAAAGAGTAGGTATTATCTTATCTGTGGTTAGAGGTATCAATTTCACATGAATACGGCTAACATTGACTGACTAACCTTTATCAATAACAACATTCTACTAGTACCATTCAAGCATTTCACAAGCGTTGTCGGCCACTTGTCTTATCACCACACTTCTTGTGAAATTTTATATCATTACGGACGGTAAAGTGTAATCAACCTTTACTTTCTTACGCTAGTGTTGAAATGGAAAACGTTGAAGATGAAGCTGTTGAATTCAGATCAGCGAGCCGCTACGAATCAGAAGCCAAAGGTTCAGACGGAAAATCATTTGTACGTGTTACATCGTACGAGACAAAACGAACCGTGAGTAGTCATGGTGATTCAGATTTTTTTAAAAAGCATATATCAATCACAACACCCGACCATGTTTCTGGTGAAGTTTTCATAAACACAGAAAACAATAGGTCGCAACATTTGAGGAAACTGAGAAGTACATTTCTTTCAAATTTACATGATACCGAAGACGGACGTCCAGATCCTTTCGCAAGATTTAACACGAGATCAATGCCGGACGCAGGTGCACTTCAGGACCGAGTCATAGAGATACACAAATTTCCTTTTGCTGAGCCATTCAGTACACCCAATTCTATCAAAAAAGAGCAAATAAGTTATTCAACAACGACTCAATTACGATCGGGACAGAAGGTCACTAACACGACCAAAACTGAAATGAAAGTAGACAATGGAACGTGTTCCATCATAGAAACCAACGAAGTAACTACGTTTGATGATGATGACTCTTCTAAGCCAACTATTGAAGAAATAACCGATTGAGTGATTTTGGAACAATGCTAAAATAAATTTCTTCTAACACTTCATTTTGCAGAAGCTTCTTGTGTGGTGTTTGTGTATTATTTGAAAGTGTGCTCATAACTGTTTTTATCCACCAAAGCAAATTCAAATATGGGTAAAAAGTGACAATTTGAATAGTAAAAATTACCACAAAATATGCATTAAAATTAATTATATAATAACTTGCTGGTTAGTCATAGCGAGCAGATAAATGTATTAATTTGCACAAATTATTTTTCTTCATTATTGACACAAGTAATTCATTATCTATATTTCAGTGTAACGTATTTAGATTAGATTAATCTGTTCGGTATGAAGGATATATTAATTGATAATATTGTCATATTTCAAGTTTTGTGAAATTTGAGACAAAAAATTGCAATGATCTATTGTTTTAAGAATATTGTGCCACATTTGAATGACAGCTGATTCGTGATAAAATATTGTGTCAATTATTATTGTCGTGTTTCAGAATGCAAATTAACTGTTCAAATACTCATTTGAGTTTATTAGATACTTATGTACTGGTTTCTAGGAAAGCGGACTGTCAATTGAATGGCCGTTACACAAAGAAAAATATTTTATTCAATATTACTAATTAATATTGCAAAAGTTTTTGAATTTAACTTTTTGAACAATCTTATACGTTTTATTTCAGTAGACATCTTGTTTCCTACGGTATCCAAAAAACGCTAATTGACACTAAACGTCAAGATCACGCTGTCTCTTTTCCGCTTTCATTATTTTACTACTAAGGAAAGAGACACATATAGAATGCTTTGTATTTGTCTCAAAAATATGGCGTTCGTAATGTTACGGCAGATTTCCTTTTCTAGGAAAACAAACCACTAGACAATTTAATACATTATTTTTCTATGTTTATTATATATACAACTAGCTTTCCCGACAGACATTGTCCTGTGGTTCTAGCCCAAAGTGGCCCGTTAATATGTACATGATGTGCACTGCGCCCCCGTTAAACAATACAAAATTAATTCGATTGAGATAAGCTAATAAAATAATAACATTGAAATCTGAAACATCCCTATTTCATTCGTATTCAAAGCTCTGGCGGGAACAACTTGAGAAAAATGCGCTCGCGCACACACCCTACCTCGCCTATTACCAACACAAATGTGCCCGATAAAATTGTTGACTTTGTATGAACATTTTATAAAACTATCGAAACGGTGCGGTGGAGTAAGTGGGATGGGCTACTTACTGTAAGAGCGTATGCGAGAATGAGAGGGAACTACCCGCGATGACGTGGGCGCGTCCCAGTAACCTTTCTATACAAACTTAAATATTGTATTTTACATCATATGTTATCCATTTTTTTAACTTTTTATTAGTTATTCCGTTATCCGGAGCAGAGAAGAATCCAATAAATCAAACATGAGAAGAATCTGTTGAGCCAATCTCGAGTTATAAGTGTTCGCACTAACCCGACTTTAATTTATATAGTAGATCTCTGACTGACTCCTTCACCATTGTTTTTTCATGACTAACGGTTGTGACCCTTCCATTGTTTCTGCTGCAATCACATTTTTATACACCCTGACACATTGTAGTCTTCACTGCTGTTTCAGCAACAACCCTGATTTAGTTTGTGCATCTAGTGGGTGGAAGTCTGGCTCCGATTCCAACAACTCCGCCCAAAAATCTGGAAGATCCACATAATTAACTCTCTCAGCATATACTCAATCTGTCTTTCTTGGGCTTCAATTATCCATGTTTTGCAAGAAAACATTGGAAAGATCAGTGACTTAACTTTTTGGCACTGAAGATTTCACCATAATATTCATAGGCTGTCTATATGTCCCCTCATCATACGTACAAGTTTGACTATTCGTTGTAAAATGTACTTATACATGTTTTGATTATGAATATATTATGTATGATTTATCACCCATCTCGGTACCCCAGTTTAAGGCATTAGAAATCTTATCAAGAGGTCCCAGGCTCCATTCTTGGTCTGGTGAGGTGAGTTTTATGTGCCTTTCGTTTCATATCCTTTTAATCTATTCTACCTCTGATTACTAAAGACAATGTATCAAAATGATTAAGTATATAAAAAGAACTAACTAAGTTCAAAAGTTATTTGGTAATAGACTATATAGTTTCAAAATTGATACCAAAGATTTTAAGAAGGAACTATTACATCTATGAAATCTTTGGAACCTCTTCTTTTTACTATATTATCTAGAAGCGGTCGGTAGCCTAGCAGTTCCATCGCAGACTTTCGTAATGGAGGCTTTGGGTTCGATCATCTTCTTTTTTCACGATAAAAGTTTTTTACTTTGAAAGAGTCAGAGAGTGTATGTGATACATTTCTATAAAAAATATGGTCGATACCGTTGCTTCAACTAAGCTCTCAGTATAACCAATCTTCAGATTTTATATAAGTCAGAAAATAAACACTATTTAAATCTGTATATACATATATTTTTTATTGCCATAAATAATATTAATTCAATTTCATAAATTGCTACTTACTATAAATTTACTAAGAAATAAAATTATGTATAGGTAATTTAAGCATAAAATAAATTATATTATTTAATTGTTATAATGTATTTTTCATTCTAATAAGTTTAGTAAAAGGACATTTCATGCAAAGACTGCAAATATTAATTTTTAAAAGTTAATATTTATCACAGCCATAATATGGGTAAATATTTTAAAGCTTACAATGATTGTGAGTTTTAATGTGGACATTTATACATAAGAGCCTCTAAATGAAATATTCAGTTTAGATATTTCAGGGCAACACAATAATATAATACATGGCCAAACCATCCCCCTTTTGGATGAAATGCCAAAAAAGAGGAAAAAAAATAATATAATACATTTTAACCCATTCTGATACATCTATCTATCTATTGTTGGCTTGCATCCATTTTTGGGTGATGCAGTACAAAACCATTGCCATTTTGTCTTTGAGGGACCTTATTTATAAAAAGTTGATAAAACAGTGGTTATTTTTGCAAAATTTTATTTAAGTTATTTTAATGACACCAAGAAAACTATCATGACTACCAAGTACTAGCAGATAAACTCTTCACACAAAAAATATTTAACAAACAAAGATGAAAAAAATGAAATTTTAAATTTTAATTATTTGAATAAAAACACTGTTTCCACCAAATCAGATACAAAAAATCCAAATGATATTGGTGTGTGAATTTCTTGGCAGTTTTGCACATATTTTCATGGTGCTTTAATCAGTAGCGAATTTTTCAGAAATTAATTTAGGATAATCACTTCTAACAAATAGAAAAATTGCGATATTATGCGATTCTCTAAAAAAAAGCTGTTGACATTAAATAGTGTCAGAATGGTTTAGATGATGACAAGGTACCGAGTAAAGCCGGGTAAACTAGGCAGCTCCTAAAAAAAGTTGTTCCAACAACTTAGGCCATGACATCAGGCATCACCAGGGTTGCCAGGTGTTCGGTATTTTTGTACCATGTTCGGTATGACTAAAATACCGAACTATAGTGTTCGGTATTTTTATTTTCGGAATGATTTTGTCATTTTTTCAGTGAATTTATAACTTTCCGGGTAGGAAATTTTGAGAATGACCTTTTTTTTGGGGAACTTTCATCTTTTCGGATACCAAGTGGGAAAATTGGTTTGGTATATTTTTGGAAAAAACCTGGCAACCCTGGGCATCACCCAGGCCTGTTTTTTTGCCATCATCAAAGGAATTATTGAGGGCAAAAAGCACAAACGCTGCACCAGAGATAATTATAGTGACCAGGTGATCAGGGACATCAAGGTGGCCAGTGACAAAGGAACAGAGACACGGAGTTGAGAAAGAAGTGACAATAAGTTACTTGCTTTGCGCTCTTAAAAGTGGGTCAAAGGGTTGTCCAACTGAACATTTTTTATAAGCAAGAATGAAGATGGGTAATGCTTTTGACAAAGACACTCAGTGAACAATATCAGACAGCAAATTATCCATCCTAACTACATCCATTTGATTCTTTATCTAATTTTTTAACGGCAGCTTCCAAACCAAAGAGATGATCATCCTGAATCCTTGGCGCAATGAGTCTCATTGCTGAAGCTAACCTGTAAACATACTCCTTGTTTGTCCCGCTAGGACCAACACTTGATAACACTTGCTGTGCTATATCTTCCACAGATGCTTCACCTAAAAAATATGATAAATAATCGATAACAACTTAACAAAGATGTTTGTATCTGCTTATAGCAGAATGTATTTATTTCCTTTGATGATTTCTTTTAGACAGCTAAAAAAGGGCACTTAAGGTCTTATTACTACTAAAGAATTACCCTGAAAGATAGATACAAAATTTGGATAAAAATTCTATCCTATAACTTATTGAAATATCTAAATGAAACGATAGACAGTTTTGACAGATGATATGAGAAGCCCACAAATTGAGTCAATGGGAAATAATCAACAATTTCTGTACAAAAGCATATTTTTATTGTACCTAATTAGTCCCATCCAACATAAGACAGGCTAACCCCAGGTAGAAACTTAATAAAAAATTTTACGTTTCCTTAGAAAAATACAGACACCACCGTGAATTGAACTCAGAACTTAAACATCGGGATTACCAAGGTCAATCAGTTGATTCCATACATGAATTTTATTTATTTGATGATTAGTAAAAGTATAATTCATGATCTAAGAGATTAAATTTCACTGTAAATACCTGCAAATGAA
Source organism: Mystacides longicornis (assembly GCA_963576905.1). Lineage (NCBI taxonomy): Eukaryota > Metazoa > Arthropoda > Insecta > Trichoptera > Leptoceridae > Mystacides > Mystacides longicornis. The sequence goes on along the minus strand of OY756432.1, from coordinate 23,858,794 downwards.
ACATTTTCCTTCGTAGCAACATAAATGGTCAGTTGGAATGGTTTTTCAACAACATCACTATTGTCAGCTGGGTAGAATGTGACCCTGTCCTTAATGTAGCCATTCTTTTCTCTAAAATCTAAATGCTCTGATACATAATCGCGATCTTTTTCACTAATTTCATAAGCAACACCCCACACTTCATCCACATCTAATGCTGGGAGAAGGGTGACTACACGACCAGGCTGCAATTGGACAAAAGAAAAAAGGCATTAGTTAAGAAGTGGAAATACAGTAAATACGACGATTAATAAATAAAAAAAAATAATGATAAGAAATGACAACCTAGTGAGGTATAAAGCCAGATAGCTACGTGTATATATAAAGCAGTTGAAATAACGATTTAACAAATAAATAGATTAATTACCTTTTCAGGGATACCTCTATGATCAATACTATGCTGATAAAACCTTCTAACATAACCTTTAATATACCCAATGATTTTTCTTTTGTACGGAAAGTCTACTTTCCAAATTAACGATCCGTAGCCAAATATCCACATTATGATTTAAGAGATTTTTTTAAACAAAAACATCAACTAAAAATTTTCACTCAACCTTGGATGACATATTTTCAAAAAGCGACACTTCGTCGACAAAATATTTGGTGTTACCATCGCAACTTTGACAAGTGAAAATAGTATTTTAAACATAAATAATAAATAAATATATTTTGTAACATAATTTTCCAAAAGATGTTATGAAAAATCTGTAATTGTTTTTTTTGTTAATTAGAATCAATACGTTTCTCGATACGATCGTTTATTTCTAAAAAGGACTGAAGTGAAATATTTTTTTTTTGAGAAAAATAAAAAAATAATCTAGTAACATTGTTATATACCTACTTCATGCAAACGTCAAAAAAATGTATGGGTGTTGAATGTGTCATATTGTGATATTTATTTATTGTGGATTTAGAATCTTATAAAAACAATAATATTCCAATTTAACCAGTGTAATAGCTGCTAAGTGTCTTTTATTAGTAATCAAGGTATGTAAATTTATTATATTTGAGAACTTAATTGCATTATGTAAAATAAAAATAATAAAATTAGTTAGGACAAAATATCGCCCACATCATCTTATTAAAAAATATTTCAAGGAAGACCACAGATTACGCGCTAATTTACTCCATCGCTTTCTTGTGGGTAGATTGAACTAAAATACGACGTCTTGAATTTAGTTTTGGTGAAATAAATGCGATTATTCCGCTATATTTGGTGTCATTAAACTTCATTGCAGTTTTATGTATGATTGCATTTATCTTCATCCTTCGAGGCTTCTCATATTACAAAATAAGACAGATTGCCATAAAGAATCAGTTAAATAATATCTTTTTTAGTATAACACGGTATTCTGTGTTCCCAGTTTCTTTTCTTCAATAGAAATTATTCCTATTCAAAGTGACAAACCTTAAATAATAATAATATATCCTTTAAAAAATGAAATGTTGACTTCTTTTCGTGACATGCTAGATCTCTCCAGGGTCTGCGATCACTTGAGCAAGTGCTTCCCTGTCTCTTGAGATACGAAAAAGTTCTCCCACTCCTCTTATCCCCGTCCAATTTCGAATATTTCTCAGCTATGAGGCTTGTATTGTGCCAATAACCCATCTTCCCTGGATTTTCTCCTTGAGGATGAGTTGTAAAATTTTATATTTCTCACTTCTTATAATATGCCCTAGATATGATGGTTTGCTTATCATATATTATGTCCTGGGAATATGAACCCCATTTCCAATGCCCCTAAGCGATTCATGTTGTTGACTTTAGTGTCCTTTTTCGACGCTAATTAACAAGATGGACCGCACGAAACAACCAAATGATGACTAACATTTTAAAATTCTTTTACCCTGTTCCTGTTTAATAGAACAGTAGGAAGACATATTTAATAACCTAATTTTCCCTCATTTGGGTATCGCCTTTCTAGAGATTATCAATTATTTCAGCAGTTAGGAATCAATTTGCTAACTTAAAGTTGTCATTTGGGTCTCTTAAAAATAGGGTTAACATTGGAATGTATACATCCCTCTGGCAGAGTGACAGAGCCTCTTCCCTGCTCCTGCCCTCCAAAAGAATTCTTCGTCTTTTTGATGCTCCCGAAAGATAGGTCCCAACAGAAATCCCATCTCCTTGTTGCAACAATTGCCTTTGGTCATGTGACCTAATGTCCCCTTTGACCAAAGGTGCCGTTAAATCTCTCATAGCTAGAATTAGGGAAATAAAAGTCCCCCCTACAGATCCCTGCATGTAGGGGTAAGGCAAAAAGTCACCCTGAGGTTGCCTGGTACCAGGGAGCCTCCGTTAATTACTAACCTGCCCTTTACTCACTCATCCTTTGTCATGGGTCGTATGACACCTTGGATTGGGAATTTTTGGTCAGAAAGGTCACTCCAGCCGGAATGATAGGACTAGGTGAGTATGGATGGGAGGGCTCATTGAAAGCAGGAGGGTAGGATTCAGGTGTAGGAAATGCCCTGTATGTTGGACAACCATGCAAGGCACCCCGTACTCTACTCGGCTAGTTGACTATAGCATTCACAGGGACCGAATGTAACTGCCGTTTCATCCTGGGCCAACGTAACAGGATCCACCGCTTGTAGGTGAGAGTCGAGTTGAAATGCAGTGGCTAAGAGGCATTAAATGCTCTTATACTGCATTAACTTTTTACATTTTCTTGGACTCTTTATATCAGAACATAGAAATATTTTTCTTTGTTCCAAAATTTTCATCATCATCTCCACTCGTCCAGTATTGGATATAGATCCCGTACCATTGATTTCCGGACATTCTCCAAATGTCAGACAAAATTGACAAAACTCGATCACCCATAAAGTACCTACCTCAATCATGTTACAAATGAAATGTTCTAGTTTTTATTTACCATTCATAAGATAAGATATTATAGGAAAGACCAATTGACCGACAGAAAATTTAATTAAGTTCTATGTATACATTGAGGCCAGCGAGGACACCAACTATTCAATTTTTTTTTTTTAAATGAATCTGTGCTCACTCGAAGTGAACACAAATACACTTTTGACATCTTTCACAGTAAGCAAATGCTTGTGTCGTGAAAGCGGAAAATGGTCAACACGGCCGGTATTCGAACCCACGACCTCCGCACGAAACAGTGCGAAAGCCGGCGTCGTAACCGCTGGTCTATCAACCACCTCAATTTTATCTCTATCTCATTCATTTTAGGTCGGTAACCTAGTGATAAAGGCACTAACTTCTGATCAAGAGGTCCCAGGTTTGATTCCTGGTCGGTCAAGTATCTTTCACCAATCAATCAATTCTCCCTTTCACACCCCACTCAGGAGCATAGGGAGGCAACAAGAGCTCTCCATTGCACAGTTTATGACCTCCCACACCATGTTTAAATATCTCAGCGCTGCTTCGAAGGAGCGGAACACAGTGTGAGAGGGTCTTCGGGACCCTGATGGGAGGAAAAACAGCGTTCTCTTCGGCCAACTGTCATTCGGCATCCTTAACACACGCCCCAACCAAGTCCATTTCCTCTCCACAATGGTAGAGGGGACAGGCCCTAGCGCTCGGTGCACCAGAGTATAGTGTCAGTCACAATACATAAAATTTCTTCCCGGTGTCGTTCGACTAGCGAAATTGCTTCAGGCAATAAGTTCCACTGGTTTTACTGACACCTTTGTATAAAGAAATGTTGTTAACTAATCTATTTATCTCAACCATATTCTTCATTTACATCTACTTGTTTAACTCTATTGGCTTTGAAAAATCAGTCAGTCATGGGACTTTACATAATACAGGAAAATATTCATAATATTGAAATGAGACACCATTTTAATTACATTTTTCTGTTTTTATTGAGAATAAGACTACTACTCGCATAATATTAGTTTGTACAACATCAATAGAATCAACATGCTTAAATTAACTTAAATTAAAAGCATATTTTAACAAAAGCATGTCTCTCACTATCATATATTATCTTATTTACATTTTAATATCAGTACAATTTTTTTTGAAATGTCTGACTATTTAAAACAGTGTAATAAATGGTTCAATTTAATTTTAATCACTTAAAACAAAAGAATGCTGCAATCAAATAGATTCAATTAGTTTTTGTATATAAATATGACTTTTTAGAATAAGTCTGTAATATTTTGAATACAATAGATAATAGTACGTATATTGTGTTGTTTAAAAATCACCACAGAGCATGAAATTTTTTTTTCAAATCTCTTTTTATATCCATAGATAAAAAAATCCATCGTTTTCGTAAAAATTTAACTGAATAAAATTTACTATGACTTTTTTTTAAAGCTTTGGAGGTTTGTAATCGTCTTAAAAACTTAATTTTTTACTCATGAAATAAAATTTATAATAAATTTTGATCACAAAATTTTACATTAAACTTGCCGATTGACATGCATTTCATGATCTTTAAAAAAAAATCTCAACCGATTGGTAAAGTTATGTTTTACCTAATAAGTATATAACAAAAAAATAAAATAAAATCACTGGTATGCCAAATCAAACCGTCCAACCACTAATGATTTGTAATGCGAAAACATTCACAGTATAATTAGTTTATGCCATGTTACTCAAAATTGTCACGTGATGCTATTGTGCCGGACTTGCTGACGGCTGCTGTGCTTCCAGGTTCTTTATGAGCTGTTGGAGCCAATGCTTGGTCGACTTATCTTCTTGAAGGCAAACTGAAAAAGTATTATCCCTCAGCTGGTCTGGTAAGCATTGCCGTAGAGCTTCTCGGGCGCGCGGATTATCCGACAGTCTCAGATAACATCTAACAACATGCTTTAAAAGTCTAGCTGACGGATCCTTTGCTAATGATAAAACCATTTTGCCTAAAATCATAGCAACATGTGAAAATCTATCGTAAGTTTGGCATATGTAGCTCAAGCCACTGTCGTCTAATAGAATCTTTTGTAGGATGAAAGTGGCTACAGTCTTTGACAGCTCCGATCCATTTTCCATAATCCTTAAACAAAGTGGAATGATTTCTGTTGCGAGTAAAAATGTGATTACTTCTTGTTCATCAGTTTTGACCAATGCGCCAATAACTCCAAGACTTGTCAAACGAAGGTACTCAAACGGTCTTGTTTTCGACACTGTATGAAGAAAGGGATATAAAAAGAGTGGGATATGCGCTGACAAAAACGATGACCGTGTTTCTGGATGTGATGCTACACATTGCATCAATGCAAGTGCATTACAGACTCTGTTACTTTGATGGGCAGTTAATGTGGGTGGTACCATGGCTACATAAATATTTGTAATTTCTTGCAATAAAGCAGATATGGTACCGAAACTATGCCACAAAATCGGTGCTAGTTCTGGTACCGATTCTCTTTTTTTGCTTAATTCTAGCAGGGCATTTTCACGGGTATCTGGACTACAAAGCTCGTTAATCCAGATATAAATTTTTTCGATATCGAAATTTTTTTGTAAATTTGCCGGACTGTTTTGTGTACTCATCGTGAATGTTGTTCTTGAAAACAAATATTGATTTAACTGATAACTATGCAATTAATAATATAGGTCACAGAAAAAACTATCACATTTCGCTTCAACTTCAATAACAATTCCAAAATGGCCACTTTTCAACGAAGCGATGCCAAACGTCAAATGAATACAGTGCTACCACTACAAAAATTTATTAAAATGTTGCCGACATAAAAATATCTGCGTGAGAATAGAAATGAAGCATTGCCACTACATAAAAACTTTTTTTTTCCACAGTTTTGTGTGTTTAACCCTTTGAAGACCGTAAGGTTTCTAGAAATAAATTTAAGCGTTGAAGTGGGTTTTATTATCAAAAATGATGTATTATGATAGAAAAATATAACAGAACTCGATTTTTTTTTTCAGTTTTTTAGAAAATGATTGGGAAGTATACTTCCCTACGGTCCTTAAAGGTAACTTTATATTGAAAATTGAGTTATGTTTTGGATGCTATTTTAACTACTTTTATGTCAAATATTACAATGTTTTCAAACATAAAAGATAGAAAATGACTTTAACTTGTCATTTCTTTTTATATAGTAAGTATATAATACATATATTATGTATACTACTATTAGGAATAGTAGCCAAGAAAAAAGTTTTTTGCGGAAGAAAAATAGATATAATACCTAAATAACTCATTGCGTTCACACTTATTTTGTATGTTATGGATCCCCGGGTCAAGAATCATGACAGTTGTGAGATTTTGACCATGTACTTACACACCAAACTGAAAAAGATATCCATTTGATGGCTTGGCCCCATATCAATTTTTTAATAACCGCTGGGCCACCTTTTATAAGTTTATGGGTATTGTTTATGTTATGTATATTTTTTGTGATATAGTGGCCATTGTATTTCAGCACATGTTTTTCAATTGACCGAGTTTTATAATCGTGAAGGCTTGAAAAGTTGATATAAAATCCTATATTATTCTTCTAAAAAATCTTAGGTCACATAATTTAAAAAAAAATGTGAAACATATCAAGTTTCTTCAAATATTACTTAGACATGATGTTTGCTATAATGTGTAAATCTAGACAGTTCTCCATAGGTTGACTAGAAGTTGCCAAGTGCTGTTGTAGTACATTATTACGTATCTTTTCCACCCCTGTTATCGGCTATTAGCTACTAAACTCTCTAATTATCATAAATTTAAAACATTCTATACCCTTTTCTTGCTATTTCAATCAATAAAATTAGTCTACAAACATAAAACATTAAGCATTTTGAAATTAAAAACTTTTAATAAAAACATAAAAAGTACCTTTATGGACCATAGGGAAGTATACTTCCCTTTTGGAAAATAGTATTTTTTTCCACCTTTGTCAATATTTTGGAATAATCTTTTGATTTCTACACATAAAGGGAAGGCCAACTTATCAAATGATGAAAAAATACACGAACAACACAGCATAGTTACTCCCAAAATACCGCAGAAAAACCGAAGTTTTTTCAGATGAAATTTTACTTTTTCAACGTAAATATTTTGACACTTTTAGTGATATTTTATTACTTGTTTTAATAAATAACGATGAATTCAACCTTCCATAACATGTTTTGTGTTATATAATAAATTAAATTAAATCCTAAATAGAAAAAAAATGAGTTAATATTTTTGGGAAGCATGCTTCCCTTAGTCCTCAAAGGGTTAAATAATTTTTGTGTTTAATAACGAAACTATATTATGTAAAATATTCGATTATTCTTCGTTTTCTGCCTCTCTTTGACAATTTGATCACCAACTCGTTTCACGTCGTCAGTTTAAGGTCTGTCGTGGTCTGTGATATTTCTCTCCACTTGGATATATTTGTCTTAGATCACTCTTATCACCTGTAGCGTTACGTTAAAGCTTACCTTTTCAATAACACGTAATGTCTTGTAGTATGCTTTAAAAATGTGTACTAACTCCCTAGTTTGATATTATTATATATGTACCTATCTGCATAATATTATTTCTTTTCCCATCACCTCGTGTTCCTAAAGGATCCATTCTTTCAACTTGCCTAAGCCAGGTCAAACTGCGTAAGTATGTTTATTGTTTAACAAAACTTAGATTATTACATATTATCAATAAGTACGCCTAAGAGTTTTCATCTTATTAGTTATATCGTAACGTATAATTTAGATTTATTTTATCCCCGTAGGGAAATACAACGAATGTTTGTATGAGAAACTAATATATAAATTTGAAAAGTTTTTTATATATTTTTTTTGTATTCAACTGTTCACTGTTCGGTTTGCCAATTTATTGCTTGCAATTCGTTGCATTTAAGGTCACGTGTCTTTTAACTTTGCTTGGTGGGCAACCAAGAGTTTTTGAGTGTGTGTGTGTTTTTTTTTAATGAATCTGTGCTCACTCAAAGTGAACACAAATACACTCCTTGACTCTTTCACAGTAAGCTACTTAAAGCTTGTGTCGTGAAAGAGGAAGATGATTTTATTTGACGGGTGTGTCAGTATATTCTTAGAATTTCATTTAAATTCTGCCGTTAATTTACGTTGTATGATGGTCGTCCACAAGCAGCACTGATATTGTCTGATATACAAGATTGTTCTCCCCCTCCCAGACAAAATGTCAAATATCGTCACCCTTTCCTTGAATGGTATATTATGAGAAAAAATAGTAGCCCACTACAAGCTAAAAAAACTAGTGCATATTACATTGATGTATAACTGTGAGACGTGGATATGGTCAAGAACGGAAGGATGTAGTATAAATGCAGGATATGTGAGACCTCTACGTAGAATCTGCGGAAAGACTCTGTGCGTCATAGAAATGAATGTGGTATGGAAGTTAGCGTTATAGAAATATGAATGTTAATAAGTTGGGATGGTTTGGATATTTTGAAAGAATGAATGCAATAACAGGATAACAAAAAGAATGTACCTTTATGGTTGAAAGGAAAGGTGCAAGAATGACGTGGATCGAGCACAGTCAGTACATGAAATAACAGAAGTTGTATGAGAAATGTTATGCAGGTGGAAGAAGCGAAAGAAGTAAATCTTGATAGAAAAGACTAGAGGTCCGCTCTCTCTGCTTACCCCTTAAAAAGGACGCGACGTGATGAATAAAATAAAATTTATTGTGGTAGCTACGCGTGTGATTCAGCTAGTCTGAAATATGAAAGAAAAATCTGTTTTGGGGGTTGGCTTATTCGTTTCATCTTCCCCGTATTACGTACGTTTCAGTCTACAACCGGACGGTTTTTCATTCGGTCGCTTCGTCTCTGGAGCGCTGCGCGTGTTCATATTGATTTTAATATTAATGTTGTTGTCAACATTATTATTATGCGTTGTTTAATTTTTTGCGACATTTGAATACGAAAATTATTAGGTACCTACTCATTAAGAACACGCCAAGAAAAAGCGCGCGTGTTTCAAATGTCACATTTTTTTTCACAATATTTTTGCATTCTTATTTTGAAATTTGGGTGACAAAATGTTTATATTTTCATCTTCCTGTTTTTTTTTAAATATTATAGAACGTTCAATATTTATTTTTTTTCAAATAAGGAATATACATACACCTAGTTATTTTAGTCCATTATGTTCATGCTGTGTTTATGTTGATTATAGTTTGATTGCTATAAATATTACTAAGTTTTAAAATAATTAATGTGAAAATGATGTATATTATTATAATATTTTTGTAAAGCTCCGAATTTTCAATGTAAAACAAATATTAATAACATTATTATAGATTAGTGTGCTATTTCCTCTTTTTTTTATATAAGCGCTACATTCGCTTTCGAGTGATTCGGCTTTCCTCTTTTTTAGAATCTTCGGTTTTCCGTTATAAGCTAACCGCTCATAATGCTTACCACTCTTTGTGAATGTATCTCGGTTTTTGTTATGCATTTCTTTAAGGTAATATCATAGTAAGAAATGCAATTATTGATTTAATGTAAGTTTTGAGTTGGTTGATAGACCGGCGGTTACGACGCCGGCTTTCGCACTGTTTCGTGCGGAGGTCGTGGGTTCGAATCCCGGCCGTGTCGACCATTTTCCGCTTTCACGACACAAGCATTTGCTTACTGTGAAAGATGTCAAAAGTGTATTTGTGTTCACTTCGAGTGAGCACAGATTCATTTTTATTAAAAAAAAAATGATATATATCAGTATGTAATCAAATCTCCATGTTATATCGGTAGAAATTGAAATTTGGTTTTTTTTTTATTTTTTTTTTTTATAAAAATGAATTAAGTTCTATGTATACATTGAGGCCAGCGAGGACACCAACTATTCAATTTTTTTTTTTAATGAATCTGTGCTCACTCGAAATGAACACAAATACACTTTTGACATCTTTCACACTAAGCAAATGCTTGTGTCTTGAAAACGGAAATGGTCGACACGGCCGGGATTCGAACCCACGACCTCCGCACGAAACAGTGCGAAAGCCGGCGTCGTAACCGCCGGTCTACCAACCACCTCAGAAATATTCAGATAGTTGTTTTAGAATTAAGATTTTTCAAGGAGGCTAGGTTTCAAAATAAATAAATGACTTCTATTATCCAATCCTATCCAAACTCTCTTAAGGCCCCACTTAGGGGCATAGGGAGGCAACAAGAGCTCTCCATTGCGCTCGGTCTTGCGCAATGTTTATGACCTCCTCCCACTCCATGTCCATATCCCTCAGCTCTGCTTCGAAGGAGCGGAACACAGTGTGAGAGGGTCTTCCTCGTCTTCGGGACCCTGATGGGAGGAAGAACAGCGCTCTCCTTGGCCAACAACTGTCATTCGGCATCCTTAACAAATGTCCCAGCCAAGTCCATCTCTTCCACATAATGGTAGAAGTGATGGGCTCACGCTGGGTGCGCCGACGTATAGCGTCGTTCGTGACGCGGTGGTACCATATTATACCCAAAACATACTACATATTATATTTGTTAGTATCATAGCCGTGGTAACTTAATGCTTGCAGCTTTATCTATCAGTCAACCGGTCCCGCCTAATCTGAGACAGAATACCAAACCCGAGTAGAAATTTTAAGTGAGAAAAAAAAACACAGTTTCTGATTCGACCGGGAATCTAACCAGTGACCTCTTATCCTTAAATCAGTAAAATTTCAATCGGAATTCAATATCCATATTTGAGACCACAGGACAACGTCTGTCGGGAAAGCTAGTCCCTATATTATGTTAATCAAGGGCGGATCCAGGGGGGGGGGTTAGGGGGGTCATGACCCCCCCCCCTAGACTATGTAATCTCAAGTAGGGCAGTGATATTTATTAATAAAATCTTTATTTTGCTAGCATAATTATAATTTCATGTGGGCCATGACCCCCCCCCTGGAGAGCAAAAGTACCGACCTTTTTTTTTTTTTAGGAAAAGTGTAGTTTCCAGATACCAAATTTTGAAAATGACCTTTTTTTTTTAGGAAAAGTGTAATTTCCAGATACCAAATTTTGAAGATGACCTTTTTTTTACTTTGTGACCCCCCCTGGTGCCAAGGCTGGATCCGCCCTTGATGTTAATATCAGTAAAGTTCTACAGGCATAACCGACTTGTTCTGAATAAACGTTACTCATCATCTCAGATTGAATCATCAATGTCTCGCGCGAACACTCAACAATATATTTGTGCAAAGCTACAGTGAGTCATGTCATTTTCTTTCATTAAGATTTTCTTTTCTCTATGGATTATCTTAAATATTCTAGTTGTTGTAAAGAGGAACAGATTTTAAATATACCTACAGCATTGAAAGCGGTGCTAACACATAGGCAGTTTCTTCTAGTCTACAGATCTCGTCCAATCTGATATAGGGGTATTGTAACGTTTGATTCTCTACAAGTTTCTGATTTTGATCATGCTGCATACTCTGGCTCCCACTGATTCACCATACATCTTCAGGCCACCTGAATGGGTCTTTTATTAACCATTTCATTCTAGGCTGCCATTTTCTGCACTTTTTTGGTCCAACCGTGTCGATAAGCAATGAAAGATTATTCCTAAACCATGTTTAGCTAATTATTACAAGTCTTAAATCATTTATTGACTAGCAGCAAAGCCCGATGTCGGGCAACACACACGCATCAAACAGTTTACATTAATAATTCGTCTCGACACTAAACGCCGACGCTTTGTTGTGTTTCATTTACTGTAACTTAAATTGGTGCGTACAATCCCCATTTACTCGTAACATCCTTAGAACGTTTAAGTACTGTATTCATTTAAATTTCGAATGTTGTGAAATTATTGTGGCATACATAACACCCACATCCTCAATAATAACACAGGCCTCAATCCCTCTGGGACCTTTTTCGTAAGAGTTATCGGTAAATTGATCCAAAATGATTTATCTTCAAGTCGTACCCAGCTTCCAGCTAAATTTTTATCCCTTAATCTCTATATATACAATCGGTTTGAGCGGGTATTACAACCAATAACGAGGATGTGAGTCGATTTGATTAACACACAGCTGTGGCATTGTCGTAGGTTGTTCCTTACAGTCCGAGAGCTGTTAGGCAATTTTGAATAGGTATTTTACGTAGGCTAAATACCTACATTCGGCTAAATAACTTGACGTATTTCGACATTTTGAATTCGCTTCTGCCAGGCGCCCAAAAAGTTGTAGTTTTGAGTTGGTAGGTATTTCTTTGCGATTCCGCTACTTTATGTTGATAATGGGGTGTTTTCTAGGGATATTCCGACAATTGCCACCAGATGGCAGCACACCTATTAAGGGTCTAACGTCAAATGTCATTCCATACGTCATTCATTCTTTTCGAAAGCGTATAGTTGTTGTCTTGCTGAATTTTCTCAGTTTTGTTGTATAGTATATCCTATATAAATATATTCAAAATGAACAGGGACTATTGCACGTTAAGTTATTACAACAATTCCTACACGCTTTTGTATACAATTGTCTTAGCTTGGTTTTAGCCAAACCTAAATTTGACATTTCTATCAGTGTTTCTTCTAACGGCTCTTGGCCTAATATCGCCAATTTTCATACAAAAAGTAGCCCAACTGAAAATTTGGTATCTGGAGAGATGAAAAGTGAGGTGAAAGTTCACTAAAAAAAGGTCATTCCGAAAATTTTGGTATCCGGGGAGTCGCCTTTTAGATTTTTTTCGTCGCAGATTGTCACTCCGAGTAACCGAAATGGCGATAAATCGCCCACGTAGGCAACACTGATTTCTATTAGACCCTGTTTGTCAGTGCTGCCCCCGGTGGCGAAAAGAGTAAAGAAGACAACCCATTATACATGGTGTTTTTTACAACTTTATTATTGTAGAAACTCTGGAAGTGTAGGTATAGATAGATGCTTCTTATTTTAGAAATTATTTTTTTTAGGAAATCCCAAAATATGATATTTTAATGATTATGCCCGTAAACTGGTTCACTTGAGAAAAACTCGAATACGTAACGTAACTCAATTGATTATCTAAAGTGGATCATAGAAACCAACCTATAGTTTTTTTGTATAAACAATAACTTCAACCTGAGAATCGATTGGAAATGATTAAGTACCTAACTAAAGCCCTTTTTCTATGTAATTTTACCATAAACAAAAAAAAAAACTAATGAAACTATTTTTCGGAGATTTTATAATCTTTAATCTTAATATATATAAATCTCGTGTCACAATGTTTGTCCTCAATGGACTCCTAAACCACTTAACCGATTATAATAAAATTCGCACACCATGTGCAGTTCGATCCAACTTGAGAGATAGGATAGTTTAAATCTCAAATTATAGTCGCAATTTTAATTTATTGCTAATTATTTGTCTGTTATTATTTGACAGTCACAATTATCTGTTAACTCCAAATGATTCTAACAGATGTCGATACCTTATTTCGACTGGGTTGAGTAAGTAATCAATAGATGGCGCTGCTATGGTAAATCTACGAACGTGTCATATAAGCTACATTTTAACAGCATAATTACCACGTGTTGTTGACGCTATAATATGCTATAAAATATTTTGAAAAAGTTAGGGATCTGTATGAAAACTAAATTATTTTTAAGTATCTATCTACCCGTGCGAAGCTGGGGCGGACCTCTAGTATTATCTATGTGTTTAATCAAGTTTTGATACCACGTCAGATTGCCATGTTTTATTTTATATGGTAATATAATGTACCTAAGACTTAAGATGTCAAATTTTGCTTGATAAATCGATTCTCTTCGATAGTTTCTTGAATATGAGATTCCATCGATACGCTCTCCATGTTATATTGTCATTTATGGTCTTCAACATGACATATTTGTGTACATGTACTTTCCACATTATAAAGGATGTTCTATACGATCCGTTTTCTTTCTTGAGGCTTCTTATATATAGGGTGTCCTTTTAAGGAATAGACAATAATATAATTTTGGTGGTAGATCGTTTGGCGTTTAGTGTCGAGACGAAAACTGTTTGATGCGTGTGTGTTGCCCATTCTCTTATATGGTTGTGAGTCCTGGCACCTGACCAAAGCCCAGGCACAAAAAGTCTCAGCTTTTGAAATGAAGTGCATCAGGAGAATTATGGGCGTAAGATGGTACCACCGCATCACAAACGACGGTATTCACCGGCGCACCCAGCGTGGGCCCATCACCTCTACCATTGTGGGGAGTAGATGGACTTGGCTGGGACATGTGTTAAGGATGCCGAATGACAGTTGGCAGAGGAGAGCGCTGTTCTTCCTCCCATCAGGGTCCCGAAGACGAGGAAGACCCTCTCACACTGTGTTCCGCTTCTTCGAAGCAGAGCTGAGGGATATGGTCGTGGTGTGGGAGGAGGTCATAAACGTTGCGCAAGATCGAGCGCAATGGAGATCTCTTGTTGCCTCCCTACGCCCCTGAGTGGGGTGTAAAAGGGAGTGTTGTTGTTGTTGGTAGATCTGGCCATTATTTAAAAACCTGCATTTTTATGTTCTTGCCTAGAAATTTTGAAAGTTTTAATCGTACCTATGTATTAATTCAAACTTGAATATTTTTTTAATAATACATTTTCTTTCGTTCGAACTTCTTTTCACTCCATCGATTCTTACATAAATCTATCAATTCAGTTTGGCAACGACCTGTTTATCTATTTATTTATTTTATTGTGATAGCGCAATAATTGTATTTAAAGAATAGACACTTAGGTAGGTACCAAATTAAGTCACCGGTATCACACATACATTTGCATATTATCTTTTTCTTTCTAATTTATGCGTAGTAGGGCTGTGTAGCACCTTCATTTGATACATTCAAAATGTATGAACTACAATGTATCGTATTATTTTAACTTTTCGACGTAGGTATATTGGCCATTTGGGAACAATCTTAATAGAGTGGAACAATAGTATGCCTCTAGGGATCAGACCGTTCCAATTTTTTAATTCGTTCTAAAATTGAACTCATAATGTCAGTTGTCACACCTGTCAGCCTATAGATAAAGTGTCCTAATTATTTGAATATCGAACGCCTCACCGCTGTCTTCTTTTTAACCAACACTCTTGAGTCTATGGTTTCTTGAATCGCTCCATAACATTATTGTCCATGTTTACTGATTTTGTTGTGTGAAGTTTAATATTGAATTAATATTTATAAAAAAAATGATTTTCATAGAGTTGTATTATGTTATTTTAATATGGTACGCCATGAACTTGGTCATCAGGTAGGTGAATTGTTAAGTTGCCATTTTTATGTTTGTTGCGAAGTGATACTTTCTATAGGTAGGTACATAATATATCTCTTACCAATACAATAATAATATATTGCTTGGTAATGTATATTTAGACCGTCACTTTTTGCTGTGTATATTTTTTGTATTTCCAACTGGTGATAAATGGTTGAAAGTGAATTCTCACCAACAATGCTGGCAGTTTGTTTCCCGACTGACCTTTCACACCCCCTACTTCGACCCCCAAATATATGTTTCTTATAGGTTTACCTATCTCGTTTAGCCGACATATCTACGTGGATTGATGACTGGTCCAGTAATAATTAAATTTAACTACCCATTACGGGGGAGAAATTTTAGATGTTCATAAAATTACCTTTCAATATAGAGCTGTTTTTTTTGCGTATTCTGAGGGTATTTAGAAAGGTGTGGGCATAGTTCATCGATATTGTCCCTGATCGAACGCAGTGGAGAGTTTTTGTTGCTTTCCTTTGCGTCTAAGCAGGCTCATGAAGGCAGCAATAAACTTCGTCTTACTTTACACCTTCAAGAGATAGTTCATTTTCAAAATATGACTATATTTACATCAGAAGTTTTAATTATTCTCACTTCAGCTCTGTGGCTCTCTGGACAAAACTAGTAACCCTTGTCACTCCTCTGATTCACTAATTTCTTCTTCTTTCTCTGAGCGAGATCAACAAATGCTCTCCATGGCTCTCTGTGTGACATGTAACGTCTTCACAATCTCCTTTTGAAGGTTCACGTCTGGCATCCGTGCGTAAGAACTGGGATTTTTATTTTTGGAGAAAATATATTAAGTTGTAGGCATCCAAAATTACTACATTTATAATTGCAAGGTTCAGCGATTATTAGTATCTAAAATAAAACGAAGATAGCTTTCAGTTTATAGGTGATGCGATGACGTAAGAAAATGAGTAGTTACATAACTGAATGCAGTAGAAAATTATTGAGAGTATCACCTTGAATAGGTATGGGTACCTTCTGATATTTTAAATCATTATTTCAAACAAACTATTCTTGTGATCACCTACCAAATTAAGAAATTCGACCATAGTCACTTGGTGGAAAATATTTCAATCGAACGATTTTCTTAGTTTTTTTTTCATAGATTTTTACAACGGTAACCGGTTTTCAAAGACAGGACGTTTTCTTATTCAGGCAAATAGTTGATGGTATTATTTTAATCTTCGTCTTATTTGGTGTGGTAACGTAACTTTGGTTTACTGTATTTTGCATTATAGTGAATGCACGAAACTCGTAAATACTCGGATGACCGTCTTTTCGGGGCATTTGGTGCACAACTGTTTGTTTTCGGCAACATGCCGTATTATAATACTTTGTACATTTATTAGATGTTGTCCGAAGATTCTAACCAAACGCAAATATTTACTCAGGACAGTGTTTTGTGTTGTTAGTCTAATAAATAATAATATTATTATCTCTCACAATATTGGTTTTACTTGATTAAAATATACACACCCTTTTTAATCCGGTTGAACAAACAATTTGTTTTTATAGTCCGTCCTGAAAGGATCATTATTTTGTGTTACAAATAAACAGTTTTTTTTTCACTTTACCTGTCGTTTTGAATACAAAGTTTTAAAATTGTATTTCATTCATCAATCGAACATTTGGTCACCCTTAAAATTTTTGATGTGCCTACTTATTGTTTATTTTTATGATCTTTTATGAATAAGTTTATATTTTTTGATTATTAAGAATGGTTTTTGATATTTACTCGTATAAGTGCACGTTGTGCGATGAATGTATCGGTGGTTCTAAATAAATAGTGATATTAAAAGTGGGTGGATTTTCTCAAAATGCTGACCCCAGAGCCAGTCAGGAGGTGAGTTTGATCATTGTTATGTTTGTTTACAAAAAAATTTTTTTCAATGTTCTTAAGATTAGGTGATGTCAGTAATTCAAGTCGAAAAGTCGCCGTCGATCGTGTAAATACTCTTTTCAACAGCGGTATTTCATAGCCCTTAGCTCTGAAAGGATTTTTCGTATGTGGTATTGGTCCCAACTGCCGATGGAAAAATCCTTACTTGCAGAGGAATAGAACCCGGATCTTTTCACTCGCATAAAACTCTGGTCTGAAAAACCGAAAAACAACCATTCACCTGAAGTAGATATTGTACGAGGCATGGTGCTGCCAGTAGCTAAGTACTGCTTTGAAATAATTAGCCTGAAAAACTAGGGGGTAGACCAAGGAGCTATGGAAAGAGCCACTGAAATAAAACAGTGAGAGAAAGAGCTAAAATAGTAAACATCTTCCACAGAGTTGTTATACTATGGAGTAGCAGTGGACAGGGCACGTGGTCAGAAGTAAGCTGTTTTGGACCCTTCGCTTATAAAGAAGCGTAGGACGATCACTTAATAACGATGTCATTATGACGTTTAGATTTTGGTTGCTAATCCTAAAAATAGTTCCACGTATGTCTATTTTTTAACGGTATTGCCTTTCGAAAAAAATGGTATAAATAAAGATTTATACAAGTGCATAGATTTAGTAGACGGTCGACGTAGAAATTGGTATTGAATTTAAAGAGTAGCCCTCTTAGACGTAGAAATACAGGATAGAACGACATGACAGTAGATGGAGCAGCCTTTCGTCCAAGAGCGGATGGAAATGGTCTAGAGAAGAAGATAATAAATCATTTCTCCCTTTTGACCCCTCTTGGGGTATGAAGGAAACAAGAGCCACATGTCCCAGCTAATATATCCATCTTCTCTACGCAATGGCGGAAGTGATAGGCACATAACGTTCAATATTCTTTTTCATTCGATATATCTCTCATCGAATCAAGGTTGTAGTACTTTAAAGCCCTGCAACTTTTCAAAAGTGTTTCATTTCTTCAAGTATAATTGGAGCAATGCAGCACAATGGAGCGTATCGTGGTTTCGTCTAATATCATATCAGTTGGATGGAATAAATTCCTAGGGAATATTTGTTGCGGATCTCGGGCTGTTCCCTTGGATCTCAGCCAATACCCTGACTCCCTGCACATACACCATTTCCATTGTTGAAAGCATTTCCTACAAACTTTGCTCGTACCAATATCTAGGGCGGGGACTACATTTATATTGTCAGTAGCGACTTCACATAACTCAATATTTCAATGTTCGTTCGAGAATTTTCATTAAACTATAAAGCTAGTGTGCAATGTTCATTTTTGCTGTTTCAATTGTCTCTCTGTGGTATGCAGCCAATTTTCACTTGATGATAGAAATGTTTCCCTGAGTTTTCGAACGAATCCACTAAAAGTTTACCTTAAAAAACACAATTATTTTAAAGTATAGGTAATTTATTTTCATTCCTTACCGTCGAATGTTGTATAGAAGGTGTGTTTTTTTTTTTTTTTTTTTTTTTTTTTTTTTTTTTTTATTGACGTTCGCCTTATTGGCGTTCTTGGTCAGTCTCAAGTTCATATTATATCTTTATCTTTTAAGAAGGTGTGTTATCTCGACCCTTGATAAAACGAAATAAAGGATACATGTATATTTGTGATGGTTTTGTTTGCAGACAAGCGGCTCTCGCAGCCATGATGATGGAGCTGTCCCATTCTCTGACGCTGAACGAGGAGGCCCTACAGCAGATCCCCGCAGCCAAGAGACCGCTCTTCATCTTCGAATGGCTGCGCTTTTTGGACAAAGTTCTCGTAGCCGCACAGAAGGTGAGTCCTTCCTATTTGTTTTTTTCATTCTTGATGCATATACAGACAATAGCACATTCTGTTCTGTCCAATTTCGTGCACAACAAATATAGACTATTATTCTGAAATGAAAAACAGACGATTGAGTTGCGTCGTATCCAATTGTTATTGAGACTTTTGACATTTCTATATTCTGAAAATATTTTATCCAACACATTAATTGCGTAACTTCTGGCAACCGATTAAGTTCTAAGCAAGAACATATATTCTGCAATGACAAAACACGATTGATTTCCTCGTATCCAATAGTTGTTGCGTCTTTTGATAGTTCTACCTATTCTGAGTGCATTTACACCAACACAAAAATTGTGTAACTACTGGCAACCAGTCGAGTTTTACGCAAGAGCATTTTTGGTGTTGTTTCAATTAAGGGGTCGTACACACATTGTCAAGTTACAAGTGTATGTGCGAGTGCGAGTTGCGCAGTAAAATTGCAGGTGATAAGTGAGTGCATGTCCACTTCTGTGAGGTGAGAGTTGGTGCGAATCCAAAGTTGCTCTACCCATTTCAATTTGTTGTTTAATTTCTTTTCTCTCCACCGGGGCAGCACTGCGAACAGGGTGCGCGCACATATGCTGCAAATATGGGGAAGAAAGGCGGGATGGTACTCGCAAAAATAAAACCTATTTCTATCACTGTTAAGTTCACTCGCAACTCGAAGTTCTGTCCTCACATGCTTATAAAGCTATGTCCACACATCGCAACATTTTGTATCTCCAACAAAATGTTGGAGATACAAAATGTTGCGTCAACTGTATCTGGATACTGTTGATAGCGATGTTGCGCGTCCACACATCGTTTGTTGTTGAAAATCAAAATATGCGAATAATAGGTATACAGAGTGTTTGGTAAAACGTTAGAAAAACTGGTATGGTACATAGAGGAGATCATTTGGAAATAAAAATACGTTTTGCTTGTTATATACACACATGTTGTAGGTATACTGTTTGAAAGAGAATATAAACCTTACCCTTACCAACTCACGTTCACTCCCAAGGTAGAGCATCTGGTCACCATTAGGTTCCTCTATGCACTTCTGTCTTGTCTGCTTCCTCTCAGATCAGTGCGTTCAAGCCATATTAGGGGGGCACAGCAAGGTGTGCCAATACTCAACCCTGTTTTTTTTCCGTTTTACTGATATTTAAGGAAAATTTTTACGAAATTTGAAGAACTCATGGTGACTTTCACCAACGCTTCATAACATTTAAGTTGCTGGTAGCCTTTTATATAGTGTGGAGTGGAGGACACTAAGAGCTACGTAAAAGTTAGGAACCATTGGTGAAAGTGACCATCAAATTTTTTTCTGAGAATTTTGAAATCATAAGTAAACTTATTTCGTGGACGTTTCTTTGGAATATGAAGGGATATAACTTTTTATTAAGCCATTTTCTTGATTTTTTTACTTATTTTTTCTAAAGATTTGAAATTTGAAAAAATAGTTGGATAAATAAAAAAAAGTTACAGAGTGACTTCTAGATAAAATTACGGGATTACTATTTTTTTTTTTGTAAAAACGCCTAAAAAGGGAGCTCTTTATATAAATGTTGAGTAGGTAAGTACAATATATTACAAAATAAATTATCTAACTTTGTACCATACCAGTTTATCAAACGATCAACCAAACCTCCTGTATTCCTACATATTCTTCGACGTTTTTTAAAACTTATCGATGGAAATGAACGATGAGTGATGCGTTCTGCAACTCGTGGGCTCGAATCCCGGTGCCAACCATTTCCACTTTCACGATACAAACCTTTTGCTTAGTGTGAAAGATGTCAAAAGCGTAATTGTATTCACTTTGACTAAGCTCAGATTCATTTTAAAAAATGTGGAAATCTTTAGAAAGTTGCCAGATTTGAAGCTCATGGCGAATAACGCCTGCACTGATTCACATTTACTGAACATCATCGACTGATCAGGTATCCCGAGTGGATAAGTTCAAACAACTGGGAGCAGCCATTACCATCTCTATTGACCTGGGGACTGAGCTCCCGATTCGCATCTGTATAGCAAGGGGCGCCTTTAACAACATGACCAATAGGTATATGGAAAGCATCGGCGTTTGGTGTCAAGACGAAAATGTTAATTGTTTGATGCGTGTGTGTGTTGCCCATTCTCCTGTATGGTTGTGAGTCCTAGCACCTGACCAAAGTCCATGCACAAAAAGTCTATTCTTTCGAAACGAGGTGCCTCTAGAGAATTTTTAATATAAGTTGGTTCCACCGCATAACGAACGACTCTATACGCCGGCGCACCCAGCGTAGGCCCATCACTTCTACCATTTTGGAGAGTAGATGGACTTGGCTGGGAAATGTGTTAAAGATGCCGAATGGCAGTAGGTCGAGGAGAGCGCTGTTCTTCCTCTCATCATCAGGGTGCCGAAGACAAAGAAGACTCTCATACTGTGGTCCGCTCCTATGAAGTAGAGCGGGGTCTGAATATGGTATTAGAGTTCTGAACTCTGAGTATGGGAAGTGTTTGGTAGACTAGCGGATACGACGCCGGCTTTCGCAATGTTTCATGCGGAGGTCGTGGGTTCGATCCCAGGTGCCGACCATCTTCCTTTTTCGCGACACAAGCTTTAAGTAGCTTACTGTGAAAGTCATATAGTATATTTGTGTTCACTTTGAGTGAATATATAGTGAACACAGATTCATTTTTATAAAGAAAAAAAACTGCGCGAGATCGAGCGAAGTAGAGAGTTCTAGCTGCCCTCCGTTGCCCCCGAATGGGGTCAAAAAAGGAGAATGGTAGCCTAGTGGCAAATGCATCAACTTCAGATCAAGAGGTCCCTGGTTCGAATCCCGGTTGGGTCAGAAATTTTCAATGTATGTGTATTTTCACCTGAAATATCTTCTCGAAGTTGAATCCTGTCTCATATTAGACGGGACTGGTTGACTGGTAGAGGATGCTCCAAGGATTAAGTTCCGCCTGCTATACTGACACTTATGTATTGAAGAGTGTTACTTATTTATGTAATAACTCGGATCGAACACATCGATTCCGTCCTCAAGGAAGCTCAGGTATGAAGTTAGAGAAATAGGAGTGGTTTTATGCGAAATGGTAGGTATGTCATTGGAGTAAGTGAAAGAAGAATGCCTGAATAGAAAAAAGTGGAGGTCCGTTCTCTCTGCCTGTCCATTATGGCTTGATGGGTAAAAAGAAAATATTAAATAATTAAATAAGTAGGTACCCATTTAAATTTGAAATTAATAAATACTTGAAAATTTTTCAAAACAAACCTATAAAAATAATGTAGAAAGGTAAAAAAAACATTCACAAATAATACCTCGACCAGTGAGATGAACGTGAAAAGTTGACGAGTTACCCGTTTGAAACGGGAAACTTGGAAACATGCAATACGCAACATTTCCATATGATTTTTGGCGCCAAATATCGACGAGTATCTGTCAACTTCACAACAAAAAGTCAATGAAAACTCGTCAACTGTTGATATCAACTTTTTGTTGCCATGTGTGGACAGCCGGGATACACGGATACAAGCAACATGCATAATTTCTCTTTGATTTTTGCACCCAAAAGTCGGCGGTCGACTTAAAGTATCCGTCAACATTTTGCGTTTTTTACAACAAAAAGTTGATAGATACCCGTCAACTGTTGATATCAACATTTTGTCGCTATGTGTGGACATAGCTTAACACTTGTAACTCGCACACGCACATACTACCTAACAATGTGTACGCAGGCCTTATGATCCGTTGTTTATGTTAACATGGTGCTATTTTGTAGACAACAATATTCCTTTGTAGACGTTCCTTTACTTACATAGCTCATAAACAAAAAATATGACATATAGGTACCTACCTAATTTTACACTTTTAATTCTGAATTCCGCTTCTTGTGCTTAGTACAGTGTATTCCATTTTAGTATGCCAACTCCACATTGTCTGGGGAACCCTGCGTATAGGGTGTACAGATAATATTAGATACAATGTAACATTATTTTCAGGTTTGAAGACGATGTCATCAAGCTTCAATAAAATGTATAGTGTTCATTTGATGTATGTGCCCATTTTTTTCCTTCAGATTTGTTTTTTTGTGGGAATTTCATTAGGTACTGCTTCTTTACCCGTAGTCTTGCTTAGCGAAACTATACTTCTAACAGATCTTACAGATACAAGACACCACTAGCAGCTGCAACTTCAGATAAAACCTGAAATAAATATAACACTTTTTACAAAAAAGATGATAATATAGCCTCCGCGATTTTTTGTCCGAGATGTTTGTTTTCTATAGTCAACTGATGCTCTAATCTGAGACAGGCAAAATGCAAGGTAGGAATTCCAAATGCAAACCATAAAACGAAAATATGTATGATACGAATATAATGAAAAAAAAAATACCTCGATACGGGTGCAAACCCAGTGAGATATTTTTAGGTTTTTACAAAAGAACGAAAATAGTGTAATTATTATTATTATGTACCTACTTCAAACTGTTGTTTCAATAAAATTTATTATTATTTCAAATCATTTATTCATTAAATCACAATATATCATATGAAGTATACATCATTGTAAAAAAAAATTAATAAAAATTGAATACAATGCTATATCTTAACATAATAATTCTGAAAAATTGGTTTAAATGGGTCAATTCTTTCGACATATCTATACAATACGCAAACATACATCACATGTTATGTACTTCCTACTACACCGCCATCTATTGAATTTTTTTAAAAGTAAAGCAATTAAAGAGGAAATGTTTTGATTTCAAGCTTATGTCCCATCGAACGTCATCCTTCACCCGAATCAACGATAACTATAACATCTTCTTCTTCTTCTTACTCTTGATATAGATCCGAGGATCTGTTTTTTTCACAAAGAAGTTTCCTGGGACGCCGAACTCCAACTATCCTTCCATCTTTTTGGAGGTCTCCCGGGTTGGCGGCTGCCCGAAGGGATGTTGTTTGCCACCACATTAGGGATTCTGGTATTTTCCATCCTGGCCACGTGGTCGCGCCAGAAGCGTCTCCGTGACCTGCCCCATCTCACAATGTCTTCTGTGTTGCAGGTCTCTCTGATGGTAGTGTTGCGAATTCTATCCCTTAATGTTTTCCCCAGAATAGCACGAAGAGTCTTCATTTCGGATGTTCTGAGCAAAGCTTTGGTTCTATTTGTGTCGGCCCTGGATTCAATACCATAAGTCATAATTGGCCTCACACATGTTTTGTAAATCCTCACTTTGCTCTCCACCTTCATATGCTTGTTTCCCCACACGAAATTTCTGAGGCAGCCGGATACTGCGGCTGCTTTATTTGTCTGTTCTCGGACTTCATTATACAGGTCGCTTTGACTTGAAATCTCCACCCCCAAGTACCTGAAACTGGTCACCTGCGCTATTTCCTCGTTGTCAATTTTTAATCTGCATACTCTAGGCTCTTTTGAGACTACCATACACTTGGTTTTACCCACAGAGATTGTCATGTTGTGTAGGCTTGCACTCTGGTGGAATTTGCAGAGTAGCTGTTGTAGGTCGGCCTCATTTTCTGCTATAATAGTAGCGTCGTCCGCATAACATATCAAATTGACAGTCTCATTCCCCATCCTGTACCCAATGTTGAGCGATGTGACATCCACTATAATGCTGTCCATAACCAGATTAAACAGGAATGGACTAAGACTGTCACCCTGTCGTATGCCACCTACTGCTGGTATCTCTTTTGACAGGTCATTGTCTACCCTGATCCTAGTGTTACAATTTGTATTCAAGCTTTGAATAATCTTCACAAAGGTTGATGGAACTTCTTTTGCCTGTAGTAGTGATATTACATCCTCCAGAACTACCTTGTCGAAGGCTTTTGTGAGGTCAACGAAGCATATGTATACTGGTTTGTTATACTCCAGTGCTTTTTCTTTGATTTGTCTTACAGCAAATATAGCATCTGTCGTTGATCTGTTCCTTCTGAAACCCTGTTGTTCTTCTCTATTGACAATTATTTCTTCCAGCCTATTTTTCAGTATAGATGTAAAAAGTTTAGGTGTTGAAGAGAGTAACGATATACCTCGGTAGTTTCCAGGATCAGTTTTAAGGCCCTTTTTAAAAATTGGAACTGTGATGCTGCTTCTCCATTCGACAGGTATGCTACCTTCCTCGAGTATTTTATTGAAGAGTCTTTGTAGCTCTATTGTCAGCTCTGGGCCGCCATATTTTAGCATCTCGTTCGTAACTAGTTCGTACTATAACATAATTCAATAAATTATTAGCTAAAATTAATTAAGTTTTACATCGTAAATTGCATTTTATCTACATAATATTTTAGAAATGTTTTTTTATTTGCCTTTTGTCGTTACTTTACGGTATGTCCGAGCATCACGCCTAAACGGCTGAACCGATTTCACTAATTCTTTTTTTTTCGTGTTGGCTTTTATCAGTAGAAGGTTCTTATGAAAGAAAAAATTAAGAAAGTTGCGTGGTAAATCTACATAATAATTCAGAAATGTTTTTTTAGTTGCTTTTTACCGTATGTCATCGCATCACGCCTAAACGGCTGAACCGATTTCACTAATTCTTTTTTTGTCGTGTTGGCTTTTATCAGTAGAAGGTTCTTATGAAAGAAAAAATTAAGAAAGTTGCGTGGTAAATTGGGAAATTAAATAAAACTCGCATTAGCCCCTCCTTCTCTATCTACATAATAATTAAGAAATGTTTTTTGCTTTTTACCGTATGTCATAGCATCACGCTCAAAATACAAATGCTACGTCAGATATGAATCTGCACAGAGCCGTGCAAAATGCCGGAGAAGGTTCTTTAAAACAATTTGCTGCATTGACTTTAATAGATATATTTAGAGCTATTTAAAAACCCCTATTTTTTAGGATCTTCATACAAAATTGTAATAAACATTAAAAGTGTCATTCTTCTTTTTCTGTGCTTATGTCAGTTATAGAGGTCTACAAAGCAATGGGAAGCTAGACTAGAACCTTTCTAATTACCTACCGATCAAGCCTGACAATCGGAATCAAAAACGTAAAGCAAGACGGGTATAAGCTAGTACTTAATATAAAAATATCGGTATTATTATTATTATTAATGATACGATGAAAAACATATTACATTCAAATACAATAATTATTAATCAAAGATCTCTTCGAAGAAGTGCTCTTCCTTTACCCAATTTGCTTGAACACGATGACATGTTTGTAAAACACAAGAAATTTTGTTAACACCCGGTATTTTAAAGCAATAAACAAAGGTCCTTCCACCACAAACGCTAAACAATAACTATGCATCTTTGTTTTTTTCGTAATACGAAAAGATTAACCAATACAGTCAAGAACGCAGCGACAATGTGGCGTCGGCAAAGTTAAATGGTACCAATAATACCTAGTATCCCTAATTCGATGTTTATTGGGGTGTATTATTGACATTCTGTTGATGGAAGCTGTTAAATCATTTCTTACGCGAAGTGTTAAAAAGTACTTGGTCATAATAATATGATTTATTGACAACGTGTCTACTTAGCTAGAAATAATGACGTTCAAATAAATATTATCGGAAGACACCCTCCAACACAACCCCTATTTGAGTCCAGCGTTTAACAGTCTAGGTATGAAGGAATCTTAGACCGTTGAACGATGATCAATCTTATCACAGGCCGTTACATCTCACAACGGTGGTGGTTTCTTCCACATTTTCAATTACATTTTGGCGTGTGTTCTTCCGTTCGACCGCAACATTCAGATCTCTATTAATCTTCCACTCGTGTTCACCCAAGAAAAAATCCATCCATCAATCGCTTGTAGTTTTTACGAACTGCTAACACCTGATGTTATATAATATGCGCATTGATACCTCGACATACGAGCGCTTTCAAAATTACGATAGATTTGAGATACGAGCGATGTATTATATTCTGATTTACCAACATTCGAATTAGCGGTTTTTCTGACCCTACCCTCTGTTTATGAGAGACTTGCTCAGTTTGTCAAAAACTAAAACCGCAAACAAGATGCAACAGGCCATGCATAGGAGTTGTTAAAGCTCTTGCCCTACTCATTTACGTAGCCTTCTGATGACAGGGAGGAAGGAAAAACCTCTTTTGCGAAAAAAGGAAAAACAAACAGGGATTTCCAAGCCCTAAAAGAATATATTTGCGACAAAGCCAAGTGAAGAGAAAAGCAGTGAAGAAAATTAAGTGAAATTAGTAAAAAAAAATCCCCGGGTACGCATAAGCGGATAAATTTAAAAAAAAACGGAGTTTATTTTGTTCTAAATTAAAAAAAAACTCAGTTGATTTTTTTTTTGATAAAAAAAGAAAGAAATTGCCTTCCCATATCCATTGTTAAACAAATACCTAGTACATTTTCTCTTCATATTAGTTCTGTTAATGGTACAGTAAGGAGTTTTATGTCTGCTATGATATAGCAATCGTTCTAACTTTTCTAACCTGCCAGGTTTTTTTCTCAATATTATGTTCCATCAAGTAGTCATGGTCGTAACATAAAACTGAGAACCTTCCTAACTTAAATTAGTTTTATATCTAAAAAAATGACTCTGTAAAAGGGTCGTTGCAACGGTGTAAGCGTTCAATATAATCGTGTCACTAAATGAAAATATTAACGAGTGCAATAATGAAGAGGTACATAAATATTAAAAAAACCCTCAATTTATTAGGCCATGTCGTAAAACATAGCCATTTCAGTTCCAGTATCGGACCAAAAAGTTTACGAGCGGAGATTAAATCGGTATAATTCTATATCGAAATTGAATTTCGGTTCTGTTTGTTGAAAATCAATATTTGTGTAAGTTTTTCGTTCACACCTTAATGGTATTTCTGATTGGGTTTGGTTTGCGTGTATGCATTCAATAACACTGTTTTAATATACCTGGACGTTCATAATTTTGGTGTGATCCCAACATTTTGTAGGATTGTATTGTACACGGATATACAATTAATTTGATTGGCGGAATGCAATAATAGATGGCAAATGAGTAAACAGTTTGATTCAAAATCATCTAAAGGGTCGTCGATTTTGATTAGATAGCTATCAACGAGTTCTTTAGCAAAAACGTAATTGACTATCACATATGGAGCTATAGAAGCGATTGTGACAATAGAGAGGAAAGGCATAAAATTGCGATGAAAACATGTACGGTGCCTCCTTTAAATAATCTAGGGAAAGATGAAGAATGTGCGAAAATTCCTGACTGAGGACATAGCTAAGGAATTTGGATTCCTTCTAATGGTCGCATCAAAAACCATAGCCTATATGTAACTCATCTCTGCTTACCGCTTTGAAGTCAATAACCATGTCAAAGGTTTCCCCCATCAATAGCCTTTTTGGAATTATTGCTTACCTAATAACTCCGTACAGTCGTTTTTCGGAATATGTTTTTTGAAAAATGAATGTTCAGCTATCGCGCCATTTTCTTGTTAGTCGGCTAGGCACATCACTTTTTGAGGGCACGCTCTCTCCTATTGTCTCTTAATTTGCCTTAAAAGTATCAATATTTGATCAAGCATTGATTTCAAGCTTTTTGTTTCTTCTTCAACTTTATTTAACACTGAATCAAAAATCGTTTTCTCCTGGCTGAATAGTTATTTAATGAATTGTGAATATAGGTAGATATTTATATCTCATTTCCAGCAATTAGATTGAAATTTAAACCTTGTTATTCATCGTAACATTTCCATCCTACGAATTGCATATACCTATAATGAATTTGTTCCTTTCTGATTAAACTCTTACCCGATTCTATGAAACAAAGATTGGATATATTCATTTTAAAAGTATCATTTATCATCAGAGAGACTTCCGCAAATAGTAACGGAAGAACTACCAGAGGGGTGTAGACCACCGGGGAGACCATAAAAGAGATGTAGGGAGAGCTGGTCATCGGCATCCCAAGAACCAGGCTAATTCCAGGGAAAAAAACAGATCCTAGATCTGGATAAAGTGGAAGAAGAAGATGATGAAGATATTCTAATAAAATTACCTTAAAATATTCTGAAAATGTTCTCATCCACATATTCCCATTCTTCATACATTTATCTGGAATATTGTCTAAGAAATACCTCTTCCAAAGTATTTACGATGCATTCATCTTCATATCGTATTTTATACAAACATTTCACCCCCTTCTCACAATATTATTATATTTTGCTGAACGTTTATCATCTAGGGCATCCAACCTTTCAGCTTCTTTGGACCATGTTAGAAACAAGATAAAGCGGTTTTACTAACATTCTAAATAAACTTACGATGACCGTTGAGATTCATGATTAGTTATTTTTTATAATTTAGCTCTCTTTTTATAAAAATGGAGCACTATTTTCTGTGGTCATCGGATTACGCTAAACGACATTACCAAATTCGCTAATTCTCTTTTTGTCGTGTTTACTATTTTTATGAGTAAACCTTGAGCTTAAACAGCCGTTAATGATTTTTCCGAATATCTAACTACACCATGCATCTCTTTTATACCATAGGTTGACAACTTGCATCCACAATTCTGTCAATCGCACTTAATCTTTATTTCATCCCCCATAGACCCCTTACGAGGCACTCGGGTTCATTAATATAATTTACAATTTATACATAGGATGCATTACAAAATAATACCATAAACAATAAAACAATGACAATGCAAACACATCAAAGGCAATAAAGAATATGGAAATCGATGTCAATGGGGTGTAAAGGGTCCCATTGCAAAACTAATGTCATTTAATTTATTATAATGAGTAATAGTATTGTTGCAGTAGCGACAAGAGCAAAGTCAATAGGACTAACTTCCAAACAACTGACAGTTCCTATCAAACGCCAATTTAATTTCAAAATTGTAAAATAAATATACTTACATGATTATTTCCGCCGGCTATACTGACACCTATTGTATAGAAAAGTGTCAATTTATTTATTTTTATTTATAATGTAAGAAGTATCTACTAAATAGAATACCTGCGTTAAACATCCAATTAAAATTTAATGTTCTCTATTCTCCAATCTCCTTAATTTTTTATTCATAAGAATTTTCTTCTGACAAAATCACACACAACAAAAAAGTGTTGTGTTTGATTTTTTTTCCGTGATGACTATTCAATAGCAATAGAATATTCTCAGTATGGTCAAAACGACGGCTGGCAATCTAATAATTTCGTCAAAGGATATTTTACGTCATTGTTTACATGACATCCTTTCTATTTTGTAATTAATCTTGGATTTACCATCCCAGCTGCTATTGCCTTCGTCTTTATAAGAATCTTTTTAAGTGTAATTATGTCATAAGCCTGTACAGTGCAAAATTATGTCATAATGACAATAGTTTCTGTACAAGGGAACAAAATAATAATAAATTTACTATGTATGGAAATATACGAGTTGGCTGAACGTAAATTGTCTTAAGTAAAAACTTTACAACTATTTACATATTCGAAATACTCGTATATCCGACTATTCTGTAGTGCTCTTTAAAGTTTAGATTTTTATACATAAAGTTTCTAAGTAAACATGCAATAGAATGAAGTTCGATACTTTTTATCCATTGTTATAATGGGAGTTGAGTCAGCGACCATGCACCAAACTTTCATCTTTCTTACGAGTTACACTAACTTAACATTAAAATTACTCAATACTAATTTTTTATTTATTTATTATTCCAAAGAATACGAAAAAAAAACATTAGCATTTTACAATGTACATTGTACATATATATGTATATATAATATGCGTATAGGGTTTATTACCTCACTAGACGAGAGTCTATGCTGAGGCAATACTACTTAATGTAAAAAGAAACCGTGCACCTATCAACAATATCGTGTTTTCAACTTGCATTAGAAAATCGGAAAATCTTTGCAAATACAGAACAAGCACACACAGAAAAGAGAACAAACATACGTTTATAAAGTCTTTTCAGCACATTTCACAACCATCATCCATCCCCAATTCAACCATTGTTACTGCAAAATAAAAATAATAACCACTCCGCAACACGACGTCCAACCCAGAAGTCCCTATCTTAAGATTAAGATCAGCACACTCTCCGATTCGTCAATTCCAACCCTATCAGCCATTGGTTAACCAGCCTCTTCGAATTTGTTCCTCGACGTATTTCGTCGATATGACCAACTTTCAGCTTTCACCATGCATCGTCATTTCATAAATGACACCGTATTTGACAACTTATCATATGAATAAAAAACGCGATTTTCACCATACATCATTATCTATTGAATGACACGTAATTTCAATTTACATGGAATTTCCATGAACGCCCGCTAACTTTCACCTTATATCATTATTTTTTAATAGCATTCAACTTTCATTTCTTAATCTCACTTTACATCATTCTTTATTTTTTAGATAAAACTCATGTTTTTTTTCTTTTAAGTTATACTCAATTTTCACAAAACACCCTTACCTAATGTATGAAAACAATCTTTGTGAAACCACATGCTAAATCTGACAACCTCTACATCTTTTTGTGTGCTACTTTAATTTGCTTATTTTAGTGTTGTGGACGTCTGATCATCTTCTTGAGTTAAAAACGTTCGCCATTTATCGTCAGATTCGTCAAAATCTCCGAAATTGCAAATAATGGGAGTCCGCGATGTAATCAACATACCAAAAAAAACCGCATGCTCCTTTCTAGGGACAAGGACAGAGATTTCATTAAAGGTCGGGACACCCATGACCGATTTGATATTACTATAAAAACAATCGAATGACTACATAATAATATAATATCCTTAATATAATTTTACATTATTTATCGCGCTATTGATTATTTTTAGTCTGATGTATTGTATTGTTACTACTGTTGTTTGGAAGTACAAAGCTAGTTCAATGAAGAGACGCTAATACGTCGTATTGTTGTCTATCGGTGAATCCAATAACTTCGGCCCTGGTATCATTAACATTTGCCCGGTGCGTCTCCGCCAAGTGCCCTTTAGGCGGCCCCGTCACGCCTTTTGGAGGATTTTGGGGGGAAGTGCAGGGTCGAATGTACGTACCCACGTTAGGATTTCCGTTTGACGAGGTTTTCGATTAGGCTTTCCAAATATGAATATAATGTTGAATACCATGAAAGTTCACTAAAATTTCTGAAAAATGTTAATAACATACATACTAATGTTAAATAGGTGTCAACGTTTGTTAGAATTCTTTAGTTTTGTAAGCAAATCGTTCCTTCTACCTATATTAAAGAAAATCATAACTTATATAGGGAGCAAAATGATTAAAAACAATGCGCATGTCTTTCATTATTGCTACATGTTGCATACTGCATATAATATGCTAACTGGTTTTTGATACCCAATTTTAAGAAGAAGTACCTACTTTGTCCTTCGAAAAACCGTTAGCTTAATTAATCTTGTGGAAAAATCAAGTATTTTTTTTAATTACATTGTGTTCCAGCAAATTGTTACGTTATAAATTTCAGTAACACTGTAAGATTCAAACATCTTCAAGAATCTGAATCAATTTCTTTTTGTGCTCCTATGAAACGCAATGAAGGTAACTATAAAGACAAACGCCATGAATTGTTAAAGAAAGGAGTTTTGTAACTATTCCACATTTCGATCCTTCAAGAAAAAAAAGCCGAAGGATATTGACCGAAAGAAATGAAAGGATCTTTTGTGCCTTACCAAACTCTCAAATGGTGCCAAAAATATGTAGCGTATATTATAATTATCGTCCTTGTGAATTGGATTATTTTAGCTGTTGGGATATTCGTAGATTTTTTCAATTTCCCCAATATTGAATTCGTCGAATTCCACCAATTCTATTTCACCCCAATACAAAACAATAGTTTCGTATGTATTTGTTTTGTAATAGGATATTTATAGGGATGGAGCGAATCACTATATATAGACGTATGGGGGATAAAGAAAAATGGAACCTCGTGGAAAACCCTGTTGAAACTACCGGACCTAAAGGATGGCCGTATGTCTGGGTTGTTTGTTTTCTCATTATTGGCGTCAAAGGATTAGGCGACACGTCCTCTCCCTGTAATATATCCTGCAGGATTCAAGAAGGAAAGCGGCTCGTGTTTATTTGCAGTTTTCTTTTGTTTTTTTGTTTCCTAAATCGTCGTGAAGATTTTGTTTTTTTTTTCATATTTTCAAAGCCAGTTTTTGTCTTTTCAAATAAACTGTGACTTTGTGTTTTCTCTCTGGAGTCTCAGGGAAGAACTATCTCTTGCCTATGTTTTTAACCCTTTCCACCACATCCCTCATCCTCAAAGGACAAAGGTTATTTGCTTGTGTCTTGGCCAGATTCAAAGATATAAGCATCAAACATTTTTAAATAACTCTGTTTTCAATTAAATTGAATACAATTACATTTTCAACATCTTTCATCCGTAGCAAATATTATGAAGTGGTTGATAGACCAGTGGTATCAGTCGACGATTTTAGTATGTACAGCTAATTGGAGGTCGAGGATTCGAACCCCGGTGCCGACCTCTTTCACAACACAAGCTTTGATGTATGTGCAAGATGACGATTGTGTATTAGTGTTCACTTTGAGTGATCCCAGATTCATTTTATAAAAAATATATTGGGTTCGATAGGGAATGGAACATGTCAATACGAAATTTAAAGAGTCCTAATGCTTGGCTACCAACCATTCCATTTTGTATGGAGGTTTTCCATACTTTAATCATTCGAATAATCAAAAACATAATGAGTGGAAGGCTAATAAAAAAAAATCAAAAACTGCATCTTCTTTGATATAATGTGATGTTTTATACTCCGGTATATATCTTCTTTAAGATCTTGCGATCTGTTTTGATCAGGTAACCCCCTCCGCGGACACCGACTCCCAGATCTCATTCCTCACAAGATCTGCCTGGGAGTCTACTGCCTTGTGAAAAACTCCCATTCTACTAATATGATTCCTCCAGCGCCTTCATCTGTTTCTGCCCCATCTATCGACGTCGTCTACATTGCATATTTTTCTAATGCTGCCATTTCTGACTCTTTTTTATTAGGGTTTTGGAGTAATTCTCCCCAGCTTCAATTGCTTACGTCATTACAAGTCCGACTCATGTCTTGAAGATACGCTTTTTGCTCTTTTTTTCTCATATATTTATTTTTTCCATACAAAATATCCTGTTAGTGATTATATTTTTGTTTTCTCTTTCCAGTCTCGCCCTGTTTCCCCCATCCGCCATTTTGCCAATATTACCGCTCTACGTAAACGTCATTTGACATTAAAGATGACACAGTTTTGTTTTTATTACAACGGATGTTAGCGGGGGTATATTCTATTATATATTTTCCCTTTCTCTTACAACGACGAAAATAAATCGAATTTAGTGAAAATTTAATAAAAGCGACATATCTTGTGATGATTGGATTTGAAGAAAACATTTGATGAGGTGAATCATTTCTGATGGAGTGTTTAAAAAACCTATCTAATGGCGAATGTCATTTAGTATAGAAACATTTATGTATCTATTGTCCCTATGCGACCCCAATTAGGGGCATAGGAGGCAACAAGAGCTTTCACCGCGCTCGATCCTACGCGGCTTCAATTGCGTTCAAGGAACACTGTTTAAGAGGGTCTTCCTCGCCTTCGGGACCCTTATGGTAGAAATAATAGCGCTCTCTTCGCCCAACTGTCATTCGGCATCCTTGACATATATCCCAGCCAAGCCTATCTCTTCTGCATGAACCCACGCTGGATGCGCTGGTACTTGATTGGCACGTACGTGAATAAAGTCTAGTCACAAAAAGTATCTGCGTTTATAAAGTTCCTCAGGAGAATCTTGGGTATAAGATGGTGCCACACCGCATCACGAACGACGTTACATTTATGTATAAGTAGTAATAAAATCTCTTCTTTCTAATCTAGTTATTGTAAGAATTTCTTAGATTTTCAAATGGGATTAAATTGCTTAGGTACTTCTTTGTCTACTTACTGGTAGAAGTCATTGACACTTCTGTATATCCTTTACATATTATAGAATGGTTAGAAACTTAATCCTATTCCATATCCTTTGTTATGTAACTTCTTATTTACTTGTTAGTATAATATTATGTTCTTTAAAATCTATTAATTATTTAAATTTCTCTTCATTGCACTAATCTAAAAATGTAGAATTATTTGTTTACTTTTTTCTACAGATGATTTGTAGATTACTTTAGATTTTGACGGTTTCTGGTATGTTTTTTTTTTGTAAATGAATTTCGAGTTTGTGTAACTTTTCGAAAGCGATGTAAAGGTGGTGTTATTTCCTAAAGAATTTCTATTACAATACACTGGCATTATGGTAGAGTTTACAATAGGTATGCGGAAATTGTTTGATAATATTTTGAGTTCAAGTATGTAAATTCACGCATGATTTACCACATAATGATTTTATGATGTGTTTTTGTTTAGAACTAAAGCGTTTTTCTCCATAGCAAATTTAAATGTATTAGCTAAGTGTGTAGGTACTAATTATAATATAATTCCGACCGATGCATCCGTTTTAAATTATGTTTAAAGGGCACAATCTGACATACGCTTGCACTATCGAAGTATCAACGAAACTGACAGATGTCAAACGCCAAATAAAAATTCAATCATAGAAAAGTTTAGACTGTCGATAACTCTAAGAGTAATTTTTAATCTTAATTAATCTTAATTTTTCTATTTTTCCGCGCAACTTTCTAAATTTTTTCTCTCATAAGAACCTTCGTCTGACAAATTATGCAAACACGTATAGCAAAAATGAATAGCGAATTTGGTCCACCCTTTCACGCTAAATGCGATGACCAACTAAAATAAAAAAATATAAAAAAAAAACTGGGCTCCATTTTTATATATAGAGATTACTAGAAGAGCTATGTGACGCATTTTATTAAATTTAATGGTGAGGTTTTTTCAAAAAGGTCATGGAGGTTCTATTTTGACATTTGACATATTATTTTACACGGCAGATATTTTATATGGTACTTGATAGATGGCAGTTTGCTGTCTAACAATCATTTTTTGATACTCCTCATGCCGTGTTCGTTTAGGAAAAGGGCATAGAGAATGAAGTTCCACCATTTCCAACCAGAATGTGAAATTTTTCATACATTTTCGGTTTTTCATACAAAACGCCTTCTTACTCCTTTCATTTTATTTATACAGGGTGACTGGTAATTCGATACATTCCTTGAAAGGGATTATACTAGAGCAAATTTGCAACAATTTTGTTCCCATTAATCAGGGGTTAAATACCGGTAGTTTTCGTTATATTGATGTGTGGTAAGGTTAAAAAAATATGGCTATAATTCAAATAATGGTACTTTTTTAAGTAATCTTCGTAAGTTAACCATTTTAATTTTTCCATCTTGGTTGAAAATTTGATTTCTCTTCAAATCCGCGTTGACGCAGCGCGTTCAATTCAATCTTCTCCTACAATGGTTTTTATTGTAGTATGTTCATATTGTTCTTGTCATCCATTCGCGTACAACGCAATATTATTCTCTTCATCTGTGTATTAATAATACAGTTCGGCGAGAATCAACTGCGTTCCCAACGGTGATAGGGATGTAGAAAAAAAACACAATATCTTTTATAATAATGTTGTTTTTTTTCTACATTTTCCGTAATATTTCTCGTTTTTATGATCAACATCTCTATTATTATTTTAACGCCGTACATAACCCGATGACTGCATGGGTTTTATCAATGACTGCATGTTTAATTCAAAGGCGTTGTATAGTTTGCAGTCATAAAGGAGTTACGCGTTCATTACTCATTTGGGTGTAGGTACTCGAAGAAAGGCGTATAATAAGGCGTATGTACATAGGTATAAGACTTTTTCACCTTCAATGACCCAGCGACCGAATATATTATAAGAAACCTTTTAAATATCTGACAAGCAAGCCTGTTGCTTGCGCTCATCCAAACATTTTTATAATTTTACTAAATGACCATTATTTTGAATAACTTATGATGTGATGTACTGTATACCATACGATAAATAAATAAATAGGTATATTGTTTATGAAACATTTGAGGTAATGTTAAAAAAAAACTATTTGACATGTCTCCCACACAAAACAAAAATAATTATGAATACAATGGTTGACAAGATTTAAAACGTACCCAATCAGTATGAAAAAAATCGAGCAATTAAACGATTCAGCATCGTCAGCTATATTTTTTTTACACGTTTGTGATTAAAGTTGGGTGGGTAAAATACTGTATTTTTATCTCTAGTCACATTCAGATAAAATTCGGGTGGCTATTTTATTATATAACCCTCCCCCCACCACTACCCCCCCATTCCCATGAACTTTCATTTGTACGTATGTTGTTTATAGTGATCATTGCTGTAATAAGGACACAATAATTATTATTACTGTTATCATTATGAAGAGAACCTAGGTAGTCGCGATAATATGTCGGCACTCTTCTTGTAGCCGAGTCTCTTTCGGTAATTTTCGTCTATTTATGTATCTCCTCCATTCTTATTTTATTTTTTGATAATTTTGAAGAAGTCGCTTGTTTGAGAAGGCTTCGCATGTACCCATACAATAAAGTATTTGACTGGTTTGAGGAAACAATTTTAAATTATTATTGGATACATTATAAACACACTTTCTTTATTACATTTCTTTCAGATCTGTTTCACTTTTAATGAAAATCGTGTTTAAAGTTTAAATAATCAAAAGTGTGCGAAAAACGCTGTCTTATAATCATGTGGTGCGTCACACGCAAGTGTTCCTGTCAAAACAGGCTGGAAGACGCTGATTATAATCTGTCGTTGACATACGAGCATACGACTTCTAAATTGATACACCTTTTCCTTTTTGAAGAGTATGGGAAAAAAAACTGCTACACCTAGATCTGGTCGGCGTAGCCAAGTTTTTCCAGATGAACAGATTCCTATGCGTGTGAAAGAACTAGGGTCTCTGTTAGTAAGTCGCAATGCCGAACTGCGATATGAGAGACACTGGAATAAGCGTGCCAGTCAGTAGTGACGTGACAGGGAACTTTGAATTTAACGCTCTTTCAGCGAGGGTTGTAATGTTGGCGTTGACGTAAATCTATATATTAATACGTGAAGGAAAAACTATGTGACCATTTTTACGAAAATAGCGCGGACGGAGGAGTACGAGATTTCGCACACTTATAGTTTATATAGAGAAGGGGTAGAAAATGCTAATATTTTTTTTTAAAATGCATAAAAATAGATTAAATCAATAAAAAAAAACAGTACTCACACTACTGTAATGTGTATTTCGTACTCACACACACTTAGATGTGTTTCACATTATTTGATACAGATCTTTTGTTTATCTGTGGTCAAATTGAGAATAGTTTAATGTTTTTGTATTAAATAACCATAGAAGAAACTTTAAACATATCAACATTTCAAATTTGACGCATCCATGTCATTATTAGTGACAGAAAATGTTGAAATAGCGCTCGCCCAGTATTTGAAAATGGAACATAAATAATGTTCAAACTTATAATTTAAATATGGTCGAATTTCGAGCACTGGTCGTCATTATAAAAACACAAGGGTCCGGTTTATTTTTACCATATTTTCAGCATTTACTGTGTCTTCTTACCTAATAAAATTGTTTGTTTTATTAGAAGGTAGGTACATGAATATTAAAACAACATCTAATGGGTTTATTCACAAAACGTACCTCCCCTAACAGATTCGAATAATTATTATTTTCAACACCGTTTTTATAATAATTACGAAGTTACATTACCTCCGTTAATGGCTTCGAAATATTAAAAGCTCTCTCTCCCTCTACAAAGTCTATGCGCTGTTGAATTTAATGATAATTCGCTTAATTTATTGCTCGAATGCCTCAACCTTACGGCGCACCTGCCGCGTCGAGTTATGTCCCAACGGTGTTCTGGCAGGTCGAGCCAACTATTTAGCTCAATTTAACGCTTATCAAGTTTAAAGGATCTACTCGGTTTTCCCCAGCCATATTACAGCGAAATAAGCAACGGAGATTTGTTAATTAATCTTCCTTGGTTTGTGTAAGTTCCTTAATTAATATGAATGAAACTAATTTGAATAGTTGTGAAATATTCTTTTGGCAGACAACATAAAGAATAAGCCTTTATCCCCCCATTTACGGTCACTCCAAATGGATGTTTTCAATAATATAGGTTGGTAATATGTCAAGGTGTCACTTTCTGTGGTTCGCATTGCCGGGACTCGATATTGTTACCTGTCATTTTTTAATCAGTACTGATTCGGATCTCAACACGGTGAGATTGACTCTATTACAGAATATACTGTAAGGACCTCATAATTCGGAACGATAGCATCGGGGAGCTCCTAGCGTGCTGAAAATAAACTTCTCGATAATACGTACGTGCCCAAGTCTCCTCCAGAATTCTTCGACATCCTGGAGCGTTAACTCGATTAATCCAACATCATCTTCTGAATCATCCAGCCATCTAACCTAAGGTCTGTGTCTGTTTTTTTTTTGGGTTAGCTGTATTTGGTAGATAAAACTCTCAAAAGATACATCCTTCACGCATTCTGCCTATTTGTTTCACACGGTGTTCACGCTATGTCAAGTTGAAACTGTTGGCTCTGGTTTTTTTTTTTCAACATTCTTTATTCAAGTATAAGGATTTCAATTTTCACTTTTCTGAATGTCCAAATAAATATGTACGTATATGTCCTCGATATCTTTCGGTGTCGATATATTTGTCTTTTGAACCCTTATCAATTAGCTCCGTATACGTCTGAAGAGGGACTTCTTTTATCTTGACATCCGTTTCGAGAGCGGACAAGTGGAAACTTATCTAGGCTGCATCTTGGCTTGTGTAACTTTACCCTCTCCAAGATTGGAGAGGGTTTTTTTCTACATCTTGATCCACTCGAATACAGAAAGTGGCTTTTATAGTTTAATAAGTGTACGGATACATCGGCAACGCCAATATAATATTATTCGTGCTGTTGAAAAGCGTTATGTTGGAAACATAAAATACGCGATATAAATATTCGATACTACCATATTTTTTATGTAACCATCAACCAGTTTTCGGAGACTGATTTGTGGTTAAAGAAAATAAGTAGATCTCTCTTACACTTCAATGGACATCCTCAATCACTGTCTGTCCAAAACAACCAGAATCAATCATATAGGCCTTGATCTAGAAATTACCAACGGATGCTAAAGGTCTAATTTTCAATGAAAAATAAATCATTATATATTTGTGTTTGTATTTTTGAATCTATCAGATCTTGATGAAAAGCATATTTGACTCGCCAGATCTCGGACAGCAGATATATGACTCACCAGATCTCGGACAGCATAGTATATTAAAACGCTTAGTATTCCTAGGAAATATTTGGTGTTTCTCTTCTGTTGTTGTATGTCATTTCATTGAAACTATATTTATTTACTTTCTATTTTTCCTACGCTAGCGCATATTATTATGTCAATCAGTTTGTAAATACTGTAGCTTTATAAGCGGACCTTCTTTCTTTCTGATGGTTCTACGACTCATATTTTTTGTTTACGAGTTTTGGCCTCTAGTAAACTGAACAGTTTAATAAAATGTGCTCCGCTGCATTCTTCCAACTGGTAACATAATATAAGACTGTTTTAGGATACCGAATACATTTTTTTCATTGAAGTTCCTATTTTTACGCAAATTCTGTTTTTAATAATCGACGCTTAATTAATAAACACCACCTTCTTATGTTTACCGTTAGTTTTGTTCCGTGAAGTTAGTAATTTACGGCATTCGGTTTCAGTATTTCTCATATTAGTAGAGGTAATTCTTTGGATAATCTGGTGACCTCTGCAACATATAAATCTTCGCTGTTTTGGATAATTTCAATTTTCAGCTAGCTTCACCTTCAAGATTACCTATAGCTTATGATGAATGAGAAAGAAAAATCTGAATAGGTATATTTCAAAAAAAAAAAAAACATTTTTGAATCAAACTACCCTCATGCAAGAAGCGTACAAGGATTTGAAGAAACTTCATAAGAAAGAACCTTTGACGATCATTCAACAACCCTTCTGATATGTACAAGTTGTGCTAGGGTGGATACTACAAAAGAGAAACAAAAGAATAAAAAAAATTGAATTTCTGTTGTCCTTTATTCAAGAAAAACTGGTTTCACAAAATAATATTTCATACCCGTTTTTTATTCATAGAAATTACATCATTCAAAAAAAGGTTATTGTTTTGATACCATTGTTATTATTAAAACAAAAGCAGCATTTTTTTTTCGAAAACAATAAAATCATAAAATAATTTAAATGAAACAATTGATTTGTTATTCCACTATATTTATTTACCTGACTAGTTTCGCAGGAACAGGTCCTGCATGGTCACAGGTGACTTAGAAACTAAAGCTTAAAACGAATACAAAATATTATTGGTACGCACACAGATAGGCAGAGGTTGTAAACATATGGTATAAAATTAACAATTTTAATTTGTTTTTTTTTTTATATTTGACTAATGAATTTATATAAAGCAAGATAAAGGTTTTATTATAAGTTGAAAATAATAAGTAGATTGACAATAATAATATTTTGAATTTACTAAAATTGTTTTTAATATTATTTTTTATTTTTTATATATAAAAAAAGGAGTTGATAATTGACTAATGAATTTATATAAAGCAAGATAATGATATTATGATAAGTTGAAAAATATAAGGAATAGATTGACAATAATAATTTTTGAATTTACAAAAAAAAAAAAAATTGTTATAATTATTTTTTTTTTTATTTTATATATATATATGTATAAAAAAGGATAGTAATTGACTAATGAATTTATATAAAGCAAAAATGAATATAATGAATAGAAATCAAGAACAGATTAACAGTAACAATACTTAATTATGTTTGAATTTACTAAAATTGCAATATTTGATTTTTTTCCTCTTTTCTTTCTATAAATAAATAAAAAAAAAAAAATGACAATATTTGACTAATAAATTTATACAACGCAAAGATAATTAAACTATAAGTTACAGGAATCAAGAATAGATTAACAATGACAATATATTTTTCTATAATTTGTTTGAATTTACTAAAATTGATTATATAATTTTTATATTTATTTTTAATAATAACTTTAAACTAATAATTTAATAAAAAAAACAAAAACAGAGAAAGGGGTTACAAAATTAAATGTTATTAATGTTACGAGTAAGTAGGTATCTAAGAACTTAAAAAATATTTGTAGAGACACATTCAATTTAAGACGAAATTGAGCGTGTTGCAAGTAGTTGCGAAAAGGTTGCCGATGTATGTGGGCCTTCACCTGGAACAATAAGAAAGTATTCGGCAGTATCTTTATTTCAAACAATATTAAGAAACAAAAGAAAAAAAAAAAAAAAAAAAAGATGGTGGTTTGGGCTTAGGACAGAGGATTTAACAAGGGAGAATAGTTGAAATCAAGTTGTTCATTTATTATTTTTATTTGGGTATTGTTCTTCAGGCGGTTAATTTCCATTATTTCAAGTTTCTCTAATCTTTTATGGCCGGCAATGTTACTATGGATAAGTGATATATTATTGTCTAAATTGAATGTATGATTATTTTCAAGGAGATGTTTAGCAAAATTTGATTTATCACTGTTTTTGTTTTTAAAAGCGGAAATATGTTCTTTAAGTCTAATATTGAGAGCGCGTTTGGTTTTACCGATATAGCTGGAAGAGCAAGAATTACAATCTAATTTATAAATGCCGTTTTTATCCAATGTTTCTATTTTATCTTTATTATTTACCAAAATTTTACCAACAGATTTATTATTATAAAACGCGGGATTAATTTTAGAATTATTAAGCGATTTTTTAATTTTATGACTTATTTTATTATTGGTAAAGATTATTTTGTTCCATCTAAAAGAATTTTTAACATTATTATTATTATGAGACAGGCCGGGTGCGATGGATTTTAAAAAGACTTTTCGAAGTTTATTTTTAAGTAATTTGTCTATTAATTGGGGATCGAAACCGTTATTGATTGCTAATGTTTTTATTAAATTTAATTCTTTGTTATAGTTATCGGGAGATAATGGGATGTTGACTAGTCTGTGCAAAAAAGAATGAAAAGCTGAAAGTTTTTGTGAGGGATGGTGTTTGGAGTTATTATGGATTAGATTATCACTGAAGGTTGGCTTACGGTATATATCAAATTCTAATTTATTATTGACGATTGAAATATTTATATCTAAGAAATTTAAGCTTTTATTGCCCATCTCCATCGTGAATTTAATTGATTTATTTAAATTATTTATTTCCGTTAAAAATTGGGTGAGTTGTCTATCCGTGCCTATCCAGAGACCGATGATATCATCCACGTACCG
The DNA here is from genome assembly GCA_963576905.1 of Mystacides longicornis. Taxonomy (NCBI): domain Eukaryota; kingdom Metazoa; phylum Arthropoda; class Insecta; order Trichoptera; family Leptoceridae; genus Mystacides; species Mystacides longicornis. The sequence continues at coordinate 23,815,633 of OY756432.1, read as the reverse complement.
GTGGTAAGTTATTAGGTTTTTAAAAAGTGGTAATTTTGAGATTTGATCTTCTAGGTGATTCATAAAAAAATCGGTCATCAATGGACTCAACGGTGAACCCATTGCTAAACCTGTTTTTTGTTTATAGAATTTATTATTAAATTTAAAATAATTTTGATCTAAGCAAGTAAAAATTAGTTCTTTAAGTTCAGATTTTTTAATTGGGTTAAGGTTTACAGTGTTTAAATGATCTTCAAAAATTATTTTCAATTCATCTAATGGTACGCTGGTGAACAAACTGACTACGTCGAAAGAAATTAGCTTCGCGTTTTTAGGGACCGTAATATTTTTAATTTTATCTATTAAATCTAAAGTATTTTTGACGGTGTATTTAGGGTTAAAATTACCTATCGAATTAAACAAATTATTTGCGTAACGAGCTAACAAATAACACGGGGCTTTAGTATAAGAAACTACGGGTCTAATGGGCATATTATCCTTATGCACTTTGGGAAGTCCATAAAGACGAGGGCACTGTGGGTTGTCTTGTTTTAATCTAAAATAATCTTTATTATTAAATAATGTTTTAAAATTTTTCAAGATATTTTTAACTTCATCTACATATTTGGGAGTGGGATCTTTATTTAAAATAATGAAATCTTCGGTTGACAAAATGTCGTTAACTTTTTTAAAATAGTCTTGTTCATTTAATAAGATTGTGCAATTACCTTTATCAGCCTTGGATATTATAAGTTTATTTTTATTTATTTTCTCCTTAATGTTTTTAATAATTTTAGCTTCATTATTTTTAGCATTAGATTTATTAGTTTTTAACTGTTTATTAATGTACGATGACAATTGGTATTTTTCTCTATTATTATTATTATCAAGAGCTATATCTAGGTCTATTGTTAAATTTTCAAAATCTTTAATATTATTATTAAAATTTGGACAGTATTTGAGACCTTTCTCGAGCAATTCAATTTCGGGCTTTGTAAAAGTTATATTAGTTTTATTAACAAATTTATCAAAGAATTTTACATCATTATTAATTTGAGTATTATTAGTATTACTATTTGTGGTTTCAGTTAATTCACTAAGTTTTTTAAGTTTTTTACATTGAGTTAAGTATTTTTTATGAACAGTATTATTAACATTTAGCATTACTTTATTATTTATATATTCAAATTCTATAGGGTTGATTCTACTGATTAATTCACAACGGGTAAAATAAAGTTTTTCGCCTACCTCATCTCGTGTGCTGTACCACCGTCTAGACTCCATCTCCAGCCATTTGCGTCGAGCTGCTTCTATGCTGGATTTCGCTGCTCTGGTCTTCTGTCTCGTAAAGATGGTGATGAAACTAGGTGTTAGGTTTCTTCTATGGCATTCTCGAACAAACCAGAGGTTTTGTGAAGCTAGACGACGCTTCAAACTGAGTTTCTTGTACACGTTCGCAATTTTTGCGTCACTCGCGTTTTTAATAAAATTAACGAATTGAACGTGCATTCTTGGTGGAATTATTTAAATAAAATAATTTAAATGAAACAATTGATTTGTTATTCCACTATATTTATTTACCTGACTAGTTTCGCAGGAACAGGTCCTGCATGGTCACAGGTGACTTAGAAACTAAAGCTTAAAACGAATACAAAATATTATTGGTACGCACACAGATAGGCAGAGGTTGTAAACATATGGTATAAAATTAACAATTTTAATTTGTTTTTTTTTTTATATTTGACTAATGAATTTATATAAAGCAAGATAAAGGTTTTATTATAAGTTGAAAATAATAAGTAGATTGACAATAATAATATTTTGAATTTACTAAAATTGTTTTTAATATTATTTTTTATTTTTTATATATAAAAAAAGGAGTTGATAATTGACTAATGAATTTATATAAAGCAAGATAATGATATTATGATAAGTTGAAAAATATAAGGAATAGATTGACAATAATAATTTTTGAATTTACAAAAAAAAAAAAAATTGTTATAATTTTATTTTTTTTTATTTTATATATATATATGTATAAAAAAGGATAGTAATTGACTAATGAATTTATATAAAGCAAAAATGAATATAATGAATAGAAATCAAGAACAGATTAACAGTAACAATACTTAATTATGTTTGAATTTACTAAAATTGCAATATTTGATTTTTTTCCTCTTTTCTTTCTATAAATAAATAAAAAAAAAAAAATGACAATATTTGACTAATAAATTTATACAACGCAAAGATAATTAAACTATAAGTTACAGGAATCAAGAATAGATTAACAATGACAATATATTTTTCTATAATTTGTTTGAATTTACTAAAATTGATTATATAATTTTTATATTTATTTTTAATAATAACTTTAAACTAATAATTTAATAAAAAAAACAAAAACAGAGAAAGGGGTTACAAAATTAAATGTTATTAATGTTACGAGTAAGTAGGTATCTAAGAACTTAAAAAATATTTGTAGAGACACATTCAATTTAAGACGAAATTGAGCGTGTTGCAAGTAGTTGCGAAAAGGTTGCCGATGTATGTGGGCCTTCACCTGGAACAATAAGAAAGTATTCGGCAGTATCTTTATTTCAAACAATATTAAGAAACAAAAGAAAAAAAAAAAAAAAAAAAAGATGGTGGTTTGGGCTTAGGACAGAGGATTTAACAAGGGAGAATAGTTGAAATCAAGTTGTTCATTTATTATTTTTATTTGGGTATTGTTCTTCAGGCGGTTAATTTCCATTATTTCAAGTTTCTCTAATCTTTTATGGCCGGCAATGTTACTATGGATAAGTGATATATTATTGTCTAAATTGAATGTATGATTATTTTCAAGGAGATGTTTAGCAAAATTTGATTTATCACTGTTTTTGTTTTTAAAAGCGGAAATATGTTCTTTAAAAAGACTTTTCGAAGTTTATTTTTAAGTAATTTGTCTATTAATTGGGGATCGAAACCGTTATTGATTGCTAATGTTTTTATTAAATTTAATTCTTTGTTATAGTTATCGGGAGATAATGGGATGTTGACTAGTCTGTGCAAAAAAGAATGAAAAGCTGAAAGTTTTTGTGAGGGATGGTGTTTGGAGTTATTATGGATTAGATTATCACTGAAGGTTGGCTTACGGTATATATCAAAAAATTTCATTAAAATCCATCGCACCCGGCCTGTCTCATAATAATAATAATGTTAAAAATTCTTTTAGATGGAACAAAATAATCTTTACCAATAATAAAATAAGTCATAAAATTAAAAAATCGCTTAATAATTCTAAAATTAATCCCGCGTTTTATAATAATAAATCTGTTGGTAAAATTTTGGTAAATAATAAAGATAAAATAGAAACATTGGATAAAAACGGCATTTATAAATTAGATTGTAATTCTTGCTCTTCCAGCTATATCGGTAAAACCAAACGCGCTCTCAATATTAGACTTAAAGAACATATTTCCGCTTTTAAAAACAAAAACAGTGATAAATCAAATTTTGCTAAACATCTCCTTGAAAATAATCATACATTCAATTTAGACAATAATATATCACTTATCCATAGTAACATTGCCGGCCATAAAAGATTAGAGAAACTTGAAATAATGGAAATTAACCGCCTGAAGAACAATACCCAAATAAAAATAATAAATGAACAACTTGATTTCAACTATTCTCCCTTGTTAAATCCTCTGTCCTAAGCCCAAACCACCATCTTTTTTTTTTTTTTTTTTTTCTTTTGTTTCTTAATATTGTTTGAAATAAAGATACTGCCGAATACTTTCTTATTGTTCCAGGTGAAGGCCCACATACATCGGCAACCTTTTCGCAACTACTTGCAACACGCTCAATTTCGTCTTAAATTGAATGTGTCTCTACAAATATTTTTTAAGTTCTTAGATACCTACTTACTCGTAACATTAATAACATTTAATTTTGTAACCCCTTTCTCTGTTTTTGTTTTTTTTATTAAATTATTAGTTTAAAGTTATTATTAAAAATAAATATAAAAATTATATAATCAATTTTAGTAAATTCAAACAAATTATAGAAAAATATATTGTCATTGTTAATCTATTCTTGATTCCTGTAACTTATAGTTTAATTATCTTTGCGTTGTATAAATTTATTAGTCAAATATTGTCATTTTTTTTTTTTTTTTTTTTTTTTTTATTTATTTATAGAAAGAAAAGAGGAAAAAAATCAAATATTGCAATTTTAGTAAATTCAAACATAATTAAGTATTGTTACTGTTAATCTGTTCTTGATTTCTATTCATTATATTCATTTTTGCTTTATATAAATTCATTAGTCAATTACTATCCTTTTTTATACATATATATATATAAAATAAAAAAAAAAATAATTATAACAATTTTTTTTTTTTTTGTAAATTCAAAAATTATTATTGTCAATCTATTCCTTATATTTTTCAACTTATCATAATATCATTATCTTGCTTTATATAAATTCATTAGTCAATTATCAACTCCTTTTTTTATATATAAAAAATAAAAAATAATATTAAAAACAATTTTAGTAAATTCAAAATATTATTATTGTCAATCTACTTATTATTTTCAACTTATAATAAAACCTTTATCTTGCTTTATATAAATTCATTAGTCAAATATAAAAAAAAAAACAAATTAAAATTGTTAATTTTATACCATATGTTTACAACCTCTGCCTATCTGTGTGCGTACCAATAATATTTTGTATTCGTTTTAAGCTTTAGTTTCTAAGTCACCTGTGACCATGCAGGACCTGTTCCTGCGAAACTAGTCAGGTAAATAAATATAGTGGAATAACAAATCAATTGTTTCATTTAAATTATTTTATTTAAATAATTCCACCAAGAATGCACGTTCAATTCGTTAATTTTAATAAAATCATATCTTCAGATGTTTCGAAATGGCGACAATGGGAAATCTCGACGCTTGTATTGGATTGTTTCATCAGACTCAGACAAAGAGGAGAGATTTCAATACAGTGAACAATTTCCGTTTCTGTTGCTTTCTGCTTTACGAAGTTTTTCATGTGAAAATATTCAGAAAGTTTGTTCACATCTGTGTTTGAAGACGCGAAAGAGGTAGAAAGGTAGATTTTCTAAGAAGTTTTATACAACGTGTTATTTCGACACTTGATCAAACGAAGCGTGCGATTAAAGACAAGAAGAAGAAGGAATTGTCATTTTAAAAATGTATACAGTAAAATAAGCTAAATAGTTTGCACGTTTAAATGAGATGTCGGCATAGAAAATACAAAGTTTATAAGAATAGTCCCGAACATTAGCTGTTCGACTAACGCCGCCTACACACATCTATCATATCATCTAGATGCGTGAGTTCTGTTGTTTGCAATGGACGAATACTCACAAGCAAAGTCCATTGTAGCGTTGCCTTTCAGTCAAAAAAACCAACCTATTTTGGAAGTTACCCATGTATGAAAATTCGATTTTTATAAAATGCCCGTTTATTTAAGTCCAATACCACCTTTATGGATACCAAAAATCAATTGCTGTCAATCGTCAACACTGGTGACAATGGTCAACTGCTAACAAATGCCAACCACATTTGTTTGAGTTTACAGCGGCGCAATTGACAAGCGGTTTGTCTAACAACGTGCAAAATTTAGTCCGTTAATTACGTTAGTTTGAGGGGGGATAAATATCACGAATCATCTCAGGGGGGGAGAGGGGGGGTTATTAAGTTTTTACGTTTATTTTAGATGGAAATTCACTAGGTGTTGTAATAAAAAACGCAAATTCTAAAGAAACGGAATGAATGTAAGTGACGCGTCTGCAGAGTGAAAAGAGATTCGAAAAACTCTTTAGTCTTCATATTCCTGAATTAAAAAGGATCTCTCCGGAAAATTTCTCCCCCTAGTTCCTGACAAAGTATGATTTATACTTGACAATTTACGAGATTAAAGGCATTCGTTCAAAGTCTTCCCGCTCGCTTTCCAGAACATGTCTACGTCTCTATACAGACATACAGTCCTGCCTCGAGATACGAAATTAATATTTTCCGTAAACTTGCTCGTATCTCAAAACAATTTTCACCTTTGATTGAAGCGGCATTAATCCGAACTACTCTTTAAATTTTACTCGAGCTATTTGTGTCTCGTGTTTTTTTGAGTAAAAAATCCGTCAACCATATCACTAGTAGTTATCCCATCTTTTATTGGGGTACTGAACTTTCAAAAATGAACTGTCGTTACATCCACCTTTTGTCTTCTGTTTAATACAGCAGTATTTTTACTTACGAGTATATTAAAATATAGCCCACCGGTTCAGTCCACGGCTTTCATACCTACAGTTTATGCACTGGGTTCCTAGACGCGGTCCGCCGTCTGACAAGACGGCAATCTACGTTACTATGGTAACAATATTAACAATGTTCTCAACTGACATATTCACCGCTGTATCATAGCGCCGTATCCGTAGGAAATCAGACTGAAGGTCGTATTATAGCGAATCCGGTGCCGACCTTTACACTTTTATGATACAAGCCTTTGTTTAGTGTGAAAGAAGTCAAAATGTATTTGTTTTACTTTGAGTGAACCCAGATTAATTTTTATATGTATAAATAGATGCATGGGACCGAACCAGAGCGCAGGCTTAACAATGGGCGCACATCAGTTTGTGGAGAAAATAGTTTTATTTTGTTTTTGAAAAATATTGACACCTTTTATCCCTAAAAACTATTCAATTAAATTCAATAATCCCTTTTTTGACCCCACGTCCTCCATTATTATTGGGTTTATTATAGGTAGGTAATCCGATATGCGGAGTTGCTCTTCGCGGTTCCTAAAGTGAGTTTTTTTCACATGTTTGGAACAGCAGACCATGTGATAACAGTATAATTATTGCTTATGCGCAAAATGGAAACCAAATTTTCGAGATAAACAAGCATGCTGAGTTGTGTGGCTTACGCGCCGATTCCGTTTCTCGTATCTCAAAGCAAAGGACCAAAATCGTGTGTTAAGGCATTCGTTTGTCGAGGAACCTCTGTGCGTACACACTCGAAGGTTAGAAGGACAGTTCTTATTATGGAAATCCCAGCCCATCTTTAGCCGTCGCTTTTCCAACTTATTCATTACGCTCGCTATAGACGTCCTCTTCGTTGATTGACGCTAACGGAGTGTAAACATTTTTTGATGAATTCTCCCGCCGATATTATTCTATTTTTAAATATTTAATTATGAATGTTGCCATTCGGAAATATTTTATAAGCATGTTTTTTTGTTAAGATTTTGTTTGTATTTAGGTATAGCTTATGTTATATAAGAATTTAATTACAAATATAACAATAGATTGTCCTTCAAATGAAACAAATGATTTGTAAAATAATCATTAGGTAATCAAAAGGAAAAAAATGGAGTAATAATTGTGTTAGTAACTATAATGTGATTTTGTACGTGCCTACCGTTCAAAATGTCGAAAACTCCCATGATGGGTATAATTTCGGCGGTTTTAATGTAACCATCTAAATGGCGAACTTTGTTGGCGCAGGGCGATCGCACCGGGTCAGCTTCCTGGATGGGGATGTTCGTGGGCCCAAAGTGTTTACCATTTGAATAAAAAAATACCATTTAAAAATCCAACATCCATTGATTTAGTAACATAATAGTTAGTTCTAAGAGTAGGTATATTATTATTATGAAAGCAATCAAACTCCTATCGCTTAAGTCCTTTAAAAAAAATGTGAAGTTTGTAATACGATATTGAATGAACCTAGACTTATTTTCCAATCAGGAAAACGCGTTCCCTGGAAATAATGAACACACGGCTGTATGACTTGAGGAATTTATGGGGAAGTAATCGTAGTAGAGAACAATTGTGTGATTTTTTTAGCGGTAACGTTGTGAAGGTCCATTGTATAAATACAAAACACAAAAACTTTGTTACTTCACGTTTTATTTGAAAAACAAACAAATTTATATATATGGCAGAGGCCTTTCGGTCAATTGACCATCGTCGGTGCCTGTTACTTACAAACTAAAGATATTAGATAGAGTTGTATGTTGATGTACTGGTGGTGGGGGTTGTGGAGAGGTGCGCGGGTGTGTTTATTTGTGGAGTATTATTGTTAAAGGTTCGAGTGAATGGGGTGGTGAGAGGGGAGTGAAGGGGTGGAATTAGTGTGTTTAGTCTTATGTCTTTTGGTAGTTTTTCTATCTCTATGAATTCTAAAATGTTTAACAAGTGTCCTTTTGTGCTTTTGTGTAGTATTTCTATGTGATTTTGACTGAATGTATGGCCTGTGTTTCTGTGGTGTTCTGCTATTTCTGTGGAGGATGTGATGTTTTTGGTGGATTTTATGTGTTCTTGTATTCGTGTTATTATTTTGCGTCCGGTTTGTCCTATGTACGTTTTTTCGCAGTTGTCACATTTGATGGAATATACACCGCTGTCATTAAGTTTGTTTTTGGTCTGTTTTTTCGCATTAAATATGTTTTTTCCTATATTATTTTCCGTAAAAAATGCTGGCTTAAAATTTGTGTTTTTGCAGTTTCTGACGCAATTGTCGGTTATTTTTCCTATAAATGGTATCTTCCGCCATTTTTTGTCTTCTTTTGTTTTGTCTTGTATTTGGGGGTATACAAATTTGTAATTAAGTTGTTTTCGTTTTTTGTTTTTTAATATGCTTAGGATGTCTTCTTTCTTGTATCCGTTATTGGTTGCGATTTGAATGATGGTGTTGAGTTCTTTCTGGTAGTTTGATTTATTCATCGGAACTGATATGAGGCGGTGTAACATGCTGTTGAATGCTGACATTTTATGTGAGATGGGGTGTGTGGAAGATGCATGAATTATCGTGTCGGTGTAGGTTGGTTTGCGATATATGGAGAATTCGAGTCTGTTTTTGTGTTTACTAATTGTCATGTCTAGAAAGTTTAGTTTGTTGTTTTCTTCTATTTCTAAAGTGTATTGGATATTGTGATGTTGTGTATTGAGAAAAATTAAAAATGAGTCGAGTTGTCTTGTAGTGCCGGTCCAGGTGCAGAAAATGTCATCAACATAGCGATAGTAGTTTTTGGCATGTTTTACAAGAGGGTTGTTAGATGAAAGAAATTTTTGTTCAAGGTTATCCATAAATATGTCTGCTAGTAAAGGAGATATCGGGTTTCCCATCGGTAAGCCAGATTTTTGGAGGAATATTTCGTTGTTGAATTGGAAATAGCTTTGTTTTACACATACTTCGAGTAGTTTTGTCACGCCGTTTATTAGGTTTTTATCGTCGCTTGAATTTTCTAAGATGTTTTTAGCTAGTTGTAGAGATGTTTCAACTGGGACGTTCGTGTACAAGCTCTTGACGTCAAAACTTACTAGACGGGTTGTGTTTGTGATTTGTGCTTTTTCTAGTGATGTACATAATTCAATGGAGTTTTTTATACTATACTTTGGTTTAAAACTTGTTATTCTCAGGAACAGGCTGTTGACTTCTTGGGCAAGGCGATATGTAGGCGCATTTGTGTAGGAGACAACTGGTCTTATAGGCGCGTTCTGTTTATGTGTTTTCACTAGTCCATAGAGTTGTGGGATTATTGGGTTCATTGTTGTTACATATTTTATATTATGGTCCGAGAGTATTTGTGTGTGCGCTTTGACGGCTTCTTTTGTTTCGCGTTGGTATTTCTCTGTGGGATCTTTGTTTATTTTGACAAATGTGGTCTCGTCTCTGATTATGTCGTAAACTTTATTGAGGTAATCTTCATCTTCCATTATTACTATGGAGTTTCCTTTATCTGATTTTGTTATTGTAAGATTGTTTTCGTTTCGGTATTTCGCGAATTCTTTTATGGTGTTCCAGTCCTTCGAAGTTTTTCGTTTTTGCTGCAAATGATTGTTGATTATTTTAGCGCATTTGTGTTTAATAAACTCTTCTTCTTTATTCAGTGCTACGTCGAGATGAAGCGATAGATTTCTTGTATTTTTAAAGTCGGAGACATCGAAATTATATTTATAGCCTTTTTCTAAAATGTTTAAGAATTTATTATCTATGTTGGTTTTACTTAAGTTTATTACACGGTTGTAAAATTGTTGTTCATTATTTGGCAGCGGTTGATTTGGTGTGGATGTTTCTTTGAGGTGTTCAATTTTTTTGTCTAGTAGTTTTTTCTTTTTTGAAGCTTCTAGGCTGACAGTTTTATAAACTTTATCTTCGAAAATATCCCATTCGACTCTGTGAAGAGTAAAGGTGAGTTCTGTGTGTAAGATTTTTAGATAGGTTCTAATATTGTCCTGTATCACAAAAAACTTTTTGATTTCATTTTTAATCCAGTTGATTTTACACTTTTTCACTGCTTTTTGTGCTGATGAGTCTTGATTTGGACACTTTAAATATATATATTTTGGAATTACACGATTTTTTAAACAACACTGATTGAAATATATTTTTAACGATAACATTCTATCTTTTATCTTGAGTTGCAAGTATTTTTCCGCTTTTTTAGCCGTACTGGCAGTTAACAATTGTGTGATTTTTTTAGCGGTAACGTTGTGAAGGTCCATTGTATAAATACAAATTTATAAAACCATTTATAGGAAAAATAACCGACAATTGCGTCAGAAACTGCAAAAACACAAATTTTAAGCCAGCATTTTTTACGGAAAATAATATAGGAAAAAACATATTTAATGCGAAAAAACAGACCAAAAACAAACTTAATGACAGCGGTGTATATTCCATCAAATGTGACAACTGCGAAAAAACGTACATAGGACAAACCGGACGCAAAATAATAACACGAATACAAGAACACATAAAATCCACCAAAAACATCACATCCTCCACAGAAATAGCAGAACACCACAGAAACACAGGCCATACATTCAGTCAAAATCACATAGAAATACTACACAAAAGCACAAAAGGACACTTGTTAAACATTTTAGAATTCATAGAGATAGAAAAACTACCAAAAGACATAAGACTAAACACACTAATTCCACCCCTTCACTCCCCTCTCACCACCCCATTCACTCGAACCTTTAACAATAATACTCCACAAATAAACACACCCGCGCACCTCTCCACAACCCCCACCACCAGTACATCAACATACAACTCTATCTAATATCTTTAGTTTGTAAGTAACAGGCACCGACGATGGTCAATTGACCGAAAGGCCTCTGCCATATATATAAATTTGTTTGTTTTTCAAATAAAACGTGAAGTAACAAAGTTTTTGTGTTTTGTATTTATACAATGGACCTTCACAACGTTACCGCTAAAAAAATCACACAATTGTTAACTGCCAGTACGGCTAAAAAAGCGGAAAAATACTTGCAACTCAAGATAAAAGATAGAATGTTATCGTTAAAAATATATTTCAATCAGTGTTGTTTAAAAAATCGTGTAATTCCAAAATATATATATTTAAAGTGTCCAAATCAAGACTCATCAGCACAAAAAGCAGTGAAAAAGTGTAAAATCAACTGGATTAAAAATGAAATCAAAAAGTTTTTTGTGATACAGGACAATATTAGAACCTATCTAAAAATCTTACACACAGAACTCACCTTTACTCTTCACAGAGTCGAATGGGATATTTTCGAAGATAAAGTTTATAAAACTGTCAGCCTAGAAGCTTCAAAAAAGAAAAAACTACTAGACAAAAAAATTGAACACCTCAAAGAAACATCCACACCAAATCAACCGCTGCCAAATAATGAACAACAATTTTACAACCGTGTAATAAACTTAAGTAAAACCAACATAGATAATAAATTCTTAAACATTTTAGAAAAAGGCTATAAATATAATTTCGATGTCTCCGACTTTAAAAATACAAGAAATCTATCGCTTCATCTCGACGTAGCACTGAATAAAGAAGAAGAGTTTATTAAACACAAATGCGCTAAAATAATCAACAATCATTTGCAGCAAAAACGAAAAACTTCGAAGGACTGGAACACCATAAAAGAATTCGCGAAATACCGAAACGAAAACAATCTTACAATAACAAAATCAGATAAAGGAAACTCCATAGTAATAATGGAAGATGAAGATTACCTCAATAAAGTTTACGACATAATCAGAGACGAGACCACATTTGTCAAAATAAACAAAGATCCCACAGAGAAATACCAACGCGAAACAAAAGAAGCCGTCAAAGCGCACACACAAATACTCTCGGACCATAATATAAAATATGTAACAACAATGAACCCAATAATCCCACAACTCTATGGACTAGTGAAAACACATAAACAGAACGCGCCTATAAGACCAGTTGTCTCCTACACAAATGCGCCTACATATCGCCTTGCCCAAGAAGTCAACAGCCTGTTCCTGAGAATAACAAGTTTTAAACCAAAGTATAGTATAAAAAACTCCATTGAATTATGTACATCACTAGAAAAAGCACAAATCACAAACACAACCCGTCTAGTAAGTTTTGACGTCAAGAGCTTGTACACGAACGTCCCAGTTGAAACATCTCTACAACTAGCTAAAAACATCTTAGAAAATTCAAGCGACGATAAAAACCTAATAAACGGCGTGACAAAACTACTCGAAGTATGTGTAAAACAAAGCTATTTCCAATTCAACAACGAAATATTCCTCCAAAAATCTGGCTTACCGATGGGAAACCCGATATCTCCTTTACTAGCAGACATATTTATGGATAACCTTGAACAAAAATTTCTTTCATCTAACAACCCTCTTGTAAAACATGCCAAAAACTACTATCGCTATGTTGATGACATTTTCTGCACCTGGACCGGCACTACAAGACAACTCGACTCATTTTTAATTTTTCTCAATACACAACATCACAATATCCAATACACTTTAGAAATAGAAGAAAACAACAAACTAAACTTTCTAGACATGACAATTAGTAAACACAAAAACAGACTCGAATTCTCCATATATCGCAAACCAACCTACACCGACACGATAATTCATGCATCTTCCACACACCCCATCTCACATAAAATGTCAGCATTCAACAGCATGTTACACCGCCTCATATCAGTTCCGATGAATAAATCAAACTACCAGAAAGAACTCAACACCATCATTCAAATCGCAACCAATAACGGATACAAGAAAGAAGACATCCTAAGCATATTAAAAAACAAAAAACGAAAACAACTTAATTACAAATTTGTATACCCCCAAATACAAGACAAAACAAAAGAAGACAAAAAATGGCGGAAGATACCATTTATAGGAAAAATAACCGACAATTGCGTCAGAAACTGCAAAAACACAAATTTTAAGCCAGCATTTTTTACGGAAAATAATATAGGAAAAAACATATTTAATGCGAAAAAACAGACCAAAAACAAACTTAATGACAGCGGTGTATATTCCATCAAATGTGACAACTGCGAAAAAACGTACATAGGACAAACCGGACGCAAAATAATAACACGAATACAAGAACACATAAAATCCACCAAAAACATCACATCCTCCACAGAAATAGCAGAACACCACAGAAACACAGGCCATACATTCAGTCAAAATCACATAGAAATACTACACAAAAGCACAAAAGGACACTTGTTAAACATTTTAGAATTCATAGAGATAGAAAAACTACCAAAAGACATAAGACTAAACACACTAATTCCACCCCTTCACTCCCCTCTCACCACCCCATTCACTCGAACCTTTAACAATAATACTCCACAAATAAACACACCCGCGCACCTCTCCACAACCCCCACCACCAGTACATCAACATACAACTCTATCTAATATCTTTAGTTTGTAAGTAACAGGCACCGACGATGGTCAATTGACCGAAAGGCCTCTGCCATATATATAAATTTGTTTGTTTTTCAAATAAAACGTGAAGTAACAAAGTTTTTGTGTTTTGTATTTATACGTAGTAGAGAAGTTCTTTCTTGCGAGAATAACAAGTTCGAGATCGAATTTCAGAAAGCCATACCCGATTTAATCCTTGCAGCTGGAACCAATGACCCCCCCTGCTTCCCCCCCCCCCACCTTCTTGCATCGATTTCTCATATTTCATAATATTCCGTCAGGTCTGACAATATTTCCCACTTACCGTTTTACGGGATATTTTGTTTTAAATTACCTCAACTTCATAAATTGTTTCGATACTAACTTTCGTAATATTTCAAAATATCGCGGTACAAAATATTTTCATCATAAATTCTACAACATGGAGTATTTGAATATCTTTAATATTGGTATTTTTTTTCGGACTGACTAAACCATTTAATCAATATTTTTTTAATTAAAAATATGTAGGTACTTACTCAAAGTGAACACAAATAATATTTGTGATGTGCATTCTTTGACTCTTTTTCACAGCTTATGTCGTAAAAGAAGAAGATGGTTGGCTCCTGGGATTGAACCCTTGACCTGCAATATGAAACTCTACGAAAGTCGGCGACGGAACATCCAGGCTATCAACCACTTCAAATAATGATCAAGACACTAAGGATTTCATTAAAACACATACAAATGAGTGAGAACATCTCGCCATTTCCCGCTCCCTCTTTCATTTGAATAATATATCACCTTCAAAAAAGCTTCCTGCGCCAATTATAAGGTGCTTTTCATTTTACATTTGTTTCTATGAAGTTGATGATTTTTAAAAGTAGTCTGTGGAAGTGTGTGTGAGTATCAAATACATAATACAGTAGACTTCGTAATGTTTTTTTATTATTGATTTGATGTATTTGTATCCATAAAAAAAAATATTAGCAATCGCAACTTCTTCTCTCTATAAACTATAAGTACGCGAAATTTCATACTCTTCCGTCCGCGCAATTTTCGTAAATATAGTCACAAAGTTTTTCCTTCATGTATTAATATATAGATTATGGTTAATTTGGACCGCGACGGACTAAAGGGGTTCTTCTGTTGATTTTGTGGCTGGCTTAATGATGTCACTTTTACGTTAACAACCTGCAGCCATTTGGTTACCAAATATTCGACGGTATGTGCAACATGTTGAAAAATTCCCCTCCCCGTTAGAATTCGAACTTGTGCCGTGCCGAGACGCTAAACTCCAGGCATCAGCTAGGTGTGCGAAATGCCATGTAGGTTGGTTCACATAATTATTTGATTAATGAAATGAAAAGACATCTGTCATCTGTTTTATATTATGATTCTGTTGTAAAAAATTGTAAGTAAGTTTGTATTATTTTTCACACTATATTTTCGTCTGATGTCGCTACATAATTTTTACCTGCATGGAGATTTACGAAAAAGTTTAGTACGAATTAAACTTATTACTATTATTGATTCTTTTGATGTATGGATCTAGAAAAATTTGAGAGACGTTCCGGAAAAAGTAAATTACTCAAAAAGCATCTTTAGCTACCTAAAGTATTTAATTAAATTTAATTCTATAATAAAACATAAATAATATCATTTTCGTATGTTAAGTACTAAGTTAAAGTGCAAAACACGAGTAGGTATATGTAAATACTTCTTAAGTCTCAAATATTTGATTTGTTCTTAACTTAAACCCTTGCGTGAATAACCCTGCTGTTTCTAGATGTAACGATTCTGTATTGTATCGAATGAGTCACCTTTAGGAACAGGACGAACAAAAAAATCAAATTCTAAATTTTAAAACGAATGACTAATCTCTACATAATATAAAAATGGAGCCCTATTTCCCTTCGTCAAGCATCACCCGTGAACGACAGAGTGTGCACTATAAACTTCGCTTAAAACAGACGCATCGGTTGGAATGACATTGGTTAAAACGTATAATTTATCATTTTACTAATTCGAATTCAATATTCATAGTTAGAACCACGGGACAGCGTCTGTCGGGAAAACTAGTAGGTAAAAAAACCGCTGTCTTCATTTTTAACATCTTTGTACGTTTATAAAAGCAACCATAATTTTTCTAAGGACTGCAACGAATCTGTATCACCATGATCTTGCGTAGTGTTTCTTGATACCGGAATCTTTTTAATAATAACTGTACTTTGCTCCAAACAGTCACGGTCTTCTTCTTTTAGCATTCTACTGTTTTAAGTTTAATTTCTCTGTATAATACAAAGGGATTTCGTATATTACTTTATGTGACTTTCTTTCTCTATAGACAGAAATTGTCACCCGTGATTTTACACCTCATATTTTTAACAGAAGGTAATACATAATGTTCATATAAATTTGCCTTCTTCCACAAGTTGTGAATGTGAAATACAGTCTTTCGTTTTTGTTTATTCATTGGTTAATTTAGAAGCTCGTGTAACCACTTAGAGGTTCATGTTTTTCCATGAAAAATTCAAAAGGTCATATTTGTTGCAAATAATGTTGAAGACTCGTGTGTCCATATTCTTTCTTTCACAGGGTCCCGAAGACAAGGAGGCCTTCTCAAAAAAGTTTCCGTACCTTCGAAGCAGACTAATAACATGGTTTGAGATCATTTAAATTGTGAAGACTTGAGGGCATTGGAGATTCCTTACGCCCCATAAGTGGGTCTCAAAGTGATAATTATTTATGTTCACAATTAACAATCTCAAGGTGTTTCGTTTGTTTTGAAAATATGACACAAACTTCCATAAATGCCTTATTTAGGCCTTTTGGCTTGTAATTCAAACCGTGAGGTTAGCCTCTTGCGAGATCGACACCCAGCTGTCCCTCAATCTCTTGTTTGGTCTGCCTGGAGGGCGTTTTTCATGGGGTTGGCTCTGCAATGTCATGTGAGGGAGTCTGGATGAGTCCATTCAACCTTGCATGTGAATACCAGAACCTTCTATACCTTTTCCATCACACTTTTGTTTCTTCGTCTGCCTCTGACGATTTTCACTTCTAAAATCTCAGCTCTGGACTCGATCCCATACAGCATGATAGGTCTTATACTAGTTACTTATATAAATTTCCAAAAAATACGAGTGCTTTTATTTGTAAGCGAATTCACCGTATGTCATCCCTGTGATTGGCAAAAGAAAATATCTAAATAGGGTATCTCCTGGAAGTAGGCAACATTTATCACAGTTGGATTTTGACAAATAGACATCTCCCATTCTCAACCAATCCAGCGCATCTCTTTGTTTTATTTTTACTCTTTCTTTCTAGAAAATCCTTTTTACTATATTAACATTTTTCAAAATGTTATTGCGATCGAACACTATTGTCTTTGCTCCACCTCTAACGGAGAATACGTGATTACCGTCACCTCTGGATTTCTTCTACGTCTCTCGCGATCCGCACGCCGGGATTTGGGGACATTTTTTTACATTTCCCTCCCGTTATTCGAGAACGAGATTTCGCGACTTAGTTAGCATTCCTTACGACTGCGTTTTACATTCGCCACATTTGTTTCCAGCGCTGCTTTTCTTCTGTTTTTTTTATTCGCTCTCCAGTTATTTATTTATTAGCCACTTAGACTGTTCGATGTTTTCGTTTGTTTTACCGCAAATTTTGGAACCTGTCACACCAATGTATGTAATTACCAGACACATGTATATTTTATTGGTTTATTTTTATGCCTTTCACCATACCTACACTCGTAGCATGTGTCGGTAGTTTACGGTGTTCTGTTGTTTTATCATACTCTTTCGATGCGGTTTTCACCATAAAATTTCTATTCTTGTTTTTTGTTCTTTCTAACATTGAACGCGTCGACGTGACTGAGGGATAGTTTGTAGGTACCTGTTGGTATTAAAAAACATTTTTCGCTTAAAACAAATATTGACTAAAATATTAAGCAATATATTATTATTTTGGCAGTGCATTGAATCACTTTAGATCTTAATCTGTAAATTTACACAGAAACTTCAAAATTATATAAATATAAATCATTACCGATTAAGTGCATGTTTCTTAAAAAAAGGCTGAAAATCCTCAAATCGTGCATTTGCTCCATAGTGGCCTATGGTATAGAATGCGGAGCCGAAACTGTCCATCCTGAGTTGGTTATGGGGTGGGGAAGACAGAATAGAAGGTTCTGGAACGACCATGTCTCACAAACGAAAGACGCAAGAACTGGAAATTACTTCTGGACAATAGTATTTTATACCTATTTTGTATTTTGACCTTTTATCAGATAACGGTCTGCTCCAAAGGTGAACAGGTAGAATGATACCCTATTAATTAACCGTTCGCAGAAAGCCTTAATGTCCGTGATAATAATTATTTTCTGATTACGTCAAAAGACATGACGTGATACATAACAAGAGCAGGTACCTGCCTATCGATATTACCAACGGTATCCTGTTTCCTTATGTTTCTCCCATTAACACACTGTCACGTTTCTGGCTAATGCCGTTATTGTATTATTCCTACTATCCCGTGAGGCTTGGCTTATATACGAATCAAGTCGTTACAAATTTTAGACGAATCATCTTTGTATCAGTAGGGCAAAATATCTCTAGAACCAAAATCTTTTTTTATAGATCTCGTATATCTGTTTTGCACCTGCAATTCGAGATGTTTATTTATTTATTTAAAATCACACACGGCCATTAGCCATTAAAATTTTTTATAAAACATGTTAAAGTTAATACATCAATGTCAAATGTCAATTAACGGAAAGAAACACAACAAATGTTGACTCTTAGCTGTACGTACTGTTGTCTTTTGAGGTTCTCCAAAATATTTGTTTACCTCAAGGAAGGTGTAGTCAGCATTTGTGTTAATTCTGCTCCTTCTTTAGTTAGTTTCTCGATGCTTTCTCACCAACTCCCCCAATTTCCTCATGTCCTCAGCCAACACCATAGACCCTCGCGGTGTGGTCACTTTTTTCCACCTGATGATGTCTGAACATTCGTGGGTAAACGTTTCCTTCCTCTCTTGCCTGCGACCATCTCTGCATTGGACATGGGTTCACAAAAAATGAACAAAACTAGAATGAAAGTGTCTTTAATGGATAGACTATATAAACTATTGGGACTGAGGCTGTAAAAAATTAAATATTTTTATACAGTAAATTTGAATGATGTAATGACGCCTTACAAGTGACTGTATATCTTATGAGAGGCGATGTAATTAAATATATTGGTTAACCCTATATTAACACCCCATCGATAGTAATTACGAACTGTAATTAAACAATCAATTATCATCCCCGAACGAAACCGCGTAACATATCGCAACCGTTAAACCTCAAGGAAGCATCGTAACTTTATCCAGGTTTTAATTAAGTTCCCTAGTTGTGGCGGAGTTTCGGGAATATTTTATTGTGTTCAAATATTTGTTTTTCTTCTACTTGCATGGCCGTATATTGGTTTAAACGGGTGGGGGAGGGGGGTTGTTAGATGGTGCAAAACATTGGGTCACAGATGACTTCATCTATTTTTTGCCGTTGTTTTTTTTTTTTCGGAAAGAATTTACAACTATACTTTTGATTGAACAGTAGTAAATTTTCCTTTGTCAGTTAAGTTTTCTAACTCTGTTTGGCAACGTACACTAACTCTATTTGCGATTGTAGGCAAACGGTGTGCAGCACTGTATAAAAGGCTTTGAATAAATCGGTAATTTGGCGAACAAGATTTTCTAAATGTGATTAAGGATTTGTTGTGAATTATTGGTATAATAGATAAACGAGAAACTAGAAAATATATCTAAAATCCAAACAGTTGATGCACAATACAATCCTGATATCATCCATGATGTATGGGAGTGAAACTTGGACATGAACAAAAAATCTGGATGTTAGTATAAATGCTGTAGAAGTGAGACCACTGCGCAGGATATGCGGAAAAAGACTGATTGATGAGGTGAGGAATGATAAAATGTGAAGTTACAAAAGTGATTAAATTGAAGTGGTTTGGGCATTTAGAGTGAATGAATGAGGAAAGAATGTAAAAAAAATCTAAATGTGATGGAAAATATGAAATATCAATAAACTGCTCAAAACAAACATAACTTCTCAATGACAACAAATAAGCACACTCTTGTAGGTTATTTGTGCATGGTTTATATTTATCTATTGAAATTTAATATTTGTGTCACAAATTATTATTAGTAATCTTCTGTATTTTAAAAATGGAGAGTTATTTTCCGATGTCATCGCATCATGCCTAAACGGCTGGACCGATTTCGCAATTTTTTTTGTCGTGTTGACTTTTATCAGGAGAAGGTTCTTATGAAAGAAAAAAAAAACAATGAAAGTTGCGTGGAAAATTAGAAAATAATGAAAACTCTAAGTAGGTAAACTTTTTACTACTTTTAACAATATTTATTTATATTATTATAGAATTTCGATGGAAAATATATGGTTTGAAACAGACGCATCGATCTAAATTACATTGGTTAAAAGGTAAAAAGCTTATCCTTATACAAATTCGAATTCAATATTCATACTTAGGAACACAGGACAACGTCTGTCGGGAAAATTAGTAGTTAATAAAAAACCAATGCCTGTAATTTTCTATAAATGCTTAACCAAAGAAAACGTGATAGCGTAAATGAAAAAAATATCCGCTTTTCCTTCTGACTTACAAATCCACGTATCCGATAAAACAACCCACCTATGTGCATTTTGTTTTTTCGGGGAAAATGTTTTTATTACATTTCGTTTATTTTATTTATACACTGCGCTCTACTACATAATATAATACAATATTATATCGAACCGTATTTTTAGATTTTGTGTGTTTGTTTTTTTTTATTTTTCTCCCGCCAAGACATAATGTTTTTTATTTTATACGTTTCGCGTCTCTATCCTAAGGTTGAACCCGGTATGGCTATAAAATATTGGCTGGAAAACTTTTGAAGGGTTCTGTGGGTTATGACTTTTCTTTTTTTTTTCGTTCTGAAAATATAGACATATCTCTGAATTCAAAGGTGCGGGACATCGGTATAAATTTGAAGCTCCAATCACTATTTTGAACATCTTTGCATTAGGTAACATAATATTGGTAGTGGTTGGTAGTCTGGCGGTTACGACGCCGGCTTTCGCACTGTTTCGTGCGGAGGTCGTGGGTTCGATCCCAGGTGCCGACCATCTTCGTCTTTCACGACACAAGCTTTAAGTAGCTTATTGTGAAGAGTCAAAGAGTGTATTTGTGTTTACTTTGAGTGAACACAGATTCATAAAAAAATGTATAATCTTAGGGTAGGGTACCTTATCCTAATTTTAATCACTATTCTAAAAATATTATTATTGTTGAAGTAGTTACATCTTAAAGTCCAGACTGTTTAAATGGCTGATACGGTTAACCAGTTCAAAGTATCTGGGGTGTCTGATCACTGATTCCGTTCACCCAGATGTGGAGGTGAAATGCAGGATCGAAACCGCACGCAACACATTCAATGGAATGCGAACCTTTTTCTGCAATGCTAATTTGAAAGATTAACAAAGCTTTCGAGTTTATATATTTTATTGTGAAAGTGCAACAAATTTGTTTAAATCCATCCTATTTAACCAGTATATATATGTATGTACCTAATTCCGATCGATATATCCGTTTAAAACGATATTTACAGAAGCACATTCTGACAATCGCACCAACTATCAACATTTGACACATGTCAAACGCCAATTTAAAATTCAAAGTTTGTCGAACTTGGCGATTTTTCGCAATATTTTGGATGTCACTCGAATAAGTCTAGCGGGATGAAGTTCCAATTACCACTGACGAAGTTCGATAAAAAATGATAACTTTGAAAGGCTTAATCTCGGAAACTATTGGGTTTACAGAGACAATTCTGGTATCATATTGTAGAAAATTTAGTCAACTTTAAAAACGTCCTTAAAAGGTTTTTTCAAAAAATAGTCCTTCAGGGTTTTAATCTCCAAAATTTGAAAAAAAAAAACGATTTTTCGAGTTTTTTTTTTATTTTTGACAAAGTTGCGTTCGGCGCTCGAGGTCACAAACTTGGATTATTCATCAAACCAACATCATAAACAAGTCTGCAAAAAATCAGAACTACCGGATTTAACGCATACGGTGATGTATAAAGTTACTGCACTACGCATTTTTCTTAATTTCTTTTCTCAAACCGACCTTCTCCTGACAGTAGCAAGCAAAACAAACAAAAAAGAATTAGCGATATTGGTACATTCGTTGTCAGGTGATGCGATGACCAAGAGAAATAGGAGATCTTTGAACAATAGTAATCGGTTCGTATACATCAACATCGGTCGGCACTTAAGTACAAACTTTAATCCAGACAAAAGACAAACAGTGTGAAAACTCTCGGACAGACAACATTTTTATCATTATCTTTTTTTCTCAACTTCTCCCCGGCGCTTCGTGTAAACCTTGGCAATTTTAATTACACAGTCTGCCTTCTCGACTATTATTGGAACATTCACGTTTCACCTCTCCAATTTAATAATCTCATTAGACTATACGTTTCTGTTTTCTTTGGTTTCGTTTCATTCCATTTTCAAACACGTCTTAAAAACTAATTTCGATAGATGTCGTTTTTGTACTTAATTTTCATCTTCTTCATTATTAGGTATACATCGGATGTTACGTTTTAACATTTACTGATCTTTAGATTAAAGGTTAGCGTATTGAAGTGCGAGCAAGTAAAGAAGTACAGCTATTCGTGATTTATTAAGGGGTTGTAGATTTGATAGAACTGTCAAATATGACAAAAATGCTCTTCGTATTTTATCTTTTTGATTTGTGAAGGTTCTCCTTGAGGGTCACTTTGCACCAAAATAGTGCTTTAAAGGACGCACGAAAGAGTGGTCAGTTTAGTAAAAATCAACCAATGCGAATACGAGCATTGTGAGTGTAATGTTTGCGATTAAAATGTCGGTATTTCGTTTAAAAAATGAACTGCATACTCTAGCTGGCATTAAATTTTTATATCGAAGGTCCTGGTTTCAAATACTGGTCAGATACGACTCTTGCAATGATTAGGTATAGGTACCCCAATTTACCAACTGTTTGTTGCTAATACTATACCTATCACGTTCGAATTATCAATAGGTTTATTTTTATAAGTTTTAATTTGTCCGTTTTCTACTTTAGTATCAAAGACCGCCTTGATGTGATCAGGTTAACAACGTTCGCCCCATCAGTCGTATAAAAACGTTAAATATCAATATATTTTTTTAAGAATGTTGTGCATTCTTCCCCAAATTGGTAAGGAGAAAACTTCAGGCAACAAGTTCCGCCCGCTATTATACACCTGAGTAGCAAGAATTAAAAAAATATATTGGAAAATATAGAAAGAAAAAAAAACAACACTTTTCAGAGAACACAGAAAAAGCGATCTAGCCAGGTCTAGAAAAAAAAAAACGTAAAATAATAAAAAAACAACAAAAAGGGAAATTTGTCTTGATAGAGCTGGGAATTCTATGTATATCCTCTATAAAAAATACTAAACTTTCCCAGTACCTACCTTGAGTAGGAAGTTTGTTTGTTGTCATACTTTTTAGTTTCTCAAAGCTATTTTGTCGGCAAACTTTTTCGCTCCGAAACAAATTAAATAAATTTCCGATTGCTTAATATTTCCATTGTAGGTTTAAAATAGGGAATACGTAGGTACGCGTAGATACTAGCAGGTAGGTACATCTCTTTCGATGCTCTAGTCTAAAAAGTCCTTTCTGTGCTTTGAAAAAGAAAGAAAGAAACACTCGAAGAACTTTGGTCCTCGTTACAAACTTCAATAGCTTCTGTTGTTTGAAAATAAATAAAAATCTTCAGGATTATTCTGTCGGGAGTTACAATATTGTTTGCTCATTTTTTTTT
Source organism: Mystacides longicornis (assembly GCA_963576905.1). Lineage (NCBI taxonomy): Eukaryota > Metazoa > Arthropoda > Insecta > Trichoptera > Leptoceridae > Mystacides > Mystacides longicornis. The sequence continues at coordinate 23,792,040 of OY756432.1, read as the reverse complement.
GTTTTTGTTTTAACAGCTGGGGCTCATTTTATTTTTTAATCCTTTTGAAACCCACCTTCCTTTTAATTCCTGTTTTATACTTGAGGTTTATTGAAGAAAAAAACAGTTTTTCGAACAGAATTTGACATTGCTTTTATCTATAACTTTTCCACCATCGGTTGATTATATCATTGTCTAAACATTTCTGTACTGAAGGTACAAATTTGTGTACTTGTATGTCTTGTACCGACTTCGGAGTGTTGCATTCTATGAATCGTAATATTTGAGATTTTTTAGTTTTATTATGTCAACCACTGTGTGATTATTACAAAATATCGCTAAGAATCTCCAATCAGTGGTGGTCAATTTTTTGTCGGAATGTATACTCAAAGCTAGAACGGATTAGGATCTTTACTTTGGGATATAAATGCGAGTCTTAGTATGTAGACATTACGTGTTCTAAGGATGTGATATGAGGACCATCAGTGAAGTGGCTGACACTATTATTTATTACTTCGGCCAATCATGGTTAATGAAATAGTCGGTATATGCCTTTAGTGGGTCTTGAGCTCATTTATATATTCCTAGACTTTGCTTAGCGTAAAAGATCTTTATTTACACTTTCTGATTGATAACAGTTAAATATGAACTCAATGACACGCGAAAAAGATCCTAAACCAAATATTTTCCATTGTTTCAGTCCGACATTAAAGGATGCCAACAGAAGCTGGTGGCTCAATTGATGGGTCTGGTGGTCGAGGGCGGTGGCGGAGGTCCCGGACCACCATCCAGGAGGCTCCTGGCACGCTGTCTGGCCACCCTCTTCTCTGTGGGAGACACCTTCCTGCTCTTCGACACCGTCAACAAGTGTAACGACATCCTCAAGAGCAAGGACGATTCTCCGAGCTACCTGCCAACAAGATTGTGAGTTTTTATTCTGTTGCTTATTTTATAAGGGTTTATTTTCTTAATTAGATAACATCGTCACCTTTTGGGAATGATTTGCAATCGGTGAGAGAGTTTTTCCTTATTTTTCTCACGCCAATTGATATGATTATTTTCTAAAACTATCTTCTGAGTTGAGATAAGGCCAGTATTGCCAAAAAATACCGAACCAGTGTTGCCACTTGGTACCCGGAAAAATGAATGTTCACCAAAAAAGGTCATTCTCAAATTTTGGTATCCGGAAAGATGAAAGTTCACCAAAAAAGGTCATTCTCAAAATTTGGTTTTCTGAAAGTTGAAAATTTACAAAAAAATATGTCATTCTCAAATTTTGTTGCTGTCTGAAAAGTTTAAAGTTCACTAAAAAGAAAAAGGTCATTCCGATTCCATTTGGTAAGGACAGATTTATTTTGGGAAGAAAATTAATCGGAAAAAATACCGAATCGCCTATACTTCGGTATTTTTGTCATACCGAACACTCAACACTGTAAAATACCGTAAACCTGGCAACCCTGTTTAAGACCCTTTTATTTCTTTTAGTTTTTTTTTGCGCCGTGCATTTGTTATTATAGCATTTGCTAATGTATCGTTTTTTTTTTTTAGAAAAAATGCTTTTATTTGTTCCTTCCAACTCTTTTTACAATAATCAGTTTTAGGTCATACCTATTTTTTGAAAAAAATATTAAATGAAATAATTTAAAAAAAACGTGCGACATTCGATTAGGTGGAATTACCAGTCATCATTTCGGTATGAAGGAGGGTTGGAGGGTTTTGGCAATGAAGTGGCCTACGTCCAGGAGCGGACGGTTCAAGGCTGAGAAGATGAAGAAGATTTATAAAGCGTTTGCGTATTGAATGTTGATTTTAGTAACGCATTATAGCGGGACATTTTGAGCTCGAGTGTTTTCGTTAATTCTGAGAGGTAGAGATATTTGAAGAGTTAGAATGAAATTAAGAAAACAGGGTGTGGTACGAAGGTTCGCTGTATAAAAGTGGAGTTGCTGACACTAGATGGATCAAAAAGATCTGGAACCTTACCAATACAATGGCTTGCTTATATCGAATATTTCTGGTAGGAATTGTATCGCAGATTGACGTCAGAATAGAGAAGAGAAAAGAGGAAAACAAAAACCAAACAGAGAAACTTAAATAAAATAATATTCTGAAAAGGTCTATGTATTTTCACGTAGGCTTCATCTATAGAACTTTTGCCTAAAAATATACCATGTAACATGATAATATTATATTTACAACGTCTTAGAGTTGGTAACTCAATTCACTACTTTATCGGGGCAACCTTGCCGTGTTTGTTTCCAAAACTTGACAAATTAAACCCGAAGTCCCTGTGACTTATTGGTGTGTACTTGTAGGCTCCTACATACTTCTCGTCTACGCTGGTAGCCTAGGATTCATACAATCTGAAAGTTCGTAATCAGATAGTAAAATAATCCTCATCATTTATTTATTGTAACGCTAGTCAGGTTTGTAGCTATGCTAGAACCCATTGGTTGGTTTAAATAGTGTCTCGTAGTATTGTCGATAGGTCTATGACACGCAATCCTTTATGCATTACATATATTTCACCTCCTAGAAAAGAAAAGTGGCCAACATAACACTATGAACACAGTTTTCTTTAATAAAATACAAAGCTTTCTATATGTACCTAGCTATATCTTTCACTGCCGACTGTAAAAGAATGAAAGCAGGAAAGAGACAGTGTAGTCTTGACATATAGTGTCAATTAGCATAGCTTGGATACCGATGTAAACGAAACGCCCACTGGAATAAATTGTAAAAATAAAAATATTTTTTTTGCAATATTATTTAGTAATATTGAAAATTAGATTTTTCTTTGTAATACGGCCGTTCAATTGGAGGTCCGCTTTTCTAGGAAACCATTGCATTATACGGGTGATGAAAGTTCGTCACATGGTGATTTTTTGCTAACCTCAAGTTTAACCTTTGTTCTTTTTTTACTCATACAGAGCCGCGATAAGCTGCGTGGGCAGCATGTACGAGAAACTGGGCAGAATGATGGGAAGATCTTACGAGGAGACGGTCCACATCCTCATCAGGTCTCTGAGGAGCGCCGAATCGCAGACCAGGATAGAAATCATGAATACTCTGGAAAAGGTATGTGAATGTTATTACCATAGTATCATGTAATATTGTTATAGTTGTGACGATTTTGGCGTGTCGTGATGCATCGTGAAGACTTTTCAAAAGTATTAATCGAATCTACGTTGTTCTGTCGTGTCGTGACGTGACGATTGTGTTCGTTGTTGGGTCGTGCCTTGAGGGGTTTAATAAAAATTGTTTCCCGAATCTTCGTTTACAATAAGAATATGAGGGGTGAAGGAACGTAGACTTGAATCGTGGAAGACAAACAACAATAATAGGTCGTGACCCTCGTGTAGTCTGTCTGTTCCGCCACCAATATGTCGGGTGGAAACATTAATGTTGCACATTCTTCAAATAAAATGTACCAAATAATAATACTCTATCTATTTCGTGACACTCTCAGACCTATGGGACGGCGGAGATAGCGGCGGAACTAAAATAACAAGAGCAGTTTTATTTTCACTGGTGATTTTGATAATGTTTATGAACATGATTTGGCCTTGTGATTGTTTGGATTTTGTGAGTAATCTATCTCTGTTTTAGTCTGATTCTGTTCCCCTTTGTATCCCACTGCCATTCACTGACTTATTCCTTTCAATTTTCAAATATTACGCTTCAATGACTTCCATATTCTGGCCAACCGTTGTCTTCTTTCTACCCTGCATTCAGATGTATAAACCACAGTATAGTGTGAAGTGGTACCAAAAAAAAAAGCTCCTTCCGTATTTTTAACGAGTATGGTTTCCACACGGAAACACCAATCTTTTGGTATCTATCCCTACTCTGAACATTACTAACTTACTTCCGTTTTTTTTTTCTCAAATATGTCGAGGTGGAGGTGGACACGATAAGGACGAAGCAGCTACTCAGAATAACGGAAATTTAGACTTTAAGACCTATCCTAGGCCATTCATTCAGATATACAATCCGAAATGAGGAAATCCCCAAGATGTTTTAAGGTGGAGTAGAGAGAAGAGATATCACTGGAGAGACCATATTGGCATAATGGGTTCAAGGATTGTAATGGAACTACCAGAGGGACTTAGAACACAAAGAGATGGAGGGAAAACTGGTCATCGGCATTTCAAGAACAAAATAATTCCAACGTCCTATATCTAAATAAAGAGGAGGAAGAAGAAATGACCTGCGTAAGATCGATCATGATATAAGTGTGAAAACCAAAGCCGACACATTGAGAACGAAGAGCCTCCTGAGAAGCACCGAAATGAAAACTCTCCGCCCAATCGTTCGAATTAACAATTCGAGACATGCAAGATCGCAAATTTGGGGAGTCTGCGATGTAGAGGATTTCAAGCGATGGGGGAAGAAACAGAGATTGCTAATGGAGAGACCACGTCATACAGAGCGGATTCGGTGAGAATTTCCGTCAACAAGCAGACCGCCCGGACGGCGACCAAAAAGATGGAGAGACAGTTGGGCGTCCGCTTCCCAGGAATGATATTATATCCGAGAAAAAACAGGACTCACGGCCGGTTTCAAAAAAAGCGACCAAAGTGCACATTAGCTAAAGGAACTTTTAAAATTCAAAGTCTCCTTTTAGTTGACGCGTTTCATAAAAAAATATTATAAAGTTGGTAGCAGTTGATAGTGTTACCATGGAAATCTATGGAAAACATAGGTTGTTTACTAATATTTTCGCGGAATTTCTGTTAATCTGTCAATTTCGTTTCTCAATAAAGCATCAATGTGTAGTTATTGTTGTTAATTTATTATTATGGTTTATGAATTAGTAAATGAAATCAGTAAACGATGATTTTGTTTTGCCATGTTTTCCACCCTATTTTGGTCATTTTTGTCCACGGTATCACCGTATACAAAATGTTCATTATTTGTGACAGTTAAAGCGCCACGAAATTTTCTATGAACTTCGGTGTTAAAAGATTGAACTACACTAAAGTCGACTTTAGTGCCAATAACGAGAACGAGACTCTACCATAAAGTCAGCTTTTTTAAATGTCATTTTGTTGTTATGAAACGCGTTATTTTTTAAAGGAAACTTAAAGTCTCCTTTATTATTTATGAAACCGGCTGTCAGTTATATATCAAGAAGAAGAAATGCTACTGCTACTTCTACTCTTCTTCGTGTACTACTATTCTTCCTGTCGGGACTCGGGACTCATATAGAAGTATATCCTCTTCCCTTGGGACTGCACAAAGCTATTAGACGATACCACGCTCCTTCTTGAACCATTGCTCTCCAGCGCCAGCGTGGTGCAATATTCCGAAGCTCACCTCGCTGAATGAATATTCAAATAATGTGGCTCTCGGTATTTGAATGCGGTGTTATTTATTGGTTGAGGATCAATCTTGCACATCATTTATTTACACACATACTTCCTTTTCGCAGAACTCTCACTATCTTACCAAAGATAGGTACATATTCAGTAGGTAATAAGGAATATTATCTGGCACTAGCAGATACCAGCAGGCAGCAGGATTATTCACGAAAAACTTTAGAACCAGTTTTCGTCATTTTACGTAATGGTTCCGCGAGTCTTTAACATACAAAACTGAAATTAACGTTTTATCTTACCATAATAATTTAGTAAAATTAGGTTTAATTGCGGTCTATTCTTTCACCAACATAATATTATACAATACATTAACAGGCTTCACATGTGATTAATTTTCTACTACACCGCCATCTCTTGGATTTTTTTAAAAAGTAAAGCAATTTATGAGGAATTGTTTTTATTTCAAACTTATATGACCCATCACCCATCGAACTTCATCCCGCATCCGAATCAACGATAACTGATATTATTATTCTGGGTTAGGTCAAAGGTCGATGGGCGGGTCAGCTAGTTATAAAATGAACTTGAAATAGTTAAGCTAGTTTAAAATGCTTTATGAATAATTTTCGTTTTCTTGAATGTTTCTCGTTTTTTTTTCTCGATCCATAACTCAAGAGTACAATACTTATAATAAGTCTCGGAAAAAAAATCATCTTAATTCTAATTGGAATTTCTCGATTTTTACAAAATATTGTTTTTTTTAGCGTGCCCTTGAGAATGTAGTTGTTTAGTTCTGACTAAACTTTCTTGTGAATAGCCCTGCAGGTTTTCACTATTACGATCAAGTATTTAATGTGATCGGCGCGATTACCACAAATTATCAATATTTATTTATTTAGATTATGAAGTTACAAAAATTACATATTTTATAACTTAAAAATAACAATATTATTCCACTTATATTATACAGATTTAGACGTCACATTTCTACAACATTCACATTACTAATCTATGCTTATCACTACTCTTCAGATATTCACGACATTTCACACGAAAGATCGCAAGCGTAGCTGCGCTCTTGAGTTCCGCCGGCAGGTCGTTGAACAGCCTAAACCCCTTGTAGAAGAGACTGCCAAAATAAAAAAAACATAGTGCTCAAATTGCGCGAATTATGCTTTTAATTTATTTGCGAGTAACCTCAACCTTTGACGAGCTTGGGTAGGATTGACATCCGTCGTATGCTTCTATACTTTCCTATTTTTTTGTAGTTTAAAACCATTTAGGCATTATTACCTTTCAAATGAAACTGGTGTGGGGCGCATAGAATAGTTGGTCTCGAACGGAAATTGGTTGAAATTTTTTTTGTGTTTTAAATAAAGTATACCTACCTACCTATTAGAGATGGGCATTATAACGACTATAAATAAAAATAACGCATCTAACGTTATTAATATTTAACGATATTTATAAATAATAGTTGAATAAAAATAACAGTTCGGGGAAATAATAGCCTACCCCTATTATGTATATGTCAGGTAATAATTATTAGCCGAATGAATTTTGGAAACGACCTTTTTTTTTTTAGGAAAAGTTATGTTTCAAGATACCAAATGTTTAAAACAGCTTTAAGCTGTTAATATTAACGTTATTTTCAATTAACGAAATGGCTATAACGTTTTTGAATTTAAGCCGTTAGTCCCATCTCTACTACCTATCGATTGTGGTCTTAAACCATTATCGCGTAGATTAGTATTTCACTGGTTGTCGGCAACTTTGGGCACATATCATTCAATAATTCCTTTCCAACTAGAAATATTTTCTTGTCCAATGACTCATAGGTATTTTTAGTTTTCACCAATATGTTTTCTGAAATTTCAGGTGTGCTGTGGTATGGGCTCGGCCATTTCCAACGTCCACAAAGACATCTACAAAGCGGCCAAACAGTGCCTGACGGACCGATCCATGCCTGTGAGATGTGCCTCTGCTAACTGTCTGCTAGCCATGATAGAGTATGCGCCCTTCCTCTACACTACGGAGCTTGAAAATATGTCGGCGCTGTGCTTCAGGGCTTTTGATGGAAGCACCTACGAAGTGAGGTTAGTAAATTATTTTCAATTTATTTATTTTATACCCTTAAAATTTATTTATTTTAGTTACATTGAAGTACTTCAATCATACACAAAATATTCATACATAATCAACAACGGAAAATATTTTCATCATTATATTGTTCATCTGTAAGTGGATATTCATTGCTATGATATGATAAATATGTTGGCGAAATTGTTTAGGTACATGAATGAATGTGATAATCAAGGATTTGTCCATATGCAAGTGCAGTAGCAAAGTCTCTGCCTAACTCATCACAGTGAAATGGAGTAAAATTTACATCTTCAATTCCTCTATTGTTGCATAACTTTTTAAAAAATCCAAGAGATGGCGGTGTAGTAGGAAATAAGTCACATGTAAAACGTGTTACATTGTTGTATGTGTTGTTGGATGAATAGACTCCATTAAACCCAATTTTTACCAAATTATTATGGTACGATTACAATAACTTTTATATCTTTTATTTCAGGTGCAGTGTTGCTGAGCTTCTGGGTTCTTTGATAGCCGCCACCCAAGCCGGGGAACTTGCCCTCTTGCAGGGAGTTAAAGGATGTGCTGCTCCAGGTTTTGTCTAACAAATCTCTTATATTGTGCTCGTCCATGATGTCCTCCCTGTCAAACTGTCAAGGATCTATGTTTTGTTTTTTTATCTCAAATCTGAGGCCCAAGTCAGATCAACAAAATGGCTGCCATCGTGGGTATCTCAAGAGGTGGGGTTGGCCTCTTGCGAGGTCGATTCCCAGTTATCCTTCCACCTCTTTAGTGGTCTGCCTGGGAGGCGTCTTCCATGGATTGGCCGTGCAGTGCCATGTGAGAGAGTCTTCGTTGCCTTCCTCATCTTTCTATGTCCTTGACTTCGCATATTTCCCATACCCTCATCGTCCTAAGTCTATCTCCGAGGGTCTTCCCAGCTATGCTCCTGATAGTTTTCATTTCTGGAACTTTCAGTGCATTTTTGGTCACAGTCGTATCGGCCCTGTACTTGATCCCGTATGTCATGAGACTGTATAGTTATGTGTGTATATAAAAGGTGTGTAAAAGTACTATTAGATCTGAGTGCTTTAAAATAAGGCCAATGTTACAACTATAATTTTTGTTAATGGAATGATTTTGAATATTTTGGCACTTAGGCCCTTTTTCATTCCCAGTATTCATTTGGTCAAGTCACGTTTGCGGCCATTTTGTTTGGTTTGAATTCAGCCCCAGCCGTGTGTAACTTACAAATTTTAATAGTCAATGGACGATCATAAAAAATGATTTTGTGTTCGTAAAATGTAGAACTTTTTTTTGTGTTGCAGCCCAACAAAATAAGACTGGAAAAATGAGTATATCTCTAGAGGAGGCTTTGAGTATCCTGATGGGGGGTTTCCTAAGAGGGGGCAGTTCGTTCCTGAAAGGGGAGATCATCAAGGCTGGATCTGGTGTTAATAGGGAAGTCAGGGTTGGAGTTACGCATGTGAGTATACCTTGATTTTGAAGACTATTTTTTTTTCTTGATTATGAAAAGAAGACAAAAATTCATATAAAAAGAGGTTTATATTGAGTTTGGATCGTTAATATATCGTTAACATATGCCTATCAATACACCTCTCGATCTTATGACAAGGACTAGGTCCGATGTTGGGAACATCACGAGCATAATTTTTGCCGATAATAGTCGATTGAATTTGGATTTGAAGAGGCAGATTACTCAGACCACTAATAACATTCTGGCCAACATAGGAGAGCTGGCAATTACGCTCTCTACTTTACAGACGGAAAACGATATGTTAAAGGAGCAACTCAAGCATCGCAACCATCATGGTACTGGAGGTAGGATTGATGAGAACCTAAAATACTCATCTGCTGTTAAATGTGACAAGCCGATGCACTCCCCTGGGGGGAAACAGGCTTCTTCTTCTTCATCATGTTTGATTGTCAAGCCGAAGAGTGGTACCAATGTCGAGAGCACATGTACCCAAAAGCATGTAAAGAACAGTGTATCTCCCTCTGCTATTGGGATTGGTATTTCTCGCCTGATACCGCTTAAGTACGGAAAAGTCGCTATAAAGACCAACAGTGAAGATGACAATCGAATATTGCGTGAGGAATTGACATCTAAGCTGGGTGCAGACTACGAGATTCATCTCACTAAGCCACGACAACCAAGACTTGTTGTGTCTGGATTAGAAAAAAATTATAGCCAGGAGGAGTTGATAAATGATCTTATTTCACAAAATCATTTCATTACAGAAAATGATGACATAAAGCTCGTCTATTGTAGACTTAATAAACGTCTCAATACTTACAGGGTTGTGATGGAAGTATCGCCACCTACATATCAAAAACTTGTTAATAGCTACATTAATGTGGACTGGGGAGAGCACTTCGTGAGGGAGGATTACGGTATCCTTAGATGCTTCAAGTGTCAAGATTATAATCACAGATTCAGCGAATGTGTAGCTGCCACGGCATGTGGAAAATGTGCAGAGAACCATGATACCAGAGAGTGTAAGTCCACAGTGCGCAAATGTATAAATTGCTCGATTAATAAAAGTGAGAAGAGTGATCATGAAGCCTACAGTACAACTTGTCCGGTCTACATGAAGAAAATTAAACTTGCTAGAGAACGTACTGCGTATTTTTTGTAGAAAACTATAACAGCAAGGATCTTGGATCCAAAGTAAATATTGAGAATACGGAAAATAAACTGAATATTTTGTATGCAAATCTACGTAGCATTAGGAACAAGCTGCATGAGATAGAAATTTTGGTGAAAGAGCACTCTGATGCTGAAATATTGGTGTTTACTGAGACCTGGCTTTTTGCGGATGAATGTCAATTCTTTAAGCTGAAGGGATATACGGGTATTTTCAACTGTAGAAGTGGCGACACGAGAGGTGGGGGTACTGCAATATACATCAAAGACACTCTATGTTTTAATGTTTTGTGTGAATTTGAAAAATATAATATAATTGTAATTGATATTATCATAAATGGCCACCACCAGAAAATTTGTGGCTTCTATAGGTCGCCTACCCTTAATCAAGTGAATGAATTTATTGAGGACTTTGACGAACTGTTGCAAAAATATAACAATATTATTGTTGTAGGAGATGCAAATATTGATTTGTTGGATGAAAAATCCGTAACGACGTGTACTTATAAGTTTGTAGTGGAATCTAACAACTACCAAATAATAAATAAAATAGACCATAGCCATGCTACGCGGGTAACAAATGAAACCAGTACCTTGATTGATCACGTCTTGGATAATTCTGCTAGAAATACTTTTTTGGTACAACTGAGTGATTGGCCGGGACTGGATCATAGACTAATAAAAATATATATTACCAATGTACCAAAACCCAAACAAAAACTTCAAAATATACAAAAGAAAATTATTAACCATGAGTTGTTTCGAAACCTCGTCAAAAATAGTATATCGGCGAAAAATATACTGAATTTTGAAAATCTCATAGAAATAATAACAGACTCTAAATCAAGGGCTACTACTGTGAAACATTACCGTGCTAGAGTTGATAATATGTGGCTAACCCCTAGAATAATGGAAATGATTAACACAAGAAATAAATTATTTACATTGCAAAAAAATCCAAATGCATCTGAAAATACTAAAAAAGGATATAAATATTATAAAAACAAAGTAACGAACGAGATAAACAAAGCAAAAAAATCTTATATTCAATCAAAAGTCGAACGAACCAATGGAGATAGTAAAAAACTTTGGAAAATAATAAATGAATCCTTCGGTAAAATAGAATATGGCAAACCTGGTGGAATTCAGGAACTTCAGATATCTGGTAAAGCAGTTAGGGATGGTAATACAATAGCAAATATCATAAACGAATATTTCTCTTCCATTGGGAAAAGCCTCGCAATTAAAATCAAACAAGTTCAGAACAATACTAATAGGGTGAAAACTTATAGAACAGACTCTCCAATTAATAGTGTTTACTTGTCTCCAACAGATAAAACTGAAATTTTAAATATCATAAAAAATCTTAAAAGCAACGTGGCTTGTGGGTATGATGAAATTACAGCAAACGATGTTAAAGTCTTACAAGATATAATTGCGGAACCGTTATCAAAAATAATCAATGATTGTATAGAGGGGTGTGTATTCCCCAGCTGTCTGAAAATTGCTAATGTTGTACCAATTCATAAATCGGGAAGTAAAAAGGAAGTGGGTAATTATCGCCCAATCAGTCTCTTAAGCACATTTAGTAAAATATTTGAAAAGGCTTTACATTATAGATTTGTTGATTTCCTAGAAAAAAATTGTCCTATTGATCCCAACCAATATGGTTTTCAAAGGGGTAGTAATACTTCTTGTGCTTTAATGGATGCAATGAATTACATAAATGGAGAACTGGATAGTGGAAAATATGTTGTACCAGTTTTTATAGATCTTTCAAAGGCATTTGATACTGTTGATCATGATACTTTATTGTGTTCATTGGACAGACTTGGATTCAGAGGCAATGTTCTAAGACTTGTAGATAGTTATTTGGGAGGAAGGCATACAATGACGAAAAATCATGATAAATTTAGTGATCGTTTAGCTGTGGATGTTGGAGTTCCGCAGGGGTCGATCCTTGGTCCATTGTTGTATCTGTTACACATTGATGATCTTCGGTTTTCTGAGATACAAGGAAAGCATTTCATATACGCAGATGATACTTTACTGGTTTATAGCGGTTATGATGGAAATAGCCTGCAAAATATAATTAATAATGATCTGAATCTAGTAAGTACCTGGTTAAATAACAAATTACTATCGGTCAACACCTGTAAAACAAATTACATGGTCTTGAAACAAAAAAATAAACCCTCCATAGATCTCGGACTTTTTATGAATGGCGACGAAATTAAACAGACTTCTGGGGTGAAATATCTGGGTCTACATTTTGACGATAAATTGTTGTGGATGAATCAAGTAGAAGTACTCTTAAAAAAACTTGGCCCTATCGTAGGAGTTATGAGAAGGGCGAATTTGTTCAATACTGAAACAAAAAATATGATTTATCACTCATTTGTCCTTTCACATATAACATACGGCATAATAATATGGTCTCAGTGTAGTTTGCGAGCCCGATGGATGATCCAGAGATTGATGAATAAGGCGTTGAAAATAATACACAATCTGGATCGATTCACTGCAACTGCTGAACTATATAACATAACGAAAATGTACAATTTGGATGAAATAATTTTCATGGAGAAAACTAAAATGATACACAGGATAAAAAACAAAACAATTAAAACGAATATCCGTTTAACATATAATGAGGATGTGCATTCAAGATACACCAGGACAAGAACACACATTAGGAGCAAAGTGCCACGAACTGATAGGGAAAGGCAGGGTTTTTTGTATTCGGCGGTGGAATTGTACAACGGCATACCTGAGGAAATAAAGGACCTTAAATGTAGTAAAACATTCATAAAAAAATTAAAGACGTTAATATTGGAGAGACGCGATGTGCCTGTGGTGTCATAGCGGCTGGTCTCATTTACTGCATGGTTTGTGAGTTGTAGTGATATGATTTTGTGTAGTGTATTAACTTTAAGAATCAATCAATTCCCTTATACCAGCAATTCTTTTGCTGCCTGGGAATGACGTATATGTTTACTGTACGATATTATTCACCTTGTATACTTATATATGTATGTTATTTTATATTTAATAAATTTGAATTTGAATTTGAATAAACAAATATACAGTAAATATTTGTGCTTACATACATACATACCTACTCCTTTACACCCCACTTAGGGGCATAGGGAGGCAACAAGAGCTCTCCATTGCACTCAATCTTGCGCAATGTTTATGACCTCCTCCTACACAATATTTAGATCCCTCAGCTCTGCCTCTTCCTTATCTTTGAGACCATGATAGAAGGAAGAACAACACTCTCCTTGGCTAACTGTCATTCAGCATCCCAATCATCTCCATCTCCTCTCCACAATGGTTGAATTGATGGGCCTGCCCTTTTAATGCCAAGGTAGTTTTATATACCAAAGCATTGGATTACCACACAAAGAGACACCTATGCAATACTGTGTACAATATTATACCTAAAAAAGCAGTTGCTTTGGTGATGTAACATATGAAAGTACTAACTACATAGAATTCTGTAGTTTGCATCAAATTTTTCCATTCTATTCAATCAAACATATTAGAAATATCAGATTATGAAATACTTAAGTAGCTTTCTTTAAGGTTGAATTTTGACTTTGTTTAAGCTAGAATATCAATATTTGATATTAATTTCTCACTCGGTCAAAAAAAGAATATAAAAAAATACTCTTTCTATAACTGCATTAGTTCTCAAAATATAAAACTTATTTTTATTTTATTTGCAACTAAACCGAGTGAGTAATGGGCGTACTAAATTTTTTTTAACATATAAAAAAGTTGTCCAAAACATGCACATTCAAGAAGTGTATATTTATAGCACAAACAAGTAAAGAAAGCCTGAAAATGTGGTCACCTTACTTTATTAATATACCCACAACTGACTTAAGTACATACTTAACAACTAATCTCTTTTCAGGCTTATGTCGTATTTGTGCAAAAAATGGGTGGAGTTTGGTTGGAAAAAAATCTGACGACATTTCTGATTCACGTCTTGGATTTGGTGGCCAACCCAAAAGCGGCCAGTTCTCACGTCGACGCTGTATATTCCAGAAAATGTATCAACTTCATCTTGAGGAGTGTCCTAGGAAAGATGCTCGGCGAGAAAGCACAAGCGTCGGCGTGCAAAGAGATAGTTCAAATAATCGTCAAACAAATGAACAGTATAGATTTCAATCCGGAAAACGCCAAGGATTGTAATCAAGAGACGTTGTTTAGTCAACATCTGTTGGTTTGCGGCTTGATGGAGATTGGGAATTTGATGGTGGGACTCGGCACTGCTGCCCAAAATTTGTTGACGGACCAATCGTTAAACTTCATTGACTCGATCATGGCGGTAAGACATATTTGTTTAAAATTATAACAGTTAGTAAACATGACTACACTATTGTGAATTTGTAATCAACAATCGTTCTTGTTTTATAGGTTTTGGTACATCCGTGTCACGCAGCTAGATTAGGCGCCGCCTGGTGCCTGAGATGTGTTTGTGTAGCAGTCCCGACTCATGTAACCCCACTTATCGACAAATGCGTGGATGCTATTGAAAACATGCGCACCAGTCCTGAGGCTATTTCAGGTAAGCAAATTGAAAGAATATATTATAAGGATTTATTTATTTATCTTATGGTCACAATATAGTACATCACAACAAAGATATATTCAGCACAAGTATGTTTGTCAAAAATTACATACATACATACTCCCGTTAAGGTCCCCCACTCTACACACACAAGCCAGCCCGGAGGAGACCAATCCGCAGCAAACCCGACCCGCACGAAACCGACCCCACAGCTCAATCAAAGCAATCAAACCGAAAAGCCGGCCCCACACAAATCAACCCTGCCGCGGATCCCCCCCTGACCAACCCATAATGCGGGAAGCCTAAGCCCCACTCAGGAGCATAGGGAGGCATCAAGAGCTCTCCATTGCGCTCTCAAGGCGTCCGAGGCTCATTGTGCCTTTTCTGACCAGTTGTCAAAAATTAAAATTTGAAATTAAGATTATTGAGATATTCGGTTGCCGCTTCACTCAGGGACATGAAGTCGGTAAGATCACCCCCATATGCCCTGAGGACACACTCGGACACAATATGATCAACATTATAAGGATAAAAAACAAAATGTGGAAAGGCACAGTCAACTGAAAATGATGTATGTGGATTAGATGGATTCTGTTTTTATGAAAAGTTTTGTCAGAAGTAAAAGAATTAGGAGAAGCTGCATGTGAAATGCTTTTTCATTGGAAGAAGCAAAGGTTGTAAATCGGGATAGAAAATATTAGAAGCCCATTTACTGCCTCAACTTCTGGTGCAATGGGTAAAAAAATACCATGTTCATGATTAACCCTATGGTCTGCATAACTTATATTGATTCTAGACGAGTTTTAAATACTGGAAAGTATAATCTATTGAAATTTCTCCCCAAGAAATTTTTGGGCATTAACATTAATCCAGCTTTAAAAATGTTGCAAAGTTGTTTGAAACATGCTACTTTTTGTTTTTAGGTTACAGTGCAGCACTTGCCGCAGTGCTAGGAGCTGTCCATCTTTCTCCGCTAGGAGTTCCTCACAACAGGGGGAAAATCATTTTCAACACCGCCGAAGAGTTGTTGAGGTCAGCCAGTCAGAATAGCAGATTATCCATGAATAGAACCCATGCTGGATGGCTGCTAATAGGAGCTATTATGACATTGGGTGCGACTTTTTTTTTAACATTTTGACATTTGTATGTAATATTTCATTTTAATAATTTTCTTATGGTTTTTGTTTATCCAGGAGTGCCAGTTGTCCGTGGCTTGCTCCCTCGAATGCTGTTGCTTTGGAGGAATAGTTTCCCAAGATCGAATAAGGAATTAGAATCTGAGAAGGCTCGAGGAGATGCTTTTACGTGGCAGGTATGTCTTGCATCAATTTGCAACAAATTCCTCAACATTTTATTGAAAACAGTAATAACATCTACCTACGCAATAGTTTCATATACCTACCTACTTAAATGTTCTTCTGAAACATGAAAAAATGCAAATTGTGTAAAATTGTTTATAAGTAAAATACACAATGCCACTCCTAATACCTTGCAGTGGCTTAGTAACTTGGATGTCGCTCTTTAGTGTGTCTCCTGGATGCAGCAGTGAAACCTTTGCTTTGTCTCTTGTCTTTTGACGATGCCACCTCTTAGTGGCTGATGCCATACGATAATAATAATGTAAGTGAGTAACGCCTCCCTTTTGATGAGTTTTTGAGCAATCAGCGTGTTCTACTATGCTAATAAAGAAATACATTATAGTTTGTTTTTCATTGATTTAGTGGTCTAAGACCATCTTCACATTATTACCTTTCTAATGAAATCGGTTTGGGGCATTGATTCAGAGTTTGTATGGACATGGAAACATTTTTTTGTCCTTTATATAAGTACACAAAATAACATACTTCCTTTGTGACCCCACTTAGGAGCATAGGGAGGCAACAAGAGCCCTCTACTCCGTTTGATAATGCGCAGCTTCAATGACCTCCTCGCATTGATTGACTTTGTTTTAATAAATTCCATTTGAATTTATTTCCAGGTTACTTTGGAAGGTAGGGCTGGTGCTCTGTCGGCTCTCCACAGTTTACTGCTGCATTGTCCATCACTCGCCACTGAAGACGTCACCAGGAGACTAACCCAGCCTGTTGAAAGCGCTCTTGCAATGCTTACAAAGTAAGTTTACAATACGATACCTGAATAAGTTCAATTAGCATTTGAAAATTGTATCATAACCTTCTAAATATTCCTTTTCAGTATTCAGTCTGTGTTGAGACAGCACGGACAAAGGCTGAAGGCTGCAGCGGCTTTGGTTCGTGTCCGTCTGTATGCTTGTCTGTGCCTCCTGCCACCTGCTCCGGAACCTTGTCACGCTGCCTTACTGAGAGCACTAGTTGCCGAATTAGCCTTGGCGGATAGTGCTGCTAATACGGCGACGTCTGGACATACAGTTGGACGCAGTCAAGATATTTCAGCGCTGGGTATTGAGAGGACGGAAGATACTGACCATGCAGAAGTTGAAGATCAGGTAACGCATATTTTTTTTTATACAAAGTCAGCATTAACCATTTACAGATAGGATCAACACTAGCTAGTCAGATTCGTTAGTGGTAGTGAAGACATCTGGAGTTACATTAGGGGATTACAAGAATGTGAAAGGCAAATTTCCTCTAAACCAGAACTAACTAGTTAAGGGAATGCAATTACAACAGAGCAATTTACCAAAGAAGGCAACGGTAATCATTGGGTTAACCCAGGGGTTTCCAATCTTTTTCAGTTTATGGTTTCCTAATACATCTTTTTTTTTTCATTTTTTACCTTCCAGAGAAAATAGAAAATTTCCCTTTATAGCGGCTCCCTTATGAATTTACTGCGGCTTTGGGAATAAGTTGGTAAACCCTTTTCTGGGTTATCAGAAAATTGAGAAATCAGCCTTTAGAAAAAGATAAAACATGACATTGTAAATTTGTTGCAGTTGGTTTGCTCCTTGTCCGCAAGTGGCTCCGGTGCTCTGGAACATGATCCCTGCTGCCTCTACCAGCCTCTCCAACAAGGACACATATCTCCTGGTCCTCTGCCTCTTGGTGTCGCAGTTATCGATATGGCCGTCGTACTTTTTGGACTCATTTTCCCGAGAGTAGCCAATAAGCACAGGTAATTTTTAATTGCTATTAATATCCAGGGCTGTATAACGTTTTGAAGAGTTCCTAAGATCCTTCAAGCAGTTAGGAGAAAAATTCGAAAGAGTCCATTTACACTTTGTGAAGTAGCAAGTAATGTAAAATCCTAGTGCAAATTGTGTCCACTTCTGTTAAGTATGTTTGCCACTGGGGGCAGCACTAACAAAAAGGGTCCATCAGCGTTTTTTCACTTAAAATATAAGGAAGAACATTGGAAGAGGCTACTCACAAAAAATCATTGTTGACACTTGCACTTCACTTGTAACTCGCAGTTACTGTCCACACATATTTACAACATGTTTCTTCACACTTGCATCTGCTACTTTGCAAAGTAGGAATCGCCCATAATTGAGAATACTTTGAACGTGATTGAAAGAATGTTCGTTCCAACCAAACATTACATAAAATTTTGTTTTGTTTCAGACTTCAGATGCTGGATCATTTCGCTGAATGCATCCGATTAGCAAAATCGGCGCGTCAAGAAGCCATACAAACCAACGTTTTCGCTGCATTAGTCGGGGGACTTAGGGGTTTGGCAGACTCAAAAGCTCCTCTCGGTGGCGAGGACGTCAAAAAGAGCGCAAGCGCTTTGATTATAGTCAGTAGTTATAATATTTTATAACAAATTCTGTTATTTTTGTTTCTTGCTGATTTCATGAATTATTTCAATTTCTTTGTAGAGCGGCTTGTCAAGCTCGAGTCCCCTAGTAAGATGCTTATCAGGACAATGTGCAGGGAGATTGGCCCAGCTACTGAGCACACCCGGTACGTCTTCTGGTAGTTCTAACGGAGCAGAGGCCTTGGCTGAATCGTTTATAACTCAACTGAAAGCTGGACGTGGAGCCAGTCAACGCACAGGATTGTGTATGGCCCTGGGGGCACTGTACAGGGCGAGGGGAGGTATCATGGGAGGCGCCCATCATTATGGGGGAGCTCTCCCGGTCTTGTTGGCCCTCGCACAGGATCAAGCTAGTGCCCATGTGCAGGTAAATTGTTGCTGTATTCCAACAAATTTTTATTTACCACATTTGGCCAAATTACTAAGGACAGTGTGAAATTTTTGTGATTTATAGTTCAACTGTCAAACAAACATCAACTTTCATAAGGTTTTTTTGTTTGTTTATTAATGCTGCTGGTATCAATATAATCGTTTTTGTAAAGTGACAACACTGCTACTTTATGTCATTGATAAGTAAATTATAATTCGGTCATCATTTGTTAAAAAAGCTCACGTTTTCAAGGCATATCAAATATTTTTTATTTGTATTTCCTAAGATTTTCTGTCTATTAATAATTAGCATGTAAGTAACGTTTCTATTTGAAGTTATATTAGATTAAAATCAGATGAAACCAAGGCATTAATTTTAATAAATGTGGTTATTCTATTTTATTTCATCCATATAACTTGGTGTTTTTATGATCTCAATAATCCACACTTATGAATGAAATCCTTGGAAAAGTAAACCCAAGTATTAAATAAAAAAATCAAGGATTTTTCGTACTGTCCCTATAAATTTGGCCATCTACTGCATATTTGTTTTATTTACATAACCAATTTTAGACTATGTTTTATTTTGAATTGCATTTAACTATTTATTACATTTTGTAGGTTTGGTCTCTCCACGCTCTCTCCCTTATCGCCGATGCGGGCGGTCCCATGTTCCGTAGTTTTGTGGAGCCGACTTTGACTATGGCGTTAAACCTGCTGCTACAAGTTCCTCCATCACACGAAGACGTACATCGGTGTATCGGGAAACTGTTATCGGCTCTCATCACAACTATAGGCCCTGAGCTACAGGGTAGGGGTGCATGATATTTCAAATAAACATTGTTATATACTATGCACCAGAAACGGAATTTGGATAAAAATTTATGTCATAATAAAGTTTATACAAACTGTTCTTGTCTGGTGTTTTAAATTATTGTGACAAGGGTGATAGCAAACACCAACTTTTAATTATTTTTATTCCTGTCCCTTACCCTTGGCCTTCATCACTTTATCACAGCTGAGTCTACATGTACTATTGCTAAAGTTTTTGTGTTGTTTATTTTTTACTTCTCGCCTACTCACTATTAATTTATTTATTTATTCAAGATTTTACGGCTTTAGAGCCTTTTAAATTAGATAATTTTTGAACATACAAAAAACAATAGTAACACTTGACAGTTTATTATGAATTGTTTGTTGTTTTTGTTGTCTATACAATTCGTGCAATTATTTTTAAGTCCATCACCATCTGTGTCTGTCTTATAAAACAAAATAAAAAATGCCGACCATTATGTTGCATACTATACACATAAAGTTAAATTTCAGTTTCCTTTTCATAAGCACATAAAAAATTTCCGTGATTATAATGTGTTTTTTTTTACAGGTAACACCGCATCCATTTGTACAGCTCGTTCCATGTTCCTGTGTGCTTGTGCCATCATGCAGGAAGTAGGTGCCCCATCAGTGCAAGCCGAAGCTATCGGGTGTCTTCAGCAGCTGCATCTATTTGCTCCCAGGCATCTGAATCTGTCCACGCTTGTTCCTACTCTCTGTGTACGTTATAATGTTATTTATTTATCGACTAGCTTTTCCGAAAGAAGTTGTCCTATCCTAACTATGAATATTGAATTCGAATTTATATAATGATAAATTAATTACCTTTTTAAACTATATGATTCCGACCCATGCATCTGACGAAATTGGCCTAGTCGTTAACGGGTGATGCGACTAGGCCAATTTCGTCAGATGCATGGGTCAACCAAGGGAAAATGGTGGTCCATTTTTATATATGTATATAATAACTTGCTGATACTCACCTAGCTTTACACCTTCTAATGATGATTAATTTTCAAAATATTCTATCCCTTTAACTGAAATTTAAAAAATTACATTACTATAATGACAATTGCAAGGTTCAGCGATAATTAATAAAATTAGAACATAAATTCTGTGGTTTATGCACAATCAATTCTGTGGTTTGTTAAAAAAAAAACTAAAATTAATAATAGTGAGCAAGTTTCTGGATGATTTCGTATTTTATAAACTGACTTTTCCATTACAGAGAAATCTTTGGAGTAAACATTTGGTGCTGAGGCGAGCTGCCATATCTTGCTTACGTCAGCTGTCACAGAGAGAAGCAAAAGAAGTCTGCCAGCATGCTTTGAGTTTAATCGGAGAACAAAATCCAAACACACCGAACAGTAAGTTGAACGATTTTCTTTAAACCCATCACACCGTGTCCCTTAAGGGGTTAAGGGGTAGGCAGAGAGAACGGATCTGCAATATTTTCTATCCAAGCACACTTTTATTGCTTCTTCCACTAACACATGTACCATTTCTCACAAAACCTCTCCTATTTCTTTTGCTTCTTTGTAACAACACTAGCACATCACTTCCTAATATTATTCCTATGTCCCTCAAAGTCTTTAATAACACATTCTTCTAGTTTTGTCCATGTCCACAATTTTCAGCCATATATGCACCCTTGTTTGTTTTTAGAGTAAAATGCGGACCTTTACAAAAATCATCATTGTGGGGACCCACCTTTCTAGTTGATTGAAGAGAGTGTAAACTCATTTTTAGCGTTTCCCTATCTCTTTCCAACATGAACTTCTATTCAACATTTTTAAACACACTCGTGAGACAGAGATATACGCAATCAAAGTTTTGGACAAAAATACGGCTTATGAGGACATAGCTGATTGTGAGGACCGTCCTCACGTTATTTAAAATACGTACGTGTTTTACACTAAGTCCCCGCTTTACGTATTAATTTGTATATAGTTTTTACACCCCGAGTGACATTGGCAACGTCGCGTCGCGTTGGTTATGGTTCGGACGTGTTGTGGTCGCACCGTTCGTATTATTAGCTACAATAATTCATAAATTGTGTTGCTTTTATAGAGTTAAAATGAGTTATTACAAAGGAAAACATAATGTAAGTATATTTTTATCTCAGTGGATATAGATGGCCTATATAAAATTACATAATCAAAGGAGATCATTAAGTCTTTTTTTTTACCCATCACACCGTTTCCCGAAGGGGGTAGGCAGAGAGAACGGACTTTCATTCTTTCCTATCCAAACAAACCTCTTTCGCTTCCTCCAAATGCATAACATTCCGCATATATATTCTCTTCTATTTCTTTGCTCCTGACTTGGCCCTCCTGTAAGACTGCACCGATATGGTCGGACCATGTCATTCAAGGTCGACCTCGTCTGCGTGCACCCATTATTTCAGATTTATAAGTATATCCTTTTAGTCATTCTACATGCCCAAACCACATTAATTTATTCACTTTCATTCTAGTCACTATGATAACATCCACTCCACATTCCTTTCTAATTTTATCATTCCTCACCTTATCAATCAGCCTCTTTCCGCATATCCTACGCAGTGATCTCATTTCCACAGCATTTATTCAAACTTCCAGATTTTTCATCCATGTCCAAGTTTCACTACCTTACATCATGGATGAAATCAGGATTGCATTATTCATCAATTATTGTTTGGATTTGGTATCTCTTAAATCCAAACAGTCTCCATACATTATTTGTTTTATTTTTGTTGACCGGTACTTTTAGAAATTGGCCCAAAATGAATGATCGCCTCTATGTTGCACAGCGTATTTTAAATATAACTATTATGCACAAACATCTTTTTTATTATTAAAAATTATTAATTTCAGTTCGATAGCTCTAGATCTAACCAAGCAGAGATAGAAACCATGAATATTGATCCATAACCCAAAAACACCAAAATCCAAAGAAATAAAAAATTCCAAAGATTTCCGCGGACACCAGCGGCAAAAGACGCAATGAACAGACAAATGGCTGTGTTCTGGCTTAGAAAAAAAAGGACCGAATAAACAGCTCGGTAGCCTAGTTGTACTAGCGTGGACTTCAGATCCGGGGTCCCGGGTTCGATTCCCGGTCGGGTCAGAGTTTTCTAAGTGTTTTTTCACTTGAAATTTCTACCCGGGGTTTCTCTGTCTCAGATTGGACGGGACCGGTTGACTGGAAAAAATTGCCTCAGGCAATAAGTTCCGCCGGCTATACTGACACCTTTGTATAGAAAAGTGTTATATTCTTATTTATTTTTAATGTGAAGAATGTCTCAAAAACTAAAAAGATTTATTCTCATGATTAGGAGTTTCGGAGACAAACATTACCACCTAATGGCGAACGTTGTTAACGTAAAGTGATCACACAAAGCCAGCCTTCGAAATAACAGTAGAAGACGGTCGTAAGCCCGTAGTGGTTTGTTCCATTTAAAAATCGAACATTAGTAATGAATTGTTAGAGTAATTAGTTGTTATTTTTTCTTAAAAAAGATTTAAGTAGAAGACGCTGGATTGATATAAAAAAAATTAAGTTTATAACATAATTTAAAAAATGCTAAAAAATAACATATATTTTTTAATTATAATATTTTTTTTAATTAATAATAAGAGAAAACTAGTTATATATTTTAATAATACCTATATTATTATTTAGTTTTATTTTATCATGCCTATTTTTAATGTGTCTCAATCAATCAATGACGATCTGTTTTTTTATGTTTACAAATTGTGTTAGGTATATTCCATCAATGGAAAACTAGAAAAACGGTTTTGTTTAATTTTATATTTAAAAAATACATATTTTATCATTTAGTTTTATTTTAACATGCCTATTTTTAATGTGACTCAATCAATCAATGACGATGTGATTTTTTTTTATGTTTACAAATTGTGTTATACTCCATTAATTTAATCAAGGGAAAACTAGAAAAACTGTTTTGGCTAATTTTATATTTAAATAATACATAATATATTATCATTTATTTTAACATGCCTATTTTTAATGTGACTCAATCAATCAATGACGATGTGATTTTTTTTTATGTTTACAAATTGTGTTATACTCCATTAATTTAATCAAGGGAAAACTAGAAAAACTGTTTTGGCTAATTTTATATTTAAATAATACATAATATATTATCATTTATTTTAACATGTCTATTTTTAATTTGCCTCAATTAATCAATAACGATGTGATTTTTTATGTTTACAAATTGGTTACCATTAATTACCATTATTTTTATTTTTACAAATTGTTTTATATTCCATTAATTATATATTAAAGGAAAACCAGAAAAATAGTTTTATTAATTTTATCTTATATATAAAAATGGAGAGCTATTTCGCGTTGTCATCGGATGGCGCCTAAACGGCTGGACCGAATTCACTAATTCTTTTTTTGTCGTGTAGGCTTTTATCAGGAGAGTGTCCTTTTAGAACAAAAAATAAAGAAAAATTCATGGAAAATAAGGAAATTTAAGAAAACACAGAAAGTAGGTAATCTTTTTAGTACTTTTTACATTTTTTTTTATTAATTGACATTTGAAAGAACTGTCAGTGGATTGATTGTTGTTGCAATTGATAGAATGCGAATATAAAATAGATTGATTGGATAAGTCATATAATATTCATTGCAATTAATTTTTATAAGGAGTTTTGGTAAGTTTTAATACAAGGAATACATTGTTGTAATGAAGCGTAAGGAGTTTTTAAACTTTCATTATTTACAGAGATTTTTAAAACCGCCAGCAAACAGAATCGTATACATAACATTGCTATTAAGGAGTTATACTTAATTGAAGTTCATTTTATAAGGAGTTTTGGTATGTTTTAATACAAGGAATACATGATTATATTGAAGAACAAGTAGAATTTTTTTTTGTTTGTTTGAAAATCAATTCTTCGTTTATGGGCTGATTTTTACAGAGGGTGAGTACATACATTTAACGTAAATATAATCTGCATCGTTAATATGTAAAAAAGCTGGATATTATTTGCTAATGACCTAGCATGTGTTTCTTTATTGAAAATAAAAATTGTTACACTTCCACCATGTTGTAATAGAAGATAGAAAAAAAATCACAGATACTGCATTAAATGAGCTTTTTAATTATTTCCACTGTTTTGAAAGAGAAGATTTAAGAACGCAATGTTGTGTGAAAGTGAATGCCGAGAACTTGGAAGTATGTCTATTTAGGTAATTTATTTAGAAGAGATGCAAGTGTGAAAAAGAGATTGAAAGAAGGAAATTGGCTGGGAGAAGGGTTGTCGGTGCACTTAGACCTCTAAGAAGATATCTCTGAAATCGACAGTTGATGCACAATGCAATCCTGATACCATCCATGATTTATGGAAGTGAAACTTGGACATTGACGAAAAATTTGTAAGTTGAAATAAATGCTGTGGAAATGAGATCACTGCGTAGGATATGCGGAAAGAGACATATTGATGGTGAGGAATGATAATATTAGAAAGGAATGTGGAGTGGATGTTAGTGTAGTAAATGGAATGAAAGTGAATAAAGAAAGAAGGTTTGGATATGTAAAGAAAATAAACGAAGAGAGAATGACTCAAAGGATAATAATATAAATCTGAAAGAATAGGTGCACGCAGACGAGGCCGACCTGGAATGACATAGACCGACCATATCGGTGCCGTCTTACGGGAGGGCCAAGTCAGGAACAAACGGAATATAAGAGCATGTATGCGGAATGTTATGCGTTTGGAGGAAGCGAGTGAGTTTGGATTGGAAAGAATGGAAGTCCATAATCTCTGCTTACCCCCTTCGGGAATCAGCGTGATGGGCAAAAAAAGTATTGACACCTCAATGCGTATTTTGAATCGGTACGGAGATGTTCCTTATCGTGCTTTGATTAATCAATCAATATTATTTTAACTGAGCAAAATAACTATTAAGACATCGAATATAATGACATACCTAAATTCTTTTTTTTACATACATATTAACATCAAATCAATCAAATTTAAAACTCCCTTTGAAGTCCACTCAGGAGCAAAGTGGGGCAATAAGAGCTCTCCATTGCACTCGATCTTGCGCAATGATGACCTCTTCCCACATCGTATTAACATAGGTAATAAGTTTTTGATGTAAAAATAAACTCAGACCAAATTAATGCAGCGTGGTATGCAGGTTTTGATAATGCCAGTAAATAGTCATTCGTGTTAAATAGCTAAAAAAACGAATTTGAGCTCTGTTGCATAAAACCTATAGTAGGTACCCATATTATTTATTTCGATACGAGGTTCGACGGGTCAGCTAGTATTTTAATAAAATCAATTTTATTATTTAGTTTTATTTATAAAAAAGACATAGAGAAGAGTGGAGAAAAGGAACTAAGCTTATTGCAGACCAATCGAACGAATCGAATCGATGATGATGGATAATATAGGTCCCCACTTTACTCTAGCTGCGAACAAGGGTGTATAGCCTCTTGTTATCAATTCTGTTTTCTATTTAGTATGACAAAAGAATAGTCGAAATATGCGACGTTGCCAAATCTTATTTCATAGTGTAATGATATCGTACCAGTTCCATATAACGTGGGGACTTTGATTTAGAGTCCCCACTTTGGAGTAAGTGTGCGTAAGTATACACTATTTGGGCTGGTGGCGCCACGTGGTGGATACACTCCGAACTTCATTTTTGGTTTGTGTAAGTTTTTTTCGACAAAAATACTGATTTTGGGGTCCTCAACAAAATTCGCTGAGATTTTGCCAGCCGACCAATAAGATCACGAGGATTCGATACGTACCTTTGAAGATATGGGTTGTGTATTGCGGGGACGTCCCCGTAAACGGCTTCGTCCCCACAACCAGTATGTTTGTCAAGTTCAGGTCCTCACAATATTAGGAAAACAAACGCACTAATATTTAGATTTTTTGTGAATTACAATCTATTTCTATTCCAGATCCCGTCATAACTGACTCTGGTTTGCCTGGAACTCTATTCACAATGCTGGATACGGAGACAGATAGAACTGTGGTGCAATACACTCACGATACGCTGACGTCCATGGTGCAGGTTTTATCAGCTGGGCAGCTATCACAGTGGTTGTCTTTGTGCAAAGCTGTACTAACAGTTCAACAAGGTATGAACTCATTCATTTACATTTATTCTTAAGCCATCTCTCATGAAGTTAATTCCAAACCACCTGTGTTTCCTGCACATATCGACACTTGAAAGGCTACTTAGTGTAAGCGACAAAGACCCAATTTTACAGGAGAGGTTTTTTTTTGTTAAAGAAAATAATAAAAAATTATATGACGTTTGACGTTTTGCTACATTATCATTGAAAATATAGAGAATCAATTGAATGTTATATAAATAAGCATGCTTTTATGTCACTTACGATATTTTTGCTGGACTAATTCATTTTTGTTAGTTGTATTTTTTAATTTATTAGAAATCTCTTTGAGTGGATAAGTAAAAATAGACACACAATTCACTATGAATAAAAATGCGGTTTGCATTTTTTAAAATGATTGTAACCGACAGTTATATTGCACACTTTTCAAGGATAATGCCCACTTTGGGATGTTTACACAATTTTTCAGTATGTCAAAATAAGTATAAATTACTTTTTTTTTTTTTTAAATGAATCTGTGCTCACTCAAAGTGAACACAAATACACTCATTGACTCTTTCACATTTTTGCTGTGACTTATCGAATAATTTGAATATACACATAGCAGTCGGATTCATTGACGGAAAATATTTTTTAGCATCACGATAAAAATGAAAATTTTGACAAAAGTATCGCTTACACTAAATATCCTTGCAGGTATCAATATGTTACACGTCCCTCTACTGATCTTGCTTTTGTCACGAGATTGTGAGCAGTCTTGCTTTCTCAGAGTTCAGTAATGGCCCTTCAAGAGTCAGTCTCCTTTCGCGAGCGAGGGTATTGCTGTTACAGATAATGTAAATGGGTATTTCATTATCCTCTGAGCAGAATCTACAGACTGTGGTAGTCCAATTTCGGGCATATGTTTCCGCAGTCTGCAGTCAAGGCCCTTTTTAAGCACCCTATACTTAAGTACCTTAAGCTATTAGTGTTACCACATTAAGTTTATAACTTGCTTTCATAAGCCTCAAGTGATTAACTAAAGATTGTTTTAGCTGACCTCGGTAGTCTAGGAGTCAAACACAACAAAAGGCCATGGTTCATTTTGCAGTGGATACAGAATAATTCTGAGTTTTTTCACTTGAAATGTTTATCCAGAGTTGGCATCTTGTCTTGCATCAGGTTTACTGATAGAATTCGACCAAGGCATTATGTTCTTACATATACTGACACATTTGCACAAAAAAATGTTAATTTTATTGCAACGTTGACAAAAATTCACTTATATTCATAGTTTGGTAAAAAATATTCAAACATATCAATTTTGATTATACGCATATGTGTTGATTTTTAGAAAATAACGATGAGACTCCTCTGGGAGACATGGACGGAGATGGAGAAGGGGATGATGATCAAGCTGAATTCCATGCTGATCAACAGGTTGTGACACATCCCCCAATACAACCCAGGTGGCTCACAAGGGTGAGAACAATTTTATACTACCATGTCACCAAAATGTTGAATTTCCCTGGTAACTTTGAGGCATTTCAAACAAAATAGCACAACCCGAGCAATATTCCACAACAAATTGATTGCTGTGAATATAGCTGCAAATGATTTCAACCAAGATTTTGTCAAAATTTTCTAAACACCTTTAATAACTACTGAATTTGCTTTTCTCAAACAAATTCATTTTGATCAAGAAATATAATTATTCAAAAGTGCCTAGTAAATTATTGTGTTTTTATTGTTGTTTTAAAGATATATGAGAAAACATATGACAAGTGTAATTTTGACATAAAAAAGATATCAATAAAAATTTGTCAGGACCTTCTCTGGTGCTGCTTAAATTGATCAAATAGCAAGTCATTCTAGAAGAATTATGATAATTATTAACTGTCGGTTGGGTGCTTTCATAATTTTACTGAATCGACCTATTGTGGTCTCTCAATAATTTGATACCAATATCTTAAATACTCTTTAGGTTTTCGCCATGGAGTGTGTTCAGAGAATCATGACAGCGTGCGAATCAGCTGGTGAAGCTCATTTTGATTTGCTCCTAGCCAAGGAACAGCAATTGACCAGGAATAATGGTAAGGACTTATCTTAGGGTGCGTTTACACCAAACGAACATAGAGCTTTTATGGTTGGTTAATATTTGACACCATGAAAACAATAACAAGCAAGAACTAATTAATGGGCGATAACAGTTTTTTCTCGTGCTCTTTTTTCCAGCTCTGGCTCAATGTTCCCTTGGTGTAAATACTCCCTTATGATTCTTCAAAATATCCTTGAAGATAGAAAATGTTTACTCTATCTTAAAACGATTCGCCTCTTGTTTTAGTTGACTATCTAGTTCTCCACCTGGCCGATTTGATTAGGATGGCATTCATGGCCGCCACCAGTGAATCAGATCCGCTACGTTTGAGTGGGCTGAAGTGTTTGTGTACCATCATTATAAAATACTGTCGGGTGCCTGAACCAGAGTTCCCAGGCCACTTGTTGCTAGAGCAGTTCCAGGCCCAGGTAATAAATTATTTGAAATAAAACACTTTTTAAACTAGAGCATAACCTAATCCTCAATGAATTATGGCTGTGGACATGGACATTAAAATATGTATGTAGTAGAAATTTAGTAGAGATGAGAGCATACAAAGTATATGTTGAAAGACTCTCTGGACTATGAAAGGAATGATAATATTTGAAAGGAATGTGGTGTGGAAGCCAGTGTTGTTACAAAGATGAAAGTAAAAAGTTGAGATGGTTTGCGAATGTTGTATGAAAATAGAATCACAAAAAGAATTTCCTAGGTTGAAAGGAAAGGTGTAAGAAGGCATGGTCGACTGAGATTGACGTGGATGGAACACATCAATTCCATTCTCAAGGAATGCCGGGTCAGAAGCAAGAGAAATAGGTGAGGTTGTATGAGAAATGGCTCAATGTCAGTGGTAGAAGCGAAAGAAGTATTCTTGGATAGAAAAGAGTGATTCAGATTGATTTAAAAAACTAATTTCATGTATAAAATCAAGAGATAATTTTTTTTTCTGGAGAGAAAAAATACAAGAATAATAATAACATGCTAAAAATTCTTTCAATGGTGAAAGTGGCAATTCATATAATATTTGTCTTTTCAATTGGTGATTTCTTTTATTTAGGTTGGTGCAGCCCTAAGACCCGCTTTCTCCCCGGATACTCCCAGTCATGTGACATCAGCCGCTTGCGAAGTCTGTTCAACCTGGATTGGATCTGGCGTGGCAAGAGATCTTAACGATTTAAGGCGGTAGGTCTGCAGTGATTTGAATTGTGAATAGAAAGATATTGGAAACACATTTGTCAAACATTACTGTTGTGGTTTTAGAGTTCATCAGCTGCTGGTTTCGAGTCTGCATAAGTTGAACACAAAATTAAACAATACGGCACAACTTTACAATGAAAGCATGGCAACACTGGAAAAATTGGCCATTCTGAAGGCATGGGCTGAGGTATGATTGATACATTTACCTACTTAAAAACTGCTGCTTTTGGTAAAAACAAAGAATATATAAAATTTTGACAGCTGTCAAAGTGTCTAATTATAATAATTATGCTCTCTTTCAGATTTACATTGTTGCTATGGTGAGTAATGGAAGTGCTCCTGGAAGCGCCATCAAGCAACTGGAAGATAATCCCGTCAGCAGTAATGGTGGAGCTGTCAAAGAAACTGCAAAGAAGTTCAGCGGAGCAGACTCTCCTAAAGATAAAGCGGCTGTTCTACGGGAACTTCAGAATGTCGAAGATGAATTTGGAAATTTCGAGTTTAAAGGAGAAAGTCTTTTAAAATTGGTGGAACCGGAGTTGGAGAATTTGGCAAAGAACTGGTATGCTGCACTCCGAGATCATGCCCTCTTGAGCTTACCACCAGGTATTAAGATTATCATTTAAACTAGCTTTTCCGACAGATGTTTTCCTGTATTAGAAATTAATGTTGAATTCGAATTTGTATTTAATGATAAATGAATTACCTATTTAACATAATAATATGTCATTCCGACCAACGCATCTGTTTTAAACCACATGGTCTCCATCCCAATTCTGTCAATCGCACCAACAATCAAACAACTGACAGTTTGTGTCAAACATTTGATTTCTACTTTTAGCATTTTAATTTATAAAAATACGCTTCAGTGTTAACAAATTAGAAAATAATTCCATCAAAAATCTTCATGCCAATATTTTTAATGTCAATGGTTGTCAGGTAAATAAAAATTATGTGATTATGGAATTTTTCACAGATGTCATTGTTTCCGTTCCATACTAACTTTAATGTTGTATTATTTGCTATCTATTTTTCTAGCTTTTAATAATTATTCTGTTGTCCGTAGTGGAGAAGAATCCAATGAACCAAAAATGATAAAAATCTTTTCAGCCGATCTCGAGTTATAAGTGTTCGCACGAACCCGACTTTCTTTATAATATTATAGATAATGATTGAAACATTATTGTATTCGAAAGAGTTATTTGAATTTATATTTTTTTTACAGAGTATGGCTCTCAATTGCCTCATGATGGAGGAGCCTTTTACACGGCAGACACAGTGGAAGGTGCCCGAGGTCACTATCACGACGTTTGGCCGGCTTTATTACACGCAATGGCCTTACATTTCAATAGTCAAACCATCTCTGGATCAGGTTCGTTCATTCCTTCATTCAAGCATTCACACAAATTACAATCCTGATGTTGGTTTATCATTTTGCTAACTTGACGAATCCGTTTTAGATTTGAGTGATCGTGACGAAAAGAGTACCGAGCCTGATAATACAAAACCAAAAGTTGACGCAGATGCCATGGATTCGAATGATGAGAAATTCCATTTGCTCTTTGGTGAGTAAATTTGATCTAAACTTTTTAAAATTTATGTTTAACGGTCATAAATTAAACTTTACAATATGTAAATAACAAACTAAGTGCCCAGTATGAAATTAAATAATTATGCATTTTTTAAGCTATGACTTTCTAAAATTATGTTGTCAATAAAGCACTGGGTTCTGGGAACGGTGTATTGTCTGACAAAACATGTCTGAAAATGTTTTTTGTCGCTACCGTAACCACATAGATAATGTTCTACACTGTCGCATTCACCACTGTTTATAACAGTACTGTATTCCTAGGAAAACAGACCATTAACGCTCTTTAAGAAACCACGCTATTTTGCCATTTGGTTTACATAGACAATATTCAAATTGATATTAGGTCCCTATGTGACGGCACCGCTTTTTGGGTAATCAGTGTTTTATCATTGCACTGTCTATATATATATATATACCTATTTAATAACAATCATAAAGTATCTCTTATATTCTAACTCAAAATTTAGGAATATCCATGGAGGCTCTCTGCACTTCGAGAGATACGTCCCATCAAAACGCCGTCACCTGTTTGCTGTCTTTGAACGCTCTTTTGGACACGGAAGAAAATCGCTCAAGATTACTCAAAGACCGGTAATTTTCTTTTTTAAATCCAAACGTCTTACCAATCATTTGAAATTTGCAGAATACAAAGTGTGTTTTTGTTCTAGATCTCTTGCCATAGAACTGTGTCATGTGCTGCATAAAATCGGACTAACGCAAGAAGGTCCTCAGCCGCTGCTGTTGGCTGCCGAAGTTCTTCACTTGACCATTACGGGTGCTAAAGAAGATTTGGAGAGGAGAATGAAAGAAAAAATCAAAGGTTAATAATTTTGTCTAATTCACATTTTGAAATTTTTTAGTTATTACCTATTAATCATCTAGGTTTAAATTATTTTCAACAAACATCACACATATGTTTTTACATAGCATCACTGTTGATTGTGCGCAAATTTTTAGATTAAGTACAAGAAAAATCTGCTCCTGAGAGTTGTATCAAAAGACCAACCTATAAAAAAAAAGTTAAAATAACTGAACATGAAAGAAAGACTTGATTTTTGCTTTATGGCAATCTTGTAATGCATTGAACCTATCGACTATCATTTGTCATATAAAAATATAGGTAGGACTTTAAGGGGTCTTAGGCAAATCCTTTAATCCTGCAAATAGGCAGACACCGCCTTGCAAAACATTAGTCGAAATACTGCAAGCTTACCATTTTGGTTACAATAATCATTGAGTAAGTAGGTAAAATATTTATATAAGTTTTCAAAAGTTTTTTTTTTTATTTCTAGATCTGATGTCTGGCGAGGAATCCAGCACACCATCGTCATCCATATTAGAGACAGTTCAATTGCTCGGAGAAGGAGGTCCAACTGGTGACCTTCCTCCTGGGAAATCCTTGCTGTTTTCTTTCTTGGAAGTTTGCCTGTGCTTGCTAGTCAGACAGCTGCCATGTTTGAGTCCCAACAAACCCAATCCTAACGTCATATCCAGCATCAAAGGAATCGGAGTTTACGGACCCAGATTACTGGTCAAAGTTTTGGGATGTATGGGCGGGCTAACGAGCTTAGGAAGTCCGCAGGGTATGTATTTGGTTCCTTTCCATTATTTTATCACACAAATTTATGGGTAGAATACCAACCTCAGTAAGAAAATAAGTACATAATTGTTGTTTGTTTTTCAGGTGCTGTAGCAATTCTTCCAACCATTCTTTACCTCTCGACCGGTGTCATCAAGGAAACTGGTCAACAAGACAACGTTCAAAATGGTCCCATAAGTGCCTGCATGGAACTTTTGTCCCTCATGGGCAAGGACAAGTATTCACAACACCCAGACACTAAGGAGCAATGGGGGGCGTTGATGCAAAGTGTTTTGGCTAAGATTATTGATCTTACTAAGAATGGTATGGGATTTTTCATTTTATATTTTTGTTTCCCCCTAGCGGATTGCAGTCACTGCATACCATGGTGCTACTAGCCTTAAGTACATTTAGAGCTCATGCTCAGTCCAGCACCTTGAAAGAATTCAAAGTTTCATAAACCTTACTTCTCATTTCATCCATATTTTATAAATGTAAAAAATTCAAGCTAAATTTTTAAAATGTGCAACGGTTCAGAATGAAGGCTGATAGAAGGCCTTAGGATAGGTCCTTTGCAAAACCAATTATTTGAGTGAAAATCAAAAGAATACCTTAAAATGAACGACACGAAAATATTGAGTAACTAGTTGAGTGAGTGATGACCACTTAACCAAGTACAAAATACGTTTAATACAACTACGTATTAATTACAAAATTGATTGATAACGGTGAATGATTCATTTTGATTTGTCGGTGGCATAAATCATCCAAATGGATGCAATGCCAAAAAAAAATATGTTTTAAATATTTTTAAATGTTAGAAAATTATTTCTGAATGTTCGAAAAAAATTCCATAAAAAATCTGCGTACCGATATTTTTTTATGTCAATGGTTGTCATAATTTTGTCTTTATAGTATTTTTCATAGATGACGTTGGCGTCGCAGGAAATTCGTTCCATACTAACTTTAGTATCATATTTTATATTAATGCATTTTTTCAACCTTTTAATAGTTATTCTGTTATCCGGAGCGGAGAAGAATCCAATAAATCAAACATCGGAAGAAAATATTCAGCAGATCTCGAGTTAAAGTGTTTGCTTTAACCCGACTTTCTTTTATATTATAGATGATGCAATGTTATGTTTCAGATGAGGAAGATATCAAGTTGGACGTGACTGTCACCATGCAAGCGATGAGCGCCATCCTACCATACGCTCCACCAACACAAATGTTACACTACCCTTGTATCAACCATTTCCGAGTTTGTCTTCAAAGCAATGACCCAAAGGTAGTTTGATCTGATCAACACAACCAATATTTCAAAATGCTGAGAGAAATAATAATTTCCAAAAGAAATTGAAAACATTCTTTATGAATTTGTTTATTTTTTAGGTGGTAACCAAATGCTCTCTACTCTTGAGATCTCTGTGGTCTTTAGGGGCAAGTTGGGCCAGAGCTTTAGCTCCTCCGCTTCTCAAAGCTTTGCGCTCTGCTCCTTCCATACCTTCGGCAACACCGCATCACACGAGGGCCGCGCAGGCTATGCTGCATGCGGCCGAGGCGTTGCTTCCCATAACTCCAGATAACTCAAGTAGGTTTACAGTCTTGTTGTAGTTTAGTGAAGAGGTAAACTTGACCCAAACTACAGTTAAAAATCATACTCAAATACAGACATTCTTAAGCGTAGTTCACACTAGCTCGACTAGCAAGTAATTTAGTAGCTAGCTTACTTGCTTCTCAACCAAAAATCGTTCACACTGTATTCAAGTACGGTTCATTAGTGAGGAGGGTTTTTAAAACGAACAGCCCGCAACACAATTTACACACAATGTCAGATCAAGGGTGCCACAAGTCAAAAATTATGGATATTTAGTTAAGAATGCCAATTGATAGTATATTATGTGCCGAACATTGTGATAAAGTGCCACTAGTCTAAAAGTAACACATACAAAATTGTAAGGATATATGGCACTCTAGGTTTGTCCAGGTTGTTCTCACATCAAAAACTTCAACCATGGTTTTCTCTTTTTGACACATTTGGACATGTGGCACCCTTGATCTGGGTATACGACATGGTTAGTTTGAAGATATCGCTGTCTATTGATAAACTTACTCTCTGTACATTGTTTTATAATATACATTGATCATCGTTTTGTGTTGATGTAATAACCAATATACAGTAAAGTATAAAATAATATATAAATTCAGTCTTGAGAAACACCTTTTTTGTTGCAACTAATAAACTCGACTAAAACTATAGATAGGTTCACACACATTTAGCCAGTGGCCAGTGATGCGTGATGGGGGGCACTACTCACCCAAAAAATAAATCAACTTGACTAAACTGCCAACTAATCAAACTCAACAAAATTGTAGTGGTTTCAAACACTTTTAGTCACTAAATTACTCGCTACTCGATTAAAACACTTATCCAGTGTGAATTAGGTCTTAATCAAATTTGAGGGTGTATCCTAGTGTTAGTGTATATGGGCATAAGTATTTTGTCCAGTTTGATGTTTTGATTCTCGTACATGACACGGGGTCAATTTATTTGTTTCTACGATATTATTCTTTTTGTTTTTATTTTCAATCTTTAGGCAGAAAATATATTTAGTGATTATTTTTAAAAGTAATTAATATCATGTTTTTGATTATTTTTTTCAATAGAAATTCATTCATGTTGGTAATTTTTTTTTCATATCAAACATGTCTTCATATAGATTTATCAATTTTACCTTTATTTTGTTTTTTGCCATCATAGAGGATTCCATGAGAGGTAAGTACCATGCCCAGTATTGTTTTTTTTTTTTTTGATAAAAAATTTTTTTTTTTGTAAAATTATTTTATGTCACATAGTGTCATTTGATTAATTTAAATTATGTAGGTTGTATTGGGTTTTGCTCTAGTGGAAAGTTTTTTAATTAAAGACGTGATACTTTGAACTCTTTATTCAACCATACTTTTTACAATAATGCTTACTCGGCAAGACCGGAAACTACCCTATAACAAACATCACAACGGAAATGGCCAAAACACAAGAATGAATGTTGCCAATCCAATAGGTTGTTCATCTAATTAGACTCATAATCCAACAATTTTTAATAGTTGTAAACAACAAAAAGCTTAACCAAAAATAACTAACAAAAATAGTATATAATCAAAAATGTCTTAAAATTGTATCACTCAACAATTCATCAGCTATTCTTTTAAGAAAAAACTAAATGAACATCCATCCTTGGTTATTGGCCAAGTTATCTGAAGTGTTAAATTTACCGTTCTATTAGAATTATGTCTCAGTTTAGACGGGACCGGTTGACTAATTTGTAAAATTCCCTTGGCCAAAAGTTCCTCTCGTTAATCTTTGTAATTATATTTTGATTGCAATTTTTGTGTTTTGCAGGAGCCCAGATGCTGTGCCTGATAGTCCCTATACTGATCTCCTATCTAAGAGAAGCTGATGAACTCGAGACATGTTCTATCCATTGCAAAACTCTGCATGAATACAGTTTGCAATGGTTGATGAAAGTTGGCCCCAAATATCAACAGGTAAATAATATGATTATGTCAAACAGACTTCAAAAATTGTTTCAATGGATTAGTTTTCTATGGCAATAATTTTGACAAAAGTGCTTCTACAAATCTTTGCAATATTATAACATTTTATTGAAAAATAAGAATATCGATTTAAATAAAAATTTGGTGCACCTAATTATGGTGTGGATATAATAAACATCAGCGTTGTATACTTAAGAATGTATGTTCAAATCCTGCCCGAGGGAAGATATGTTTTTGACTGAAAATACGCATGATGGTTAAAGATCACAATAAGCCTTCACATTCAAAATTAAATATGAAAAAAATTAACAAAATAAGTAGTGTAAACATACCTATTTGTAAAAATTTTGGAATTGTATTATATTTGGGTATAAATCGGTTACGTATATTTGAATTTTTATGTTTAATACACTTTCGAAATGCAATGACAATATTACAAATAAATTTCAGGAATTCAAAGCGCTTATGTCGCAGTCAACAGAGCTTCGTGTAAAACTGGAAAATGCCATCAAAGCGAATCAAATAGCCGTGACCAATAGTCAAACGAAAGCGCAACAAACAATCAACAATACAACACAAAATAGATCAACCAAACCATCGATACAACTCAAAACGGACTTCAGTAATTTTAGTTAATTTGACTTTTTAGATTATGGACATTTAACTGACGATATATTAAATGTAAAATTAGAAACCCCACATTTTTAGTACCTTGACTGTATCATGTACGTGTATTTTTAGAAAATAGCAATATTTGTCTGTTTTATCATATTAAAAAAAAACAGTTTTATACAACAATCTACATATTTTAATAATGTTTTTTTTTTTATTTATTTTGTGACTAAATATTTCATTCGAGGCACCATTCGTCTTCCATGTGAATAATGTGCAGTTATTTCATTTTGAACAAACAAAAATACATTTTCGTAACTGTCATAAATTTTGTAGAAATTTAAATGTAGAAAAAAAATAGAATAGTTGAACGTGAAAAATGAAATGAACACTGAGCTTGAAGAGTGACGTTTTATTGATCTGAGGGAACATATTTACTTGTAAGAGAATTATTGTATACACACTTCATCTAGTAGTATTTGAGGTGTCAGTGTCAACATTTTCTAACCTAAAACTTCTTTTTTTTTGCTATTGAAGTTATATTTTTGTTTAAAATTTGTAATTTTTTTTATCACAGCATTATTTAGGCTATTGAATTTTTTGTATGTCGACCCAATGATCAAATTTTTTGACATAGAAATCCGAACTATTGAGATTAGAAATTATAACTCTTGAAAATTTTAAACAGCTTATTAAGGGTTAAAACATTGACATTGATGTCTTCTCAAATTTTTTTATTTATTAACTTATATAACAATATTATATTTTTAAGCAATAATTACGAATATATATTTTTTATCTTTTTGTTGCTTACACACTATTTTATTTCTAATCATTGCAATAATTAACGTTTTAATTTTAAATTAAGCCTTTCATAGGAACTCAAACAATAAATCGAGATAGGTATATAAAAAAAATTGCCTTTTCAGAGCTCTGAATGGTTTGTGCAGATACTTTATTTATGTTGACCTTTTTTTGCCCTCCTGAAAAAGAAGATAATTAACGGCATCTTAAAGCTCTTAAAAAAGTGTTACTTTCAGAGTAAAAGTTTTAGAAGGGCATCCAAATTTTTGTTCAGGGACTCCAAAATAAATAGCATTGGAATTAAATTATTGTTTTCATAATTTGTGTATGCTTCACAGTACGCTTTTATCAATTTTGCATTTATAAAATTTGTTGTGGAAACATTTATAAATTTAAATAGTGATGAATGTTGTATGTATATAAATATAGATATAACTTTTATCGTAACGAATATTTAACATTAATGTGATAAATAAAGGAGTTTACTTATGTAGGGTTAAACAATTTTATTGTGTCCTATGTAGCAAGTGAAATTATTAATGTATACAAGAAATTTTATTATTATAAATTAACATTTTTATCATGTATTAATTTGGCAATTAAACACGATTCTGAAATTAATTATTGGCTTAAATATAAAAATAAATAATATATCAATGAGTTGCTGCTGCATAGTTTCTTGATTGTCTATGCTTGTGAATTATCTATGCTTTTAAATAAATTTTTCGAAATAAATCAATGGATTTCTTTATGTAAAGACGCTATTATGTTTATGTTGGCTATTATATTACTCATAGTATATGGAATAACGAGTCTTGTGATCGGATTTCAAAAAAAAAAAAAAAGATTTTGCTGAAATTAATTTTCTCGACGTTTTCGAGGGTGTAGATTCCAAAAAAACAAAAAAAATTTTTTTTTTTTAAATTTCCCCGTACGCGTACGCCAAAAACGTGTGCGCACCCATAACATTTGATTGAAATTTGGTAGAACGGTTAGCCCCTCGATGTAGATGAGTCAGTAAAATGTTGAGATCTGTACCTTCAGGGGAACCCTCTTAAAGTATCCAAAGAAAATTTCACTTGTTCTAGAAAATGGGCTAAAAAAGAAAAAAAAAAAAATTCTTTGATTTTCATAAAATTTGCTAGACGGGTTGGTCTTATGCTCCTACACAAGCACGTAAATTTTGAGGTCCGTAACTTCAGTGGGTCCCCCTTAAAGTACCGATTAATATTGAATATGTAGTTCTAAAGCAGATAATAAAAAGCTCCAATAGTCGATATCATTTTAAAGTTTCTATAATAATTCCAAGGATAAATTCATTTTAATCGTAAAATTATGAATTTTTATGCAAAGATATGTTTTACACGAAAAAGCTGTTATAATATACTATGAGTTCTGGGCTACCGTAAGTTAGCAGCTTTTCTTTTCTCTGTCAACAGAATAGAATAGGAAAGAGGTACACACAATAATTTGAAGTGATTGATAACCTCATTTGCCTGCTTTTGTAACTAATCAAATATTTCTGTTCATTTTTATTGGAAAATATTGAGTTGCTAAATCATGGTTTAAATCTATTTAAAATCCTAATTGATCTGACTAAATTTTAATATTTTAATGAACATGTGGATTTTAGATTTTATTTGATATATTATTTAAAAAGTAGTATTACTTACAGGGTGTCACGGAAATAGAATCATGTGATAGATGTTGTAGAAATAAAAAATAAAATATCCTATATTTTACGTATTTATAATTTAGTGTTATATTTAAATTCTCATTTATATTTTTAATTATTTGAATATTTATTAAACAATGTAAAATTTATTGATTATTTAAAAAAAAATCATTGTTTATTATTTTCAGATTAATTATGTAAAAAATCTTTCTATTATTTTGATTCTGTATTGTTTTTTTATGAATTGTATCTATGATTTTTTTTTGTATTCAATAAAGTCTGTTATATCAAATTAAGTATTTCATTATTTAATTTGGGGAAACACAACAAAAACTAATCTAAACAGAGTACAGAGTGTCCAAGACATACTTGTTAAAATAGTTGCCAATTACAAGTCTGTTCCAGGTAGACATTTCAATGCAAGAGATACATATACAGATTGCAATATAATGACTGCTAAGGGAATATTTTTGAACAAATTTTTACTACCTGATATTTTGGACATTAGATATCGAAATAGATTGATACACAACCATAATACTAGATTCACGCAGAATGAGGGATTGGTAATTCCTAAAGTAAATAATAAGTATGGTATGCGAACCCTAGAATATCTGATTCCCAAAGTATTAAATATGCTACCTCAGAATATTAAAGATACCCAAAGACTAGGTGAGATGAAGATTCTTATGAGACAGTGGATTGTGAGTAATATGGATATTATTGATGCAGTATGAGATATGGTCGTGCTGGTTGTGGGGTTTGGTGAGTAACATGTGTGATTGATTTTATTTTAAAGTAAATAATTAAAAAATAGTCATGAAGAGTACCTATATAGATTCTTTGTACTTATTTCGTTTTGTTTTTTTGTATGATTGAAGAGTATATTTGTTGATTTTATACTTTGTTTTATATATATATTTTTTATAGAGTATATTTGTTGATTTTATACTTTGTTTTATATATATTTTTTTATATATTATGTCTGATGAGGATATTTATTGCTTTGTTTTATATTTTGTTTTTTGTATGACTGATAGGGATATTTATTATCTAAATAGTTTGTTTTATGTTTTATTTTATTTTATTTTTTTTATGATTGATGATGATATTTACTAGTTTTAATACTTTGTTTTATATTTTATTTTTGTATGACTGATGAGGATATTTATTGGTTTAATGCTTTGTTTTATATTTTATTTTTGTATGACTGATGATAATCTTTATTGTTTAATACTTCGTTTTATATTATATTTTGATATGACTGACGAGGATTTTTGTTGGTTGAATGCTTTGTTTTGTATTTTTTTGTATGACTGATGAGGATGTTTGTTGGTTTGATGCTTTTTTGTGTTTTGTATAGCTGATGGGGGTATTTGTTGGATTGCTTGTTGTTTTGTGGAGGCATTTGCCGTGCATTTTCGAAGATAAAAAAATAAGAATTATTTGGTAATGTTTGGCGTGCAATATAATGTGTAAATGTATTATACAATCTGCCTAATGGTATAATAACATGTATGATTGGTTTTGTTTGTATCTATCTTTTGTTTTATATAAATTTATCAAACAATCGAATTATTTTTGTAATTTGTAATAATTGTGTAAAGAACCTGTTGACAAGGCTTGTAAAAGCCTTAACAGGACTTGTATTGTTATTATTTTGGTGAATAAAGAGAAGTTATTATATAAAAAAAAAAAAAAAAAATTTTCCTCAAAAATATAGAGATGAAATTATATTGTACTATTCACATTGAGAATAGTCTTAATCTTAAGACAAATGTGATTTTTCTCATAGCATTAGGTGCTCGCTTACTCCTGTTGATCACTGTAAGCTTCTAAAATGAGGATTCAAGTATTTGATGAGTCTGTCCTTGATTTTTAATTCGTCACTGAAAAAGATATTGGTTTATCTAGCTGTCTACAGGATTTAAGTTCAGATATATTGACCTAAAAAATTCAATATTTTCTTTGTTCTGGCAAAATGTAGGGACACCTATCGTCAGAACAATAACTTCATCTTTCTTCATCATATCCCTTTTTCCAGTCCCTCACCTTTAGCCTACACCCCTTTAACCCAGCTGAACTTCTCACCTGCTCGCTATTAATTTTTATGTAATGGTGTTTTTATTGTCCATACCTTTTATGTAATAGTTTTTTGTATCATCACTGTTCTTATATCTGTCTAAACGGGCATTTACACCAAATCAACATAGAGACGAATCTATAAACAGAGCATACTTTCTTTTATGGTTGATATTACTTACTTACTTACTTAACGAGTCCGATCACCCATCCACTAGACCACTC
Organism: Mystacides longicornis; assembly: GCA_963576905.1. Lineage (NCBI taxonomy): Eukaryota > Metazoa > Arthropoda > Insecta > Trichoptera > Leptoceridae > Mystacides > Mystacides longicornis. The sequence continues at coordinate 23,749,962 of OY756432.1, read as the reverse complement.
CACTCCAATACTCGGCAGCCGCAACAGCATTGTCATTACCAATGATAAGGTCTTGAGTATCACACCTCACAGGCATATCTCGGCAAGCGAGGAGGTGTTCGTCATTTTGAGTCTCACCGCATGGTTGATATTGGACACCATGAAAACAATAAGAAACCGGGTGTGTAGGAGGCCCTAGAAACGCCACTGCACATTTTGTGTGAGTGCATACCATTGATGAGCAAATGCCGATGTCACCTGGGGAAGTTCATACCCAGAGGATATCTCAAACATCGCCGCAAAAACCATTGTCAACTTTTGGGTGGACATTGGGCTCGATGGCATTCTGTAATCTAAATGGCAAACACAATATACCAAACAAGGGTCACGGTGTTATCGGGGGAAAAGTTCCCGGCCTATTGATAAAAAAAACAATAACAAGCAAAAACTAATTAGTGAGCGATGACAGAAATTCCTAGTTGTTATTCCCTTATTAACTATATCAATGATCAAGAAAATATAATCTATTTTCCAACTCTGGCTCTTTATTCGTTTGGTTTAAACGCACCTTTATAGAAATAAAAGTAGGTAGCTAATAACTATTTACTATTTGAAAAAAGAAAAGATTGATATTTTGATTTCATAGTAACCTTTATTTTTCATAAACTTTGCATTATATTTTAATACAAGTTGTAAATACACAATATTGTGGTTTATACATTTCATTATAATATAATATTATTAGTTTTAAACAAGAATATTACATTATTTTAGTTAACAATATTAGTCAGCGCATAAGTGAGATCTTGTAAAAATATTGGCTCTCATACTTTGTCTTAATTTAATGTACATATTCAAAATCAAGATAAAAATCATCCAAAACCGTAAATGGTAAAACGAATGCTTTTAACCTAAAAAGTATGAATCATATTTTTTTTTTAAATTAAGAATCAATAATTGTATATGACACATACATTGTATGCAATAAATGATTTACTTCTAAAATGTCAGCGACTCTTGATTTTGATATTTACATTAAAGTAATTTGATATATTTTAGGTAAAACTCTAGTATCGTCACTCCTTTGAATTAAAAATGGTGGTATGTTTGGTTTGTGGGAGAAAATATTAACTTTTTAAATTATTGACCTATTTGTTATAGTGTGGAAGAAAACCATAATTAATATTTATTTATTTAAACACTTGTTGTATTATCTATATAAAATAACCTCAAAATCATTAGAAGTGATGAAACTGGAGTACTACCATTTTTATATAAATATACTCCATTGATACTGTAAACATGAAAACTAAACAATTCTTACTTAAGGTACTGACATTTATTTTAGAGTTGAAATATTTTTAGTACCTCATGAAACGTGAAGTAAAAAAATATATACAAGATTTAAAATTAATAAACTTAAATACCGTGCATATAAATAAAATAATATAAAGACTAGATATTACCCACAGACAATAAATTTGAATAGACGGACATATTTAGATGGACAAAGACTGGAAACTGTTCCCCGATAAACTTTTATAAAAAATATGTTTTGAATGGGAGCGTATTATCTTATAAAATGGCTCTAGTATCGATCTGTATGACTGTGAGTCTTTTAAATAAATAATTTTCAAAATTGAATATAGCTTCGTTGAGGCCTTACAAAGTTCTTTATTGATGTTATTAAAAAATGCCTCCTCATGGGTTTTTACAGGATGTACCAAAGGTCAATATTATCCCACAAAAGGCAAGATTGAGTAAATAAACTTAGTTTAAGTTAATTATAGTGTTAAAATAACAGTGCATCTACTATAGTTACATTTTTAGGAATTATTTTTTATCAAATCACCTGTCTTCTTAGTCTATGGTTTTATTCAACAAATTCGTTTTCAGTACTTGCTGTGAAAATAAATATTGTAAATAAAGTTTAATAAATTTTCTTTTAGTTAAAACATTCTCCTGCAGTAAAAATATTTTTGGTAAAAAAAATATGCGCAAAAACTTTATTTGTAGATAATTCATTTCAACTAATAATTAAACACACACATCTGCAAGAGTATTATTATCTATGAAATTATGGAGAAGAGTCATAGATAACTTTCACTCTTTTTTCTATGGCTGATAAATAATGTTCCACTTTTGTAGCGTGAATCAATACTCCAGCTGACAATTTTGTGTTTTTAATTTTGGATGAATACTCTAAAAAATTTTAGGTCAACATAATACACTATAATAATATATCAATGACACGACATAATATTATGTAATATTATTATTATACGTTCAGTACACACAAAGCAATATATTATTATTATTAAGTAGGTATAATTTTATCAACATTTATTTTTTTTATTCTAAAGCTAAGATATTTCTTTAATATATGTTTATACTAACTCTGTCAATCGATGTTGGGTACTCTTCAAATATTACAAGTTTGGAAATAAAAAATAGAATAAGAATAAGGCTAGCTGTTAACCGTTAATAATAATAATTAATCTATGAGACTATGTTCATGTATACATTCCTATCCGATGCCGAACAAGGGTCTCCTTCGTTCGAAATAGCAATGGACATACAATACCATCCTAGCCATTCTGATTGGTAAGTTAAGATTATGATCTAGCTTAACAAACATAGTCTCGTTCAAGATAGCAGCATACAATATATTGGAGGCGAAAATAAGAAATCAAAAAACACCATTTTGGAATAATTCTTAAAGGTGCAATAAATAATAGGAAACATTTTCTTTTTTTTGAGAACATAAGAATCTACAAAAATATTACAAATTTTGTATTATAGATTTATTGTATACGTCACTCAATTATTAATATTATGGTATTAATCTTCAAGCTCTTGATGGTTGTGTGGATTGGTTCATATGTATGAGTGATGAAATCTTATTCAAATTGAGTTTTATTTATTTTCAAAATATATAAAAAACGAATCTATATAATATACAGCAAACTGTGTGTATCAATAATGAAAGTATGTAATTAAACTAGCTAAAAAGTGATCTGATGATATTCAATATTTTACCCACCAATTTTTAATTGCAAACTTTACACTCAGAGTTCTACTGAAATGTCAAACAGTCTCCCAAAGCCTGAATGATAATTAAGGGACCCGAGCTATTTCAGCATAATGGTTTTGTATTTTAGTTGTTTATCGAGGATGTTATGTATAGTAATAACAGTTGTTGCTTTGTTAGTTCAATTTTTGCGATTAAAATTTGATGGATAAAATAATATTTCAACATTATTTCTAGTTTGTGATGTGAAAAGTGAATTTCGTGAGATAGTACTAAGTTTTAGTGTTAAAAATGACATCTAAAATAAACAACATCACTAGGTACTATATTGTATAATTTACTATATAAGTTTTATAAACCTACATGACCGACTATAGAAATGGTAATTATTGGTCCATTGTTGTGAAATAAATGATGTATATGGTTTTAATGTTCTTTACAAGAAAAAAAAACCTCAAAATGTAAGTAAGTAGGTACTTATTATTATAAAGAGGCTGTATTCTTCAATATTTTTGTAGATTATTTTTTGAGGTTGTGAAAATATTAATAAAATATTTTTAAGTTTGTATGAATATTAAAATAATTTAATGGATGATACAACATCGGGTGTATTGAGATGAGCTTAACAATTTATTTTCCATTTCCTTTCGGCTTCATCCAGTTTATGTACCTGAAAATTAAACAATCATTAACATATATAAAAATACTTAATTAAACTACAATGTTTCAAATAATTGTAAATATTTATAAATCTATTTATTAAAACAATATTAGTTTTCAAATAATCTATAAGAATAATATGATAAAGTATGTATTAATATAAGTCGTGCTACAAAAATTTCTCAAAAGGTATTTGAAATGATGGTGTTAATATTTTTGTATGAATATAGATAAACAATGAGGCTGTAAGCTGGATTATATGTGTTTGATACATTCTCTAGTGGAAAAAATCATTGATATAATGGCGAAATACGGGTGTAAAAATAGAGACATCTACAGCCGCGCTCCACGAAGCTATCTGACATTTCAAATCCCATACTAATGAAATTGGGTTTTTTGTTGGTTTTTTGTTTAATTTTTTTTTTACCATAAACAACGTTTTTAAGATGTTTTTTGCCCCTGTTTGTTTTCAGTACAATGATTAGCAATAATCCTATTTTTTTTGTTTCTCTAAGAAACAATTTATTTTTCTGGAACTGATTCCATAAAAAATGTATGGAAGAGTGGAGCGCAAAGCTGTCAAATGACGTCACACTTTACACATGTATTGGCGTAAATATTTTTATCAAAGCCATAACTTATTACCTGTTTTTCGAAAATATTGTTTTATGGTTTTTGTCTATGTTTCTAAAATACTTTTGATTCTTTGTCATATATTTTTGTGCGTAGAGTAATTATTACTGAAAGTTTTTGACTGTTAGGTAAAAATAATAGTAAATTGATATAAGTGTTAGCTAGCAGAATTGGCCTCAGGCAAACTCTTGTCAGCCAATTGTCCAGTCTGAGACAGAATGCCAACTTCGGCAACAAAATTTTAAGTGAAAATGTCAATTCTGCAGAGAATAATTTCCTAAGTTTAGTATAGAAAATATTACACTGAAGCATCAAGCAGTTATGGGTTAGATGTGTCAAAAATATGTAAGCAGTTTTATGAAAAATGTACCTACTTAACTATCCATGTCATAATTCAAAATTAGAAATCAAAATCATTGAGAAAATAATCTTTTAAATAAATAAACAATTAAGTACCTACTTAAAAATAAATTGAAGTAGTATAAATAATAAAAATATTGAACAAACACATTAGAGTTTTATATAAAAATAAATTAATCTAATATATAAGTTGATATTTTACTATATAAATGGCAGCAGAATAATTAAATACATATTGCTTCATGTTTTTCAAGTATGATTATGTTCCGATATGTAGATAAATATGCGTGAATACGATTTCATAAGAATTAGTATGGAAGTATTAGAATAGCCTCTAATAGGTTTTGAATCATAGGCATGTTTCATACTAATACTATTTCTTAAAGCGATGATGAATAAGTATTATTGATATAAAATTAGTACTTAAACATGCAAGAAAAATTCCATAATAGGTATATTGTGATAAGTTGTAACTCCATGCTAAGAATAGAATGCTACCCATTTCTTGAGTTATTGAAACAATTTTGTAATATCAGTAAATGAAAAGTATAATCGGGAATGGACGATGAAGATTAATTGGCCGAATGCGTCACTCTAAGAAGGTAGCATCCCTCACGAAAGTCGGTATGATGAAATAAATTCAGGGTGATTGGTCCTTTCGCCCCGTCTACAACAACTGCACATCTCAAAATCAATTGTTTTGAGAAAATGGTGATCAAATTTATTCTATGCCTAGTAAGAACATAGGATATACTTTTGAAATACATTCAGGCAATGATCAAGGCAAAAATTGGAAAAAAAATTAGAGCCAATAAAAATGTTGAGTCAGCAATTTTATTGTTTCTATAATGACTATTTTTCTGAAATGAAAAACAGACGATTGAGTTGCGTCGTATCCAATTTTTATTGAGACTTGACATTTCTGTATTCTGAAAAAATTTTATCCAGTACGTAACTACTGGCAACCGATTAAGTTCTAAGCAAGAGCTTCTTGCGTTGAGTTGAAACGTGAATTTGAGAATGCCAGTCATGAATGGTCCAACTCAACGCAAGAAACTCTTGCTTAGAACTTAATCGGTTGCCAGTAGTTACATAACTAATGTATTGGATAAAATATTTTCAGAACACAGAAATGTCAAAAGTCTCAATAAAAATTGGATACGACGCAACTCAATCGTCTGTTTTTCATTTCAGAATAATAGTCATTATATAGATTTGAATTTTTCATGTCATAGATATTGACAAAATTTTATTAATAAAGCAAAGACAATAAAAGTACTATTGACAGTTTTACCAATCACCCTGTAAATACCTACCATGATTTAAAAAAATGTAAATAAACACATAAGCAGTAAGTAAGTAAGTAGGTATATAAAAATAAGTTACCCATTAGTAAGATAACATTTAACAAAACATTGTATAAAAGTTGTTAATCTTCCAGAAGTAATCAGCAAAAGTTAACAAAAAAGCAGATTTATAAGAGTTCAGAGATCAAACATATCGAGTTATTTGTTGCAAAATGTTCCTTGTGTCAGTTTTTTCTTTCTTTTCTATTTGACTTAACACCTATATAAATGGAGTGTTCCTGCCTATGACAGTCTTTGATCAGAGAAACCTAAATCACGGTTGCTAATGCTCTGGTTTCTCAAAACAAAAGGGCCGACAAGTTACATAATTTTGTTAAAACTAAAAGATATTTTGCGTTATATCAAAGTTACTTTTTTTCTATGTATCGAATCTCCCCTCAAAAAAGGCTATATGGGTAAAGAGTTCATCCTATTTTTTTTATTAGTGAGATTTTTCAATTTCCATGGGGTTCACGCCTAATTAATGTACAGAGTTTTTCTCATGAGTATAATAAGTACCCATATGACACTGTTATTAAACTAGTACCTAATACAATAATATGTATCTATAAAAATGGATATATGTTTAAATGTGAATATATTGTCTTGTTAGTAAGTATATTTACAAGAAGATTTGAAGTGTTTTTTTTTTTAATATATTGAGGATTGCAAAAAATAAATACACATGAAAATAAAGATACATTGTGGACACAACCAAATCAAAATACAATATTATCATCATCAAACAACGAAACACATTATAAAAAAATCTATCTAAATCTTCTATTAAAAACGTCATTTTGTTTGGTAGTTCTAGTCATCAAATCAACAGGGGAGGCTAGTTATTAGAAAGAAGAACAAACGAGTTGGAAGACGAGGAAAGAGAAGAGGTTTTATCTGTACAGAAAAGTCACAGACAACACACTTGTTTTTGGCCACAACATTGATAATAAGAATAAAATATGGTTAATAGATAAATAAGTCAATTCACATTAAATACGGCAAGCTGAACTCAATCGTCATTTCAACTCACCAATTCGTTTTTTAAACAACGTAAAGATATTTTTACTATGTACCCAGATTTAGACGATGTTAGCTGTAATATCAAAATATGTGTTTTATTAAAATGTAACAGAACAAAATTGTGTCGTTTAGATACAAAAGTGGTCTACTCCATTGTTAAATAATCATGAAATTTTAACACAGCCTACTGCAGCCAAATTTACCATTAAAAGTGAATTAGAATGTTAAATGACTTTTGAAATTAAAAGATTGCATTGTGTTATGCAAAAAAATAAAAATATGTTGCAATCATAAAATTTGATTTGACCCATTCTGATTATTGCTGCTTTGGATGTGGCCATTGTCGAAACTAAATTTGACAAATGAAAAACAATATGGCCACCGCATCTGATTTTTTAATGTACCTATTTCACTAATATTGATACAAAATATCTGAAAAAACGACTAATTTTCAAACTCAACCGTATTTTTACCATAGTTTTTTCAGTGGACTTGAAAGATTTTAATACTTTATAAGGCCTTTACGAAAACAACAAAATTGTAGCATAACTTCAAAAAAATGTTAATTTCATATTTGTCCACGATTGATACTAATCGACACAAAATATAGAATATAATGATGTAGTATAAAAGGTAATCTAGCAATATTATTAGAATGGTGGTAGGGACCGTTTTGTATATTTTTACCTTCTGAGTTTTCCCTATATGTGTACTTACCAATTATTAAAGCCAGTATTATAATCGCAATCACCCCTGCAATAATCATCATCTGTAACCAATACAAAACATTTTAATGGATCAAAGTTTTCTAAATTGGCAGATGAAACAAGATACAAAGTGCGAGCGTTTAAGATAAGACTTTACTTTAGGTTTAAGATAAGACCACGTTTATAAGATATTAACAATGAATTTACCTTAAGGTTTTGCAGCCAGAATTTGCTCTTAAGTTTTCCAGCTTGTTGTTCAAACTGTGAGGCCCCTTGTTGAAGTGCATCTGAAAAATTAATCATCTTAAAGAATCCAAAAATAGATCGTAAAAATGATATGAGAATCAATAAATAAAGAGTGTAATATTAATATAGTTTGGGTAATATTAAAATATCTATATTTGAATGATGTAGTTAGTAGACTAGCGGATACAATGCCTTCTTTCGTACTATTTCATGTGGAGGTCATTTGTTCGATCCCAGGTGCTAACCACCTTCCTCTTTCACGACACAAGCTTTAAGTAGCTTACTGTGAAAGAGTCAAAAGAGTGTACTTTGAGTGAGCACAGATTCATTTTTACAAAAAAAAATCTATTGGCTATGGTTTTGTTGCAGTCTTCTATTATAGATCTATGTTAAGACAAACAGTTTTTCAAGACCAAGTCGAAACTTGCTCACGGATCCTGGGGGTCTTCCATACATCACGTGAACTTGAAAGAAGAAAGGACAAAAAAAATATCACAATGGGGAAGAGATTAAGTAAGAATCATGTATCTTTTTTCTTTCATGTTAAGATTTCTACACTAAAAAACAGTAGGTATATAGCCTTGTGAACAGTATCTTAACTATTTATTTTTTCATAATTGTGTAAAAATCATATCCTTACTCTGCAGAAATTGACATATTTTGGTATCTGTGATATAATAATATACATTGATTGAGTAGACCTCCTGGCATTATTTAGGAACCCCCAAACCAATATCCCCTGAATGATCCCAGAGACCACTCGTTAAGGACAATTGTTCTTATTATAATATAATAATTTGGCAAATGGGTTATGTGTAGAGTTTTACACAATATGTTTTTAACCAAAATAATAATTTTACCTGCTCTGTCATCTAATTCTGATAATTTCTGATCTCTTTCAAGTACTTTTTCTACATTGGTCTTCATAATATCCACAACCTGAAAGAATAATAATTAAACATAAAGAACAATTCGTCATTAATAATATTATAAAACCAATAATTTGATGCTATGATTAAATCAATTTGTGTTTGATTTTAAGTGTTTTTTTTACAAATTTGCAATACTATGAGCTTACAACATTTTTTTACTGCTCACTTTACATTAACTTTGACATGTTCGTTAGCCACTGGACCAACCAACCCGCTAATGCCTTTGCAACACGTGTATATAAAATTGTAGATAGTAATTATGTATATTCTTTTGTTACAATTTAATGCAGAGACATCTGTTGGCGAGAACATTAAGCTTCCAAATTTTATTAACAACCGCTAATCGATAGATGGCGCTAGGATATAAACTATATCCATTTTAAGCTGTCTATTGGCTAAGTTGAACACAACGTTCCAAATATTTATGTATTATTGTATCCTATTTCAGGACTAGATCTTAACATATTTGTAACAAATTTTCACCCCTTTAAATGTCAATAGTATGAAAGGAATTTACCTCATCGACTTGAGCTTGTGTTTGCTGCAGTCTCCTTTGAGCTGCCAATTGCTGGGGAGTTCTGGGTCCCCCCACGGGAGCTCCGCTGTCTGGGGCTCCAGGGGCCAAGCCTCCTTCCGCGGGCGCAGCCCTGCAAAATCATTTTGCCATTTTAATCATCCCTGATCCTTGCAATTATAATTGTGGTAGGTAATCTTACATACAAATCATTCTAATTTCTTCTATATAATAAATATTTAAAAAAATTTGCGTCCTAGTGTTTTTAACCGTAACTCTGAAATGGCTCATCGCCTCAAAAGTTATTTTTTTATATACATTTGGTAGTAATGAGAATAGGTCGTAAAATATATTTCGTATCATTAGGTGATTAGTGTGTCCCTATTCAGATTTTTTTTTCTATTTTTGGACATCTTATTATCTATAAGATAAGTCATTAATAAAATTTCTTTTCCACAGTAAAATTTCAGTAGGTAAAAGAGATGTATTAGAGAGGTGGGGGTGGCAAGACGGGTATCAGCTAGTATGACAATATAAGAACTTTAATGGTTCAGTTGCCGTTTCTTTCTGAAGGTTGTGGATTCGATCCCCGGTGCTAACCATATTCATTTTTCACAACACAAACTTCCTTTCTGCAAAATAATATGTCAAAACTGTATTTTTTGTTCACTATGGGTGAACCTAGATTATTTTTTTATTAAAAAAAACGCCCATTTCTTTGTGTGTATTTTGCTGTATATGTTTCATATTCATATTTTATTTATTATATATCTTGCTGGGAAATGACTTATTTTGCTATGATAATAACTCAAGTCAGTAATACAATAGCCTGGAAAACTGACAGTTGTAAGGAAATAATATATTATATTATTACCTACAAAAAGTAGTTGGTAGCCAATTGCATATAACATCGAATTTCGTAGTGCAATCTAGTGGTTGTGGGTTCAAATCCAGGTGGTGATCATCCTTTTTGATCTCTTTTTATCTACTTTGTAATTTGCTGTTTTTCTTTAAAATTAAAACACCCATTCATTTCTCAATGGAAATAGTATGGCGGAACTTACGCATTAAAAAAATCCTAACTTTTCAATTTAATTATAATACGTTAACTTTTAAAAATTAATATAAGTTGTTAAAATATTTCCCTAATGAATTGTGGGAACAATGGAGACTTAAAGTTTGTAACAGTTTCCAAAAGTTTAGTGTGTGTTTAATTAAATCAAACATTAAATAAAAATGTGAGACTGAAATGGGCTTGAAATTAAAAAGAGAATAAAATAGGCATAGTCCGAAGATTTATTATGTCAAAAAAAACTTTTTTTCACATAAAAATTGACTTTTAGATTGCTTCCAAGTATCATAATCCTTTTGTAGCAAAGCAGACCACCATCGAAGAAAAGTCTAATTTTCAGTAGGTATCTATACAATATTTTTTGCCTTGAACACTGACTGACTGCCTGACTGACTGATGTCATTAACGTCGCTAGATGGCGCGCCACTCGCAACTAAAGACAAATAATAATATTGTTCTTCTAATACAATATGGCTGACAGCAGTGACAACTGACAGTAACGTAATGATATTATTATGCCTGGTGGCTGAGCACTTTTTTTAAAGGTCTTGACGTTGAGGAAAACAATTTTTTGGGTTATTAAAAAGCTCACATGCGAAGTCAGCTATAAGAAAGCAAAGTGTACCAAATTAGGAAACTTTTACGCACAGCGGGACTTCATAGTGAAGAAAAGCCTTTCTAATGCCATGAGTGCAATAAAAAGTTTGCGGTTTCAAGTAATTTAAAGAATGACATGCGAACTCATATCGGAGAAAAGCCATACGAATGCAATAAAAAGTTCAATCAATCAAATAATTTAAACAACCAATGACATGCTAAAAGCTATTTGAATGGTAAGTTTGCAATAAAAAGTTTAATTTCATTTTTAAGTTTGCATAAATAGTTCAATCAACCGTGTGCTGTAAAGTATCACTTGCGAATTCGGCCAAAAAATTGACAAATCAGGAAACTTTTACGCACAGCCGGACTTCGCTTTACTAATGCAATGTGTGCAATAAAAAGTTTTGAAACTCATAGCGGAGAAAAGCCAGACGAATGCAACCATTGCGATAAAAAGTTTAATCAATCAAATGATAAAAGCCATTTAAATGCATATTTTGTTAGAAAAAGTTCAAGATTTGTTTAAAGTCTGACATGAATTCGGCCAAAAGAAAGCATAGTTTGTATGAAAAAGTTTACCAAATCAGATCTTTAACTCACAGACGCGATTTCATTGCCAAGAAAACCCTTGCTAATGCAATGTGTGTTATAAAAAGTTTTTTTTTGCATTTTTATAAATAGTTATATTATCATGAATGGTTATAATCTATCATCGAGTGCTTTACAGTCACACAAATGAATTCGGCCATAAGAAAACAAAGTTTCCATGAAAAAATTTACCAAATCACGAATCTTTAATCCACACACACGAGATCATAGCGGAGAAAAACCATACGAATGTCATGTTTTCAATAAAAAGTTTACACACCTAGAGTAATTTTTTAAAGATTTTCATGTGAATTCATAACGTTGAAAAGCCATACATATGTAAAGTTTGTTATAAAAAGTTCACGTTGTTTTTTGAGTTTTCATGGAGAATTCAATTAATCAAGTGTTTTAAAGTCTCATATAAGAATTCGGCAATACGAATGCAAAGTTTACATGAAAAAGTTTAATCAATCAAATCGGTAAATACCCACATGCCAAAAGCTATTTGAATGTACAGTTTGTAATTAAAAGTTTAAGTTGTAGGTATTTGAGTTTTCATAAAGAGTTGAATCAACCAAGTATTTTGAAGTCTCACATGTGAATGCTCACAGCTATGCTATGAGAAAGTAAAGTTTGCATAAAAAGGCCATAGGTGGGCGCCACGGGCGCCTTTAAAAAACTAGTTAATAATATTGAAAAAGATTTTGAATTTAACCTTTTTACATTTAGTTCATACATTTAATTTCAGTGGGCATTTTTGTTTTCTGCGATATCCAAGATACACTAAACGTCAAGACTAGACTGTCTCTTTTCCGCTTTCATTCTTTTACTACCAGTGAAAGAGAAATGTATATAATGATTTTGTACTTGTGTCATAAAATAGGCGTTCGTGGTGTTACAGCCGCTTTTCTTTTCTAGGAAAACAAAGCATTAAAGAGGTGAGCAGGGCCTCTTATTTATGGGGTATCTAGAACAGAAAAATGGCGATAGCCTTAAAAGAACTCAAGTAACCAGGTAATGAAAGCCCTGAATCTAGCATTGCAAACGGTGCCGGTGGTCCACGTTTCTCAAAACAGGGGACCTAGGAGGATTAAACTGAAGGAAACTGTAAATAAGTATATTATGATTTTCTTTTTTGCTTGTTACTCGAAACTTGTTGTTTGGATAAGAATGTTTCTATTCCTAACAGAAAGGCTTTGCTGCTGGCCTATTTATATATGACGTGATGCGTTATTGCGAATGACATCTCTATACACTTCAGCGAGGTTGAAGAATTGAAGATATAGTGAGAGGATGAAGAAGATTCTGGAACTTGACATAAAGAAGATTATGGTTCGTTGGGAAAGAGGAAGATAGTTGGCACCGGGGCTCGATCCTACGACCTTCAATACAAAATATAGTAGTAGTGACTTGTGAAAGGGGTGGAGAGGCAGATGTGCGGGTGAAATGGAGGAGTGGGGGGGGGGTGTAGCCAAAGTGCGCGGAAATCATGTAACGTTACGCGCGGGGATCTGCTGTGAACTAGCCCTAGCCGGCGAGTGAACTGCAGGGGTATTCACGAAAATGTTTAGTTCAAACTAAACTTATTCATTTTTAAGGGATATCATAGCACTAAAAAAAATATGTTTATTCAAATGATACAAATTTTAATTATTGATTAATTAATTGATTAATGTTCAAATTTTCCGCATAACACGTTTCTATAAAAATATTATTATCTATTTTTTGTGTTGTGGATCGAGAAAAATTTGAGGGACGTTCCAGAAGAAAGAGAAAGCATTAATAACTAGCTCAACTATTAAATTTATGAGTTCATTCACACAATAAAACACACATTTCAGTTTCAGTGGATCCATTATTTAAAATCGATAAACTAAAAGTGTAAAAATAAAACGCGTGTTAAAACTTGCATCGCACCCTCAAGTCTCAAATAGTTGCTAGTTCTAAACTTAAACATTGTCGTGAATTACCCTGCTGTAGAGAATGTTGTGTGTGCCGTAAGAAACTGTTGATATCATAGGGTAAGAACACGTAGAAAGCCGATTCCGACCTACGCCGACCGGCTCAAAGATTGTTGTCTATGATTTCAATGCATTTAAATGGGCATGCCGGAAAGCGGGTTCCTGCTTTTTCTGTGCGTATCCCCATTCAAATGCATAGTAACATTCTTTGAGCCGACCGGTGTGGGTCGAAATTGGCTTTTTACGTGTTCTTACGCTTACAAAAGTCGGCGACGGATCCGCTAGGCTACCAGCTACTTGGGTATTTTTATAGTATGCTCACTGATCGCTGGTTACACTCTAGTATTCTTTTCACTTCAAGCTAACACTCCTATCATTTGTTTGTAAGTCACAGTTCATTCCTGTATTCAAGCCATTCACACTACAAATCAGAATTATTATCTACGTTCCTTTGATAAACCAAGACAATTGAGGTAGGTACATTATTGAGGCAACAAACAAAGCGCCAGCACAGACAAAACATTGATTTTGAGTGGGCGATGTCAGGAAAAGCAGTAAGGTCAAGTGTGCGATGTTGGTTAAAATAATAAGCTTTTATTATATAATGAAGAGACCCTATAAACAATGCTTACTCAACTCTATTGTATTAGATAACCCATTGCTCTTTGTGTTTACATCCAATTAGCTCACAGGTAAGTCTGCGGCTGTACTAAAATACTGATTTACATTCTACATTGCCTGCACTGAGATAATAAGAAAAGGGCTGTAAGGGCTTTCTTTTTTACACAGAAGCAAGGTAGTCTTAGTCTAGGGGGGGGGGGCAATTTGACACATTTATAGGTTATTCTCCGTATACCCTATATTATGGAGGATGAGAAAAATATGAATTGACTACATTTTCAAATCTGTAGGGGGCAGCTGCCCTCCCCCCCCCCCCCTTTGGCGACGCCCTTGCACATAAGTGATAATAATTTTGACAGTTGCTGAGTGATGACACCTGATTTTGCTCTATATTTGAATATCAAAATACTATCATATAAGTTTCTGATTTGAGTGGATTTTTGCTTAAAAGTGTCATTGATGTTAAAACGCATCTAAACAGTGATAAAAATCTATAATTGGTGGTGAATCTCCAAATAAATCTTCATTTTCTTAATCTGCAGTGTTAAACCACATATTATTTGTAACTATACGTGGGTACCCACATATATCTGAAGAAATTGCCAAAGTGTTTGAACCCTATCATATACTCAATAATGGAACCAAATGTTGTTCAACTTATCTCAGAGGCATCCAACCTTTTGAATACCCTACAGCTGGCATTGTTGAGTGCAAATAACTCTGTCGTTAAAGCTGTAAGGGAGGTATCTACTAACTTACTGCCTACCACTGCGGGTCTGGCCAAAACTATGTCACTGATAGGAGTGCTCGCAGGAAAAATGGAGGGGGAGTTACAGGTGCTTAAAAATGCACCTCTCTCCGCTGCTGGACAGACCGATGAAAGGCAAGGCTCTTTGTTGGAGGCAATCACCGAACTGGAAGAGCGTCGGGAGAAATCAAAGAACATATTGTTTTTTAATGTTGCAGAGAGCTCTGCAACAACCAGTGTTAACAAGATCAGAGACGACCACAGTGCTGTTGTTGACATCATGAAAGATTTTGATTCCATCAGTGTTGAGAACATAAAGGTGTCCAGAATAGGGAGGGTGAACCCTGACAAAGTCCGACCTGTAAAGGTGTCACTGGCAGATTCTGCTGATGCTTTGTACATTCTCCGAAATAACAGATTATTGAAGAATGGAGTGAGGGCTAAAGCTGATCTGACAATTGCACAGAGAGAACAGCTTCGTAATCTGCGGAGTGAAGTTGAGGAGAGGAGAACTTCAGGCGAAGAAAATCTGACGGTCAAATTCTTCAATGCAGTGCCGAAAATTGTGAAATCAGCAAAAAACATTCCAGGAAAATCACTGCAACGGCCTACTACCAGAACGTCCGAGGATTAAACACAAAAATTAATGATTTATTCTTAAGTGCATCTTTGACTTTATATGATATCTTGTTCTTTTCTGAAACGTGGTTAAACAAAGGTGTGATGGATGGAGAGCTTGGTTTTGACAGATATTGTGTGTATAGAAGGGACCGAGATCCCAAGAGCAGTGGTAAAACTAGGGGTGGGGGTGTAATGGTTTGCATTGCTAAAAAATATAAATCCCGTGTAATTAAATGTCTCCATACTTCCTTGGAGCAGGTTTTCGTCGAGGTCATTGTCCCAACTGGTACCTTGATTGTGGGTTGTGTGTATATTCCACCAGACTCTGGCATTGAGGTGTACACTAAGCACTGTGAGAGTGTAGAAAAGATACGTTTTAAATATCCAGATGCTAATATCTTGTTGACTGGGGACTATAATCTGCCACATGCCGAATGGAATTTGGATATGGCAGTCGGTGAAAGCGAGGAAACAATCGAAGTAAAAAACATGTCTTCTTTTCTTGGTTTTGTGCAGTATAACATGGTACGAAATAGTCTTGATAGAATGTTGGATCTGGTTCTTTCCGATATCGAAAATGTTGATGTATCTAGGGCAACTGATTCAATACTTCCAGCTGATACACACCATCCACCTCTGGAGATTGATTTTTTTCTGGATAGAGAGGGAATGCCCGAGTCCGATATGGGTAAAAAAAATTTCAGGGTTTGTGACTACAAATCTATAAACGGCCACCTAGCCGGTGTCGATTGGTCATTTCTTGGCGGCGCTGCTGACATTAATACTAAATTAGCACAATTTTATAGTATAATATATAACTCGATTGAGGAGTTTGTTCCTGTCAAAAAACCGCTAGATTCTAGATTTCCAAAATGGTTTACATGCGAACTCATAGAAAAAATTAATTAAAAAAAAAGATTGCATGTTCAATATAAGGTTACTAATTCTTCATCCGACTATGAATTGTTCAGTACAATAAGAAGGGAATGTAAGGCATTGGCGAGAGCGGCTAAACTACATTTTTATAAAAGTATTGAGGATCAGTTGCCTGGTTCTACTGTGAATTTGTATAAGCTTGCCCGATCCTTAAAGGGTGACCATTGCGATTGTCCAAAGATAATGCATCTCAATAGAAAGACTGCCAATGGTGTGAATGAAGTATGTAGTGGAACTTTTTCGTGAATTTTTCATGTCCGTATTTGATGATTCTCCTTCAAATGCTGAAATCCCTCATCTTCCTGTCGAAGATAGGATTCATATCCCATTTGTATACTTTTCGTTGTCTGACATTGAACAGGGTTTTGATGAACTTGATATTAGCAAATCACCCGGTCCTGATAAACTCCCACCGGTATTCCTTAAAAATTGTTCGGCTGTTTTGTGCGGTGTATTGCAGAAGATTTTTAACGACTCGGTTGCTTCTGGGACCTTTCCATCGATCTGGAAGGAGAGTTACATTATCCCCATCTTTAAAAAGGGCGACAGATCTGATATCAAAAATTATCGCCCCATATGCATTCAATCAAGCATACCAAAATTATTTGAAAGTATCCTTCTAAACAAGATTAAGAATTCCCTAACGGCTTTGATATCTGATCAACAACATGGTTTTATGAGAAAGCGATCTACACTAACCAATCTTTTGGAATTTCATTCTGATATTATGGACACACTGGAGGCCAGAGGCCAACTGGACTGTGTCTATACCGACTACTCGAAGGCCTTCGATTGTGTTTCGCATCCGATATTGTTAGCTAAGCTCCGTTCACTTGGTGTGGATGGAACATTGCTATCATGGTTTGCAAGCTATTTAACAGGTAGGATGCTTAGAGTATGCTTGTCCAGTACTATCTCATCTTCATTTGTTGCGCTGAGTGGTGTACCGCAAGGCTCACACCTCGGTCCAATCCTGTTCAATATTTTTATTAATGACTTGTTAACGGTTTTTGATGGGGTGGGCATTGTAATGTTTGCTGACGACCTTAAAATTTATAAAGAAATAAGGGGTGCTGTTGATTGTTGTGTGCTGCAGAGCAATGTGGAGGCTCTTCTGGGTTGGTGTGCGAAGAATGAACTGAGGTTGAATGTTGCGAAATGTCAGGTCGTACGTTTTTACAAAATAAAATCACCAATCGTCTATCCATATACAATGGCTGGTGAAGAGCTGGAAGCGGTATCCCAGGTCCGGGATCTGGGAGTGCAACTTGATACTGGACTGACATTTGTCATGCACATCAATTCAATGGTGGACAGGGCACTCCAAACACTCGGGTTTGTCTTACGCTTGTGCCGCGGTTTTTCCAAAGTCTCAACATTTGTTCATTTGTACACATGTCTCGTTAGACCACAGTTAGAGTATAATTCGGTTCTGTGGTCACCATATTACCAGGTTCACATTAAAAGAATTGAAAGGGTTCAAAATAGACTCCTGAAGTTTATTAACTTCAAACTGGGTATACCAGCTGCGGATATTAACTATGATCATCTTCGCAATGAATATGGTCTCACACTGCTATCCGAAAGGCGCACAATAGCGGATATGACTTTCTTGCATAGATTGATCGGTGGCCAGATTGATTCCTCTCGGTTGTTGTCTATGGTGGAGCTTCATGTCCCTTCCAGGAGCACGCGAAGTACACAGACCTTTAGATTGGCAAACAGTGTCACAAACTATTCTTTCAATGCGCCCATGCAAAGGTTACTTAGGGGGGGCAATGATCTTGGCGAAATTGATATATTTTCTGCACCTTTGTATGGTTTCAAAAAAATGCTAAGGGATAGGTACCGCTTGGCTCATTGAATTCTTAGAGATACTTATTTTTTACTGTGATGCATAACTATTGTATTTTTTCTTCTTCTGTTTTGTAAATTGTATGTAAAAGCAACCATTGGTTGCGTAGATTTCAAATAAATAAATAAATAAATAAGTGTCATTTTTTGAACCGTTAGGAAAACACATCGGGCGACAGACATATATAGAAAAGGGTCATTAATCTCGATCGGCCAGTGCTCGAAATTTGACCATAGCTAATTTAGATTATAAGTTTGAACATTAGACTGAGCGAGTGCTATTTTACAATTTTCTTTCCAAAACAATGACATGGATACGTCAAATTGTATATGTTGACATTATTTATTATGCTTTAAGTTTTATCTATAATTATTAAAAAAAAAAACAATATTAATCTATTCTCAATTTGACGCAAGGAGTTTGAATATCCCGCTATTTTCAGCTCCACCTTCCATTTAAATATACCGCCTTCAAAAAGCCTTCTACGCCCATTATGAGGCGCTGCGCTGTGAAAATTTCGGAGTCGGTATAAATATCGTGCATAGCAATTATCGACTTACCGACGAATATTATAAGTATTTCCCGTAGGTTGATTGTTTTTATCATTTGATGAAAAACATATTTCGCGTGGGGTTAGGGTTGCCAGATGTACGGTTTTCGACCGAACAGTGCGGTTTTCGTTATGTTTGTCCAGCCAAGAAAATCTCGATAAACCGGACAGAAGATTGTCCGGTTTCCGTGAAAATTACGAATACATTCATAACTGACTGAAAATCGTGCAGAATGTGTGTAGTATTCCCGTATCTAATTCTTTTGTAGAATTATCGTCATGGGAAAGGACAGAAAAAAAATCGTCTACTGTTAAAAGTGAATTGTGCGTTTTAATATTATTACTGCTAGTTGTACCTACTGAATTTAAAGATGCCATCTCAGGCAATAAAACAGTACCTACCTAATAAAAGCAGTAACATCAAGTACTAAATAGGTATATGAAAAAGTAGGTCTATTTAGTACACCCCCCCCCCCCCCCCGGTCATCAACACAGGACAGATGATCAGTCTCCAAATCTCCGGCCACCCTCCCCTCCCCCGCTCCTGTCCGGTTTTTTTTTTCAACACATCTGGCAACTCTACGTGGGGTTAGGTTAGGCTAGGTAAGCGAGTGTATCAACGAACATACCGAGGCGATTGAACTCGACTTGAGTAGGTATAGAGGTTGCGTTGGTTGCAGGAGTAAAAATTTATCACTCGCTTCGAATAGTCTGCCGCCGATTATGATAATTATTGCAATGTGCGCGGTCCCTTACCGTCTAACTTATAAAAAATTCGTTAATCGTAAGATTACATATAAATCACTGATCAGTTTTTACTTAAATTATAAAAAAAATATTTAATCCGCGTTTGTTATGTATGAAGATAACATTTCATACAAAATTTTGTAAACAAACATGGGCAACGCGAGTGGTAACTACCAATATTCGCTATGTCAGATTTGAACGAGTTATTGATGCAGAATAGGTACCTTATTTTTTAATTATTTATTTTATATCAAAATAATATAGTTGTCCTTATTGAATCGTACGAAACCATTATGTTTCAGCCAAAATAAACCAATTTATGTTTGATCACTTCAATTTTAATATTTTTACCTACAAAAAGTATTCTTTGAGTATTTTCTTCAAAACGTCATTATATTTCTTATAAATTTAGTTGGTGCATCATGGTTGTAAGACCTCGATGATTACGGGAATGCAATATTTGCTTTATTTGTTTAAAATTTCTATTATCAAAATGATAAACCAAAATATGAAGGGAGCACCTAATTGGACGGGAAACAAACTTAAAAACAGTATACTTTTTACAGAAAGCGTCGTTGTACACTCGAAACCATTGTCAGTTGACATAAAATCCAACATGGCGGGCTAAAATCTACAGAGATCAGCTCGCAATCAATCGATATGGGTTAAACTACCTCGACGACGGCTTGATCGCAAATTTTCTACCGCTGAACTCTTATTTTTCACTGATCAGAGTTTTTTAATAAAGCAGTTAATGTTTGGCGAAGGAGATGAATTCTGAAAGTAACATGCACAGCAAGAAGACAAACTATCTCTAGTCTCAATACTACAAAATTTTGAAAGTATATCCGAAAATCGTATATTTGCCATATAGGTATGTAGGAACAACGTACTTCAAAATCTTAACTTTATTTCATATTTTGTTTAAGGAGAAACGAAGGTGAAGTAAAGTGGTAGAAGTATTGAGTACTTCAAAAAATCAAAACATACAATTTTAATAATTACTATGCTAGACAAGCGCCCCTTCATAGCCAATATCATGCTAAGGTGCATGGAGCCATACATATTCGAACAATTTCTTTTCCGACTTCTTGTTTAGTGTATTGTTTTCAGGGATAAAGCAAATACCTAGGTACTTTGGGTATTTATGGTGACTGAGAGTTCGACTTTATATGATGTGGCAGGCTGCTACCGGGTGACGACATCATGCAGAAATGCTATTGGTGGATGATGTCGTCATACGAAACACGGCCGCTACAGTACAATAACTTTGTTTCTAGATACTTTGAAGAGATATATGCGCTGAAATACTGTAGACACGTAGTTCACAGGAGAGAAGAATGTTCAAAACTGATTTTGGTCGGAAAAGCTCCGAAAACATGACCAAAAGGGACATTTTATCTATATTCATTGTTTTCGACTTTTGAAATTTTATTCTTTTTGAATTAGTCTTTAAAGATCAAAGAAATGTAATATTTTGGAGACCATAGAATTTTCTTCAGGAAATAAAAGATATTTTCGAGAATAACACGAAGAAGAATAAAAAAATACCCCAAAGTGTGACACGAACAAATTGCGTGTCACTTCCTTGTGTCCTCGGGGAATAGAAAAGGACCTTTACCATTCGTATAATTTACATATTTATTGACATTTTAGTCTGTGCGACAGAATAAAATTATATGCTCAATTTGACCAACAAAAGAAACAGGAAAAAACTGAAAATAAAAAGGCATTAAAATATAAAGAAAGAATGTGATAATACCGTGGAAGTAATATAACTAAAATAGTTGACTTTTTGAAATCAGTTGTAGACGTTTGGAGGCATGGGACCATAAATCACGGACGACTAGATCAGAAGATCACTAATCAGGAATGGTATGCCAGTAAAGTCCGTTCGCCTTTCTCAGATGGAGTAAGCTTTTGAAAACCGGTTAATGGGAGTTACCGGTTAACCGGTTAATAAACGTGGCATTTCAAAATTGAGACTAGCTTTTCATTTCTATTAAAATTATCCCATTTTATCGATTATGTTTAAAGTATTTAATTAATTATTCTCAAAATGATAGGATCGCAATAAAATTCTAGTAAAAGAAAAATAACCATATTATGTTCATTATCAAAACAAAGAAATTAGTGAAGCAAAATGTGCTTAGAAATTTTATTTGATAAAAAAGGTTCTCATGTTGGGCGATCAGTGGAGCATTAGTAGAACCAATGAAGATCTGTACAATATATATCAGGCCCCCAAAAATCTCGACGCAAATTAAAGCTCCTTAGGTTGAGATGGGCCGGACTCGTACAGCGAATGCCCGATTTACATGTCCTGAAAAGAACCTTAAGTGGACATCCATGCAGGAGGAAAGAGACGAGTTGGCAGTCCTCGGCTTAGGTGGGAAGGGATGCAGCACAAATCATCCAGGTA
Source organism: Mystacides longicornis (assembly GCA_963576905.1). Taxonomy (NCBI): domain Eukaryota; kingdom Metazoa; phylum Arthropoda; class Insecta; order Trichoptera; family Leptoceridae; genus Mystacides; species Mystacides longicornis. The sequence goes on along the minus strand of OY756432.1, from coordinate 23,727,810 downwards.
ACGAGTTGGAGGACTGTGGCAGAGAACAGGACTTGTTGGAGGCGAATTCTACGGGAGGCCAAGGCTCGATATGGGCTGTAGCGTCATTGGAAAGAGAGAAGAAAACTCTCCAAATCAACAACGTATGGGCTGTAGCGTCATTGGAGAGAGAGAAGAAGACTCTTCGAATCAACAACGTATGGGCTGTACTCTGTAGCGTCATTGGTGAGAGAGAAGAAGACTCTCCAAATCAACAACGTATGGGCTGTAGCGTCATTGGAGAGAGAGAGAAGAAGACTCTCCAAATCAACAACGTATGGGCTGTAGCGTCATTGGAGAGAGAGAGAAGAAGACTCTCCAAATCAACAACGTATGGGCTGTAGCGTCATTGGTGAGAGAGAAGAAGACTCTCCAAATCAACAATGTATGGGCTGTAGCGTCATTGGAGAGAGAGAAGAAGACTCTCCAAATCAACAACGTATGGGCTGTAGCGTCATTGGAGAGAGAGAGAAGAAGACTCTCCAAATCAACAACGTATGGGCTGTAGCGTCATTGGAGAGAGAGAAGAAGACTCTCCAAATCAACAACGTATGGGCTGTAGCGTCATTGGAGAGAGAGAAGAAGACTCTCCAAATCATCAACAACGTATGGAATCCTCATCCTGTTGGCATAAAATAATTTTACAATGAATGAATTATACTTTCTCAATTCTCAAATATTAACATTTTGTTCTGTGAATTCGTGTAGTACGAGCTTGTGCTTGTGTGGGGGAAGAAATACAAGTAGTAGTAATTACTGATGTATGTATTCGTCTTTGAACTTCCACATTCTTTGTTTCTGTTCTGAGTAAGTCTCGGCTCTTCGCCTCGACAAAGGGACGCGTGGGAGTAACAGAGATTTCGGTAAAATATATTATTCTCGGTTTAATTTACCGCCCACATTATGTTTGTTCTCGTATAGAGTAATTCAATTTAAAGGGCAAATATAATTTTAAACACAGTGCGTTGGCGCTGTGAACTCAAGATAGGACGTGTTTTTATGATTGTTACCTGGTAAAGTTCAATAATTAACATCATGTTATTGGGATGACAGTTTTTGGTAAGCTATATGTATGATTTTTGAATTAAGTAACAGCATAGAGCCATCACTTTCACCATTATGGGGAATAGATTGACATGGCTGGGACATGTGTTAAGGATGCCGAATGACAGTTGGTCGAGGAGAGCGCTGTTCACCCTCCTATCAGGGTCTCGAAGACGTGAAAGATCCTCTCATACCGTGTTTCGCTCCTTCGAGGCAGTTAGACATGGTATGGGAGGAGGTCATAAGCATTGCGCAAGATCGAGCGCAATGGAGAGCTCTTGTTGCCTCCCTTTGCCTCTGAGTGGGTTTCAAATTGAGATTGTAGGTAGGGATGTTTATTTTTCAGGAATCAATAGATTAGTTTAGATTATAGACCGAGAAATTCATGTTTGTTATACCTACAGAATTGTGAGGAATCTGAGTGGGGAAATAGAAGGAAAGATGTTAGAAAAATTTGGGCAGGTACTTCAGGAAAGATGAAATCTTGTACATAATCATAGGCCTGGCTGGGGGAAAGAGGGGCAAAATCAACTTGCTTTTCAAATCTACACTATTTGCAGATAAACCACAGCCGAGAATTGGAAATCCCGATTACACTATACATTTGAGCCAGCCTTGGAGTCCATATGCCCATAATCATTATTAAACACTCATGGCATAGCAATATCTTTTCAATAAATCTAACAACATTTCAACATTTATTTTTATGTATTTTTTGTTCATTTTAAAGTTGTATAATTGCCTAAATTTTAATGCTGACCTGTAAGCAATAAATAAATGAAAAATTTTTAATATCTAGGTATACAGCTCAAACTTAAATAACTCTTTTATAAAAATAGGAAAGTGTTCAATTTATTAATAGTCCATTCAAATGATCTTTGACCTTTTTGCTAACAAGCCTTGAAAATAATTGTCATAAAGTACACTGAATTCCTTGTATATGCGTCACCGTTTTGACATTTAATTGATCTAATATAAAAACCGTACGATTTCGTAGGAAAATTTTCTAATATGGCTTAAAAGGGGCTTCTTAAAGGACGTTGCGAAGTCAAAAGATGGTTATTTTAGGAATATAAATTAACGTTTTACCAACGTTTTACACATAAAGATGCTCAACGAAATGGTGATATTTTACTTTCAAAAAACTAACGCCAATCTCTTTATCTTCTGTATAAAGCACACCCGCAGTTCAATGTATTCTCGTTATGGATATGAAGGAAAGGCAAGAAAAATTTGAAATAATTACACTATTCTAAATAGTCTTTTTCAACCTCAATACACCTTTTAAAACGCCAATTTATCTTTTCAACAGCCAAATTTTTTTCTTTTTTTTTTTGTCGGTAGGTATTAGGGTTAGGTTTTGAGGTACATAGTTGATTGATATTTTTGAAACCATACCATCGAATAGCAGCCTTCGCAAGTGAATTGGCGCGTTGCGGTCGAGGAGCAAGGCATAGGCCGTCAATTTTCCATGAATTTTTTCTTCAAATGCTTCCTTACAAACCAGGCACAGTGCTTGCGGAAGCTACTGCAGTTATACATTGGCATTTTTGGTATTATTTATAAATAATAACTCTTTTTAGCTCCAAAATACTGTAGTAAGGAGATTTTCAACCAATTTCCTTACTTTTAACTCCTTCGGAGGTCCTGAGGAGTTTTTACCCAGTGTATCGGCTCATGATTCTCTTATTAGCATAATGACAACCACACGTTTCCTTTTCAGTAAAAATGTGATCAATAAAAACTTCTAGAATTTTCACTACGGAGCTCCAAAATCTCTTTACAAAATGCAATTCGGTTTGTTTCTGCGGTAGTGAGAGGACACCCATCTTTCACCAGACTTTTACGAGGTTCAAAAAGTCCACGAATATAGCTTGGTGATCATTGCTCACGAATTGTACGAGCATATTCGAGTAGGTACCTATACAATCTTCTTGACTTTTTCATATTTCCTTTCGCGGAGGACAAAACAGGACCACCTGATCGAGGGTCACGTTCAATGTTTTTTTTTGACAATTTAAATTTTTTTTAAACACTTTTGAGTGGTAGAAAACGTTTTGTAAGGAGTTTAATAACGGCGCGGTGTTCGATTTTGGTCAAAAATTTCCCATCAGTCATTTTCTAATACTCTAAACACGCTTGTGAAAAAAAAACAAATGATAGTTGAACGATGAAATTTTAAAATTGTCACTTTGAATAATGGCATAAGGCATAAGAGAACAATAGACAAAAAGTATACTCTATACCAAACCAATGGTACTCAATCTTTTTTTTCGTCGGGCCACATACATATATTTTAAAAGTTACGCGGGCCGCACAACCCCCCTCCAATAGTTCGTATTTTAGTTTTATAAACATGGAAAAGCATGCAATAAATATTTTTTGGGCATAATGATGCAGCGTTCATAATCTTGTAAATCTTGCAACTTAAAAAAAATACCACTCACGGTAAGTATTGTAAGCAGCAAATAGTTAATTTTTGTACCTATAAGCAAGTGAGGTATTCCCCGAGAACGACTTTTTGCGTATCCACAAGGGTTTTCGATAAAAAAAAGTTTTTTCAAGTACCTAAACGTCTGTACTTTGACACAATTAACAGCGGCCATTTTGTTGAAGTGAAATACATCAAATTGGCTGTCATTTATTCTAGAAAAAGACCATATATTTTAATAGGAAAGGTGATTCGTAATGACAATCTTCTTCAAGTTTCATGGAATAGAAATGCGACATTTTTAAATCATATTTCGGTTAAAAAGTGTAGCGGGCCGCAGAGAAAAGCTCGGCGGGCCGCTAACAAAAAAGTTGTCATACCGAAAATACATTTAACTTCCCTCGTATCCAAATATAAATATCACAGAAAAAAGTTCAAGTAGGTATTTGAAAATACAACAACCTTATGGAACACATATTGTTAAACTGCAAACGTGCTTTTTGCTGGACACATTTTAGGACGAGATTCCGTTTCTAGTAGGTGGATACGAAGTACATATAATTCAATGCCTGAATTGGTTTTTTTATTGCCTTTGGCAACATCTTAGGTTAAGAGTGAAATTTTACAGAGGTGACATAATGTTATGAATAATACGTGTGTAGGTACTTAGTTTATATAATCACTTATTTACCCTGTTATTCAAGGATCTTACATAATGATTAAACACCAAAGCGAGGTAACGGGGGGGGGGGGGGGGTTACAAGAGAAGAAAAATAAAATTGTCGGAAAGAAAATAGGTAGATACTCACTTTCAACCATTTTTCTCTCAACGACATCACATCACCACCCTGTGCTGCCCACGTAAAAAATTACACTCCTTCTGGCCACACTTTGGGGGTCATCTGGCATCATCGCCATATTACGTAATTTTTTGGGGACACTGGACAGGTACTTAATTTAACTATTTTTGATACGAACATCACATTTATTTCGTCATTCGTTGTTTTATTTTAATGAATTGTTGTGAGAGTTGAATTGAATTGTTCGTGTTCCTGAAACTTCTTTTTTTGGTTATTTTGTCGCGTTTCACGAACTGTGGCGTAACTATACGATTCAATTGAAATCTTGTTGCTTGGGTAAGTAATTTTATTTTGTAGGATATGGTATTTATAATGTGTCTAACTTGGATTAATAAAAAAAAGAAACGTTGTCTTTTTTTTCTAAAAATCATTATTTCTGAAGATTACCATTGCTCCCGTGTTTTTTAAACTAAACGATTCAAAAACGTGCCTTTTCTGAATGTTTTTTTTTGAGGATGTAGGTGGTCAACCTCACGATCCCGATCTGATTTTTCGATTTCCTGCCTCTTACAGAATACTCGAAAAAAGGAGGGGTACTATACTTAGCCGGCGAACCCACAGCAGAACGCTTTCGTTCCTCTCATCTGAGTCAAGACGAAGAAAATCCTCTCACACCGTGTTCAGTTCCTTCGAGGCAGAGCTGACGGATCTGGATATGGTGGGAGAGGAGGTCATAAAACTGCACGGAATCGAGCACGGTGGAGAGCTCTTGTTGCCAACATTGTGGGGTCAAAAAAGAAGAATTTATTGATAGATTTATGTTTTATGTGTTAAATATTCACATAATAATTAGTGATAGGCCTGGATACGAACTTAGATCTAGTTTCAGGAGAATGACTTCAAGAGATTACCGAACTGTGGTTTTTCTACTCTTACGAGCTGGTGTTTACACTCAACAGGTTACCAAGCTCAGCTGATAGCCAATAAAATATTTTGAATTCACTTCATATTACAAACGAATAAAAATGCTAAACTGTTATACAATGACATGCCTTTATTGATCTATTTAAAATAAGACTGGACACTTGTTGCCTGTGTGGTTGTTAACTGGCTATAAAATTCTTTACTACATCATAATACTGTATTAAGAAAAAGAAAGGAAAGTGGGATTGAAATCATGTATTTTTATAATCTATGGTTCATCTATGCAAAATGATTTTATATTAACATTGCGTTCTATTTTTTTTAATTTTTATTAATACGAAACACTTAATAATAGTCCTCCAAAAATCAGATATATAGGGAAAGAAAATGCCAGAGTGTGCCAGATGGTCCATTTTATTCACGGATAAAATAAATTACATAAATTTAATGTGTATTATCTAGGGGTAAGAGGGCGTCCATTAATCACGTGAGCCCAAAAGGGGGAGGGGGGGGGGTCTAGAGAGAAAATCACGTGCATTTATTTTTTCTGATGATTTTAAAGTAACACTGTCAAACTTTCAGAAATTTTAAAAATTGACGAAAAATAATCAAAAGTTTCTTAATTCTTTGTACTAAAAAAGTACACGTGATTTTCGGGGGGAGGGGGGGGGGGGTATTCTGAAACATCACCAAATAACACCAGGAGGGAGAGGGGTCTAAAAAGTTGCAAAAAACATCACGTGATTAATGGACGTCCCCTAAACAGTAAATTATTCGAAACACAATTCTTCGAAAACTCAATTCTTCTAATCACAATTCTTCGAAATATATTATTTTATTTTACGTTAGTGTTAGCAAGCTTTCTACTATTTATATGACTGAGTTAGGTTAGGTTATAATTATTATAGGGGGGGTTTATATAATATACCCATACCTTTTCAGCTGCTCCCCGGATTTGATTTTTGAAGAATTGTGATTAGAAGAATTGAGTTTTCGAAGAATTGTGTTTCGAAGAATTTTCATGGAATCCTATCTAGGTAGGTATCAACTATGTAGCCGGAAACTGCTTTATCTTTATTTATCTTACTGCTTTGGTCAGTACCTACCATACGGCTTTTTGAGTAAAGAAATTCACCCATAGGTATGTATATTTAGACAACATTGAAAAAAAAATGTAAAACGGTTTGTTTGAGGTTAATATTATGATATTTACATATATTCGCGTAAGCATGCTCTAATTATAAACAGCAAATAATGCAAAAACTAATTACAAAATATCGAATGTGGAACGTTTGAAATTTAGTCAATGGTTGCTTGAATAAACACAGACAACCAACTTATACAATATACCAATATTAATACTTTTGTTCCTAATAATATGTTCGTAGCTGGCTAAAACGCGTTTAATTAACTCTTTCTTCTTTTCTTTATTTAGACGGCAAAGCACCCGGTATCGAGTGAATCATGCCCATATTTATACATGTGTCTGTTAAGCCGCGTACAAGTACAACTCAACAAAAAAGGGAAAGCAAACCAAAAGAACACAAACAAAAAATCAACCGAAAACAGGCGGGAGACAGAGAAAAAATACCTAGCCCAAAAATGCCATTCAAGCTACCCACCTACAAACATAATTATTATAATATTGAAATCACAAAATAATATTGTAGTCACCACTAAATACATTCCATCACCATCATTATAGTTGCAAGTATAAACAAATTACTAATACAGTTACACGGGAAAAGGAGCAGGGCCGCAATTTATCTACTATAAAATACTTCGACCTTTATATAAATATATTTTTTTTTATTTTTTTATTAAGTTTTTGTGCTTTTTTTTCCTTTTTAATTATTTTATTGTTTTTTTTTTTTTTTTTTTTAATTTTATTATTTTTTTATTTAACGTATATATCTATATATATACATACTCCCACTCTCATCATAGTTTTTTATCATACTTTTTAAGATGGTTAACTAAAATCACATTAATTTTTAAATCGTTTAGGGCTAAAAGGGATATTATTTTAATGGGGAAAGTGAAACAGAACTTTGAGATGTCCTTTATAAAATCCTGGTTAGGTAAAAGCGGACAGTTAAAGAATACATGGTCGATAGTTTCTTCCTCCTTCCCACATTCACAAATAGCATCGTTCACTATGCCAATTCTGGCCAAATGAGAAGCTAAAACGACATGTCCTAATCGGAGACGGCATATAAGAGAAACGTTAAGCTTAGGCATTTTACAATTTTGAAACCATGGACTATGCGGAATATCACCCTGCACTGTCCTGTAATGGCCACCAGCCGAGGCATTCCTATAAACTTCATTCCATTCCTTCCTAATAAAACGATCCACAGCGCTCATGCAATCCGTAATAGGCAAAACGAAGGAGTGGGGCAACACTCCGCAAGTGCAAGCTTCTTTGGCAAGCGAGTCCACTCTTTCATTGCCACTTATTCCGATGTGGGAGGGAATCCAAACGATTGTTACGATAAGACCTCTCACGGACGCCAAGTACAAAGAATTTTTTATGTCACCCAGAACATGGCAACTCAAAGCAGACCTTGAATTGGAGTTCAAACACTTTACAAGACTCAGAGAGTCAGTGAATATTACAGTACGAGGCAAAGCAAGCTGCAAAACATTTAACAGGGCCTCTCTCAAAGCCACACATTCAGCTGTGAAGACGGACGCAATTCGAGGGAGTTGAAACATACAGTTTATGTCAAGAGAAGGGATGCAGAAGGCTGCACCACACTCTCCATCAGAAGCCTTCGATCCATCAGTGAATATTCTGACAAAGGAGCTCCATTTCTCCTCTACCTTTTGGCTGAATAAAGAGTTGACTACGTGAGGAGGCAAAGATGAAAATGACTTATTTATATCAATAGAATCAACAATGTCAGGATGGTATACGGTTGCTTCAAATGGAATGCAGAATATAGGAAGTGAGGGAGCCAACAAGTCTGGGAATTCTTTTGAGATTTCTTCAAAAATTGAACAAAGCAAAGGTGGAACTCTTGAGTGCCAGAAGGAATCATTCTGACAACTATCTAAGAGGCCACTTAATTTTGGTATGATAGGATGATCAGATAGAACTCTCTTGAGAAGGAACCCAAAACCAAGGAATTTTCTGCGTAGGTAAAGAGGTCTTTCCACGCATTCTGCCTGGAGAGCGATCAGAGGAGATGACTTCATGGCTCCTAAAATGAGTCGGAGGCACTTGGACTGAACTCTTTCCAATTTGGTTGATAGATATTTCGGAAGGGGATCCATGAGAAAACTACCGTAGTCCAAGTGACTACGAACAAGAGCGCAGTACATTGTTCTCATAGAAGCGGGATGTGCTCCCCACCAGACCCTAGATACCGCTCTCATGACGTTAATATTTTTTTCACACTTAACTATTGTTTGTTCTATATGCATATTCCAATTTAACTTTCGGTGAATGGTCATGCCGAGGAATTTAATAGAATCCCTGATGGGGATTGGCACGCTGTTACATTTGATGGAAATATCTGGAATCTTGTGTTTGTTGGAGAAAATTACCATTTGACTTTTAGAAGGGGACAGGGACAGCCCGGCCTCCGAAAACCAAGGCTGTATAAGGTCTAGCGCGTCCTCCATTCTATTCACAGCTCGTGTCATAAGTTTATCCCTACAGTAAACTACAAAATCGTCCGCATATTGCAGTACGCTGCAGTAGGTTGGAATGCGGTGTTGAAGATCCTGAGTGTATATGTTAAATAAAATGGGACTGAGAGAAGAACCTTGAGGCAAGCCTTTACACACCGTTCTTTCAATAGTCTCTCCGGGAGTCTCGATTATAAGCCGACGTTCGCACAGTATGTTAGAGATCAATAGGCAGATGGAGTCTGGCATCCCCAGGGTAGTCATTTTTTTATTAAGAATTGGTAACAGCACATTGTCATAGGCACTAGAAACGTCCATGAAACAAGCCACCATAACTTCCTTTTTGGATTTGGCTACATGAGCGTCTGTAATTAAAATACTCAGGTTATCCAAACATGATTTACCCTTTCGGAAACCGAGCTGCCACTGGGGAAGTAAGTTTTTAGTCTCCAAATACCATTCAAGTCTTGACTTTATCATTTTTTCCAATATTTTTAGAAAGCTACAAGACAAAGCAATTGGTCTGTAAGACTTTCCTAAGGATGGATCCTTACCAGGTTTAATTATGGGTATAATGATTTGTCGCTTCCATGATGTGGGAACAGCGCCAGATTCTAAAATGTGATTGAATAAATTCAAAAGTTTCTGAAGGAAGGGAGTTGGGAAGTGTCTGAAGAAAGAGTATGGTATCATATCTGGGCCAGGAGATGAGTCACCCGACGATTCGATTGCGTGTGTCAGTTCCTCTAGAGAAAAGTGAGACGAGAGTAAGCAGTTTTCTTGTTGGGGAGCCGAGTCTACTTGAACTGTTTCAGACTCATTTGGCACATAAGGCGGCGCCAGTCTCTCCACGAAGCTATCGATCCAATCCGAACATTTGTATGGGTTGGGCTTGGGAGACAATGAACCTCTGAACTTCTGAATAGAAGACCAGACTTCCGAAATCGGTGTATCAGGAGAGAGAGATGAACAATAATCCTGCCATCCCCGTCGTTTCTTTTTCCTTAGGAGTTTTTTGGTTTGGGCCTGAATGTTTCGGAAAGATAAGAAGTTTTGCTGCGAGGCACATCTTTTGTACCTCTTAATGGAATCAGATCTCAACTTCACCATGACTGTGCACTCCTCGTCCCACCAGGGAGGAGATGACTTTTTCCTTTTATGGGTTTTTTGTTTTGGAATTGAGGCATCTGCTGCTTCAATTACACTCTTAGATAATTCATTCGCGTAGGTATCCACCAAAAATTCATCACCGTCTATACATCGTTTGGAGAAGTTACAATCAGTGAGAAGCTCAGAAAACTGTGACCAATCTGCTTTTTTTGTTTTATAACCCTGTCTTAGTTGGGTTTTTTGACACTGAGTTCTGTTATTTTGGATAGCCAAATGAATCGGAAAGTGATCACTTGAGTAGGGATCACTTGAAATTTCCCAAGACAGCGAAGGGGCTAGATCGGCAGAGCAAAGAGATACATCTACCGCACTCGGATTTTGGTTAGGTAGGGAGAGTCTGGTAGGTTGACCATCATTAAGGATTACCAAGTTCTGATCATCAGCAAATTCCAATAGTGCCCTTCCTGCGGGATCCGTGTTGTGACTACCCCAAGCAGGGGAATGTGCGTTGAAATCGGCTAGTAAGATATATGAGGATGAGAGGTTAGAAACAACTCTCCTCCAAAAATCAGAATCAAAGTGGGTTCTTGGGGAGGAGTAGGCTGAAAAAATAGCAATACCAAGGATCTCTGCAGCTACTATTTGAGATCCCAGGCAGGGAGGAATTTGTAAAGGTGAAAATTGGAGATTGTTTTTGATAAGAAGGGCGGCCCCGCCTCTACCATCGGAGCGATCGTCCCTTAGGCATACATAGCCAGGAAAAGATACAACGGAATCAGTGGAAAACCACGATTCAGAAATAGCAGCTACGTCTACTTGATGCTTTTTCAAAAGGTAAATTATGTCATCTCTGTTGCTTACTGCACTGCGACTATTCCACTGAAGGATAGACAGGCTGTTTATTTTCTGGATCTTTGGAGTCATTTTCGGAAACAAATTTATTAAGAGTTTGAATTAGAGCAGCGTATGAAATGTCTGAATTTTTTGATGAAAGTACTTCCAAAACTATAGAGATTAATGTTTTCAGGAAGTTTTTGTTGTCATAGTTAAAATCGTTGGTTAGTCTTTCGATATTTTGTAAAGATGGATCTTTGTTTTGAAGGGCACATCCATTTGGTGCGGATGATAAAATGTCCCCATTTGGGGAAATCAAGAGGGCGTTAAGCTCTGCTCGGTCATACGACAAGGGAGTAGACTTTCTTGGTGTCTTATATACAAATTTGCCTCTTGCAGGAATCGTTCTATCTGTACTGCGAGGGTTATTTTGTTGAGAATTATCAAAGGTTATATTGCGCTGGGGGATGGGAGGGGATTTCGTTTTTTCATTCCTAACTATATTTGCATAAGATAGTTTGCGTTGAGGATGGAGTTTGGAGGCTTGCAAGTATGAAATGTTATGAAAGGCCATAGACTGTTTTATTTCTCTTTGTCTCTCAAACTCTGGACATGTTAAACTAGTAGCATTGTGGGGTCCCCCACAATGAAAACATTTTGATTCTAATGTGCAATCTTGTGCAGGATGGTTATCTCCACATTTGAAACACTTCTCCACCGATCTGCACACTGATTTGGTGTGGCCGAAGCGAAGGCACCGGAAACACTGAACAGTGGGGTAAAAGTACGTTTCCACTGTGAAACTGTTGTAAAAAATATATATGTTGCTTGGCAGGCTTTGACCTTCAAAGGTCACTACAATTGAGCCAGAAGGCTTCCAAACAACACTACCGGATGTTCTGTCTTTGTAGTTAAGACGGCGAATTTTTAATACCTCCCCAACATCAGGATTACATTCAGAGATTGCGGCTTTGATTTCTTCGTCGGTGATATTTGTAGAAATCCCCCTTATGAGACCCATACGAGTCACATTGTGGGTGGGAATGTACGCTTTGTACGCAGCATTGGATTGAATATAAATGTTTTTAATAAACGAGTTAGCAGAGTTCGCAGTGAAAAACTCAATGGATAGTCGAAATTTTCCCTCCGACTTGATAGATCCATTAATAACGTTGCCTAACCTTTTTGAAAAAAGGAATCTTCCGAAGTCCATCGGATGAATCCTCTTGCCAGACTCGGTACTTTGTACAAAGACTACAAACGGTCCTAACGATTTGGAGGAGTAAAAATGTTCCCGTAAGGGAGTCTCTTTTGGGTTCGAAGTTATGACAGGGGGTGAGGAAGAAGATGACTGATTCAATGGAGAGGCAGAGTTAACTGATTGAATAAGATGACACTCTGACTCTTTCATTATTGTTTCGTTATTTCTTCTTTTCCTCTTATTCATGTCCGGAGGATCCGGAGGGATGGGAGGTACCGGAGGAACCTCCATCTTTTTTAAGATAGAAGTACGAACCGCAGTTTTTATACCAACAACAAAAGAAAAGTAAATTGAAAAAAATAATAGAAAAAAAAAAAATAGAAAGTAAGAATAAAACTTAATACGGACCTGAGTCTTGGTGCATAGAACTTAATAAATAACAAAAATAAAATTTATACTTAAATAATAGATCAGCCTTGCAACAACACTTAACCACGTAAACAAAATAATAATTCCTCGGACCCAGCGCGAAGCGGCGTACACGTCCGTCTGGCACAGTAGCGGGGAATCGAAAAACGCGTTTAATTAACTCATTGCGTATGAATTGAACATAAAGTACCTACCCCAAATTAGTATTTAGACCGCATCGACTTCAAATTAATTATTTCTAAACAGATTTATTATGTAAATTTCATGATGGTCTTATGATTCGCATATATGATTCGCAAATTCAAATATATTCCAGCATAGGCACCTATGTACATTGTTTATAATTTAGTTTTGCTGTTTTACTAGGTATATAATATGATTTGAGAACATAGTTGAGAGGGTGAGGGGAAACTGGGGTAATGGGGCTTTTCGATAATTGGGGCCAGAGCGATTCATTTATATCTTAACATTCTAAATCAAGAGGATATTTGACGGAGAAGACACTGATATTATTTTTTTTATGTCCCAACAACCAGTTGAAACGATGCTAGAATGAAATGCCTGATTTTCGGTTTGTGGGAGCCGACAAAAATATGTCTATCGATAGGAAATACCGAATACTAAACGATAGCATAGAAGGGGAGTAGCGAACACAAGACATCAAACTGAGCAACTCAATAGTGGTTGGTAGACTAGCGGTTACGACGCCGGCTTTCGTACTGTTTCGTGCGGAGGTCGTGGGTTCGATCCCAGGTGCCGACCATCTTCCTCTTTCACGACACTGTGAAAGAGTCAAAGAGTGTATTTGTGTTCACAGATTGATTAAAAAAAAAGTTTTTACCACTGAAATCGATTAAAAGTTTAGGTTAGGCTTGAAATTTCTACCTGGGTTTGAATTTTTGAGTCTGATGAGACGAGAAATTTCTAATCATAAAATCGAATCCGAGACCTCTTGATCAGAATTCTGAGCATAAGCAACTAGGCTAAGGCTACCTAGATTCTTAATGTTACAAAATACTTACTAGTTGTCCTGACAGACGTTGTCATGTTTTTAAATAGATACTGAATTCGAATTTGTATAGTAATAAATAAATTAATTACATACCTACATATTATTTTAACCAATATAATTCTGACCGATGCTTATGTTTTAAACGACGTTCACAGGACAATCTGACAATCGCACCAAGCATCAATCAACTTACGTCAAACGTCATTTAAATTTAAAAAAATAGAAAATTTTTGTATTTTCAAAAGTACTAAGAAGGTTATCTACCTACTTGAAGTTTTCTTAAATTTTCCGATGATACGCGCAACTTTGTTATTTTTTTCTTTCATAAGAACTTTCTCCTGACATAAGCAAAAATAAAAATAATTCTCGAAATTGATCAAGCCGTTCACACGTGATGCGATGACCAAGGGAAATACGGCTCTATGTATATATTATATATTTTCTTTATTATTTTTTTTTTAAACAGTTCATTTATATTTTTTTGTGATAAAGTAATATGTAGACGTCGAATACTCTGTAAAAAAGGCGAAGTGACTCTTGTAAATTCTTTACACATTTTCTAAGTATTTTCAATGTTTATAATGTCGTTTTAACTACAATAAATTATATTGACAAAACATTCGTCTCGTTGCGGTGAAGAGCTAACTCAATTAGTCAGAAAAACCTGTGCGGTTTGCATGGAAAACTTACACACATCACTAACACACACAATCGGAAAATTATCCATTACGGTACGACAATAATATTAAACGCACGTACATGGAGAAAAAATATTATGAAAACAATGATAATTCTATTGATTGAACAAGCTGATATTTTTTTCCGATCGGCGATGATTGTAACCGTTCAAACAAACGTTGAAGTCAATAAAGAATGCTTATTTTTAGAATTAATATCAAACAATCATAACATTATTATTCTATTGATCATACATATCGAACCGTCAATTTAGAAGAAGGTATATAATCGCCCCCAATAAGTAATACTTTAGCCCCATCATTGCAACTAGAACCCCCCTAGATTCATCTTAGATAACTTTATCATTCCATACGCCCACAACCATGTCTCCTTCATTTTCTCCAAGACGTGGGTAGACGTCATTATATTTTCATATATCATCACAGCTATGTATACAGGAAGGCTATGTTATTATGGACAATAAGTAATTAGTTAGAACCACAAGGCGGTCCTCGGGGAATAGGTACTCAACATCCAAACAGTATCATAATATACTTAGCAGTAAACTAAAAAAATAACATTTTGATACAATACTGTATACTTACTTATATTTTGATATAATACTGTATACTTACATATTAATACGAAAGCGTTGATCAGATAGGAACTAATAAACTCGTCCTTTGAACTTCTCTTCTTTATGAATGTGTTTATTTTTTCATATACAAACAAACCGACGTGGAAATCGTATCTTCTAGTAGTTGTTTTCCCTTTAATTTCCTATAATCGTTTACCATAGAAACATAAAGAAAAGCAGCGACGTCACTCCTAAAAACGCTACAAATTATACTTCTTTACTCTATCTTATAATTTAATGTAGGTCGTGTTTATTATTATTATTATCATAAATAATATTTACAAAACAATTATAAATTTATTTATCACGTATATATCTATTTGAAGTAGTTATATTTTATATTTTCTTATTATTTTTAATGTTAGCAGTCGCAAAAGATTTACTGTTTTTATCTCTTCGCCCTTCACGCGTTGGGTGAAAAACGTGTTTGACGACTAGAAAATGAAACGAAAACACGATGAAACCAGCGCGTCTGTAGTTGAACACTAACTGGATTAATTTTTCTCTAATAAGGTTGTATTGAATCGCTTTTTTATGAATGTATTCGTGTTTCTACGGGGGCGATGTACAACACTAGTGGGTGTACGCATGCGCAACTCACTTGTCAAAAGTGGGGTAATAGAGAAAAATCAATTCACGGATGTTGTATGTATGAGTAATAATAAGTTACTGATGAAGTACAATAATTATATTGTGGAAAATAGCACACTTTATTATAACTAAGGAAAGCGATTTAATTTTGAGTTCAATTCGATTCCCCATTAAATAGATCTACAAATAATTCGAACATCTATTCATCCATCTACATTTTTTTAGTTTATTCCATACTAGCTGACCCGTAGAACTTCGTCCCGCCCCAGAATTAAATCTGTTTAATTAAAAGGTACATTTTAGAAATAGTGGCGTCCATACTGAAAATGAATTATAAAAATATTGCTCTGTTTTTGTTTTGTTTTATTTACGTATTCTAGTTACTTTCACCTCAACTAAAAATGAACCCTCTACTACCTTAATTGTTATTTGGTCAATGTTTTGCCTATTTAATAGCAAGTGTTATACCTTTTTGAATAGCTAAAGAGACGTAGAAGTTTTTAAAATTATCTGCAGAACAAGTTCCATAATATTTCTTTAATAAAAAGCGCTTCAAATTTAAAAACACTTGGTGAATTTTTTTTAATCCTAACCTTTGTCGAGCTGTATTTTTAAGCTCTTAGTAGTAGTTTCAGTTTTTGATAATCATTTTTATTAATGACTATAATTGACATGTCCTCTCACTAGACACAAAAAAAACTGGACCCAAGGACCTCTAATCTAAGAAGTCGATAAAAAGACAAAGAAGAAAGGATTTTTTTTCAAAATCTTTAAAGTTCATCTCCATAACGGTTAAGTTTCGGACACCATATTACAATCGAATCCATCAGAAATGACCTAAATAATAACGTTCTTTAACCCTTTAACGTTTTCTGGTAAACTAATTTACCACTTGGTGTTAAGGACCATTTTTAAAGCAAATAAGTATAGAAAACGATTCTTATGGTTTCTACATTATCTACAAATGTTTACTGGTAATACTACATACCGCTTTTCTAGAACATTTGATTATGCGCCGTTAAAACAGTTTTTGATTTTAAGTGGTAAACCGTTTTACCCAACACCACCTATATAAGAAGGCCTTAGCGCTACGTCACAGCGGGAGGCTCAGCATTCACTCTTGTATATCTGTATGTACTTACCTGTACGCTATGATATCTGTCTACACATAGGCGGCAGTGACGCGGGAGGCCAAAAATGGCCGCCAGCACTAAGGCCTTCTTATATAGGTGGTGTTGGTTTTACCAGCATCCTTTAAACGTCAGTGTTGTGTTGTTTTTCGAGCTTCAGAATTTTATTAAAAAAAAATAGTTGTTGGTTTTATTTTTATTTTCTAAAGGAAACATTTTATAATTTACACTTGTTTCTTTATTATTATTTATTACCAATAGCGAAATATACATATTTTATAGAATTATAGCTTGATAAAATTTGGGTACAATTGCGCACTTTTTGACATTTCACGAGTATGTTTCCCTGCATTATTTTAATAAATTCCTCTTGTTTTTTTGTTAATTAGTATAAATAAATGTTTGATTACGATCACATATAGAATTTTACTGTAAAATATGGTGTCGCTAAGTTGTTATTTAAAATAAAATCAGTCTGTCCATAGAGTCCTACTGAGAATAATAAAAACATATAAAAAAGTGGTAAGTATGCTTACCAGTAAACATTTAATGATTTACCAACATGGTAATGCACACTGGTAAAACGGTTTACCACCCATTTTTTTAAATAAATATAATACTTATAAATGTGTTGTTACTTCTTTTAACCTCATTTTAATGTTCCTTTGCAGAAATTTTGAAAAAAACTTCAAAATTTTCTAACCATGCATACTGCCCTATAAAGGGTTAATATTCCGCACGACTTTTCCTGTAACCCTGTATAGGCTTTTATTTTGCAAATTTTCAGGCTGTTTTTTTTTCAATTTATATAGCAGGAGGGGGGGGGGGGGGGGGTTCCAAAGGGTTTGGTTCCCGGCCCGTGCGCCAAAAACCCACCGTACGCCACTGGTGCCAACTAGAATGGACCAGTCTATAAGACCGATAGTTCACGTGGACATCTGTTGATTGATTGTCATTGAAACCATTGACTTGCCTATGAAAATTATTATAAGTATAAAAAATATTTCTTGTAGTTGGTTTGGTTTTGTCAAATAGGCCAATTTAGTCCATATCAGTGGCGTAACTATAGGATGGGAGGGGTGGCAAAATGCGGGGTGGCACGGGCCCTCAACCCGAGAGGGTCCCAGATCAAGAGGTCGCTTGCTCAAAAATAATTATTTTAAGCAAAAAAAAAAATGGGGGATGGGGGGCATAAAAAATGATGGTAGAGTTATGCCACATCACCCTTTTAATTTTAACCTACTTAGGGAAAAAATCAGCTTTTAAGCACACAAGTAGGCATGCTCCTGGAAGTAAACCTAAGGACTGTTCATGATAGAGAGTGTTTGTAAATGGTATAAATACGTAAAAAAGCTGTCATGGCGCGCTATAGTTCTTTATATATTATATTACCGATGTGGCATACATAACCGTGCATCTGTGAGTTTGAACCAGTAAAGACCTCTTTGCAGAGTACCTACAGGAAGGAAGAACATAGTGTTGCTCAGAGAGAATGTAATGTATTGTGGCTAATGTGCGACAAAAACTGTGGTCAAAGAACACGATTATATTTTAAGTTGCCATGGGGTTGTTGGTTAAGAATGGAACCTCTGCTCTTTTTGCTGGTTTTTTTGAGCATCCTGTAAGAGGCAGGAAATCCGAAAAACAGATCGGAACCGAGAGGTTGACCATCTCACATTCTTAACCCCCTTCAAGGGGGGGGGGTTCAGGCAGCTGATGTCCCCCCTGTCATAGCGCAATGGAGTTCTCTTGTTGCTTCCCTATGCCCTTGAGTGGGGTTTAAAAGGAGAATGTATGTACCTATTAATTACATAATTCAGTTTTGACACACAATTAGACAGGCATTTTATTTTTAATTATTTTTATGCCTGTCGAAAATAAATAAGTAGCATAACTTGCAAAAAAATACATGTGATTGGGAAGGGGATGTATTCTGAAACTTCATCAAATATCGCAAGGGGGTGTCAACCTGGCAGTATGAGATATTAAATAAATTTTTTAGAGGTTGAATTTTTTCCAAGTCAAGAAGATTTGTAAAATCTGAAAGAGGTTCATGCTCTAGTTGATTCCTGATTGATCAAAAATTCTCTATCTTTATTCTTTTGTTTTTTACCTAAGCCCCAATTACATAGAGAGGAAGACAAAGAAAGCTCTACCTATCTTGGATACCCGTGTATGGTATATTAAGTTTCACACAAGGACTTAATGTGATCCCCCCCTGCTCCCCTTATGAAATAGTGTAAAATAACTTTTTTAACACAAAAATCATATATCAAAATACTTTATTTTCCTTCTGCATACAATATTATATCATTTTTTTAATCTTACAAATAACTTACACACAATAATTCATTGAGTCTCTTCTCTTTTTTCACTTTCTTCTATCCCCAACAGCTCATTTTTGGCCGAGCAATGTAGAATGAGCTGTTTGATGGCCACCATCCACGATCTTACGCAGCTGTGATCCACCATCAGGGCCTTGTGAATGTCATCGGCAGTTTTGGTATCAGAATCTTTCAAAGCTAAAAAAACCAAAGTAACAAATAAAAAAATAAAACAGAATAACAAATAAAAAAAACAAATATTTAAGCAAACTGACAAACACCTACAAAAACTAAGTACATTTTTGGAGTGGCTCAGAGGCAAAGGTGCTCATCCCTCAAGATATTTTTTAACATAAGGTTTATATTCATTTACAAATTAACGTTATTTTCAATTAATGAAACTGCTATAATGTCTGTATGCGTCGAGTCTTACAATTTTTTGGACACGTTGCACGACGAGGAGCGAACAACTTGGAGAGAATAATTATGAGTGGAGTGGGAGTGTGGAGGGCAGCAGAGGTAGAGGGCGCTCACCTATGAGATGGAGTGACCAAGTGAGAGAGGCCACTGGGGAGACCTTTTGTGGAGCACTGCGGTTGGCGGAGAACCGTAGTGAGTGGAGGGAACTGGCTTATGGTGTTAATGTTGAAAATCACGATCCTCAGCACTGAGGGAGCGATGAAGAAGAAGATAATGTTTTAGAAATTAAGCCGTTATTCCCGCCTCTTATGAGAAATGTTATGTCGATGGAAGTTTTCTGACCTCTTTACAATAATATCCTTTTATACATGTGTTTATTTAGACTTAAGAATTTTAAAATTGTGAATTTTGTAGGAATTAAAAATCTGGCAACGAATTAATAATAAGTCAGGGGTACATTGAAGGTACCTGGACGCGCTTCCCCGTCTCTCTTCGGGGTAAGCGGCCATGGCTGTCGGGAATGTGCAGGCAGAAAAAGACGCGATCTTCTATGACGTGTTTAATGGTCTGATTCTTACGGGCAAGTGATTCTATACATTTCAAAATATGTATAATAATTGATCTATATCCCTGTCCCCCTCTCTCGCAACCAAACCCCTCTTTCTGGACCTGCGCAGTGTCGATACTGGCGCCCCCAGTGGGCTACGGTCTGCATTGAATTACCCTTAATTCGATGCGACGTTGACGCACCACGCTGAATCCTGAAAGGTGTCAAGCCTGGCGAGTTCCTCGACAGATGGCACTGTAGGTATGGTTTATCCAGTACCTATCTAGAAGGAAAAAAAGTTTTGAGGGGTTAGAATTTTTAGGGGGATATGGGCAGCAGCTGAACTCAAGAAGACCACTGATGACCGGATAGACTAAGTAAAGATTGAGGTACATAACTCAATCTCAAATAATTTGAACCACAGAAAAAGATAGTCAAGTAATAAAAAAAAATATAAGTAGGTACCTTTAACAAGCCTAAATGTGGATATTTTAACGGCTGAAGGCAACTTATCTTCGACCCACATCACTCTCATCATATTTATTCTTTTTCTTATATCTTCCAGTTTATTGCCCAGCTCCTGATTGCTGTTCAATAATTCATTTAATATCTCCATCACTTCATTAACATCACATTGCTCTTCATCAGATTTGTTACAAGTGGAAGATTGTGAGTTTGGAATTGGCAGCGACGGTGAACTATTGGAGACTGGTACAGGAATAGGGTTAATAGGTAGTACAGGATTATAAGGAATACTGGGAGCCAATTGTGACGAAGTTAAAGTATTCGCATTTGAAGGACTCCCACTCATTGGAAATGCCACGCGCTTATTTAGTGCTAATTTCGGCTTAACAGCAGTCGCTTGTGGATTGTACGAAAATGTGGGTGGATCATTCCAACCGGGATCATATTTTCCTAAAAGAAAATTAATTTAATTACCTACAGCACTAAAATTACAAAAGAAGATACATAATTTGGAAATAAGTATTCACCTCTGTCAACAACTTTTTCATTTTTGTTATCTTCTAAATTCATAGTGATACAATAATTCAAAAATAAATACTAATAATTCGAAATAGTGTTGAGATCATTAAAAAAATCTAATATTAGTTTTATATTACACAATTATATGCGTGGCAAATAATATCGAGACTTTCTATTTTCATCAAAACAAACCAAATCGCACAGATGAGAATGACAGCAGGACTGCCATACGTCACTTTATTTTTGTTGCCACAATACATGGTAATGAAAAATATATAACGTAAGAAAATGTAAAATATAAAATAAGATTTGCTCACTATTAAACTCAATTAAAACTCTAAAACCTTCCAATCTTAGTTTCTTTATTCTATCATATTTTTATAATAAAAGTTAATGAAAAAATTATGCGCAATTTAATATTTTACGACATGAAGAAATGTGTTTCTTTTCATCTTTGCTTTTTTTCACAATGCGTCAAAATTTTCCGAAGCATCTTTTCTTATGTCATTTAATTATCATTATTGAACATTGATTAAAATTATTGTGTTATGATGTGTTACTTTTCAAATTCAGACACTTCTCATGTCCTTTATAATAATTTGTCGTTATTACTTTTGTTTATTTCCTTATTTTTTCGAAGTGTCATCTGACAGAAAATGTAAACATCTCATGTCTCTCTAATGCTATTTATATAATTTAATCTGGGCTGTTGACGCTTTTGCCAAATTTTTTGTTAGTTTATAAATTAGTATTATTACAAGTTCGCGCGATATCATTATTTGAAACCAACTATTCGATGTGTGTCAGTTGTAACTAAAATGCTCCAGTCGTTAAATGTCTATAATGTGGAAAATACTCAATGACTGTATCAATTTATACATGTTTCCATCGGCGATTTCAACGTGACGCAGTGTAGAAAATTAGAAAAATGCCTGGAAAAGTAAAGGTTAAAGTATTGGCGGGCCGCAATTTGCCTGTCATGGATAAAGGCAGTGATACAACAGATGCTTATGTCGAGATTAAGTTTGGAAATGTAACTCATAAAACAGACATTTGTCGGAAATCTCTAAACCCACAATGGAACTCTTCGGAATGGTATAGATTTGAGGTAATTTGCATTGCGTTTTTTTATATATATATATATATATACACACAACATAACTTCTACTCATAACAGTATTTTTTATATGTGGCATGTGGCTTGAAAATATTGTAAGAAAAAAAAAACTGAATATCATACTTACTATATAATTTATTTATTTACCCGTCATGCTGTGTCCCGTAAGGGGTTGGCAGAGAGAACGGACCTCCCACGCAACAATAGATCATTTAGATCAACATAATACTAAGTCTTAGTTGTTACTGTGCTTTTTACATCAAAGGAACATAAAGCTCTGGCTAGAAATAGAGCATTAGATTGACATTGACACAAAACAAAAAAATAATGAGCTAAAGCAGTGTTCCGCAAACGGTGTGCCGCGGCACACTGGTGTACCGTGGTCATCAGTTGGTGTGCCGCGAAAAATTGAGACCCAAGGCTCGTGATTTAGATTTGTCTTCTGTGTTCAGAAGAAAATAATGGGTATCTGCCGTAGGTACACATTTGCTCATTTAAATGAGTTCAACAGAAAAATGCAAAGCAGGAATTCTAATATTTTAACGTCTCCTGGACAAAATTTTAAAGCTTTCGTGCTAAGTGAGTGTATGTATATCATCATGTACACTGTCAATGATGGTACCTTATGAAATGTTTCCAAACGTCACGTCTGCCGATTAAGGAAACAGTACCGGCATTGATAGTGAAACACTTTGAGCTATTAGCAGAAAAAAAAAGCTGTTACTTTCCTATGACCTGTAATCTATGGACTGGGTACGAAATATATTTTCGGATACTATTTCTCTTGGACACTGATCGGATATTATAATAAAAAAATACGAAATTACCATAACCCTAAGTATCTGCATTCAAAGCGTGTTGTTGCAAAGCTATTACTATTTCCACAACTTACTAATGCGAATTGCGATATTCAACTCTGAATATTATTAAATCGAAAAAAAAAGAACGGCTTAGGACGATCAATAACAATAAAGATAGGAAGAGCAGCAGCAAATAATAGAAAATAATTGTGATTGGTAAACAAAAAAGCCACATGGGTATTTAAAGAAAGGAAAGGGGGGGGAGGGGGGCAGAAAAAAAAACAAAGCTTTACGTGTTTTGGGGGGGGGGGTAGGTATAAAAAATTTATTGGTGTATATCTGATTTTTTTTTGATTTGGTAGGTGTTCCTT
Organism: Mystacides longicornis; assembly: GCA_963576905.1. Classification (NCBI taxonomy): domain Eukaryota; kingdom Metazoa; phylum Arthropoda; class Insecta; order Trichoptera; family Leptoceridae; genus Mystacides; species Mystacides longicornis. Next base: position 23,704,772 of record OY756432.1, on the reverse strand, counting down.
GAACAAAAAAAGTTTGCGGAACACTGAGCTAAAGTACTATTAGTAATCTGCCATCGCTATTAATTTGTTCTTGGTGTTGATTCTTGCCCATTTTTGTTTGGGGGGTGTCCATTAATCACGCGAGTCCAAAAGGGGGAGGGGGGGGGGTCTGGAAAAAACACGAAAGATCACGTAGGGGGAGGGGGGGGGTCTAGTGAGAAAATCACATGCATTTATTTTTTCTGATGAATTTAAAGACACATAGTTGCACTTTCAGAAATTTCAAAGATTGGCGTAAATTAACAAAGGACATGTGATTTTCGGGGGGGAGGGGGAGGGGGGTATTCTGTAACTTCACCAAATATCACCAGGGGGAAGGTATTATGAAACATCACTAGGGGAGAGGGGGGGGAGGGTCTTGAATGTTGCAAAAAAAAAAACATCACTGATTAATGGACGTCCCCTTGCTTGGTATCAGTGTCATACTAATGCTGTATTTCTAGCTGTGGCTCTATGTTATTTGGTGTAAATGTACCCTTAGAAATTATTTAAATTTGAATCTTCTCTTTTCATATCCCCTACACAGAAGTTTGTTAATATTTGACAGGTTGATGATGCTGAGCTGCAAGATGAACCCCTGCAGCTGCGCCTCATGGACCATGACACGTACTCAGCCAACGATGCTATTGGAAAGGTTTATATTTCTCTAAATCCACTGCTTCTACCAGACGCCCAACAAAGTTTACCTGAAACCACAACGGTGAATCATTCTGGAAAAGGTTACTTTTTTCTTGGTTTTCATCATTCTGAAGAAACTTTCAGTTATCATACAATAATTTTACTCCTTCTCTGTACAGTATTTGATAATTACCTAGTCCGTAGTCGTAGTTTATGAGAATGTTCATCATACGTAAACAATGTGAAGTATCTTCTGCATAAAAAGAACTCGAATTTGTATGAAACAATCATCTATATATATTTAAAACTGAATGTTTGTGTGTACTTGATAGATTCAAAGTCCAGTGAACGTATTTCATTGAAACTTTGACGATCTGTTCTACTAATATCTGGGAAGGTTAAAGCAGAGTATGAGTTCAATACCACTCCTTGGAGGGTAAGTACAAGTAGAAAAGGTTAAAATGTAACAAACATTGCATGAACCAGGAGTAATTGTTATACCTAGTTCCGATGTTCGACATTGTGGCTGACGAGATGGCGGTATAAAGACCTTACCTTACCTTAGTAATAAATAAATAACACTCTTCTAAACATAGGTGTCAGTATAACCGGCGGAACTTTATGCTTGAAGAATTCTTTACCAGTCAACCGGTCCGTCCGACATGATTCCAACCCCAAGTAGGAATTTCAAGTGAAAAAACATAGAAAATTTTTCAACTGACCGGGAATTTAACCAGTAAATAATATAGTCGATAGATGAGCTTACTCAGAATTCATTTAAACCATACAATATATATTTTTGTCATATCATAGCGCCATCTACAGAGAGTAATGCAGTCCATAGATTTAGATTCCCGGTTATTTGTTCTCAACATGAAATATCAATCTACTCATTGTATTACTAATAAAGGATTTGCATCAAGTGGTTGGCCGAGTGGCTGGGGAACCAGTTTCAAATCCTACCAGGGGCATGTGATTTTTCAAATATTCTTATAATCGAAAATTTCGCAAATTTGAACTTGACTATCTAATAGCGAACTTTGTTAGCGTAAAGTGATCACACTAGCCAACGCAATAGAAAACGGTCCTAAGCCAGTAATGGTTCAGGTCAAACTTTAACGTACCATTTAAAAAATTAAACTTCATTAGTGGCATGTTTGAATCATTAATTATTATTGTTGGAAAAGTGGACCAACAATCTGTAAAAAGTTTAGAACTTCGTGGTTCAATTACGTAGAATATATCGACTGATTTGTTTTAACACATAGGTATATCAACCTATTTTTAAATTTAATTGATTTGAGTTTATTTCAGCATTGGGATTGGTATGCAACTCAATGCTCGAGATATCTTCATTGTTGCATGATAGTATTTAAATTTATTTTAAACTGAAATAAAACTGAATGAAATATTTTATGATCTCACTTTTGATTTATTTAAATATTTTTATCTTAAATTAGTTTATTTAGTAATGAGATAACTAGATGAGCCCATTAGTAATCAATCCTTATTTCTCTATTTATTTGTTTACACATTATTTTAAACACACGGACTAGCTTGGATTTGAAACAAAATGTGGACGACTGCCAACGTTTTGTCATTGTGCACATTTTTGTCATACTCGTATTGTCCATTTGTAATTTCTTTGGACATTTTCATTGTAAAATGATTTCGCTAACATTTTTACCGTTTAAAATGAAGATTAGAATAATGGAGTATTCATTTTTTTTTTCAATAATCCAATTTATAGGGATGTTGGGACCATTAATGTAGATTATAAATTTAAGGAAAATAGAAAAAATATCAATATCGTCAGTTTTCGTAATATTTTTTCATAACTGATACTTAGAGCCGGTTTCTCAGCGAGTGGTTTTCGTTATAAGCCCTACCACTCATCAATACATGATTTGCTAAACAATTGGAGAAAAACATTAAAATCATTTTTATACGTTATTTGATTATGTTTTTCAGAATTCATTCATTTATTTATACTTAACTATACATTTATTCCCCTTTTGAAACTCCACTCAGGGGCATAGGGATGCGGCAAGAGCCCTCCACTATGCTCAATCCTGCACACTTTCATTGACCTCCGACACCATGTCCAAATCCCTTGACTCTACTTCTGAAGAATGGAACACAGCATGAAAAGAGAGAACAGTGCCCTCCTCACCCAAACATCATTTGGTATCCTTAGCACATGTCCCAGCCATTTTCATCTCCTCTCCATGATGGTAGAAGAAGGTCATTGAAACCGTGCAAGATCGAACGCAGTGGAAAGCTCTTATTGCTTCCTTAGAAGGGTCACAAAGGGAGTAGTTAGTTGTCGAAATTCAAATTTAGTTTATGACACCATCGTCAGACAAAATAGAATAAAACAGATCACTGCAGAGATTCGTCAAAATTATTAATTATTATAATTCGTTTTCTGTTATAGGTGGTGTGATGTCCGGATGGATCCCAGTGTTCGACACAATGCACGGCATTCGTGGGGAAGTCAATGTCATCGTCAAGGTGGAACTCTTTAATGATTTCAATAAATTTAGACAGTCTTCTTGCGGCGTTCAGTTCTTTCATTGTAAGTTATTTTAACAAGGAATTTTTTCGATAATTGTGAAAGATAGAGATGAAATGTTTGGAATTTGAAATCTATTTTGTTCTATTTCAGCTCCAATTATCCCACATGGATATCAAGCTCAAGTAATCCACGGCTTTGTTGAAGAACTGGTCATCAATGACGATCCCGAATACCAGTGGATTGATAAAATAAGAACACCAAGAGCGTCCAATGAAGCTAGACAAGTTGCTTTTCTCAAACTAAGCGGACAGGTTGGCTTATAAATATTTTTACAGTCTTCTTCTTCATGTGCCATGTCAGGTCGCCCGACGTTTGCTACCACTTTGGTGTAGGCTTCTCTATCCTGGTCTATAAATATTACTCTGTTTGTAACTCGTAACTCAGTTTGTCCGTAAATTTTCGTTCAAACACTAACCTTAACTATTGTAAAATTTATTAAATAATCAAACGATTTTTGACTCTTTTCTATGCCGGTCGTCCTACAGGTTTAGCTGCTAATAATACAATTACTTGTTTTAAATATCTGTCATTAGAGTTTATTTTATGATTGTTTGCAGGTTCAAAGGAAAATTGGTTTAAAAGCCTTAGAACTGGGAGCCAATGCCGTGATTGGTTTTCGGAGATGCTTGGATCTAGAAGGTGACGTGGGTGTCGTAGCCAGGGGTATCGGGACAGCCATTACTTTGGTGAAACAGCAGGAGCTACCCACACACCACATTCCTAACGGAAACCTAGCCACATCTCCAGACGCGTTAACACAGTGAGTTGAATCAGATATATCCAACATTAATTTATTTCAAAAATATTTGGTCAATTTTGATTTCTATTAGAAAAAGGTTAAAGAGTGAAAAAAATTCAAAGTTGTGGGTAAATACAATATTTGCTAATAGGAATAAAGTTATTAATTCTTCCTCTTTTTCTTCTCTTGCATGGTTTGTGTTTACAATTCACTCTACGTGATTGGCTTACACAAATCACTCCTAATACGTTCATCCCATTCTAACCAAAGGCATTTGAAAAAGTACATCAGGTTTCTGAACACAGAAGACCCAGAACACAGTAACAATTCAACCGTCTCTAATTTAACGGACGAACAAATAACCCATATTCTCAATGTCTTTTCTCCAAACACACCGAGTTCCCCTAAAGAGAAGAATGGAATGCCGGTGCACAGTTCAAGTTTGGGTACGGAGCTGTTTACCACCAGGTCAACTGAAGAATGGCAGTCGTATAAAGCTCTCAGCGAGAGAAACGTTTCACACGGGAAGTCGTCTTTAAGTCTGAGAGATGACGTGGAACCGATGCCTTTAAAAAATCTCTTGGACGACGAGGATTCTAGAGAGATGTCTTCCAAAACATCAATCGGACGGAGCTTGAAGAGCCTCAAAAGTAAAGGAATTTTCAAAGAATTCAAAGAAAAGGTGTCGCCAATTAAGAATAAAAAAACGGAAGAAGATGATGGATACGATAAGATGTCGATGAAGTCGTACACGTCGGAGAGATCGTTGAAAGTTCAGTTGAGTGATTTAAAAGATGAAATAAAAAAGAAGACTCGCTTTAAGTCTCCCATCTTAAAACGATCGACCAGCAACAAGGAAGGAGGAGACATGGCGGCTCTTTTGGTTCGTTCAGTGATGCACGTCCACTCCAGCTTAGACTGTATCAAAGAAACGCTCGAAAACAATTCGCCAATGTCTACTTTGAGAAGGCCTAGTAAATCCAGTAAAGATTTCGAGTGTGCCGAGATAGAGCATTCTGCTCCTAGCTTTTCGTTGATTATAGATTCTCCGACATCAACTTCCAGCCAGCAAACTAGCGAGGAATTGGAGAGTTCAAATAAACTACAAAGTCTGTCAATGGATAATATGTGTGATGATTCAGGTAGTAAAAGTTTTGAAAATAGCACCCTCAAAGTGACGAGAGGCGCAGAATCTTGTCCAAGTACACCGCACGACGTCAGTGGTTTGAACGTGACTTTTTTAAATCTTCCAAGTAAAGATATATCCAGATCTTCCAACACCATCAGTTCCGACGAATATTCTAGCTCCGAAGATGAAGAGGATAATTCCGACGATAACTCCATCAGAGACAGTACTAGTAATCTTGAAACAGTCAGTTTTATCGTGAAATCTGTTTTAGAGCAAAAAGAGAGGAATAATGTGGACTGGATTGGCCAATCGTTGGATAGTAAAGATGATCAAATCCTTGAAACTGAAGAAGTTAAATCTCTAACAAGTACACAGATTGAAGATGATTTGTTTGAAATTTCAAAGGATGAATTGGCCTCATTGGATAGTACTAATGTAGAGGACATCTCAGTGTCTATTGAATCAGCCTTACCATCTATCACCGAATGTATGTCGGCTCCCGTTAAACCGGTGTCATCCGAAACACACACTTCGGAGCATAAACACCACAATATATTTGATCACGCTTTCAAAAAGATGCTAAAGGAGAAGTTGCATTTTAAGGGATTCCATCACCACTCACCCAGTGATAGCGCATCTTCTGTGACCGCTCCACTCTCTCAATCCTCGGAATCGAAGAAATCCCGATTCCATTTCCCCACCAATCTTTTTAGAAGGCATACGTCAGAAAGTGAAGGTTTGTCCCGGTTTATTTCTCCTTTGGCCAAGAAAAAGAGACCTAGGACATTCTCCGACGGTGAAAAGAATCTTAAACCTGGACTTATTTCGACAGCCATTCAAACAATACTGATGGAAAAAGTCAATGTAATGGGGGAAATCATCAGCCACAAACCTATTGTCGGAGATGAGGAACATGTCAGAAGAAATTCTTGTACTCTGAGTGTTGATTTTGATAAAACTGCTGCAAACACGGCTAAATTTAACCAAACTCTCGTTGACATTCCTCGCTTACCACTAAGCAAGAGTCTGACAAATTTGGAACAATATTGTAAAACCAACTCTAAAAAAGAAATGGATGTTTTGTCTTTGCCGAGAGAAACTGTCTTAGGTTCGTTATTCATGTCCATACAAGATTTGGAGCGTTGTGAGGAAGTACACAGAAGGACCTTCTCATTAAGCTCCGCATTTTCTTCTCATTCGAGTATACACGACTTACATGACAATTTAACAAACGATAACGCTTCCAAAAACATATCAATTTCCAACGAGGTAGAAGATTGTGCAGTTAAGGAAGACGGGAACGAGATTGTATCAGAAGATATCCAAAAGCCAGAAATAGAAGATGAAGATCATAACAGAGCTTTACAGAAAGAAGATATTCAAAAACATACTGCGGAAGAAATTTCAACTAACAGCGCAATTTGTAAGGAGAATTTGGATCACTCTAAACCTTATAGTAAAGGTTAGGATTATTTTGACACAAATATCAGCAATAACACACTGTCTTAAATAATGTGTCTCACCCCTGAATGTTAGAGAATTGTGTTTTTTCTCTCTGTTAACATTGTTTTCATGAGTTTCGTTGTTACATTTTACAATCCTGTTTAGATCAAATGTTGGATACGCACAACTAGGCTTCATAGTGGCGTAATAGACAAACATAATGTTGCAGCTCACTTAAAATGATAATCTGTCATATAATAAATAATATTGTTTCACATTGACTGAAATATTCTTGGTATGCTGTACACCCTGTACATACATAGTCTTTCTATTTAATTCATGTCGTAATATTATTTCTTTGGTGATGTGCTCGGTTATATTATACTGGTCAAATCTTAAGCTTAGGTAAATATTTAGGACGCAATAGATTTTTCTTAACCGTTTAATGGTGACTTTCACCAACAGTTTCTAAGGCCTGCCACACTTCTCTGCCCAGTTCTCTGGACTGCCTTACTCAAGAAATATTTTGGTCCATCTGGTGTCAATTACTTTGGCTACATGACAACTTTTACCAGACTTTTTTTTCGATTTAAACCATTGCTGAACCTTGCAATTATAACTGAAGTAATGTTAGATACACATTATTCTATTTCTTCAAAATATATTTACTTGAAAATTTTTATAAATTTCTAAAATGGTAGGTGCCAGATCACTCGAAAACGAGTGCAGAGCTTAAAAAAATGGTAGGTTTTTTTATAGTTAAAATAAAAAAAAATTTTAAGATGTAAAGCGAGACGGTATCAGCTAGTTCATGATTAGGAGTTTCGGAGACTTAAACATTACCACCTAATGGCGAATGTTGTTAACGTAAAGTGATCACACTAAACCAGCCTTCGAAATAACAGTAGAAGACGGTCGTAAGCTCGTAGTGGTTTGTTCCATTTAAAAATCGAACTTCAGTAATGAATTCTTTGAGTCATTAGTTGTTACATATTCGTAGTTATAATGTAGGTAAAAATAGAGGATCATAAAAATTTGGTTTCATTTGCCGACTTTTATTCAGCATACCTACTAAGGTAGAGGGTTCATATCCCCGAAGAGACAAGCTTCAATTGCTTAGATTTTCCTTTAAAACAAAATTTGACCAGTCTCATTAAAATATAGAGTGTAAAAATGAACAAACTTTTAGGACAAAAGCATCACCACTGATTTAATATTATCTAGCTTTGCACTTGTTTACAATTTAACATGCATGAGTGTGCGTTGTGTTTGTGTGTGGCAATCAGGTGCGTTCCATCAGTAATCCCCTCAACGGTCCCGATAGATTGCAACAGTCCCAAGCACACTAGAACAGAGTCGCACGGGGGCAGAGGACTCACCATGGTTAACTTCAACATCAACTCCTCTCATCGCAGATCCTCCGACTCGGATTTGAGCATCACACCCAAAGGTTAGAACACTCAGTTTTGAATTTCTATATTCCATAAGTGAGTTGACAATTTACGTTTAACCCATTCCCGCGCATTGTAATTTTAAAATGGCAATTGGGTACATCTGAGTACTGGGTGCGAGAATGGGTTATTATTTCTTCTCATGTCTTAGTTGTATAGTACATTATATTATCGTGTATAGCTTTTGTCTGGTCATATTTTAGAACAAAAACAAAAATAACAAACAGGCTTTTAAAGTTTTTTGTATTTATGTTTTGGTAAAATCCAATATTTGAATAAGATCGTATTTTGACTTTAAAAGACAGCAGAATTTATTTTGTTTATAAAAATAGTATTAATTTATTATTTGTTTAAAAGTATATACTATTTCGTATAACATAACCTTAAACCATAAATGCGCTTAGTGCAGGGGTTCCCAATCTTTTTCAGCCCGCGGCGCACTTGCAAGTTTAGTATTTTGTCACGGCGCCCTACTTTAGTAACCTATTTGGAATAGTATATAGTGACTATATAATCCTGGCGAAGCTAGTGCATGCAAAGGATCATGGATCCACGCAAATTTTTCGGCATCATCAGTTGAAAGTACCTACTTTGAAAACCATTCTGTGAGCTTCGATAGTTTCTTCAAATCTGGGCCATCTGCAGGTCTTGTGAGACGACCAATTCATTAGAAACCGCATATTTATACAATTATGAGAAGCAATTTTGACCACTGCCTTTATTTAGTTTTTTTTATCCACAACTGCACTTTCTTCCTAAACGCTGCAAATCTCTCCAATAGTTTCAGAATGTACGTTTTGTTGCCTGGGATGAAGGATTCAAATTCGTGTGTGCGAATTTTTTGGTGTAATCGAACACACGAAATAAGGCATTTCCACGTGAATTGCGGTAATACAGCAGGGACCACTTGTTCAGCTCCCATATATTTAGTTTACTGCACCAGTGACAATATTCTAGTAGGTACTAGTTCAGTTTAGAGCTCATTGAGGTACTTTGATGCAAGAACTTCCCTATTGATCACGCAATGGTTCCATATAGCATTCTGTGCGACGAGTATATTCTTATGTTATTTGAAGATAGAGCGCTCAAAATAAGAATTGTTGCTTTGTAGGTAGGTAGGTAGGTACCCGCAAATTTTTCTGCGCTGTTTTGGATAACGATCGGTGGCTTCGGATAATGATAGAGGATCGACTCACGGCGCCCTTCTTCACTTTTGGGAACCCCTGGCTTAGTGTAAAGATAAATTAGTTGAAGTTATGTTACTAGTTTTCTGAAGTTATACAAGAAATACTATAATTTCATTTGTCAAGTTCTTTTTCAATTATGATCTTACACATTTCTGACATTTTACCTTTTTTAAACAATGATCTAAATGTACTACCTACTAGATACGGCTCGGAACAACATTTTCAAAATATCACGTCACATCTTTGCTTATGAGCTACGGAGGCGACAAATACCCTTTTGTTGCTAATATGAGTAGATAATTTGAATGGATTCCTTATCTTTCATCCCTCTCTTTCCCTCTTGTTGTTTTGAATGATTGTTAGAAGTGAGATAGCAATAAAACAATAATTAAAATAGTGTCAGTATCTAGAGACTTTTGAAAAAGGTAACTAAATTAAATATTGGAGAAGAGTAGGTACATATGAAAATACTTCAACCTTTTGCACGGGTGACAGCCAGTAAATTTTGTTTGACCCTTTTAGTATGTAGTACATAATGGTCCAATGTTTTTAAATAGTTTATAATATTTAGTTATAATGCTGTACTGTACCTTGGAGGCATAGGAAATTATTTCTATTTTGACAATTTCGTAGGAGAGAAGTTCATTATCTCCATTTTGCCAATGTTTTCTATTTGAAAAAACATTTGTCTAACAATTTAAACAAATTAAAGTACAAAAACGCATCTGGAATGTTTTAAATGAAAGAAATACATCAAATATCTATAATATAAAGGAAAGTCGGGTTAGTGCGAACACTTAAGCTGAACAGATTCTTCCGATGTTTGATTTATTGGTTTCTTCTCCACTCCGGATAACAGAATAATTTATTAAAAGTTCGAAAAATGGATAGCAAATAATATAAAATATAATATTAAAGTAAGTATGGAACGGATTTACTGACAACAACGCCATTTATGAAAAAAATTCATAACAACACTATTTTTATTTACTTTGACAACCATTGAGTTTCAAAACATTGCTAGCTACCCATTTCTTTCAAGCTTTCAGAAATATTTTTTTTTTAACATTCACACGTATTATTTTAATTGTATTTTTGTATAAATTACATATTTGAAATCAATATTCATAGAAAGGACAACGTCTGTCAGGAAAGCTAGTTCAATGTAAAAAATGTTTTTCTGGTCTCCTATAGAATTTGCAAAATGGAAATAATGTCCTCCGAGGTACAGAATGTGAAGTCTCCTCAATTTGGAGGTTGATGAATTTCAAGGTGTGTTAGTTTTTTTTTATTTTTATGAACAAAAATTTACAGAAGTACCTACCAAACTTTTATAAAAAGTAACTTTGTGACAGTTTTTAAATTTTATCGGTTTGTATTTTTATTCACGTCAATATCTTATGTACATCCACACACTTGAGAAATCTTAGCACATACAATAAATCACCTGAATACCGGCTATCAATGACACTGGTTCCTAATGATAGTTTCTTTTCATGAAATGGTATCGCTGAGATTGGATTAATGTAATAAATTATCTACCATTGCCATTGGTAAACCTTATTGTCATGATGTACAAGTTGATTTGAAGAGATTATTAATGTTAATTGATGTTTTTGTTGTCCACAAACTTTTAGGAAACGCCTATAAACGTGAGTACTGTACATAGAGAGTGTTAGATATTTGGCCATTTATATATTATATAAAAACAATTTGATTCTATGTGCCTCTTGGTTTAACACAATAATAGTATTAACTCTTGACTGTCTTTTCTCTCGGCTAGTTCTTTTGTTTCGATCGATAATCTTTGGGGCTGTGAGATTGCGAAACCGCGCTCTCTTTGGATTAGTTATTTAGTTACGTATTAGCTAATGGTCACTTTGTACTGCTAGTTGAGCCAATATTTGTTGTTGTATTTTCTAAGCAAAATATTATTGTGTTCTATAAGTTGATGGTGAGATTTTTTTTTAACTCGGATTTCTTACTCCATACATCTCATAATACAAATACAGTCCACACAAAATATTCTATCATATATTATTCTATTAAGATCTCTTCTTCGAATTTTTTTAATTGGAAGGTTGGCAAGACTGGCCATTAAATTTGGCTATTGAATCTCTAAAATATTGCGTAATTTCCAAAAAAATGACCAATATCGCAAGGCTGAGTTTTTTTTTCCTTTTTAAGAATTATAATAGAATATAACCACAGAAACTTTCGTATTTCGCAAGTGACTATCGACGTGGACGGGAGGTCAGAGACTGTCCGTCCGCCAAATGGATAAACTATTGGTGTTAACCGGGCACAGCGCGTGGAGCTTGTCTATCCTTCGTGCCCATTCGTGCTTACCCTGGTACCATCGAGAGTGCAGTCAGCTTATCCCCAGAATTTCTTGAATGGATGGTGGCGCTGGATGTCAGACTTTAACGCTGTGACAAAAATTCGACGACTTGCCAAACGATAAATAAATAAAAACCACAGAAACAGTCAATAACATTTTTTCCAATCGTTATCTAACCCCTTATCGCCATACCAATAATAAGCTTATGCAAATAATGCATTTGGATTCCATTCTTGCCTTTAACAAGAGAGTTTTCTCAAATTGCTTAAGATATTGTAAACATTTTATTTCGATACTCGCCTATACCAAAACAGGACAACACATACATACACAGTTAAAAAGACGAAAGAATTGTTTAATCGTTAGGCGTTGGACGATACAATAATTTTAAGGGTATTCATTGGGGTTCGCTTTAAAATTCTAATACTTTAATCCTGCTATTTAAATATTTTTTTTAAATGTGTCAACACTGTGGAAACAATCTCGATGTTTATCTGCTAGCAACACCAAAACTTATTCTGTGTAATGAACAAACTTTCTGTATCGTTAGAACTGCTGCATATCTGTACGCATAGTTTTGAATGATATTATTACCTTGAATTGTTATGTGCATCTTTCCAAGTGTGTTTTTTCGTTTTTTTTTTTTAATTTGTTTATTTCTACTTTTTGGGTTTATTTTTTTTCCTTACATACCTATTAATGTACCTATCATAATTTTATTATCGGAATGTGTGTCAACTATGTTTTATTTGTTTTTAATTAAGTACTAATACTGTCAATACTTTGCAAGGTTGTATTTGAAAAAAATTCAATTGGTTTGATATAAAAGTGCAATCTTTGTGTTCCTCAACTTCCATATTCATATTTCTGACATTTTAATGTTAGTATTTTTATTTCCGCTAGTTTTGAAGTCCGACTTTAAAATGGTTCTTAAATTTTGACACAGTCAACTCAGGGCAAACAAATCCTTGAATCATGGCTCAACGCATTAAAATGTAGATGAATCTTCTTGGTAGTTATCCATAAGATAGATTATCTAGTGGCTGAAGTGATGGAAATAATCTGACAGCTGCATCAACTGAAAACTATCCAGGAGATTACTATCAAGAAGATTTCAACGTTGGCTGTAATGAAAACCATTGATTTCTATGGATTTGCTTTGAAAATATGTCATTTAGGATAGATTAGGAATGATTCCCCTTGACTCTCTTACTTTAAAAGGACGGTTCTCAACTGGATTATTTCAAAGTTATGTACAAATTTCAGGCAACTCGTTGACGGCTGGCGTTTGCGGTGGTTCAGTTCTAAGACCTTCTATGAATCAAGAAAGCATTGATATGTTGGAATATCCTTTTCTCTCTATAACCAAATTTCCTCCTGGATTCATTCTACACATTGGTTTGTATACTATTTTTATTTTCACGTTTATTAGGTTGTATTCTTGTTAGTTTGACTGGGTGGAATCATGCAATTGATTTTTAACCAACTTCTCTGGTAGCTAAATACTTGAAACTTTCAGAATAGCTCTGAACACAACAAAATTGAATTAATTTAACATTTTAAGCCTAATTGAATTCATTTTTAGTAAATTTTGTTTTGATTGGAACATGCCAGTTGATGACAGCGGCATTCTTTAGTAATACCTATTGAATTTGTAAAATACTTTTTGAATTTGATATCCCAATTCTTGAGGAAAGCTATTTCACATCATCTTCCGACTCATAATAACTTATATTTGCTCATTCATAAGGAAAAAGCAGTAAATATGTAAGTATATAATTAAACTGAGGTGGTTGGTAGTCCAGTGGTATCAATCCGCAGCTTTCGTACATACAGTGTATTGGAGGTTGTAGATTTGAATCCAGGTCCGACCATTTCTTCTTTCACGTCACAACCCTTTGGTTAGTTTTAAAAATTGCAATAAGAAGTTTACTTTAAAAATACTCTAGAATTACTAATGTGACTTAAAAATTATTTATTTTGCATTTAAAACAACTTTTGTATGTGAAAAAGTCATGTTAGAGTAGATTTATGATAAAAAGTTCACTATGTTTACGAATCCATAAGAAAAAAATACGACCTAAGTGTATCATTTGCGACAATAAAATCACTGAATTAGGTGGGATTAAGGGACCTTTGCTAAATCACAGTAAATTGAAATTGAAAAATTTGATACTTATACTCAAAGTTCTTTTTTTCTTGTATTATTGAAGAGAATGAAAATATGGTTTATGTAATGTAGGTGGCGCTGTCGCCGCTCGTTCGGTGAAATTACTGGAAAGAGTCCCAAATCCAGAAGAACCGGCCACCAGGGACACTTGGTGGAGTGAACTCCGAACAGAGGTCAGATCTCACATGAGAGCGTTGAGGTGTAATGCCGTTTTGGCCTATCAAGAAAACACGGCTATTTGGTGAGTTGTTACAAAGTGAAATGGGGAAACTGCTTTTGTTTTACTCTGTTTGTAGTTGGATTGTTGTGTGATTCTGACTCTCATATTATCATGATCATGGGCTCGAATCCCTATGACAATCATTTCTTTCTAACTTTGTACAAACTTTGCTCAGTATAAAAGAGGTTAGAGGTAGTGATGCTTTAGCAAAATTATACGACAGTGTACAAAATTGCAGTGAATATTTTCTCTTATTTTTTTTTTTCATGAAAACTTTTCTTCCTTGTGTTTAATAATAATTGTTCAAATCTGCCCGCTGTGATGTTTAAGTCCAGCTTTCTCTTCATTTTGTTTTTAGGGGGACTTTCTGGGAGCTCTGGGATCCCTTGGATCTTGGAATAATGCTGTGTTTATCCATCCTTTCGACATGTTCCCTCCAGAACCGTCTTCTCTGCCTACTTCATCTTACGATTTCGTCGACATTGCAGGTTCTGCATATCTCATAGTTATTGGGGACACATGTCTGTTGCAAACAAGAAACTTATTTTACGCACTACCCTTGTATTTGATTTTATCGTTACAATTATAAGACATCCTCTTCTGTCCTGTCGACCACTAATATTTATTGTTTGTTACTTACTATTGAAGTACAAAAATTGCACAACAATTTATATTTTGTATGGTTGTAAAGAAAGCCACTGTCAAAGATCGTGAGAGTTCATGTATTGAATCGCTTCAGGTGACAAGCTGTGAATGTTCATCATGGTGCTGCCGAACATGGTTATTTGGCATTCTTGAACGATATGGTTCACAGAATATTATGAAGAAATACAATAAAAAAACATCTTGAAACAAATGATTTGCAAAAAACAAAAATGAGCGTAAATTTTGTGTATGTATACTTATGATTCCTACACAATTACACAACCTAAATGCGTGATGTCAGATGATTCTCCCTTTCAGGCTGTATTTTCGAAAGAGAGGCAGCAATCACCTAGTTCTGGGTAGTATGTTAACTGACTGGTTCTTGGATGTTTTCAAATTTTTTTCGAAGACGAACCATTGCAACCCCCGAAAAACCCCCCATTAAAGGGTTTTTTTTTGTTTGAGATGACTAAACGTATACCATTTTGTATTGTGCTTGTTTCAGTGATGACGTATGTGTACTATCAGCTACTGGAACAGCTGCGGTTATCGACTTACATCCTAGTTCCTTGCAGACACAGAATATTCATTCAGGTATCGATCTCTTTCAAAATATTTGTTTTTTTTTTTTCCTGAAAACCAATCTTCACATCTTGCCTACTTATGTGATCTTGATTTTCAGGTCCACCCAGCGCGAGTAAAACTCAGGCTGGTGGTTGCAAAGTGATCAATGACGAGAGCGGCACAACACAAAATATGCACACAGAATTGACACAAACATCTTCTTTAGATAGAACTGATTTCGATAAGACTGAAACAATGAAACCAAATATAGATTGTAATGTACGTCTAGATTCTTTTTTTTCCCTTCAATACGTCTCATAATTTGAAGACTACCAAAATTTGCTATTGTATAAATTAAATTAATTTCAGACGAGACGGAAAGGTGGAATTAGCGAGCGCTGCGGTCCATGTCATGTTCCTTATAATAGCACTTCCATGCCGTATAGAGTGAATGTCTCCAAATGCTCTCTATGCAGGTAAACGTCATCTTAATTAATAATATTATTTTATGTTATCAAGAATTACTGATGTAGGTTCAATAGATGTTTCTCTAACACAAAATGTTTTCAGAGTCCATCAATAGATGCCTCTTGACACTCATCACAACTTTCCCATACCCACTGTCAACATTTCTCACTTATGATCTACTCAGAAAAGAGGCTTTGCCAATTCGGTGTATGTCGAAAGCAATTATTGTTATCATTTGTCAATTATGCAATCGTTGTTATTTGTTTGAAATAGATCGTTTATGTTATAACTAGGCGTTAGTAGGCCACACAAGCGGATTTCTTATAGCTTTACCAATTATTTTCAGAAACTGTATTTTTAAGTACGAAGGATAATGGTAAAATACTTTGGAACTCTGTAAATTTTTCATCATAGCTTTACCGTAGAAAATTTTCACTCTTTGCGACTGCTAGGCATAGAATTCGGTGTTTGTCATTTGCTTTCCAAGAAAGGAACCTATGCTCATAATTAAAGTCTTACCATAATAATTCGGTAAGTTAACTCTAATTTCATTCCTAGATATGAGCGCTGCTTTTGATACGGTCGACCATTCCATTCTCTTTTCCAAACTCCAATCTGAATTCGGATTGCAGAGAAATTGCATCTCATGGCTAACCTCATACTTGACCGATCGGAAATACAAAGTTAATTTCAACGGGAGAACAACTGATGAGAACATATCATTATACGGTGTCCTCCAAGGATCTGTACTTGGACCAATTTTATTTAACCTATATACAAATCAATTGGAAAACTTAGTTCAGCGTCTTGGTTTCCAAACTCACGCATACGCGGACGACCGCATACTTTACAAATCCTGCACGCCCGAATCTAAGTCAGAACTTATCTCAGATGTCTCTTCCTGTATAAATCAAATTTCAATATGGATGAGCATGAATAAATTAAAGCTGAATCCAACAAAAACGGAATTCCTCTGGTTAGCCTCACCCCGTAGACAACATCTTATAAATAATGATCCTATTCGAATTCAAAATGTTGAACTAGTTCCTTCAAAACACGTCAAATTTCTTGGTATCCATATCGACAGCGCACTATCTATGGACACTCATATTTCGTCAGTCTTAAGATCCAGCTTCTACTCCGTGAGACAACTCAAGCCTATTCGTCGCTGTCTGTCGACAGATGCGGCTAAAATCTTGGTAAACGCACTTATAGTGTCCCGGGTAGATTATTGCAATGCGTTACTTACGAATCTACCAAAATACCAACTTCATAAGATGCAACTTGTCCTGAACGCTGCCGCTCGTTTCATTCATCAAATAAATCGTTTTTCGCATATCTCACCTACTCTACACAATCTTCATTGGCTGAAGAGTCCAGAACGCGTAGAGTTCAAAATATGCCTATTAGTTTTCAAAGCACTCCACAATATGGCCCCAACATACTTGTCTGAACTATGCATCCCGTTCTCACCCAATGACAGACATGTCTCTCTTAGATCTCAAACACGAGCTACTAATAAATTAGCTGAAGCCAATACCGCCAATAGACCTAAATACTTCAATAGAGCCTTCAGCGTTTCTGGACCGAAAGCCTGGAACTCACTTCCAGTTAATATTAGAAGCTTAGATACATTAGACGAATTTAAGAAGGAGTTAAAGACATTTTTATTCAAGAAGTCATATGCAGATTATCCTTTGTCGTAAATTATTTTGTATATAACTAAAATTTAAACAGAGCAAGCATAGCGCCCTTGAGGTGGTCTTTTGATCACAAAACGGCGCTCTAAAAAAATTATCTTATTATTATTATTAAAATTTGGTTTAAATGGGGTCTATTCTTTCAACAATGTATAGAATAAGAAAACATACATCACATGTGATGTATTTACTACTATACTGCCATCTCTTGGATTTTTTTTTAAAAGTAAAGCAATTATAGAGGAATAGTTTTGATTTAAAACTTATGACCCATCGAACTTCATCCCGTATCCAAATCAATGATAACTATAACAAAACACAATAAATTATTAGCTAAATTTAATTAAGTTTTTATGTTGTAAATTGCATTTTATAAGCTTTTTAATAAGTCGAAATTAATTTTTTAATTGGGTTAGGTCGAAGGTCGACGTGCTGGACAGCTAGTATAAAAATAATCTTCACATTTTTCAAGGATTATTTTGTTTTATCTAATAGGTATGTGATTTTTTTCATTTCCAGAAAAGGTAGAGTTCCTAGTGTAATCTTGTGTTCTTTGGAGCCTCCGGAAGGGATGGCCATCGTAGGCAGGGGATGTCTTCTGCAAGCTTCTATATCTCGTCCCAGGACTCCGTGCAGGGGTGAACCAGCCGCCAGAGATATATCAGATCAACTACCATTTTTAGAGTACGAACTGCACAGATTGCTGTTAGCCAAATTAAGAGTTAGAGGGATGAACGCTATATTTGGTCTTCGGGTAATGCCAACCATTTAAAACATATCTAAATTCAATTTGATCTATGATGAAAATATAAATTATAGTTCATTATGTATCTATCTTGTTTCAGACGAGCATAGCCGTCGGTGGAAACCTTGTAGCTGCTATTGGTGTTGGCACTGGTGTACTTCTAGCTGCTTTGGGACCTGGCAAAGAGGGGCCCAAGGTAAGAGCTGGCCCTGGAGATCCACAACTTCTCCAAGCTCTTCAGCAAGGTCTCGATGACGCATTGCAAGCCAATAGGAATGTGTATCAGTTGAACACTGTAAGTTGAAACACATTATTTAATAGTGATATAATATGAACAGTGCTAGCCTAGATGTTCAGGCATCAACTTCTGATCAAATGTCCCAAGTTCGATTTCTGGAGAGTTTATTTCTATGTGTTTTTCACTCGGAATTTCTATATAAGGTTGCAATTCTATTGTCTATTAATCTTATCTACGAGGAAATGAAGAGGCTATAATAGGAGATATAGAGAGAAAGACCTTTGCTTGGGACAGACTTAGCAATAGATTGAGACTCGAAAGAGAGATTTGAATCTTACCGTTTATGGTTTTTGTCCGTAGTATCAAGATCTCAATGGCAAAGCGCAGATACCATCCGAGTCTGAGGAATCCGAGGATGAATTGCCAGAAATGGAGTTGGCTTCTGGAAACAAAGATACCTGTGTTCTAGAAGTAAATATTGACACTATATTATGATTATTTTGTCTTTTACTGAAACTTTACCAGTATTTCACGTTCCTGTCGAAAAATAATTTTTCCAATATTACTACAATAATTATAACTGCAAGGCTCAGCGATGATTAAAATCCTCTCTTGCAAATTACTATTGTGTGTTTTTAGGTTGACGACGCCGAAGACTTGGAAGTGTTGAGAGTTTTGACTGAAGCCAGACCCCCCGTGGGACTCCATGTTGTCAACACTCAAAGTGTCCCGGGGCTCTTTGGATGTGAGGGTCTAGTTTCCATCAAGAATCTACAAATGTTCACACAGCTGTGGAGAGCTAAATTACCATCTCCTTCGGCCCCACTTCATCAGCATTTCCATAGGTAATTAATCTATATCAAAACCAAGGTCTTTAATTATCTATAATATGCGACTTCTGCTACCCTGAATTTGCAAACTTTTTGACTTTGTCGAACTGGTTAGTTTTGAGCCCTCCATTCATTATAACATCCTATTGTCCCATTCCATCCGTTTAAATGAAGCAATGTCATTCCATTTCGAACAGTTTTTTTTTTCAATCATTTTAATGAAATGTCATTTTGTTAATACACATATTTTGCTATTATTAAATTTATAACAGCAACATGTGTACCCTGGTGAAAGGATGATGACAAAATTAGACAAATTTGGATCAATTTGGAAGGTTTTAACACTGACAATCAAGTGACTTGGTCCACGCCCACTCAAACCTCCCGATTGATGAATGATGGACGAATGGCTTGACGCAATTGAATTTGGACTGATGGATATCCGGGTCACCCTATCATTCCACATTATCCATTCAGTTTTCCCCACTGCCGGTAATTTTTTGGAGTGACATTGTTTCATTTGAACGGATGGAGTGATAGTGAAAGGGGGCCTTAGGGATTTTGCTAGTAACTCAAAAGAATTTTGCATGGTCTACAGAGCGCTATAAACTTTTTATGCAAAATTTTGTTACTTTACGACAGGATAAATGTCACGGAAATTCAGAATAGGGCATACAGTTCTAAAAATAATTACAACTCAAATCTCAATCAATTGGATTTTCAAGAAATTGGCTTTGACAATAAACTCGTCAATGTGGTCCGGGTGGAGGTCTATAAATTAAAAAAAAAGTGTTTATTTATTTCTATTATACATTGTTTCAGGCTATTACAAAACATCTACTATAAATTGAGAAGAATGGTTCCGTGTGCAGTTTGCGACGTTAGGTTTCGTCTCGACTTACCTGAAGTTGTAAGTTTTTATACTGAATCATAAACTTCAATACAAATCATTATGATTTTGTCCAATTTCAAAATATTATCATTTTGTTTGTTAGGATGAACTCCAGTTGGTCGTGACGGGTATGGCAGTCGGTCTCGGTGAACCGCCCGAATCTAAGAAAGGCACCGAGATCTCTACTAACGGAGATAGTAAAACAACTTCTAAAGATGGCTCAAACGCTAAACAGGGAGATTTGAAACGAACTGATTCCAGCGATATGATTTTCACTCTAGAAGAAGAACATATCACGGACATCAATGCGGGACAAAAATCTTCAGCAGGAAATCAACCCCATAATAATGTGAATTCCCTCAGTGGACTGCAGATTACTACTACCAATGGCAAAACAGCTTGGCAGTCTGGAGTCGACATGACTCCATTAGCTGGAGTTCCCGGGGCTCGAGTCTTGCGCTACCTCGGCAATTTGGACTATATCTTTGTTAGGGAAAGTACGAGCATTAGAGAACACGGTGGTCTCAGTGGATTTCTACACGGCTTCATCACCGAGGTTTGTTATATCTGAATATTTCTACAAGTTATAAGCAAAAGTCCGTTTGACACTCCACTTAGAGGGTTTAAGGAGGCAACAAGAGCTCTTCGCTGTGCTCAATCTTGCATTATTTGAATGACCTCCTCTTGTTCTAGCAAGGTTCGATTCCCAGTTAGATTAGGATTATTCTATGGGATTTATTTATTTATTTATTTGAAATCTACGCAACCAATGGTTGCTTTTACATACAATTTACAAAACAGAAGAAGAAAAAATACAATAGTTATGCATCACAGTAAAAAAAAAAAAAAATAAGTATCTCTAAGAATTCAATGAGCCAAGCGGTACCTATCCCTTAGCATTTTTTTGAAACCATACAAAGGTGCAGAAAATATATCAATTTCGCCAAGATCATTGCCCAGATTTGGTTTGTCTCTGTTTGAACATTAGTGCAAGTCTATTCATTCATTTGTAAACATTATGGACAATTAATTAGTGCAACTATATGTAAGATAAGATAAATAAATTATGTCATGAAAACAAAGTAATACATAAAAATATAAAAACAATAAAAGTCACAATGCCAACAAATCCTAGCAATATTTTTTTTAGTTGAATCTTTCCCCAATTCGTCTCCTCGTTTTTTGACTCGATATTATGTTTTGGTTTTTAGGTTATGGCTGTAATAAGAGCTCACGTCATTGCGCTCGGTGGAAATGCTATAGTTGCATTTTACATGACCGAACTTATATTGAGCGATAATCCACATAAAAACCAGGTATGAGATGCATTCAGAATATGGGGTGAAAATTCAACAAGACTCCCTTATACAATGATAATACATTGTTTGTTTTTCAGGCTCAGTGTCTCGTCAGCGTTGGCGGTGATGTTGTTTTCGTGTCGTACTATCCCATGGAGTAAATCATCTACTAATGTTGCCACCCTATGTTAACATAGGGAATATTGTTTGATTGTTTTAAATTTTTCTATGAATGTGTCTGTAATATTTAAATTGTAATGCAGAACTGATTTTGAATCATAAAAAAATACAAATTTTTAAAGAAACGTACTGTTAAAATTTAAAAAATAATTGTTTTTAATTATTCTGTTAAATGACAAATGAAATAATTTTATGATAATTATTGTAAATAAAAATACACCATTTAGATTTCTTCTGGTCTTTGATCTTTAGCTTTGCTGAATTCTTGCAATGTTTGTACTCAAAAGATTTTTGGGAATTTGAAACTACCTACTCGCTATTCTTATACAATAGTGTTTTTACAAGCTTTCAAATACTAGCCCATACTAGTCACAAAATTAACTTGGTTTCTTCAATAAAATTTGCAGGACCATTATTTGATGTTCACACAAAGGTTTCTAAAATCTACCAATATGTCGTATTTTTTTAACTAACAATGTATCGTGTCCTTATGAACATCGCTCAAAGATTCTATGAATTTTGATGACAGTACAAAAATAATCAGTTAATCATATCAAAATTATTTTGAACCTAAGAGTTTTTATAACCTTAGCACAACTTCAGTTATAAAAGAAATTACGAATAATTTTAAATCAAGTCTCTCTACATTCAAATAGGTGACTGTATTGTATTTTGAAAATTTGTGTTTAATTTATAATTCAGTTATTTCATTAAGTAGATGTGAATTAAAGACGCTGTCAAAACTTTTTTGTTGTATATTTGTGATTTTACGGGTTGGTTTGCTTCGTGGTACCTTATCTGGGGCTCTTGCCTGTTGTTGTGTACTTTCCTTTAGCTGGATATGAAGTGAAATAGCAGGTGTGAATGTATTGCTATTTATAGTATGTGACTGACGCTGTGTTGTATCACTATGTGCGGGGGAGTGGGGGTGAAACAGTTAATATCAATCTGTTGTTTTTAGCTCCAAAATAAATCAGTTTATTATATACCTATAAAAAAAGATATGCATAATTCATGGGCTATGGCTGATATGCATAATTGAAATTTACTGAAATACCTACACATAATAATACCTATGTTAAAATTTCTAAATATAAAGTGATCTCACTTTTGTAGTTATCCTTAGAAATAGCAGTAGTAAAAACAGCCTACATAAAGTCATAGTGGTTTAATTTTGAAAAATAACCATTTAAAAGCAAACCACAGTAATAACTAGCTTTCAAAAAATATGTTTTTTTTAATATAGTTTAAAAAAAATGGCTTTCTAATTTTTCAAACTTAATACAATCTTACGATTTTGGGATATTACCGCAGAAACATTGGCCAAGATATACTGAAACATTGAAGAAACTGTACCAAAATATACTAAAACATTGGCCAAGATATCCTGAAACATTGAAGAAACTGTACCAAAATATACTAAAACATTGGCAAAGATATACTGAAACATTGAAGCAACTGTACCGAGTATCGAGGATACACCCATAACAACCCGAAAAATCACACATATTCAATTTTAAAAAAGTGTAATGTCAAAATCCGTCCTGTTTATTTCATGAACAAAATTTGATAGAACAATTACTTACAGACTTACATAGTTATTTTTTACAAATACAGTTTGACTGCCTGATTTGTTTTTCCACCAAACATGACACATTATATTTTTGCAGAACTCTTATTTTTTCAAATTAGTCATATAAAATTTTGTTGTTGTGATATTTTTGTAATATTCTATTTTAAAGTTTAAATATAATTTAAACGATAATATTGTTATATCGGTTGTTTTCTTACATTTTCAACCATTGTTCCTAACATTTACTATATTCATATTATGTTGTATAGTTTTATTATTGAAAAAAAAAATTCTTGTTATTTAAAGTTTGGGTCATGTGGCTAATTTATGAAGTGCAGTTTCATAAAAAAGATTAGTGTAAATAGCAATTTCATAAAGTTTGTACATGGCCCAAATTTTTTATTTAACAATTATAGTCGTAAGTAAATAAGGTGCATGTTTTACTGTTAAGGTGCCTATATACTTGTTGCTTTTGTGTTTTATATTTGTGATCATTAAAATAAAAAAAAATCAAGTACATAGGGTTTTTTTTATCTTCTTTACTGGTCTTTTGTGTTTTCCTTCCATTTCCAGATATTTCACAAAGTCCTCCACTTGGAGGGGATCCTGTATCTCTAAGATTGTGAGTTTAGAAAGTTTTCTTGCTTTCCCATGAACTATTGCGTCACAGTCTGCGACGAGGTTCTGAAGAGTTTCTGGTCTATCTCCGCAGATTCTGCACTACCATCATTCTTGAGTCCTAGTTTCCTCTGGTGATCAGTGAAATCCCAGTCATTTTGGTGACAAGACTGGGATTTCACTGTTTTCAATTAGAGAAAATATATCTGCCTAGTGGCATGAGCGCCAATTTCAGAACAAAGTTCGATTCCTGGAAATTTCCCGTGCGTTTTTTTCTTGAAATTACTACTCGGGGTTGGAATTAATAGATAAATAACACTCTTCAATACATAGGTGTCAGTATAGCCGATGGAACATAATGCTTAACGCATTCTCTACCGGTCCCGTCCAATCTGAGACAGGATTCCAACCCCGAGTAAAAATTTCAAGTGAAATAAAAAATTGAAAATTTCTGACCCGACTGGGAATTCTGTCTCATATTGGACGGGACCGGTTGACTTGTAGAGAATGTTTAAAACCAGTGGCGTACCGAGGGGGGAGGGGCGGAGCGCCCCGGGCGCCTCTATTAGCAGGGCGGCAAAATATGCTCGCGCTATATACGTCCGGTTTTCGAAATAGGCATGTACCAAATTATAGAAATGACCTTTTTTTTTTTTTTTTAGGAAATGTCGGAAAAGTTATGTGGGGGCGCCAAAGGGTGTGGTTCCCGCCCCGGGCGCCAATAACCCACGGAACGCCACTGTTTAAAACACTTAAGTTCCGCCGGCTATACTGACATTTATGTAGGTATAGAAGAGTGTTATTTACTGTTTTAAATGAGGGTTTAACCTTAACCCGTCCCCTCCCTCCAACAAAAGTATAATTGCAACAAAAAATAAGCCTTGATCGAAAAGATTGTTCGCCATAAGTACCTACCTATAACTACGTCAATATTTCGAGAGATCAAAAACTTTGGTGAGCTTTCTGTATGTACCTACCCTAAAGTGAGATCAGCTGGCAGGTAGGGTGAAAATATTAATTTGGTACATATTATTATAATAGGTAGGAAAAAAATATACCCAGCGCCATATAACTCTGGGTTCCCACATACTTTATTATTTCCTGATTCTCCATACATGCAGATGCATCATTAATTTTGACACAATAGCATATCGCTTCAGAATTCTTTTGTGCGGAGGTAAATGCACTTTACATTGATCGAATATTATCAATGATCTCTATATGTCGTACCTATACATACCCACCAACATCATCCAATTTAATCATCTTTATTGTTACACAACAATACAATACTCCCTGTCTGACCCCAATCAGGGGCACAGGGAGGCAACAAGAGCCCTCCACTGCGCCCGAACTTGCGCAATTTCAATGACCTCCCACACCATGTCCAAATCACTCAGCTCTGCTTTAATGGAACGGAAAACGATATAAGTGAGTCTTCCTCGTCTTCGCGACCCTGAAGGGAGGAAAAACTGCGCTCTCCTCGGCCAACTGTCATTCGGCATCCTTAACACATGTCCCAGCCAAGTCCATCTCCTCCCCACAGGGTTGCCAGGTGTTCGGTATTTTACCGAACCGTTCGGTAATTTTGCCCCATGTTCGGTGTTCGGTATGAAAAAAATACCGAACTATGGAGTGTTCGGTATTTTTACTTTCGGGAATAATTTTCATTTTTCCTAGTGAATTTGTAATTACCCGGACAGCAAATTTCGAGAATGACCACCTTTTTTTTTTTTTTTAGGGGAAATTCCTACTTTCCGAATAGCTAATTTTGAAAATGACCTTTTTTTTTTTAGAGGAAATTTCTACTTTCCGGATAGTA
This sequence comes from Mystacides longicornis, assembly GCA_963576905.1. Classification (NCBI taxonomy): domain Eukaryota; kingdom Metazoa; phylum Arthropoda; class Insecta; order Trichoptera; family Leptoceridae; genus Mystacides; species Mystacides longicornis. The sequence continues at coordinate 23,679,284 of OY756432.1, read as the reverse complement.
GGTAAATTTTGAAAATGACCTTTTTTTGTTTTGGTTCGGTATATTTTTGAAAAAAACCTGGCAACCCTGCCTCCCCACAATGGTAGAGGTAATGGGCTCACGTTGGGTGCGCCGGCGTATAGCGTCGTTCGTGATGCGGTGGTACCATCTTACGCCCAGAATTCTCCTTAGGCACTTCATTTCAAAGACTGAGACTTTTTGTGCCTGATGGGCGTTGGTCAGGTGCCAGGACTCACACCCATATAAGAGAATGGGCAACACACACGCATCAAACAGTTTACATTTTGTCTAGATACTAAAAGCCGACGCTTTCCAAATCTTGTTGTTAAAGGCGCCACTTGCCATACCGATATGTATCGGGAGCTCGGCCCCGAGGTCACCAGAGGTGGTAATGGTTGCTCCCAGGTATTTAAATTTATCCACCCGGGAGACCTGGTGACCGTCGATGATTATCGGTAGCTGTTTATCGGGGCAGGCATTACTCGCCATGAGCTCCGTCTTACTGGCATTGACTCGAAGGCCAAGGCGTGATGTTTCGTCGCAGAGTCTTGAAACACTGCGCTGTAATTCCTCCACTGTCGTACTGAACAACGCTAGGTCGTCCGCGTACTCCAGATCGCACAGTTCGCCCATTAGACCATCTCTCTGAGTTATTGGTATACCTCTTGCTCCTTGCATGGACTTTCTCAAGAGGAAGTCCATAACAATAATAAATATAAATGAAGCCAGTACGCAGCCCTGTCTGACTCCCGTGGTGATCCTAAAAGCTTCAGTAGGACCACCTGGCGTTTTGACGCTACACTCGGAGTCTTCATACAGGGACTGCACCATTTTGATTTGATTTTGGCGAAATTGTTTTTATTTTATGATGCCTCAATGCATTTTTATATTTATTTATTATTTTATGTGTGTAGGTAGGGCTGTCGAAGTTCTTTTCAAAATCTATGAAGCAACAAGCGACTGGAGAGTTAAGCTCTTTGCACTTGATGCTTTGCTTGCTTTGATTTTGATTGATAGTTTTATATCATACTTTCACGACATAGGCCTTTGCTTAGAGTGAAAGATGTCAAAAATGTATTTGTCTTCACTTCGAGTGAGCACAGATTCAATTATGTAATAAAAGGCATTTGAAAAAGAAAATTCTAAATGGAATAAATACTAGGCTAGGATTTACTTTGAGGTGTTAAGATTTGATCAAAACTGAGCTTAAATATATAGATTATTATATAACTAGTTGCATGTAAACATGAGATCCAACTGTCGATGGCCTGAGTCGGTATGTTTATTGTATGAAACGATGTCGTCAATAAATTAAAGAAAAGTTTGAGATTTTTTTATTTATTTTTTATTTTTTTATAAAATCAAAAATCATTACTCAGCATAACAGGTACAAACTCTTTGCGCTGAGCAATGAGAGACAAACACAATATCTAAAACAAAAAAAACATCTAATACAACAATCTGAGTGGGTTCTATCAACAAAATAGGTGCAATACATATAGATGTACTGCTATAATGTGTATATTTTTTATTAAATTATCTAGTTGGTGTGTTTTGGCGTTTTTCGATATTTTTATTAAATTCTGAAATATAGGGACTGAAACTCGTAAATTGTCATAAAAAAATATTTTTCTTTATAAAAAAGTTTGAGAAATCCTGGAACTTTTTCATTAAATTTAATTTGAGATATTGTATTTTTCTATATACATACACATTTTTACGGTTGTAGCTTTTATAGTTTTCGAAATATATGAAAAAATTAAGTAAAAATTCAAAGGTTAATAACCCCCGACTTAAAGAAAATTTCAAAATTCTGAGTATACGAGTTTTGTAGGCTTAAAGTATTCAATATTTTCTGAAATTTTAGGATCTGTGCATCAAGCGAATCAAAAGTTATAAGGGGACACACACACTCACAGACACTAAATTTTCTCCTCCGAATTCTGAGTAAATCCATATAATATGGAACATCTGCGAAGTTGGTGTTTTTTGTCGTCAAAGTTTGAAAAACCGTTTAAAATCTAGACCAGCAGCCCGATTCACGGAAAAGTTTAAGTCTAAGTTCGAACGAAGTTCGATTCAAACTTTTGTGAATAGGGCTGCTGGTAATAATAATTATTGTAGGCGGCGACTATCTACAGTCTATGTACCTATTCACGGAAGGTTTGAATCGAACTTCGTTCGAACTTCGAACTAAACTTACACTTAAACTTTTCCGTGAATCGGGCTGCAGGCCATACAAATCTCACGTACCTATCTTGGCTTGATACTGCCGAGTGCCGATCTGTCTCGAGAAATAATTTCTCTTCAACAAATCGACAGTAGGAATATATTGAAAAGAACATAGTGATAATTACAAAATTGATTGATAACGGTGAATTATTAATTATATTGATTTGTTGGTGGCATAAAATCATCCATTTGGATGCCATGCCAAAAATAATTGAGCTAATTTTTAACAAGCTGTTAAAATTTTGTAAATTGTTTTCAGTTTGATAATAATTAATTGCAATTCAACATTGATATAAAATTATAATAAAGTAACAATGTTATTGTTAACATTCTCAGTCTCACGATTTTCACCGGCGCGGCTTAACGCGTGCGCACATGCTCATAATATCATTCAGTGTTTATGGACGTTTCCCGCCAATTTCACTTGTCAAGATTCCCACACTAATACGAACAAATTTCGCGAAATAATTTTTCCCGCTGTGAGTGCCGCCGTCTGTAATTTGTGATTCTGTGTTTAGTTCTCTCTTAGATATTCAGCGGCTTGTACTCGTCTTCGGATTGCCGACAATAGTGTTTACACTCTTACGAAAACCATCAAAATAATTTATTACTTATTTAAAACTTTTTCTTACTATTTGACATTTAAATTGGCGCGATAAATTGTTTTTTTGTCTTTTCTTATTTGAGTGAAGTTCTGTGGTTTATTAATTTATTTTGAAAATATGAAGTACAAACGAAGTTTGGTGCTTGGGACTTGTTTTGTAACTTTTATTTTTGGCCTCTCCATAGGAATCTACTTTCTCAGCTTAGGTAAGTCTTTATTTATACATAAATAGTAAACTTTGCAATATATCTTTCATACGAGTACCCGATATAAACTGTTTATTTTACAAAATGTTTATTTACTTACGTAAGATAATTGTTTATTTATTATTGATAATTATTACAACATATTGTTTTTAGTTCGAATATTGAATAATTTTAACCGAAACCATTTTGCTAAATGTTCTTGTTATAGATATAAATCTTTAGCAAAATATTTTTCTAAAATAATTTTCGTATCATTATATGAGTATCTACTTGAAAGAATCTTTAAATAGGTACCGAGACTGTTTTGAGTGCCTTAAATGAGTTTTATAAATAATGTCAAAATAGTTTTGTTATTGTTTTAGCCCACACACTTTTTCAAAGAACCTACCTAATACACTGTTAGATTTTGTATTTAATACAATGACCAAAACTCCTTACATATTTGAGGAAGACTTCCATTTTTTAGTATTTTGTAATTGAATATAATGTATTTCTAAAAAAATATTAAATAAATATTTTGTAAAATATCATAAGTAATGCTTCAATAATGTATACAACGAAATGATTATGTAGAAGATATATTTTTTTAGTAAAAATGTTATTAATTTAAATCAGCACCTTCGTAATTTTGCTTTTTCTAACATTTTATTGTCGAAAAATATGGTCACAAAACTGCCTTTCATTATAAGCTCCAAAACATTGTCAATGCTAGTTGGTAGACAAAGCATTTTGAAAAATACCTCGTGTCCGCCGTCCGTACCTACTTACATACCATGAAAAACGTTAGGGACAAACTAATATAAAAAATAAATTACACTTCTTTAATTTATTTATTTTATTAATCATTATTAAGCTTAATAATATATCTCGTCTCTAGTGTGCTAGACAGAGCAGACATAATCTTTTTTCATATTTGGGATGATAAAATAAATAAATAATATATAAGTTATTTATACCTACTTTTTTATACAAAGGTGTCAGTATGGCCGGCGGAATTTATTGTCTGAGGCAGTTTATTCCAGTCAACCCGTCCCGTCCAGTCTGAGACAGGCCAATCCCGAGTAGAAATTTCAAGTGAAAAAACATTTCAAAACCTTTGGCCCGATCAGGAATCGGACCCGGTACCTCGTAATCTGAAGTCCACACCTACGCATACCACTAGGCTCGATATTAGGGATGATCGGGGGCAGGAGAGAAAATGATGATTAAAGGAAAATCGTTCAGAAGGCCACATCAAAAGCAAAAAAAAAGTAGGCTAAACTGTATGAGAAAGGGCGTGTGTGAATGAAAGTAGGTAGTGGATGTCATTTCTCTCTGCTTACCCCTAAGGGATAAAATGTGATAGAGTAAAAAATACAGCAATTGTAGAGGCTCACAGGCTTCAGGCTTCTTACAGGGCAAGCACATATTTTTGTCGTGGATAATTTCAAAACTAAATTTTATCAGTCATTAAAAGTTAGTATTATGAATAAAAATTTAAATAAAAAGTCTTTTCAATCCATTATGAACGACCATAACGAAGTTCCGAAAATATATTTAATTTTTCTCACGAACGGTGAAAGGTTTTCCGGAAGTCAATTCCTATCCCTATTTCCTAATTAAAAGGTAATACGAAAATACAAAATGGTGTTTCATTCTAAATAATAATAATCTATAATATAAAAGAAAGTCGAGTTAGTGCAAATACTTATTACTCACTCGAGAGCGGCTGAACAGATTTTTATGATGCTTTTTCTTCTCTCCGGATAACGGAATAATAATTGTCAAAAGTTCGAAAAATGGATAGCAAGTAATAATATTAAAGTTAGTATGGTACGGATTTACTGACAACAACGCCATCTGTGAAAAATTCCATAACAACACACTTTTTATTTACCTACTTTACAACCATTCAGTTTCAAAACATTTGTACCTATGCAGATTTTTGATAGAATTCCTTTCGAGCTTTCAGAAATATTTTTTAACATTCAAACATATTTAAACGTATGTTTGTGTAAATTACAAATTTGAAATTAATATTCATAGTAAGAACTATCGGGACAACATCTTTCGGGAAAGCCAGAATTACTTAAGTATATAAATAACTAAGATTCGCAGATTGAGTTGGCTTGGCCATGTTCTCCGCTTGTCCCCCGAGAGACTTGAATAATATGCAAGACTTTTCTACTATCCGGATGGAACAAGAAGGCGAGGCAGGCCGAAATTAACAATCAAGCGGGCATTCACTGCGGTTCTACAAGATGCTGGACTAAGCAGGGATGAAGCTGTGCAACTGGCGTCTGATAAAGAGGCCTGGAGGAATTTCGTGACGTCCACATGCTCCACACTGGGAGCGAACGTGGATTAAGTCAGTAGGTAAGTAAGTAAATAACTAAAAAAATATTAAAGTTTTGCTGTTGGTTTAATTTTAAATTCACTTGTCTTAAGCGGGGATAAAAAGATGAGGTGGTTGACTAGTATTTCACAATGTTTCGACTTTTATTTGTCAAATCATTCATATAAAATTGAAACGAGTAGGTAGATAGATACTACTTAACGTTAATTGCAAAGTTTTGATTTTCCGTAAAAGTTATCTGCTTAATTGTTTTTTTTGAGTAAGCGCCAAATAATAATTTTATTGATTGTAATTTAGGTACTTCTTCATCATCAGCTCTATCTGTACCCCTATTCTCAGTTTTATCGGAAGGTAATCACGGTAGTAAAGTGAGTAGGTATTACACGATACATTTTGTATGAAGAACGTCTATACGTATCGAATGCGAGAATCGCTTTTGTTTCTAGAAATATCTTTGTGGCGGCGCTATACACGTTTCCCATACAAAATGTATAGTGTAATATTCACTTTACTACCGTGACTACCTTCCGATAAAACAGAGAATAGGGGCTCTGTTAAATAATATTAGACAATAGGTAATCTTCTTGCACAATATGGCCACGCATTTTTTACTAAACGTGTCATAAATTGGGGCTAATTGGCAAAACAACGCCGTGCATGTTTTGCAAATGACTGTTTGTTTACATTGCTAAATAAAATAAAATAAATAAATAAATAACTGTACCCCTAGTATAAGTTTTTAAAAGAGTTTCGAGAGTTTTTAAAAGAGTTTCGAAAAAAATCCATACAAATTGATCGAACTATTCGAATCTGTGAAGTTAGAACACTATTTTTTGTACGTTAATAAGCGAGCAAGTAGCTTTCAATAAAACTCGTACTATCCCCAAACGCACGCTGAAATTTTAACAGAATTTTTAAATAAAAATACATGTACTAAAATGACGTATGGAATTGAATCTATGTCTGGTACAAATAGAACCAATTCTTAGAACATAGACTCTGCGTGCTGTTCTGGGAAGATCATTGATCACAATAATGTCATAAGAGAAATCTGCAAAAACATCAGAAGATATTGTTTTATGGAGAAGGAGACGCTTTTGGCACGACAGCATGGTTAGGATGGACAGCTCGCATTGTCTCCCATTGTACCCGGGTGGCCTCGAAAAAAATGTAAAGATAGCTGAAGATCGGCATCCCAGGAAATTTCTTTGAAAAATCCTTGGATCTATTTCAAGAGTAAGAAGAACATGATTTACTAACAAAAGACACATTATTTGGCTGGGTTTGCTGGCCGAGATCCTTCGGGATAAGTCCGCCTTTTCTACTGTCCGATTTTTTTTCTATCGCCACATTGCACTTATGTATCAGTCTCGTTCGCCGCTTGCCGATGAACAGTCGTGCGGTCTGTGCAACGTCGCTTATTTTCAGTGTTTTTTGTTATATCGTTAGTAATAAAATTACTGGAGTCGGTCGTAAAAAAAAAAAAACAAAATTTATTTCTATTTTCTGGTTTACTTTTTTATGTTTGATTAATTTGTTTTGGTTGTTTGTTTTCTTTTGGTTTCGGAACAAGTAAGTGTCCTCCACTATGGAGGAAGCAGGCCAGCCACCAGACCCACCTGATGGCAGAAAACGGCCACCACCTGTCAATATAGACCACGACGTTCCTAGGAAGGTCGTGGCCTTTACACCCAACGAACCATCATCCACGCATCTCCCACCCTCAGAATATAAAATATTTTCTACAGGCCCGTTCGTCGTGTACCTTCAGAATCAAGATACCTCCTCCGCAATTCACCCGCTGGTAGTTGGTCGCCTCCTACATACAAATAAATTTACAGGTATTGTCAACGGCTCAATAAAGGCAGAAGGTAAGTACAAAATTTGTCTATCTTTTAAAACTGCAAAGCAAGCAAACGAATTTGTTAAAAATGGTGAATTCTTGTCATCTCAAAGGCTTAAGGCTTTTATACCAGCACATAAACTGGTTAAACACGGAGTTATCCGCGGAGTTACCGAGGATATTGACATTGAAGACATAATTAAAGATGCTCAATTGCCGGATGGTTTCGGCAATATCGTAAAAGCAAGAAGATTGAGCCGAAAGGTAAAATCCGACGAAGGGACTACCTGGAAACCCTCCCAAACACTGGTCTTAACTTTTGAGGGACAGCGCATTCCTGAACATATATTTATGTATCATAATGCTTTCCGTGTAGAACAGTATGTGTTTCCGACCGTATTGTGCTACAACTGTTGTCGATTTGGTCATACAAAAACGAAGTGCCGCTCAAAACCCCGCTGCTATAAATGTGGAGAACAACACGCTGGGGATGAATGTAACGTTTCGTCTCTGAAATGCGTTAACTGCGGAGGTCAACACTCTGCATCGAACATATCGTGTCCCGAACTCAAAAGACAACAAAACGTTAAAAAGACTATGGCAACAGACAATATTTCATATAAGGAGGCATTAGATCTCCATCCAAGCATCTCCTCCACTTACGCTGGAAAAACAGCTTTTAATGCGCCAAATAACTCATACTCCGGGACGTCAATCATTTCTCCAAGATCAACTCGCCCAAAATCTCCGCGACAACGTTTGTTTATTCCACCCACACTTTCCCCAAAAGAGCATGAAAGCAACCTCATGTATACGAACGGGGAGCCCCTTAAATTTAAGGATGGCTGCGCCCTTAACTCCAATAAGACCGACGACAAAGACTTAACCACAAAATCTTTACTTATAGAAAACCTTTCACTTCTTTTGCTTAACCTTATTTCAAATAACGAAAAAAATTCACCGTCCATCGCTGCTAACCTCTTAAATTATTTGAATGAATTCTGTAAATCTAACAATGCCTCAAATTCAACAGATAAAGATCTTACAGTGGAACTGTCGTAGCGCGAGCGCTAATCGAGACGACATTCTACTTCTAATTAAAGAACACCAACCTGACATTGTTGCACTTTGCGAAACTTGGTATACATACAATTCTTATGTTTCCTTCCCTGGCTTCTCTTGTCATAGGAATGACCGCCTTGACGGGAGAAGTGGGGGTGGAACTGCAATTCTAATTAAAAATTCCCTCTACTACAAAGAGATTCCCATCTCCTCTCCTTTAAATGTGCAGCTATCGGCTGTAAATTTGGGAGACATTTCAATAGTTTCCGCATATATTCCCCCACGTAACTCCTTTGATGAAGTATTCTGGAAGAACACGTTCTCCAAACTAGGTAAAACGTATATTATTTTAGCAGACTTTAATGCACATGGCATGCCGTGGGGATGCGCTTCAACAGACTCAGCCGGAAGAGGAGTAATTGACGTAACAGATGAACTAAATCTGTGCATCCTTAATGATGGAAGTGCCACCCGATTCTCCCTCCCTCACCAAAACCAAAATGCTCTGGACATCTCTATTTGTACTGGTGATATCGCATCATTGACATCGTGGAGGGTTTTGGATGACACAATGTCGAGTGATCATTACCCCATTTTAATCGACATTAATAATAAATCACAACATCTTAGGCCCCAGAGGAATCGTAAAAGATACTGCACTCGATTTGCTGACTGGTCGAGGTTCTCTTCAAACTTAACCAACTTTGTTGACACGATGTCGCCGCTTCAACATGAAGCAGAAGCCTGCGCTTCGCAGATTTACGACATATTCGACAAATCGGCAAAAAACACTGTACCACGGACAACGTCCATGGCAACTAACAGAAAACATCCCCCGTGGTGGGACGTCGAGTGTGACGAAATGGTTAAAAATAGGGCACATACTTTAAAAAAATACAAAAAAAATTTGACACCGGACAATTATTTGGAGGTTAGAAGGGTGCAAGCATTGACAAAGAAATTATTGAGAAAAAAGAAACGTCACGGATGGTACAACTTCTGCAAATCATTGTCCCCGGATACCAACATTTCGGAGATATGGCAGTCAATTCGACAATTCCGAGGAGTTTACTCCCCAAAGTCAGATCCGTGGAAATATTATTCATCGTGGATTGCGGGCTTTGTAGGAAGGCTGGCCCCGGACTACGTCCCAAATCTGTCTGAGATTCAAAAAGAGAACACTTACAATACTGAAGACTCCCATTTTTTAACATCACCGTTTACCCTCGACGAACTGAAATCAGCTATTAATTGCTCAAACGATTCCACACCAGGTCCAGATAACGTCCCATACACATTTTTCAAACATTCTCCGGAGGAGTTTCTGGCTTGCATTTTGAACCTCTTTAATTCAATAATGAATTCTGGAAATATTCCTTCGGAGTGGAAAAGTCAACTAATTGTCCCCATCCCAAAGCCTGGAAAAAGCCCCTTTTTGGATAGCTCTTACAGACCAATCGCACTATCAAGCTGCTTTCTAAAATTATTGGAGCGCATGCTCAAATGTAGACTGGAATGGTTTTTGGAGAGCAATGATACAATACCGGAGTGGCAGTGTGGGTTTCGGAAAGGGAGATCATGCATCGATAATATTGCGATGCTTGTGTCGGATATTGTGCTTGCAAAAACTAGCGGAAAGGCGACGGTTGCATGTTTTATGGATATCCAGAGCGCTTATGATAACGTCACACTACCCATACTTTTTAAAAAAATGCTGCAGGCTGGTTTGCCGAAGCAAATTTGTTGTTTGATATTTAATATAATGTCAGAACGTAGAATTATCATAGATACCCCAGATGGAAGTATCTTCCGAAACGTATATAAAGGACTACCACAAGGGTCTGTTCTAAGCCCGATATTGTTTAATATTTACACACTTGATATTGGTCAAACAATCGCACCTGAATGCTCAATTTTGCAGTATGCTGATGATCTTGTTGTTTATTGTGCTGAAAGCGTTATATCTAAAGCTGCTGTTATGCTCAACGAAACTATGAACTCTATAAATGAATGGCTCATTAATAACGGCTTTTCCTTATCAGCGTCCAAAAGTCAATTAATTGTTTTTACAAACAAGCACCGCGTTCCACCAATATCCATATCAATCAACGAGGAGGAGATTCCAGTCAAGGAATCTATACGGTTTCTGGGAATAGTATTGCAAAGGAAGTTATCCTGGAACATGAACATTGACAACATCATTGCTAAGTGTGAGAAAAACTTAAACATCATGAAAGCCGTATCAAGAGTGTGGTGGGGCGCACATCCCTCCACTTTGAAAACTCTCTACATTGCACTCATTCGTAGCCACTTGGAGTATGGAGCCTTTTTAATGGAACCACTCCCACATTACCTCTCATTAAAATTAGACAGAATTCAATCAAAATGTTTGAGAATCATATTGGGAGCCATGCGTTCCTCTCCCTTGATAGCCCTGCAAGCTGAATGCGTTGAGATGCCTCTTTTCCTGAGGAGAAAATCCTCCGCACACCGTTTTCTTATAAAAAAAATGAACCAAAGTAATCATCCGATATTTCAGAAAATAAATTCACTTTCACAACGATATGCAGATTCCCCCAAGTATGCAAACAAACTTCCACCTCTACTGTGTAATTCATTGGAGTTAATAAATGACAAATTTGAATCCTGCTTCGCACACACACTTCCAATATACTCAATTCCTTTCGACTCATTAATGTATTCCCCTTTAATTATACCATCCATAAATTTAGACAAAAGCCACGCATCTCTTTCCCCTAAACATGTGAAAAATATTTTCCAAAATGAAGTTTCAAACCGTTGGCCAAAATCAGTATTATTTTACACAGATGGGTCCAAAAACTCTGTTGGCGGATGCGGTGCCGCTTTTTATTCCCCCGCTCCCAGCATTTACAAGAAATTTCAGCTTCCTCAGATTTGCTCTGTTTTTACAGCGGAATGCTTGGCAATGAGAGAGGCTCTGAGAGAAGCCATCACATTATTGTCCTCTGATGTTGTCATCTTCACTGACTCCCTAAGCTTGGTTAACGCTTTGCAATCTAATTTCAATGCCCACGCCAACAACCATCTAATTTGTGATATTAAAAAACTATTGTTTATAGCAAACAGTAAAGACATACCTTTATCAATCGTCTGGATCCCATCCCATATTGGAATACCTGGAAATGAAACAGTTGACTTGTTGGCCAAAGAGGCCTGTTCCTGTGGTATTTTCCCCCCATACTTTGCACCCTCCTTAGATGACTGCATTAATTTTTCAGAAAACACAGTTAGAACTGAGTGGAACGCAGTATTTGTGGCGTCTCCACACGGTTCTAACTACAAAGAAATTCAACCCTCAATCCTGTCTAAACCGTGGTACCACGGGATGAAATTATCCAAGCTGACCGTCTCTCTCATATCAAGGCTGAGATTGGGTCATTGTATCATTGCGTCACATCTTGCCAAAATCAACATTCTTCCTTCTTCCATGTGTGAGTGTGAAAAGGAGGAAGAAACTGTCAATCATATTTTCTTCAACTGCCCTCTCCTACCTAACGAAGAATTTCTACTGGACATTCTGGCGCAGGGAACTACTTTCCCTGTGTCAGTGAATTTCTTATTAGCCCAAAATGACAAAAGAATAATATCCACAATTGCCAAACATTTAATAAAAAATAAAAAGATGATTTAATACATTAAATGATTTCCAACTTAAAAACTTGAATTTAATGCGCAACTTTTAATTTAATTTCCGTTTACATGACCAACCCCGTTCCCCTTAGTCTCCGCACCGCCTAGGTGTTAGTGACAACAACATTAAATCTATTTTTAGACGGCATCACATCGCTGACGCTCCAGGTGTAGATAACAAAAAATATGATTGAGAATATTTCCTAATTCATTTTGATGATTGTGCATTTTGAATTACTCGTGCTGTATTTTACTTTTTGGTGGGCTGCTTCACCCTTGTTTTGGGTGCTTGCCCAAATAAAATTAAATAAATAAATTGCACTTATGTATAAGTCATAGAGTTTTATTTATTTATAATAATATAGATTTTGGTAGGATACCTGCCAGGTGATGGTGAGGGAGTAGTGATGACGCGTGATTCAGAAGCACTAAGTGGCAATGTGAAAGAAAGTGTTATTAAAGCGTAATTTACGTTTGGACCTCATGTACCTACCCCTATTCCGAATATTACTCACCAACGTAAGTGAGAAACTCACGGGAATTTTTCATGTATTCTATAGTACACGTTTCCATACAAAATTGTGTTACTTCACGCCAGCGTAAATGTCATGAAAACTTAGAATAGGAGTACTGATCTACAGTCAGCCTCTGCTGTCTTTAACTTTTGTCTTTTAGCTAGGCGTTATTTGCGGATATTCTGCTGTATTCTAATCTTTCTGAATAGTCTATTCATATACTCATCCCGTGTTAAACTCGTAATTTACTTATTCCAATAATAGGAAGACCAGATGAAACATTGTTTCACTGGAATAGTATTTAATCTCCAAGTCTAAATCTTCCACGCCAAATAACGTCATTTAAATCATAGATGGCCAACCTTTTCGGCAGCCCGGCCAAATTTTTCGAAATGAGATAACCTACAGGGCTATTTATACAACAAAAATTCTTTTACTATTCAAACCAAACAATGAATTATATAATATATACATATTATGTAGGTACCTACTTAGTTTTTTTTAAGAATATTTCTACCAAAATGAGAATCAAACATAGGTTTTTATAAGGAAAATCAAAAATCTATAATATAAAAGAAAGTCGTGTTAGTGCGAACATGTATAACTCGAGATCGGCTGAACAGATTCTTCCGATGTTTGATTTATTATATTCTTCTCCGTTCCAGATAACAGAATAACTATTAAATAGTTGAATAATGCATAAGAAATTATATAAAAGTAAGTATGGAACGGATTTTCTGCGACGCCAACATTCTATAAAAAATTCTTTAACAACAAAATTATTGTAAAATGCAGGAAAAAGCACAAGATGCTTTGGTGTTGCCAGTGACAACCTATCCGTCCATCTCATTTTTTGCATCAATTTTGTTGTCACCCATTTTTTGGTTCCTACCCCTAGCTAACCAGGATGAGTGACAATACTAGTTCAATATAAAAAGTCAACCGCATCGCACCGCAAAGGAAATAATCATTTATATTACGAGATTTTAAATCTACTCTTTAAAATTATTAATAAATAGAACCAATCCGCGCCGCGTATTATAAAATTATAAATTGTGCTGTGTTGTATAATATGTTTTGTGTGTTTAAACCAAAGAAGAGCTGGCCAGCAAAAGGTGATCACCGTGGAGTTAAAGGTTAGTCCATCATTCCAGATCCTTCTTCTTTCCAGCTGGTTACACCACTCTTCAGCACAGCATAAAATCGCACATACAGTCCACGAAGTCATTTATACCGCGCCAATTCATGCTTTTTAAACTCTTGAATGCGTTTTTTTAATTCTGGGTTCGAGTTCAACTCAAATAAAAAAAAATGTGTGCATATCGTCGTCCCAATTCTATATGGAGACAAGTCAAAAATTATCAAATTTGAGTTTTTGATACAAATCGATTACAAATGATGGTCTGCTTCTATTTCTTTAGAGAGATAAGTCAAATTTGTCCTAAATATTTTTTTATAAAAGATGTCTTTTCATGGAATTATTTAAAAAAAATTGAACATTCAGTTCAATAAGAAGACAACTCAAATGTCTCACTTAAGAACTCTCAATGATTAACTTTCATTCTAGTTCTATAGGCAGACATCTTAGATGTCCGCCTATAGAACCGCCAACAACTGAAAAGATCTAGTTCTATAGAGAGACAACTCAAAAGTATTCTTGAAAATAACCATTCTATCAATAATAAAATCATGAATCTTAATTTTAAACTTAATAAAAGACTTGACAAAACAGTACTTGATACATTTCTAAATTCATAAACTCTTAGATTGCAATTTTTGACACTTACTATATAGTAGTTTCTATCCATAATTACAACTTTTTTAATATGAAACGCCGTATCTAGTAATTTATATCTATGATATTAAACAACATATTAAGGTCTCTTGTATAGGTTTAGTTGATAAATCAAAAGTAATATTGATTATATTCTTCATTATTTCATGTTTTACAATCCCCAATTTTCTGTTAAAAAAAACGTAGATCCACCTATTACAGTGAATATTAAGGTTCCAGATTACAGTGAATATTAATGACTGGTTGACTCCTCTGCAAGATTAAGATATTTTTGGATATTTATTTTATTAGGTACATGAAAAACTTATACATATTGGTATTTGAAAATTAGCACAAGATATTGATTATCGGAGAAAATTGTATTGGATACTATAAGTAAATAAAATTTATCGAATGTTTAATGTCATCATCATCAATTTGCCGTGGGGTTGTCGGCTAAGAACCTTTCTCTTTTTGCTGGTTTTTCGAGCATCCTGTAAGAGGCAGGAAATCGAAAAATCAGATCGAGACCGTGGGGTTGACCACCTCACGTCCTTAGATGTTCTAAGTTAGAACAATCGGTCAGAAAAGGCAACAGAATTAAGCCTCGGACGCCTTGACCCCATCAGGTGGGTCTTTGTTGACCACGGCTTGATTTAGGAACAAGATATTAAAAATCGGGACTCTGAATGTCCGCACTCTGAGGGCGGGCGGGGAGCTTGTTGTTGCCAAGTTGGCGGGAGATTATGGACTAGATATCCTGAGACTGCGTGAGGCACGCATCCCAGGCTCGGGGCAGAGTGATGCTGGCGATTATGTCATGCTTCACTCAGGCCACCGGACTGCACGGATGCGTGGCGTTGCTCTACTTTTAAGTAAATTGCCTTCTCTCGCCTTCTTGGTTGGGAACCTGTTTCTGACCGCCTGATGAGTGCGTCCTTTAAGATGAGTGGCGAAACACTGACGGCCCTTCCATGCTATGCTCCCACTGAGGATGGGGACGCGGCTGCTAAGGACTGTTTCTATGGCAGTCTGGATGTAGTTGTGTCCCATGTTCCGAGGCGCCATCGCCTAATAGTTCTGGGGGACTTTAATGCCAAGGTTGACAACGATCCCCAGAATGGACCAGGCGTCATGGGAAAGCATTGCTTAGGAGTGATGAACGATAACGGAAGCCGTCTCATTGGTTTCGCCATGCTCCATGGACTCTTAATAGGGGGAACTCTCTTCCCCACAAGGATATCCATAAATACACCTGGACCTCGCCCGACAGAAGAACGAAAAGCCAGATAGACCATCTCCTGGTAAGGACTAGCAACCAAACTGACCTGCGGGATCTCCGCACCTACCGGGGAGCAGACATGGACACGGATCACGAACTCCTTGTGGGCTCGTTCTGATTCAAATTTCACAATTTCCAGCCAAGATCGTCTGCTCCTCGCCCACTGGACATACGCAGGTTAGAGAGTGCTCAGTGTCGTCATACGTGCGAGGCTGAGATACGCACAAGGTTTGCCCCCTTCCAGGATCCACCCAGAGCTGCTCCAATTGAGTCAGCCTGGACTAGGTTTCGCGACGCGGTTATGGAATCCGCACGTTCTTCTGTCAGCTATAAGAATAAAAAGAAGCCAATATGGATGTCCGATGGGTCCTGAAGTCTTATCGAAGATCACCAGGTTGCACTCGGAAATGACTCAAGGACACTCTTCGAAATCACTCGAGAGGTCGGGAGAAGAGGTAAAAAAAAACCTGTGAAATCAATACGAAACTCTCGTGGAGCCACTGTCACTGCCCCCGAACTAATTAAAGGGAGATGGAGGGAGTACCAACCACTTCTAGATATATTTAAAATGGCGTGTGCAGAGGAGAGGTGTCCAAAAGATTGGCGGAATGGATACATCGTCGCAATATTTAAAAAGGGGGACCCCCTTGAATGCGGAAACTACCGTGGAATCACTCTACTGAGTGTTCCCGGTAAGGTATTATCTTAGATATTACTACATCGCATTCGGGGACCTGTCATGGCTGTCCTGAGATAGAAACAATGCGGCTTTGTACCTGGCAAGTCCTGCACGGACCCAATTTTCTGTGCCAGGTGCATCTTTCAGCGGTGTGAAGAGTTTAACTCTCCAGTCGCTTGTTGCTTCATGGATTTTGAAAAGGCTTTCGACAGCCCACATAGACCATAGCTCTGTACGGTATACCTCCGAAGATAGTTAAAATGGTGCAGTCCCTGTATGAAGACTCCGAGTGTAGCGTCAAAACGCCAGGTGGTCCTACTGAAGCTTTCAGGATCACCACGGGAGTCAGACAGGGCTGCGTACTGGCTCCATTTATATTTATTATTGTTATGGACTTCCTCTTGAGAAAGTCCATGCAAGGAGCAAGAGGTATACCGATAACACAGAGAGATGGTCTAATGGGCGAACTGTGCGATCTGGAGTACGCGGACGACCTAGCGTTGTTCAGTACGACATTGGAGGAATTACAGCGCAGTGTTTCAAGACTCTGCGACGAAACAGCACGCCTTGGTCTTCGAGTCAACGCCAGTAAGATGGAGCTCATGACGAATAATGCTTGCCCCGATAAACAGCTACCGATAACCATCGACGGTCACCAGGTCTCCCGGGTGGATAAATTTAAATACCTGGGAGCAACCATTACCACCTCTGGTGAGCTCGGGGCTGAGCTCCCGATACGTATCGGAATGGCAAGTGGCGTCTTTAAAAACATTACCAAGGTTTGGAAAGCGTCGGCGTTTAGTGTCGAGACGAAATGTAAACTGTTTGTGCGTGTGTGTTCCCCATTATCTTGGCAACACACACGCATCAAACAGTTGGGTGTGAGTCCTGGCACCTGACCAAATCACAGGCACAAAAAGTCTCAGCCTTTGAAAGGTTCCTAAGGAGATATCTGCGCGTAAGATGGTAACACCGCATCACAAACGACGCTATACGCCGGCGCACCCAGCTTGAGCCCATCACCTCTACACTTGTGGGGAGGATATATACTTGGCTGGGACATGTGTTAAGGATGCCGAATGACAGTTGGCCGAGGATAGCGCTGTTCTTCCTCCCATCAAGGTCCCGAAGACGAGGAAGACCCTCTCACACTGTGTTCCGCTCCTTCGAAGCAGAGCTGAGGGGCATCGTGTGGGAGGAGGTCATAAACATTGCGCAGGATCGAGCGCAATGGAGAGCTCTTGTTGCCTCCCTATGCCCTTGAGTGGGGTGTAAAAGAGTGTTGTTGTTGTTGTTTGTTATATTATGTCAACAATTTTTAGGTTATATTTTTTCAAAGAATTGCTTAAAACTCACTAATCTGCGATTCTGGGACTCTTGAGCTCTTAATACTTTCCACCATCATCTTAATTTTGCGAATTCTCGTATCCATTTTAAGATTATTAACCTTTCTCCGCAATATAAAACTTCTTAAATTAAATTTTCGACCGTTAAAAAAATCCAACCCACTGTTATGAACACAGAATTCGTACTAATAATCACTACTAATTCACAAAAAGTTCAATTTTATATAGAGACAAATCAAATGTCTCCGTATAGAATTAGAAAAATTTCCGGGTGACAGATTTTCGTTAAAATTAAGTCGAAATACCTTTGTATTTTTAAATATTTAGATATTTATAAAACATTTTAATAAACTAAATTTATGTTTTTTATAAAAATAACAATATTTTTCGCAACATGGCACGATAATATACAAAATTTATTTATTTTCTTTAAAGATATCAAAGAAATACTTTGTTCAAAATCTTCAAATGCGTTTTACTCAAAATGGACTTTTTCGACTTGTCTCCGTATAGTATTGGGGCGTCGATATGCTCCGATATCCGAGATTCAGTTAAAAGTAGAGAGTCGGCGGGCCACATGTGGCACGCGGGCACCGTGTTGCCCACCCATGATATAATAATCTCTCTTAAATTCCAACGGATTTGAATAGTTGCGGAGTTATTTGCTTACGTCTTAACTCAAAAGTTCAAGATGAAACTTCATTTTGTTGTAAGTAAGATGGCATAGGGCATAGATTGTCGGTTTGGTTTTCTATGAATAATGAGGTTGAAAATAATCACATTTATATAAACAAAATTTATTATTTCATTTTTATACATTATTTTTAATCAAGTATACTTAAAAAAAAATAATTTAGGCATTTTCCTAGTGTGATAGTAAATCCAAATTCTAATAAAAATGTATGATACCTGTCCTATACCTAGTTTGAAGTGGTTGGTAGACCACTATATAGTATCAATCGACGGCTTTTGTACTTACGTGCAACCTGGTTGTGGGCTCGAATCCCGGTGCCGACCATTTCCACCACACAACACAAGCTTTCTTTTATGTAGAGTGTGTCTAAAAAAAGTAATACGGTAAATTTTGCGGCCCCAAATTGTTCCCATAGGACAGGTCCACCAATCACCAGAGTACCAAAAGTAAGGTTGACGGGAACGTCGAATAGTTTATTCTATAAAGGAATCAAACTCTATAACGATCTTCCTGTAAACCTGAAGGAAGCTCGAACACTATCCTCTTTTCGTAGGCTTTGTGTGATATATGTAAAAGCTAATTTTTAAATTCTTCAAACTTTGTAATACTTGTAACTTTGTAAGACTTCGTCATTAATTTTTAAATCTTTGAAGTGTAAATAAGTTGTATTAGATAGTAATTATATACCTAGAATTAGTTATAAGAAGTAAGTAAATTAGTTATAAGTTAGTATTATGAAATTCAGATGATATTTATGTTAAATTAAATATTTGATTATTGTAAAAAGTAAAATTAAGTTATAGAATAAAAATTAATTTTATAACTTTATAAAATACTAGAGGTCCTCCCCAGCTTCGCACGGGTAGATAGATACTTAAAAATAATTTAGTTTTCAGACAGATCCCTAACTTTTTCAAAATATTTTATAGCATAAATATGTTAATCTGGAATAATTGCATGGCAATGTATCGTGTCACGTCACTTTACCACCGTGACTACTTTGCGCGGTATTTCTACTAAACTTGACACGACTCCCCTCAGCCCTCCCCGGCTCCCATACGCACTCTGCATCGGATAAGTTGAGATGATAAGAGACTATGCTTTTTTTTCCAATACTCACATTTTTAAACTCGTGATAACTTTCGAATGGAATGTCCGAATTGAATAATTCAAAAAGTTATACAAACATATTGAAGCAGACTTGAATATGAACTAATTTATTTTAATAAGGAGTAATACCAAGATACCAATAAAGAGCTTTTTCTAAAGGTGACATTTTATTGGGTTTTTTTAAATAAAAAAACACTTATTGTGGCATAACTATAATAGTTAGACATATGCTGTCGCGATACTTTTTGTAAATAATGATGTCTTCTACAAAATTGTAGAACATTGTTTTATTCTATCATCATTAGTTTTCACAGCGTTCGCGATAAAAAGAATATTTTAGGTAAATTTTTTACACCTTGGGTTACATTATTGAAGTTTTCGTAGGTTACCCACTTTTTTTTGGAAATTAAATATAGCCTATGTTCACCGCCGATATTGTAGCTTCCCAAAAGTGAAAGAATTTTTCAAATCGGTTCAGTAGTTTTGGAGCCTATTCGAAGCAAACAAACAAACAAACAAACAAACAAACAAACAAACAAACAAACAAACAAACAAAAAATCAAATCTTTCCTCTTTATATATTAGTATAGATATAGATATAAAATAAAAATAAAAAATAAAATAAATAAATCAAGTATAGGTATACCTGCATCCAAAAAAATGTATCTTATTATTATTAAACAACAAACTATTTAAAAAAAAAGTTAATTTTAATTTTTTTCTTCATAATCCCTTGAACGACTTTTCAAGATAATGATAATTACACCACTTTCTCTAGTTTACGAAATTTCAATAGGTAATCACAAAAAAAGTTTCGTTCGAACTAAATTTTTTCTTTTAGGGGGCGTCCATAAATCATGTGAGCCCAAAAGGGGGAGGGGGGGGGGGGTCTAGAAAAAACCACGAAAGATCACGTAGGGGGAGGGGGGGGGGGTCTAGTGTGAAAATCACGTGCATTTATTTTTTCTGATGAATGTATGATACGACGTACGATCATATTTGACTAGTTCTAAGCATAACTTTTTCGAGAATTAGGTAGGTACTCTGCTGCATCGTTCAAGCTATGTTTGAGCAATCTTTACAATGTTTGATGCGTGGTAATAAAATTGGTTTATAAAATAATATCTATCAACATGAGGCTGGTTTTAAACCAATTCACCGAATAAACAATTTAATAATAATATTCTCACACCCTTCCACCTAAGCCTGTGGATGACCTTTAGTATAAGTTCTTGCTCCGTGATACACCAGCATAACGCCTATTTTATGTTTAACGCGTGTTGGCAGAAAAATAATCCACTAATATCCTCCCCATAATAAAATTAAACGACTATTATTTTTCTCATATTACACCATACAATATAAACCATAGAACTCTTTTCTCATAGTAATAAAGAAATATATTAAGCTAAACACAAATCACTATAAGGTGTCGGTAAGTTTGTATGTATCACCGTATTAATCTTACCAAAATAATTCAGTAAATTTGGTTTAAATAGGGTCTATTCTTTAAACAATACAATAAGTAAACAGACATCACATGTGTTGTGTTTCCTACTACACCACCATCTCTTGGTTTTTTTTAAAATTAAGAATCAACGATAACTATTACATAATGTAATAAATTTTAGGTAAATATAATTAAGTAAGTGTTTATGTCGTAAATAATTGCATTTTATTCATGTAACTAGCTGACCCGCCCGTCGACTTTCGACTTCATCCCGCATCCGAATCAACGATAATTAATTATTACATAATGCAATAAATTATTAGGTAAATTTAATTAAGTTTTAATGTCGTAAATCACATTTTATTCATGTAATAAGTCAAAATTATTTTTTTATTCTGGGTTCAGTCGAAAGTCTGCGGGCGGGTCAGCTAGTAATGTATAAATTCACCATAATATTGATAGTTTTGATGGTAGTTTGACAGACCATGGTACCCTAGTGGTTTAGGAGCTTACTCAATCGAGAAGACCCGGGTTCAAATCCCGATTGGGTTAGAGTGTTTCTACCCGAGGTTGGCCTCTCGCGGATTGGATTTTATTTTTTTTTATTTTTATTTTTTCCTAATTAAAAGATCACTATTCAGCATTACAGGTTTATACCTTTTGCGCTGAATAGCGAGATGGGACCAATTAATAGGGTAGAATAAATTTGATAGCTTTTTAAAATAAAGAAGAATAATTTCGAAAACTGGTTGAAGTTTTGGAAAAAGTTTTGGTTGTTTTTCAATATCCTAAACCAAGTGTATAAATTCTAAAAGATAAATTGCCCTTTAAAATCACCGATTAGTTAAATATGTAAGGAAGGCCAGATCCGAAGTAAGAGAAATGGGAGAGGTTGTATGAGAAATGGTATGTCGGTGGAAGAAGTGAAAGAAGTGTGCTTGGATAGAAAAAAGTGGAGCTCCTAACCCTTACGAGACCCGGCGCGAAACTAATTACATACATAGTCGCATTTAGTTTCACAGTTTGATCGTAGAGCGAAGGACATGTTTATTTATTATTTTTTTATGAAATCTGTATGAAATAACATTATGCGATATCGGATATATCACGGTACTTCAATCAAATATCAACAAATGAAGTTTGAAAAAAAAACGTGGTGGAAAGCTGGTATAAAGTGGGCTAGCTTAGTGATTATGCATAATGATTCTAAAAAAATATTTCGTTCATGTATATTATACTCGTAACTTTTGACGGATCGACGTCACGAGATCACTGAGAACAAAAATATTATTAGAGAACTTTTTTGGATGCGCAGAACCGAAAATTGGTTCCACTATTCAACAATCACGTGACTGATGATAAATTATTAATTTTACTTTCATCTACAAGCACAAGACAGCACAACAAAACCCTTGGGTACTTTCTTTAAATAATAATTATATGATTAAAACGTAAATTCCTACGCTAAAATAAAAAAAAAATCGAATGTCACACTCCGCTATCAACAAACGTCACAGTTTGTATTATTTTAACAGCAGTCACGTGGTACATGTTCTATTATTTCTTCTCAAAGCACGAGATTCGACGACGTTTCCGACTCGGTTAGTACCTGCCTACATAAATTGCTTCCTGCATAGAGCCGATACACGTGGCAATTCTCAGCTGAGAAGGGAAAACCTGTTAACAATATTATTCAGAAAACAAACACATTTTTATGAGCACAGTGATCGGGGCAAGTGCGTACTGTGTATTTTTATGGACTTTGTATGGATTGAATTACTTGTTTTTCGGCTTACCTAACTCTGAGAATGCATATGTGTGTATTGGAGGTAACGAAGAAATGACGCATGCTTTGGAAAAATCTGCTACGATTTTGCAATCCTGATACTCTCAAAACTGACCCATCCGTTTATTTCTGCGTAGATAATGAATGGGCGTTAGCGTAAGACTTTGACAACATAGTACGTATTTAGAAAAACAGTGTCACCATCTTATTGCCTTTTAAAATCTGAATAAGTGAGGCGAAAGGCAAAAATAGCAATGTCTTCTACATATTTAAGAAGACATTGCTATTAAAATTAAAAATTATCTGTGATATGTCTTTATTTCGTAGCGACACAGCTCAAAATATCATAATCTAACTTCATTCATTTATATTCTAAATTGAAATAAATTTAAATTTAAAACAAATTTTTAAATTCTAGTTTAATTTATTTTACACTAGCTGATAACAGTCTCGCTTTACGTTGTTGATTCGGAAAGTCAGGGTTGTCCTGTATTTTGACATATTTGTAACAAACTTATATAATTATAATATATTCGAGAGAATGGAATGATTTTTTTACAAAGATACCACAGGGAACTGGGAGCAATGTAACTAAAGGTTTTTGCCTCATGTGTCAACATACGAAAAAAGATATATGCATACTCTCTTTAAGATGCCATTAAGGAGCATAGAGAGAGGAAAGCTCTCCACTGCACTCGATCTGCCCATCTGGAATGACTTCCTCCCAAACCATGTCAAATTCGAAGGAACGGAAGAACGTGTGATGGAACCTGATGGGTTGAAGAACAGCGTTCTCCTCGGCTAACTGTCGACATTCTTTTCACATGTCCCAGACATTTCTAGTCCCTCCCTATAATAGCCAAAGCCAATTACATACATTACTGAATTATTAAAACGATATAACAAACAGGTTTTTCGTATGACTGACAACTTTAAATCTTTATATATTTAATAATTAATGAAATATAGAGATGAAAGTTAGAAATAATTGAGAACAAGAGAGCAACCAAATTTAAAGACTGCGACTGCTGTCATGTATTTGGCGCCAGAATATGATTATATCCATTTTTGTTAATGTCTCATCTTTATTGCCTATTGGCTTAGCAAAGCCATTAATTTTTCGACATGTTGAACATGTTGAGAATTCTCATGTTTAGGAGTTTCGGAGATTTAATCATTACCACCTAATGGCGAACGTTGTTAACGTAAAGTGATCACACTAAGCCAGCCTTCGAAATAACAGAAGAAGACGATTGTAAGCCTGTAGTGGTTTTTTCCATTTAAAAATGGAACATCAGTAATGGATTGTTAGAGTCATTAGTTGTTACATAAACTTTAAATCTACCTTCATTCTCAGAAATCTATTTCAATACGAACCAATAACTTGAATTTAAACGACCATTTTGATATTTCTACTATTACAATAATTAATAGATGCATTGTATTCTGTGTTAGAATTTCCTATTACCTACACAATTCATAATATTCCCTTGCACACTTAGTGAGCTTCAGCTAGCAGGTATTTCATCATACACAACATTAAAATGTATTTCAATTGACATATAATGGATTTCAAACAAAATAAACTTCCATCTTTCTAGAACGTGTTGAAATGCTTCTTCTCAAACGAGATTGCTATATATTCTCTTCGGAGTATTGATATGGTAATACGGAGACAATTATCTAAACGACTTTACGTCATCTCAGAAGCCACAGGAGATTTCCTTGTTACTGAGAAGTTATCATCTATTCATCTAGAGTCGCCCATCTTCTTTTCTATTTATAGATTACTAGCTGATCTGACAGACATTCTCCTGTCTTAACTAGCAATATTGAATAAGAATTTGTATAATGATAAATTATATTCTGTTTTAAACGATGCGTGCTTTCTGTCATTCGCGCCAACTATAAAAAATGACAACCTTACCAGTCGTCGTCCTCATTGCTGAGAGTCGTGGCCATCATGAATTCTCTCCCGAACCATTGCTCCCCAGGATGTTCTGCCGGCTGCCAGATGTACAGTGTACACGGCTCTATGAAGTGTCGTCGCGCGGATGATTTGTTTTTTGGTCGGTCCAGCGCATCAGCGATCTGTCCCGTGGTCTTGTGCCGGCGCTTTTCGAACCATTATCAGCTTTTCAAGGCTGTCCTCTATGCTATATGATATGACCAAATAACTTTAATATTTGTTCGAGTCAGAGTCGCTCCGCGGTGCGAATGTTCTTTTTGTCGAGGGAATTCTCAGCATTTTCCTTCAGCACCACATCTCGAAAGCGTCTATTCCGTCTTTGTCCCTAGCCCGCAGGGTTCACGGCTCCACCCCATAAAAGAAAATTGAAAACCCAAGGGAACGGACAATCTTCACCTTCAGGTTTCTGGGTATGCTCCTGTCTCTCAATATTTTGTTGAGACTGGTCATCGCACCTTTATCCATGCCTATCCATAAAAAATAACAATTGGTTCAAAACCCATAAGGTAACATTAGAAAAGTTTAAAAGTTTATTAAGTTTATAAAAGTTTATATTGACAAAAACACAAAAAAGATTACCTACTTTAGAAACATATTTTTTTATTTACCAAATTAATAAACTTACTAGGTAAATAATACATTTTTATAATATTTGGGATTTTTTATCAGTATCACACTAGAAAATAGACTGTGCAAAGATTTGTAAAAATTGTAATAGTATAAAAAAAATCCTCTTTATATATTACTAGCTAGTTACCCGTGGCTTCGCTCACGTATTTGCTTTCTCTTCCTAAACAATGCAGAATTAATTATATTCGCATCAAAATTAATAATAATAAGAAACATCATCAACATTTCTTTTTTTAAATATATATTCTAAAATTTCCATTAAATTACTATATTTTTATTTATATTTGTCGTTATTAATCTGTATTTAAAAAATATGTGCTTCTTATACAAATAGAATCAGCCCGCGAACTTAAAAAGTTCGCTAACTTGACTGACATTGTTCTATGAGAATCCCAAAAAATAACTCGAATAACTTTTATTCCATCAAATCACGTTATTTGAAATCAATTTTTATATTGCTGGATATGAATATAAAAATATTCAGGTCTCGAAAAGCAATGAAATTAGTGATCTTTAAAACAATTATTTCTATCTGCTTTGGGCATTTTTCAAGCTACAGACGTTTTTTTAACATTTCAATTTATATCTTTCACGTTGATTTGTTGTTGTTTGTCTGGTCGTAGGTTCGAAATTTAGTTCATAAATATCTTATCCTGAGTAAACACGACATAAAAAGAATAAACGATATCGGTCCAGCCGTTCAGGTCGAAATAAATAACGTTAAACGTGAAAACTGTTAACGTTCCGAACGTTAACGTTTACCAAATTGAAAATGGTTTCCAAACGAAAAAAAATGCGTTTCGTCTTCAATATAATAGCAGCGTCGTAATACTTCCAAAGATTTTGAGGTAACGTTTAACGTTAATTTTGAATAACTGACAGAATTATTTTTTTGACTTGGAATTTGGAACAACATTGTTTAACGCACGTTGAACAAAAGTTTTTACGTTATCTCTATGGAAATAACAACAAATTGTTAACTTTGGAGCTGTCGTTAATATTTCGACTTGGCCTCCAGGCGTGATGCGATGACCACGTAAAGTAGGTCTCCATTTTTATAATAACGTAATATTCTCCCTTTTAAGCCCCCCCGCTCACCGCAAACCAGCCCGGAGGAAACTAAACTGCAGCAAACCCGATCCGCACAAAGCCAAACCCTAGCCCGATTGCCAAAAAGTCAGCCGCACACAGATCAAGCCCGTGGCGGTTCCCCCCAAACCACCCCATAATACGGGAGGCCTTGGACCCACTCAGGAGAATAGGTTAGGCATAAAGAACTCTCCATTGCGCTCGAAGTCGTCCGAGGCTCATTGTGCCTTTTCTAACCGGTTGAGGTTTAAGGAAGTGAGGTGGTCAACCTCAGTATTCTAATGGTATAAGTAATTGGCGTTCGACTATAAACGAATTTTCGACAATGTAGAGTAGGAAGAAAATTAACTGTCCACTGTTTATATTTTTTATTAGATGAAACGGATATCGGCAACTATCCGATATCCGGTCTATCCGGCGGCGTAAATAATATCCTGCCGGATACCGGATAGTAAAAAGAGGCATGTTTGGATAACTCATTGATTTGTTTATTAAAGTATCACTTAAGAAATATACCTTATAATCACAAAATAAATTCTACAACTTAGAAAATTGATTATCAAGCATAAGGTAAATTATGGAGAGTAATTCTATATAATATTTCGTTATATAGACTATTAGACTATATAGAGGAAAACAGCAGCTTTGCTGGTCTTCGTAAGTAAGGGAAGTTTAATAAAACAACGTTTCGTCATATATCATCCTGGCTGAAGATGCAGATAGTTTCTGCGATTTTTGGAACAATAACGTTCCGGCAACGGAGTCAGTCCAATTGGTATATACCGCCTACGTAAGCGTAATTCATGCGTTGTACCCATGGTAATTTACGCACTGGCCGGGCTCTAGTAAGGACTTCTTTAGCATTCTGCGAATTTTATAAATTTTTGAAAATAAAAACACCGATATTTTAAGGGGAGCGCTTTTCTTCCTACCGCAAGGGTTCCGAAGACAAAGAAGATCTTCTCATACCTAGAGGGTCTTCCTCGTGTTCTGCTCCTTCGAAGCAGAGCTGAGGGATCTGGAAATGGTGTGTGAGGAGGTCATAATATCCGGCTAACTGCTTTCCCTTTCTTCTCTATTTTTTATACGTTCCAGTGGACAGTTAATTTTTTCGCACTATACAGTGACGAAATGATGTGGTCATTGACTTGCCAGTGTTTTCAAAACAATTATTTACGATCTGTCCTAAAATGATGTGAGGTTTTGTAGAAATTTTTTTTAAAATTTTATATTTTGAACATTGACTACATTTGATATAAAATAATTTACCTATTGACTTCATAATACTATTTACCTTTTTTCAACATATTATTATATTATCAACTTGCTATTCATGGTTTACGCAATAAATTCAAAGCAAGATTACTCACATAGTTTTTTTTTTGTTGTTAGTGTTTTTATGAAATGGCTTCAAATATTTTGACAGATCAAGACATAAAGAATTGCAATACAATCCAGATTCTTTTCGTGAACTTACCGTAAATTATTTTAGTAGAGATAATAAATTACTAAAATAGGTAGGTACCTACATAATGATTTTAATGTCGATCGTAAAAAAAACAATTCAGAATCGCTGTACAGGATGCATGGTACGAAAAATATATTGAAGTAGGTAGGTACGTAAAGTGTTTCTCTGAATTCACGGAAAGTGTATTATCTCTTATATAAAAATGGAACGCTAATTTGCGCGGTCATCGTATGGGTAAGAACACGTTGAAAGCCGATTACGATCCGCGCCGACCAGCTCAAAGATTGTTGTCTATGGTTTCCATGCATTTAAATGGGCATGTCGGAAAGCGGGTTCCTGCTTTTTCTGTGGGTTTCCCCATTCAAATGCATAGTTACATTCTTTGCGCCGGTTGGCGCTAGTCAGAATCGGCATTCTACGTGTTTCTTACCATATGAGAACAGCTGAACTTATATCGCCCATTTTTTTGTCGTGTTTGCTTTTTTCTGAAGGGTCTTATGAAAGAAAAAAGTTGCACGGAATAAAAATAAAACTTCCATTATACATTTTTTCTAATTTTGAAATTAAATCAGGCGTTTAACAGGAATCAGTTGTTTGATAAATGATACGATTCACGGAATGCTGATAGAAAATAATATAATGATATGTTTTATAACAGATGCATCGGTTACAGTACCTAGTTAAAAAGGTATTAATGAATGTATCATTATACTAATTCAAATTCAATAATATAAGGACCACGTCGTCGTCTGTGTTAAATAACTTTAAACTGAAATCAACTTAAATTTATACATAAAATCTCGAACATATTATTTATATTCCAAGACGGGACGAAGTTTGACGGGTCGGCTAGTTCAAAACTATATTAATATTATAGATTACGCAATAGTTTCGACACGTGTATTGGAGAAAGTAGGTTGGGTTGGGTAGGTACCTACCTACGTATATATTCATTGGGTAGGAACACGTAGAAAGCGGATTCCGACCCGCGCCGAACGGCTCATAGATTGTTGCCTATGGTTTCAATGCATTTAAATGAGCATGCCGGAAACCGGCTTCCTGCTTTTTCTGTGGGTATCCCCATTCAAATGCATAGTAACATTCTTTGCGCTGGTCGGCGCGGGTCGGAATCGGCTTTCTACGTGTTCTTAGCCATACACCGCGGCACAGCACCGGCCCGGCTCGCCGAATGAGATCCAACTGTCGATGGCCCGAGTCGGTATGTTTATTGTATGAAACGATGTCGTCAATAAATTAAATTTTTACAAAAATTGTTAAGAAAAGTTTGAGATGTACTGCTATGATGTATGTATTTTTTATAGAAAAATAAATTATCTAGTCGTAGCGTTTCGGCGTTTTTCGATATTTTTATAAAATTCTGAAATATAGGCACTGAAACTCGTAAATTTGTCATAAAAAAAATATTTTTCTTTATAAAAAAAGTTTGAGAAATCCTGGAACTTCTTCATTAAATTATATTTTAGATATTATATTTTTCTATATACATACACAATTTTAGGGTTCTAGATTTTATGGTTTTCGAGATATATGGAAAAATTAAATAAAAATTCAAAGGTTGATAACCCCTGACTGAAAAAAAAATCAAAATTCTGAGTATACAAATTTTGTATGCTTAAAGTATTCAATATTTTCTGAAATTTTAGGATCTGTGCATCAAGCGAATCAAAAGTTATAAAGAGGGGACGGATACACACACAAACACGTTGGAAAAGTGCCCCTCACCCCCTCCCCTCTAATTAATGATATCTTTTGAAAACGAAATAGTATAATTTGACTCTTTCTGAAGAAATCATTTTTTTGAAATTTCGATAAAACCAGTTTTAAACTTTTTAGGAGGCACTTAAAAATCATCCCTTTTTATATGTGCCCTTTTTCGTCCCTTTTAGTTAAATTTTGGAAAAATTGCCGAATATGCTAACACTCATTTCTATAGAAGAATTCATATGCCAAATCTCAAGTTCGTACCATGTCTAGTTTCCGAGATATTCGCATACTTTGAAAAACATTCAACCCTATTTTTCACCCCCTTAGGGGTGGAATTTCCAAAAATCCTTTCTTAGTGGAAGGTTTTGTATTGAGACCTACCGGATTTCCAAATTTCACTTCTCTACGATTAGCCGTTTGGGCTGTGCGTTGATGAGTCAGTCAATCAGTCAGTCAGTCAGGCACTTTCCTTTATTATTATAGATGACTAGCTGTCTGTCCCAGCTTCGCACGGGTACATAGGTATTTTAAAAAAATAATTCAATTTTCTTATGATCCTTAACTTTATAGATCCCTAACTTTATCAAAATATTCTATAGGAGGTCCCTTCCCGTCCGGCTCGTACCCCAGTGACGCCTGTATCTCTGCCGCATTTAAATTTTTTTTTTTAAATAAATGAACACTTATTGTGACATAAACACAATAGTTAGACGTATGCTGTTGCAACACTTTTTGTAGATAATTATGTCTTCTACAAAGTCGTAGTACCTACATTATTTTATTATATCATCAATAGTTTTCACGTCACAGCGCACGCGATGTAAAGAATAATTTAGGTAATTTTTTTACACCTTGGGTTACATTATTGGAGTTTTAGTAAGGATCCCAAATATATTGGAAAATTCAATATAGCCTATGTTCAGCGGGGAGAGTGTAGCTTCCCAACAGTGAAAGAATTTTTCAAATCGGTTCAGTAGTTTCGGAGCCTATTCCCGTCAAACAATTAAACAAACGAACAATCAAAACTTTCCTCTTTATAATAGTAGTGTAGATATACCTATATGTGTATAAAAATGTATTCTGCTACAATGTTTTCTAAAAAAATATTGTATTTCTATTTTGGTTAATGAGAAGTTGATAAGAATATTGTGTTATGTTACATGTACCTATAGGGTAGGGTTGCCATAATTGTCCGACTACCGACCGGGACAACCCCCCCCCCCCCCCCACAAAACACCAAAACCCAAACAACAAAAAACTTTTATCGACAATAATAGGTACCTTTATTATAAAAAATGCACAATATTTAAAAAAAAATGTTAAAGTAGATTTTGATAATAGGTATTAGGTATGAATCATTTTGGAACACTCAGTTCAACCGGAAGTATTTAATGTTTTTTTTTGTGGATGCGTCTTTATCAAATCTAAAATAATATAAAATAAATTAATGGGCGATTCAATTTAATAAAACCAAATAGAACCTTACATTCCATTCTTATATTGCCTTTACTCTCCCCCTTCCCCGACTTCGGTGGCTTCTTTATCATCGCACTTCTTTGCCCAAATTGCCTCAACATGTTCCCATTCGGGTACCTCTTGAAGAAGCATCCATGAAAAATATCATATTTCGCCAGTGGAACTGATCACTTTGCAAAATAATTAATTCCAACGTTGAAAAAATTCTCACCTCGAATCTGTTATATATTTTTTATAGTATGTACCTATATGTACAATATTATCGAAAAATATTTTTTTAATATGCATAAATTTTAAATCGACCGGGACAAATGACTCTTGGACCGGGACACTGGGAAACAATTCTCAAAACCGGGACATGTCCCGGTCTACCGGGACGTATGGCAGCCCTACTATACGGTAATGTTGAAAATGCCATGTATTACTTAGAGTTAGGTATCTCCTCACCTTCAGACAAATGCCTATGCATTTTTTAAGGGGGAATACTATATTTAATATAAATAAATAAATAAAACTTTGCTTTATAAGGTCATATAAGTTTTATTAATTATTTTTAATGTTTCGCGCAACTTTCTTGAACTTTTTCTTTTATATGAACCATCTCCTGACAATAGCAAACACAAAAAGAATAAGTGAAATTTGTCCAACCATCCATGCGTCATGTCGTTACCAAGGAAAATGAGGATTCATTTATATAGACTAGCAGACACCAGGCATGTGTTATTACGATTATTTGATCCTGGATTATTGGATCCCAATTTTTTTTTTGAAAATTCAATATAACCTATGTTTACCGGGGATAGTGTAGCTTCCCAAAAGTGAAATAATTTTTCAAATCGGTTCAGTAGTTTCGGAGCCTATTCAATGCAAACAAACAATCTAATCTTTCCTCTTTATACATTAGTATAGATGTAAAAAAGGGAAAAAAATATGAACAACGTTTGCCGAATCAGCTAGTATTATTATTATAAACACAAGGTCGATTAGTGAGGGTGATGGATTTATCTAAAGACACGCCACGTATCTTTTAAGTGTTTTGAGATAACGTAATATAAAAATATATCCCAGGCCTCTTTATGTAATATAAAAATATATCTTGGGGATCTTATTATGTGGTTCGCCTAATTACCCGACCATCCATCATCATGAATCAGCCATTCGACAGAACGTGCTGCCATAATATCCTGCCACAGTCAAACCTCCGCATCCTGATATTTGATATCCGTCCCATTCGATGAAAAGCTGGATGACTTCGAAATGTGGACGTATATAAGCGAATGCTAAAAGTATCTTGGAGGGAGCATACCATGAACGGAGAGGTTCTTGCGAGAGTTTGGGAGGAAAGGCAAAAATTGTTGAACATTATCCACAAATCATATTGTAATGAGACACAAAAATTTACTGGGTACAAATATTTTGAAGTGAATGGTCGAGGGTTCGATTGGTAGAGGAAGCTCGCGTCAGGAATATTTTGCAAGAGATATGCCTGGAGATGGAATGCAATTCATACATCGAACTGTGAAGAACGGCGAAGAACTGAGAGGAATGAAGGAGAAGATGTTCACGCTTGATGCAAACCAATCCACAGCATTGAAAACACAGAAAAATATGAAAAGAAATCACTATATTTTCTTCGATCAATATCTTTCCTTTCGTTGTCATTGCTCCTCATGCGTTCAACCATCTTTTTACAGTCTTTCTTGCACTGTGCCTTTTACATAGTTCAGCATCACTATATTATTTTTTTTTTTTGTAAAGAAGGTCAAAGGACCATATGCCCTTTGAGTCACCGCGACCAATAAGATCTATTGTGACATCCTTCAATGAATTCGTGGAGCGCTGCCTCTTATTGTGCCACGTCTCCAGAGGCCTCTTGCAGAGTGACAGTGCCTCTTCCCGGCTCCTGCCCTCCGCAAAAGGTCTCCTTAATCTTCTTTTTGAAAGATAGGTCCCAATAGGATTCCCATCTCTCGGTTGCAACAAATTATTTTGATCATGTGAACTTATGTCCACTTTGACCACTGATGTGGAAGTACCTATTATATCCATCACACCAGGTCGGCTCTACAAAGGTGCCATGTACATCCTCCATAGCCAGAACTAGGGAAATAAAAGTCCGCCCCTACAGATCCCTGCATGTAGGGGTAAGGCAAAAAGTCACCCTGAAGT
This sequence comes from Mystacides longicornis, assembly GCA_963576905.1. NCBI lineage: Eukaryota > Metazoa > Arthropoda > Insecta > Trichoptera > Leptoceridae > Mystacides > Mystacides longicornis. The sequence continues at coordinate 23,646,168 of OY756432.1, read as the reverse complement.
TGCCTGGTATCAGGGAGCCTCCGTTAGTTACTAACCTACCCGTTAGTCACGCATCCCTCGGCACGGGTCGAATGACACCTTGGATTGGGGATTTTTGGGCAGAAAGGTTTACTCCTTCCGGAATGATAGGACTAGGTGAATATGGATGGGAGGGCTCATAGAAGGCAGGAGGAAAGGAATCAGGTGAAGGAAATGCCCTGCATGTTGGACAGCCATGCAAGGCACCCCGTACTCTCTTCGCCTTGTTGACCCTAGCATCCACAGGGACCGAATGTAACCGCCGTTTCAGCCTGGGCCAACGTAACAGGGTCCTCCACTTGTAGGTGAGAGTCGAGTTGAAATGCAGTGGCTGAGAGGCATTAAATACTCTTTTATTGCGCGTAACATTTCCTTGGACCCCATCACTATATTATGGTAAGATCTTCAACTGAGCTGGAAGATTCTGGTTTGCATATCTAAGGAGAAAGGACTCATCCAGATTCCCCCGCACTCAATGAAAATTCCATGGAAGATGATTCAGAAAAAAAAAAATCAAATGATACACAGACAGCTGAGCGTCGACGTCGCAGCAGGCTGACCCCAGCTCTTAACTAACAGTTCTTTAAATAAGAAGCATCTGTGCTCACAGGAATAAAAAACCGAAACACTTGTTAGTAAGCAAATAAGCTTATATCATGCGTTTGACACAAACTGTCGGTGCGGTGTATGGTTACGGTTGTACTATCAAAGTTGGTGCGATTGACAGAATGTGCATGGAAAATATATGGCTTAAAACAGATGCATCGGCCTGAAAAGGTAGTTAATTTATCATTAGGTATACAAATTCGAGTTCAATATTCATAGTCAGGGCAACAGGCGGAAGCTCTTGTGCAAAGCTTATACACAAAGTGGAGAACTGTTAATGCTTATGTTCTGCTAGTGCTGCTGTATGGTATGGAGGGCTGGACCCTCAAAGTCTCAACCATGAAGAAGATTGAGGCATTTGATCTCTGGCTCTACCTGGCTAAGAATGCTCCGCATCTCTTGGAGGGATCGCGTTACCAACGAGGAGGTCCTGAGAGAGATGAATAAGCAGAGAGAGCTGCTGACCACTGTCAAAAGACAAAAAGACATGAGACTTATTCACAGATGGTCGCCAATCTCCGATAGAAGTGGCACTTAAAGAAGCAGAAGAGGGCCATAGGTGAAAGCTAGTATTATACTTAACAATTCACCATTTAATTCATCTGTTAAGCACAGTTAGTGACTTATTAAAGTTAAATCAACTATTAAAAGTTTTTCACTTATACGAGACGTTAACGGAAATAAGTTATTATTTTTATTAAAGAGAAAAACTATTTCAATACCCACCACTTTTTAGAACGGAAATGACGGATAAAGCGGTTCTACTGTTTAATATTATGTGGGTTGAATATCCCCAGAGCGGGGAGTTGCACCACTTATACTAAACTACACTCGATTTAGCCTGAAATCTATGAGATTTTGTGCAAGGAAACTTTGCATTGTAACGACTCGTACTATAGGTACTACAATATTATAATATTGTACATTTAAAGTTTCATATAAGGAAAATCCTTCTTTGTCGTTGACAACTAATACCGGTTGTAATTCCGTACCCCAAGTATGAGCTTTGTGTTTAGATTATGTTTACGTTTATCGTTGGTAAGTACCTATTGTATGAAACTGAGTCAATGTAATACACAGAAATGTTACATAATACATATGTACGAGTACTTATCTACCTAACCAATAGAATAGTAAGTTTTGTGGCAGTTATTGTATCTTTCTGGAAATAACATTTTTGTAAATCATAGCGCTTTTTATCCTGTTATGATTTTTCTTACTTCCCTTTTCTTCTTCTTCTTACCAACATCCGCTTTGCTATCCTGAGTAAGATTATACTTGTTATGTAAATGTCTTGTGTGTTTGACAAACATGCACATTTGTGGTTTTAGTTAGGAAGAGCATCAATTCTGCATCATGTCTCCTTTAGCTGCGGCGAGACTCAAAGTGACGAACATCTCCTCACTTGCCGAGATATGCCTGTGAGGTGTGATACGCGGGACCTATTCATGAATATTGACAATGCTGCTGCAGTTGCTGAATATTGGAGTGGAGTGGTCTAGTCTATAGTGGATGGGTGATCGGACTCGTTAAGTAAGCAAGTAAGTTCTACAAATTAACAAATCGGACCATGATTATTTTCAACCATATATTAAGCAACACTTTTCTATAAAAAGGTGCCAGTATAGCCTGCGGAACATATTGCCCGTCCAATCTGAGACACTATACTAAGGTCGATTATGATTATAACACAGGACCCATGCTTGCTGATGTTTCCAAGTTGTATGCCCATTGCCCAATGTTTCAGCAATGTTATAGCCCGTTTATAAGCGCCATCAGAGCAATACCGAATTTAAAATCAGACAATCGTGAAGCTATTTTTATGCTTAGTCCAAATGTCGTAACGACATCGTTATTGAGATTGTAATTGGATTGGAATCGCGATATTAATGCAGAGTAAGGCCTCTGATCGAACCGGGGTTATATACAGGGTGTCATCATCGCGATTTCATCTGCCTGAAGCCCAAAGCAGCGTCTATTTGCAGCTTTTATTCTACGTTTTATTTGAGTAAAACGTTTCGAGACTCTATACATGTACAAACATATAAGGAATATTAGCTTGACAAGCCTTGGCGGCTAAAAAATTTTCATCAGACATGTCATTTTTGTATTTTTGCATGGCCTTTTTACGTTCCTCTACAAGAATGTCGCATTCTTCATCCCACCAAGGGGTGTATTTTTTTGGCCTTTTACCGCCTTTCTTCTTCTTAGGAATGGATTCATCTGCAGCGTCTTGCAATATTTGAAAAAAAGAATTGTAATTTTCCTGTACAGATGCATTGTTATTGTATAAGTTTCCTCTCACATTCACGGTATCTTCAATTATTTCCCTGAATTTGGTCCAGTCCGCTTTGCGAGTGTTATATAAGTTTCGTTGGTTGTGAGGTAAATGTAAATTGGTATTATAATTAAAGGTGAAAATAATTGGGAAGTGGTCACTGGAATGTGGATCATGGGAAACAGTCCAATTCACCGAGCCCGCCAGATCCCCAGTGCACAGAGATAAGTCTAAGGCACTGCGACCCTGACCCGCCGGCGAAAGCCTTGTTGCCGATCCATCATTCAAAATACAAATATTATGGTTATCGATAAAACTCAATAGTTGATTTCCTGCTCTATCTGTTCTTTGGCAACCCCAGGACTGACTATGAGCATTAAAATCGCCTAAGATGAAATATGAAGTAGGGAGAAGAGGTATTATTGCATTCCAAAATCCAATATCAAAGCCTGCATCCGGGGGTATATACGTTGATACGAAAGCTATATCACCAATCTTGATTGCCACTACCTCCAAAAAGGGGTTAAATGGCAAATCAATCTGTGAGAAAGGGAGAGAGGAGTTGACCAGCAAAGCTGTGCCCCCGCCCCTACCTTCCTGCCTATCACACCTTATACAAAAATAACCAGGGATGTTATATGTATAGTGAGGACGGATCCAAGTTTCGCTAATGGCGGCAAGATTAATCCTATGATGATTAAGCAGATAAATTAGATCGGATCTATTACTCACAGCACTGCGAGCATTCCATTGTAATACTGTAATATTTTTAAGAGAATCAGTACCTATTTTCCTTATTGACATTTTTATTATTATAAGCGATATTCGTGTGTAAATTCGAATACAGCTGTGAGTAGAAATTGATAGTGAGAAATAATTTGAGGTAATTTAATCTGAAGATTCTTGTAGGAGCGAAGACATTTGAGTAAGGACAGATTCGTCATTAATGTTTGACAATAAGTAGGTAAAAATCTGGAACATCAGTTTAATATTGTTTGGATTCTGTGGCGACTCAGAAATAGAATGATTTGTAGAGAGGGAAGAGGAGGGATAAGGAGAGGACGGAACGGAAGGTTTATCTTTCGGTTCAGAGGGGAGGGCACATCCGTTTCTTTGGTTTAGTGGTTGACCGTTTGAGTAAGACAGAAGAGAATTAATCGCTTTATAATCGATATTTTTTCTAACAATTTTTTTAGGAGAAGATGGATTTGCATCCACCCTACCAAACGATTTTTTAGGAGTTGATGAAGTGGCAACCACCTCACTAAATGTTTTTTTAGGGGTCATGGATTTCTTAGATGCTTCAACGAATGAAACACCCTCCGTTGCCATAATGCGTCTAATGTCGCGCTGTCTATGCAGCTCGGGACAGGAATTACTGGTAGGCATGTGTTCACCTTTACAGTTTACACAGCTGACAATAGTCTCAGTTTTAGCGCAAGAGTTTGATTCATGACTTTCCCCACATTTCGCACACCTCGGCGAATTGGTGCATTTGTTATGCGTGTGGCCGTATTTAAGACATTTGTGGCAAATGTAGGAGGGAGGTATGTATAAATCAACGTTGATTGAGTTATAGTATAGGTAAATATGCTCAGGCAGTTTTTGCCCCTCGAATGTTACCAGAATTGTCGTAGATGCTTTCCATTCGATCTTCCCGTCAACGTTCATTCGTCTATTCAGTCTCCGCAATCTTACAATTTTTCCGTATGAGTAAGGCACCTGTACATTTTCGAGAATATCCTCATCGGTCAGTTCCAAGGGTATGCGTCTGATTAGACCATACTTGTATAACCTATAGTTAGGTATATAAGCCTTAAGGCCATTTGAAGAAAGAATATTTGAGTGAATAAAATTGTTGGCATGTTTGGCCGTTGAAAAGGTAACAATGGTGCGCCGACCTCCATCGGCTCTTACACCGCCAGGGACTATTCCCTCCATCCTTGATTTGGACAGTATGCCGCCCAAAACCATGGGGTGGATGTTTTTGCCTTTTTCAAGGCTTTCCACAACCACTATGTAAGGTGGAAGTGCCGAAAGAGAGTATTCAGGTTCATTAGTTATATCATTTTGTCGTGTGGGCTCAATGGTTGACTCAAAATCTAGTTTTTGCTTTTTAGCAGCAGGTGAGATCTTATCCGGGGGATCACCCCGCTCCGGCGGGTCACCCATCATGGGCTATGATGACATACAATCAACAAATAAAATATATGTAATAAATAAAAAAAAAAAACAAGTAAAATAAATATCTTACTAATATTAAACTAAAAAAAAAAACACCTTTACCGTGAAATGAAAACAAAAAAAATAAAGCAAACAAAAAAAAAGAAAGAAAAAATAAATAAATTGGTTTCACCAAATCCTTTTTACGTGCCACCTCTGTGTAACCGATAGCCTGCCGATAGCCCGCTCCGTGAGAGCGGGCCTAACAAGAATCGTGTGACTGCAGCCTTATATTATTGTTACGCGATATTACTATTACAAAAATATTAATTGAAAAAAATGTACAAAATTATTTTTAATAAAGAAATATAAAATAAAGTCTTATCTTATATGCAAAGTTATTTACGAAAATAAACTCAGAAAAACACAACACTTCGGATTTTGCTAACTTCGAAAAGAAATATAAACAAATGCCGAAATAAAACAAATTAATCGATTAGCGAATATTTTCAAAGCATAAGATACGTCCGCCGCTCAATAATAATACCGCTCGACCTCATAAGGAATATTACAGGATTATATAATTAACATCTCTATTGTTAGAAGGACGTTATACGTTTAATCCTTAACGGCCGCTTGCTAATGCAGGGCTAACGGACCGGAGATAAGCTCTTTAATATTGAAATTGAGTCGGTGTGTGAATGGAAAAGTGATTTTTAACGACGAACAAAGAAGTAGATAGATTCACTTCCCTCTGGTTACTAATCAATCATTAACGAGTCAATCAATCAATTTTTGTCCGAAATACAGAGAGAGGCAACTACAAATTTCTCAGACTTTTCGCAATTTACTCAGGTTTTCTTAAAAGCCGTATTGAAAAAAAATCATTTAGTGCTAATGCTTTAATAACTTAGTAAAAAAACTGCATGTATCTAATTCTAAATAATTCATTTATAGATAGATAATAATCCACGCCACCTTCTGGGCGGTTGCTCGACATTTCAATCACAATACCGATCCAATTTCAATCTTTATAATGATGTCATTTTCATACTTAGATTTTCGTTTCTATGCATAAAAACATTTCCACGTTGGTCTATTTTGAATTCGGAATTGCTTTACGAAAAAAAATGGTATAAATAAGTATTTAGGTACGCAAATATTTATAGTATAAAAAGTATTGACATTCGAAATTGAGATCGGGATTGAGTTTCAAGAGTAACCCACGGACGCCACGAAATTTCTCACCTTCTATTCTATTATTTGATAGTCGGCTAATAGTTCTTGTCAAGCCAGCAGCGGTTCGGTATATCAAAGGTGCTTTTCTAGTGCGTACATATTCATTTGTGAGGTACCCGGGCCGATTCCGATCCCATTCCATCAATCCTAATAACGATATATTTTTTCTTTGTTATCCATTAATAACTATTTTGAATCCGGTATTGTTTTACAAAAATATGGTATAAATAAGGACTTATAGAAGTAGGTACTTTAAGTATCAAAAGGATATACGGACAACATTGAAATCGGATTGCAGTTTAAGAGTAGGCCCCCTGGTACCACCCGATGCTTTATATCAGTTATAACTAGGAATCTGAATTTTTCGCGTTATTTTTATGGAAAAGTGGTGTGATTTATCAAAAAGTGGGTTTAATCTTGTACAAATTTCGGTATACCTAATTTTAAAAGATATGAAGGTATGAAAAAAAAACAAAACCTTTTATATCAATAAGATTGCAGTGGATATTTTTGAATAACCAAAAATATTAGAATGCTAGGAAAATTATTTAAGAATTGAATTGATTGAAAGTCCCGAAAGTTATGTTTTTGTTTTTAATGTGTTTAGATAACCGAATCACTAGAAAACGAGTAGGTACAGTCCTAAAAAAGTTTAGATAATAGGTATGGCAACTTCACAACATTCCATGCCTCAGCTATATGTCACCTTCAGCCGCAGAAAATTGGCATCTAATTTTAATAAGGTACTTTTTTTAAAGGTTGATGCTATTAGTTTTGTCACTATCTGCGGATTCTGTTATGTTTCTTTCTTAATATAATCATATTTCGGCTTTACCAATATTTTTTTACGTTTCTTTGTTTTTTTTTTTCAAGTTTATGGGATTGTCTGATACAAAATTCCTTTGAATTTCAAAGTTTTGATACAAGGTAAAAGAATACTGAGGATAGACTTTCTATTTAACTGTCTTATTTATAAAAAAAATCGTTGATTACACGATCACTTCCAAAATACTATGGACCTAAATATGAAGGGAGCACATAATTGGAAGGGAAAAAAACTTAAATACAGTGTATTTATTACAGAAAGCGTTCTTGTATACTGGAAACAACTGTCAGTTGACATGAAACCCAACATGGCGGGTCAAAATCTACAGAAATCTGCTCACAATCAAGCGATATGGGACTTACCTCGACGACGCTTGATCGCATGATTTTCTATCGCTGAGCTATTTTTTCTACTGATCGGAGTTTATAGTGTTTAATATAACATAATATACTCTAATCAAAGATTAAAGACTTGGAACTCTCCCATATGTAGAAGTGTTGGAATAAATTGTAACAAAAAAGGATAATTTACTGATTATGATGTCTAAACCTGTATATAATATATACACAGTAAGGATATAATATGTAATTCTGTTTTTCTTTACTATCTCACATTTTCGGAAGTAAAGTATTATGTTTATACGGGTGTTCTAAAATAAACTAACCTATATCTCTAAAATCTTTCTTTATTCGTTTTTCGCTTCATGAATTAGAAGTAGGGTAAAACTTACATGAATTGACACGCGTGCTGATAAAATATATATAAATTTCGACAATAATTAAACAATTTGCGTACTTTGTTAATATTAGGCCTCTCAGGGGCCCCGGGAACTGGCAACTTTGGATAATTTTATACGAAATTCAGATACCGCACTCAATTCACCATTGATTTATTGGAAGCATCAAAGTAGTTAGTTTAAACAAGTTACCGAGGCATGGGAGCCGAAGTGTTGTGTGAGGTGAATATATCAAACAATTTTAATACAGACTGAAAGGTTGAAAAAAGAATATGAAGTCAAGTTATTGCTTAATTTGTTTTTAGACTAAATTATGTAATCGATAATAATCTTTCCTATTCAAAACGTATCCGAATAAGTCACTTTGTTTTGACGTTTTAGCTATGAGGGTAAATAATATTAAAAGGAAAAATGTATATTCCGATAAAAAACTTGCCCCGTTTTAGTATGATTGAGGTTTCAAAGGTTTCGTCTCTTGTAAAAACTGCGATTATGTATGATACGTGTTCAGTAAAATAACATTAATATAGGTGCTTCATTGTTTTTTAATTTATTCTGAAACGTTTAATGTATTTTTTTAAATCACTTTATTTGAAAAAAGGATCAATTTTCAACATTCTTCCAACGAATAAGTCACTCTCAACAACCGTTTTCTTGGAAGAAATTACTATTTAAAAAAATATCACAAAAAGAAAAAAAGAATATTGAATTAAGTTTAAATGCAAAAATAAGATTTGGGGGTCGATGTTGGAGTGTTTCACTCTGCTGACGTATCAAATAGGAAAATTCTAGGTAAGCACCATTTATATTGTATGATTATGTATCTAACACGGAAGATTAATATAACAGAATAAAGATGGGAAAAAAGCATTTTGTCCGGATTCAGTGAGCCACGACAACGAGTATACATAATTTTAAGCCCGGTTTCTTTCCGGGTTTTACGCTACTAAGTATTAAACGACCTATATCAGGATACTTGACACTCCATAAAGGATATCTGGCAGAAAGAGCTAAGGGGTTTAAGCGCCGTCCTTTGTTTTACAATCGCGGCTCAATTTTAATAGCTTGTGTGGGGTTGACTCCCACTGCCCTTCCATCTCTTTGGTGGTCCGCCTGGAAGCAATGTTCCATAGGGTTCCATGTTAGTCTGAATGAATCTATTCTTCTCACATATGCATATCAGATCCTTCGTCGTTGTCCTCCTCATCTCACTATGTTTTCGGTTTCGCATACTTCCTTTACGCTCTTGTTTCTTGATCCTTTCTGAGGGTCTTACTGGGAATGCTCCTGAGGTTCTTAATTTCAGCGCATTTTTAGTCAAATAAAATAAATACACGAAGCCCACTTTCAAGCGCCTTGTAACTTAAAGCACATGCTACCACAGCAATACGATCACCAGTATAAATCTAGTTAACACTCTGTTCATTTTTTTCGATCAATAGACTCTATTGGCAGATGTAGGTACATTTGAGCAAATGACTTGTTGTAGTATACAATATTTTGTATGAAAAACGTGGACTTGTGGTCGCGCAGGCCCCGGCCAAAGTTTGATGGCTTAGTACTAATGTGTTTTGAAGTTGTTGACAGTGTTGACACTACTACTGTCCTCATCAATCGTTTTGACATTTAGATGAGAGGTCCTTTTTTTCATTTCATTCATTGAGTTACATATTTATAAAAATAGCAACCGATGAATCTTCCCACTAGATAATTCATGTTTTGGAAAATTTGTGCATAAAATACAAAACAAAATCAGAAAAATAAGTATGTAAAAAATCAAAACTAGCATCCCAGTGCCAGTGTCTGGAGAAATCGGGAAGTAACTTATTTGTGAAATTTTCAGTAGGCGAGGGGTCTCTGAGACCCCCCGTCCGTGGTAGTGTAAAAAAATTGACGCAGTTAAAGGTTAACTCTTTCTTCATCTGTTTAACGGTTGAATTCGTATATGATGTTTAAAGCTAAATTCAACTGTATAGTTTGTAGCTTGAGCAGATAAGAAAACAAAAGTAAGCATATCTGAAGAGATCCAGTAAGATAACCTGATGGGAGCGTGCGTGTTCATATATACGGAAATATGTACAACAGAATGTAATAAATTCTGGTATGATTTACGATCCAGACATTGTTTACAGGAATAAATCATCGAACATTTCTTCATTTTAATCAAGAGATACAGTGTTTTTTTATTTAATTCAACTTACGATGTTTCGTATTTCTCTAATATTATCTGTAAACATTAAAGTAATGTTATATTTCTAATATTTTATTAAATTGTTACTTATGTACTAAATAATATTAAAACATTATGTCATTGTGTTTGTTTATTTTTTCGTAGGTTTAACTGTTTTTTTTTTTCATTTTCCCAGGTAAAAATTCGAAAACAAATTTTCCCAGCGTGCTAGTGATTGTAGATAATAACAAGATGAAAATGTGTTGTTTTCTTACTTTAGACATCATATTAGTTAAATATTTTAAATTTATTTAAAGTTTATTATATTTCTTATGAAAAGATACTCTTTCTTTTTCTTAGAAAAGAAAAGAACAGTTGCGACACAGTGTTGTTATCACACAGAATAAACCATGTTTAGGTAAATTACACAAATTCCAATTATTATTAACGTTAATTTTCACATTTTACCACATATTTCGTTTCTAAATATTGACATTTTTGTGTTATGGATCGAGAAAAATTTGAGAGAGTTTCCAGAAAAAATACTCGGAAATATCCTTAACTAGCTTTCCCGACAGACGTTGTCCTGTGTTCCTTACTATGAATATTGAATTCGAATTTGTATGGTGATGAATTAATTATCATTTGACCAATGTTATTCCGACCGATGTGTGTGTTTTAAACCATGTGTGTATATATTCCATCCGCATTCTGTCAATCGCACCAGCTATATAACAATTAACAGTTTCTGTCAAAATTTCAAAATTGGAATAAAAATTATATGGACAAAGTACTAATAAAGTATCTGCGTAGAGTTTTCTTAGATTTTCTAATTTTTCACGCAACTTTCTTATTTTTTTCTTTCATTAGAACCTTCTCCTGATAAAAGCCAACACGACAAAAAATAATCAGCGAAATAGGTCCAGACTTGTAGGCGTGATGCGATGACCACGCAAAATAGCTCTCCATCTTTATATATAAGACAAGATAAGACTAGCTAAACTATTATGTTAAAGGACTCGCATAATCATTGAGTAAAATCGATTAAGTGCAAAAAGTGGTGTTTAGGTGCAAAGAATCCTTAACGGCCGGTTTGAAAAAAGCGACTAAAGAAAACTTAAGCTAAACTTTTAAATGTCAAAAAAATATTTGAAAGTTGGTAGTGTTACCATGGAAATCTATGGAAAACATAGGTTTTTACTTATATTTTCGCGGAATTTCTGTTAATCTGTCAATTTCAGAGTAATAGAGCATCAATATGCCGTTATTGTTGTCAATTTATTATTATGGTTTATGAATTAGTAAATGAAATCTATAAACAATAATTTTCTCCCGTTTTGCCATGTTTTCCATCGTATTGTAGTCATTTTTGTCCACAGTGTTACCGTATACGAAATGTTCACCATTTGTGACAGGTAAAGCGCCACAAAATTTTCTATGAGCACCACTGATGTCGACATTAAGAAAAGAAAGGTCATTTTGTTGTTATGAAATGAGGTATTTTTTAAACGAAACTTAAAGTCTCCTTTATTTTTTATGAAATCGGCTGTTAGTCTCAAATATTTGACTAGTTCTTTTAACATAAAAATTTTCGTGAATAATCATGTTGACTCGAATTCATAATTCATAGAGAATATAAATGGGTACTTAACTAATAAGTAAAACTTTTAAATACTTTTGGGCATCAAATTATATAGATGGTTGTGTCTATAGGCCTTTAGAAGGTTAACTTAAAGCAATGTATCCATCTGTTTTACATTCTGTGAGATCGAATGTGAAAAACGGGAAATTCAGTATTTAGTTGTTAGAATTGTTTTATACTTGCTTAGATACATAAGCTAGAAAGATACTAACAATACTTTCTGAAAATATAGTGAATGTCTGGAAAAAAAAAACTCCTTTATTCTAGCTAGAACAATGTCCCTTTTTCTATTTAGCTTGACATTGGACGTCTCATTAATACTAATAAAGTAATATAAAATCCAAGAGAAAAAATACATAATGCAACAATGTGACACGTCACAAGAAAATGCGCTCAATGTTTTTGATAAGGCCACTATTAATGTCTCTTACATAGTTTGCAGTTACTCAATTCTTTGAGATAAATTACCTCAAAACAATGTTTTTTAAAACATAATATACCTATACAGGGTGTCCCAAAAAGTATGGATAGTCGGTAAACCAGGGATAGAGGACCCCTTAGGGCTATCCAAAAACCTCAATGTATGTTCTACGATTTTTTTGTCGTTTTCGTCTGTCACGACATAATTGCTCACAGAGACACTATTTATTGAGATACTTCTTTATTTTATCTTCATTATTTTTTTTCAAAATTGTTGAATAGTGTACGTGCCACAAAATTAACCATGTTATTCGTATTTATTTGAGACAAAACAATTCAAATATGTACAGCACTAGAAGATTTTCAGTATAAACAACAACACACCGCAGTGACAGCACGCTTAAAAATGGCGGAGGTCACGTGGTCTATGAATCTACCTGTTTATATCAGTCTATGTTCCCTAATTTTATAATTTACGTAATATATAAATTTATTTGTTTAATGCACGATATAACTGACGATTAAACAACAATATGTATATGGGAGATATCTGTTATTGGAGCACTGGAGATTCTATGCGTTTATTTCAATTAAACAATTTTGTATTGTTCAGTGTTCTGTTGGTATCTCTATTAAATAAACAATGAACCTGTTCTGTGTTTGTAGTCCGATAGGTTTTGCTGCTAGTTATAATATAAAAGAAAGATTATCGCGATAGATTGTATGAAATCATCCCTATAAAGGTTTCCTTTTTTTAAATTGTTAACCCCGAGTATTACGCAAATTATTCGTACGTACGATTGAATGGAAATGTGACGCTTGGAATGAGGAGCGAATGAAAGAGGGTCGTGTCAACGATGAAAGGAATGAAAAATGAGTTCCGTTATGTCACCTCTTACTTTGTGTACCCGCGTCAAATGTTATTTACCTACATCGTTATTCGGTGAAAATTTGTAATATTGAATATTGATTTTTATCTCTATAGTGTGGTACCTAAATGCAAATTGCCCCACTTCCTACCGTTTTCTAAGAGTTTTTTTTATCTAATGTTCGGTATTACATAATATAATTTTCCTGCATTTTTTCCTTTGTAATTCTTTGGACAAAATGGGGTGATTGACATTGACACTATAAGGTGATTGAAATTGACACTTATAAATGAGTGAAATTGACACTATGATGTGATTGAAATTGACACTTATAAATGAGTGAAATTGACACTATGAAGTGATTGACATTGACACTCTAAGGTGATTGACATTGACACTTATAAGTGAGTGTAATTGACACTATGATGTGATTGACATTGACACTATGAAATGATCGACATTGACACTATAAAGTGATTGACATTGACACAATCACACACACGAACATTCTTGGTTTATAAAAATATGTTAATTTACTAATACACATACGCAGAGTGTTTTAATGTTTATTGGTCACCCAAGTATAGGTATGAAAGTGATGAAAAAACATTTCAATTCTTCTTGTGTTGCCACTTTCATCGCAGGTTGGCTTCTAATGTACAATTTCCGCTTTGTTTAGTGTCAAGTGCAGGTGTTAAATGATAAGTAGTGAACACTTGTGAAGAGCAATTGCGAGTTGCGAATGTCAAGTAACAAAGTGTGGTTGTTAATTTAACAGTGATAGAAGCAGGTTATATTTTTTACGAGTATACCTACCCGTCCCGTTCATCCTTCTCACATGAGCAGCATGCCGTGTCAAGCAGCTCCTATACTCTCTATATCAGCGCTGCCACCGCTAGCGAAAAAAGAAAATAACAAAGCAAATGTAACTTACTATTGAACAGAAGTGAACACTCAATTTACACTTAACACCTGCACTAAAACTACTTGCTACTCCACACAGTGGAAAAGCCCCTTGATCTGCAGAATTAGTCGCTTTCTCCGAATGATTAGCAAAGAAATTATTATCACCGATAGACAACAACTTTCTGATCTAGAGGCCCCTGGTACGATTTCCGGTCAGGTCAGTGTTCTTCTCTTGAAAATAATATACTACCCGGGGTTGGCCTTTCTCAGATTGGATGAGACCGGTTGATTAGGAAAACTTGGCTCAGGCAACAAGTTCCGTCGGCTATACTGACACCTTTGTATATAGAGAAGGGTTAATTTATTTATTTTATACCCTGCTTTTATTACTCTTTTTCTTTACTAAAATGATCGAAGGAGGGTTGATAGCCACTCTATGGAATATTTTTTTTATAATAAGGGTTTTTTTTAAACAATTCTGAATTCAAACCTATGTAATAAAGATTCCCGAGAACTTTTATTTAGTATTATGTTTATTTTCAGTAAAAAGGTTTATAATTTATTTTATTGTGGGAATTCCAACCCAAATGGCTTGGTTTTGTCAAAAATAGATATCAAAGTATTATTCTTTAGTTATTCACATACGGCAATAGACTTTTACGAACAGTACTTACAGTCATAAAAGTCAAAACAACACAAGGTATGAAAATATAAGTGACGTAACAGAACTCTATTGAGTGTTAAATGTTGAAAAAGATAAAATTATTTTGTCCGATTTGAGATACCTAAGCCAATCTCGGGTAGAAGTTCCAAGTGCAAAACAGCAAAATTCAGCCCCGAATGAGAATCGAACCCCGGACTTCTTGATGAAAATCATTTTTAATCATTCTTTACAAACGTGAGATGATGCCAACATTAAGTTATACTTACAAGTAATTATGTGAAAGAACACTCGCAAAAACTTTGATCCAACTTGGAATTGAAATTGTGACCTCGTGTTAAGAAGAAAACAGCTAGACAATTAGTCTACCAAGTTTGATACATTTTTTTTATCGAGAAGAAGCGTACAGATATCAATCGAGAACCCAGTGGGGCTAGTACGAGTTTAATCGAAAGCTAATTGCACGCTAATAAGCGCTTATTAGCGTGTAAATAGTGTTCGAAAATCAAACGATCGAATCATTCGATCATTTTTGTATGGAATTTTTTCGAAACTCTTTCGATGATCGTTACTTATACTAGTGGTACAGGATAGATTCCGGTGCAGTACGCTGTGTTCACGAAAGCCATCGACTGATACCACTGGGCTGCCAAACACTTCAACAGGAAACAATCACTTTAAAAAAAACTTAAATATTTATGTAGGTATGTACCTATCTAAGCTACAATCTATCTACCTATATACAAACTCAAAATGTTTCTAACATTGTCCGTTATATACTTTGAGACTATCCGATTACTTACTAGCTTTCCAGACAGACCTTGTCCTGTAGTCCTTACTATGAATATTGATTTGTAATTTATACAAAAATACGTTTAAAATATGTTTGAATGTTAAATTTTTTTATCTGAAATCTTGAAAGAAATTCTATCAATAATCTGCGTGCCATATGCAGTGTTTTGAAACTCTATGGTTGTCAGGTAAATAAAAATTGTGTTGTTATATAATTTTCATAGACAGCGGTGGCTTCGCAAGAAATCCGTTCCATACTAACTTTAATATAATATTTTATAATATTTCTAATCAATTTTTTTTCAACTTTTTATTAGTTATTCTGTTTTGATTCCAAAAAGAACGCGGTACGACATATTTATTCAGATTTTTTCGTATTTTTACTTTGAAATAAGTGAAATTTGATCATTTTTAAATTTCTTTATAAATGTTAACATAATTTTTTACATTCCGTTTTGGCTACCGTGTAGGTACTGTTAAAATTGCCGGCCAATGGGCTCATTGACTATAAACCGTCAACACAAAAACACCAATATGGCGAACCCGACGTTTCAAGTGGCTTCCATCTCTGCTTGAGACGACTAAGGATGCGGGTTTGAATCCTCCAGGGAGCATGGGATTGTTCTACAAGTTAAATAATATAACGAAGATTCGCGTGATATGAGATTTCGGGGATTTCGATGAATTTGACCTTCTTAATCTTCTTGGTCGCTCACAATCTTACCTCCAGGTACCGAAGCCATTGGATCGCGTCATCCGTTAGTGCGTGCAAGTCCTGTAGTCCTTCTTTAAATGCGTACATGGGGCACTCGTTAATTAGATGTTCGATTGTTTGTGTCATCCCACATGCGTATGCTGGTGAGCCCATCCATCCCCATTTATGTATGTTTGAAGCAGTGCAGCCTACATCACATCTAATTCGGTTAATTGTACACTATATGTTTCTGGGTTGCGTTGAGCCAGGCAGTTCTTTTGTCGGGTCAGCTACTAGGTTCTGGTTCCTTACAGACCATGCGGTCCATACTTGTCTCCACTTGTCTTCAATCGAGCAATCCGTACCTTCCGTAAATTCTTAATGGCAGGTAAGAGATCACACTAAGCCAGCGTTCGAAACAACAGTAGGAAACGGTCGTTTGTTATGTTTGGTTATCGCTTATTTCCTTTGTTAGCGTTAATACGACGGGTATCCGCTAGTAATAAGATTCCATTCGAATAATTAAAATAAGAAGACAATACGTTATTATTGTTAAAATTGTACTTCAAAGAATTAAAACAAAGGGACTGAGAAACAATTACATTGTATAGATTTTCCATTATTTGAAAGTTGTTGATTGAGAGTTTCCAATTTAAAGGAAATGGCTTCAAAGCACAAGGATTCTCCGATTGAACACGCAAAGCTGCGGGCACTCTGCTACTCTGTTAATGCCAATACTTAATTAATAATTGTATGTGGGGCTCTGAAAACGTTTCCGGTCTAAGCCATTGAACTTAAAACTTATATCAATTTATATTATTAGGTACATCTTTCTTATCTTAAAATAGTAATTCTTGTTTTAAATTGTATCAACATCTACTAGTTTTTTTTTCAGGAATACTTCTTATCATTCATCCCTTTGTTTTTTTATTGGGGAAAATCCCTTATGGACACACCTGGCCTTTCTGGTCGGTGTGTGTGTGCCGGACTAGCACCGGCTAAAACCCCCCCTCTTCTTTGCAGTCGTGGCTGTCGTTAAGTGCTTTCTTTTCATCTGATTCTTTCATGAGCCTTTCATTAACGATGGTTTCGAAGAGCTTGGCTACCGAATTTAGGAGGCATATTGTCCTGTATTTAGTTTCTTCATCAGCAGATTTCTTAGGTTTGTCAATAAAAATCAACTTGGCGCACTTCTATGTCTCGGGAAATTTTCCAGTTCTGAGCAGTATCCTACCAGCAGCAATCGCCAAACAGTGGTATGTTATCGGGACCTGGTGCTTTTCCCATTTTAATCCTTTTTATGGCCTTTATCAACTCATCCTCACTGATCTCCAGCAGATGGTTGGATGTATCTAGGGTTTCTTCCTTAATCATTGGCGCACTTGGTACCGTTATGAACAGTTGTTTGAATATTTCTTCCTCCTTATTTATCGAGAGCTGAGTATTTGGACACGGCCGGTGCATTTGAGCTCTTGCATAATTCATCCCGCTTCATTACATTTATTATGAACTAGATTTCCCGACAGACGTTGTCCTGTGGTCAAACTATGATTATTATTGAATTAGAATTTAAAAGAATGATAACCAATGTTGTTCCTATTACCGATGCATCTTTTTTAAACCACATATTTTCCATCCGAATTCTGTGAATCGCACCAACTATTAAACAACTGACAGTTTGTGTCAAACGACAATTTGATTTCAAAATTGAATTCATTCACTTTTCGCGTTTTAATTTATACAGTTATTCTATTATCCGGAGCAGAGAAAAATTCAATATATCAAGCATCATAAAAATCTGTTCCGCCGATCTCGAGTTATAAGTGTTCGCACTAACCCGACTTTATTTAATATTATAGATAATATGTATCTGCACATATTATGATTGTGGGACGACATTCGAGGGGTCATCTAGTAATACCATATATTTTCAACACACGTTACGTGCAAATTTTCCCCATTCAGCTATTCAACTATCTTCCACTTTATCAGAACATTTTTGGGTTTGATTATAAAATACAATTTATTTCCAGCGTTTACGTGTGTTGTTTAGTACGCAAATAGGAGGAGCTTGAACGATAAAATAAATGTGGGAATCGCTTCGGGTGATGAACAGGAAACATGGGTGACAACATCAAACTTAATTAAGTCACTCTAACTTAGTAGAGCCAGTCAAGCGGATATAATTTGATTCTAATGATTTGCATCAATGCCTCGCCTTAGGAGATGAACTTTACTCATTTTAGAAATAGTATACTATGTAGTCGCTTGAATTGTTTATTTTAATATTTGATTTTTTAATCAACATAATGACTGCTATTCTCAAATTCACGTTCCAACTCAACGCAATCAATGATTGCAATTAACTCCATGGCAATCACTATCCAATCGTTGATTAAATGTTTATTATGAACGAGCTAATGATATTGAATTTCTATACAAAAATCACAACAGCCCTGTCAAAAAGACGACATGTTGAACATGTTGAGAATTCTCATGATTAGGAGTTTCAGAGACAGTGGTCACCCTAAGCCAGCATTCGAAATAACAGTAGAAGACGGTCGTAAGCCCGTAGTGGTTTGTTCCATTTGAAAATCAAACATAAGTAATGAATTGTTAGAGTCATTAGTTGTTACATATTCTTAAAATCTAGTCCTGATAAAAGGTCACACGAATCTAGACATATTCATAGTTAGGACAACTGGACATTGTCTGTCGGGAAAGCTAGTTATTATATAAAAAAACACTTTAATTCCGAGCATTTCAAAACTTGTCTAGCGATATTACTTCTGGAGTATTTATCCTTTTAGGAAGTATATTGGAACAAGCATTTAAAACGGAACAGTTTTTCTTGTAGCTTGAATGTCTGCAGTTAACGTTTTCCTGTTGATGAAATTCCAAATACACTAGACTGGCTTTATTTCGCTTATTTTCTTTCTACTTTGTTAAACTGCACTGGTATAAATTGTATAGCGAAAGCTAACCTGTACGCAAAAGGAAATGAGCTCTTCGTTAGCTCGACATACTACTCGTAAACTTAAATAACGTATTAGTTCTTTCTTCACGAGTGTTATTCATGAATACAAACTCTTGTTTAATTTAAACTGTTTGTTCATCTCAAAACTCAAATACGCAAATACCTTAAGATATTCGTAAAGTAAAATTTGTTATTCAAATACTGTAGGTTAAACAGCCTTTCATAAACTTAAAAAAATGCGTGAACAATGAAAACATAACGGTAGTACATAATGTATTAAAATAAACATCAACATGTGGGTGCAAAGAAAATTAATGTTATATTTATTTCTTTAAATGAACCATTGTTCACTCGAAGTGAACACAAATATAGTCTAAGACTCTTTCACAGTAAGTTTGTGTCGTGAAAGAGGAGATGGTCGACACCGCTGGGATTCGAACCTACGACCTACAATACGCTCTACGTACAAAAGCCGGCAATTGATATTACCAACCACTTCTAATGATTACTTAAATATTGAAAATCATCAATATAAGTATTCAAACGTATAGGATGTTTTTTTACTGATATACAACTTTAAAATTTAAAAAAGGTATCTACCTAAAAATAAATTTTATTGATGTTATTTGATTTATTTTGGAGCTATTGCTATGTTATTTGTACTTGAAAATTATTTTGAGAATATGGACGCCAAGACTGGCTCAAAAATATAGTACAATCATCGTGATGTCCAATTATTTTCGGCTACTTTTTCGAGCTAAACTGAGGCCGTATATCGACAATAACTCTGCGAATGTTTACTTCAAATAGTCCAACGTCCGTGGTTTATATTTTGCATAGACGAGAGAGTTCACATATTCCTGAAAACAGAAATTCATCTTGATTGTGCAGGCCGCTCTCTTTATAATGTGCTCGTGTGGACTTTAAATAATTGGACGTAGATTGCAGTATGTTTTAAACTTTACCACGGTTTTCAATAATTATTTTCCCAATTTCCAAGAGTTGCGCGTTCCGAACTAATTTTGTTCATTGTGAATCGAAAGCAATTTTTGGAATTAATGGCAAGTAAAAACTTTTAAATAAATCAAATAATTTGTCAATTAAATTTAATATGAGCTATTTTTTAATTTCAAAGTTGTATGTACCTCTTGAAAACACCCCATCCGAATATGTAGGTACTAGTAGATAAACCAGTCGGATGAGTGGCATTGGAAACGGTCATGTTTTAATGTTATGATAATTTTATCCTTTCGACCGTGGCTACTTGGTGGAACATACTTCGAACTTATTTTAAAGAAACAAAATATTTAGTTTTTTCCACAATTTTATTAAGCTAACCGGTTTTCGAAGACCGAACGTCTTCTTCGTCACCAGGCTTGAGTTAACATCTACTAGCCTGACGAAGAAGACCGAACGTCTTCTTCGTCACCAGGCTTGAGTTAACATCTACTAGCCTGACGAAGAAGACCGAACGTCTTCGAAAACCGGTTAGCTGAATAAAATTGTGGAAAAAACTAAATATTTTGTTTCCTTAATGTTATGATTGTCCAATAAATCAGATTTACATCTTCCTAATTTTAGTTTACTGCGCTGAGAACTATGGGAAATTTGACAGTTCATCCCGTAGCAATAGTTATATGACTTACAGACGAATAATATAGGTATTGGTTTTGTCATACTGTCATACAATTGTCATACATGTCACACAATTCTCCCTTTTACACCCCACTCAGGGGTATACGGAGGCAACAAGCTCTCCATTGCGCTCGATTTTGTGCAATGTTTATGACCTTCTCCCACACCAAGTCCATTTCCCTCAGCTTTGCTTCGAAGGAGCGGAGCACAGTGAGAAAGAGTCTTCTTCGTCTTCTGGACCCTGATGGAAGGAAGAACAGTGCTCTCCTCGGCCAACTGTCATTCGGCATCCTTAACACATGTCCCAGCCAAGTCCGTCTCCTCCTCACAATGGTAGAGGTGATGGGCTCACGCTGGGTGCGACGGCGTATATCGGCGGAGGCACTTGATTTTGTCATATTATGTGTGAAAAATATTTGGTATCATTTTATAAGAATTTTCAACTTCAATAAGAGATCTCAATTTTTTTTGGCAGATATAGAAACATGCTAATTGTACATTTTTGAGACTATCAGTACGTTGATACACTTTCTAGTCCTGCCAGAGATAAGGTATCTTTCAGCATGTTAACCATTTGATCAGTATTTTAATTGTATATTATCTTAAATGGCAAACGTTGTTACCTTAAGCCAGCTTTTGAGACAACAGTAGAAGACGGTCATAACCCCATAGTGATTCAAACATGAAAAATAACCAACCTTTAACCTTTTAGTGAACTTTCATGCATATACCTTTAATTTTTATTTCTGTCATAATTTTAATACCTACCTATTGCTTTTTATTCCTGCACGTATTTTTTGGACTATGCATAATGGCCTATACCTATTGCTTTGAATTGTACCTACTGCGGACCTTATTTTTTTTTATTTCTGTTTGGATTATTTTACTACTTTTTGTTTTTGTTTGTTTTTTGGTCTATACTCCATACATTATGGCCTATACCTATTGCTTTTGTATTTAATTTTGTTATTCGTAACTTTTTTAATTATCTTTATACCTACTTATTTATATCTTTTTGCTGTTTTTGTTTTGCTGCACTTGCCGTTTATTTATGAAAGATGAAGAATAAAATAAAATTTAAAATGCAAGTTTATTTATCGATTGCCTCAAACCGTTGGTGATAACTAAAAAATATCCTAATTTAAACTTTTTAGGACAATCAAAGGCAAGTCGTTGCATTTTCGTCCAAAAAAAACGCTTGCCATATACCTACCTATGATATGATCATGATATCTATGATCACCTTTAATTGCGTAAAAAAGTTTCAATTTTCTATACTTTTTTAGTAATTCTCTGCAGAAATAGAGTATGAAAAACGGCCCAAGAATCCCTTAATATTTGGAACGTTAGGTATATTAATCATTATAATACGTTTCCCTCCAATGAAACACAATTTCACTTCGCTATATTCTCTACAGTGCTGAAGACTTAAGTGCTTGACCGGCTGTTGCTACGGTCTGTCCGTTTAGAAGGAGCCTCACACAAAATATGGATCGGGCATTTCTGAAAATGTCGGTGTCTTTGTGTACCATACGACATGCTATATTTCCATACAATGAAGTGTCTCTATGTAAACAACATAATGTGGCTTCAGATTCAGATTACCACAGTCGATTCTCGACGTGGTCGTCCACCCAGCACAAAGTGTGTAAAAAATAAGTTTAACAAATAAACGCATATTAAAAAAGGTGGAAGGATAGCTGGGAATCGACCTCGCAGGGGGCCAACCCCACCTCTTGAATTACAGGCCACAAGGCCTAAATTCAGAAGATATTAATAAAGAAAAGAAACTCAAAAGAACACCGTCTTTAGAAAATTTCAACAAGGAAATAAAGTATCAGTTAGGATTTATTCTTTGTTTTATATTTGTGGATCGGCCGATCTCGATTTGAAGAAATTAGTTTCTTGCTTTTATGTAAGTTGTTACGACAAAATTCCCAAGAATATTATTACAAGTTTTTACGACTGTCGTTTGGGAATAAGTGTATTATAAAAATCATACCAGAGAGTGTAAAGTAGGGAGATGGGTATTTGTTGATGGGCTTCCATACATTTTTGCAAATCGATTGGTTTTAACTTTATTTCCTCATATTGGGTCTTTATTACGTACCTACATATATTGGAAAACTATCCATGTTATAGATTTTGAATTATTATACTTTTCAAACGCATGGTATTGTCACGATTAATTTTCTGCTAAAAATTTTATGCGGGGTTGAAATTTGATCCTTTAAGTAAGGACCTATTATGAATTGACTGAAAGCTTTTAAAGTATAAATAGCTACACCAATGAAATGCAACGCTCTTCTTGGAAATACCTATGCGAAATGCAACATAAATTACCGTTTAGTATATGTATTTTTTCCAATATTTAGATTTTTGGTTTATTTTCAAATCATATGACCCTCGTTAATAACGGTCGGTTTAGAATCTTTTACTCTACAGTAACAATATCAATTAAAAACATAAGGTTTCATTGTTCCATAAATTACTTTTCCAGCGTTATCAAAGGCAGACTTCGAAGCTAATTTTTACGGCACCGCACTGTAAACAATCAGTCACTGGTGGGTTCTGGTGAGACCATCCCGATTTGCTGTTGTTTCTTTTTCGAAAGACAGACAGTAAATCGCGAAGGAATCGGTTCTGGTAGGTATGGAAATATGCGAAGTTGAAAAACTTATAGTAGGTGAGATTTGGGAGGCAAAGAATTTGAAGACAACTCACAGTAGACCATCAAATAGATCCATAGAAGAGAAGTCAACTTCTACTAAATAAAGAGCCTCGCCAAAATAAAAAAAGAAGAATTCCTCTTGAAATGATACTGCAAGCTTACATTTCCTTCTCATTTTCTTTGAATTGTATTACTGTATAACGAATTAGTCGCATCTAAGCAAGGAACAAAATATAACACAGTGAACTGTTTTAAGTGTATCTTTCAGACGGTTAACATTTTTTTCTTGTCCGTGATTAAGGGCTGAAATAGTATTGATAGCGACGGAATTATTATATCCTTACTTTGTTGATCTTCTCATTCTTTCTTATGAGCCACTAATTTATTTTATTTTTTCATTTGTTTTCATTTTTCTTATTTTCGTTTGTTTTTTTTTTACATTTTTAACTACGTCTCTTTCTTTTCATCTAATACTATAGCTTTCCCGACAGACGTTGTCCTGTAGTCCTAACCAGAGGCGGCCCGTTCATATGTGATATGTGTACTGCGCCCCCAGAAACAAAAATACATAATTAATCCGATCAAGTTACTAATACAATAATAATGTTAAAATATTTCTAAAACATCCATATTATTTCATTCGTATTCAAAGCTAAGGCGGGAACAACGTGAGGATATATGCGCACGCACACATTCTACCTCACCTATGAAGTAGGTACCGAAACGAATGTGCCCAATAATTTTGTTGACTTTGCGGTGGAGTAAGTTGGATGGGCTACTTTAAGAGCGGCAATCACGTATGCGAGAATGAGAGGGAACAACCCACGATGGCGTTGGCGCGTCTCAGGTGATCCTTCCATATTAACTTAAATATTGTATTTTAAATCATTTCTTTCCCATTTTTTACTTATGATTAGTTATTCTGTTATCCGGAGCGGAGAAGAATCCAATAAATCAAACATTGAAAGAATTTGTTCAGCCGATCTTGAGTTATAAGTGTTCGCATTAACCAGACTTTCACTTATATAAGAGATTACGTTAGTAAAAAACGTGCTTTTTGTTTATAATAGGTTAATTTTTATACTGCCTACTTGTGTTCATGTATTAAAACTTGGGACGAACCAATTACATAAAACAGAGATGAACTCACAAATTATTATGTTAAGATGTGAGACTACTTTGAATATAGCAACTGTATGCAAATTAATATTTGCATAAAATGCATCCAACGTTCTGGTTAAGTCTTCGTTGTCAAATGTCTCGAATCCTGTTTGTAGCTTAATATTTCCATTAGTGCGCTCACCAGAATCTGTTGGGGAGAATTCATTATCTGGATCGTGATGGATTAAGCGCCGGTTCTATTCTAAGATTATTAATCCTAATCTAAATATAACCGGATTGTTTTAAAGCACATAATTATCTTCTTATTATTTTTTCTTTAAATATTTATTTAATTCGCAAGTTATTGTATTAAACTGTTCCATTCTTGGATGATACAGAGGAATTTGCAATAAATAGCAAATGAGATCTACCTATCTTTTTTCATAACTGACGGAGTCCTTGGTACAATTACATCCTGGGACAAAAATAGGAATGCAGATATCCATGTGATTCGATCCCTTGAACTCCTCTAGCATATAATGCAGCACCTCAGTTCTTGGAACATTGGAACCGTGTGCATCCATCAAGCTCCCTACACTCCCACTAGAGCAATCAATAAAAGTTTAGTCAACAAGCAGTTCAGGGTCAGTCATTTCTTTGCATTTCCAAAAACATAAGCTATTTTCTGAACCTTATTTATTAATATATGATATTCATAATTAGTTTTCAAAAGTAAATCACCCGCAATGGATTCTTACTTCACTGTAAAACCATTAGTTCCATTTAAGATGATTTTTTTTTTAATACGTAATCGCTTTATTCAGATGATCTAGTATTGATGGCTGAAAGCGAGCGTGATTTGCAAGAACTTGTGACGCATGTTTATCAAAATTGTGAAACGAATGGTCTTAAGATGAATGTCAATAAGACAAAGGTGCTTGTTTTTGAAAGAGAAGATTTATAGAATAATAACGTATCTCTTAAATCCAAACAGTTGATGCACAATGCAATCCTGATTCCATCCATGATGTATGGTAGTGAAACTTGGACATGGACGAAAAATCTGGAAGTTTGAATACCTAAATGTTGTGGAAATGAGATCACTGCGTAGGATATGCGGAAAGCGACTGATTGATAAGGTGAGGAATGATAATATTAGAAAGGAATGTGGAGTGGATGTTAGCGTAGTGACTAGAATGAAAGTTAATAAATTAAGGTGGTTTGGGCATGTAGAGAGAATAAACGAGGAGAGAATGACTAAAAGGATATATAAATCCGAAAGAATGGGTGCACGCAGACGAGGCCGACCTCGAATGACATGGTCCGACCATATCGGTTCAGTCTTAGAGGAGGGCCAAGTCAGGAACAAAAGGAATAGAAGAGCATGCATGCGAAATGTTATGCGTTTGGAAGAAGCGAAAGAGGTTTGCTTGGATAGGAAATAATGGAAATCCGTACTCTCTGCCTACCCCCTTCGGGAAACGGCGTGATGGGTAAAAAAAAAAAAAGCTTTATTCAAAAGTATGAAAAAGAAGCATACCTTTTTCTATCTATCTATCCATACTAACTTGTCAATCCGACATAGAGGCATAAACGCACGTTGTCTTCGGGACTCTGATAGGAAAAAGAATAACAATCATTCGGTATTCTAAACACTGTTCCAGGATTATCCGTTTCCTTTATTGAAGGGACTACGCAGGGTCCACCGTTGTATCCCGTATTTCGTGTCGTGCTAATATCGTTATCACACCTATGAATAATTGTGAACTCTCTGCTCTATCTATTCCGGACAGTGCAGACATACACAGTTGCATATGATTTGAAAATGATGCTTTATTGGAATATGCAATAAAGATAATATTAGTCTTAATAACTAGTCGATGCATTTAATTGAGTGTAATTTATATGACTGTGTGCATTCATAAAACAGTCGCTTACCGACATACGACTTTTCGATATTTTATGGCAGTCTTCAAAGTAACCAAAGTCATATTAGATCATTTATTTTAAAGCCAAAAAAGTAAAGCTCATAGAAGAAGTTGTTTGAACAATGTTATATCGGTGGAAGAAGAGTGTCTTAAAATACTAAAGATCCGTTCTCTCTGCCAACTTTTAAGGAAAAAGGCGTAAAGGGTAAAAAACATCAAGTGGAGTGCAATTCCATTGTATCAGAAATTCCTGTACCTATCATAGCAACTAGGAGATTTACTAAAGCGAATGTCACTAAACGAGCTTCTATCCCTCTTGTGATGCTTGATGGGAAATGTCCCAAATAACGATGACGAACAGCTCGTGTTGATTTTCAAAGTCATACAACCCGGGTTCAATCTGCCCCACAGGCAACCAGCATCAACCTGTAACTGATCAATATAGATATTATTTATTTATTCATTACATATATACGGCAAGGCCATTTGGATGTTAAAAAAGTAGGTAAAAGTAGTATAAAATATGTCAAGCACAATCAATATACACAAAAAATCAAATTCAAAAGGTATCAAAAGAATCACAAGAGAGATAAATATAATATTCAACACAAAAATGAACGCATTAAAAAGTGCTTACAGATGAATTAAACAATATTAAATTAAGATGATAAAATTATATAAATTATACAAAAGAAAATCTCACAATGACACAGGATAATGAATTATGGCAAATGTTTAAGACAATGGGTAAAAGGTATCATCTGTTTAGCGTACAAATGTCACAAAAATACTGGTTAATCAACTTTTTAATTTTCATTAAGTGAGTATGCGTATGGATGTGGATTGAGTGTTAAAAGGACAGACATTTCAAAAGTGCTTTATTGATATTCAATCAGGTGCACGTGGATAATTTGCACCTGAGACCGCACACTCAATAGCTTTTCACGTGCGTGTGTTAAATAACTATACAATTTGTAAAAGAACCTTGTAATATTCTGTAAGAGAGCTGAGATCGGGGAGTCGTCTAGTCGTCTATCTAATTTGCTATCCGGAAAGTAGAAATATTTACTAAAAAGGTTATCTCTAAAAAAAAGTCGTTCTCGAAATTTTCTGTCCGAAAAAGTTATGAATTAACTACGAAAAATGACAAAATCATTCCGAAAATAAAAATACCGAACTCTCGGATTTTTTTTCATACCGAACACCCAAGATGGAGCAAAAATATCGAACAGTTCGGTAAGATACCGAACACCAGGCAACCCTGGTGCCATCCCACATGCTGATTGCTGAGTCCATCTATCCCCATTTATGACGGTTTGAAGCTGTGCAGCCTACATCATATCTCATCCGATTGATTTTAGACAATATATTTCCCGATTATGTAGAGCCAGATACTTCTTATATCTGGTAAGCCACTAGGTTGATTATATAAATATGATATGGTGAGAATGGATGAGGGAAGCTTAGGAATGATTGGAAGTAAAGGGGAGAGGCTTATGTTTAGTAATGTACGGAAACAGGCTGATGAAGGAGGAGAAGAAGAAGTGGTGAGAACGATTTGTTTGGTAGTAGCATCATCATTTGGAAAGAATAACTGCGACATTACTGTTTTTACCACCTGGATATCCAAAACTGTAGAAAGAGTGCTGATTTTGGGCAAAAATCTCTGAGATAGAATCTCAAAAAATCCTTAGAACTTGCAATTCGTATTCAAGATGTTGAAAGGTTGAGTAAGAAGAAAAAACAAGTTTCGTTGGCAGAAAGGGTCCAGAGAGACTTCAAAATATTAACGGAATAACTATTAGAGGGATGTAGATCACCAGGAAGACCGCAGAGATGGAAGAAAAGCTGGTCATCAGCATACCAAGATTAAGACTAATTCCTGAAAAAGAACGAATACTTGATGTAAGTAAAGAGGAAAATGAAGAAAAATAAATTTTATTTTTCTTCTTTTTCCTCTTAATAAATTTATACTTTTCTATACAAAGGTGTTAGTATAGCCGGCGGAACTTATTGCCTGAGGCAATTTTTTTTAAGTCAACCGTTCCCGTCCAATCTGAGACAGGCCAACCCCGGGTAGAATTTTCAAGTGAAAAACTCTTACCCGACGGGGATCTGAAGTCCACGCTTATACTTCTAGGCTACCGAGGTCGGTAAAAAGTAAAGATTTTTTTTTTTTTGAAATGAAGTGAACACAAATACACTTTTGACATCTTTCACACTAACCAAAGGGTCGTGTCGTGAAAGCGGAAATGGACGGCACGGCCGGGATTCGAACCTACGACCTCTCCAATACGCCGTGCGCATGAAAGCCGGCGATTGATACCACTGGACTACCAACCATTTCAATTTGGTAATAATATTGTAATATCTCCATTTTTCAGTTCGGTATGTAGGTAAGTATTTGATATACTTTTCTAAAGATTAAGGTATAAGGTAGGTGTAGGTACCTACTTTAAGTTTGAACGAGTGAAACATAACATATCAAAATTTGAATACGGAACAAAAATAAAACCATTTACTTTTGTTTTTGACTTTGTTGCAAAACTTTTCGGATATTAGATACTACCGTAATATACCTACTACATTTTTAGTATTTCATGTCGGCAAATAAAAATACAAAAATGTTAACCTGTAAAAAAGGTAAAAATTGGAGTTTTTTTCGACTCTATATGATGATGGTAATAAAAGAACTTTTTCCATCTTCGAATAAAAATCTAAGTTTTTTTTGCGCTGAATATCTTTGCTTGTAATTTTTGGTATTATACAAGAAGGCATAAATAAATATTTTTTTTACACACAGGTACCTATAGCTGTTTATTTCATTATTACCTACTATTATAAGTTTCTAAAACATTTCTTGGTGTTGTATAAGTACCCCGAAATATTTGAATATAATAGGTAGATTATACTAAAAATTTTGAATATAGAAGCAAATTGCCATTCCGAAGTGTAAAAAACTCAGCCGGACTAATAGAGTAGGTACTATTCGTCAAATAAGCGCAGAATAAGCAAATCTTCCACGACAGCCAGCGTCCCAAATGAAATGTTTAAATCAATTTTTATAAGTTCTTACCTAGGTTTGAAGATTTGCTTAATCCGCATTTATTCGTTGAATAGCGTTCTATTAGTACGGTTGACGATGTTTAAATATTCATTTTATAAAGTTTAATTCATTATTTTTACATTTTTACGTAGGCAGCTATCATGAAATTTATATCTTTTATCCTTAATCACAATGACTTTTTTTACATCTAGAGCTTTCATATTAATTTATCCAATAATAGGGTACTTGCATGTGTGAGTTATGTAATAAAAAATATATGATTCTTGTTGAAAATTTTGCAAGGAATTCAAATATTTCAGTGAAAATGGTTGAAAAAAATTATGTGAATTTTAATTTAAAAAATAAAATCCTGAAAAAGAGCTGTCATTTTAAACGCACTATGACGTAACATGTCTCTAGCCATTCTATGGTATTCAAACGTCAAATTATTAATACTCACTGTTCTGCATACAAATACGATAACGGCTTGCTGTTTGTTGTTGCTGATTAGTTTTTGTTATTATTAAAAGAAAATATATATTGTTAAGCTTATATACATTTCAAAATGGAAAGTGATTATTAACTGCTAACACTAATGATCCAAGTCGAAAACCAAATGAAGGATCCAAGTCTAAATATGCATATATATTCTCAAAAACAGTCCAAAAGCAAAGCCGAGTCGAAAATCCAAAAACAAGAAGCACTATACACCAACACCGCAAACAGAAGCAAACAAAACGAGAATGACGCCTGTCAATGTCACTTTGCTAGAGACATGTGACGTCACGGCCTAGGTACGCCTTTTTAGCGCGCTTTTTGAAAATGTAATTTTTAAACACAAATAACTCTCTGAAAAATGCGAATAAAAATAAAAATCAAAGAGTTTTATTATTCCTGAGTCAAAATGAACCGAATTATCAAAAATAAAAAAAATGAGAAATTTCCCTATTATTCATTAATTTGATTTTTTTGACCGGAAGACGGCTATACTGATTATTTGCTTTCCTGTGAAATTGTCTGGCGATTAAACATATTTGTTGTTAGCCGATGAAGCGAACATCCGATGCTTAAATAATAATTACTATTGAACATTGGCAAATTCACAAAACGAAGTAAAATTTCAAGAATAGAACACAATAAAATAGAACGTTTGTTTTTTTTTAATTAAAAGAATATTTCCGTAGGAATGTTTAAATTAAGAACTTTTGCTTTTGTTTTAGGTATATTAAATTTTCGACACATCTCTTTTGAATCAAGAACTCATTTTGTTTTAGAGGATTGGGTCGAGGAATTTTTAATTTTAGAAATTCGAAAGTGGATTGAGTTTAATTATTTTAAAATTATTTGACAGAACATATTTTTGTATTATTTTTCTAGCCGTGTTATCACCATGGATTAACTGGACATGACTGGGATAAGTGTTCCAAATAAAGAGCCGCATCCGTCCTTTTTTCAGGGTCAAAATAATTCTACATGCCTTCCTTATTCTAACATTAAAAAATTCTGAGTATTCTGGCACATACATTTATATCGTGTAATTGTTATTTGGACATTTTAGAGTATTTTTTTTTCTTCAATAATGAATTCTTTCTAAGCACATTTGATATATTTAAGCCTTACTTTACACACGAAATCCCCCAATTAAATTTAACGAACAAGACACTTTGCTTAAAGAGGATTCATTAATTTTATCATGAATTGGACTGTAGTCGAAAAACTTTCTTGATTGTGTAGTTACACGAAAAGAAACTTAATTAATTGTTAGCCATTGATTGTATTTCTTGTCACATGATGTATGAATGATAGGATTGATAGGATGATTTTTTTTTTAAATATTAACGGGTTCTGTAATATTCTGAAATAGTACTGTAAAAAATAAACCAACTCCATTTATTCAGAATTTTTAAACATGTTTTAGGGGGAGCTACTGGTATGAAGATGGAATTTAAATGGAATGGAATTTAAACTGAAAATATTTTTCACCGTTACTGTTAAGGCTCTGGGGTAGGGTAATCGCAGTTTTTTGGTGTTTTTTCATGCAATTTTTTATCGTTGTTGTCAAAGATAGCTTATTGAAAAAAATATTGCGATATTCTTCAATCTTTCTTATAGTGCAAACACTTTCAATATCTTAAAAATATTGAATATTTATCATGATAAAAAAAATATTTTAAAAATGTCTCTCTCGTGACTTTTCAAGAAGATTTATGCATTAACTACGAGACCTAGATATGTAATTATTTTTTTAATCGAAGGAGATTTTTAATTTCTAGTGCAAATACGTAGCATAATTAAGTTTTAAATTGTATTTTAAAAAAAAAACTGAAAAACTGCAAATTGTATGAATTTTTTATTGTCTATGGTTTATTTTATAGAAGATTACAGGCAAGAGAAGCGGTGCGGGATGCGAGGCGTCATATGAAGAGTTTGTCTCGAAGCGGACGTTGTGTTTTTCTGCCTGTTTTGTCCTTTTTATCGACATATAACCGACCTCGGTAGCCTAGTTGTACTAGCGTGGACTTCAGATCCGAAGTCCCGGGTTCGATTCCCGGTCGGGTCAGAGTTTTTCTAAGTGTTTTTTCACTTGAAATTTCTACCCGAAAAAAATTACCTCAGGCAATAAGTTCCGCCGGCTATACTGACACCTTTGTATAGAAAAATGTTATATTATTATTATCATCTAAAAGTTGCTGTAGTATTTGATTAATAAAAAAAAACAATTTTTTAAATATAAGTAGTTATTACTTAGTATTTATCAAATTTTCCTCAAGTGGTCAAAGTTGTTGTGAAATTGTAAAAAAGCTGTATCGATAAATTATAGCACAGAATAAAAAATAGGGGAGTCCCATCAAATTTTTGAATAAAAAAATTCGACCACATAGGAAACACATTTATATATTATCAAGTAGTTTTAAATAATGAAACTGATAATGTTTCTTATTTATTTTCTTCTCTTATCCCTTCCCTTCATTCTTTGGAACATAGGGGGCATCGGGGTTCCTGATTGCGCTCGATTTTGCTCAAAAAATTCTCCTCCATGTTCATATATCTCAGGTTTACTTCAAAGATATATCTGAATATAATGACATTCTCTTCGGTCTAGTATCCACACATACCTACCTACAGCTATGGGCTCATGGTTCAAAAAAAACATTTCTTTCACTTAACTTTCGATAAAAATAAGGTAAACTTTAATACTTTCATAATCTAAACGCTTCTTTAAATAATTTATTTTATTCATGACCCGTGTTGGTACATAATATTATATTATTGCCAACCATCCGCTGTTGCCTGTGCTTATGTACCTACATGAAACCTTCTTAAAAACATGTAAGCACTGCATTAGATTTAGAAGAAAAAAAATGCAATATATTCACACCTTTAAACTTTACTCTATTTTATCTCTAATATAAATTAAAGTCGGGTTATTGCGAACACTTATAACTCGAGATCGGCTCGACAGATTCTTCCGATGTTTGATTTATTGGATTTTTCTCCGCTCCGGATAACAGAATAACTAATAACAATTTAAATAAATGTTTGAAAAATGGTATAAAATACAATATTAAAGTAAGTATGGAACGGATTTTCTGTTGGGGACATTACCGCCATCTGTTGGAGAAATAGGGAGATATCTGGTAGAATGATATTTTGGTAGACAGGTTCTATAGATCAATGAAAAATAAATAAAAATAGAGTAGGTATATTTTCTTGATCGTTCGTATGGTCACCAAGAAAATAACAAGAAAGAACTGTCATCACTTACTAATCAGTTGTTTCCATGGTGTCCAATATCAATGATCATGAAAATATGCCCTATTTTCCATCTCTGGCTCTATATTCGTTTGGTATAAACGCACCCTAAGATTATTGGAAGAATTTGAAATTCAAATATTTTTCAGCAGCAAAGCTCGAGTTTTTTATTCCGCATTGCTTATCTTAACATAATAATTCAGTTAAATTTGGTTTAATTGGGGTCTATTCTATCAACAATATAATATACAATAGGTATGTTAACAGGTTTCACATGTGATTAATTTTCTACTACACCGCCATCACTTGGATTTTTTAAAAAGTAAAGCAATTATAGAAGAATTATTGTTTTGATTTCAAACTTATGACCCATCGAACTTCATCCGAATCAACGATAACTATTACATCGGGTCGATTGTATGAACCGATCTAAAGCTCTTCTTAAAATTTTTCCAAGTTTTCCTAAACAATGTAAATAATGACATATTTAGGATTTCAATATACCTAATATGCTTTTTGGTAATTGAGTCTAAGAGTCTATATTTTTTTAATTTGTGTATAGTAAGGTGTATAAAATTGCCAAAGAGCGACAATTATATTTATAAATTGCTCAAAGAAAAGTTTTCTAATTTTTTATGTTGGCTCAATAAATATTCTTTGTTTAAATCAATCTCAATTTTTTATTAAGAATTTTTTGATAGTTCCCAACTTGATAAGAGGACCTTAATAGAGGTTCTTGATTACGAAACAACAGATTATTATTATTATTCTTATTGGGTAGGCAGCTTTCGCTGTTTGGACCCAAATCCCAATTATGTTGTTGTTGTGTTTCCATCCAGTCTATTTTTGAAGGTGTTGATGGTGGGAGCAAGCACCACTGACTCCGGCAACTGATTCCACCACTGTTGGTCAAGAAGTGTTTCCGGGGATGACACAAGACCCCTTACGTACCTTATGTAAACGTTAGATTTTAATTTGTATGCTCATTATTTTAATGTAGATTCATAATTTCATTCTTCTCGAGATTGCTAACATGTTCTAAACGAGATTGCGTTATAATATTTGTTCTGTTAGAAACTCTCAGAGTTGAATAAATTCTCAGTCAGGTAAATAGAAGCAAAAGGTGAGCGTGTATTTAAATTGCGGAAGCTTTATCTAAAATGAACCATTATTTATTTCCCAGCCCCTCGTTATTATTTGTGTGATATAAATTATATTTAACTCTTACGAGCCTTTTTTCTGTGTTTTGCGTTAAAAATAATGTTAAAAAATTTTGCGTGTGTATTTATGAAATTGCGAAAAGTTTTTTATATGAAGGTGTAAGTTTTTCTCATTTTTATATGAAGGTGTAAGTTTTTCTCATTTTTACTGTGTCATCAGGCAGAGACTTTGCTTCTGCACTTGCATATGGGACGAGGCTGTGCCCGTCACGATTCGTCAAAAAGATGAAGTGTGTTTCGACATTGTGCGCATGTGTCTCGTCAGGACCATCTCACAAAATGGCCGACACATCGTGGAATCCGATGAAAGCGGAGAGTGCCGCATAACATGAATGAATGTCATGATCAGAGATTTGTCACGAAATGCATGTGAACAACATGCACCCCGATAGACAAACAAGACCATCATTTTTCACAGGAAACAATATGAAGATGTAAGTTTTTTTTTCCTTTTCACTGTGTCATCAGGCAGAGACTTGTCTTTAAGAATAGAATTGTTCGAAATGTGGATGCACAGACCAATGATTGATATTGTATTATACACTGGGATAATCATTACAAAGTCGTATGTCTTACGCAGAAACGGAGTTGACCGTAAGCTACTCATGACTTATCGGGATCATGTGATGAGGGGTAATAAAAATACAACTTACTCCAGCTTATT
Source organism: Mystacides longicornis (assembly GCA_963576905.1). Taxonomy (NCBI): domain Eukaryota; kingdom Metazoa; phylum Arthropoda; class Insecta; order Trichoptera; family Leptoceridae; genus Mystacides; species Mystacides longicornis. The sequence continues at coordinate 23,611,153 of OY756432.1, read as the reverse complement.
ATGAAGGAGATTTTGAAGATTGGGAGAAAGCAAAAGTCTCGGCCGTGTAATGTTACACACTAAACCGGAAAAAGAAGCGTAGAGGAGCTATTCCGGATAGCGCAAGACAGAGAAGTTTTCACCTAAGTGATCGCCAACGTCGAGGTGAGCTGTTATAGGAAATCGAGAAGTTTATCTACATACACCAAGAGTAATATAACTTTTTTTTCCAAAGTAATAACAATAACATGGTACCATCGCATCACGAACAACGCTATCCATATGCCGTCGCACCCAGCGTGAGCTCATCACCTCTATCATTGTAGGGAAAAGATGGACTTGGCTGGGACATGTGTTAAGGATGCCGAATGACAGTTGGCGAAGGAGAGCGCTGTTCTTCATCCCATCATTTTCTTTCTTTATTTTTTCTCTTTGTATTGATTTTGTATGGATTTTGTTTTGGTTCAAAGAAGAAAGAAATATATGTATATTATTGTTGTTTTGTATTGTATGGGCATTGTTCACCGCAAAGGATTACTCTGTAATGGTGAGCAATGCTTAATTTTGACAGAAAATAAATAAATAAAATAAAATCAGGGTCTCGAAGACGAGGAAGACCCTCTCACACTGTGTTCCGCTCCTTCGAAGCAGAGCTGAGGGATTTGGACATGGTGTGGGAGGAGGTCATAAACATTGCGCAAGATGGAGAGCAATGGAGAGCTCTTGTTGCCTCCCTATGCCCCTGAGTGGGTTGTAAAAGGAAGTATCGATTGATTGAATAACAATTTACTTATGGGGTTTTGGTGAATCGGAAAATGAGAATAGCCACCCTAAAATAAAAGTAGCGGTTTTTCATCCATCTTTTCAGCATACTAGAAATTTTAACTTAGCATTAAGGGTTGTGCCATCCCATACCCCTAAATGTTTCAGGAACCTTATTGTTCTCATTTCATCCAGACTTTATAAATCAAACATTTTTAAAGAAGCTGATAGAAATAGTGCAAGTTCTCGGATAGAAGTCTAAGGGACATCATTTGACGCATTTCGAAAATGAAAAAGCCATTAGGAAAAATTAAAAAAAAAATAACTTTAAATTCTAATTAAAAAGTGAGTTGAGAAGATTTGTATTTACTCTGACTTGAAACAACCGCTAATAATTATTGCTTATCTACACTATTATTAAAATAACAATAATACTAAAATTAATGTAACACCTAAAATTACGTTCGAGTTTCGAGTACACGTCATATTATAACAAAACATCGATTTCAATTAATAATCAATGTGCATCATTGCAAGACTGCGAAACTTCCGTTTCATTAAAAGTTTGCTTTTTAGCTTATGTAGTGTGTTCACTTTGCTATCAAAACTTTACTTATCTATACTAATATATAAAGAGGAAAGATTTGATTTTTTTGTTTGTTTGTTTGTTTGCATCGATTAGGCTCCAAAACTACTGAACCGATTTGAAAAATTCTTTCACTTTAAGGAAGCTACACTATCTCCGGTGAACATAGGCTATATTGAATTTCCAAAAAAAAATGGTTAAACAACGAAAACTCCAATAATGTAACCCAAGGTGTAAAAAAATTACATAAAATATTATTTTTATCGCGAACGCTGTGAAAACTAATGATGATAGAATAAAATAATGTAGCACAATTTTGTAGAAGACATCATTATTTACAAAAAGTATCGCGACAGCATATGTCTAACTATTATAGTTATGCCACAATAAGTGTTTTTTTATTTTAAAAAAATCAATAAAAGGTCACCTCTAGAAAAAGCTCTTTATTGGTATCTTGGTATTACTCCTTATTAAAATAAATTAGTTCATATTCAAGTCTGCTTCAATTTGTTTGTATAACTTTTTGAATTATTCAATTTGGACATTCCGTTCGAAAGTTATCACGAGTTTAAAAATGTGAGTATTGGAAAAAAAGCATAGTCTCTTATCATCTCAACTTATCCGATGTAGAGTGCGTACGGGAGCGGGGAGGGAACTGAGGGGAGTCATGTCAAGTTTAGTAGAAATACCGCGCAAAGTAGTCACGGTGGTAAAGCGACGTGACACGATACATTGCAATGCAATTATTCCAGATTAACATATGCTATAAAATATTTTGAAAAAGTTAGGGATCTGTATGAAAACTAAATTATTTTTAAGTATCTATCTCCCCGTGCGAAGCTGAGGCGGACCTCTAGTACAATATATTTTCGTACAGCCGACGGTTCTCCTTATCTGAGACCTTTTTTTAAAGCCAACGCGTTGACGTGTTAAATTATCGCCTTAGACAGTTCCATCGACAAAACTGACACCAATTGATAGAAAACTATTAAAGTGTACATCTTCAACTAGAGCATAGAAATCTAATGCCTTATTAACCATATTATAATATGTAATAGACAAAATAAAGATAGACAACGCAATCAGTAAGACCTTAGAACATTAACCTGATGACAGGTTCAAGGCTACATCTTTGCAATTTACATTTTCAAATTAGCGCGTGAGGTTCAAAGAAAAACTTGATACAAATGGTTTCCTCTTTTAGTGAAGGCTGAGTGAATTCGTATATAAAATCTCCGGCTTTTCACAATATCATCTTTAATTGCCGAACAAAATGAAATCTCTCTCGAAGTTTTTTCAACTGTGTGATTCAAGTGAGAAGCCACCGAGGTGTATTACCAAGTTGCTCTTGATTTTTTCAAGCAAATATTTTTATTCATACCTCTCGTCTTGTATGTGGAATTGGAAGAACATAATATTATATTTAATTTTATTTTCTAATCCATGGGCCCTTTTGAGCATTAAATGAGGAGAAAATATAACATACTTGGTATCATCCCTATCCCCTCCCCTGTTCCGGGTCCTATCTTGATTCTTAGGCCCTGTCCTAGCGATTATCGCAATTGCACGATCGTAAGATCATACGACCACTTAGGACAGGGCCTAATGCAAAAAATTTCGATTGTTTAAAAAAATAGGACAATTTGAGTGGATGTGTATCGAGAATAAACATCACTTTCAATTGTACCAACGTGCAAATAGATTTCAGACGTTGATCCAAAACAGAATCTTTACGTCTTGATTAATAATTAGGTACATACACAGCCATCATACGTGTATGATAAACTCGTATAAACCGAAATTATAATGGCTTATAAATAGTTTTACCACTTCAATAAATTAAAAGAATTTCAAACGGGCAATAAAAACTGAATAAAAAAAAACGTAGAACGGAAAATATACCTACTCTACTAGCTTACCCAACAGACGATGTCCTGCTGTAGTCCTTACTATGAATATTCATATTGAATTTGAAATTTATATGAAAATATATTAATGTTAATAAAGCTATTTCTGATAGATAAAAAAAAATCCATAAATAATCTGGGTACCTACCAATGTTTTGAAACTCAATGGTTGTCATAAAAATTGTGTTGGTATGGAATTTTTCACTGATGGCGTTGTCGTCAGTAAATCGGATCCATACTAACTATAATATTATATTTTATATTATGTTTTATCTCTTTTCGATGTTTTATTAGTTATTCTGTTATCTGGAGCGGAGAATAATCCAATAATATAAAAGAAAGTCGGGTAACTGTGAACATTTAAAACTCGAGATCGGCTGAACAGAATTTTATGATGCGTATTTTTGTTGGCCTTAAAGGGATAATGTATTTATGTATGTATTTTTGTATTTAAATTACAAATTCGAAATCAATATTCATAGTAAGGACTACAGGACAATGTCTGTCGGGAAAGCTAATAGGTATATTATATAAACCGATATTTTGTGAACATTTGTTTAATAATAATTAACGTCGAGTGTAATAATATAATTAGCCTAATTAACCAAGATCAAATCAAATGGGTCAATATCGATGCATATAATAATATAATAAACATTCGTCATTCAACAGGTGAAAATTTACTGTTATCGTCAATACATATTTTAAGAATAACGGGCGATTTCTTTTACTACCTACGCATTAGGCATAATTAATCATTTTATACGGGAAATCTTGAGACTATACACAAAAGAATGGCCTAAAAATGAATAAAACTAAGGAAGTAGCAAATAATGTTATGCACGTTATTTTGGACACGGGAGGAGCCTCCACGTAGATTGAACTATTGTAGTAGAGCGATCGGGCGTCCCTGGAAACGACATCATGTCGGCCAATCCTTCCACCACCGGAGCAGATTCTTGGTCTGACGATCCGGACTCGGAAAGGCAAGGCAAACGTCACGCAAAAAGAGAAAACTACAATGACCTAGTAAAAATAAAAACTTGGCTAGGAAAATCAAGAGACAGATATAGAAAAAAGGTTTGGTCTTGTCTGGATTACGTTAGATTTAAGGGAAAGACCAGAGAAACAAAGACCAAGGTCGTTGGTAAGTTACTGCGAAATTGGGATAGTCATTAACCAAACAGATGGACCAAAAAATGATGGAGTGGCGATGCAGTGGACATGTTTCAAAACAAAATTACACTTTCATAAAATTACACTTTCAGAAGTGGTTGGAAGACTAGCGGTTACAACGCCGGCTTTCGTACTGTTTAGTATCGGTGGTCGTGGGTTCGATCCCAGGTGCCGACCATCTTCCTCTTTCACGACACAAGCTTTAAGTAGCTTACTGTGAAAGAGTCAAAGAGTGTATTTGTGTTCACTTTGAGTGAGCACAGATTCATTATTAAAAAAAAAATAATAATAATAAAAATAAAACAAAATTATGAAACCGATCGCAAGTAAGTAATATTTTAATCTATCTATCTATAATATAAAAGAAAGTTGGTTTAGTGCGAATACTTATAACTCGAGATCGGCTGAACAGATTTTTATAATGCTTCGTTATTTGGATTCTTCTCCGCCCCCTATAACAGAATAGGTAACTAATAAAAAATCGAAAAATGGTTATCAAATAATATAAGATATAATATAATGTTAGTAGGTATGGAACGAATTTCCTTACAACAACGTCATCTGTGAAAATTCTATAGATTTTTTTTTACCTGACAACCATTGACATTAAAAATATTGGTAGGTACGCAGATTTTTAATGGAATTTTTTTCAAGCTTTCAGAAATAATTTTTTAAATAATTATAAATCTTTAAAACATATTTTAAACGTATTTTTGTATAAATTACGAATTTGAAATCAATATTCATAGTAAGTAGGTACTATAGGACAACGTCTGTCAGCAAAGCTATTTTCATAAAAAAAATGTTAATGACGTTAATGTATGCCACATGTAGATAATATAAATTTGCAACTTTAACGAATATTAAATTTTTCAACAAAATAAATATTTTTTCATGAAAAGTATTCGATATATAGCTTTTAATAAATATCTCTGCTATTCTATTCTATTAAGCATTTTTGTTATTGGTTTATAACATTTTGACGTTTATTGAGGTAGAGAAAATTCGCTGTTTGAAAATAAAATTAAATGACTCAATTTGAAGTGTCTGCCTGAAGGATCGGCTTCAGAAGTCAACTATAGACTATCATTTTTATATTTTTTAAAATAAAAGTGATTTGTTCATTGTAAACAATACATGTCTTGATTTGTTCATTGTAAACAATACATGTCTTGATTTGTTCATTGTAAATAATACATGTCTTGATTTGTTCATTGTAAGCAATACATGTCTTGATTTGTTCATTATAAACAATAGATGTCTTGATTTGTTCATTGTAAACAATACATGTCTTGATTTGTTCATTGTAAACAATACATGTCTTGATTTGTTCATTGTAAATAATACATGTCTTGATTTGTTCATTGTAAACAATACATGTCTTGATTTGTTCATTATAAACAATAGATGTCTTGATTTGTTCATTGTAAACAATACATGTCTTGATTTGTTCATTGTAAACAATACATGTCTTGATTTGTTCATTGTAAATAATACATGTCTTGATTTGTTCATTGTAAACAATACATGTCTTGATTTGTTCATTGTAAACAATACATGTCTTGATTTGTTCATTGTAAATAATACATGTCTTGATTTGTTCATTGTAAACAATACATGTCTTGATTTGTTCATTGTAAACAATACGTATCTCTTAAATCCAAACAGTTGATGCACAGTGCAATCCTGATTCCATCCATGATGTATGGTAGTGAAATTTAGACATGGAAGAAAAATCTGGAAGTTGGAATACCTAAATGTCGTGGAAATGAGATCACTGCGTAGGATATGCGGAAAGCGACTGATTGATAAGGTGAGGAATGATAATATTAGAAAGGAATGTGGAGTGGATGTTAGCGTAGTGACTAGAATGAATGTGAATAAATTAAGGTGGTTTGGGCATTTAGAGAGAATGAACGAGGAGAGAATGACTAAAAAGATAATATATAAATCTGAAAGAATGGGTGCACGCAGACGAGGCCGACCTCGAATGACATATGGTTCGACCATATCGGTTCAGTCTTAGAGGAGGGCCAAGTCAGGAGCAAAAGGAATAGAAGAGCATTTATGCGAAAGAGGATTGTTTGGATAGGAAAGAATGAAATCCGTACTCTCTGCCTACCCCCTTCGGGAAACGGCGTGATGGGTAAAAAAAAACAATACATGGATTGGAGACTCGTTTGGAAGTATCAATGAAATGTAAGAACAGCAATTAGACAATAATTTTGAAATTATGTAAAAAAACATTATCAAAAATTAATTGTGGATGGAAAAATCAGCGAACGTGCGTGTTTTGTTGTGCTGAAGGACGCAGAACTAAAACCCAGTATTGTGGGGCTAAACTCACAGTGCTAGTCGCTTACTTTCAATGAGGATAAGACCTCGGTAGCCTAGTGGCCAAGGCTCCGACTTCAGATCAAGTGGTCCCGGGTTCAATTCCCGGTCGGGTCAGAAATTTTCAATATGTTTTTTCACTAGAAATTTCTACTCGGGGCTGGAATCATGTCTCAGATTGGACGAGACCGGTTGACTTATAGAGAATATTTCAAGCATTAAGTTCCGCTGGATATACCTACTGACACCTATGTATAGAAGAGTGTTATTTATTTTATTTTACAAGACCAAGTTAAAGATACCTACATTTAGATAATAAACTTCAGGTTCATTGCTTGAGGTCGTGCATAAAAAGGCGTATGAAAAACCACAAATCATCTGAAATACATTTAGAGCTTATGGAATTTATCCACTAGGTTTCAAGCAGCCCATTAACCTAGGATTATTTTTTTAAGCGTAATGCAGTACGGGGAGAAAGTGCCTACTCAGCAATGCGAAATTACACGCAACCAAGCTGTAATCAATTAAATTCAATATTAAGTTTTAAAATATTCACGTTTTTTTTTACAATCCTAAGTATTAATAAGGGCGCAATTATCCTAGGGCCGTTGCTGTATTTTGAAATTTAATTTAAGTTGATAATCTCTCCATTAATATTAGTATCTATTTATGTTAGTATTATAATACAGCACCAACCAATTGCTCATAGTAACTTAACGATAGATAATCCATTTATCCGCCGAACAAAATGTCTTAATAAACAAAATGATAACTTTGTTATAATAATATCATCTTTTGTTGAGATGAAGTAAGTATAAACTGTTTGAAATTTTGAAATATTATTAAAATGATATTTACTTAAAGGTCAATGAGTTTTTATTGTTTAAAAGGATTTTACTAAAGAGTACAGTATCCAATTTAAAATTTAAAAAATCGCAAAACGCTTCTTGTTTAACAGCATACAAGTACTTATTCGCAATTTGAAGCTTTACAACCGGTTTTATAAATAATAAAGCAAACTTTAAGTTTCCTTTAAAATTTAACGCGTTTCATAACAGCAAAATGACACTTTAAGTTAAAGCCCCGTTTTGGGACTTAAAGTCGACTTTAGTGTAGGCGCCTTTAACAACATTTAGTGTCGAGACGAAATGTAAACTGTTTGATGCGTGTGTGTTGCTCATTCTCCTGTGTGGGTGTGAGTCCTGTCACCTGACCAAAGCCCAAGTACAAAATGTCTCAGCTTTCGAAATGAAGTGACTCAGGAGAATTTCGGGTGTAAGATGGTACCACCGCATCACGAACGACGCTATAAGCCGGCCCACCCAGCGTGAGCCCATCACTTCTAACATTATGGGGAGGAGATGGACTTGGCTGGGACATATGTTAAGGATGCCGAATGACGCAGTTGGCCGAGGAGAGTGCTGTTCTTCCTCCCATAGGGTCCCGAAGACGAGGAAGACCCTCTCACACTGTGTTCCGCTCCTTCGAAGCAGAGCTGAGGAACCTGGACATGGTGTGTGAGGCGATCATAAACAATGCGCAAGTTCGAGCGCAATGGACAGCTCTTGTTGCCTCCCTATGCCCCTAAATGGGGCGTAAAGGGGGTTTGAATTTAGCGTAGTTCAATATTTTACCAACGGAGTTCATAGAAAATTTCGTAAGGCTCTTTTAAAACTCGAAATGTGAATAAATCTAATTTTGAAATCAAATTGTCGTTTGACACAAACTGTCAGTTGTTTGATAGTTGGTGCGATTGTCAGAATTCGAATGGAAAATATATGGTTTAAAACAGTCTGATGCATCAGTCGATATGGAATTGGCTAAAAGTCATTTTTTGTAATTCTTTTAAGTTCGTATTCAATTTTAATAGTTAGATAATAGGACAACGTCTGACAGGTAAGCTAGTTACATATATATAAAATTGAAATCAATATTCATAGTTAATACGGTACGTCTGTCGGGAAAGCTAGTTTACAATAAATTCTCACCATATTTGTATAGACAAGAAATTTGGGTACTTATACAGTCATCCTTCGACATTAAAGCTGCTTCACATAGTAACGGATGGCTCCTAGTATTCTAATAATTTATGTCATAATATTATATTCTGTGTTGCAGATCTGAACATAGAAACACCAATAAGCTGTCAATTCATCGATATTGTACGAGCTCAGTTCAGATCATTCATAGACAGTCTGACATAAGAATGACATTCGTTTTGAATAATGGAACGCAATTCCCTTCAACTAATAATAAAACAAACAGCCAGTACTAATAAAATACGACGATAAATTTGCGGTTTGGGTCGACCAAAGAAATTCATTACGACGCGTAAATAAAGCAGTAGGTACCTAAGTGGCTTACGTCTCTTTTGTCATGTAACTGTGAATCTCTTTGAGAAACGTACGGAGGATCTCTCGTTGCCGGCTAAGAATAGCACCTCTACTCTTTTTGCTGGTCTTTCGATCATCCTGTAAGAAGCGGGATATCAAAAAATCAGATCGGGCTCGTGAGGTTGAACACCTCACGTCCTTATTCCAACAGAAATAAAAGGTCACAAATGGTCACAAAAATCTAGACATAATTAAAACGTTGTGCACCAACAAAGCCAATAGGCAATAAAGATGAGACATTAACAAAAATGGATATAATAATACAAACCCTTTATTGATAAAATATACAAATATAAAAATAACATGCTTACAAATAATTATTAACAACTAAAATATATACCTAAACAAGATACCTCCCGAAAATGAGTATATACTCGTGCTTCGGGAGGGAAAATATATTCATATCCTGGCGCCAAATACATGACAGCAGTCTCAGTCTTTAAATTTGGTTGCTCTCTTGTTCTCAATAATTTCCAACTTTTATCTCTATAATATAAAATTTCATTAATTATTGAATATCTACTTGTTGTATACATAAGATTTTTCGACATGTTGAATATGTCGAGGATTCTCATGATTAGGAGTCTCGGGGACTTAAACATTACCACCTAATGGCTAACGTTGTTAACGTAAAGTGATCAAACTAAGCCAGCCTTCGACATCACTAATGAGTTGTTAGATTCATGACAACATCATATTCAACAGAAATAAGCCTTGTTCTAAGTTTGTGGACTTCGTTCTCTCTTAACATTTTACACCCCCTATTGCCATTTTAATAATTATTGTTATTTATTTATTTATTTTAATGTTAAAAAATGCATGACGGTAAAAACCTTTGCGCCAAACAGTAAAACAATGTTTCATGTACATAGATAGTGACGTTGCATACTCAGTATCGCCATCATTTCACACACAATATGAACTTGAATTTTCTGTTTGAACTTGAACTTGGAAATCAGATATTATATGCAGTGGCTGCGTGTTGATAAATAGATAATAATTAATGACGATGCTGCCCCTATGAACTCTGTGAGGTGTGTTTGTTATTTTCCTACCAACAGCGTGCATAAAATAAAAATATAGGTAATACAACTCTACGCAGGTAGGTAGTCATGAAAGAATGTCTGTCTGCCTTTTGATGAAACATCCCATAACAATTTTTATGGGATGTTTCAGATATTTTAAGAGAAGACTCATTTTCAATCAGATACCATCTGTTTGCGTTATAATATGACAAGGTTTTTGGGTACCTACAGTAGAAGTGGTTGGTAGCCTAGCGGTTACGACCACGGCTTTCATACTGTTTCGTGCTGAGGTCGTGGGTTCGATTCCAGGTGCCGACCATCTTCCTCTTTCGCGACACAAGCTTTTAGTAGCTTACTCTGAATGATTCAAAGAGTGTATTTTTGTTCACTTTGAGTGAGCGTAGATTCTCATATTTAGATCATATTTTTTCTCTTTAAAAAACGTATTTTCTTATTTATGATTCAGCTATTGACATTCAAGATTAGAAACACTTAGATTAATATATATATATATTGATCGATTTGTTAGAAAGAGCTTACGTATTAAAACGCCATTTAATATAAAAGAAAAAATAACAACTTATGACTCTAACAATTCATTACTAATGTTCTATTTTTAAATGGAACAAACCACTACGGGCTTACGACCGTCTTCTACTGTTATTTCGAAGGCTGGCTTGGTGTGATCACTTTACTTTAACAACGTTCGCCATTATGTGGTATTATTTAAGTCTCCGAAACTCTATTTTAAACGCCATTTAATATGATAACCTACGTAGTTTTTGGAAATATGTACCTACCTACCTATTTTACTGTGTATACTGTTGACACTTTGCTTGTTTGAAAAACTTGTATTTCATCCAAAGTTTAACAAAACACTTGAAAAAAAAAACAAGTGAAATTCCTATACAAAGAATTTGTTAAAAGTAAAAGTAAATTTCGCAGACAGTTCGATTTGAATGTGGAATTACAGAATTGTTCCGTCGATTTGCGTTCAATTTCGATAGTCGAAAGTTTCATAAATAAATCTCAAAGTTGTCCCATTGTTTGAATGTTTGAACTGGATTGTTATGCTCTGATGTCTAATACAACCCCATCTTAACGGGTGGTAGTAGGGCTGCTCTTAGATATTAATTTTAAGATTTAAAACTTCTTAAAATGCCTCAAACTACAATAGCTCCTTGGTTGATTTGTAAATTGACGGGGTATTTTATTAATAAAATTTTAGGAATCTTCTCAGTCTATAACAGTGTTCCGCAAAGTGTGTGCACACTTATAATTCGAGATCGGCTGAACAGATTCTTTCGATGTTTGATTTATTGGATTCTTCTCCGCTCCGGGTAACAGAATAACTATTAAAGAGTTGAAAATGTATAAGAAATAATATCAAATATAATATTAAAGTTAGTATATTATAATGGGTTTCCTGCGACGCCAACGCCACCTATGAAAAAGTCTATAAACACAAAATTATTGTTGACTACCTCACAACCATTGACTGATTTTTTTCTAGCTTTTAAAAATATTATTTTAAACTTAACATTCAAATGTATTTTTGTACAAATTGCAAATTTGAAAGCAATAGTCATAGTAAGGTCTACAGGACAACGTCTGTCGGGAAAGCTAGTAAATAATAAAATAAACTTTATTGTACATGATGAATCAGGCATAAATAGCGGAATTTCTGCCAAATAACCATCTATATTTAAAGATTGTAGAAACGTTTCAAATAAATCGATGTGAAATCGAAAGTTAAAGAAGTTATTGTAAAAGTAATGATATTCATTTTAAGATGAACCATTAAAATAATTAATTAATAGAAGCCATTCAAATCGTTATAATTTGTTAGCCGAACTTTGCAAGTAATCACATTAATAGTTTTGTTTTTAAGAATTGTTATTCGCTGTATAAAATATAATATGTGTAGTTTACGTAAAACCAACTCCATAAGAGGACCGCCTGGTATGAAAATAACTCTTGAATATCAATTAATTAATATCATCCAAACCATATGGGAGATGGTTTAATACTTTAATGTGTCAAGCTTGAAGCTATACTAACGAAGAAAATAAATCACAATCTGTTTGATATAACTAGTGGGCGACCAGTGCTCGAAATTCGACCATAACTTATTTAAATTATAAATTGGACATTATTACGTTCCATTGTCTAAGAACGAGCAAGCGCTATTTCAACATTTTTTTTTTCAAAAACAATGATATAGATACCTACGTCAAATTTGAAATGTTGATATGTAGATACAAAGTTTTTTCTATTATTATTATTATTAAAAACAAACAATTTTAATCTATTCTCAATTTATATCCTGCCATTTCCACCCCCACCGCGGCACCGTTCATTTGAAATTACCGCCTTCAAAAAGCTTTCTGCGCCTATTGTGAGGTGCTTTTCATTTTACATTTTTGTTTTTATGAAGTTGATGATCTTTATATGTAGTCTGTGGAAGTGTATGTGAGTATCAAATACACAACATTACTACAGTAGAGTATCTATTTTTCATGCATAATTTAAAAAAAAATATGCATTCGCCACTCCTTCTCTATATTATACACAAACTATAAGTGTGCGAAATTTCATACTTCTCCGTCCGCGCAATTTTCGTAAAAATAGTGATAAAGTTTTTCCTTCACGTATTAATATATAGATATCATTAATGACGATATTCTGCACACATTATGTTTAAAATGTTAAAATGAACATTTAACAAATATCAATAGATCCATACGTAACATAAGGACTATCAATATGGAAAATGTAACCTCTAACTTATGAGAGCTTTAAGGCTTCTCTATACACGATCACTCCAACCGTCCACTCTAAAAAAACGACAGTGAGTGGGAAAATCAAATTTATGATGTGGAGTGATAGGGTGAGTTGGATACCATCGGAACAAAATCAAATTGCATCAAGCCATTCGTCAATCACTCCAAACGGATCGTCAATTGGGAACTCGAATAGGTGTGGTTCAAGTCGTTGCGTCACTCGGTGTTAATAAATACTTGGTTCAAATTTGTTTCATTTTGTCACACCTAAGCATTCCACCAGGAACGATACCTATATACGTGTTGCTGTTTTTAATTTAATAATAGCAGCATGCCTTATTAACGTGGTGAAATTTCGTTATAATTATTGAAAAAATAAACTCAAGTTGTATTTTTTTTTCATCTCTCAAAAATATATTCAAATATGGAGTGATCTATTTTGGCTCTATTTTCATTAAAAATTCATTATTACCTACTCTCGTGATTCTTATTTCAAAAATTTTCATTCAAATAGTGGAAATTGTACCTACAGATAACAAGCACATATCAATTGTATATTATTTGGTCCTATAGTGGAAATGAATATCTGGAATACGTGGTCGACGTAAATTTTCATTCAATACTTTAATGGAGAAACTGCAGAATACCTATACTCCTTGGCCTTGGATTACGCATCGTATTGAAACGTTTGAAGTGTCGTTTTACATAGAGAACTTCGCATTTCACAAAAATGTATAAGTTAGTGTTTAAGAAGAACTGGATTAGAATGAGAATTCTCTATCTGGGTTGCTTACTTTGTGGCTAAAAGAAGTACTTACCAGTTGATGAGGGACAAAATAGAGGACGTTGAAGGTCTGGCAGAAAACAGACGTGGTTGCGGAACATTTGTAACTGAATTGGGATAGGATCAGATTTGAAAGATGCAGGTGATCGCCAAAGTTGGGGGTTCAGAAAAGGCACAACTTACAGATAAAGTAATACCATTTGAAGACTTGCTTTCTCATTTTTACACCTATCGATCGGATCTCCATTCTTATCTAACCAGGCACACTTCTTTCGCTTCTTCCACTGACACTATGTTAACATACCTACATATACCCCAATTCTCTATCAGACCTGCTAAAATTTAGCATCAACTAAAATTCCACATGATTTCAACCAATCTGAGCAATATTGCTTCTATTGAAATCGATCAAAGTGAACATAGCTGCAAGTGATTTCAAACGAATAATTTCCCCATGTCAAAATTATCATCATGGCCGCCAAATTTCCTTTTTCTCAAACAAATTCATCTTGATCAAGAAAGATAACCACTACTAACGTATCTTTTATGATGAAAACAAAAGGAAAATTATATTTTTACATTTTGAAAGCGGTTCCTCTAAAATTACAGTGGGTCTTTCTAAGGTGCCGCTTAAATTGATCGAATAGCGAATTAGAGGAATTCCGATAATTAAAGTGGAAAAGATTGTTAAAATTTGTTGTTTTCATATATTTTTTGGCGGATTCTAAGCACCAGCGGATCTGATAGGGAATAGAGATAATGCTCTTCTATTTCTTTTGCATCTAACCTGGCCTTCCTTCCATTTATTGTACTAAGGACGGAATCGATTTGTTCAATTTACTTCATACTCGGTCAACCTTGCCTTCTTACACAGTTGTTTTGTGTGTGTAATCATATTTCCATCCTTTTCTTTCAACAAGCCACCTCAACTATTTTTAAATTCCATAGTTAATCAGCCTATTTAGGTTATTCCATGCTTTATTTAACTTTATAAGGTTTTAAGATTGTTAAATCAATACATTATAATTACGTAGGTACATAATATTTTTGATTCAAATAATCAGAGTTCGGTACGCCTATGCCTATGAAACATACACTACATGAACATAGGTACAAAGATGAGACGATAGGTCGTTAATATTAAATTTCACAAGTAACAAAATGTCAAACAGTCAAATCTCTATGGTAATATAAAACGACACGGGAGCTACAAACTAATTTGTTTTATTGTCTATGGAACTATTCGTAGGTCTAAATCTCCAGAGTAAATTGTTTCGAATCAATTAGAGAAGTACTACGTGACTTTGAACGTAGGTACCCACCCTTATTATTAATGTGTGTAACGGGAATCTTAAGAGAAGTTGCCATATCATAAAAATAAAATATTTAAAGAAAATATTTATTACCTACTTACCTTACCTTAACAGTCGTCGTCCTGAGAGTCGGGGCCATCATGAATTCTCTCTCGAACCATTGCTCTTTAGGATGTTCTGCCCGCTGCCAGATGTACGGCTCTATGAAGTGTCGTCGCATAGATGACTTACAATACCAGTGGATTCAGTCGACGGTTTTCGTACGTACAGTGAACCTACCCGTAGTGGGTTCGTATCCCAGTGCCGACCACAACACACGGTTTTCTGTATGTAAAAGATGTCGAATGTGTGTGTGTTCTCTTTGAGTGAGCCCAATTTTATTTCTTAAAAAAAAAGGTACGGCACTTGAAAAAAAATTTTCAAAATATCATGTCACATTTTTGTTGATGAGGTAGGACGGTGAAGAGATTGTAAGGGTGAATAATACGTAGTAACTAGTCATGGGTAACAGATCACTTTGGAGTGATCTGATCTGTTCGTATCAGATCACTACGATGATCTGATCTGTTCGAACAGATCAGATCAGTGATCCGTGTCACGGATCTATCTGGTTGCGACCCAGCCCAGATATGATACATACACGGCTCACGGCTCTTTCCGGTTGCGGCATATTATGTACCTGTCTGTATCTTCGGATCAGATTAGTTTCCGGTGTAGATACATAGATCATTCTCTATGGTCGACTGTATCCTTTATACAGTACAGAGATTTTTACACTTAGGTAATATCTGGACGGAGTAGATACTCAATATTTATAAGAATAATGTAGTCGAAACGTTCATTCATAAGTTGATGATAAAACTACGGTTCTATTGTTCGTAATCCGTAAAAAAAATATAATATTTATACACGCTTGGTTTTGTCGGAATGTATTTTTACCTTTAACCAGGGAAGTCCTGCGCATAATTATTGTAAAAAATAAGTTAACTCTAGAAAGAGATAAAATATAAAACATATGTACATGTGTGAGAAAACGAAATAATATAATATGTATCACTATCCGACCTCAATCGTTAAGTAGGTACCTACCTACATGTTATGAGCGTAGACAATAGACATTTCTCGATATGCCAGTAAAGTGTTGTCGGGCTATATTATTATTACCTCCACACGGGGAAGTCCAATATTTTAGGACAGTATGATGAACATGCGTCACGAACCCCGTCCCCTGCCCATAGGGATGTTGCTATAAATATCATAGATACAAGTATGTTGTATTATAACCGACCTCGGCAGCCTCACCGATCTCGGTAGCCTAGTGGCAAAGGCTCCGACTTCAGATCAAGGGGTCCCGGGTTCGATTCCCGGTCGGGTCAGAAATTTTCAATGTGTTTTTTCACTTGAAATTTCTACTCGGGGTTGGAATCCTGTCTCAGATTGGACGGGACCGGTTGACTGGTAGATAATGTTTCAAGCATTAAGTTCCGCCGGCTATACTGACACCTGTGTATAAAAGAGTGTTATTTATTTATTTATGTTGGCATTAGGGAATTCAAGATAACACTCTGAATCGATGTTTAAGTTTTACATTGTTTTATCAATACTTAAGTAAATTTTTATTTTTATTGTATACTTAATATAAAAAAATATAAAAAGAATAGTTTTAATTTTCTTATAAATTTGGTTTTTATTTAAAACAGATTAAACTTATTTTATTAAAAAATAAATATTTTGTGTCTAAACCAGAAACCTAACTCAAACAGATCTTTGGGTCCTCAATTCAACATAGATCCAACGAGTCCGCGATTCAAACAGATCATTACAGCTCACACAGATCCGTTGATTCATTGATCTGATTGATTTATTGATCTGTTGAACCGTAGGACCCGTAAGTGTTCTGTAGATCAACAGATATCCAACGGGTCCGCAATTCAAACAGATCATCACAGCTCACACAGATCCGTTGATTCATTGATCTGATTGAGCTGATTGATTTGTTGATTCATTGAGCTGATTGATCTGTTGAACCGTAGGATCCGCAAGTGATCTGTAGAACACAGATCAATTAAGAGTGATCCGGATCATTGATTCAGATCAGTTCTGAGTTACACATGACTAGTAGTAACAATGTCAAAAAATCATCCAAATTTATTTGATTTTTTTCTTTATAAAATTTTCTAGATGAACATGCATTTCTTGGTGGAGTTTACTTGAAAATAAAGTTCAAATAAAAGATTGTATAACTTTTCCACATTTTGATTATTCTGACTAGTTTCGTAGGCACACGTCCTACATGTAAAATTTAAACACTTTCTACCTTTGTTATATTAGAACTTCGACTCCAATAGTTCGTTAAAAGATAATCTATCTATGGGACTGTAGGATTATGTAAAGAGAAACATTGTTATGAATAAATCATTCCATATGTCCCTTAAGCCAATGAATTACAAACAAAGCTAGATAACATATTAAAAGCTAGTATGCTCCCATTTCCAGCAGGGACCGTCTGCCTCTCGCCCGCTGGACATACGCAGGTTAGAGAGTGCTCAGTGTCGTCATTCGTACGAGGCTGAGTTACGCACCAGGTTTGCCCCCTTGCAGGATTCACACGGAGCTGTTCCAATTGAGACAGCTTGGAATAGCTTCCGTGACGCCGTTATGGAATCCGCACGTTCTTCTGTCGGCTATAAGAGCAAAAAGAGGCCAATATGGATGTCCGATGGGTCCTGGAGCCTCATCGAAGATCGCCAGAAGGCTAAGACCCTCAGAGACAGCGAAAAAGACCCTCAAAAACTGGCTGCTTTGGTGTCTGAGTACAGGGAGCTGAGCCGCAAGGTGAAGCACTCTGTACGAACAGATAAAAGAAGACACCTGGACTCTCAGATACGGCGAGCGCAATCTGCTGCACTCGGAAATGACTCAAGGACACTTTTCGAAATCACCCGGGAGGTCGGGGGCAGGGGTCAAAAAAGACCCGTGACGGCAATACGAGACTCTCGTGGAGCCACTGTCACTGCCCCCGAACTGATTAAAGGGAGATGGAGGGAGTACTTTGAGTCAATATTAAACCGTCCCGAGCCCTCCTCACCTTACAACTTTGAGGAGGAGTTGGCTGGTCTGAATATACCTCAAGCAACTGGGATATGTGAGGAACCGCCGACATACAGTGAGATGGTGCTGGCCGTGATGAGACTTAAGAACAACAAAGCGCCAGGAGACGATGGAATTCACGCAGAGCTCCTCAAACAAGGCATAGACACCCTTGGCCAACCACTATTAGATATATTTAAAATGGCGTGGGAAGAGGAGAGGTGCCCAAAAGATTGGCGGAATGGATCCATCGTCGCAATATTTAAAAAGGGGGACCCCCTTGAATGCGGAAACTACCGTGGAATTACTCTACTGAGTGTTCCCGGTAAGGTATTATCTCAGATATTACTACACCGCATTCGGGGGCCTGTCATGGCTGTCCTGAGAGAGCAACAATGCGGCTTTGTACCTGGAAGGTCCTGCACGGATCCAATTTTCTGTGCCAGGTGCATCTTTCAGCAGTGCAAGGAGTTTAACTCTCCAGTCGCTTGTTGCTTTATAGATTTTGAAAAGGCCTTCGACAGCCCACATAGACCATCAATATGGAAAATACTTGCTCTGTATGGTATACCTCCGAAAATAGTTAAAATGGTGCAGTCCCTGTATGAAGACTCTGAGTGTAGCGTGAAAACGCCAGGTGGTCCTACTGAAGCTTTTAGGATCACCACGGGAGTCAGACAGGGCTGCGTACTAGCTCCCTTTATATTTATAATAGTCATGGATTTCCTGTTGAGAAAGTCCATGCAAGGAGCAAGAGGTATACCGATAACACAGAGAGATGGTCTAATGGGCGAACTGTGCGATCTGGAGTACGCGGACGACCTAGCGTTGTTCAGTACGACAGTGGAGGAATTACAGCGCAGTGTTTCAAGACTCTGCAACGAAACAGCACGCCTCGGCCTTCGAGTCAATGCCAGTAAGACGGAGCTCATGGCGAATAATGCCTGCCCCGATAAACAGCAACCGATAACCATCGATGGTCACCAGGTCTCCCGGGTGGATAAATTTAAGTACCTGGGAGCAACCATTACCACCGCTGGTGACCTCGGGGCTGAGCTCCCGATTCGTATCGGTATGGCAAGTGGCGCCTTCAACAACATGACCAAGATATGGAAAGCGTCGGCGTTTAGCGTCGAGACGAAATGTAAACTGTTTGATGCGTGTGTGTTGCCCATTCTCCTTTATGGGTGTGAGTCCTGGCACCTGACTCTGGCCCAGGCACAAAAAGTCTCAGCCTTTGAGATGAAGTGCCTAAGGAGAATTCTGGGCGTAAGATGGTACCACCGCATCACGAACGACGCTATACGCCGGCGCACCCAGCGTGAGCCCATCACCTCCACCATTGTGGGGAGGAGATGGACTTGGCTGGGACATGTGTTAAGGATGCCGAATGACAGTTGGCCGAGGAGAGCGCTGTTCTTCCTCCCATCAGGGTCCCGAAGACGAGGAAGACCCTCTCACACTGTGTTCCGCTCCTTCGAAGCAGAGCTGAGGGACATGGACATGGTGTGGGAGGAGGTCATCACCGTTGCGCAAGATCGAGCGCAATGGAGAGCTCTTGTTGCCTCCCTATGCCCCTAAGTGGGGTCTAAAGGGAGTTTGGATTTGGATTGGATGCTCCGTGTATATAATCAGCTTACAATAATCTTTAGCTGTGGTTCAATAAAACGTTATGCAAAATAAAAATGTTATTTAGGGAGTGTACTCGTGGTTTGGCTTTTTAAAAGGCAATGTTCGTACTGTGTATAAATAAATAAATAAGACAATCAAATCTTGGCGTTACAATGTTTTCAGTAATTTCAACAACTTGCCGGGGGCAATTTTTACAACTATTTTTTTGATCCGAGACAAGCTAACCCGGGTAGACATTTTCAAGCCATAACTAATTACAAAAACTCAGGTATCGCACCTAGGCGTCTTGATTGAAAAACAATAGATTGATATAATAGTGCGCCTATACTACTACGTTATAGGTTTAAAGAAAAATTAATGAAAGTTCAGTAAAAGCATGTCAAAAATTGAACTGATCGAATTAAAGCCAAACTGCATTCGCAAATTCTGCCCCCACCAACCGTTTTGTTTTGTTTATTTTATTTTATTTTTTATTTATCAATGTGAACAAATAGTCATTCACAAAACATGATAAGTGGACCAATAAAGTTTACACAAATAGTAAGTTAAGTGTATACAAGTGATTTAGGTGTCACTGTTCCAAATATTCGTTGTAATAAAAGAAAAAAAAACTTAGAAATACTTATGGGTATCATTCATTTTTCCTTTTTAATGTTCTGCTTAAGGATTAGGACAGGACTTAGAAACCCCTTATTTCACCCTTTTTTATTATTTCAATTTTTAACACTTGTATTTTAATTGTATAAAGTTATTAAATAGTATACAAATGCGCACAGTATGACATAAATTGAAAAAAAAATAACTAGATGATTAATAAGATTCAGCGCACTTAGTCATATTATCAATAACGACTTGCAGAGTAACTTGCACGGAATAGGAATCAGGTCAAAAAAAAGTAGTGGAAGACCACAACCTCTTTTGGAATCGAAAATGGAAGGTATGGCATGCAATTTTTTTTCTTTTTACACCGCATTAAAATGATGGTATCAGCTATGAATGAGGTTTTAGTATTGCTTTGGTAAAACTAAAAACAATGTTCCGAGTGCACTTGTATCTAAGGAACGCAATACGTCGCAGATATTATTAATTATCAATACTCGTATTGAGCTATGGATGACCAACGACATTGAACTGCATTATGACATATCGGTGCACTTGCGGTGATCTGTGTAATAATAGTATACAATGTACCTACGGGATATTATTAGATAATAAAAATAGAATGAATTGACTGGCGATAATGAGATATTATGTTGCATTCAGCAGGAATTACATCACTTACGTCGGCTTGTTAAATTATAATTTGAGTTCACAATAATTCCTCTTATATTTTTAAGATTTACTCCACTTAATCCACGTTCGCTCCCAGTGTGGAGCATCTGGACGCCACGAAGTTCCTCCAAGCCTCTCTATATTGCGCCAGTTGCACAGCTTTATCCCAGCTTAGTCCAGCATCTTGAAGAACCGTAGTGAATGCCCGCTTGATTGTTAATTTCGGCCTGCCTCGCCTTCTTGTCCCATCCAGATTGTAGAAAAGATTTGCATATTCAAGACTCTCGGGGGACATACGGAGAACACGGCCAAGCCAGCTCAATCTGCGATTCTAGATCACTGAGGTAATCTGTCGCAGAAATCTATTCTCAACACTAAGGATCTTCTTCTATTGAGCCTTCGTCAGATGCCAGGATTCACAACAATATAACAACTTTGGCATAATGCACGCATTAAAGAAGCGACACTTAGTCATGCTGGAAAAGTTGGTGGATGTCCACAGTTTAAGATTTATTACACTTTTTTTTTACTTCAAATTGGACATTTTTCAAATCGAAATGTAACAAATCTCACGCAGAGAAGCTGGGCCAGCGTGTATGCTTGTGATGGCTAGGGATGCGTATTCGAGTCCTACCAGGGCAAGAGATTGTTCGTCATGTTGAACACTGTTGAAGCTGGTAGTAAACCGGTTCAAATTTGAATAAAATTATACTTCGTCCAATTTGTTTTGTAAAAAAGTCAATTCGATTTGAAAAGAGTGCAATTTGATTTGAAAAATATCCGTTTCGATTTGTATGTAAAATGTCAAGTTTTAAGTAAAAAAAAAACTATTTAAAATGGTTTCGTAAAATTTATAGGGAAAAACATCGATATAGTTTTATTAACTGGCCACCGGCTTAGGCTACACCAACCATCTTTAAACTAATGTAAACTGTAGGGGTATTTATGAAAAATGTTTCTTCTTCTTCTTCTTTATCCATGTCCGCTCCCTAGTTGGATCATATGGACTCCACAAGTCCTCGCCATGCCACCCTGTCTCCCGCGATTCCAGCAGCCGCACCCCAATCAACACCAACAGCCTGAGCCTTTTAATTATTTGGAGTGGCCTACCGCGTCTCCGATTGCCTTCTGGATGGTACTTGAGGCTAAGATTAAAAATTTATTCATGAAAATGTTTAGTTTGAGCTAAACATAGTTATTTTAAGGGGAATTATAACACTCAAAAGACATCATCTTTTTTCCAATTATTATAAATATGAAAACGTGACGAATATGTAACCACTAATGACTCTAACAATTCATTACTGATGTTCGATTTTTAATTGGAACAAACCACCACGGGCTTACGACCGTCTTCTACTGTTATTTAGAAGGCTTGCTTAGTGTGATCACTTTACGCTAACAACGTTCGCCATTAGGTGGTAACATGTTCAACATGTCGAAAAATCCCATGTATATAACAATTTGCTATTCAATAATTAAAGAAATATAGAGAAAGAAGTTGAAATTATTGAGAACAAGAGAGCACCCCAATTTAAAGACTGCGACTGCTTTCATGCATTTGGCTCTAGGATATGAATATATCGATTGTCTCATCTTTATTGCCTATTGGCTTCGTTGGTGCGCAACGTTCTAATTATGTCTGGACTCTTGTGACCATTTTTCAGGACTAGATCTTAACGACTAGATGAAAACGTGATTAACTAATAATATTGACAACTTACAATAAATTAGATAAACAAAAAAAACTGATATTGATTGCAATAATGCATAGATTTGTCCTAGGTGTTTATAAGTTTTTTACTAGACTGGCAACATTGTCAGCAACTGAAGATGAGCATTGAATGAATGAACTGTCATCTACTTCTAAGAGCATCAACACTATTTACTATCATCAATATTGTTTGTACATTTTGTTGCGACAAGTAAGTATCAAGCAATAACTGTAAACATCCAAGTGCTAGCTTGATTTTAAAGTACGATAAAACTAAATAGAACGATTATATTTTGAAGTAGTTGGTAACCTAGCAAAAAAATCTAAAAAAAACCTAAAAATCAATAAAAAGTTTTATACATCATACCACACCTTTAGTTTCATAATGTTTATTATACTGAATTTCATATTTGAACCTACTTAAAAAGTATTCTTTGAGTATTTTCTTCAAATGTCTTTATAATTCTTATAAATTTAGTTGGCGCATCATGTTTGCAAGCCTTCGAATGATTACGGGAATGCATATTTGCTTTATTTGTTTAAATTTTCCATTATCAAAATGATAAACCAAAACAAAGTGGACCAAAATATGAAGGGAGCACCTACTTGGACGGGAAAAAAACTTAAAAACAGTATATTTATTACAGAAAGCGTTGTTGTACACTTGAAACCATTGTCAGTTGACATAAAATCCAACATGGGGGGTCAAAATCTACAGAGATCAGCTCACAATTAAGCGGTATGAGTATCTTGATCGTAATATTTTCTATCGCTGAGCTATTTTTTCAACGTAGTTTTTAAATAAAGCAGTCAGTAGCTTAATACTGTGAAAGAGCCAAGGAGTGTTTTTGTGTTCACTTTGAGCACAGTTTTATTCAATCAATATTTTTTTTATTATTTAGAAGAAGGAAAATTTAATTATTTTTTTATTTCTTAATAAAGTTAGAATAAGTTTAACCACAAAATGTATCTTTTGATAATCTTAATAAGAAACCTCTGTTTGTAAGTAGTTCCTAATTAAATGGGAGTTATTTGTAAAGGACAAATGATTAGTCTTGTTGACATTGTTTGTGTACACAACACTTTGAGGATCCGACAATTGTTTCGAAAGCTCGAAAACATCCTTGAAAATCTTCCCTTGCTTATTTCAATACAATAATATTATAAAGATAAGGAAGTTAATAATAATGGAGCAAATTAATATCTATCCGTACCGACCTAATAATATGAACAAAACTATGGACGAGAACTTTGTGGAGGACAAATATGTTGCATCCCTATATTCACCAGTGGAGCCTTAAGAGAAACAGTGCAGTTATAAAAAATATCCTCATTTGAAGGTGAAAAACTTTATGAGAAAACATCTGATGAAGATGTTGTTGGTAGCTTAACGACTCGATCGCTGACTGACTGACTAGCTGACTGACTGATCCTTTACCGTCTAACTTATAAAAAATTCGTTAATCGTAAGATTACATATAAATCACTGATCAGTTTTTACTTAAATTATAAAAAAATATTTAATCCGCCTTTGTTATTTGTATGAAGATGACATTTCATACAAAATTTTGTAAACAAACAAATAGTAGATGCAGAATAGGTACCTTATTTTTTAAATTATTTATTTTATATCAAAATATAGTTAAGTCCCTATTAAATCGTACGAAACCTTTATGTTTCAGCCAAAATAAACCAATTCATGTTTGATCACTTCAATTTTAATATCTCTACCTACTTAAAAAGTATTCTTTGAGTATTTTCTTCAAAACGTCAATATATATCTTATAAATTTAGTTGGTGCATAAACCAAAACAAAGTGGACCAAAATATGAAGGGAGCACCTAATTGGACGGGAAAAAAACTTAAAAACAGTGTATTTATTACAGAAAGCGTTGTTGTACACTTGAGACCACTGTCAGTTGACATAAAATCCAAAATGGCGGGCTAAAATCTACAGAGATCAGCTCGCAATCAATCGATATGGGTTAAACTACCTCGACGACGGCTTGATCGCAAATTTTCTACCGCTGAACTCTTATTTTCCACTGATCACAGTTTTTTTATAAAGCAGTTGGAGTTTTAATGCCGGAGGTTGCTATGTATTTCCTCTATCACTGTTTTAGAAGGCTTGTGTCGTAAAAGAGGAAGATGGTTTGCACCGGGATCGAACTCACAACCTTCAGATGGAAAATATACGACTAAACAGACTACCAGCAACTTAATTTGAAACCAAATTATGAAGTTTTCAGTTTATTCAACCTTGTATGGTATTTGTTCAAAGTGTGTATAATTATTTATGTTCGGAAGTTACTATGAAGAAAGAATTACTCGTGAGCCATCTTTCTTAAAAGCTTCTTCTAAACTTTTCTATCCATGTGTATCTTATGAACTCATCACTCACTTGCGTTTGCTACATTAGACGTAACTTCGTATGTGCATTGTGCATCTTTTCCAAGTCATAAACTAAAATATATACTCCAAAAACTAAAGGTTCCTAATAAAGCAAAGCAATTATCTTTTTGTTTCAACTTTTATAAAAATGTTTACACTCATTGTGATTAAACTTGTCAAGGATTCTGCGTTCAATATTCCAAACTATCTATTGCAAATGCTTCAACCACGATCCCCCGTTTTCTATTTCATTTTCACACTATATAAAAATGATTTCATCACACTATACAAAAGTCTTTTAGTTTGGTTGCTCTCTTGTTCTCAATAATTTCCATCTTGTATCTCTATATTTCACTAATTATTAAAAGGCATCTAGTTGTTGCATACATGAGATTTTTCGACATGTCGAGAATTCTCATGATTAGAAGTTTCGGAAACTTACCACCTAATGGCGAACGTCGTTAACGTAAAGTGATCACACTAAGCCAGCCTTCGAAATAACAGTAAAAGACGATCGTAAGCCCGTAGTAGTTTGTTGCATTTACATCAAACATAAATAATGAATTATTAGAGTCATTAGTTGTTACATATTCTTCTTTGATTTCATAAAACTTTTATATATACTCTTATTATATGAAGCTGTAGGTACTATCTCATAATAATATATGAAGGCTTTTCATAAAATATTATACTCAAACGCTTTGAACAAAGTCATGTAAAATTCAACTCACACTAACTTTCGAAAATATAATATGCTGAAAGGTAAATATTTATTTCTCGTGTTTTATCGGAAATATCGAACGCTTCCTCTTAATAGTTGAATCATGTATTAGAGAGGCTTCATATAGGGTGCCTCACCGTATTGGATAGAAAATCGTTACTGTGTTTGACAATAACTTAGTTACTTAATTGATTCCTTCCAATTAATCCCACGTCTGATATGTTTTATCGAATTTCAATAGTTGAATAACCGTTGTGTATTAACGCTTACAATGTAATGTTACATAAACTCACACATTTCACACTCTCGCCTACATGTAAAACACTTGAAAATCCGCTCTTTAATACCAACATTGAATAAGATTCTTAGAAATACGTAACATGAATCAATAGAAATGTGGTATTTCTTTTTCCACTTCGTGGTTGCGACAATTTTCGAGGTAGAATTTGATGTTTCTTAATGTTTTGTTTTATAGAACCACTTAAATTAGATTGTTACCGCCGTCTGTAGAAAACAATAGAAATTTCATATCCATTATCCCTGTTAACTTGACATGCATAAATAATAAACACTTTGGTTTGATCGCAACGCAACTCGGCGAATTTGTCAACAAACAAATCAATTATGATGTAAATGATCATTGAAATACTTACACTTTGTCGTAAAAATCGTGCGTAATGAGGGACTGAATCCAGGATCTCTATAGTATACGTGAAAAGGAAAGTCAATGTTCATACCACTAGGCTACCATTCCATTCATATCCTTTTAATCTCGCATTACCATGCCGACCAAGTTGCAAAACCTTTCTATATTTTGAGCAACCAGAGCTAAGAAGTAGGTATTGTGCCATTTTTTGTTCTATTCAATCGATAATCTTGCATTGAAAGAAGCGTGACATATTACTCATTCTGAAGCGATCTTCGATGTTGCGTTTGACTACCCTAATTTGGCAAATTTTTGTAAATTACAGGACTCATATCCTTTGTTGTCAAACTAAATAAGAAAAGCTAAACCATTCATAACTAATATTAATTAAGCTCGTATTTTTTATTTCTTAAAATCGTATAAAAATTCATATTACTTTTTTCGAGTCTTACCTTAAAAAATTAAGAATAAAAATATAGAGAGCAAACAAAGCGGTGGTTACAATTATTTTAGAATTTTTATTTTTGTAAGAAAATTAGTATCCGGGAGTACCTAAGTATCTCACTTACTTCCGCGTTCCATCGTTTAAATTAATTTTATGGTTCGAGTCCCCTTCATATTAATTTTGTTGACGTTATCGCGTCGGAGTGTTTTCACAGAATAAAATTGTCTCAAATTTAAGTTCATATTTTTGGGTGGATATTTTTTACGTTAGCCGTTGAGTTTTCCCCATTGGTTCTTGTACAAAAACATAATACAGTAGTATTATGTGCAAATTGCTTCAAAGGTGTTAATATTTCCATCGAACATTTGAAATAATTTTCCAACTAATTTTAATTATATTCGAAAACGAGAATCTACATTATTGGTCTGTACCTCAATGACGAGATTATAAAACCTAACAAAGCGTTTATTGGTGTGGTTAAATAGTGGATTTTTTAAATTACTCTATTTATTTATTTATTGTATGGTATACAGTAGGTACATCACATCTTAAGTTATTCAAAATAATAGACATTAGGTAAAATAATAAAAATGTTTGGCTTAGTTGCGCAAGTAACAGGCTTGCTTGTTAGATGTTTAAAATGTTTCTTATATTATTACTAGCTATCCCGACAGACGGTGTCCTGTGGACCCTTTGGTCCTAACCAGAGGCGGCCCGTTCATTGTGCACTGCGCCTCCAGAAACAAAAATAAACTAATTAAGCAATAACATTAATATATTAATTCTAAAACGTCTATATTTTATTCGTATTCAAAGGTCGGACGGGATCAACGCGAGAATATATACACGCAATTTGGTTGACTTTGTATGAAAAATTTCTAAAACACCCGTTACGGTGGAGTAAGTGAAATGGGCTACTGTAAGAGTGGCAATTACGTATGCGAGAATGAGAGGGTGCAGCTACAGAAGAGAATAATTGTGTTGTTAGATTTTTTTCAAAGATGGCGTCTTATGAAATTCGTCCCATACTAACATTGATATTTTATTTTGTATTATTTCTTATCCATTTTTTTTCAACATTTTATTACTTAGTTGTTCTGTTATCCGGAGTGGAGAAGAATCCAATAAATCACACATTGGAAGAATCTGTTGAGCCAATCTCGAGTTATAAGTGTTCGCACTAACCCGACTTTAATTTATATTAGAGATATACGGTCGCTGGGTCATTGAAGGTGAAAAAGTCTTCTGGGGCTCCATCATTTGCTCGAAGGCTGCATTCAGTTACAATGTAGGTACTGTCTGCCTCTCCGCCCCGCAGTCGCACTCCGGGGAGTCCAACCAGCCACATTTATGGAAAAAGTCCGCACATCTCCCGTGTGCTGTACGGACCTGGTTTATTTACACTGATTAACATGAACAATATCTGGAAAACGTCGATGTTTAGTATCGAGACAAAATGTTAAAACTGTTTGATGCGTGTGTGTCGTACATTCTCCTGTATGATTATGGGTTATGTCACCTGACCAAAATCTAGGCACAAAAGAAGTGTACCGAAATGCCTCGGGAAAATTTATTATATGTATGAGATGGTACCACCGCATAAGGAACGATACTATACGCCGGCGCATCCAGCGTATAGGCACATCACTTCTACCATTGTGGAGAAAAGAGTTTCTTGGCTGAGACATTTGTTATGGATGTCGAATGACAGTTGGCCGAGTAGTCTAAACGCAATATCGAGCGCAACGGAGAGTTCTTGTTGCCTCAAGTGCAAGACGAACAATCTGGAATTTAAGTGTTCATAATAT
The DNA here is from genome assembly GCA_963576905.1 of Mystacides longicornis. Classification (NCBI taxonomy): domain Eukaryota; kingdom Metazoa; phylum Arthropoda; class Insecta; order Trichoptera; family Leptoceridae; genus Mystacides; species Mystacides longicornis. Next base: position 23,582,392 of record OY756432.1, on the reverse strand, counting down.
GGGGTGTCTGGATCGTTATTTTATTAATAGCGAGTGTACAAAGGTGAAAATGTCCATTCTTGGGGTTTCTTAATAATAATAATATTACTCTGCTATTGACGGTTATTGACAATAATTTGTGTATACTGCAAAACGGAACGTATACGCTAAATAATCTCATCTACGATCCTGGTACTTACCTACTTATTTTTCAGAAATCTGAAACCTAGCAAACTTGCCTTGCCAGACATGCCTTAAGAAACACGTAGATAATTTCTATATAATTTTTTGGTCATAAATTTGTCTATTTTCTAACCTTTTTATCAATAACCGACTTTGAGAATGAACAAAAATAAAATACCAATGATTCAATCGAGTAGATGTTCCTTACATTTTTTTAAAACTTCTTGGAAAATATCTTGACACATTCCTTGTTTTTTCTCTCCTCGAACACGTTATAATAAATACATATACTAGCTTTCCCGACAGACGTTGTCCTGTGGTTCTAACCCGAGGAGGCCAGTGCATAATGTGCACTGCTCCCCCAGAAAAAATACATATGTAATTAATTCGATTGAGTTAAACTAATAAAATAATAATATTAAACTTTTTCCAAAACATCCATATTTCATTAGTATTCAAAGCTCAGACGGGAACAACGGGAAATATATGCGGGCGCGGATATTCTGTTCTGCCGATCTCGAGTTATAAGTGTTCGCACTAACCCGACTTTCATTTATATTATAAGATTTATTTAAGAACGCTTAAGGAGAAAGGAAGCGACGGTTTACAAACGAAGTTTACACTTTCAAAGAAGCAAAAATAATTTAATTAATAAAAAGGGTATTCCAGAACATATTCAAAAAAAATTTTTTTGTCTTATTATTTTTTGTCTAAGATGCTGTTATTTTCAGAACTTAGGTAAGCCTCTAGCGAGGTCATTCCCAGCTGTCTACTCCGTCTCTTTGGTGGTCTGCCTAGGGGTCCTCTCTCAACGGTTCTGCCGTGAGATTATTGTCGGATGAATAATTCATTTCCCTCATATGTGCAAACTGTGCTTATTTCGGATCCTCGACTGAAGAAACTTCTTTCTAAAGTGCCATCGAAGGTCATGTTTTCAGTCATGGTTTACATGCTATGGATTTCCAACCAGGCTTCTTCACCTCTAATCGTTTCCAGTTTAACGTATTTATCGAATATGTAACAACTAATGACTCTAACAATTCATTACTGATGTTCCATTTTTAAATCGGACACACCACTACGGGCTTACGACCGTCTTTTACTGTTATTTCGAAGGCTGGCTTAGTGTGATCACTTTACGTTAACAACGTTCGTCATTAGGTGGTAATATTTAAGTCTCCGAAACTCCTAATCACGAGAATTCTCGACATGTTCAACACATCGAAAAATCTCATGTGTACAACAAGTAGATATTTAATAATTTATGAAATATAGAGATAAAAGTTAGAAATTATTGAGAACAAGAGAGCAACCAAATTTAAAGACTGCGACTGCTGTCATGTATTTGGCGCCAGGATATGACTATATCCATTTTTGTTAATGTCTCATCTTTATTGCCTATTGGCTTTGTTGGAGCACAACGTTCTTATTATGTCTAGATTCTTGTTAACATTTTCAGGGCTAGATCTTAACGAATATGTAACAACTAATGACTCTAACAATTATTCATGATTGATGTTCGATTTTTAAACGGAACAAACCACTACGGGCTTACGACCGTCTTCTACTGTTATTTCGAAGGCTGGCTTAGTATTTATTGCTAAATATCAGCTACATAATATGTTTGTTGTCGTATTTTAAATTTAGGGACATTAGGATCTAGCAAAGTGATTCCCATCATTGCGCTCTTTATGTTAATTAGTAGTCGACCAGTGCTCGAAATTCGACCATAACATATTTAAATTCTCATACTCGATTTGGGTCATACCTACAATGCATGAGATTATCCCGCATCCACCTTCCATTTGAATATACCGCCTGCAAAAAGCTTTCTTCGCCCATTATGAGGCGCTTTTCATTTTATATTTGTTTCTATGAAGTTGATGACCTTTATAAGTAGTCTGTGAAAGTGTGTGTGAGTATCGAATACATAACATTACAGTAGTGTGCGTAATGTTTTTTATTGATTAAATCTATGTTTAATGCATAATAATTCTTTGCAGTTGTCATAATAATTTCCCTGAAGTATCGCACGAGCAAGAAGAAAGTTGCCCCTCAAGTATGTACGTATATAAACGTTTTCTGTGTGAAATTCAATATCACCGCAATCATAAGTGTGATGTATCGATGGGTTTATAGTTTGACAAACAACGTGGCTTTTCGTCCGTCCTGTGGATTATTGCTCTAAATATAAATTTAGGCATATGACACTATATTATATACACGGTGTTAAGTTGGTAGTGGATAAACCGAAGCAGGGAGGTATAGGACCTCAATACCTATCGATTTCACCCCCATGCAGCGATATTGGGTGGTTCAAATGTTATTTACCTTTTTGTGAAATTTGAATAAAATGCGGATTTCTGACTAAACTACGTAACTGTGGCTTAACTATTTAGATTACGATCATGATTTTTTTTCTGGAAATAGTCCAATAGTGACTCATACGCAAGGTATTATTACTATGAGTTAGCACCCGATGGATTTTGTTCAAAAAAATTTTTTTTCTAAAACTTTTTTCCAAGCAAAAATTTTCTAAAATCTTTCAAAGGCTCTAGAAAAAAAATTTCACGGAACATTTTTGTCTACTAACTATCTTAAAAACTTCTACTAATCATAGAGAATCATCTCTGCAAATTTCATATGGCTGGTATAATTGAATCATGCTAAAACGCTCTCGTAACTTGTGCAAGTATCAATATTCAACATTTTTTCATTAAAACACAGCCTTGTTATATGGGTGGTAAAAGCCAGTTTTTAAATTATTTGTGGTACCTAAATGCATAATTTGATGTGATATTTAAATGAAATAAATTATTTATTGAAATAAAGATAAAAAATATTATTATACACTCTTAAAACTATAATTAAAGTGGTAGTAGGCACTTTAGAATAAACAGATGGTTCCTTTGTTTAGCGTGAAACCAATATTTCTCGTTATTGTTCAATAATATCAGGTATTTATTTTTATAAAATAGCTTTTTATAAGATTCCAAAGGCAAAAGTCCATAGGCTTTAAGCTGGGGACCTTAGGGGCCAGCTTTTGGAGCCCCATTGCCACTCCATTGAAGTTAAAAACTGGCTTTTACCACCCATATAAGGCTGTGTTTTAATGAAAAAATTTTGAATATTGATACTTGCACAAGTTATGAGAGCGTTTTAGCATGATCCCATAATACCAGCCATATGAAATTTGCAGGGATGATTCTCCATGAATAGGATAAGTTTTTAAGATAGTTTGTAGAAAAAATGTTCTGTAAAATTTTTTGTCTAGAGCCTTTGAAATGTTTTAGAAAAATTCAGCTTGGAAAAAATTTCTTGAAAAAAAAATTTTTTGAACAAAAACTATCGGGTGCTGACTCAAAGGAATAATACCTTGCGTAAGGGTCACTATCGGACTATTTCCAGAAAAAAAGTCATAATCGTAATCTAAAAAATTAAGCCACAGTTACGTAGCTTAGTCAGAAATCCGGATTTTATTCAAATTTCACAAAAAGGTAAATAACTTTTGAACCACCCAATATCGCTAAACATACATGCGGATCAATTCGATAGGTATTGAGGTACTCTACCTCCCTGCTTCGGTTTATCCACTATCAACTTTACACCGTGTATAAGTACCTGTACGGTATTAATGTCCTGAAGTGTTTAACAAGCTATGTATGTTTTATTTATGACACAATGTATACCTACTTATCTACTTATTTCAGTTGACTTCTTATGTTCAGTAGGTATTGAACAAAGGACTTGGAATTCAAAATATTCATGAAAATTCACAAACAAAAAATACCATTGCTGATTTTGCTTTGCACCAACAATAATGGCAAAAGACAATCATTTTCTTTGTGTTACACATATTTACATGTAGGCCCCATTCTACCTCATTTCATAAAATAAGCGAAAAAAAATTTAAAGAAGATAAAAGCGTTGGAATATATTATGTAGCTTCCATAATGGAACTCAGTATGTAGCATAAAAAGTAATTATTGACTGACAATGCGTGCATTCCTACAAATAACAATATCGACATGTTTGTAATAAAAAATTTTCATTGTTTCAGACAAATGCCCCAGCGGATCTTTTGCCTGCGATGGTGGAGCGACCTGCGTGCCCCAGAGGAATATGTGCAATGGCTATTCTGACTGCAGAGACTCCAAGGACGAAGGGGCACAGGAATGCGGTGAGAATTATTTGAATTTACATATATCAAAATTGCTTTCCCAACAGACTCGATTCAGTCCTGTAGATCGAAAACTTGAAAGAAATTATATAAAAAAAATATGCGTAGGTACTCTGGATCGTACCTACTCTGTTTTGAAAATCAATGGTATAAAAGTTGTGTTGTTATGGAATATTTCCCGAACTAACTCGACTTTATTTTATATCTTTGGATTAAGTAAAACGTAATTCAAGAAATTAAGAAACGTGTTGATCATTTCGCTGTACTAAATATATGGGATGTTATAGACTTAACTATTTTTATTTATTTATTTATATGTATAAGTAAAATATTTTTTGTGCACAATTCGAATGCATCATAGGTAACTCTGTGTAATAGCTCTACGCGATAGATACCTGTGAATGGAGCACTAACGATATTTTTTGTAATGATTTGTTTTTGATTGTTGTTGGTGTTTCTGACGGACTATACTAAAAACAAAAACTTCTTAGCACCTACACTCATAATAATTGATGTTATTGATTATTCAACATTGTGTTGAAATATTTCAGTCTACTGTAACAGCTGACATCATATTTCAGTTCATTTGTTTCAAGTATTCTCAGAAACAAATCGAAGTTTTCTATACCTATTCGTAATATTGAAATTTCACATATTATTTTATGTCCTTTTCAATGAACCCGTACGGGCATTTAGTGGGGTCAAAATAATATTGAACCAACAGTAAAATATGATAAACCGATACAACTCTTAAATAAATATGGAGGTATGTATTGCAGTATTTGAAAATAAGAATGTGAAGATGAAGAAGTTTTTTAAATGTTTCCTGTTCTCTTTTTAGGTGTGACTTATGGAAGCAAAGAAATGCTGATGACAACTTTAAAGCGGCTCTTTATGAAGAAGACTTTCCTAACCAATGCCACAAGCGATTCTTGCCGTAAGTAGAACTGAAATATAAAAACATATACTCTATTGTGGGCCGATTTCCTTTTTTCCCTCTATTGCTAACGTAATAGTTATATTATAGTGCTAAATGCTGTTTTAAATACGTATGCAAAATATTTTTCAATTCGAAAGATATCTTCTGTCTCCGAATTGAGCTCAAAGTTTCAATAAATTGTTAAATTTGTCCTATTTTGAAGCAGGTATAAAGAAAGTAAAAATATGTTTAACATAATATTTTTTTAGATTGTATGTCATAAAAATGATGGAATAATTAGTTCTGTATGATATAAAGCATAATAATACAATTTAAGATAGCAACAAAGTATATAAAGCGCCGCAATAAACGAGAGAAAATCGCATGAAATGAGAAAAGGGTTAAAAATACCAGTTTTGTATTTTGATGGCCGTAAAGCCAAAGTTTTAGGCTAGTGATTAGAAAAAGTGGTCAAAAATACAGATGAACAATAATTAAGAGAGTGTTAAAGGAAACTGATTCTAAATTGATGGAAAATTTGGAACACCGAAACCGATAGAGGAATCGATTACAGATTTCTTTTCAAAAAGCAACATTTCATTGGATATTTTACTTATCGTCTGATGTAATGAAAAAAAGTGTAGGTAAATACCGGAAAACATGATTGAATAATTAGTTTGCAGGAGAAAATACTAATAAAACCATTAGAATGAATATTTTGCTTATTGCAAACCACAAATAATCCCAATTGAATGAGTCGCCGATAATCTAGAAAAAAACTGCAAGTAACAATATATTTAGGTTTTTGTATAATAATGTGTTGATAGTGCTTTCTCAAGTCATCATACGCATTCTGACCAAATTGGAAAACAACTGGAAAAATAAAATAAAAAACAATTGATATGTTCCAGGTGATTACAAGAGAAACTACTATTTTATAATTTCAAGATCTACGAAAAGATCAATTAAATTAAATCATTATTAATCAATTATATTTATTCCAAATTGGTATAGTCATACCAACAGGAACATTTTCTAATGATTTAGGCAACTGAGCTCTAGGAAAAATAATCAATGTAATAATCGCTAAACTAAGCTCATAGGATTCTGCGACTGCGCTTCTTTCAGAAAGTTTGATGACTTTAACTTATCTTTATTGTTAATGTCTGTGCACCAACTTACCTCGCAACTGATCCAGTTACCTATGGAAGTTTAATTTCTTATCCATATATTTATCAGATTATCAAATCTGTTATATAAACTGTAATTACTAAAAGAAAAAGCTATCTCGCTCAAAATACACTATGAAGTAAGGGAATGAACCGCTCGCTGGATAGTGAAAGCTCGAATCACCCAAAAAAACGCATTTTTGATCCTTGAAGTACCGAAAGTAAATTTTGAAGCATCCTTTTACAAGAACTAAGGTATAGACAGACAGCAAAATGTAACAGAAAGACCAATCGACAAGTATCCGACGAAGATCTTACGGCATTCATTACATACAATGGCGAAGATGAATAAATACAGTTTCCTGAATTTTTCTTGTCATATCCAAGGAGTTTGACGATCTGTGAAATTGTTAAAGAAGCCTCATCAACTTAACGGAGAAATTTACCAATAAAATATTATGTAAAAGCTTAGAAAGCAACGAGTAAAAAAGATATCAAACCCAATTTATCAAAAACAATCACCGCAAAATAACATAATTTCATATACTTGCTTTACATAAAAAAATTGAAAGTTTTATTTATTATTTTTGTGTTATTAAATAAATAGAAGTATTTTCTTGAATTATCTGTGGTATAATAAAAAAAGTGAATAAAAAAACAAGACCGGAATCATTTTACATGATTATTATAAAAATATCAGTTAGTATGGGATATTTTCGTCCCATACAAAACTTCAAGGTCGATTCGGAGACAGAAGATCTTATTTTTTTGTCATGAAATTTTGTAGATAGTTATAATACATTATAAGGCAACAAATTATCACTATTACATTAAGATTAGAAGCACTTTTTAAACTTCCATACTAGAACGGCCCAGCCTAATACTCGTATCTTAACTCAGAATTCAGATCTGTGTTGCTATGAAGTGATTGAAAATTTGTGTTTAGAGCTCTACCTTAAGTTAACAAACATTATCCCAGTGTCGATCAATTACTTTGAATCAAGATTTTCTTAGTGAATAAAGCCAATTTTATATTTATTTTTTTAAATTATATTGCACATTACACATATTACAATTAAAAAAAAAAGTATTGTGAAAATAAAACAAAAACGAAGGTATATATTTCCAGTATGCATAAACAAAAAAGGTGAAAAATTAAGCATTTTTTTAATTAAGCAAGAAAAAAAATTAAAAATTAAGCAAGCAATTTTACATAAAAAAAAATCAATTAAATATTTTTTTAAAACAAATATGGACGTTTGGAAAGGCAGGTAACAAAATGAATATTTAATGGAAAACGTGTTGCTTTCAAGTGAACCTATATTTAGCTAGGTACCAAAAAACAGTTTTTTTTTACTCAGTTCATTGCCTTTAAAACTTTAAACAGTGCGTAAATACCATCATTATTACAATTACATCTGCAAGGATCAACGACAATCGAAATCGAATGTATAGTCATCATGTGATGACATAACAAATAAGTATGTAGGTACATAACGTAATCTCTAATATAAATGAAAGTCGGTTTAGTGCGAACACTTATAACTCGAGATCGGCTCAACAAATTCATTGGATGTTTGATTTATTCGATTCTCCTCCACTTCGGATAACAGAATAACTAATATAGTTATCGTTTTGTGTTGAGTTTATGGTCAGGAGACTTGTTATCATATAGATTCATAATTTGAAATGGTTGGTAGAGCAGCGGTTTTAGTCGACTGAGTGTACCTACTGAATGTCGTGAATTCGAATCGTGGTGGCGATCATTTCCACTTTCCCAAAACAAGCTTTGCTTTGTGTGAAAGATGTCGAACGTGACGTTGTATTCACTTTGGGTAAGCTTGGGTAAGCACCCAGATTCGCGAATATACATTCTGAGTAACGAATTTCTTACGTACCTATCTATGTAGAAGTTAATCTGTACTTATAATTATTAGTTGTGGAAAATTTATTACAACTTACTTTAAGTGTACTAACTTACATACATATATGCGCTCAACCCAATGATGTACAAATGCATCTTCAATTTATGAATTTACCTCTAGCCGTCGAGCTTACAATAGCTGTGTATTCTTATTCTGTATTCATTTTATCGTCTGGACTTTTATCACTTTTACTACTGACTTTTATGACCACGCCAACAAGAAAGTTGTCCCGAAATAGATCCTGCCAGTCGTAGATTAACAGAAGGTAATCGCTTGTCATCCACAAACTTTGTACCCATACCTGCTCAACAAGCTAAATAAGGGGTTGATGATCTCGACAGCTTGAAGGGCTTATAATCTCGGTGTAATAAAAAGCTCGAGTAGCTGATCGTTAAGCGTAAGCTGATGCAGATATTTACATCGGTTATGTTTTTACTATTGACAATTTAAGCGTACTTATTAATTTGCCAGATAGGAAAAAATATAAGTTGTTGGTACATCTATTTATGCACAATTAGATCCGTTAAAATTAAAAGCTTTTTTTTTTACTGAATACCTGAAATTAACGTTAATCCCAAAAAAACTTTTAGGTCTCTGCTTACCAATCAATCGATAAAGTCCATAGCCCTTAAAACGGACATAACGTAGATAAAAAAGAAGTAGATGATTATTATTATTTCTTCGGTGCCATTTGATGTGGCTGCGGAGGCCAATCCGCGACATACAGATCCTCTGGCATTCTGGACTGGGAAACTCTGCTCCGCGCCTCCTAGTTGCCTCAGTACCTCGATATTCCGCCGCGACTTTTCTCCATTCTCACCCTGTTCGTAGCGACACTCTCCCAGTCAGAGTGCTGACCAACACTCTTCACAGCCGTTTGCAGATTATCCTGAAATCTCTTGCGCGGTCCTCCATGCTTCCTTTGAAAGTTCACCATAAAGCTGATTTTTTTTGGAAGTCTTCTATCGTAAAAAGTGAACAAAAGTATTCTTTAGACGTCCTTCACAGAAAATTATGTTGTGAAGGTAGAAGATGGCTGGCACCGGGAATCGAGCCCACGGCTTTCTGATCAAAATTAGGCGGCTGAACCGCTTACCTTTGTAATAATTTACAACTTGTTTGAAATTAAATGAATCTGTGCTCACTCAAAGTGAACACAAATTTTATTTTAACTTTAATAAAGATGATCGCACTCAGCATAACATCATATTATTTGAGTTATTATTACCTTTTCGCTGAGATGCACTCTTTGAGTCTTTCTCATTCAGCTACTTTGGGCTTGTGTCGTGAAAGAGGAAGATGGTCGGCACCTGGGATCGAACCCACGACCTCCGCATGACAACAGTACGGAAGCCAGCGTCGTAACCGCCAGAATACCAACCACTTAAAACTAAGAGTTTAAGTAAATTTTCCATTTACGTGTTTAGTGTTTCTTTATTTATTTAAGATACCGCCTAACTCCAAACTGAGATTTTAAGGACGAGAATCTCACTCCATTTCTTATACTTCTTTTCCTTTTTTATTTCCTAATTGCCAAAGTCTGCGAACTTGTGATAGTGGTCGGGTGCACTCCTTAATTGAAATTAACCCTGTACTCACTAAACGACACATAAATTTTATAATCTAAAATATTAGAAATCTAATATAATATGACCGTATGACATAAAAAGTTTATCCTTAAATATACAAAAAAAAATTCGTCTAGAAAATATCAACGTAAAAACAAAAATACTTTACAACTATGTTAGAGTATGACTGAGCAAACACGCAATCAATATATTAAAAAAAAAAATCACCATCCAACCTATGTGCTCCAAACCACTTTCTTTTAGGTAATAAAACGTATATGGTTTAAGACCACTTGTGCAATATGTGTATAAACACACAAAAATATTTTTGCCTTTGTCCAACTTTGACAACATTCAAAGATAATAAGGTGAACGTGGTTTTAAACCACTCAAACTTATTTTTACTGCATTTCTCAAAGAATTTTCATACAAAAACACAGATTTGTCATTATCAAAGTAGCACAGCCGAGCATCTGGCTTGTGATGAATAAAACTAGAAGCCGTTTAGCTTTCTACGCTTTTCTCTGAATACAGTCGATGTAAGTAGGTATAGATATGTATTTAACGGGAGAGAGTTTCATTGCTCCTTGGTTATCATAACTAAATGGTCATTGCTTCCCTTCCATTTAGGATGCCACAATTTACTCGGACGGTCATTAACCATACAATAAAATCTCAGCCAAGTACCCAATATTATCTAAACTAGATAATTAATATACTACATATTATTAGGTATATGTATTTAAAGATCTTGTTTTAGATTGTACTATTAATGAAATTTAGTAAGGCCATAAATTTAATGTAATATCCAATTGGGAAAGATTATCGGACTCTAGAATTACCCGGACGAACGAGTAGAAATGGTAAAATATGTACCTAGTGCTAAAATTAAGGAAGATTGTTATATAATATTTGGACAGGTGAACGGACATAACTGAGTTACACATTATTTAAATCACTTACTCAATTTAGTTAACTGACATTTTTGAATTTTGTATTCTTTGAGTAGTGATTTAGGGCTGGAGAAAATTATTATCACTAAGAGAGATGTAGAAATAATCACCAAAAAATATCTCCTAATTTACCTAGCATGTTTTAAGTGTTGATCTTGCAACAATCGTCAAATGGTCTGTTTTCCTACGAATACGGTACTGGTATAAACATCGAATAGAACCTTTTTTTTATGTGGTTACAGTAGAAACAATAAAACATTGTCGTGATTTTGAAAGACGGCCGTTTTGTCAGACGACGCACCGCTCCATAACATTTATTTATTTATTTAATTGGTTATTTATTTATTGTCTACGCAACCAGCGGTTGCTTTTACAAACAATTTTGACATTTAAAAAAATACATTAATAGGTGATGCCAAGATGCAAACACCAAAAGAAAATAAACCAAACGCAAACAAGAGACACAAAACAAACAGTTAGAAATACATAAACATATGGAAATTAAATGAATACAATATTGTAACATGGGGTCAAAGAATACATCACAACTTCATAGAAAACACAAGGTGCCTAGCTGCTCTGATTTTTTAACATTTTTTTGAAATGGTACAAACTTGTAGCAAATATATCTATTTCGCCGAGGTCGTTGCCCCCCCTAAGAATCCTCTGCATGGGCGCAAAGAAGGAATAGTTGGTGGTATGATTCGCAAGTCTGAACGTCTGCACATTGCGGGTATCCCTAGTGGGCACCCGAAACTCCACCATTGATAAGAGTCGAGACGAGTGAATTTGGCAATAACATAACAATCAATACACAAATTTGGGAGCGTAATTGTAAAGATTTCATCAAATTTTCGTTAATTTATTTCAAAGTAGAACGGAAACTCAGAAGTAAAGTTTACCAGCGACCATAATATTATAAAAAAATTACCATTCGTCTGTTTCTAATGAATATTCGGCGCGCTTAAGGGCTGCCTTTAATTTTAGTTGCTTTGCATAAGTCGTATTGTTTATTTGGAAAAAATATCAACCAAGCTTATAGAATACTAGGTTGAAACCCACGACCCTCAATACGCTGTACATGCGAAAGCCTTCGACTGATTCCACTGGACTACCAACCATTTCATAGTATTATGTAATATACTTCTTCTTCTGCTTCAGTTAGGACTGCGCCCTGTCTTCTCTCGGATCTGCAAATTCCATGGAAGCTGATGTCCAGCTATCCCTCCATCTCTTGGGTGATCTACCAGTTGGCACAAAGTCAGCTGCTATTCTTATAATCCTTTCACGAACTGCTCTGGCTACGTGTTCTCTCCAAAAACGCCTTCTAGATGTGATATTATGCCTAAAAAACTAGTCAATAATTATGAAAATCAAACTGCGAAAATTCTGGATAAAAAAAGAAAATGATAATAATATTAGATATGTTGTCCTCAAAAATTCCAACAAATGGCTCTATATCTCATTAACATCAGCTATTTCTTAAATATACGCATTATAAAGGAATTAGCGTCGCGGATCAGTTGGCCCAATGGATACCGTCTCGGCACGGATGCAGGTTCGAATCCTACCCGGAGCGGGGTTTTTTCCATATGTTGAAAATGTTGAAATTTCTCATATTATTCGTGAATTTTAACTTTATACCACTCCTAATGGGGAACGTTTTAAACGTAAAGTGATCACACTAAGTCAGCCTTCGAAATGACATTAGAAGACGGCCGTTAGCCTGTAGTGGTTTGTTCAACCATTAAAAAATCAATAGTATAATTCAGCCATCAGTTGATGTATCGTGAATATGAATTATGTTGCCCATAAAAGAATGAAAGAGGCATAATCTTTTAAAACTCCTGAATCGCTGCAACTTCTTTACCGATATTTGTTATACATATTATGTCGGAAAGTAAGAAGACTATTAAGCTACTAAATTTTATTAGCAGCAGCTAGTTTTGGTGGATAGATCTATTCCTGAAGAAGGCGTAAGGATTTTTTGTTGAATTTTATTTTTAATTCAAACAAACTTACAGCCATTAAGTAAAATATTACAAAATTTCTTTTAATAAGTAAATTATCGACCACTTCAGATAGGTATATTAAGTTTTTGAACGTTGCGTTTTATTTGTGTTTGGTTTCGATTTATTTCTTAACCTTTTCACCACAACTAAACTACTGATTCATGCACTACATTTTTTTTCCTTTCTACTTAGGTTTTTTTTTTACCATAACTTAATAATGTGTCTAATAAAGTAAATATTTCCGGCCAATAATATCACAAAAGACCTCTTGTCGTATATTTACATAGTAAGAAGCTCTAAAAATCCCTTTGTTCACTGGTATATTTGTCGTAAAGACAGATTTTTATGTGACACGAACAATATAACGAGATACTAAATAAAAAAATACGCATCTAGTGATGTTTATGTGTAGTATTTTTTTTTTAATAATGTTTGGTTTTGTATAAAATCGAATAAAAAAACATTATAATTTATTACGCATTAAATTTTATTCGTATCTCATTATGTTTTGAAACAGAATATTATAAGGTCGACAATGTCAGTTTCATATCAAAACCTACTAACATACCTTAAGATTTTAACGGCCTTAACGTGCTGAATTCTTTTTAGAACTAGCAGCAAACCTTGTCAGACAACGAAGAAATTATATCAATAATCTTCGTACCGGTGTTTCGAAACTCAATGGTTGTCAGGTAAATAAAAATTGTGTTGTTATGGAATTTTCACAGTTGGCGTTGTTGTTAGGAAGTCCGTTCCATACTTACTTCTATATCTTATTTTATATCAGTTCTTATACATTTTTCAACTTATTAATAGTTATTCTGTTATCCAGAGCAGAGAAGAATCCAATAAATCAAAATATTGGAAGAATCTGTTCAGCTGATCTCGAGTTGTAAGTGTTCGCACCCACCCGACTTTCTTTTATATTATAGATACATTCTGTAATAAGAGCCTAACTACACGTTGTTCAACTCAAATGATATAATGTTTGGCTCTCGTTTTGATTTGTGTTCCATTTTTTCGTAGGTAGGAACATATTTTGAAGAGCTTCTGTTGCCTCTCTATGCCTCTAAGTCGGGCATAAAGGGAATTTGGATTGCCAATGTACTGAGTTGTAATTTATTTAAATCTGTGTATGATTTTTTTTTTCTGTAAAAGCCATACCTACTGGCCGTGAGAGAAAGAAATAAAATAAAAAAAATATTATCTTCCGTTGTGAACTGTGGACAATTTGAGATTTTTTCCCATTGTATGTAGACTGAGTAAAGTATAAAAATTAATGTCTACGATCTAATATTTCCCGCAAAAGTATTATATCGAATTTATTATTTACTTTCATAGCAACAATCGACTCCTTTGTAAACCATATGAATCATCATGCATGGTGTGATTGGTAAAGTAGATAATTGTAATTGTAAATTTTGTTACCTTTGAATGGACCATTGAGTCTTGTCTTATAGTAAATGTAAACATTTTTGATTCTAATTCGTGATAATGCGACAATCCCTTTTGTAGTGATAGTTGTCATGTTTTGATGCCATGATAACTTCTCTGAACTATATTTCTTGAAAATTGTATTTCTCATTGCATCTCAACTCATTGCATTTTTTTTTCTTTTTGTATTGGTCTCTATATTTTATGTCTTGCTCTATTTTTTTATCCTATATTTAAGTCTCCCGAGACAGGTTTGGTTATATAAATACGAACAATACCCCTTATTCGAATTTTGGAACGTTCCAAATTATTTAGAATTAAGTTCACTCGAACTAAAATTCGTATTCGGAATTATGCCGTGTTCTAAAAACCAATATTAGTTCACCAAAAATATTTTTTTGAATTATAATTGTCTATGGATCGAGCATGCGCCTTATTGGTTGATGCTGACAAGCGGACAGCCAATCGGAGAAGACAAATTCAAACGAGGTCCATGTTCCAAGCAAGTTCCAAGTAACATGGTCGCCGGAAACTGCCGAACCAACCCGAAGTGTAACGAAGACGACTGTATGATTGCATTGGTGTTCAATGATAATAATTTTTGATGCTATTATTTGTATTAATTATAATAAATTCGGGGGAAATGCTTAATAATTTTAATAAAAATAAACTTGTTTTATAATTATTTGGTTAAAAAAACACGTTTATCATAAAAATATCATCAGATATCTTTTTAGACGCATACAATTAGGTGTGAACTAAGATTAGGAACGTTTTGACAGATAAACGCACTAAAATTGACTTAAATACGAAATTCGAATACCAAAATGAACTAATTTCAAACTATAGTCTAATTAAGAACAAATTAGAACGTTCTAAAATTTCTCGAATACCAATCCGGCTAATTAAAATTGGAACGTTCTTATTTTAGTTTAGTGCGTACTTGATTTGAATTGGAATAGGGGGTAATATTTACTGTAGTTAGATCGGTTTTGTAATTAGTATGAAAAAAAATCAAATCATTTCACGTGTGAATAAAAGTTACGATTTAACAGATTAACAGATTTAACCAATTATTATGATGTATTTTATTTAGCGTATGGCCATTTCATCACAATTATGTATACCTATTTGATAAGATTTTTGGGAAAATTATTTTTTCTCTAAAAATACTTCAAATCCCCTCAAACACAAGCGACTATTAACTTAAGAAACAGGGTGTACATTGATGCTGTAAGTATAAAGATTAAAAACGGAATCACAATAGCTTGAAGAAAAATTTGCAGATAAACTATAGGAGCTGATGTGAAACAAGAAACATTGTATTGTTGATTTTACTTTCTATCTAACGAAAAGGAAAATTGAGATGGCAGCAATTTCTGGGAAACCTGATATTGTGCGGTGTACCCATAACTCAGAACCCCGTCTACTTACTTTCTGAGGAGGAATTGAAGTTATTTTATTTTTCCCATTGTTAGATGCGTCACGTATTTTTTGAAATATTTTTTATTAGATGTTAGATTTTGTTAAGTTTAGAACCGTGTCTATTATTTTAAAAAGCCGGTTCTTGGTTTAAGTTCGTAAAATTATGTTGAATTTATGGAAACTGTGGAATTTCGTGGATTCTCACGAATGAGATCATCTTATTGGTGAACGTTGAGAACGAACTAGCAGTACCAGACGTGCATAATCCCGTAGTGCTTCAAATTTGTAAAAAATCTTCTTAAAAATAGATTAACACAGCCTTGTAACCTAGCTTAAGTCTTGTGAGGCGACAAAATTTCATTTGGTATTCTGTAAATCGTGTTTTTTTTATATTCTCTTGTTATTCGAATTCATAAATTATTATTATTTTATAATTTTATACCTACTCGAGAGTGAATTGCCACTTCGTAAAAGAGAAGAAGAATTTTATATCTATAATTATATAACTAGCTGACTCGTCAAACTTCGTTCAACTTCTCGTACGGTAATACGTTCTAAAATATCTGATTACTTTCTGAAACATGTTGCTTTTAGGGAGACCATACTAACTTTAATATTATATTTTATATTATTTGTTGTCTATTTTTCAACTTTTAAATAGTTTGTTATCCGGAGGGGAGAAGGATCCAATAAATCAAACATCGGAGGAATCTGTTTAGCTGATCTCGAGTTAAAAGTGTTCGCACTAACCCGATATAAAATATTTAATGTGTGCATTAAATAGTTGTTTCTATAAGTATGTAAGATCAAATCCTGGTAAACGGCGAAAAAATCCATAAATTTAAACTATTTTATTCCTCAAATGGATCGACTTCTTATTATGGTCATACCTTCTCGGATATGGACTATAATAGTAGTACCTATGCTGATTTAAAAAAAATATATAAAAAAAGCGTGCGCGTACGGGCTAGGTGTAGCGCCTCCTGAGAACATGTCACGTGTTATTTTGCGGAGGGGAAGTTATGCACGTAGAGATATTGCAGTGGGTCATTGAATTGTGGTGGAACTCGATCCCTCCTGCATCGCCCAATACAACAAAACTTACGTAATGTGGATGTTAAGGGAACAAAGAACGCAACTTATTTGGGAAGTATGCAGCTGGGTAAATACTTTTGTTTGCTTTCTTTTTCGTGTTGATATTCCGCTAACTCACATATCAGAAATAAAATAATTATGTTCTGTGTAAATTATTATCATAAGGCCTTCTATTTGTAACTAGCTTACCCGACAGACTTTGTCCTGTGATCTTACTATGAATATTGAATTCGAATTTATAGAATGATCAAAATGACTTTTGATCAGTGTAAGTCCGACTGGTGCACCTCTTTTAAACCACATATTTTCCATTCGAATTCTGTCAATCGCATGCTCCAGCTTAAAACAACTGACAGTTGGTGTCATACGACAATATGATTTCAATATTAGACTTGTTCACTTTTCGCGTAATAGTTTATGAAAAAAAATGCGCTTCAATGTTCAATAAGAAAAAAGCTTGAAAAGAAATTCATCAAAAATCTGCGTGCCAATATTTTCAATGTCAATGGTTCAAATTCAAATATTTTTATTGAGGAAATAAAAAACATTAAAAAATACATATTATTCACAATGATAAATTTATACATTTTTTTTAATATATATTTTACCCCGAAAATAAAAATTAAATAAAAATGTTGCCAGGTAAATAAAATTTGTGCTTGTATAGAATTTTTCACGATTGGAAATTCGTTCAATACTAACTTTAATATTATTATATTATTATAGTTTATATTATTTGCTATCCATTTTTTGATGTTTTTTAGTTATTCTATTACGGAGAAGAATCCAATAAACCATATATGATAAAAATCTTCTCAGCCAATCTTGAGTTATGAGTGTTCGAACTAACCCGACTTTATTTTATATCTTTAGATATGATTTCCCATTAAAACGACTGATTTCTCTAAAGCAAGGTTCTTTTAAGGGGAAATAATTAACCGGTCGAATAAAATAATTTTGTGGATGATTGATACTAAACCGATCAGTGATTTAATTTATTTATTACGAAAAATATCCTTTAACTGGTGATATTTTTTTATGAATTACTAAAAATTCATAAAATGAGCTACTATTGTTATTTAGTGTATGGTCACATTAGTACATTACATCTTTACAGATGGAAGTTCTGATAATTATTATAGTGTATACTTATATTAAAAATATATTATAACGTCACTTGGAGTTCCTTCAAGCAATATTCAATGTCATCTTTTTGCATTGCTTGCTTTGTCTTCTATGGATTGATGTTGTTAATTATCTGGCGACCTGTAGTGCTTGTTCGTATAGCTAGAGCTGAAAAAAAAAGTATGTAATGAATCACCTCGATTAAGTTATAACGCAGTACACTAATTGTAAGATATGGCATATTATGTGAGCTGCTGTTTCTTCGCTCAAGAATTATTTTACTGATCGTTCTAAATAACTCAAAATCTTATTTTCGACTCGCCGTTTTCAATATTGTTGTCCCCTCTCAGACTTCTAAACCCGCTCATTATTCCACATCCTTCCCTTTCATTTTGTAAAAATCTCTTTTTACATCTTCGTAAAAAAAATATTATTAAAACAACTTGACAATTCTCAGACCGCGCAGTATTTTATTTTAACTACCCAAATTATTCTTATTAATATTTCTTTTTACTTATTTTATGCTAAAAAAGAAAAAAAACAAAATACTATATTTCTAGATGAAAGCTTTCTTCATAATAATAATAATATTCGTATTGAGGTAGTTTCTATTATATCGTATAAACATATTATGTATATTATATAGTTACTAGAACTCTGTCTTCCCCAAAGAATAATTTCTACCTGGTATTGAATTACCGGTATAAAGAGTGTTTGGTTAGACATCCGAGATGCGAAAATGTCTCTTCAAAAATACAGCGTGAACAACGAAAACGTTTTAAAAATAAATAAAAAAACTATATTTTTTTTCAAGTACATAAATACATTTACAAGTGTTTGGACACTTTTTACATTAAACTGTAGGGGGGTACCAGAGTGAAGTACCAAAAGTGAAAATAATGACGTTAAAATTCATACCAGTCAATTTATTATCACGACAACAAAAAAGAAAGAATTTAATAAAAAAAAAAATTTTAATAAATCACAAATAAGCACTGTTCGATTTTTAAATGGTATGGACAAACCACTACGGGCTCACGACCGTCTTCTACTGTTATTTCGAAGGCTGGCTGAGTGTGATCAAACGTTTGCCGTTTTCTCGAGAATTATCAACATGTGGAAAAATATCATGACCCGGTCAGGATTCGAACCTGCGATCCTCGTCGTCCCAAGCAGAGACGGTAACCACTGGGCCAAGTGCCCAACGCTAATTTCTTCATAATATGAATATATAACAAGTAGATGTTAATGAGATATAGAACCATCTGTTGGAATTTTTTTAGAACAACTAGAGCAACCAGCTTTTTATAGATGTCATGTAGTTGGCGCCAGGATATGAATATATCCATTTTTGTTTGTGAGTCTTAAAGAGAAAGACACAAAGTAGAGTTAGCCCAGTGGTATATGGTAATAGGTGACCCTTACCCGCGTTTTAATAAACGTATAGAGTTAGGTTTGCTACTCTAAAGATAAAATAGAGTTTCTATCCGCTAGCCTTGCAAGTTGTCAAGAAACATAGATGTAAAAATTAGAATAGAAATCCTATCTTATCTTCGATTATTGAAACTCCAAAACGTCAGGATAAGTACAATAAGAGTTTAAACAAAAGATAGGTGATAGATAGATTATTAGAAACGGGCCGTAAATAAAAAATACTCTCTTTACAAAATGTATTCATCGTTTCTTACCAACCGTGTAGATAGCATTTATTATCTAGATAGGTAAATTAAAACTTTGTAGGTTTACATATATACAGGATGTCCCAGAAAGTACGACTAAGCGGAAGTCCAGAAATAGAACGCCTTTAGGGCTATCTATGTATATACCTCACTTTAGCTTAATGAAATTTACAGAGTACCTACATGGATTGATAAATTGGCAAGTTTTTTGAAAATATTTAGAAGAAAAAAAGTTATGTGATAATTTTTTTTAATCGTCTTCGATTTTTTTTTTAATTTTTAATTGTTCCCTATTTTGAGATTCAATTTTTTGTTGGCATGATGATATCAGATATACCCATTTTTTTGCGTATCTACCAGGTATATTATTCAGCTATTTCAGAAATAAATATGCATGTATCTTAAAAATTGGTGTCTCCGTAACCATTTATATCCCGTAAGTCAGGGGTCGACAAAAAAGTACTAAAATAATTATTATAACTCAAAAACTATAAAAAATTGGGGTGTTTAGATATCCCTAAAGGTGTTCTATCTCTGGACTTCCGCTTAGTCGTACTTTCTGGTACACGCTGTATAGGATAAACCTATTATTTTACAAGTAGTGTTTATATGACGTGTAGACATAGTTTCAAGATTTAACATAAAATTGTACTCGAGCAGTTGACACGAGGTAAACAATCGAAAATTCGATAAGTGTAGTATCTATCCACTTACATTCGCTAGACATCAACGTACAAGAAGTATAGTAGCGTCTCGTAGTTTTTCGTAGTTCGCCTCACGCTCATTTCCATTAACATATAAATACCTACACTCAAATTATCAAAATTCACAACTAAAAATTGCGAAACTTTCTTCGACAATGAGTCTTCCGTATTTCAAATAGCAGTGTGCGAACTTCAATCTCTTTTTCCAGTTTTAACGAAGCTTTTAGCGAAGATATCATTCGTGTCTCTACTGTCAAATGTCATTTCTTTCTTTCTTTTCTTTTTTTAAAAAATGAATCTGTGCTCACTCAAAGTGAACACAAATACACTCCTTGACTCTTTTGCGGTGTTCAGACGGGGCGAATATCGCCAGGACACCAAAATATCGCCAGCTAATTGAACCGTGTGAACAGATTGGCGATAAATCTGAAACGATAAAAATGATTGAAAGCGATATCGCCTCAAGTTGGACGCCTTTCAACTTTTGTATCTGGTGGAACGATTCACGCATGCGCAGATATGCGCGGCGTCCGTATGTTCTGTTTCTTGACAGTTGACAGCACTGCTCTAAATTTATTTCTCCTTAGAATCCAATTCCGCACCCAATATCTGCGTTTTTTTTTATTTTTCCTCAATTATGAGTCTTTTTATATCGTCTAAAACAATATTTTCAACTAACTCCAATTACTCCGCGACTTCTACCTCGACGTCCGCCATTTTAAAACAATCAGCACACCTGAGAGATTGAATGTATGTCGGTGGACTCGTGTGAACACATCAGACGATCAATGGGCGACCGAACGATATTTTTTTTTATGCAAGCGATATCGTCTGGCCTTATATCGCCCCGTCTGAACACCGCATTTCACAGTAAGCTACCGAAAGCTTGTGTCGTGAAAGAGGAAGATGGTCGGCACCTGGGATCGAACCACGACGTCCGCAGTGCGAAAGCCGGCGTTGTAACCGCTGGGTCACCAACCACTTCGGTACTTTTCAACTTGTACATATGTATATTATCTTCTATATAATAATTTAGAAATGTTTTTTAATTTGCCTTTTATCGTTGCTCTCTCGTATGTTAGAGCATCACGCCTAAACGGCTGAACCGATTTCACTAATTCTTTTTTTGTCGTGTTGGCTTTTATCAGTAGAAGGTTCTTATGAAAGAAAAAATTAAGAAAGTTGCGTGGTAAATCTACATAATAATTCAGAAATGTTTTTTTATTTTGCTTTTTAACGTATGTCATAGCATCACGCTCAAAATACAAATGCTACGTCAGATATGAATCTGCACAGAGCCGTGCAAAATGCCGGAGAAGGTTCTTTAATACAATTTGCTGCATTAGCTTTAATATATTTAGAGCTAATTAAAAAACCCTATTTTAAGGATCTTCATACAAAATTTTAATAAACATTAAAAGTGTCATTCTTCTTTCTCTGTGCTTATGTCAGTTATAGAGGTCTACAAAGCAATGGGAAGCTAGACTAGAACCTGTTTAATTACCAACCGATCAAGCCTGACAATCGGAATCAAAAACGTAAAGCAAGACGGGTATAAGCTAGTCTAAAATAATTTCGGAAATATTTCATTAAATAACAGTTTTATGTAAGGTTTTTATATAAAGTAGACTAGCGGTTTCTTCTATAGATCCAAGGTTCTGGTCCCGGTGCCATAAAGATGGTACCGGGTGCTTCTGTCTCTTGGGTGTTTCTGTGCTCTTCTTCTCTTGGGTGTTTCTGTGCTCACTTTGGTTGAGCTGTTTTCTTAAAAAAACGGTGTTAATCTATTAGCAAAACACTGCATTCATTTTTGGATCTACATTGTTTGTAGTAAGAATATTTTCTACTTAATCTTATAAATAGCATGGATGACTTCTGGAGGTCGCAAAGCCGATATTGAAGAAGTTTTGACAGGTACCAAATTAAGATGATACATAGTTATAAATAATATTCAGTTTTTCAACCCCGAAGGACATACGCTCCCAGGCAGACCCAAACAGATCCCTAGGATCTATAGAACGAGGAAGACATTATTGATACCAGTAAAAATTACTGTCCAGTTAACGACCGGCAATATATGAACCCTTTTTCTAACCTTTAAATCATATCACAATTTAATTAATTCGAGAACAGTTGCTATCAACTCTATTCAGTATTGACGCGGTCTTTATTCAACCAGATGTTATTTTCGAAGCTCGTAAAATTCATATTTTCTCGAACTTTAATGGCTTTGATGACCTTAAGCTATTGTTTCAAATAACTTTGTTATTTTATGCTTAGAGACTAATCACTTCATTCTTTATATATAATAATAATATTTAGTTTAGCCTTTTTATTATTATAATTGGAATCAAAGCGTCGTTAGTGATGGCTCTGCTAAAAAGCTCTTTAGTTCTAAAGTTTCCAAACAGTCTCAAATACGAAAGGGATTTCAAATTTGTTTATTCTGTCATTAGATCGTTGAAATGTACGAGAGTTTTCACTCTCTTACTGTTAGGGATAAAATCACATTTAACAATAATTAATAGATCTTCAATTTATTATTTCAATGTTTATTTGGAAAAAACCCACTTTTTTCGAATATGTAGACGAAATATTTTCTGATTTGTTGGAGGAATTTGCGTAATTGTCATTCTTTGAAATAAATAAATGAAAGTCGGGTTAGTTCGAACACTGCTTGTAACTCTAGATCAGCTGAACAGATTCTTTCGCAGTTTGATTTATTGGATTCTTCTCCGCTCCGGATAACATAATAACTAATAAAAAGTTAAAAAATGGATAACAAATAATATTAAATATAATATTAAGTTAGTATGAACCGGATTTCCTGCGACGCCGTAACAACAAAATGATTGTTTACTGCTCATGATGGTAGTTCCCTCTCATTCTCGCAAACGTACCTAATTGCCGCTCTTACAGTAGCCCATCGCACTTACTCCAATTTTCATACAAAGTCAACAAATTTATCAGCCACTTTCATATGCACACGCATCATCGGCATTTCATAGGCGAGGTAGAATGTCTTGGACATGAAATATATATGTTTTGGAAATATTTTAATGTTATTATTTTATTAGTTTAACTCAATCGAATTAATTATGTATTTTTTCTGGGGTCGCAGTGCACATTATGTACATATAAACGGGCCGCCCCGAGCTAGAACCACAGGACGACGTCTGTCGAGAAAGGTAGTTTCAAATATAAATGAAGTTTTAAAGGGCCAGTTTTATTAACGAGAAACCCAATGTAATGTTAAAAATATTCTTTTACATTGGTACTAATAGTAGTTGCTTTATAACACCGTTATGCCGGGAGTATTTATTCCGGCATAAATCACTCATACCACGCGCTACTAATAATCAACCTTATACCGTGTCATAACTATATTGCAGAATACTTTGGCAACCTCGCATTTATCAATGAAGTGTGTGGTTCTTCCATACTACGGGGTTGGTTTCTAAACATATTTCCAAAGGTCGAATCGATTCAATGCCAGCTCGGACTTGTTGCAACTTCGAGTTTGTTTTCGTAAGAATCAAAATATGAAGAGTGCAGTGGTAGTTTGTCTCGTTAAATGTCGTTATTTCTTCCATATATCTGGGGGTAGCCAAGAAAAAAGTTGGCATGGAAATTATTCTTGTTATAACTTATTCCTTTTTTTATTATTGGCACTTTTGCGTATTCTGCGCGTATTCGAAGAATAGCGATCCATTAGTACGGCTGTTATTGTTGTTCGCTATGGTTACAGTAACAATAGATTAGAATAGTACGCGCACTCTAAATAATCGTTCAAAATTATTATGTACATGTTTTTGCTATTCTCGAGAGTTATATTTCTTTCTTATACTAAACATATCATCCCTTATTTTATGTTTGTATATTATATAACGAGAGTTTTCTAATTAACCCCATAGTTAACACCTCTGTTTTTGAGAGCGAATTATGAAAACATTGTATGCGAGGGCGGTCCAAATTTAGATGCTAATATGATTATAAACAGGTCATTCGCACACTTAAAACTAACAAACTTTTCGGAAGTTGGGACAGATAATCTTTTGTGTCTACACTTTCCGCCCCTATAGGGTTGAATTAATGTTGTTCTCTTTGTGATTCAGCTAATTGAGTCAAACAATACATGTATTATATAATAACCATCAATGATTTATTGCTGTTGGAACGTGGCATAGAAAGAAAAAATAGAATAATATTGTTTAAATGCAGGGTGTGAGTCCTGGCAATCGACCAAAGCCTTGGCACAAAAAGTCTCTTCTTATTCTTCCATTTTTGGACAAAAAGTCTCCGCGTTCGAAACAAAGTGCCTCATGAGAATTTTGGGAATAAGATGGTACCACTGCATCACAAACAGCGCTATTACTTGTACCATTATGAAGGAGATGGACTTGACTGGGATATATTGTGTTAAGGATGACGAATGACAGTTGGCCGAGGAGAGCGATGTTCTTCCTCCCATCAGGGTCCCGAAGACGTGGAGAGAGTAATTTATACAAAAATTAGCAATGGTTCTGAAAATTAGGACCAATCAAAGCAATGGATATAAGCCCCTTATATAAATAAATAAAAATAACTCTTTTAACACAAAGATGTCAGAAAGTATAGCCGGTGGAACTTTTTGCTTGAGACAATTTTTCCCAATAAACCGGTCCAGTCCAATCTGAGACAGGCCAACTTCGGTTTGAAAAATCAAGTAAAAAAAGCGGTTCTCGCAAAATAACTCCAACCCGACTGGGAATCGAACTCACGACCTCGTTATCTGAAGTTAAGCCCAAACCACTATGCTACCGAGGTGGTCAAGCACATATATTAAAGTTGAACTCCACAAACCTTGACTTTTTCCCATAGCATATCAATCAAATTACACGATACATCAGTATGCAGTATGTCGCACACACTAAACTATAATATTGTTCGGTACCATTCAAGCGATCTAATAAATTTTAATATTCTTTAATAAACGTATACCTGACGCGTAGACATGGACGCATGTTTCTATCACACATGCCCCTTTAAGCTTTCGAAAACAGCCTACCAAAACAAAGAAATTTTGAGCTTAAGATATTTTAAAAATGGCTGTTACTTACCTACTTAGTATGTTTTCTCATCAACATCAGCTAAAATAGAAAGAAAATATTTTTTCTTATTTAAGCCTTTTTTCATATCAAACTTCCTCATTCTCTATTTAACCCATTTGTTGCGAACGTGTTTTTGTAGTCTTAAAAGCGCGTGTTCCTGAAAATATTTACACACATGTAGGTGTGTAAATCTACCTACTAACATAACAAGCTTTATGTACGTAGTTGTTTATTTTGTACTTCATTTGTACTCAATCTATAACTCAAAAATATAGCTTAAATTTTTGCTGTAATTTTTTTTTTTACATAATTGATCTGATTGACACAACCTTCTAATTGATTACAATATCATTTTTTTTTTAATTAAAAGTATCTTTTTCAATTGGAAATTTTTGGTTGTAAGTCAAAATTAGAACTTAATACGGTAAGTTAATTATTGGATAAGTCATCCAGTTAGTTAAATAGTTGGCCATTTTCAATTTTAAAGAGAGTGGAAAAATTTACTTTTCAATCAGATTCGCATTTGTGGAAATTGTCGAAAACGATTTCCACACATCTTTCCACCAGTTTCCCTAATCTATGGACACAGATCATAGGATAATGAAACATATTGGTTTATAGTTAGTTGTTCTCTCTTATTAAACACAACACACTCTTAAATAATTCATGAAAACTCTTTCAGCCCTTGAGAAGAATGTGTCCAATCAAATACACAATATGGAACTAAGAAATGTAATCTATAACTATAATACGTGAAAGTAAAACTTTGTGACTATTTTTACGAAAATTGCGCGGATGGTGGAGTATGAAATTTCGCACACTTATAGTTTTTATAGAGAAGGAGTGGCGAATGCTAATATCTTTCTTAAATTATGCATAATAATGGATTAAATCAATAATAAAAAACGTAACAAACACTACTGCAATGTTATGTATTTGGTAGTCACACACACTTACAACTTATAAAGAACATCAACTTGGTAGAAGCAAAATCAATGTAAAATGAAAAGCGCCTCATAATGGGCGCAGAAAGCTTTTTAAAGGCGCTATATTCAAATGGACGGTGGAGCTTGAAACAGCAGGATATAAATTGAGAATAGAATACATATTGTTTATCTTTAATAATAATAGAAAAAAACTTTGTAGATATTATCATAATTTCAAATTAGACGTATCTATCCATGTCATTGTTTTTTAACGAAAATGTTGAAGTAGCGTTCGCTCAGTCTTGGAATGGAACAATGGAACCTTTATGATGTTCAAACTTATAATTTACCGAAGTGGTTGGTAGACTGGCGGTTACGTACTGTTTGGTGCGGACGTCGTGGTTCGATCCCAGATGCCGACCATCTTCCTCTTTCACGACACAAGCTTTAAGTAGCTTACTGTGAAAGAGTCAAGGAGTGTATTTTGTGTTCACTTTGAGTGATCACAGTGGTCAAATTTCGAGCACTGGTTGATCACTAGTTTAAATAAAGCTATAATAATGACCTACGGACGGAGTCGAGGCGAGGTCGAACACGGTTAGTCCTATCCTGGGCAAAACACTAGAATGAGGAAACCCACAGTACTTGCAACATCGAAGATCTTGTTAGGTGGGATAGAGAGAGGAGACGTCACTGGAGAGACCACGTTGGCAAAATGGGTACTGAGAGACTTCCGAAATAGTAACGGAAGATATAACAGAGAGACGTAGACCACTGGGGAGACCACCAAAGAAATGAAGGAAGAGTTAATCATCGGCGTCCGAAGAACCAGGCTAATTCCAGAAAAAAGATCCTAGATCTAGATAAATATGAGTAAAACAACAAAATAAAACTCCACATATCCATAATACTAATAGCTTCTGGCATATCAATTTGCTTCACCACATCTGTCTGCCTAAGAATAGTTTCTCTACGAAGACTTGGGAGATTAATGTCCTTACACGAAATCACTCCTTTGGTACTATTATTATTATTATCTTGGAGTTGGAGAACGTCTGAATGCAGGATTTAGCGAGAACATAATGTGATTGGTAAAATGTAAAAACTGATGCGATAAAGCTTCATAGACAATTTCTTCAATACGAAAGCAACCTGTCCGCCTGAGGGATTCTACATAGTATGTATTATCACATCTCCTCTAGAACGTCTCGCATCTAAGGAATAAAAATTATAATTTATCTTGTCTCTCTGAATTATCAACGTAGTGATCAACGTTGGTACAGTGAATTCAAATTGGATTCGTTTTTAGTCGGCTTCTTGAACTGTGGCGATAGCTCTTATTAATATATGCAATTTATAATGTTGTATTAATTGTGAGATTTATTACGTATATTCACCCAACAAATTTTCATCAAGAACGTATTTTCTCATTTTATAATATAAATGAAAGTCGGGTTAGTGCGAACACTTACGAACACTCGAGATCGGCAGAACAGATTCTTCAGATGTTTGATTTATTGGATTCGTCTCCGCACCGGATAACAGAGTAACTAAATTAAAGTAAAAAAATGCATAAAATATTATATTAAAGTAAGTATGGAACAAATTTCCTGCGACGTCACCGCCATCTATGTAAATTCTATAACAGCAAAATTATTGTTCACCTGACAACCATTGACATAAAAACATCGGTAGGAAGATTTTTGATGGAGTTTTTTTCGAGCTCTCAGAAATGATTTTTTAACATTTTTTTTTTATATTTTAAACGTATTTTCCTATAAATTACAAATTTGAAATCAATATACATAGTAAGGACTACAGGAGAACGTCTGTTGGGAAAGCTAGTATTATATAAAAGTGAGATGCGTTATAAAGTACTGGTGGATATTATTATTCCTATGACTTGTGGCGGCTACGGAGCACAACAGAGATCGGAGGCGTTTCGTTTACTCAAAATATATAGCACCATGATCCACCACCTACTACTGAATAAGTGAATTAATATTTCTGTTAATGTCGATACTTCATACATGTGAATATTCGAGGTATTTGGTATATAAGCTGTATCAGTCGATAGCTTTCGTGCATGTGAATATTCGAGGTGTTTGGTAGATAAGCTGTATCAGTCGATAGCTTTCGTACATGCAAATACTTAAGGTCGTGGCGTTGCTTTGTGTGAAAGATTTCGAAAGTGTATTTATGTTCACATTGGGTCAATGGAATGGCGAAGGCTCGGCATATATCTGAGAAATAGAATCTCAAAAACGGAAATCATGAGTACCCACTCAGTTTTCAAAAATATTTAAGTAGGTACGTAATATGTAATAAGAGTTATGTGTACAATATATCACGCCTATTTACCTACCTTGTTAAGTGGGGTTTAGGCCCCTCGCATTGCGGATTGGTTTGTGGGGGGGAGGGGGGATCCTCGGCGGGCTTGATTTGTGTGGGGCCGGCTTTCTGGTTTGATTGCTTCGATCGAATTAGGGGTTTGGTTTCATACGGGTCGGATTTGCTGCGGATTTGTCTCCTCTGGGCTGGCTTACGGTGTGCGGGGGGCCTTAAGGGAGAATGTATGGATGTATCTACCTACCTAGTTTTATTTATGCACATGTACTACGTGTGCCTAGCAACCCCTGTGACGAGTGTACATCGTTTCAGATTTTTGTGAAATCTTTGCAATCAATGTTGTAATGCAAGCCCGCATAGTTACAAAGTGTTATTTGGAGCCTATAAATAAGGCTCCTTGCAGGTATTGAACTCTCTTTTACATTAAACTCTGATAGAGGACACAGCTCCTTACCAAGCCACCAGCAGCGGCCTTATTCTCGTAGCGCTTGAATTGCAATCTTTTTGAAAAGATATCTTAAAGGGCGGCTCGGATAAGTATCGGACCAATCAGAGAGAAAGGGGGAGTGTCATGATCGTTCCACGATTGGCTACATCGTATTGTAGACACTCCCTCTTTCTCTCTGATTGGTCCGATCCTTATCTGAGCCGCCCTTTAAGATATCTTTTCAACTAGATTGCAATTCAAGCGCTACGAGAATAACCCTGCTGAAGTGATTCAGTGCTCAACCCAGTCAACATACCTACCTACCTATTTACAGTCCACAAACAAGGGGTTCTTCGAAGAGAGACATCACACCCTATCATCATAACCAGCAAACCATTGCAACACATACAAAATGTATTTTGAAAGCAGTCAGTTACACGCCAGCGTATCTGATGGCATAGGCATTTTGCCTCTGCTATAAAGAGATGAGAAGTGTCAAGGATGTCGAATGTTTCCGAATGACGGTTAGTCAAGAAAATATCTTGGACATTTTAAATAATATTAGATGCTACCACCGCATCACGAGCCGTTGCGGTACATCCGGCACCACAAACCCTTTTTTTTTTTTTTTTTTTTTTTTTATTTATTTTCGCTACCTCCAAGAAACAAAGTTTCGCTGTCGGAGGCAGCACATAATAAAATTTTACATAGTTTGGTACATGATAAAACTTAAGCCTAGTACATAGGTACCTATGAACTATTTAAACTATAAAATAACATAAAGATAAAAATGAAAGAAAAAAAAAATAGAAACGAAAACCAAGCAAACAATAAAAAATAAAAAAAGCAGAAGAGAAAAAAAAAGAAAAGAAAGAAAACATTGAGTAATAAATTAGACAAAGTGGGATAGATCCAATCAACTTAAAATTAGAATATAAACAAGACACCAAAATACAAAATGAAATCACAAAACAAGATGATCCCTATGCTTGGTATGATATGACTGCAGAAGACCCATCTGAGTCCCTATAATAGTTGCGCAATGCAGTCTTGAACTGATATAACTCCTTTATATCTTTTATGTTCCTAGGTAAAGCGTTATAGAACTGCATACCCTGGAACTCGATATTTCGCCTGCCGTAATTAGTTTTGACATTACCGATAACAAAGTTTGTAGAACCGCGAGTGTTATGCGAATGATACGTATCGCACGTTGTGAATGCTATGTTGAGCTTTGTGTGTCCATTTACCATTTTATATATCAACAAACAAGCCTCAAACTTGTACATGTCAGATAGCTTCAATATATTCGTGTTCTTATATAACTCGGTCGTAGGTGTCAGTCTAGGTAAATTGTATAGTGTTTTAATGGACTTATTCTGGATTATCTGTAATTCGGCTATCAGAGTCTTGTTTGCATTTCCCCAAACAGAATTTAGATACACTAAATGTGAGTGAATAAAACTATAGTAAATTTGTTTTTTTGTTTGTTCTGGAAGGAACTTGGATATTCTATACAACGCACCTGTCATTGGAATAATTTTATTCTTCACGTTTTCTATGTGTGTTTTCCATGTTAGATTTTCATCATTATTTCTTTCATTATGGAGAAAAGGTTGATATGGCTGGGACATAAGTTAAGGATTCCGAATGACAGTTGGCCGAGGTACCGAAGACGAGAAAACCAGACGGTCGTGAGAGCACGACGTGTTCTTTTCCTTCGAATCAAGACTGACAGATTTGGACATAGTGTGGGAGAAAATCATGCAGCTATTCATCAGGATCCAGCGCAATGGAGACTTCTTGCTGCCTCCCTATGTCCCCAAGGCGGTCTGAAAGGGAGTATAGCCACCCTAAGAGTTTGTTGACGGAATCTCCAGCAGTATTTTTCCCATAAATAAGATTCACAGTTTTCCGTACACTTTTTTATTATGTGTACATTTGAATACTTTTATCATAATGTACGCTAAGTGGAAGTCTGTTATAAATTGTAACATTTACAAGTAGTTCATTGTTATCCCAATGGGGTGGGATAAAGTGGGGCTTTTCCTCCATTTCCTGACAAGAAGAAATAGAATTATATGGAGGTAAGAAAAAAAGGGAGTCGTGACCAAACTTGACAAGGGCTTTGATGAAAACCCTAAGGATTAACTATAACAAGATATATTTTCATATTATTCCAAGGTGTTCGTGTTATAAATGAGACGAGGAGCGTACTTTACAACGTCGTTACATACAAAATTTGAGCTATATGTGAATTTCAGTAAACTCAAAATAACAAACCACGTGTTTTCTATTTTTTTATTCATGTTTTTTTTTTCTCCGTAAATGCGTCTGAACGTCTGAAGCTCTTTAATCACTTATTAACTCGAAAATATATATACTGCGAAAATATATATACACTATAGACTGCGATTTATTTATTAGTTAGTATAGGTACTATAAATCGCAGTTAGTATACTATAAATCGCGGTCTTTAAATTTGGTTGCTCTCTTGTTCTCAATAATTTCCAACTTTTATCTCTATATTTCATTTATTATTATATTTCTACTTGTTGCATACATGAGATTTTTCGACATGTTGAACATGTTGAGAATTCTCATGATTAGGAGTTTCGGAGACAAACATTACCACCTAATGGCGAACGTTGTTAACGTAAAGTGATCACACTAAGCCAGCCTTCGAAATAACAGTTGAAGACGGTCGTAAGCCCCTAGTGGTTTGTTCCATTTAAAAATCGAACATTAGTAATGAATTGTTAGAGTCATTAGTTGTTATTTTTTACTTATGTAACTGTCTGTGTTCGACAAAAAGACGTTGTTTTTCAAATACACTTTTTTCTGGAGTATTTTTATTTAGATAACTTTTTCCAAAGTTTCTTGAAAATATATGTAAAAGTATGTTATTTGCTATCCCACTTGTTTTAACAACAAGGTGGATAGAGACATGAACCATACGAATAAACATGGCTCCACCTTAGTAGTTTCTTGAAATAGTTTTTTCAAGTCAACTTATTAAGATGTGATGATTTTTTAACTAATTATTCACAAATCATTCTACATCGGGTGGATTGCCTTTATTACTAATTTAGTTTAAAATATGATACACAAATTATGTCATTTTTCTTCCAAAATGCCGCCTCTAGTACATACCTATATGAGAAATATATTTCAAATTTTTCACATTTTTTTTATACATAAGTCAAATTTAGTTTTCATTTACATAAGTCAAATTTAGCGTGCAATTAAATGTGTACATGGCTCATATCTTGTGTTCACCTACTATAAGTACCTAACACTTGTTTTTTTTTTATTACATACAACGAATTAGGCCTAATATTTTTATGGAGTTGTCTGCGGTGAAGTATTAAGCCACGTCAAATAAATTAAGTTTGGACATCCTCAAATTTATTACGGCTTACACTTGACTTTTTAAATAATTTACAAATATGCCGTAACCAATAAAATATGTTTTGCACTTAATATTATGAAAATCAGTCCAAATGATGCCTTATGATGATTTAAAGGTACGTCATCTAGATCTTAAAATAAACATATGTTTTAATGAATCTGGGCTTAATCAAAGCGAACACAAATACACTTTCGACATATTTCACATAAAGCAAAGATTGTGTTGTGAAAGTGGAAATGGTCGACACCGGAATTCGAACCCATGAACTTCAATACGCTGTACGTACGAAAGCAGTCGACTGATACCACTGGTCTACCAACCACAATATTGAATCTTAAGTTTTTAAAAATGTACATAATTATTTTGATGGCTCGGTAAATTTGATATTTGCTTATCTTTGCTTTGCCTTATTTCCATTGGTCATCCCAATACGCGCGAATGGCAGAAGTAATTTCACTTATTCATTTTTTGTTGTGTTAAAACGTGTCTGGAAAAAGTTTTTATGAAAGATAAAATTCAGAAAGTTGCACAAAACATTAGACTATTAAAAAAAATAACTTAGACAAACCTTTTTAGTTTTTTTGACAATACTTTTTTGTGGAATTTTACGTGGCGTTTGACAACTGTCATTTGTTTAGTTGGTGTGATTATAAGAGTGTAACATGTTTACATCGTTTAAATCAGATGGATATCGCTCGGAATTGAATCGTTCAATAGTTAATTCATAAATCATTATACAAATTCGATTTCAAAATTCACAGTAATGAAGGACAACATATCTCGGGAAAGCTAGTATAAATATCTATGTATGTTAATATAATAGTGTGTAAATTTCATAAACACAATGTCACGTAGGATTAGATAGGCCTCCTTCATACATGGACGAACAATCACTCAAAATCCAGACGTGTGAATTTATTGGGCTGATGGCTTTTACTATCTACTTCAGTGCAAATTAGAGGACAATTAATTATTATTTATTAAATATAATATTATAGTATTTTTTCTATACGAGTTTTCCCCGACAATCACTTCTTTTATGGCATCTCTGCCCCTTGCGACATGAAACAGATCTTACACTCGACCTATTCCGCTCCAATTGAGCACATTGTGTAACTCAGATATCATCCGTCTACCTGGCTCATCGTTTCCTTTCTTCTTGTCCTAAAAGGTTCTTGGTTTCGGCACCAAACGTGATGGTCTTTCTTCCGATTGAGTGAAAAATAAAACTCAAAGTTTACTCGCTGGTTTGCTGAGTTCTACAGCCCATATAGTGGTTTTGAAACAACAATATGGCTACAAAGAACGATATGAAAATATTTCCATAGCGAAAAAAAACTGAACCACATACAAAAAACTGGTACCTACCATAATTTAACCACCATCTACAAATGGCAGTGCGAAATACTATGGACTCGGTGATCCCACTGTCTACGCCATCACCGGATGCTATTTTTACCACATTTTTCATTTATCTCGGGGGGAAATTGGTAATCCCGTTTTTTTCTCTCAAACTTCACGTGAATCACAAAAAAATCTAGTGATCTTACATACAAGTTTATGAGAATCCATTACCGTATAGCCTTCAAGGTTTAATTATTTTTGACCCGAATTAACTAACACAAGCACGCAATTTCGATATAACTACATCTCTTAAGCCTTTTTAACACTTTGAGCGGTTTTATTCGGTTCGGTCCATTTTCAGTTAGAGCTGACAAAAGTGCAGCGCCATTTTGTCGACAACAACCGAATAAAACACAATAGTGTGTCAAATACAATATGCAATGAAACCAACGAAAGAATTTTTATTACTTGTATTATCCACAAATTATCTAAATTTTACGAAGAGTAAGTCGAATTAATATTTGGTCTGAATGGAAACAGAAACACCGTTTCTCATATAAAATAGTTACTAATGCATCTGTGATTGAGTGGTTTTACATTGACAGCATGCCAATGGGAACCTTTACACCCCTTTTTATTTTTTCAATTGCCTAAACTATATTCATTTTATTTAATGATGTATTGATGATTTATTTTTGAATTGTTAAATATTTTTAATGAACCCGAGTGCCTTAAGAGGCCTGTGGGGGATAAATGAAGATAAAGTTAAATCTAATTTTATTATCTCTGCAAATTGTCAAAATATTCGGAAGAGAATGCACAGTCGGTACAATTAGAAACATTTTACTGTCTTAAAGACTTATTTGAGTGTCCCATCCACGGAAATATTTTTTTGTAAAAGTCGAAAGATTTACCCGCTATGAAAGGAACCCGACACTGTCTGACACTTTGTCGACTGCGACCGAAAATTAACAGAACCGAAGGAAGTCGAATGATGTGTGACATAGACCTAACCGAGAGGACAACAATAAATTAGTTGTAAGAACCTCGCAAAAACCACGGTAAATGTCTCAAACTGGGATCTTATCTTGACAGTATGGATGTATCTCAGTTTCTCTTTTGATGGCAACAAAAAAAAATCTAATGGCAAATAAATTAGCTAGACGGTGCTCGTAAAACATTTTCAGAAACAACAAGTCGTTAAAGTTAATCTGGTTCGGGCGTTTGTGTATCACGTTCACGTGCTTTGTTTACGTTCAACGGGGAATTAATTAAACATCCTGAAATATAAAATAAACGCACCCTTAGTTTCTATTGTGAAGAAGCGTTTAATTATCTTATGTCGGCGTTCTGTTTTGAATTCGGTGACAATTAATTTAGAGGTAATAAAAAGCCTTTTTACGTAATATCTAACTAAAGAATACATGCACATACTATTCTATAATATGTCGCTATGTAGGTACAACATTGTTATTTCGACACCAAACAAAATGTGCGAAGGAAGTGGTTGGTAGCCAGCTGTTTCGTGTGGAAGTAGTGGGTTCGATCCCAGGACCGACACAAACTTTAAGTAACTTACTGTGAAAGAGTCAAAGGGTGTATTTGTATTCGCTTAGAGTGAGCACAGATACGTAAAAAAAGACAACAATTTATAGATGAATATGCGATTTTTCTTTGAATAGTTTTTACTCTCTCTTTAGGGGCATATGAGCCAACAAGAGTGTTCGACAGCGCCCGATCCTGTGTATTTGTGATGACTTCCTCACATACCATACCCAAATCCCTCTACTCTGCTACGAATAAGGAACGTAACACGAGGAGGTTCTTCCTCGTCATCTTTTAAAAGGGGCTCTTTAATTTTTTGATATTGAAAATTCGTCTGTGTTTTTATTTAAAGCCTCATCTAATATGAGGCGTTTTTTTTTTTCATTAAATAAACTTAATTTTAATCTATCTAGTGAAATATATAAATGATTATCTGTTTGTACGTTATCATTGTCGATAGATTCAAAACTTCAACGTACAACTTAGAAAATAACAGTTGCATTCTCTTCCAAGAAAGTTCTATCTGTGTCTATGACTGAGATGAACAACAAAGAAAGAACTTTCTCTTTTGGTAATCGATTTTATAACTCTCACAAGTTGGATCAGATAAAGTAATGATCTTATCAGTTACTAAACGAGTCGCTTAACTTATACAGAGAGTTCGAAAGCAAAGTGCTAAGCTAAATATGATTCTTTGAATATTTAAGCTCTTCGTATCAGAAGATGAATTTTTATCTGAGAAACGATTTCTTTTCTATTAAGAACAAAAATGTTTCTAAACAAATTTTATTGGAATACACCTTTCTCTCTCTCTCTTTGTTTTTTTTAATCTACTTATAATATAAAAGAAAGTCGGGTTAGTGCGAACACTTATAACTCGAGATCGGTTGAACAGATTTTTATGAACGGATTTACTTACAACAACGCCATCTGTGAAAAATTGCATAGCAACACAATTTTTATTTACTTCACAACCATAGAGTTTCAAAACATTGGTACGTAGATTTTTATAGAATTTCTTTAAAACTCTCAGAAAAATATTTTTTTTATTACATTCAAAATAAATATGTCTTGACTTCGATTACAAGTTCGTCTGCAAATCGGTGTTAAATAAATGGTTAGGTATAAATTTCAAGAATATATCAATAATTAATAATAATCAACAATTAACATAATATATTATGTGTTTTAACTTTTCGTTTTCTAATTCTTTTAATTATTTTAAACTTTTGCTTAATTCTTGTATGGTTTGTTGATGTCAGCTTTGATGTTTTCTGTTGCTAATGTTGTTTTTATTATTGTATTCGACACTCAATTCATATTGTATATTGATATAATATCTCAGTATTTTTGTTAAATTTTGTTAAAGGCAAAATGTTGCCGTGTACTCACTAATAAATAAACTTACTTACTTAATCCATTTTCGCTCCGTGGTCGCCACAAAGCCTCGCCAAGCATCTCTATCCTGGACTGGATCCAGGGCGTCATTCCAACTTAAGCCGGTATCCCGAAGGTCTTCATCGTAAGCTCTCTTGATCGTGAGTCTTGGTCTGCCACGTCTTCTTCTACCACCCGGTGTATAGAATAAGCTTTCATACTCTATGGAATCAGGGGACATACGTAAGACATGGCCGAGCCAGCTTATAGTCAACGATTCAGGATAATCGTTGTCACTAGAGGTTGCATCGTTCGTGATCGGACGGTTTCATTTGTTATAAAATCGAACCATCTTATCCCCAGGATTCGTCTAAGAAATTATTTTTAATGCTTAGAAGTTTGTTTTTGTGTGTTTTTGTTAAGCGCCATGACTCACATCCATATAACAGCACTGGTTACACAAGCATTGAAAATACGACATTTGGTTTTTACTGAGAAATTGGTTGATCTCCATATACATATTCCTCGTGTAGTTAAAAGTGGATCCCGCCAGAGCGCTTCTCACTGATAACTCCTTCTCTCACTCGAAGTAAACACAAACACACTTTTGACATCTCTTACACTAAGCAAAGGCTGGTGTCGTGAAAGTGGACATGGTCAGAAGCTGGATTCGAACCCACGACCTCCAATACGCTGTACGTATGAAAGCCGCCGATCGATACCACTGGACTACCAACCACCTCCAAATTGACACCATATAATTTATGGAAAACACTATAAAAATTAATAGCACAACCTGTCAAACGACAGGCATACGAAAAGTAGGTAATTATTTGATAGTCCCTAAAATATGTTTAATTTGCCACGTTGGGTTCTCAAGACAGTTTGACATTTCTTCTCGTAGCAACCGTTGTATGTAGGAATCTGTGTACGTAAGCTGTGTAGGTACCTCGTGTTTTGAATATTTTACAATACACCTTCAATTTTTTTCTGTTCTGGTACCTACCTAAATCCTACACTGTTTTTTCTTCTTTATTTTATAAATACTATGTATTTATGGATTGTGTTGTTCCTAAATTCTACTAATTTTTGCTATATTTATCACTAGAGGGATTTAGCAGTGCCTGAGTCCTGAATTTTTGTTTCCTTTCATTTTTATTTTTTTATGTGAATATTGTATTGGTTCTTGATTTACAAAAATGTGAGAAATATATTTTTTTCTAATCTATTCTTATAATCTCTGATCAAGTAACATCAAACAGTTGGTTGTATTTGTCTTTGAAATTTGAGTCAGCCTGTTGCATAAATATGTTTGTAGATATTATTTTATTGACGTCATAAAATCTCTAAATGAAAAGATGTATGAATAATAAAAAATAAATTAACACCGTTTGGACTATGAATATTAAAATTCGAAAGGTCTTACCGAACGTATGACGTGTTCGGTTAACTGTAACTCTAGCTAATAAGTGCTTAATAATGGGCTTAACTGAAGTCTCAAAATTATTCGATATGTTTTAAGAAAAAAAAAGCAAGACGATTTTACGACGTTAGAAGAGCTAACGGCATGCCCAGGATAGGGAGCTGGAAGTGGAAGTCTCAGAGGGAGGCCTATGTATAAACACAAGAGGGCTGACGAAAGAAAGAAAATAAATAAATACCAACCCGGGATTTTTCCTTGAACAATCAGAAAGATTGTGCTTTATAAACACTCCCTACATTTTTATCTTGGTTTTATTATCAAATCTATCTATACTCCCTTTTTTGATTCCACTTAGGGACTAGGGAGGCAACAAGAACTCATTATATGTATCTTATAATTAAACACAAAAAAATCGTGCTGTTTTCAATCATTAAGCTCTCTAATAAAAAAAACTGGTGAATGATCCTTTGATTGTGAAAACTAGACAGCTAATAAACAAAACTCAGAAGGTTATAATATTCTATGTTACCGAATCTCGTGAGAATAGGTGATTCGGGTCCTGATTACACGTGATTAATTGCTAAGACAAGCGCTCGCAGGTGTCAATAGCATTCATAAAATAGAAGACAAAGAATCACTATATTATTTCCAAAATAGAAAACAAAGGGCGTCATTATTTTCTGAGTCGATCTTTTTGTTTTCTGTTACTTGCATTTATAAAAGGCATTATTGTTTTTTGACCTTTTCACGTAATTAACGTCTACAGGCCCGCTACATAGAAACTTCGCACAGGATGATAATAATATGATGATGATTTTATACAAAATAATATTTTCTTTTTTAGCAACTATACTATCAGCCAGCATTTTTTTGCTGACTGTCCACGGTTCGCAGCATTTAAATATCATGTATTTTGAATGTGTAAAATGAATTCATATGAAACAAGATTTTTTTATACATAAAAATAACAGTGCAACAAATGAGCGGAACCCGTTAAGTTATTTAAATGACTTGTCAACACAATTCAGACAAGAATCTTTATCAAGGTTTTCAAAACTTTGATATCTATTGGTTGTTATTTGGATGTCTTTTTCATGATGGATTCTGCTTTTGTTGTCTGCTGTTGAATGTCCGTCATTAGATATAAATTGTGCCTCCAAGATATACAGGGTATCCCAAAAAGTATGGATAATCGGTAAACCAGGTATAGAGGACCACTAGGTCTATCAAAAAAACTCAATGTATATTCTACGATTTTTTGTCTTTTTCAAGTTATAATTTTTTTTCGAATTTTTCGAAAAACTCCGACTGTCACGATATAATTGTTCACAGAAACGCTATTCACCGATGAAAACGCCTTGTGATTAGTTGTGTTCCCTGTGACGTCAAGGTGACCTCACACTGTAGTAAATGACAGTCATCAACACCTTAGCAAACTCATACCAATACTATGGTGTGACGTAAAATGCACCACGTGACCAGCGCCATTATACAAGACAGCGTTTTACGCGCGTTTTTGGATATTTTATAACTTTAAACATGATTTTCATATACCTTACCTTACCAGTCGTCGTCCTCACTGCTGAGGGTCGTGGCCATCATGAACTCTGTTGTGGACCATTGCTCGCCAGGATGTTCTGTCGGCTGCCAGATGGACGGCTCTATGGAGTGTCGTGGTGGGAATATTTTGCTTTATTTGGTCGGTCCATCGCATCGGCGATCTTCCTCTTGGTCTTGTACCAGGCGCTCTACCGACCATGATGATTAACTTCTCAAGGCTGTCTTCCCCTCTACGAGCTAAGTATGCGTTCGAGACAGAGAGACGACAATCTCACCGTGATGCGCAGTTCTTGAAGAATTGAGATGTTAGTTCTTCTTGCTGTCCATGGGATTTTCAGCATTCTCCTCCAGCACCATATTTCGAACGCGTCTATTCTGTCTCTATCTCTAGCTCGCAGAGTCCACGATTCCACTCCATAAAAGAAAATCGAGAACACAAGTGTGCGCACAATCTTAACCTTCAGGTTTTTGGATATGTTCCTGTCCCTCCATATCTTATTGAGACTGGTCATTGAACTCTTTGCCATACCTATCCTTCTCCTGATCTCGGTTTCACACTCGCCTAGGCTGGTAATTGTGGACCCCAGATAAATAAATTTGTCAACTGTTTCCAAGTCCGAAAGTGCCTCTGTCATTTGTAAGGTGTTCGCTCGGTCTACAATCATTAGCTTGGTCTTCGACTTATTAATCTTAAGTCCCAGCTTTAGGCTTTTCTCCTCTACTCTATGGAGTAGTTCCACCATTTCAGCCTCGCTGGATGCAAATAGGTTGGTATCATCTGCATACCTAAGATTTGACACTTTTTTGCTTCCGATCGAAACTCCTCTCCCAACAAGCAAAGTAATCCTATAACGAAAGATTATAAGTCTATCAATACTTATAAACCTCTTATAATGGCATTGTTGTAGACTGTATTACTTATAATAGCATTTTACAAGCCTTAATATTCTCAAGAGCATTCGTTTTTATATCTCAGTCTTATAGTTTGCTACAAAACTATCGCACAGGACAGTTATAGGATACTCTTACTTATAATGGCATTCTACAAGCGTTGGTAATCTCAAGAGCATTTGATTTTGTATTTCAGACTTATAGATAGCTACAAGACTATTTTATAGGTAAGTTATAGGAGGACTAATCCTATAAGAGCATGCACTAAGACTTAATAGTCCTGAGAAAAATGCTGATCCTAAAGTAGCATTTTGTAAGATAAAAGAATCCTATAAAATACTTCGCCGAGATCATTATAAGTAATCGTCATAGTCTTGTTCAAGACTCATATGAAACAAATAGTACTTCAAAAGAACACTATAAGTGCAAATAGTCTTTAAACTAGATTCTTTAACATACTTGGCTGAGATCATTATAAGTTCTCGCTGCTATAGCCTAGTGTAAGACTCTTACAAAACCAACAGTACTTAATTAATACGTTATAAGAGCAAATGTACACAAAACTACTAACTCAGTCACTTTATAGGTAAACGCCAGTCATTTTGTCGAGGTGGTTCAAATGTTTTTATTCTTCGTGAAAAGTGCGCGTTAAATATGGAATTAAGTGACTGGAAACGAGAAAAGTTTTCATAGCAAATATAACGCTCATGTTGTTTTCACATTAAATAATTAGCGAATTACTCCCGCGTTTATTCCTAGAGGGGATTATGATTGCAAATACTATATTTTGTATAGGTTGTAAAGCCAAAAATTCGAAAATATCAATTTGAATATAGTACCTATAGCATTATTACATCATACACATTTTCCTATTATAATTCTTATCAATCTAATCAAAATTGTTCTCGATTATGACATCGCAAACTATTTTTTTTTTGTTTTATTGAGAAAAGTTTTTATAGAAAATATAACACTCATGTGGTTTTCACATTAAATAATTCGTGAATTCCTCCCGCGTTACTTTCTTAAGGAAATTTTGATTGCAAATACTACATTTGT
The DNA here is from genome assembly GCA_963576905.1 of Mystacides longicornis. Classification (NCBI taxonomy): domain Eukaryota; kingdom Metazoa; phylum Arthropoda; class Insecta; order Trichoptera; family Leptoceridae; genus Mystacides; species Mystacides longicornis. Next base: position 23,540,639 of record OY756432.1, on the reverse strand, counting down.
GTATACTGTAATATCAAGAATTCGAGAATATCAATTTGAATTTACTTATATATGTAGTAGGTACATATACATTTTCTTATTGTAATTCTAATAAATTCTATTCAAAATAATTGTTCCTAGTAATATAACTTTTAGGTACCTATATTTTTTTTGCATACATTGCCTATTTATGTGCACCTTTATGTCTGCCCAATAATTATTAATGTATTTAGAGACGAGGCAATATTAAAAAGCCCAAATGCCTTTCTGAACTGGTTGATAACAGTGAACTTTTATTTACAAATATTACATTCATACCTATGGGTTTTCTCGATTATGAATTCGCAGACCACTATTTTATTGTTTTATGGAGAAAAGTTTTCATAGCAAATGTAACGCTCATGTTGTTTTCACATTAAATAATTAGCGAATTACTCCCGCGTTCCTAGAGGGGATTTTGATTGCAAATACTATATTTTGTATAGGTTATAAAGCCAAAAATTCGAAAATATCAATTTGAATATAGTACCTATAGTATTATTACATCATACACATTTTCCTATTATAATTCTTATCAATCTAATCAAAATTGTTCTCGATTATGACATCGCAAACTATTTTTTTTTGTTTTATTGAGAAAAGTTTTTATAGAAAATATAACACTCACGTGGTTTTCACATTTAATAATTTTTGAATTCCTTCCGCGTTACTTTCTCAAGGAAATTTTGATTGCAAATACTACATTTGTGTAGACTGTAATATCAAGAATTCGAGAATATCAATTTGAATTTACTTATATATGTAGTACATACACATTTTCTTATTGTAATTCTAATAAATTCTATTCAAAATAATTGTTCCTAGTAATATAACTTTTAGGCAGTGGCGTAACTAGGGGGGGGGCGGGGGGGGGGGCGGTCCGCCCCGGGCGGCACTTTTCAGGGGGCGGCAAAATGACCCGACAAATAAAAAAAACTTGGTAAAAAACACAAAATTTAAATAGTATAGGTACGAGAATTTATTTCATGCTCAGTCCATAGGTTGCAGGTCACACTTAGGAAAGTAACAGTTCATTTTTTCTACTAATACCTCCAAGTGATTCACTATCAATGTCGGCACTGTTGCCTTAACCGGCAGACATGACGGTTGGAAACATTTCATAAGGTACCAATCAGTGGCGGATCTAACGGTACGCGGACTAAGCGGCCGCGGGGGGCCCCGAGCTCGTGAGGGGTCCCGAAATAAAATGAGATAAAAAATCGGGCCCCGAAATTTAATGACAAATAATTCGGGGCCCTGAGCTTGTGTAGGGACAATAAATGAGAAAAAAACTCAGGGCCCCGAGTTTGTAAAGGGAAAATAAATGAGAAAAAAAATTGGGGCCCCGAGTTTGTGAAGGGAAAATAAATGAGAAAAAAATCGGGGCCCCGAGCTTGTGAAGGGAAAATAAATGAGAAAAAAAATCACTAAAATTCTTAAAATTGATAAAATAAAGATTTTTTTCCTTTTAACCTGTCTCGGCGTAAGCTAGTACAAAAAAGTTCCTTTTTTTCTTCTTTAAGTAATTTCGGGTTAAGGTCTTAAAAAAAACTTTTCCGATGATTCCGCAGGTAAGTAGAAAAATCTGTGTCAGAAGTTAGCTCTCTCCCACTACCCAAAAATTGAATTTTGTACTATATTGTAGTGCTGTAAGTATCTATAGACGTGAAGGGAAAACTTTGTGCCCCTTTTTACGAAAAAGGAGCGGACGGAGGAGTATGAAATTTCGCACACTTACAGTTTTTATCGAGAAGGGGTGGCAATTGCTGATATTTTTTTTAAAATCATACTTAAAAATAGATTAAATCAATAAAAAAAACTCTACGCACACTATTGTAATATATTATAGTTTAAATTAATTATGGTCGAATTTCGACCAATGAACTGGACCACTAGTAATAATAAATATGCAAACTTTTTCATTTTGATTTTTTTTCAATTTATGTGGGGGGGGGGAACTTTTTTAGGTAGGTGGGGGGGGGCGCCAAATGTTAATCCCGCCCCGGGCGGCGAAAATCCACGTTACGCCACTGCTTTTAGGTACCTATATTTTTTTTGCATACATTGCCTATTATGTGCACCTTTATGTCTACCCAATAATTATTAATGTATTTAGAGACGAGCAATATTAAAAAGCCCAAATGCCTTAAAAAAAATCAAACCTGGTTCGTATTTCCAGAGATTTTATTGTTTTTAATATAAAAACAGCCTCCACTGTCATCAACTGACTTGTATATTCCGTACAATTTGTCAGTTATCTAAATTTATCGAAAATAAGTCGAAATATTTAACTGAAGACATCAAGAAATAAGTAAAAAAAACTTCTAACAATAATGAGGTTCAAATTGATCTACCCTAATTTGTTAAAATGGAGGCAATGTGTTATCTTGATTGAAACTGTTATAAGTAACAATGTACCTATAATGGTTCTGTAAAGTACTCAATGCAGAGTATTTTTAAAAATGGCGAATTTTCATATAAAACTGATGAAATAAAAATTCTACAACAACTGTAAATTGAGCTTTTTTCCGAAGCGCGTGAATAAAATAATAAAATTGCGGTACATATTTACAGTAAAAATGACTTCCCACGTTCCCAACAGTGGATAGATGAGTGTCCTTTATCAATTATATTTTGCTGTTTATTAATAAATGTATTATATTAATAATAGAAAATGTACTTACATTTTTAGTATTTAATACAAGAACAAAAAACTTCCACGACGCACAAAAAGCATAACAAAACTTACTTTATACAGTACTTTACCAGTAAACATTAAACAAGATTGGTCTGGTAAGATACTTATGGCAGATACTTATAGGAGTATTTATGCTTGTGAATGCATAGCTGAAGATCATTATAGAACCAATTGCGCTTCGTCAAGTGTATTATTTGATTATTTACATTCTGTAAGCTCGTTATAAGATCGATATAGAAATTAATGCTCCTGTAAGTGCGTCCAAATCTTGTGATTGAAGAATGCTATAAGTCTCTTATAAGAACAGATTATAGGATCGTTATAGAAATAAATGCTCCTATAACTGCGCCCAAATCCAGGGTTAAAGTATGCTATAGGTATCTTATAAGTCTACAAAATTTTACTCTTGGGAGTGCTACAAGTACAGATTTTGCTAGTTGGGCTATTTTCGATTTTCATATAAAATATGGCATATCTTCAGAAAATATAAAGAGAATGTGCTTATAATGTATCGTAGAATAATTTAAAACGGTTTCTGGAAATTAGTCAAATACCCTATTTAGTTTGAATATTTTAATAACGTAATTTTGAAAAGAAAATATTATGTATTGTATACTTTAATTTATCATAGAAAAAAAGGTAGAAATGAATTAAATTTTGTTAGAAACGAGTTTTTATTCTAAGCATCTTTTCGCTAGTAATAAAGATATATAAAAATGGATTTTCGTTACTTAATTTTTTAAGCTGAATCTCCTTTTTATTTTGTAGACTTCACATAAAATATGATGATCTGGTAATCGTATTTTTTGTTTCCTTTTTAATAAAAACATTTTTAATCAAACTTTTCAGTTAAAAATGTTCACGGTTCTCCCTCTTCTAATACCATGTTGATAGTATTATTATGCTTCAAGAAAAAAATTATAATTTACTTTTTTGATGATGTCGGCACATTTAGTTGTGGCTGCCTCCTTCATAAATTTACTTTAACTAGTGTTCGACCAGTGCTCGAAATTCGACCATAACTAATTTAGATTTTAAGTTTGAACATTAGACTGAGCGAGTGCTATTTTACAATTTTCTTTCCAAAACAATGACATGGATAAATCAAATTTTAAATTTTTATATTATGTACAAAGTTTTTTCTATTATTATTAAAAAAAAAAAAAAACTATATTAATCTAATCTCAATTTGGCGCAATGAGTTTGAAAATCCCGCTATTTTCATTTCCACCTTCCAATAAATATGTAGGTATACCGTCTTCAAAAAGCTTTCTGCGCTCATTGTGAGACGCTTTAAATTTTGTTTTTTTTTCTATATGAAGTTGATCTTCCTTATAATTAGTCTGTTGAAGTGTGTGCGAGTATCAAAAACATAAATTTACAGAAGTTTTGTAGTGTTTTTTTTTATATGATTTAATCCATTTTTATGCATAATTTTAAGAAAATTTAAAATTATTCGCCATTCTATATAAACTATAAGTGCAAAAAATTTCATACTCTTCCGTCCACGCAATGTTCGTAAAAATGGTCACAAAGTTTTTCCTTCACGTATTAATATATAGATTCTTACTAGCTCACCCGACAGACGTTGTCCTGTAAATAGCCCTTACTATTTATTTATTTATTCAAACATAATATTAACAGTGATAACAGACAACAACTGGAAATGCTGCCCAAATAGGCCAAGCCTGTACTAGGGCAAACATCTTAACAGTTCATGAAAAAATTATATCTAATACTAATACTATGAATATTGATTTCAAATTTGTAATTTATACAAAAATACGTTTAAGAGTGTTTGAATTATTATTTCTGAAAGCTCGAAAAAAAAACTATCAAAAGTCTGCGTACCAATATTTTCAATGTTGGTTGGTTATTATTTTTTATGCATTTTTCAACTTTTTATTAGTTATTCTGGTGTCCGGAACGGAGAAGAATCCAATAAATCATACATCGGAAGAATCTGTTCAGCCGATCTCGAGTTATAAGTGTTCGCAGTTCACACTATCCCGACTTTCATTTATATTATAAGATTTTTAGCAAAAAAACTCTAATCTTCTGATGATATGAATGCGGTTTAACATAATGAAAAAAATATTATTCTTCCAGATGTGGGCCCCTTTACTTTTAAGTTAGTAACATACCTTCTTCTTTTTATTAATTTTTTTCCATGAGTGAGGCTTATTTTTTCAAACGTTTCTTTTTTGAATAGCAGTAAGTTAACCCATGCAATAAAATAGTAAGAAATAATACACTATAAATAGAAAAATACGTGGCTCCCACATGACAATCCAGATCCTTCAGCTCTGCTTTCAAGGAATACGGTGGATAAGCGCCTTCTTATCTTCGGAATTCTGATAACAGTATTAATAGCGGTTTCCCCGGCCATTTTCACTGGCTTTTGGCATTCTGAACATATGTCCGAGCCAAGTCTATCACTACTTATACTATTATGCTAGGATTATATCTTCATCACGTGTCGAGGGTCTATGTTTAAAAACTTAAGCATGAAACAATCATACTCGACCCATGAATAAAAATGAAAAATATTTCAAATCAGATATTTTAGTTCTTCACATGAGTCATAGGGGCTGAAATACGAGATATTTTCATACCCGTCAACGATTGCTGCAATACTTTAGAAAAATAAACTCAGAATAAAGACACCGTTCTCAGAACAATGTACAATTTTGTTTACTCAATATTTTGTAAATAAATCAACAAATTTTGTTGACACTTGTACACAATAAAAAAAGTTATTTAACTTTTTTTTAACTGAATACAAGATGCAAAATCTTCATTCAGCATTCGTAAGCAAAAAACAACACTGGCTATTGAATAGATCGTTCGCATGAAGCTGAAAAAAAACCCTTATTGTTATTTCATAGAATAACCGAAGCTTAGTCAGCATTTTTGATCTCGAAAATAGACACATCAACAGTATATAGCAGCGTTTGAAAGATCCGAACCACATTAGAATTCAATTTCTTGATTCGCACAGAAGTAAATTATTCAAAAGACGAGTATCATCGTGTATATTTTTACTAGTGGTCGCCAGTATTCGAAATTCGACTAAACTAATTTAGATTATAGGTTTGAGCATTATTATAAATCTTTTGTCAAAGACAGAGCGAGCGCTATTTCACAATTTTCTTTCAAAAATAATGACATGAATACGTCAAATTTGAAATGTTGATATATTATATATATTTTTTTATAATTATAAACTTTCATCATATTGTTAAAAGTTTTTTATATGGTTATTTTAATACAAAAAAATATTAATCTATTCTCAATTTGACCACAGATAAACTAAAGATCTGTGTCAAATAATGTCAAATACAATTTACTTAATGAACATGCATTTCTTGGTGCAGTTTATTTGAAAATAAATTTCAAATAAAATAATTATTATATAATTTTTCCACATTTTTTTTATTAACCTGACTAGTTTCGTAGAAACACGTCCTACCCTTGACCATGTAGTCTGGTTAATAAAAAACTGTGAAAAAGTTAAGCAATTCTTTTATTTGAACTTTGATGTCAAATACATCGAAGTGTGTGTGATTATGAAATACGGAACGTTATAGTATTGTGCGTGGTGTTTTTTATATTGATTTAGGTAATATATTTTTATGCATAATAATAAATTTGCTTTCGCCACCCCTTCTCTATATAAACTATAAGTGTGCGAAATTTCATACTCCTCCGTCCACGCAATTTCCGTAAAAATGGTTAAAAAGTTTTTCCTTCACGTATTTATATAAAGATACTGAAAAGTGTATTATTATTTCAGTCCAAGTCAGATCTTTTACTTATATTCAACTACTGGGCCCAGAGCAAACCTATTTATGCGATCTATTATAGGTTTTGGGTGTGATGTCCTCAAATACCTGCATACTTTTTGTCGCATATTCAGTTATTTGTATAGGTATATGTAGGAGCGCCGCATTTCGTCAAAATTCTCTCTGGAGATATATTGATACAAGTAACATTCGTTATCTTATAATATAAATTAATGTCGGGTTAGTGCGAACACTTATACCTAATTCGAAATCGGCTGAATAGATTTTTATTATTTTTTCTTTTTTGGGTTCTTCTCCGCTCCAGGTAACAGAATAAATAATAAAAAGTTGAAAAAATATGTATGAGAAATGATATAAAATATAATATTAAAGCTAGTATGGAACGGATTTCTTGCGTCGCCATAACAACAAAATTATTGTTTACTGCACGACATGATGGTAGTTCCCTCTCATTCTCGCAAACGTAATTGCCGTTCTTACAGTAGGTACCTATCCCATCCCACTTACCCCAATTTTCATACAAAGTCAACAAAATTATCGGGCACTTTCATAATATGTGCACACGCAGCGTCGGCACTTCATGGGCGAGGTAGAATGTCTGTGTGCGCGTACGTATATTCTCGCGTTGTTCCCACCTGAGCTTTGAATACGAATGAAATATGGATGTTTTGGAAATATTTTAATGTTATTATTTTATTAGTTTCAATTATTGTTCGCAATCGTTTTTTTTTCTAGGGTGAAGTGCACATTATGCATAATATATTAACGGGCCGCCTCGGGTCAGAACCACAGGGCAACGTCTGTCAGGAAAGCTAGTATTATTATAAAGTAGATTTGGTTTTTAGATATTAACTCGTTTGGAAAATTGATGTTCTCAATCAAACACCATCATCTTTCAGACGTTACAAAGCGTGGAACTGCGTCCTCAGTAGAGGATTCTCCAGATATGCTGCCCCTATAAAAATGAATTGGCCAACATTAAAAATATTAATTGGCATAACATGTTTTTTTTTACAGATTTGGAGAACGTACCTCGAGAATGTGACTGCGCTTACGGGACTAGACTGGACTGCAACGATCAGGGCTTAGTCCAGGTCCCTAAGGTGAACAAGGCCAGTCGAATATTACTCTCCAACAACTCGATAAAACTGACCAGTGACTCGTTCGTTGCAAATCAGTTTATGGTCATGTAAGTATAATATTTTTTTTACCTACTTACTATTTTTTTTTTATTGTATTGATGACACTGACGTGAATTTTTCTTTTTGGGAGATAACAGAACTAGACAAGAGGTTTTCAGAATGGATTCCGAAATTTATATTGTAAAAAACAGATTTGAAATTATTATAAAATAATGAAAATTAAACAGTATATTATTATTGTAATTTGCTTACTTAATTTATCAAAACTGAGTATTTTGTGTTAATCAAATATTATTATTAGCATAATATTTTATTATAATATAATATTATATTTTATTATAGTCATACTATGTAGATGATGTTGTTATATTTTAAAGTAGGTATGTCCGTTGATTAATTGTCTGTCTTTATTATTTAAAATATGATGGGCCATAATCTATGTTTTTATCGACTCCATTTTTCGTTCTTTTTCGTTTTTAAATCATCGTTTTAATTATCTTTTGTTCTTTTGAGAATATACATGTTAAGGTATGCACATATATTTCCTTTCTTTAATATTTTTAACTTAAAATGCCTGCGTAATGGAAGGTTTATTTTATGAGTTTTTTTTAAATGTTCAGACGTACCTAACTATGTACAATAGATATGCGGGAGAAACCTGTTATTGGAGTGCTGGATATTCTATGTGTTTGTTTCATGTTTTTATTATGTTTGTGTTGTTCAGTGTTCTGTTGGTGTCTCTATGAAATAAATAAATAATACTAGCTTTCCCGACAGACGTTGTCCTGTAGTCCTTTCTTTGAATATTGATTTCTATTTTGAAATGTAACTATACAACAACCCGTTTAAAATATGTTTGAAAGAAATTCTATCAAAAATCAGCGTACCAATGTTTTGAAACTCAATGGTTGTCAAGTAAATAAACATTTCATTATTATGGAATTTCACACATATTGGGCTGTTGTCAGTAAATCCGTTCCATACTAACTTAATATTATATTTTATATTATTTCTTATCCATTTTTTTTTTTCAATTTTTTAATAGTTATTCTTTTTAATAGTTAACGGAGAAGAGTCCAATAAACCAAGCATAATAAAAATCTGTTCAGCCGATCTCGAGTTATAAGTGTTCGCGCTAACCCGACTTTCTTTTATTATCGGAATATCGGATTTTGAGCACTTCATCCACACATTTCTTCTCATACAAATAAGAATTTAATCATTTCAATGAAAAAGTCACATTTCGTCGGTCATCAGCGTAAAAATGTGCTGCAATTTTTTATATTTTCAATTAAAACATATATTTAAGAATCTATAGAAGATGCGATTTTCTTTTTTTGAACCATTTAGGTAAATCTTAATAATTCCAATATTTTAAGGTGCTAAGATTTTTTTATACACAATTGAGATGAATGCAAAAAGAGATGTAATCTGCGTTTCAGAAACACTTCATCGATATTATCAGTTCTTTAGATCCTTCAAAGCCTTCGAGCTGGGGAATGATAAATGATGCTTTCGAAAGACGCTTCATGATACTGGTCTTCGAAAAGAAAAGAAACCCGCTTATCTAGAATACTATCATATTATTTTCGAAAAGAAATTCGTCTCCATAGCTTTAATTTCAGCACTCTCACATACGAGCGACTCACTTCAGAGCAGTAGATTCTTCTATTAAAACGATTCATCTTGTCTTTCAGTAGATATAGATTGAAAGCCAAACGATTTAGATTCAAATATTTTCAAAACAGACTTGACTGATGACTTTCTCAATTGAATCCTTATTTGGGAATTTTTGGTGTACCTACTATGCTCATGCTCTTGGGCAATATCGTATTTTTGAAAATTGACGAAAACATAAAGCATAACTTACAAAAAATTCTTTGTACTAAAAAAGTAGGTACACGTGATTTCAATTGACGGGGAGGGGGGGGGGTATTTTTAAAGCTGAAGTAGATGACACTAAAATAAGTAGATAGATTTAATAATTACATAGGTACCTATTATAAACAAATATGAAGTTGTTGGTATTAACCGAGCAGTTTTTTTTTCTAATATAACAAAGGTCATGAATTTGAACCCCGAAGCTGGCCTTTTCCTCTTACTCGGTATGATATTTGCTAAATTGTATCATTTTGTTTACCCCCTAATAAAAACAATTGATTTTGATGTTGAAAAGTATCATATTTAGCTACAAAGGCTTTAAAGCAAACTTTTATGTAGGCACTTAATAATGTAGAAATATTTGTCTTTTACAAATCTTATAGGTAGGTGTTATTACAACTTTATGTACATTGGGATTGCTGTATCAAAAAACAATTTTTTTCAGACATATCAGTAGATGTATTTTCACATCATTTCACAAACAAAAATTGGCAATGTCGGGTTGTTTGTTTTATATTTTTTACACCTTCAAATAAAACAAGAAGATATATTATTTTCTTGCGAGCATATATTTCTTAAACTGTAAGTATATACTTTAAAAAATATAATGAAAGAATACTATATTTTAATGTATTGACAATTGAAATTGCACAAGATTAACAATAGTTAAAGCCTCTTGTTGCTCCCATGCTCTGCTTCGAAGGAACGAAACACGGTGTGAGATGGTCATCCTCGTCTTCAGGACCCTGCTGGCCAATGGGAGAAAACAGTGCTCTCAACTTTTATACGGCATGCTTAACACATGTCCATCTCCTCTCCATAATGGGAATGACGGGCCCACTCTTCTATTGTGATAAACCACTTTTTTAAACGAGGAAACAAATTTTTGTGCCTGGGCATTGGTCAGGTGCCAAAACTCACACCCATACAAGAGATTGGGCAACGTACACGCATCAAGCAGTTTACATTTCGTCTCGAAACTAAACGCCGACACTTTTCATTTTTTAGTTATTTTATTAAAAGCGTCACATGCATTCAATACGTACGAAATGAGAGACAAACACATCTTCTTTTTCTTCCACTTTTAATAAGCCTGTTATGTTCCTGCTGTGTTGTTTATCTCGTGTGACGTGGACTCCCAACTATCCTTCCATCTTTTGTGTGGTCGTCCTGAAGGTCTGTCAAATTGGGGAATGCCATCACTATAGTGCTTCCACCGAGTAAGTATGCATGCGAGCTCCCTCTACACCCCTTATCCATCCTGTCCCTTGTCCCTAGACCTTCCATTGACGACCTGTTGTGATTGGCACGTCAGTGGGTGTTAACCAAAAATAGAATGGTCCCTTACTATCATGAGAAAAAGAGACCATCATACTTTACGCGCATTTACTCGCTGGGAGCACTTAAGATGCCCTTACAGCTCTTGTGTCATTCCAGCCAGAACTCCCTAACATCTACCCATTCCAGAACCTTCTCCTCTGTCATCCCATCTAACAATGTCTTCAATTTCATATACCCTTTGGTTTTCTGTAATCCATATTCTGTCTCGACGGGTTTTGCCAGTGATATTTCAGAGTACTTTCAATTAACTGGTGCGAGGAAAATTTTTGTTTCTGACAAAAATCTCTGAAATATGTAAGAAGAGTCACAGTTTGAAAATCTTTGCACAGACATTTCTCAGTAGAACGAAACACAGAACATTCTGTTTCATTATATTGCGTTTGTCATCTGATAGCTAATAATATTGTGCGGTCAGCGCGCAAAATATTAATATTTATTTATATTTTCAAATTACAATCCAGACGGCTCTATGAAACCGGTGTTCAGAATTTATTATTTTTCCAACGTTAGTTTGTTTGTTTACTAGACCGAAATCTATTACTGCGATTAACTCCAAATTCCCAGATATTTTTTTCGAACAATTTAATTTCACAGCTGGAGATATTAAATAAAAAAAAACAACCTACAAAAAGTAATAATTATTTAAAAAAAAAACCAAAAAATACGACAATCTTTTATGATTGTTTTTTTTTTTCACGTAAATTAATATTCCGAATAATTTCATTGTGGTTTGGAGTATACGAGAGTAAGGGCTGTTACAAAATAACTTATAGGTATATCATTCGCAAATGCGTATTTTCTTTTTTATGTTTTATGTCACAAAAGGTTGTGGTAGCTCTAACAGATGGTTGAGATATATATAGTTTATCAATTTACATATACCCCAGAATTAATAAATTAAAGTAAGCCTTTATTTTAGGAAAAGAGTGTGTTATTTTGGTTTTACACTCTCGAATTACGTTATATTTTTGCATTTACCTTTTTCTTATATGTTTTACCTACTTATTTAATCCACGTTCGCTTCCTAGGTGGAGCATGTGGTTGCCACAAAGCCTCGCCAAGCATCTCTATCCAATAAAAGGCGGTATGCCGAAGGTCTTCATTTGTAAGCTCTCTTGATGGTGAATCCACGTCTTCTTGTACCATCTGGTGTATAAAAATAGGCTGCCATAATCTATAGACTCGGGGAACATACAAAAGACGTAGCCGAGTCAGCTCAGTCTGCGATTCAGGATTCAGGTTATCACAGGAGGTGGCATCGTTCGTGGTCGGACGTTTTGTTACAAAGGCGAGCCAATATTTATTTTCAATGCATAGAAGTTTGTTTTTGTGTGTTTTTGTTAACACTGGCATCACACAAGCATTGAAAATACTACATTGGGCTTAAACATTTTGAAACACATGTGAATTTTTTTTCAAATCAATGCGAACATCGACAGATTTATTATGTTAAATACTTCATATAGTTTTTTGTAATAAAAAATACATTATCGTAACATTTAAATAGTGGAGTGAACAGGAGATGCGTTCACCTTTGGGTTGAAATAAGGTTTTTTTTCTCTTATTTTGCCATAGGGTGAATTATTTAAACACCGATTGACAGGTTGTGGGTTCTATTAAAAAGGCAACTGTCAAAATCGCCATGACATTGTTTCAATCTAAAATAAAACGAAAAAAATGCTAGATTTAAAGTAATTCCGATTCAGAACAATGAGTATTTTTTAAATAATTAACAATTTATAAAATTTTATTTCATTCATCTTCATCATATCTTCTATGTACCTTCTTACTTTTAACGTCAACAATAAAGGAGTGTCGTCTTAAGATAATACAGCCATAATATCTCCTTGAACAATTAAATAATGAAATTTTAATATGTTCTATACATATGCATGTTTTTCTGTTTGCTAACATATTTTTTTTGTTCTTTTACCCTGTATACAAAATCAGCTGTCGACTATATTCATATACTAACATAATCATCTATCGTACAACGCTAACTCATCACTGTACCGAATCTTAGCTTTAGTCTCAAATAACCTGTGACCATGAAGGGCGTGCCCCTTTGAAACATGTCAGGTGTAATAAAATTGTAAAATTTGATAATTTAAATAACTTCCATCAAAGAAAAAAAATCATGTTCAACAATTTATAAATTTTTACTCTACATTAAACTTAATTGACAATATGAAGTGGTTGGTAGACTAGCGGTTACAACGCCGGCTTTCGTACTGTTTGGTGCGGACGTCGTGGTTCGATCCCAGGTGCCGACCATCTTCCTCTTTCACGACACAAGCTTTAAGTAGCTTACTGTGAAAGAGTCAAGGAGTGTATTTGTGTTCACTTTGAGTGAGCACAGATTCATGCAGTCCAGTCGTTCTGGTTGAAATTTCTCACATGCACGCAGAAAGAATAAATTTATATATGAGGATTATCATTAAAAGCAAAACATGGTCATGAGGGACGAATCTGCCTTTGATTTAAACGAGTATCTATCCACCGAAATGACTGCATTAATTTTTTCCATATTTTCGTTACTAATTCAATTCTCAATGCTTAATGGATAAGATGTGTTTTTAATTCATTAACGCTTCGAATAATTTTCACTTTATGACATAAATTTAAGACTACGTAGGTACATGTTTTAAAAAAGGAATGATTTAGATATGATTTTAAAAATGGAACGTTATAATTTATAAGAGTCGGCTCCTTTTACGTTTTTCCAACTGTTTTTATATTATTTTCAATATCAATAATTTATTACTTTAAAAAAATCACAGGGTTGGCGGTACACTAAGACCTCTAATGAGAAATAATAACTTATCTCTTAAATCCAAACAGCTGATGCACAATGCAATCCTGATACCATCAATGATGTATGGGAGTGAAACATAGACATGGACGAAAAATCTGGCAGTTGGAATAAATGCTGTGGAAATGAGATCACTGCGTAGGATATGCGGAACGAGACTGATTGATAAGGTGAGGAATGATAATATTAGAAAGGAATGTGGAGTGGATGTTAGCGTAGTGACTATAATGAAAGTTAATAAATTAAGGTGGTTTGGGCATGTAGAGAGAATGACAAAAAGGATATATAAATCTGAAAGAATGGGTGCACGCAGACGAGGCAGACCTCGAATGACATGGTCCGATCATATCGGTTTAGTCAGGAGGGCCAAGTCAGGAGCAAAATGAATAGAAGAGATGTATGCGGAAAATCCGTACTCTCTGCCTACCCTCTTCGGGAAACGGCGTGATGGGTAAAAAACATGTCCATTTGCATAAAGTATTTGTTTTTTCTGGGTGTACTTGAAATCATGTTTTGAAGGAATATAATATATTGCATTTATGAACTATTCTCCAAGTGGTATCCAACATCATTGTGTCTTTTCAAATTTTCTAAAAAAAATCCTACCATATAAGAAGCACCCAAATATTTAGATTTGAGAATATGATAATATATTTGATTCTTACCTTAAATTAATTATTGTTTGATTTATAAAGACATTTTTCTACAAAATTCAACCAGTATGGGCTTTCAACCGTATTCTACTCCAGTTCCATCAAAGGCTGGCTTTATTTAAGCATGAATCACTATACAATAGACGATATATGAAATTTTCTTTCTCATCTCTATTATTTTAATGTATTAAAGTTTGAGGAAACTCATTGTCAACTTTTTTCCATCTCTGATTCTCAACAAACAGCAAATCGTAAAATATTATACAAGCTCTTGTCATAAGTGTTCAGAAAATTGTGTAGGTCAAAATAATAATTCACATCGAGTCTGAATCAAGTGCGAAGAACATTGGTGATAATCCAGGAAAAACGCTCCAAGCCAGAGTTTGAAAATTTGATATCAAGAGATTCTTGGATGAAGAAGATTTTGTGCTTTGTAGAAGAACTATACAGTGTTTCTGCAAAGACCACGAAAAAAAAAATTCTAGTATTGATAAGCTGATAAAAATATCAGAAGATTCAACACCAGCATCATAGAAAATTAGATATTCGAACGTCTGTAATGGTAATTTAAAATTTAAAAGACAAATAAAAAAGGTAGTTATAAACTTAAACAGCCTACAGTGCGTTAATTTGGTTATATTTGCGAATAAAGTACCTACCTATGTCTGCGTGGGTGTCTATACAAGCCTCTTTAACCCCTCAGGGTAGAGATTTTATGATGGAACTAATATTTACCATAATAAAACCTAATAGTTCCCCGAGATATATTTATAGGGGATGATATCCCTCATATTATTCACACGAGTCACACGAGGCGGATTGTCTAGAGAGAGACACATAAAGCATCTGCCACTTCTCTGTTTGCTATTTAACATTTTACTACAGTAACGACATTTAGAGCATGATTCAATTATAGATTCAAAAATTCAATAAACACGCCTATTACCTACTGAAAATTTGAGAATTATTATTATGCAGCCATTGAATTGAACATAAGTTCGAATGCTTTTGTTTTCCGTTTGTTCTAAATTCAAATAATTTATTGTATTTTGTTTTAGTTCTATGATAGACGCATTATTACTGCAAAGAAATTTGTTATCGAGAAACACTATAATTATGAAGAGAGCTGGTCTTATATATGATAAAATTTTGAAAATAAAAATCATAGATTTAGTATGTCATACTACAGTTTTTAATATATTATTAAGTACATAATATGATAACCTTTTGAGCAACCAGATTTTTGATCACACACTACTGTCTCTAAACAGGTGACATCATTGTATCTATTTTTTTGTCTTTTTGAATAAAGGAGACTTGTCAGTTTTTTAATACTTGCGTCAATTTATTTATTACGATAAGTTAATAAGTATCTTAACGATCTGTATCAACATTTTTTCAAAGACATTGCATCACAACTTTGATAAATATTGATAGCACTATGCATTTACACAAAAACAAAAAAGAGCAGAATGGCTAAGCGATATTACATCATTTCTTTCACACTTTAAATATGCATAAAAAAGAAGGATGCAAAGCTACATACAAAATATTGCGAAGACAGACAACAAAGAATTATTATCCTTTAAAGTCAAACAAAACGGAATCGTGTATTTATTATTCGGATCATAGATAGCTGGATAGGACACGCTGTATAGAATTCGTTAAGGAAACGTATTGTGTCGTCTTCCAACTTTGTGTACTCGAAGACGTATGGCTTTTTGTTTTATATTATGTAGCCTCTCCTCCTTTGAAATGACCAATGACCACCAGCCGGTCCTGATAATTAATAGTATAACATACCTAGTGGAAACACTTAAAATGCACACATCTCGCATACTTATGTTACTGCTATATCAATGATTTCCCATTCCTGTGAATTAATAAATTGTTGGTTTATTTACTCCCACCCATTCAATCCTAGCGGGGAGGCTCACCACCCACCATGTCATGTCAAAAAGAGGAGAGCGGACGGAGCGGATGTGTGGATGCTAAAAATTGTGTTTGGATTGAAAAAAGTGGAGGTCCGTTAATAATAATAATAATACTTGGACAACTTTTATGGCGCCGTTTAGTGAAATATCTTCACCTCACTACTTAGGTACCTCTTACGGGACACGGAGTGATTGGTAAAAAAAAACTCCTGACACTGCACTGGCTATATTTTGCTTCGGCAGTTCCTGTGCTCAGCTGTTGATGTTCGTGAAGTTGATCGACTCATCTTGGTCTTGCATCTGCACATCCACCGTCCATTCAGGATTAATTCAAGGTAGTTGCACTTTTACGATGTTTTCAATTGGAACTCGAAGGTATTCCCGTATCTTGAGGTCTAACCAGATTAATGCAGTTAGAACTCAAATGTTCTTGTATTTTTTTTTATCTAAGCCGTTGTGTTTTGTTCGTTTAGGTTGGTTGAGTCTCCCAACTGTCTCTACACTTCTTTGGTGGTCTGGCTGGGAGTCAACTTATGTCAATCCTGTAGGGCTATTCTCGTAATCTATCGCATTTAAAAATCACTTAACGATAAGATTAAGACACGATCGCAAGCAGTCGTATTCACAAAACTATCAGAATCTAATGTTAATCCTATCTTGGACTGGATCATTTTCATACTGATATTTCAAACATAACGAATTTTTAAGATATCTACTAGATATCTTGTTTTGTGAATACCAATCCGCCATTTTATGATTGTCAATCAAGATAAGAGCGTATTAAGACCGCTACGAGAATAAGGGCAAGGGTTGAGACCATTCAAATGTTCATATCTTTAATGTAGCTTCCCCGACCACATTTTGTCTGATCCTATCTTTGACAGTTGTCCTAGCTTTACTCCTGATTTTCAATTCTGTTTTTGTGGTATTAGCCGTTTTAACGATCCGTTGTCACAAGTTTTAAATATTTGAATCTTGAATGAAAAAAATAACTTCAAAAATAGTTGTTCTTTTTTTAATGTGTAGACCTATGACATCTTCTTCGTCTTCGTCTTTATCCCATTATTCGGGGTCGGATCTCCTATAGTCCTTCTTTGCCACGAATCTCTTTCGAACGCTAGCTCTGGTTCCACTTCAATTCCTTGAGGTCCCTCTAGAAGCTCAACATGTAGCTGGTGATCTGCCTGGTCTCCGGGCTGGATATTCGACTTCCATAGCTTTCTGTTTAAACGATAGGACATTTAAAAACATGACCTAGGTATCATTTAAAAAAAATGGGTTGGACTATTGCGAGCTATGGTGACTTTCACCAACTCCTAACATTTAGGTGGCTTTTTCTGACTGATACTCAAAAAAATGAAACATACATTTGAACATAACAGTTCAATCTCTCCAAATTTTGAAAAAAAAACACACATTTTATACTCGTATTATTATTTTGACTTTTTAATGCGACGTTTCAATTTGGCGAGATAATGGTCTATAAAAAGCATTCAAATGAGACTTGGAAAAAAAACAGGGAATCGCGAGTAAAATATACTGCGCACTCCTAAATAAGATACGGTACCATTAATCTAACTGAATTTTGGTTAAGCTGTGGTTTCTTAGAAAAGCGTTGCCTTCATATAAAAACAGTGGGTAGGGGCATAATATCACTTCGAAAGTTTTCTATATATCTAAATCGAAACGGCGTGGTTTTCTTGAGATCTTTAACTGACACCGTAATTCTTTACTGTTTTAATGCGTCTGTGATAAAACGGCCGCTGTACAACGGCACCACGTTTCTAGGACATCACGGCTTTGGTCATGTCCTTGTAGTTGCGGTGTGAATATCAAGGTAAGTCCATCCATCAGCGTACGTCACGTCTAGACCGGTTTTTCTCCATAATTTTCCCCATAACGTGTTTTTAACGCTCCGTAGATTTTCGATACAAAACCTTTCCCTTCAATTTATCGTGTTAAACACATTTTTTTACCTGATTTCATACGTGGTTTATTTTTTTGTGCGAGAGAATTAAAGTGAAATATAGCAATCACTCAAGAATGCGATTTTTTATTAAAGGTTTTTTTTTTTACTTTTAGTTACTATTATTCTTACCTACTAATGCCATAGGATCTTCATTGAATTTATTTGAGCCTTTTAAAATATTTGTTTATTAGTAAAATGGTGGTTGGCAGCTCAGTAATATCAATCGGCGGCTTGCGTACGTACAGCGTTTTGCAGGTCGTGGGCTCGAATCCCGATGCCGACCATTTGCACTTTTACGACACAACCCGTTGATTAGTGTGAACGAATTATGTCAATAGTGTATTTGTGTTAACTTCGAGTGGACCCAGATTCATTTGAAAAAAAATCTGGACTCACCAAAAGTGGACAAAAATACTTGCACCTTTGACATATTTTACAAAAACCAACGCTAGTATTGTGAAAGAAGAAGATGGTACGGGAATCGAACCCATTCACGATCTCGAAAGTCGACGACTCAACCGTTAGGCTACCAATTACCTACTATATAACTTGTAGAAAACGTTTAAACCTGTCAGCTTGTTTAGAAAAAATATTTCAAAATTATATGAGTCGCCTCACATATCACCTGTCACGGGGGGGGGGGGGGGGGGTGATACGCGGTCGCTAGCAAATGACATAACATAAAACATGTACCGAGGATGAGGATGGCATTGGGGCAGAGTATCTTGCACAGAGAATGTATAATAGGTTACCGAATGAGGCGAGAGCTTGCGAGATTGTGAAAGAATTTTCAAAGCGTCTTGATGAATGGCTGTGGACTACTGGAAGAGATAAATCACAGATGGAGCTGTTTTATGTGTTGATATAGTGCGAATGATAGATATTAAAAACTATCCTCGACACAGGCGTAAGCCTAGTGAGGCAGCATGTAATTTGAACATTGTATTTACATTATTGCGTGTATACACACGACCCTGTTTCGGAATATTACGGTTTAGATTTACTTTATATTTTTGCACTGTGTCTCAATTAAAATTTTATCAGATTGTATTGTGTACGGGTTTTACTGTGTGATATTTACTATCGTAATTCCAGAACCAAACTCCTTGAAACTTATAAAAATATTACAACGTATTATTTCAAAAAAAAAAATGTGAAAAACTTCAACCGTCACCAGTCACTTGACTGATACCATCTAAACTAAACACATCTTTCAAAACATTTCGGAAATTCGCTTCAGTACTTATTACAAATGTTTTAAATTATTATTTTATTCCATTTCTAATTCTTATTTAATGACTGACGTCAACGTTACAGAATAAGCGACCTGGACTATTATAAAAATACAAAAATATTCTCGTGAAGATTTTTCATAATGAGGAAACCTGTGTTTAAGAATAGAAGAAAATTAATGATATGAATCAACTGCCAAACGTTCTTTTGACTTCATTTTTTTGTAAGAAGATGATAAGTTATTGAACCTGATAAAAATATACCCATTAATAATATTTAAAACCTAATGTTATTATAAACCCAAGCACGTTCTGCCTCTAACACCAATATTTCAGATATGATCAACATTTTTTCAGTCAGCTGATTCTGATAGTAATGTTTCTGTGAAATCGTCTAGATATGGCGTCTAGCTTGCACCAGTCTTCTATTACAAAACACACAGGGCGAATAGCTAACGAGATAATTTGTTATCCTCCGAACTCTCGTTTTTATCAAACGCCATTCATAAGTCTTACGTGCTTGTGTCACTTTAAAAGGCCTGCATACATTTAAATAGAAACAATACAAATGGAAAACAAACAGAACCATTATTTGGACAATGTTGACGATCGCTTTCATTTAAAGTAAAATATTAGTTTCATTATAGTTTGCATTATTTTTCCCTTTAAATAATTCGGCATTGTGTTCCACTCCTTCGAAGCAGTGCTAAGGGAATTAGACATGGTATGGAAGGAGGTCATAAACATTTGCACAATGGAGAGTTCTCGTTGCCTCCCTAAAAAGTTCATCAGCTCATCCTTACATTTAAACTAATTTAGCAACACTTGAAAACTACTTGTATTCAAGAAAATCAATCGATGAAAACTCACAACTCTGTAAAGAACGACTTCAAAGTAAGTTAACGCCCTCTATCTGAGTGCTTTATTTATATCCTAGTTGATTAAATCAGTAAGTACTATTTATAGAACTTTTAATAAAGTGGGCACATGATTTTATAAACGCTCTTGTTAACTATAAAAAAATCGGCTAGATGTTTCCTTATAGACTAAGGTGAGCAAACTGAATAACATTAATTGAAATATTTTATCTCGTTGTTTTTTTTTGCTTGGTTACAATATCAACAATTAAGAAAAAAAATCTCTATTTCTACCTCTGAGAGCTCTGTCTGTATATTTGTGTGGTGATAACGCACCCTAATGTATTCTTCTATACTACTTTTCTTTTGTTCATATCAATATTTTCTGGATGTGGACGTCCAGCTATTCCTCCACTTTCTGGGTAATATGCATGTTGATATGTAGCCCGCTGCTTTTAATCAGCATTTCGGTAACTGCTCTTTCTAGATACGTCTAATATATAGATATCAATTCCATCGCAAAACACACTGGACATCACAGCTTTCCTAATATCGGAGTTGCTGATTCTGTCCTACAACTTACTTTTTACTTTACATTATACGAGTGCATATACTATGCAACGAAGTGGCATTTGAAATTAGGTAAACGGTGAATATTACTACTATAAACTCTGATCAGTGGAAAAAATAGCTCAGCGATAGAAAATCATGCGATCAAGCCGTCGTTGAGGTAGTTTAACCCACTTGATTGTGAGCTGATCTCTGTAGATTTGACCCGCCATGTTGGATTTTACGTCAACTGACAGTTGTTTCGAGTGTACAAGAACGTTTTCTGTAATAATTACACTTTATTTAAGCTTTTTTCCCTTCCAATTATGTACTCCCTTCATATTTAGGTCCATTTATTTTGGTGTATCATTTTAATAATAGAAAATTTAAACAAACAAAGCTAATGCATTCCCGTAATCATTCGAGAACTTTTTTTTTTTTTTTTGTAAAGAAGGTCAAAGGACCATATGCCCTTTGAGTCACCGCGACCAATAAGATCTATTGTGACATCCTTCAATGAATTCGTGGAGCGCTGCCTCTTATTGTGCCACGTCTCCAGAGGCCTCTTGCAGAGTGACAGTGCCTCTTCCCGGCTCCTGCCCTCCGCAAAAGGTCTCCTTAATCTTCTTTTTGAAAGATAGGTCCCAACAGGATTCCCATCTCTCTGTTGCAACAAATTATTTTGATCATGTGAACTTATGTCCACTTTGACCACTGATGTGGAAGTACCTATTATATCCATCACACCAGGTCGGCTCTACAAAGGTGCCATGTACATCCTCCATAGCCAGAACTAGGGAAATAAAAGTCCGCCCCTACAGATCCCTGCATGTAGGGGTAAGGCAAAAAGTCACCCTGAGGTTGCCTGGTATCAGGGAGCCTCCGTTAGTTACTAACCTACCCGTTAGTCACGCATCCCTCGGCACGGGTCGAATGACACCTTGGATTGGGGATTTTTGGGCAGAAAGGTTTACTCCTTCCGGAATGATAGGACTAGGTGAATGTGGATGGGAGGGCTCATAGAAAGCAGGAGGAAAGGAATCAGGTGTAGGAAATGCCCTGCATGTTGGACAGCCATGCAAGGCACCCCGTACTCTCTTCGGCTTGTTGACCCTAGCATCCACAGGGACCGAATGTAACCGCCGTTTCAGCCTGGGCCAACGTAACAGGGTCCTCCACTTGTAGGTGAGAGTCGAGTTGAAATGCAGTGGCTGAGAGGCATTAAATGCTCTTTTATTGCGCGTAACATTTCCTTGGACCCCCCTATTCGAGAACTTACAACCATGATAAATTTTTAAGAAAGATTATGAGGTTTTGAAGAAAAAATAAAATACTTTTTAAGTATGTTCATAATATATGAAATTCAGTATAATAAACATTATGGAAGTCTTAATTTTAAATTTTGCTTTTTATTTTCTGAAATAAAATTAAGGTACCTATTCTAATTCACACATAACAGACGCGGATCAAAAATTTTTTCATAAATAAAGTAAAAATTGATCGGAGTATTGGAATTGATCATACGATTAACGATTTTTTTATAAATAAGACTGTTATGTCGTCAACCCGTACAGTTCGAGATCTGATAGATTCATTTATTCAGTTTTTTTTTCAGCTCAAAAACTGCACTCATTGTATTCTCAAACCACTTGAGCACAGTTCTTTTAGTACTGCCTTGAAGTTTTCTTAATCTGGGCCAAGTCTCGAGTTTTGTTGCAAAAATTAGAACGATCCAATACTCCAAAAAGTCTCAAGCCCCCAGAAGGGTTTGTTGTACATTATACATAGTTTTTATTAATATATAATCGGGTTCTGCACCCAGCCGGATCAGACTTGATTTAAAACCATTGGATAATTCATCTTTGTTGCTATGGATAGGTCCTCTTCAAAACTTTACTCATTATTTTAGGAAAGTAGATGAATTCTTCGAGTGCATTGCGTTACCATTCATGAATTATTCATACAAACCACGGTCGAAATTCCTCACTGGTTAACCAACCAAAATTCAGCGTTTTTATGTTATGTTTAGTTTCGTATTTTTTTAATTTAAATATTTTTAATAGATTTTTTTTTCTGTATAAAATACAATCCTTTCTATCGATGTATTTCCACTAATGCGACGTGTAAAAACAAGTATATAAGTAAAGATGATCCAACTTAATAATCTTATTTAAAGAATCTAAGTGCCGTATACCCCAATTCCGAATATTACCTACTCACGCAACCTAAGTGAGTAGTAATCACGGGATTTTTGTATGAGCTGCTTTGCGAAGTATTCTGTAGAGGCGCTGTACACGTTTCCATACAAATTTTGTCTTATCAATTCTGTTTGTCATTCTTTTATCATCCATCATTTCCATATGGCCGGGATATACAGGGTGGGGCTGAATGGACTCCCTAGTTTAATGTTAGGTGGGGGAAGGGACACCACTTTCATTTCACTAGTCGCCATGAAGTGGTCCTGTGAGCATTGAGGCTTTGTCGTAGAAAAGTTCTTTAAAAAAACGATAGTCTACGAAAAGCCCTCTTCGTCGCCACCACACTTTCATTGTTTTTAACGAACTGCGTTGCTTCCCCCACCTAATGTTACTACTCCCACTCCGCTAACCCACCTGTGCGCTCTACCTTGAGTGTTTGAAACTAGGGAGTCCATTCTGCCCCACCCTATATTTCAGCAAAAGTATGGCCGGTCTAGAAGCGTTATAAAATATTCCACACAACTATTATTAAAATGAAAACTGTGTATATTATTATGTTACAATGTATAATATGAGTCCTTTGCTTGAATTATTCAACATTCATATATCACTCCAGTCCATGTTTCGGTCACTTCAACACTTAAAGCCTTAATGTGGGGACCGAACTAATAAAATGTGAAGTGCTTGGAATTAATATGACGTCCTTTATTACTAGAGCTCGTGTTTTAATTAACGTTTACGTACAAAGAATCACGAGACGCGGCTTGATTTAGTTCGAAGTCTAGACACGATCAATCAGATGGGTGCTGTCATTATAATTATTCAATAGATTGTTCCTGATTATGTAGCTGTTTTGAAGTGAGAAAGTTTTTTTTTATATAAATCTATCTGTTGGCTCTTTCGTTTCGGCGAAAAAACGTGATAGGCGATTCTCGAGAGCAACGCACGGCTATGAAAATTTGTCGATACGTGAAATGGGAAGTCGGCCGCAGAAGCTATTGCTTATGCTTATGAAGATGCTGCCTAAAGTAAAAGCCGAGTCTACAAATGGTTTCAACTTTTTTAAATGGAGAAAAGCAAATTTAAAACAAACCCCGTTCACGACACCCCTCAACGCTAAAAAGTATGCAACGAAAGCATGGATAAAACTAATAATTAATGATCTCGTTCAAAAAAAAATCGTTGCCGAACCATTGATCAGCGTTTATGAAATGTCTGGAATATTGAGTTGGCCTGTCTCAGATTGGACGGGACCGGTTGACTGGAAGAGATTTCCTCAGGCAATATGTTTCGCCGGCTATACTGACATCTTTGTATAGAGAGGTATAAAATAAACTAAAAATAAAGAACATCTCGATTTAAGTGATAGTAAAAAACTATTTGAAAAATGGAAGGATAATTTGGAGAGATGCGTTGTAGTCAAGGGAGAATACTTTGAAGGCAATCCAAATTTGGTGTAAAAATATGAAGAAATAAAGAAATTATGATAAAATTCCCGTTTCTTCTGGGTACCCCCTCGTATATGTGTAGGTATTATCGATGCGGTGGATAGGCACTTGAAAACATTGAAAAGATAGTGTTTAAACACTTTCGCAGAATTGAATGCGTTTATGCATTATTTATTATTATTTTGAAAATATGTCGAATATTTACGGCGATAAGTGTACGCTTTTATGGAAGAACCAGCTTCCCTGTCACTTTTACCCACCTAAAAATGTTTCTTTTTTTAGAAATCTTCCTACCTACTTCTTGAAATAATTCTATGAAGTGGTTGGTAGTCTAGCGGCTACGACGCGGGCTTTCGTACTATTTCGTTCGGAGGACGTGGGTTCGATCCCAGGTGCCGACCATCTTCCTCTTTCACGACACAAGCTTTAAGAAGCTTACTGTGAAAGAGTAAAATAGTGTATTTGTGTTCACTTTGAGTGAGCACAGATTCATTTAAAAAAAAATGTTGATATTGAATATCATTCCGTATTCCAAATGTTACTTACGTCGGTCGGTCAGAAATAATTAATGCATGAGCTGTAGAGAATACCGATGTATTCTATGGTGGATTTGTATGTATACGTTTTAATAATAATTTAAAATATATGTCACTTTTACGTCAGCGATATCTCACAAAAGTTAGGGATAGGGGTTAGTTTTTTTCCGCACTTTTATCACTATAGGGTGTTAAGTAACTTTTTTTGCCGTCAAACAAATTGATACTCATCGTTTTACTTACATGAACACTGTATACTCGACTGTACATAGAAAGATTTACATACAATTCCAACTTCTGATGCCAATGTTTTACTTTTTGTGTTCGATTTTTAAATATCATTCAAACGTGAACCACCGTATTCCCAGGGGCGGATCCAGGGGGGGGGTCGTGACCCCCCCTTGGGCTGGGCCCAGGCCATTACTTTGAAGTACAGTACTTACATTTATTAATAAAATACCTACTTTTCTATTATAATTATAAGTTATTGTGGTTCATGACCCCCCCTGGATCATGGAAATGACCTTTTTTTTACGAAAATTGTAGTTTTAAGATATCAAATTTTGGAAATGACCTTTTTTTACTATGTCGTGACCCCTCCTGGATGCTGGATCCGCCCTTGCGTATTCCACTTATGGTTTGTGCCTTTTATATTGTTTTCTTATTCTCAAACTCACGTAGCAATTTATATAATACTTTGAATTTAGAAATTTCTTCGCATATCTATAGGTACTATTTTTTTTTCTTTTAAATTTAATCGGCAAATACCTACATATTCCTTAAGTAAACACCATACGTAGATATTTTATCTTTCAATTCGATTATATATCTTCTTGAGTGTTTATTTATTTATTTTTTCTTAAAAAAATACACTTACTTGTGCAAATCCCAGTTCACGTATAATATTTCGTTTTTTTAAATATAAATTGAGTGTTTGACGTCTGAAATGGAAAAACAAAATTTGTTTTCACGCTATGGTTGTAAATATTATGTATATAAAAACAATCAAATACGATATATTATGGGTTTTAAAAATTCACACTTTTATGTTTAGTTAAAATTTTCATCGATCTTGAGAAATTACTTTAGTAAGGACATTGCATAACTTAGTTACTTTCCGTGACCGGACTAAACTTTGCTACTCTTGTTAGCCCCAAAATCTTTTAAGCTGTGTTATTTACTAATATTAGATCTTCAAGCATACGGTCCTCTCCGATTGTGCTTTGGTTACTGTAGCAGATAGTTGTTAACCTGAATTACCCCGCATTTGCATAAGAAACCATTTGGAAGTCTATACATGCCCATCTTTCAAGGTGTATCCCACTTCTTGGGATATCTAGTGGGGTTGGGAGGAATTGCATAGAAGTATGTTAAAAAATAAATTGATCTTTTCTTCTCCTTCGTCAGTTTTTTTTGAAACAACAATAATTGAAAACAGGCTTATACCTTAATCTTATATGTAAAAATGGAGACTATTTTGCGTGGTCATCATATTATTATGTTTTCTTGTTTCAGAAATTTGGCATCAAATGGAATCACAGATCTGCCTGTAAAAGTTTTCGACAATCAAGTTCTTCTTCAAAAATTGTAAGTACATAATATATCATAGAAAATAACGGGTTTTATCTTATCCAATTATCATTTTGCTTCTAAAACATTTCCCAGATATGTGGAAATTGAAGCTTATGGGTGTTTGGATACCGTTTTTATTTTTCTTTTATTGACTTGCTGGTATATGTTTCACCTACTATTTTTTATTGCTATTACATCTTCATCGAAGCATTAAAATTGGTCGCACTCTCATTATAAGGTTACATTTTTTATATACCCAGCTTCATAAATATTTTTTGTAAGTGCTTTTAAAATCATTACAACTTTAAGTTAGTCTAAAAATACAAACTGAGGTTGTAATTTAGCCTACACCAGTATTATCTTAGGGTCTGTACACATCTGAACAAGGGCGGTAATGTAAGCAATGTATGTAACGTTGCATGCAACGTATCAAATTTGAAATTTCCATACCGCGTACTATTAAATTTTGATGTGTTGCATTAGTAACGTTTCGGCGCGTGTTCAGGCCATAAGATCTGATAGACTAATTATTATTATTTTATTTATACCAAGACATTTTTACAAATAACCTGCTATGAGCTATGGTCACTATTCACGAAGAAATTTAGTTCGAAATAAACTTAATTATTTCATTTTATTGGTATTATAACGTTTAAAAGAATTAAATTAAGTAAATGAGACACATTCCAATTTATATTAAGGTGAATGAACAAATTTTCCACAACTTACGTATGTTACGTAAGAGCTCGAGGAATAATTAATTAAACGTGCCACAACACAGGTGTTTTCGTGCAAATCCCCTTAAGATCGCCACCAATATTCAGAATGCCTAGATGTAGTACTAACTACGCTCAAAGTTCATTTTTTCAAAGATCATATACAAGTTTTAATGCTTTTTTTAAGGACGTCAACTTATACAATTCTTCCCAGCAGGTTTTTAAAAGGTCTGTGATTGAGCATTTGCTATCACATTGAGAGACCGACCAGTGCGAGCAAACCTACTTGAGTTTGCTCCTATTCTTTCTCAGAACAAGTAGAAACCTTTACCCTATCCTCTTTCCCCTTTTCCCTTTCCCAGTATCTGAGCCGAGTACTTAAATGTATATACTTCACTGGTGTATGTTTCGTAATGTATATGTCTTATTTTTGTATCAATTTCACTGTCTGTATATTAATGTTCATTAGTCTCAAATATTTGACTTAAAATTTCTATTGTTTTTTATTTAATTTGTTATAGATACTTGAACGACAATCGACTAAGGGTAATTCGCCCTGATAATTTTCGTGGTCTAAAAAAGTTGATTTGGCTGTTCCTACAAGACAACCAGATCGAAGATCTTCAACTGACATCAGAACTGAAGTCTTTGGAGTGGCTGCAGCTCAGCAACAATCGCATCAAAGTTCTGAAACCATTTCCATTTCTTCCTCTTATTTATGAAATGTAAGTAGCCATTTCCCATATTTTTACGAGTCTTTTATCTTTAAATTAGAGTAGCGATTCGATTCATTTGGTTCATTGTTTATACCTTTATTTTAATTCGTAAAACAATAACTTAATACACCATTTTACGAAAATCGCGCGGACGGAGGAGTATTAAACGTTGCACACTTATAGTTTATATTATAAGGAATGAAAAATGCTTATATTTTTTTAAAATACTTAATGCATAAAAAATACAATAAATCAATAAAAAAACATTACAAACACTTCGATGTATTTGACGTTGACACATACGCATATAATCTTTTGTTTATCTGTGATTAAATTGAAAATATAATATATTAATATGGTTTGTATTTAATAATACCTAATACAAAAAACTTTGTAGGTACATACCTATCAACATTTCAAATTTGACGTATCCATGTCATTGTTTTTGAAAGAAAATAATTGTGAAAAAGCGCTCGCTCAATATATCTAATAAAAAATATCAATATCAGTTGGTTATGGCCGAATTTCGACCCCTGGGCGACCAATAGTTTAAATAAAACTGGCACTGAGGATGACTATTGCCAATTAAAATACACGCAAACCTTACAGAAATAATATACAATCAATTACGTACGTGTAAACGGTATTTGTTTATAAACAAAAGAATAATCGTCGAGATTCTTTTGTTTTTTTTTTTTTTCAACAACATCTTGGCATGACAGAGTCTGGATGAAAAAACTTTTATCGCGTACAAAGGTTGAATAGTTTGCACACGCGTCTTACAACAACAATACCGGAACAATACAACGCGTAATCCATGTATGTGCTAATAAAGCACACGCATGGATCATGTTCATGTAGATATTTGGAGTATTTTGTTTGGGGTGTTTTGGGGATAAGTTTGCGGGGTTCTACCAAATACTCACCCCCTTCATTTTATTCGGAATGATACAGATAAAGTTCTCAACGTATTATCTAACCCGCAATGTTTTGATCTAAAACCTAATCGGAATATCAAATAAATAATTCACGCAGCAATTGTTCTATTTTCTCTTAGTACAATACCCCAGACATGCTTTCAAAAATATTTACATATCTTTAGTGATAAATTTAACGAGGCAACAGTTCAATTTAATATAGGGAAAATCAATATAGGGAAAATACTCGCATAAACTCTAAGAAATACCGAATACAAAATAAACCAATGGATTGAGGAACGTTCACACTTAGCAATCAAAATCAAAATGGCATAACGGGATCGTTATTGAGATTGCAATTGAATCGCAAACGCCATGTATACATATACAGTGAAACCCTCTATATCTTCTAAACGCCTTAACACTATATAAATTCAAATTTATTTCGTAAAAAAATATTTTAGAATCACAGGGTTACACAACATAAGGCCAAATCAGCCTTTTAAAGTCATAAATTTAATAATATAGTAAAATCTAGGATCTGTGAAAGGCGTTTGATCATATTATCGTAACGATATTATTTTTTTAACAACGCATAATTCGTAACTTTCCAGACTTTTTGAATGCCTTCTATTAAATTTTATATACGACCGAATACTCAAAACGTAATATCAAAACCAGATTTATAATATTTCAATTACCCATTTTTGATATTTTGCTCCGAAATAATATCACTCGCCGCCAATCAATTTCAATTTTCTCGAATTTCTCTCGGAATATTTTTCAATGCGGTCTCGAATTATTTTGGTGGTGCCCTTGTTATCTGGCTTCTGAGATATAATCGAGGTAATTTATTACATCTCGAATTCTAGAATTCAGCAATTCGGACATTTTCGCGTTATTCGAAGCTGAAATAACTCGGATGTGTGAGGAAACTCGTAACAGGTTGTGTACCTACCTATATACTACCACGACGTGTATTATATCCGTCATTTTTTTTTACTTTGTTTTGTTTGTAAGTAGGTATTATTCCGATTCAGAATTGGCATACTTGTATACTTACACCATACTTACACGTCTAAACAACGACATATTGTTCCACACAAATGAGGAAGCCAGAAATATAACAATCGTGACTCAAATAACAAAGTTTTTTTTTGTTCCTATTTTCCTCAACTTCTTTTATTTTCTTTCATTACTGCACTACAGAGGATTTTACAAGTCAAATTTTGATGTAACGTGTACCGAAGTAACGGACTTTCATTTATCACTTTAAACCTTTCAGAAATATAATTGTACCAGCTATATAACTTTAAATGAATCTGTTCTCATTCAAAGTGAACACAAATAGACTGACTCTTTCACAGTAAGCTACTTAAAGCTTGTGTCGTGAAAGAGGAAGATGGTCGGCACCTGGGATCGAACCCACGATCTGCACACGAAACAGTACGAAAGTCGATGTTGTACCTAACCGCTAAGCTACCAACCATTATTGTCTCAGTACGCTATATATTAATTTGTAAGTTCGTCCGTTACACGGTATATTTGTTAAAACACTAACTCCTTGCGAAATACTTATGATACACTACGAGAAAAATTTCATCCTCGTTAGATCCATCATCATTATAATCCTTATGACAATAACAACAGGTGTCCGCAAGAAATATTATATCGACGAATTTTAAACTTGTTGAGAGGTTGTTACAACTGTTGCTACAGAAAGAATTTCCATGTTGTGCGCAGTCGTCGATATGACTGATTAAGAGGACAATCAAATAATGAATGACCCTTTTCTACACCTGTCTTTGGACAGGTATTGCTGCTAGTTATTATTTTTTTTAGCAAAATGTTGATTTGAATATACTTAGTTCATTTTTCTGTTTATCCTGAGACGATACCAGTTGACTGGAAGAGAATGTTTCAAGAATTAAATTCCGCCTGACTTTTTATACTGACCTATGCAGGAATTTAATAGTATTTTGTCTAATGAATCGTCGTGTGACATAAATCTTAGCTTTTATAGAGTGAAATATGTAAAAAAATGCATATGAATTCTTTTTGGAAGTGCTTTTCTATTCATTCTCTTTTCTGACATCTGTTTTTAAGCGTAAAACTGACTCGAATCACAACCAACACACAAAAAACACAGCACAAAACTCTGCCGTAGATAACTTATGTTTGACTAATAGCTTCAATGATGAATATTGAAACGGGCTCGGAATCAGATACAAGCAATACAATATAGGAGGAATCTTAACAGGCAATACGGCTTAGTAGAAGTTGCCAGACAAATGGCTGTTCTTAGCTTAATTTATATCCTTCTTTACTTAAAGCATTGGAAGTATTAGACCAAGTGAAAATGAAAAATGTAGTTTTTACACGAGTAACGTTAGCCGGGTATTTATTTTGTCTGTCCGTTTGGTGATTATTAGGATAAAACTTTTCTGGAAAAGTATCACAGCTGACCAAAATTATACAAGTCCGTAGCCAGAAATGTTTTTTTTTTTCATTTCGAAGGGGGGTGGAAGTCAAGGGGGCTTCTTTGGCCCCCTGACTACGGCCTTGTAACCTACTAATAATGTATGTTTTTATTTGTTTTACAGATTTTTAAACAACAACTGCATTGAAGAAATTAACGATGAAATTTTCGTTCAACTGCAACATCTACATCTTTTGTAAGTTTTTTTTAAAACATACCATGAAATTAAAGTTTTGTTAGCTAAATATTGCAAAAAATATACGCAATTGAAACTTTTTTGCGCAATCAAAGGCTTGCCGTTGCACTTTCGTCCAATAAAATTGCTCGTCAGTCAGATGTCAATGATGTGATAAGTGGATGTGACCCAATTGCTTAAAAAGGTTTCATATTCGTATACTTTTTTGTTTATTATTTCCAGAAATAGAAGTGCATTTACTGTTATCAAGCGGTTCCCCAGCTGTGGTTAATACGATTTTCTGACATGATCGACGCAATAGCTACAAATGATTTAATTTTTTGATTAGCTCCAAAAAGCTACCACAGTGGTGGCGCACTATAAGGCAAAAGGCTGACCCCACCATCATGTAGAATTACCAATTGCCAATAAGAAGACACTAAGCTTTCTGATAAGAATGACAAATCAGTGTTTTTGTGTTAAAACACTTTAACAAATTCGATCAAAAAATGTTTTAGTGGCATAAAACCATGTTCGCATACTTATCTTTCAAATGAGACCAGTTTAGGGGTAGTCATTGGATGCTGCTAAAGTTGGACGTTGGTAAAAACAAATGGACAGTACTCTCAAACCATCTTTTCTTTATAAACCTTTCTAATAAAACCGGTTTGAAGAACGTCGGTGTGAGGCCATGTCCTTTAACTGGTCGCATGATCGTGCGATTGCGATGATCGCATGAACGCGGACGCCCTGTTCCAACATTATAACATTGTATGAACGACGAACGTGTCCCTACTGGGCAGACGGAAATACGTAAATTCGATCGTCCGATCGGTGCCTTGTTTGAAATGATCGCACGTCGTGTGATCATGCGACCAGTCAGGACAGGGCCTGATAGTTTCAGAGTCTGTAAATGACGTAGAAACATTTTTTGTCAGAAAAGATCTTAAGAGCGTGTGACCATGCATGCTATTGAAAATTCCGGAGCTCTTGAGGGAGTCCCGCCATCTATGGTAGAAATCTCTTAGCTCATGCAACGAGCTAAAAGTGGTTTAAGTATGGAATTCTAATCTAATTTTCAAATAATAAAAGATATGCGATTCGCAAAAATCAATACATTGTCTAAATATCAATAATACCAACATATAAATATAAACAATGCAATTTACAAAAACATCGCACTCGAATTTCTTGAAATAATAAACTGTAAAGAATAATATTACTATGATATTTTGTCACAATGAAATAATAAAAAATAAAAATAAAATGATCGAGAGAGAGAGAGAAAAGAAAAAATAAATAATAAAAAGAAAGACACATAAAAAATATTGTAACACAATCGCCCTTGAAGGAGATAGTAAATAAAAAAATAATAATTCTTGTGTACGTCTACGAGTAAAGATGAGCACCCCGCAGTCTGCTGGCTTATTGTGTCTTGGCTTGGGTGACGTGAAAACATATTTTTGTGTCTTTTATTGAAGGATGAATCTACTTTTTTATCCCTATAAGCTCACTGGTCATCTTGCTAAAAATAAAACAAGCAATTAAAAAGTATCTTTGTTTTTTTTCCAAAGAATTATTCTGTTCTTCTTTGTCTCTCCCTGATTTGATCATCCATTGTTTGCCTTTTATGTTATGGACTGGCTTGTTAGATAGCACTGAAGGTCTGTTGGATTAGGGATATGCTAGATTCGCTAGAGCATCATTTAGTTGAAATGGCTTGCAATGCAACTTTATTTACATCGATCAATTTCTTAGGGTTCAGTTAAGCCAAACGAACATAGAGTGACAACTAGAAGTATAATATATTTTCTTGATCATTGATATGGACACATTTGCTTGTTATTGTTTCCATGGTGTCCAGTATCAACCATAAAAGAAAGTATGCTCTCTTTCTAGATTCGGCTCTATGTTCGTTTGGTGGAAATGCACACTAATAGAATTTCGCTATGGTTATATTATCATTTTTGAAATTGGGCAGGTACGCGAAATTTAAAATTTTTGAGAACGTTAAATTTTAGCGGAACTGTTATAAAATCGACCCGATATTATTTCTTTAGCCCATCATGCCTTATCCCTTGACTTGAAGGGTAGGCAGAGGGAAAGGACATCCACTCTTTTCTATACAATAACACCACATTCTTTCGCTTTTCACACCGACATCACTTCCCTAATACAACAATCTTGTTTCTTTTGCTTGGGATCGAAATAGTTCGATCCACGATATTCTCGAAGGCCGCGCTGTATTTTGTGGAAGTATCAGTACCTTATGAAGGAGTCCTTGCGTACAATTAATAAGAAGGGAGAAGCTCCTGACCACTGTTAAGAGAAGAAAAACAGCATACTTCGGCCACATCTTCGTCTTCAAATATATGCTATCCTACAGTCAATTGTGGAAGGAAAAATAGGGGACATGGTATAGAATATAGATAAGCACGTAAAAGAGTTTGGTAGCTGAATAACCTTGGAGAGAGATTTGATATTCTGGAGACTACAGAATAACCAAGATTTGCTAAGGGTCGCGAAGCTTATTCACGTAATAAAATCGACAACCTGCGATAGGAGTGCACACAAATACAATATGAAGAAGAGATATTTAAAAATATATATATATATATATATAAATAATGGTTATTTGAAAAAAGTTTCTTAACATTAATATGGAAATGATTTTAAATTTACAGGCATTTAAGAGGGAACCACATTCACACCATATCAGCAAATGCATTCTCGAAGCTAACCGAGTTGAGAGACTTGTAAGTCATGAGTTAATAATGTATTGCATAGTTTTAGATGTATTCACTTATGATTTTTGCAAATAACTTAGGGTTTTCTAATGTATAGCCAGTTAAAACACATATTAAGACGTTTCTTCCTATTTTTCCCCTAAGTCCGTATTCTGAAACCAAAAGAGTTCCTTGACGATATAGTTACACCTTGGGCCAGCCCCATCAGGAATGTAGACATCCATATCATTCCATCCTTGAACGTGCTGTACAGCAGCTTTCCGATTCTAGGAACATTGGAACCGTGTTCTTCCAACAAACTCCCGAAACTTCCACAGGAACAACGTATAAAGGACCTCTCAACAAAGACACTCTGGATCAGTCGTTACTTGGCATTTCCACATACATAAGCTTTCACGGAACCTTTTAAATTCATTTTATATCTGCTTGTGATATATCAAAACATGTATATTTTAAGTTGTTAATAAAGTTATTAATTTATTTATTTTTTATCTTTCAGAGACCTGTCAAATAACTACATCGTCACTCTCCCTCCTAAAGTTTTACACCCGCTGATATATTTAGATAACTTGTAAGTATATCTTATCTAAGTTGGTACATAAATAATATAGAATCGTAGATTATAAAATGTCATTTAAGCTAACAGCAATACAAATACTTCGGCATCATAAACATATTATCTGTCATCAAAAAGAGTGCTAACTAGAGAGTTTGATGCGTGTGATACCCATTCTCCTGTATGAGTCTGTCACCTGACCAAAGCCCAGGCACAAAAAGTCTCCGCAATCGAAAGGAAGTGCCTCAGGAGAATTTTGGGTATAAGATGGTACCTACATACGTATCACAAACGACGCTATACGCCGGCTTATCCAGCGGAGGCACATCACTTCTACCATTATGGAAAGGAGGTGTTCCTGGCTGGGACCTGTGTTGAGGATTCTTTCTCTCATCAGGGTTCCGAAAAAGAGCGTGTTCCGCTCTTTCAAAGCAGAGGTGAGGGATTTGGACATGGTGTGGGAGAAGGTCATAAACATTGTAGAAGATCGAGCGCAATGGAGAGCTGTTGTTGCCTCCCTATGGCCCTGAGTGGGGTGTAAAGAGAGTTTTGATTTTATTTTGATTGATTTGATGATAAGTCACAATAATTTGAAACAAAATGCAATCTCTTAATCGTAGAAATGTTTATAAAATAAGCACTTTCTTTCGTGATGAATAGTCTCATTCAAGATATCTAATAATATTATGTAGTTAAACAAAATTATAAACGAAAAATAATTTCGTAAAGAGCTTTTTCAACTCCTGTTAACGTCATTTTTATCATCAACAACAAATTGATTCTTACCTAAATTGTTTTTGACGTTTCAATTTTTGGAATAGGTATCAAGTTTATTACAAAGGTACCTACCTATTTAGGTAATTTTCACTGAAAAAATATTGTTTTCGAATCAAAATATCGCTATAAGGCCTCTTTTAAGAAAATATTTAATACAAGCTTTCCCGACAGACGTTGTCCTGTGGTCTAACCCGAGGCAGCCCGTTCATATGTACATAATGTGCACTGCGCCCCCATAAAAAAATAACATATTTCATTCGTATTCAAAACGATATCACTCACGATATCAAACGATATGAAACCCATACTCGGATACGTTTTTGAGCAATCTCGACCTCGGTGGCCTAGTTGCACTGGCATGTACTTCAGATCCGAGGTCCCGGGATCGATTCCCGGTCGGGTCAGAGTTTTTCTAAGTGTTTTTTTTTCACTTGAAATTTCTACCCGGGGTTGGCCTTTCTCAGATTGGGCGGGACCGGTTGACTGGAAAAATTGCTTCAGGCAATAAGTTCCACCGGCTATACTGAAAAGTGAAAAGTGTTTATTTAATTATCAATCTCCAAAAATATTTATTTATTTATGCTTATATTTACAATTAGTTATTGTCTCACATTACTTGTTTTGATATCTTGAATTTGAGACAGTAGTGAAGGCTTGACGCATGTTCGAATCCTGTAGCGAGCGTGAATTTTTCTCCATGTTTCTCTCATAACGGTACACTCCCACGCTATGGCAATATCGCCATATTATATTAAATTTGTCCATTTTCTATGATCATAGCGTGTGACTGGGCTATGTTGCACTGACAGTCATCGATGACACCTTATAAATTGAATGTACTCTTGTCATAATATTACAATATCTATGTGGCATAGAAATATGGCGCTATTGCCATAGCGTGGGAGTCTACCTTAAGGTATGTACTTATGTGAAATAGTACCTATCTAATTATTGTCCTCTTACCCAAGTAGTCTTTCTATAAGCGTGCCAAAAATGTATCGTCACACTGTTTACGTACGTCTACATACCTAACGCATAGGTAGGTACATATTTTTTCAAATTTCAGTTCATCGAATCTATTTAATTTTCTTTTTTTCAGAGCTCTGGGGTACAATGATCTGAAAATAACCAAGCACCTATTGATGGCCGCTAAAAATCTGTCCAGTTTGTAAGTTTTAAATGTATCAAACGCCCAACTTACTTACATTTATGTTTTCGTTTTATCACATCAGAAGTTAGAAAAATCCTGATCTGTTGAGGTTCCTATACGAATTGGTTTTTTAAATTTCTACTAAATAGTAATTTTTATCAAATATAGCCGCGACATTTTTTGGAAACTTATTTTATTGCAAATTATTTACGGAGCGGATGATTTTGTGCAGGTATTTAAAAAGATGATAATTTGGAATAAGTTGATGAGTAGGTACCTACATATAGGGAGTACAGGCTAGCTGGTAGCAGGGTTGGCGGTGCCGGTGCACTTACTTAGACCTTCAATGAGAAATAATAAGGATATCGATATACATATATCTATAATCCAAACAGTTGACGCACAATGCAATCCAGATACTTACTTATATAAAAATAAATAAGGAGTCTTCAGTTTGTGCTACTACGATAATTCGTAGTAGCACAAACTGAAGACTCCTTATTTATTTTTACATAAGTGAAAATGAACTACTACCAAGCACCCTCGGCCGAAACTATCAACAGATACTTACTATCCACGATGTACGGAAGTGAAAATTGGACATGGACGAAATGTCTGGAAGTTGGTATGAATGCTTTAGGAATGAGATCACTGCGTAGGATATGCGGAAAACGACTGATTGATAAGGTGAGGAATGACAACATTAGAAAGCAATGTGGAAAGTGAATGAATTGAGGTTGTTTGACATATTGAGAGAAGGTATGAAGTAAGAACGACAAAAAAGATCTAAAGGTAAGAAAGAATGGGTGCGCGGAGACGTGGACCAATCATAACGGTGTCATCTTAAAGTAAGACCAAGGCAGGAGTAAAAGGAATAGGAGACAATGTACTGTATTTGGAACATAATGTTATTGGATGACGCGAAAGGTAGATACTCTCTGCTTACCCTCTCCGGGATATGACTTGATGGGTAAAAAATATACCTACCTACTTATATGAGGATTTTGAAAACCATTTCTCTACATAGCTTTTGGATTAATCACTGATGGAATACAATCCGACAATTCGCAGTATGTTTGATAGGAAGCTCTTATGTATCTTAACCCTTTGTTAAACCACTCGGAAAACTCGTAGATATAAGTAATACGAAAATCCTTTCCCTATTCCTGGTTTAGTTTGCTTTTTTATATTATTATTATTATTTTTACGCCAAAATACCTATCTAGCACGCTACCAAAATATATAATGGAAGCCCAGATTCCTGAATGATTGACCAACTAACGCCACCAACACAGCGATTCCTCCCGAGCCACACAATGCCACACATGCATACAGATGCATCTAGGTTATTTTTAGTGGTGCGTGAGTTCGGTTATTTAAAAATACACACACATTTACATACACCCGATACAGGTACCGCGTTTGTTATTAATTTAGTGATTTGCAACCACCCTGGAATCGAGGGAATTTCATAAAACAGTGTTGTATAAAACTAACGTCCTGGTGGAAGAAAAGTGAACTAATACAGGAAATTTGAAATTCGAATTAAGAGTAAAGTTTGTTTCTTAAATTTTCACCATAATATTATTTTGTGTCGATAAGAACATTTGGCTACACTGACACGTTAGAAAAGTTTTAGGTATTTTATTTGTTTATTTGATTGTTAATTTGAGTTCATTTACAGACACTTGGATGAGATTGAGCTGAAAGATATTGACATGAGCATTTTTGATTCCATGCTCAATTTGAGATTGGTTTACTTCAAGAAGTTTTACTACTGTTCTTATGTACCGAATATTCAGATTTGCAAGCCCGTATCAGATGGTAAGAATGTTTCTTCTTCTTCTTCTTTTTTGTGAAACCAATTACTTAATCTACTTATCTAATAAAAAAAATGTGTTTTCAAATAACTCATTTTTGGTATTTCATTGTATTTCAATGTTTATTAAAAAAATATGTATTCAAATAACTCATTTTTAGGTATTTCATCAATGGCAGAATTGGTCAGCCGACCAGCCCTGAGGATGTCCGTGTGGATGGTAGCAATGGCAACACTATTTGGAAATTTACTAGTTTTATGGGGAAGATTTCTTTCGAGGGATGAAAACAGGGCTCTATCATTCCTCATAATGAATCTCGCAGGTAAGATCTCGCAGCTCGATTTAAAAAAAGTTAAGAAAATGTGGGTAAAAAAAGGAAAAAAGAAACTAGCAGAGCGTGGTTTCGATCCACGGACCTCTGGGTTATGGGCCCAGCACGCTTCCGCTGCGCCACTCTGCTCGACGGGTTGAGTGTCGAAATTCCCGTATTTAAATATACATTAATCCATAAATTCGAAATAATTTATTTTTATGTCATATTTGTATACAAAAATATTTTACTGCATCAAAACTGTTAATAAATTATCAATACGATTTAAAACAAATAGTAAATTAGTCTAATTATCATTATTTTATTATAATAAGCAGCATCTATAGAAATATTTGAAAAGCTTTGTAGTTCTCAAACTTTCTAAAGCTTTGCTACTATGCGATAGATGTCTCAATACAATGAGTTTTTTTCATCATTCAATAGATGTCTCTAAACAACCAATTATCCTACTGTAAATATTTTTTTAGTTTTTATTTAGGAAGATAAATATTAGAATGTTCACATTTTTTCAAACATCTTATCATGTATATTTCAGTTGCTGATATGCTGATGGGAGTATATCTTCTAGTCATAGCTTTACAAGATTTGAAGTATAGAAATGTTTACCGTCAATATTCTCATTCGTGGACCAGTTCCTGGACTTGCACTTGCATTGGAGCTATGGCCATGACATCGGCACAAGTAAGCCAGCAACTATTTTACAAAACACATTTATATTTGATTTTAATCGTCGTTGATCCTTGCAGATATAATTGCATCAATGTAAGATACTTCATTTTCATGTTATGAAAGTTTCTTATACATATTTTATTAAATCTTTTGCAGGTTTCCATGCTTATTTTAGCATTCATGTCAGTAGAAAGATTTCTGTTGATAGTGGACCCATTGGGTGGTCATCCAAGACTTACAGCACATTTCGCCAAAAAAGTTTTGTTGGCAATATGGATGACGGGTATCACCATTGCTGTTTTACCAAGTAAACTATTGTACCTAATATAAAATACAATAGCTCATATAAAATGTGCATAACTGTACTAATCAAGTTTCGTTATTTTCAGTTTTATACTGGAGGAACAGTACTAGGTTTTATGGAACATACAACGCCATGTGTTTCCCGTTACATTTACAAGAAAAGTACCCCATTGGTTGGGAATATTCATCTTTTATATTTATTGGTATCAATATTTTGGGGTAAGTTCTAAAGAGTTTACTGAATAATCTCAAAACTTTGTTGGTTTAAGAAATTTTCAACTTGTGTTAGTTCACACTAGGTACAAAGTTTAATGAATTCAGTGTGTTCTTCACATAAAACTACACAAATAGGAAATATTTGCACTGGAAATGTGTAAAAATAATAACAATCTATTTGCATAGGTAACTGTCGTTGTTTTATTTTTATTTTTTATGTGAATTATATTTTTGTAACTAGTGCATAACGCAATCCTGTTACCATCAATGATGTATAGATGTGAAACGTGGACATGGACGAAAAAAGAAGAATGTAGTATAAATGCATTAGGGATGAAATCTCTACGAAGAATATGTATGTGGAAAAACTTTATGGGATATGGATAGGAATGAAAATATTAGGAAGGAATGTGGTATGGAAGTAAGTGTTGTGACAAAGATGACAGTTAATAAGTTGAGATGGTTTGGGCATGTGGAAAGAATGGATGCAAACAGAATGACAAAGAGAATTCATAAGGCTGAAAGGAAAGATGTAAGAAAGCGTGGCCGACCGAGAATGACGTGGATCGAACACATCAATTCCGTCCTCAAAGAAGGCCAAGTAAGAAGTAAGAGAAATAGGAAAGGGTGTGTGAGAAATGGTATGTCGGTGGAGAAAGCGAAAGAAGTAGGTATGCTTAGATAGAAAAGAGTTAGAAAAAAAAAAATTTGTAATGTGTTTTCATATACACAGATAATCAAAAAAAAAACATATATTTTATACATAAAATACTTAAAAATGTAAGACTAATTGAGTTTTTGTCTCATGATTTCAGGTTGATTGTGGTGGCCACAGTATACTTTGCAATGTTCGTATCAGTGTATAGAACCAGGCGAGTTGCGGCATGTTCAAGTGATTGTGAATTTGCCATCCGATTCTTCTTCATAGTCTTAACAAACGCTTCATGTTGGGCTCCGGTCATTATTCTTAAAATTCTAACATTCCTGAACTATGAACTATCCTGTAAGTTAGCTTTCTAAAATACATTATTTATGCCAGATTTTTTAGTAGTTAGAATCAAATGTATAATCTTATATGTTTTAGCCGATGTCTATGGATGGTTAGTTGTATTCATTGTGCCATTAAATTCAGCAGTGAACCCACTTTTGTACACATTTACCACACCCAAATATCGTAATCAGCTTGCGTTCAATTGGAAACATTCCATTAATAGATCTTCTAATGGAGGTAAGATAATATTGTTTACTCAAAGTACATTTTCTCTTATTTTCGCATGTACCTAGGTAGTTTTTTCTTATTTTCTCATGTAGGTAGTTTTTTCTTATTTTCTCATAAAGGTAGTTTTTTTCTTATTTTCTCATTTAAGGAGTTTTTTTCTTATTTTGTCATGTAGGTAGTTTTTTCTTATTTTCTCATATAGGTATTTTTTTTCTTATTTTCTCATTTAAGGAGTTTTTTCTTATTTTCTCATGTAGGTAGTTTTTTCTTATTTTCTCATATAGGTATTTTTTTTCTTATTTTCTCATTTAAGGAGTTTTTTCTTATTTTCTCATGTAGGTAGTTTTTTCTTATTTTCTCATATAGGTATTTTTTTCATATCTTCAACCAGTTTAATTTTGATAATGACTCGATATTTTTATGAAAAATAAATAGTTATAATAGGTACCTTATTGACTTAAGTTTTTTTTTTTTAATTTATTGTATCTCCAAAATAATAAAATGTGACTGTTTTAAGCAACCTTGCGTTAAGTGTGTTCTGTGTTGGATAATTTTTTTTTCAAAAAATACATTTTTATTGGATTTAGATACCTTTTTTTAAAGTCTTAAACGTTTGTTATTTGCTTTCCTGCTTGTCATAATGATTTAAAACCACAACATGAAAAGAGACAAAAACTGTTCCAATAATCATTGCTTTGTCGTATTTTTAAGGCATAAAATTTTGAAATGTTCTTTCTAGTAGAATTATCTAACAACTAATGACCCTAAAATTTCATTACTGATGTTCGATTTTTGAATGGAACAAACCACCACGGGTGGTTTGTTCCATTCAAAAATCGAACATAAAGATGAGACAGTAACAAAAATGGATATAGTCATATCCTGGCGCCAAATACATGTCAACAGTCGCAGTCTTTAAATTTGGTTGCTCTCTTGTTCTCAATAATTTCCAACTTTTTTATCTCTATATTTCATTTATTATTAAATTTCTACTTGTTACATACATGAGATTTTTCGACATGTTTAACATGTTGAGAATTCTCATGATTAGGAGTTTCGGAGACAAACATTACCACCTAATGGCGAACGTTGTTATCGTAAAGTGATCACACTAAGACAGCCTTCGAAATAACAGTAGAAGACGGTCGTAAGCCCGTAGTGGTTTGTTCCATTTAAAAATCGAACATTAGTAATGAATTGTTAGAGTCATTTTTTCTTTAAAAACCACCACGGGGTTACGCTGTACGCTGTATATAATTTAATGCAATGTTTATTGTACTCTTTCTATATTAATTGTTATTTTATTGCAGATACAGAAAGCTCAAAGACATCTTCGAATAAAAACATCAACAGCATCATTATTGGACAGCGTTCGTTGAATCATGAACCGGCTACCATTTCAACCATAGAATTGTATCCGTTAGATTGTAAGTTATAAATGAACAAAATCACATTCAAGTACATATGCCATCCTAATTTCATATCTTAAGAGGATAAATGAACAAAATCACATTCAAGTACATATGCCATCCTAATTTCATATCTTAAGAGGATAAATGAACAAAATCACATTCAAGTACATATGCCATCCTAATTTCATATCTTAAGAGGATAAATGAACAAAATCACATTCAAGTACATATGCCATCCTAATTTCATATCTTAAGAGGATAAATGAACAAAATCACATTCAAGTACATATGCCATCCTAATTTCATATCTTAAGAGGATAAATGAACAAAATCACATTCAAGTACATATGCCATCCTAATTTCATATCTTAAGAGGATAAATGAACAAAATCACATTCAAGTACATATGCCATCCTAATTTCATATCTTAAGAGGATAAATGAACAAAATCACATTCAAGTACATATGCCATCCTAATTTCATATCTTAAGAGGATAAATGAACAAAATCACATTCAAGTACATATGCCATCCTAATTTCATATCTTAAGAGGATAAATGAACAAAATCACATTCAAGTACATATGCCATCCTAATTTCATATCTTAAGAGGATAAATGAACAAAATCACATTCAAGTACATATGCCATCCTAATTTCATATCTTAAGAGGATAAATGAACAAAATCACATTCAAGTACATATGCCATCCTAATTTCATATCTTAAGAGGATAAATGAACAAAATCACATTCAAGTACATATGCCATCCTAATTTCATATCTTAAGGGAATAAATTAATGGTCATGGAACAATTTGGATAAATTTACATAGAGTACCACAAAAATGGCTACCATAGACCATAAACTTACTTTTGTACTATTTGATGTCCATTACTTATAAAATAAGATTTCCAAATTTTATCATATTATAAAAAATAATTAAAAAGTATTAATAGATTTAAAAAATATTTTTCGTAACTAAGTATGGTGTTTGTATCTCGTATATAGAATATTATCGTAAAAATACATTTTTTTTTTACAAATTTATAAACAAAATTTGACGAGAAAAAAAAACACTAGTCCACCAATGAAATAATTTTGTTTTAAATTTGTTAAAATCACCATTAATAATTATTGTGATAATAAAATTTTATACGAATGTAAAAAAGTATATTTTTTTAAGTTGATTTTTATTTATTAAATTTTGTTTATTTTTCAGCTGACGACCATCTCTCTGAATAAAATTTAGTTTCATTGTTTTTTTTTTTCTTTATTTTTTACTTTATTTTATTACTAATAATTTATTATCTGTGATTTTTTTGTTAAATAATTTAAGTACCTATTATTTTATTGAATTGTAGTTAATAAATAACTGAAGAAATAATGTAATTTAATAATTATATCATGTAAGTGAAGTCAATATCATTATCTTAGATTATTTTATATGTATACCTATATTGTAGAAATTTTTATTTATCTA
The DNA here is from genome assembly GCA_963576905.1 of Mystacides longicornis. Classification (NCBI taxonomy): domain Eukaryota; kingdom Metazoa; phylum Arthropoda; class Insecta; order Trichoptera; family Leptoceridae; genus Mystacides; species Mystacides longicornis. The sequence goes on along the minus strand of OY756432.1, from coordinate 23,496,311 downwards.
GTTTTAATCTTATTTTTATGAAACTTTTTGATTAATCCAAAACAAGTTATCAATAATTTTGTTGTTTTGATTTTTGTAAGGCATTGAATACCTACCCATAAAGGGTTTTTTGGAATTGAAGTATAAAATTTGACTCTTGAAGTATCAACATTTCGTCAACAAGCCGTCAATTTTTTTCTTTCAAACTTCTTAAAAAAGATTAAACTTAAGGTTTCTATTCCCGTCCAATATATATTTTCTTGATTCAATTAAAATATGTCTGGTATAAATACACCCCAATATGTATTTTTCGTGTAATATTTATGTAACATTATTAAATTTCTCATTGATATTAATAAGAAAATGTAGTAGTTTATATTTAATTTAGAACCTTAACATACTACCTACTTTGAAGGTATTTTTAAACCGAATTATACCAACCAAAAAAGTTTATTTAAAAAGAACGTTGTATAATTTTTATGTGTACTTTATAGAATTTTGATAAAGTATTATTTACCTACATAAGAATGGTTTTAAATAATTAAGTTGCAATTAAAATAAATATTTTATGTAAAATAAATTTGTGCCAAATCTATTTGCCTTGCATGTTCAGGTTGGTTGGTAGAATTTGCTACATTGTTAAATATTATGTTTTTAGATTGGCGATAAGGTTTACAGGGATGAAAAGGTGCATTAGGTGGAAATGCGAAGGTCGCTATTAGCTAATTTATTTTTAAGCAGCTTTTTTAGTCATTAAAAATATCTAGGAACATTGCTTGTTTTATACAAAATTTAAATACACCTATTCTATGGTAAGATATATCAGTAATCTATTCCATTAGTTTAACAATCTATGATAATAATATAGTATTAACTTTTAGTACTAATGTATTAAGTAATTTCATTAAGATTGAAAAAATTACAGGCGTGTGATGACATAAGATTGTAATTTTTATACCAAAGATGGATTTTTTTTATATATTATGTGTAATATTAAGAGTGTGTAAGTATACCAAAAAATTAATAAGTTTGTATCTACTTAGATACATGTAAAATTTATTTTCCACGTTTTTTGTAAAAATATTTTATACATGATAATTTATTTTCTATTTAATAATAAATTTATGGAAAATTTCATTCTTATATCTTTGTTTTTTTTTCTTCGCTTAAAATCAATAAGAAAGACACAATTGGACGGAAAGTAAAATGAATTGATTAGCCGTTCAGGTTCGAATAAATAAGAAGAATGATCATTTCAATTACAGACCTCATCAAAACAAAGAATTGTAAATAAATCAACGTATACTGAACCTTCCGGATCGAACACTTTCAGTAACTTCATTCGCCTCGGGTTAAGGGCCTAAATAATATCTTCTTATAATAATACAGGTTTACAGGGAAAGTCGTACGGACTATGGATAAGTACACGTAGAAAGCCGATTACGACCCGCGCCGATCGGCTCAAAGATTGTTGTCTATGGTTTCAGTGCATTTAAATGGGCATGCCTGAAAGCGGGTTCCTGCTTTTTCTGTGTTACCCAATTCAAATGCATAGAAATAATCTTTGCGCAGGTCGGCGCGGGTCGGAACCGGCTTTATACGTGTTCTTACCCTATTAAAGGACGTTATTTTTCAGGTCATTTCTGATAGATTTGGCGCCATACATAGGGTCCGAAACTTAACTGTTATGGAGATCCAATCCAAATCCAAACTCCCTTAACGCACCACTTAGGGGCATAGGGAGGCAACAAGACCTCTCCATTGCGCTCGATCTTGCGCTATGTTTATGACCTCCTCGCACACCATGTCCAGATTCCTCAGCTCTGCTTTGAAGGAAAGGAACACAGTATGAGAGGGTCTTCCTCGTCTTATGGAGATATTGTCTTTTAAAGATTTTTTTTTAAAAAAGACTTGTCCATTTTTTCAGATTAGACCTCTTAGGGTCCTTTTTTATGCATCTAGTTAGAGGACATGTCAATGAATGAAAATGATTAGATAACAAAAGTTGAAACTTCTATTGACAGCTTAAAAATATTTCTCGATGATAAATAGAGTCCAACGACCTGCCTTTAATTGGCCAAAAATCAATTTCGTTTATATTTTTGGATTTTGATTTGAATTGCAATAAATTGAATAACTCCTGTACTTTAATAAATTAGTAGTGTAGTGTACATAATGTTGCGTACAATCAGGAGCATCGACGTATTTTTGCATTTACACAATTTTAGGATTCGGCACTGAATTCACCTTTAGGGGGCGGAATGCGGAATTAACGAAAAAAAAAACAATATTAGGATAAAGAAGCAAATTTAAGAAGTAAACATGGTTTGGCAAGTGGTATAGGCGCTTACTTGTGATCAAGATGTCCCGGGTTCAATTGCCAGTCAGGTCAGAGTTTTTTTTTTTTTCACATAAAATTTCTACCCGAGGTTGACCTATCTCAGATTGGACGAGAGCGGTTGACTAGAAAAAAATGACTCAGTCAAAAATATCAGCCAAGACCTTTGAATAGAAGAGTGTTAAATTTGCGTGATTGACCGAAAATGGTGTGCATAGGACATATCGATTTCTTGCTCTAGAGACAAAACTCAAAGAAACCGGAGAAGCTTGATGAGAACGACAAGTCACTGAAAGAAGAAAAAGAAGTGTATTTGGATAAAAATTAATGAAGGTTTATTTTCTCTGCCTGCTCTTCAGGAATTCGTTTTGATGTTTGAAAATGTTCTTGCAATTTATTTTTCTATCAAGAGACTTTAACTTTAACAGAACACTGAACAACGCAAACAAAAAAAACATAGGTGAACATAAAACCAGTACTCCAATAGCAGGTATCTCCCGCATGGCTATTCTGCAATGTCGTAGACCTGCTATTAACAGTCCTAAATAATGGTTTATGATGTTATCCTTCATAAATAACTGGAAAAGTATGTTTGTTGTCATCAAAATTCTTACGATTTCAATAACAGCGCCAATAGCACTTATATCCTAATAAAATACTGCAATCCTACAATAGCCGTCTTTGAGTGGATAATCAGCTTCAGTACTGACACACTTAGGGAATCGATTCATTATTCTGTCGGGATAAACGCCGAGTCTGTGGGATTGTCTCGGAGTTACAGGCACGAATTCAGGATTGGATGCAAAATATTATGTTTTATTATTATTTCGCTATCAATCATACAATGAATGACTCTTCTATGCCTATCGTTCAATTAGTTTTGCTGCTAGTTAAAAGAATACATTTATGCACTGGGTTCCTATAAAGCGGTCCGTCATCTGACAAGACGGCAGTTTTTCAAAATATGTGACAATGTTTTTCGTTACTACGATAACAATAACAATACTAATAAAATTAACGAATTGAACGTAGAAACAAAGTCACCTGTGACCATGCAGGACCTGTTCCTGCGAAACTAGTCAGGTAAATAAATATTGTGGAATAACAAATCAATTGTTTCATTTAAATTATTTTAATAACAATACTGTCAATTTTCTAAACTGGCACACTCACCGCTCTTTATAGTAGCGCCGTATTCATAGGAAAACAGACCATCAGTCCCATTGCGTCTCTTAGTAAAGCGTCAGTTATAGGCGCCACTACAATGGGTACGATTCGTTTAACAATCTTTTTTTCATGATTCATTCTTTAAAATAGCGGCGTCGGGGCATTACCGCACAGTGAGATCACTCTGCAAATAATGCGGTCTCCACAAGGGGTCTCCTTGTTCGCCAGTGAAATAACTGAAACTCGCATACCGTACCACATTAGAGGACAACACTGCTGCGTATCTTAAAAATAGCAGACGCGGAAATGTGGAATTTTAGCGGAATGAATGTGCAGTCTTAAAACATCGCCGATGACCTTAAACTTGGGGTGTCAATGAAGAATTGTGTAAGTATGGTTTGTACTTTAAATATATTTTTTAAGGGTGTATTTTATCGCAAATTGCGTATTAACTAAAGTCAGTCTTTTGTTTATTGTATCGACTCAAAATAAAATTAATTTATGGAGAGTAAATTTATATTATAACTATGTTATACTAAGCTTTAGCGCTCTTCTACGCTAACTGTGATTCGATATTTTTCTAAAGTGTGGGCTTATTATAGTGCTGAGACTAATCGTACAAAGAGTCAGAGCAATGATGGAGCATTTATTTTTGATCTTAAAGTGTAAACGAGTGCTCGAACATTCATATACCAGGCAAATTTTAACGAGCAATAATGAAAAGCAAGATCTAGAATTCTAGGACGAATGCTCTAGACATGTTGATCAATTTTTTGACTATTCTTCAAGTTTTTGTGGCCGATTACACTTCCACTTTGTCTGATTCTGAGATTGAAATAATTGTATCTGCATATTTTGCTGGGAGTATTCTTAAACAAAACCTTCCATATAATCTTGGAGAACAAAAGTAGAGTAAGAAAGAACGACCTGTATATGTCTATACAAGAAAAAAATCAACAGAATCTTATAATAAGTTTTTTTGCTCATTTAGTCAAAACTTAAGACCACTTTTAAACGTCCCAACCATATCCATCTCTCTACCATCTCAGTTAAGGTGATGATGGGTCAACATATTGTACCTAGTTTATACAACAACTCTCAATAATACAACAATTGATTAAATACTTAAAAGTTTACGATCAAAAACTGAGTTCATTTTACTTTCTTTATTTACAATTATTATTGAACTACAGACAAAATTCCAAGTGAGCTTCAATTAGTCACCCAGACTCATTCCTACCTTCCATTATATTATTATCGCTGTCATCTCCAGCCCAATACCTTCACTTCACCCAAACACCAATCAATCAAGTCTTTAAGAAAACTTTCTAGCGGTTAACAGAGTAAGGTCTTTTCACATACGGACGGTTCTAATCGCGTCGATTGTTTTCGGTCACTAGCGACAAAACTTAAAACGCCCTTTGTATTTTGATTTGGAATGAGTTTTGCAGCCTTATTATCATTTTTATTTATTTTTAGAATTTGAAAAAAGTTACCTTATTCTCCTTCTTTTCTAAATGCTCTTTCAGGTTCCCCTGTCAACAGTGTTATGCCCTGTCAGGAACATTTATGCCACGGTGGCAATTCTCGCCCAATTCTTATATAACGCAGCCGGGAGATCTACAAACTTTAATTTATTCATTCAAAATTAAATGCAGCATGCTTATATACTTCCCTCCTGCCATAACGTGACCCAGATACGAGATTATGCGATCAATTATACATCCAACAGAAGCCTATTGCATACGCAAGACATAATTGCGCCTATAGAAAAAAGACGTAAATTTCACAAATCTCTTTGAGGATGGAATGCCTGATTAATAAAGAAAAGAATCTTAGATATTTATGGGATATCGCGAGCTTAAAAAAGCCATGCTTTAACGGAAGCGTTCAAATGATTATTGAAAAGCGAATCAGCATTCAGGATGTATAAATTTCACGAGCATCAAAAACGTTCAAACGCTTAGAAAGTGGATTAAAAGGACTTGCAATAATTATCCGAAACGACCGAAAACTAAATCTAACCGTATGGAACCGCATATGTGTGCGGTAGGCCTTATATAACACCACCTCACCAAAGCACAACTTCTTTTTTATTGTCTTTCGGCTATGAGTTGGAGTTCACGTCTTTCTGTATCCAAACCCAATATCTAGACTAGGGGCACGTATTTCTCATTAGGACTTATCGAATTGAATAAGGTTAGGTTTTGTATAATGTTATCACTTGAGGATCGCAAACGCAAAATGCACGAGTTTCAAGTAAAGTTTTATAAGAGAAATAGATTTGTCGGGTTCCCTTTTAGTAACAACTAGCTTTCCCGACAGACATTGTCCTGTAGTCCTAACTATGAATATTGATTTCGATTATTTTATAATTCTTACAAAAATACGTTAAATGTTAAAAAAATATATTTCTCAAAGCTTGAAAGAAATTCCATCAAAGAATTTAACTCAAATTCAACAATAATTCAAAATGAACTTTTTAGAAAAAAAAATTAAATACCTACTAGATTTATTGTCTGTGGCAAATTGTACTACTTACCCGGTCCCGTCCAATCCCAGACAAATAAATCTGGGTAACGTTAATTAATTAAGTAATTGATCAGACGATGTCAACCTTTAGTGCGATTGTAAAAACGTTAACCTGTAGGGGTTCAAACGACATTATTTGAAATAGTAAAACGTATAGTAAATAGTAAAACGTAACAAAAAAATATACTTAGGTACATAAACTTATGCGTGTATCCGAAAAGCCAAAAAATAAATACAAACTCTAGCTTAGAAAATACAAAATACTATTTGAATGATACCTACGTGAAGTTGATGAATACGGGCGTTTAATGTCAGAGTAGGAAAATTCCTACGCGCCGAACTTTCAATCTTAAAGATTGATGATATTCACTTAAATTAATTAATTACTTACACAAAGTATTTTTATACTTACGTAGGTACCTACTCTGTCTTGTTACAACGTCAATATTTTGACATTTTGACATTCTCCATAAACTAAAAAAAACGTAATGTCTGAGTTGAATACGCCCTCTCCTGATTGTATAACACAATTTAGATTTACTTCTGTGCTGTGTTATATTTACAAAAAATACCTACTTACTACTTTTAATAAATTCGAAAAAAGAAATTTCAAGTTAGTATTTCACATTCGAATAATTCTCATTCGATATTCGAATAATTCAATTTTCAAATACATCACAATTTATTAGAAATGATTCGCATTCGATATTCAAATATTCATGTTTAATATTCGAACGATTCAACGTAATATAAATTAAAATACAAAAAAAAAAAAACAATTGAGTCCGTTTGACCTAATAATGATATCACCTGTGGATACATGAAAGTGTTTTTCAACAATTCGTTACGTAACTTCATAGAGATTAGGAGACAGTCGGCGTGTGGCCACATCACAATGATAGTTATTATTGTGGGACCGAATATTATTATTATAGTTTGACCGAAACTAACAGATTCTTATTTCATTGCATTTCGGTCATCAAATTTTTATTTACCTAAGCTTTTTTAATAACTGAAACTAGGTATTTTATTTGATATTGAATATGAAGCCTATTTTTCTTCTTCTTCTTAATTAAATCGTGAAGACCTATTACTTACTGCTCCCAGATGTCTATCCATCTCTTTGATGGTCGTTTGGGACTTTTGGGAGTAATTTTCCATTGATTTAGGACAGTCTGAGGCTATTCTCTTCACATTTGCATATCGGAGTCCTCATCTTTTCCTGACCATCTCACTTTGTCTTTGACCTAGCATACTTATCATACCTTCTATTTCTGAGGATCTTTCCAGCAATGCTTTTTTTGTTGTGGTAGGATCCGTCCTAGCCTCTCTCTATGCTGTGCGTCAAAACTGCTTTTACATAGTGTTTAATTTTTTTTAAGTTCTTCTATCACTCGTTATGATCTCATTTATACTACATTTTCATTCCAGATGTTTCATTTATGCCCGTCCAATTTTCATTCCACAGTCCACACATCATGGATAGGTATGCATCAAAAGATATTAGAGATATGTTCTTATTTCTCATTAAAGGTCTAAGAGCCAACTATCAACCCTGCTACTAGCCAAAGTCGTTGAGATGTTGATCTTCCAAAGTACGTAAAACTGGCATGTATGGTATAACCTAACTGGTATGCGCAATGCCTTGGAAAACATTCGTTCGATTTTTAAAAACTTGCTTAGGTTTTCGGTTTTTCTTTCAAAATCCATTCCAGCGCTGTTTTGCGATATTAGAGCTTATTTGATTCGTTCTTAAGGTTTAAATAATTCGACTTCAGGCTTCTAACCGGAAAAATACTTTCATTAAAATTCGGTCATCTGTATAATAACAATACACGATAATGCAAGCCTCCAGCGACGATTCGGTCTAAATGAAGCGTGCCTAATAAGATATTATCGGGCACTAAACTTCTGCTATTACCGTGCCTATAGCAACAATACCTAGTTTTGACAATTGAGCAACTAAATAATATCTTGTATTACTTTCATAATTAAACCATTTATTGTTTTTATAAAATATGAACAACATTGTAAAGATGGTTCGGTTTACACCTTTTATTTTATTCAATTATTGAGAAAATGTTACAACAAACAGTACCTACCCCTAGTATAAGTTTTCGATGATCGAATATCGAAACGATCATCGAAAGAATTTCGAAAAATTTCCATACAAAAATGATTCGATCGTTTTATTTTAGAACACTATTTGCACTATTCTCGATGTGACATCGCGAACGGTAAGAAGCAAAGAAAATCGAATTACAAACGAACTTGGCAGTTTGTTTGTATATTCACGTAAGATATTTTCAGCGTACAAATCAACACAGATACCTTTAAACTCCGTAATATACTGCCTATTGAACAATTGATAATATATTGGCAAGGATTGTGAATAACATAACGATGAGACGAGCGGCTTTAAAATAAATCTTGAGAAGACAACAATCAATAAAGTGCAGCAGACATTTAAATTGGCGGATTATGCTAACTAACCAGACTGTTAACAAATAATTATAATTCAATTCAACACAAGTGAAAGCTTCCACTAATATAATGCACGATGCATTATGTAAAAAGATTGACAATTCAGGGAATTGCGTATATTTTAACGAATATTATTAGGTGTGAGAGGAACATAATATGCGTTTTACCGCACCATTTGATCTAATAATCAAGTAGCATACCTTACATGTTGCTTTGAGAGAAAAATGTCTGCTTTAAATAAGCTAAAAGCTAGTGCATAACGCAATCCTGTTACCGTCTACCGTCAATGACGTATGAATGTGTAAGACAAGAAGGAGGTGGACGAAAAAATGTCTGCTTTAAATAAGCTAAAAGCTAGTGCATAACGCAATCCTGTTACCGTCTACCGTCAATGAGGTATGAATGTGTAAGACAAGAAGGAGGTGGGCGAAAAAATGTCTGCTTTAAATAAGCTAAAAGCTAGTGCATAACGCAATCCTGTTACCGTCTACCGTCAATGACGTATGAATGTGTAAGACAAGAAGGAGGTGGACGAAAAAATGTCTGCTTTAAATAAGCTAAAAGCTAGTGCATAACGCAATCCTGTTACCGTCTACCGTCAATGAGGTATGAATGTGTAAGACAAGAAGGAGGTGGGCGAAAAAATGTCTGCTTTAAATAAGCTAAAAGCTAGTGCATAACGCAATCCTGTTACCGTCTACCGTCAATGACGTATGAATGTGTAAGACAAGAAGGAGGTGGACGAAAAAATGTCTGCTTTAAATAAGCTAAAAGCTAGTGCATAACGCAATCCTGTTACCGTCTACCGTCAATGAGGTATGAATGTGTAAGACAAGAAGGAGGTGGGCGAAAAAATGTCTGCTTTAAATAAGCTAAAAGCTAGTGCATAACGCAATCCTGTTACCGTCTACCGTCAATGACGTATGAATGTGTAAGACAAGAAGGAGGTGGACGAAAAAATGTCTGCTTTAAATAAGCTAAAAGCTAGTGCATAACGCAATCCTGTTACCGTCTACCGTCAATGAGGTATGAATGTGTAAGACAAGAAGGAGGTGGACGAAAAAAGATGTAAGTAGTAAATGCAGAATGCAGTAGAAAATGTAGAATGTGGTAGGTCTCGCCGAAAAACACTTGGGCGATATACGCAGGACATGGCCGAGCCAGCTCAGCCTACGATTCAGGATTACCTTTGATTGTCACTGGAGGTTGCAACGTCCATGATCAGACGGTTTTGTTAGTAAATCAAACAATCTTATTGTCATTTTAAAATTTGTCTATGGGTTTTTATCTCAAAAATTTTGAAGTCGACTATTAATGCCGGTAATCAAGGGACTAGTATTAGCAAAATGTTGGATCTTTTGTGATGTAATGGATTATTTCTCACGACAGAGTGTCATCATGACAGACAATAAAAATTATTCAGCATCTGCGACGTGTGGTGACATCGTCATGTTGATGCCACTGATCATTGTACTTATACTACTGCAACCCGTTACGTTGTATCTTGTTTTTGTCACGTTATTTTTAATATTATTGTAATTAATTCAGCTTCTCCATTTCTCAGAATATCACCTAGTATTTAATAACAATGCCCATTCAAAAGACAAATGTCCTTGTTCATCAAATACTTTGCTTTCTTGTTTGTCTTACTTCGATAGCTCTAGAACTCATATCGATTCTTGGCTTCCTTTAAACCTAGCTTCTACTCGCCCAATCTTTTGCCTTGCTTCTCCAGTCTTTTGCATTTGATCTCTTTTTACCAACGCAGCCTGGTCCTGCCTTCTTTTCTCCTTCCAGAATCCTCTTTCGTTTCATGCATGACCTACCTATTTGAGCCTGCCCACCTCATGTTAAGAAATTCTGGGAGCATTTTAAATATTCTTCTTCTTCTTAGCCTATATCAGTCCACTCCTGGCCTCCCCGTCATCGTTTTGAAATTCGACATGGTTTTTGATTTGGAGGGTTTTGGCATTTAAACACCACGCTTGCCATGCGGGTTGGTGAGTTCGCAGTAAGTTGGTGAATTTTAAACAAACATGAAGAGTTTTTATGGCTAACTGCTGTTCTTATCCATATCATCTAGCCCAGCGATGCACAAACCGCGGCCCGCGGGCAGCATGCGGCCCTCCGTCAGTTTGACTGCGGCCCGCCGAGGAATTAAAATATTGAAAAATCAAAAGAATATTTAAAATATACCTGAGAGGTAATTTTATACGTTTACCTACTCCGCGCCGGGAAGAAGACACAGGCTGTCATGTGTTTTTGGATTGTTTGTGATGTTAATTGATGTTCTGTGCGACATTTGATTTCTGTGTTTAGTGATGTGACAATAATATTTTCTATTTTCCTAAACAATTTTAAATTTTTATGTTTTTGTTCAATCATCATGTACAAAATTCATAGTTTACTGCTCTTCCAAAAGTATTAAGTAAGTAATTTGTAACATGCCATTGACTGTTGTTTTTTTTTTCTTTGTAAAACTTGGTAGATATTAATTCTTTCCTTACATTCCTTTGGTGTACTTTAATGTGGTATGGGAGTACCTAAGTGTTGTGACAAAGATGAAAGTTAATAAGTTGAGATGGTTTGGGCATGTGGAAAGAATGGATGCAAACAGAATGACAAAGAAAAAAGAATTTATAAGGCTGAAAGTAAAGGTGCAAGGAAGCGTGGCCGACCGAGAATGACGTGGATCGAACACATCAATTCCGTCCTCAAGGAAGGACAGGTAAGAAGTAAGAGAAATATGAGAGGGTGTATCAGAAACGTTATCACGGTGGCAGAAGCGAAAGAAGTATGCATGGATAGAAAAGAGTGGAGGTCCGTTTTCTCTGCCTACCCCTTACAGGGCACGGCGTGATGGGTTAAAAAAAATTAATGACACATCCCTACAGGGACGTACCTACTGCCGTGATAATAAATAAAAAAAATATGATTATAGCGTTTGATCCTTAATAATTACTATTGTAATTTGTACAAATTAAAAACGTTTGGATTTAATTTTTCAACCAAGATGGCGTGAAGTTGTAAGTCAAAATATGAGAAGTTGTGGAGCTACCCCAGAGGATGCACAACACAGAGCTGAGTGGCGGCGTAAAATACAAAAGGCAGACCCCACCATAATAAATAAATAACACTTTTCTATACAAAGGTGTCAGTATAGCCGGCGGAACTTATTGCCTGAGGCAATTTTTTCCAGTCAACCGGTCCCGTCCAATCTGAGACAGGCCAACCCCGGGTAGAAATTTCAAGTGAAAAAACATTTTGAAAAACTCTGACCCGACCGGGAATCGAACCCGGGACCTCGGATCTGAAGTCCACGCTAGTACAACTAGGCTACCGAGGTCACCATCATGTGGGAATAATAATTTACCGAGAGAAGAAGAAGTAGAAACAGTGTTAATTTTCCTTGTAGCGGCCCGTCCTTGGCTCATAATCTTCCCTAGTGGCCCCCGTTACCTAAAAGTCTGTGCATCCCTGATCTAGCCGATTTGCTCTAGCTTCGTGGCGCTAGAGATTCGCCATCGACCTATCCTATCTGCTGTGACACTAATATCAGCGATCATATTGCCCATGGTTCGCGGGGTCTGGATTGGAAGCACCGCTCTAGGACGCTAGGAAGTTGGACTAGCCAGTAGTGTTGCGGTTGTTATGCAGCGTAGCGTTTCGTAGTATTTTATAGGCAAACACTCCTCAGTTAGGGTTTAATGTAGAGTGTGTCCCACTACGACTCTACTGACCATTCGAACCCTGAATGTTCTACAAAAGAAAAATTTCTAATGTTCTAATTAATAACTCTCTTATTTTTTTCATTTATAAGAACCTCTAAAATAGGGTTACTAGTAAAATACCTATAATACATATATGAATATTGAAAAAAAATGGCAGAGTTTGGTGATGCAAAGAATTGCACGTGGAAGCTGTACAAGTGGATATATCGAGCGCGCTAATGTAGTCATGTGCTTATCCGTGTCGGCTTATAACAAGCGCTGAGCTAGCTTATTATTGGGACTAATTCCAGAGCATATTTCTAAACTGCTAACATAAGAGACCGTTGTTCAATATTGTGCTGATGTAGTTAGATTTTGTTTTTTTTTTAGATAGCCTGCTTTGTTATAACACTCTCTCGTTGTCAGGGTGACTTCTGTCCACTAATGGCTGTAGCTACCCACCTACTTCAATGTTCTTGTCTTTTACCTACCAATTTACAACAGTAGGTACTGACGAGGTACCTGTATAGGGTATGCGCGTGCATCCACCCGTTTTAAACAACAGAAATCAGCTACACGCACCGCTACATAGATTTATGTATTTGTGGCCTGTAGGGAACGCTTAAGAAAGTCGGCATGCTTGAGTCGAACTTTAACGACTATTCTAATATAAATTTGCCTCAAAAATTCTTCCATGATGTACGGGAGTGAAACTTGGACATGGACGAAAAATCTGGTAGTTGGTATAAATGCTTTAGATACGAGATCTCGACGCAGGATATGCGGAAAAGACGGATTAAGGTGAGGAATGATAATATTAGAAATAGTAAATATTAGCGTAGGGAGTAGGGACTAGAATTAAAGTGAACAAATCGAAGTGGTTCGGGCATATTCAGAGAATGAATGAAGAAAGAATGACAAAACGGATCTATTATTATCTGAAATAATGGGTGCATGGAGATGTGGCCAACCTAGATCGACCATATCGGTACCGTCTTAAAGGAGGGTCAGTGGGGCTAGTACGAGTTTTATCGAAAGCTAAGTGCACGCAAATAAGCCCTTATTAGCGTGCAAATAGTGATCTTAATTCAAACGATCGAATCATTCGATCATTTTAGTATGAAAAATTTTCGTAACTCTTTCTATGATCGTTTCGATATTCGATCATCGAAAACTTATACTAGGGCTACGGTCAGATTAAAAGGAATACAATATATGTGGAACGTTATGGTCTTGATTGGTTTGTCTGGATAGGAATTAATGAAAAGCTGTACTCTCTGTCTACCCCCTCTCAGATACGGCGTGATGGGTAAAATATCTTTTTTCGTGTAGTTATAATATTAGAATTTTAAACAGAAATAAAATATTCTTGCATTTTTGTGATATTTACTCAAACGAAAGTTCGTAGATTCTAGAGCAATTAAAACACTAGTTGAAATTCTTCATCATTACGCTCTAACACCTGTCACATACGACGGAGGCGTAAGTTAAAAAAAAAAATATTTTCAGTCGTCATTTACTCAAGTATTTCATCTTGAATGTTTTTTCTAATCGTAAATGAACTCGGTGACATTGAGTGACAAATTTTTCGCGATCTTGTCTAATTATAATATAACTGGTGTCCGCTTTCTCATTTCACTTTTAGTTCGGTGACCCGTTCCAAGGAAATGACAACGTCGGTCAATTATTTTTTTAACGATTCGGTCATCAATTATTTATAACATAAAAATATATATTATTTCACAAAAAATACATCTGCAATATTTATTTTTATAATTTATCACTGGTGTTATTATTTTATTTTCTATAGGTGCTTTGAAAAAAAATTACATAAATAAGGTGTATTCAATTATATATAAATTGTGATGAAATGGCCATACGCTAAATAAATAAGTGCAAAGATGATTAAGGTTGGCTGGCAGAGATCCTTCGGGATAAGTCCGCCCTTTAGACTGTCAAAATTACTGTCGCCACACTGTACTATGCTTTTAACAATAAAGTTATATTTATTTATTCATTAAGTAAATAGTAAATCTAAAAATATCCTTGATCACACACATTTTTTATCTTTAACTCCGGCCAGCCATTAAGGAGAGTTTGATTAAAACGAAAACGTAGAAATATTGGATGTGGTAAGTGTCCGTATAGACGGAAAACCAAATGCCTTAGGAATTTTCTTCAACATAAACAAGATTTTAACTGATGAATTTTCAAGATTTCAACCATCGAAATGGTTGGTTGCCTACCATTTCGGTCGTTGGCTTTTGTATTAACATACTGATCAGTCGAGGTCTCGATCCTAGAGCCCTCTATTTTCTCTTTTACACTACAAACACTCTTTATCTACTATGAAATTTCAAAAGAAATATATTCAAATTCAATTATAGTAGGTATATTAACCTCCCCTAGAACCTCCCCTCTAGTGTCCCCCCCCCTCCTCCTAAAATGGAATAAAATTGAAAAAAATGTTTTTAAACAAATAGACGTAAACTATCCCCCTCCCCTGTGATATTTTGTGATTTTTCAGGATCCCCCCCCCCTGTTACGAAATCGGACAATTTCATCACTATCATAGTTGCATATTTTGGTTACTCCCGTGCATTTGTATGTAAGATAAGTAATGTTCTATCTGCTTATCGAATATACATACATTATTAATAAACATGTGATCCATAGTCAATCGCAAGACATAGTGGGATATTGTCCTTTACACATCGATGTCCGTCCGCAAATAACTCATTCTTCGTGACAGCTATGTGAAGAATGTCACCTTGTCTTTAATTATAGTCTTCACTGAGAGTCGGGGCACTGATGGAACCGCACTTCCAGGTCCGCCCTAGAAATGGTCCAATCTTCTTATCTGATTTATGAAACTATTAACATGATTTAGCGGATGCTGCGAATGACGGGATGTGTTCACACGTTTCAAATGTTTTAGATTACTTTTTTTTTGCAGTACACCTGCCGAGAATTTAACAATAAAAAAATATAATTTCTGGATCTTGTTGTTATGGCACCAACACACCGCAGTATATTTTTTTGCTCTAGTTTACCATCTAAGGCGATCTATTAGTCCAGTTCGTAAATATCCAGATATGAGTCCATATACCTAATACCAAAATAATGGTAGGAGTCCAAACATATATCCACGACATATTATTATGTGTCAAGTATAAGTCCAAATATAATAATAGCAAGGACGAGGTGGTTTTCAGTTGAAAAAATTCTACCCCGGATTTTACTATAGGGTTGAACGGGACCGAATGAGTAAAAGAAAGTACCACAGCCGGCAATAGATTCAGCAATGTTTTTTATCCAGCGTCCAATTTATTTTGAAAATAATTTCAATTTTAATTTGAAAATTAATAATGTCCCGAATTGAAATTAATTTATCTTTTCGACCATAAATACTTGGTGGAACATATTTTGGAACAAATCAATAATAAGCAATAGCAAATACGTACCTAACTATTTAGTTTTTTACAACAATTATTTTTAAATTGTGGAAAATCTTAATGTTTTGTTATTACTAATTTAAATTAAAAATGTTCTATTAGAATTGAATATGTTCTATTTGATTTGAAACGATTCTATTTTGATTTAAACTAATAAACCTGTAATAACAGACATCCGCGGGAAATAAAATGCGATACTTGATCATGTCCCTGTTGAAATGTCAAAATTTGGACGATAAAACTGATTTATAGGACAATCAAATGAATGATCCTTTTCAATACCCGTTGTCCGTATGGCTTTGTTGCTTTAGATTACCCAACTCATTATAAAATCTATTGAAATAATTTTAGATACCTACCTAATGGTCAAAAGCATACGTCCAGTTTTTTGGAGTTAAGTAAGGTGCAAATAGGTACCTTTTCAATTATAATCGTACTAAATAAATGACAATGATCCGTTGAAAAGTCGAAAATGATAATATGAATATGCACCTACCTAACTTAAAATATGATATTAGTGAGAAAACGTGAAATGAAGTGCGAACTTAACGCGGAGTATTAGGTGTGGAACAAAGATGACATCTCGATGACAGAGATAAGGGACTAATGCACTCCGTTCTATAACTGAGATAGATTCGCTATTAGAATATCTTATCTCGGCTAAAGATAGACCAGAGTTAAGTGTTTTGTCTTGTGAGTCAACGGTCTAACTTCAGACCAGATGTCTCTTAGTCATTCGCAGCTTATAAATATTTCTCTGTTTTTTTTTTCATGTCAATCCAGTAAAATAGGAACCACAAAATACCGTATGAAATCTGTTGATTGTTTTAATAAGATAATTATGGTTTTAATTAAATTTTTTAATAAGATGTATATAGGTGCTTTAGTGCTCTTTTGCTTTTTAGTCAGTGCATTTGGATATCATTTTTAAATAAAGAATATGTCAGCAGCAGGAAGCTTTTCCCATATTTCTGAAGATGTAACACTAAAGGTTCTGCGGTAAAAAGTAGGCTTGGCTTTGCAGTTGGTGGTTTTGTGGAGAGTGTTAGCGTTTGAAGCCGATCTGAGGGTTGATTTATTATGGACCAACGGTTGATTTACACACTTCAGACAGATATTCTGGGGCCATGAAATTAAGTGCATAATAAATCAAATGACATGCTTTGAAATGTATTCCCTTTCAGGACTTTTTAGCCAGTGAAGAGATTGTAGATTTGGTGTGGTATGTTTTTGTATAATATGTTTTACCTAGGTGCATTGGAAGGCCCAGGCAAAGATGAATGGACGGAGCTGAGAGAAACATCAGACTGCTTGAAATGGACGATTGGCGGAGCATGGCGGAGGACAGGGTGGCATTAAGAAATCTTCTGCAAGAAGCCCACCTGCTCAGAATTGAATGTATCCGCTGATTGACGCAATAGATTCACTACCTTATTTTTATGGTTGTATGTAAAAAGAGAAAATCACCTTAGAGTGTATAGTGGTATGGTAAAAGAACGTATTGAAGTCAAAATTAAAAAACCATTTGAATTCTTTTAAAATTTACTAACTGATGAACAAGCATTTCTTGGTGGAGTTAAGGTTTCTAAGTCTCCTGTGACCATGTAGGACGTGTGCCTACGAAACTAGTCAGGATAATAAAAAATTGTGGAAAAGTTATACAATTTTTTATTTGAACTTTATTTTTGAATTCTTTTAACTAGTTCTTGGCCTCAATCCTCGGCAAATTTAAGTCCTCCATTGAGCCAGGAAACATGCAGCGTACATTCATGCAAAATATTTCCTATAAAATTATACTAGCAATTAGCTTTGCAAATAGCACAGGAAGTTAGAAGGCTACAATATAACCTTTTAAATAACATACATCTGCCGGCGCACCGGTGTCGAAAATCGAAACTAAATAAATAAATAAAAATACTTGGGATGGGTTCTTACTTCTAATTACAACATTTTGCAAGTGATGTTCTAGTTACCATTCCATCCATCCATGGCGATACAATCCTACGTAGGTCTTGCACTCCTCAACCAGTCGTCGCCATTCCGCTCAGTCGGCCGTACTCCCAGAGATTGCAGATGTCTCCTCACGCAATCGGACCATCTCAATCTCGGTCTACCAATATTCCTTCTTCAAATCGGATTGTCTATACGGAGTTTTAATTTGTTCGTCCATTCTCTCCATGTTCCCCAGCCAGCGGAGACGGCATATTTTGATGAGTTTGCTGATGCTAATGTCATCATACTATAGTATACTATAATCATCATACTGTATTCGCCATCTTCCGCCTTCATTTATGAGCCCATAGATTTGACGTAAAATTTTCCTCTCAAACAAATTTAGTCTTTCCTCATATTGCTTTGTTAACGCCCATGCATGTTCCCCAGGAGCAAGTACGGACAGTTAGAAACCATTATTATCAGAGAAAACATAAGTAAATATATACCTAATCATCTAGATCTAGATATAAGTATGTTTCTGAATTCATTTTATGATGTTTATTTTGTAGTGTTTACATAAGATTCAAATACAATGTATTTGAATGTCACAAATATTTCAAATTCAATGAAATTCGCATTAGTTACAAACTCGTATTTTGTTTCATGAATTGCGTATAACTGAGAATGGCTGTGATAAATTTGTGATAATTAGGTGTACAAACTGCGAATCTTCAATAAACTATTCACAACAACAAATAAATTATGAGATGCAATAATTATTAGTAATTACGGATGCTATTTTTCACGTATAGGGACGCGGAAGTATCAGATTAGTGTTAGTGAAGGATATCACAGTATAATAAATAACAGCGATTTTTATTATATAAAACACGTTTAACTTTAAAGCTCGGTATTCACTTGCGCCGCGAACGTGTATCGTTATATCAATTTTATCAAAAGGGTGCATGTGTTCCGCTCGCGTTCGCTTTTCGAATCACGTATACACTTAACCTTTCGATTAAATTGATGCAATGTCACACATTCGCGGCGCAAGTGAGTACGATGCTTTAAGTACTTTTTTATGCAAGCATCCAGTTGCGTAACTGTACAATCTGGGATCCGTGGGAATTTTTCGGATAGGGCCCGGGGCGCCCCATGGAAAATATTCACGGTGGGACCCCTACCTCCCTCCCCATCCCACAAAAGATGAACTTTTTCTAGTTAACATAATGAGGGAATCCCCCGACCATCGTCCCGCAAAAAATATTTGCATCCATTGGATGCATTCTTAAATTTATCGATATATTTTTGTTTTCGTGTTGAAATCTTAATTATTAAGATTGTGTGTATTATTGATTCTCATCGCTACAACAATACAATATTGTATTATGATTCATTGCTCTTAAAAATAATCCAGGTATAAAATTATACTTGAAAATCTTCCGTAACTAATAAATTGGGGCCATACGAGTTTGATTTATGTAGGGCTATTCTCGTAATCAATCGCTTTTAAAAATCACTTAACGATAAGATTAAGACTCGATCGCAAGCAGTCGTATTCACAAAACTATCGGAATCTAATGTTAATCCTATCTTGAACTGGATCATTTTCATACTGATATTTCAAACATAACGAATTTTGAAGATATCTACTAGATATCTTGTTTTGTGAATACCAATCCGCCATTTTCTGATTGTCAATCAAGATAAGAGCGTATTAAGACCGCTACGAGAATAAGGGCAATGATTCATTGCTCTTAAAAATAATCCAGGTATAAAATTATACTTGAAAATCTTCCGTAACTAATTGGGACCATACGAGTTTGATTTATTAGAACTGAATATTATTTTGGACTGTAATGGCCCTATAAACACTTCTTCAAATTATTTTCAGTTGTCAACGTGTTGGTTATTTTGATGGGAATAAATAAAAAAAAAATTTGGATTTTTAGATTTGATAGATGGAAATTTAGATTCATTGTGAATAAAATTAAACCGAAGGAACTTATTTTCTGAGAGAAATTTTCTAGTCAACCGGTCGCCTTGCATCCTGATACAGGCTAACCACGGGTGAAAAACTGTGACCCGGACGGACGAGAATCGAATGCGGGACATTTGATCAGAAATAAGTGCCTAAATCAATAGGCTTTTGAGGCCGTTTAAGTTACTGAAAAATCTCGAAGATACTATTTAAACTGAACAAAGTATTACAAATTTTCCCGTTAGGTACATTTAAAAAAATACATTACTTTCAGCATTATGAAAGTAATTATTGTCTTGATTTTCTATTTATTAATTTGAACATACGACAATAATAATTAGTTAACCGCTTAGTGGTCACTGGTTAGCGCTGCATATTATAAATCTATTTCTGGGTCTCACGTTGGCTGAAGGCCACATTATATTATTACTGTCAATTGACTATCTGCACTGCGACTAGATACAAATCTAATCCAAGGCACGGGACTTATCTCTAACTAAACTAAACACCTATGATTTGTTTCATCATTTTTTATGTGTCACTAGGAATGTTAACTACATTTAAGTTTGACGTAGTACCTACTTGACATATCTTAGATTAATGGAAAGAGCCATGCTGGCTAGGTATTGCCCTGAGATACAGTGTGAGAAAAGAAACTATAGGACAGAAAAAAGTCACAGATATTGACAAAAGTATCGCACCTATTAAATGACGGTGGGAGGTTATATGGTAATAGGCGTGAAAAGAGGGTCGAAGATGGTAGAAACCTGGAGACCACCATTACTATGGAGAGAAGACCTCGTGAAGAACGTTGGCGTCAAAAGGGTCCAGAGAGCCTAAGATAGAGCGGCGTGGAAGAAGATAAAGGACGGCTTTGTCCAGGGGTGGAAGTAGAAGAAGTAAAAAAAAGTAAGTACTCGAGATCATTAGGTGATTAGAAAGCGCAACGAAAAAATTTCGGCAAATAAATTTCATAGACTATGAGAAGGAATTTGATAGGGTGAGGCATATTACTGATTTAATGGAAATTAAAGATCTGGTGGGGCTAGTACGAGTTTAATCGAAAGCTATTTGCATGCTTGTAAGCGCTTATTAGCTTGCAAATAGTGTTCGAAAATCAAACGACCGAATCATTCGATCATTTTTGTATGGAAATTTTTCGAAACTCTTTCGATAATCGATTCGATTTACGATCATCGAAAGAGGTACGAGTACTAGTGGTACTCTGGTTTGGACATTGGTTGTTTTGATCTAATACAGTGGATAATCTATTGGATGTAAACAACCAATAATAATAACTTAAATATTTAAATTCAAAGGGGTGTAAGACAAGAATGAATACCTCTCATTTTCTGTATGACGATAGTCTTCAAAAAACTAATGAAAGTTTTTTTAAGTACAGTAGTATTATGTAGCCGTGTAGCTACTTCACTTGAGTTCATATTCATGTTTGCAATATTGTCCAACAATTCGGATCATAAATTCTCAGGTTTGTTGTATTACTTATGTCACCTTGGCAGCTCCTACAATGGAGGATCTTATTCAATTAAAATAATTCACATAGTTTGCCAATTCCTTGGGGAAATTTATCTTGTCTCTGAAACAAATGTTGTGCAACAAAATATCCATAATTTATAGCTTTTTGAGGGGTTAAATAAAACTTTGCAGTATTACGATATTTTTTTTTATCCGAAATATATTTTCGGCCGACTATGCGACCATCTTCAGCGGAGAGTTATTATAAACTGACAATTGATGTTTTAAATCTAACAAATTAATAGAACAAAGAAAATTGAACAGAGTTAAACTTAACAGAACAACTGTCTATAGACAATTGAATTTTTTAAGGGTGACATAATTTATAAAAAAAAATAAAAAAAGGAAGAATATTGAATAAAACAAAACAAAATGCCGAGGGACATACAAAGGGTACGAAAGCTTACAAGTATGTAGGTACCTACATTGTTAACTGACCATATTTAAAACATGAAAAAAAAATAAAAATGATTTTTGAATTTTAGGTACACATAATACATTATTAGTAGTTGGCACATTTCATATAGGTAGGTACCCTTGAGGGGTACCCAAAAAAAAATATCGTAATACTGCAAAGTTTTATTTAACCCCTCAAATCGGTATAATGGCTAAGTATTACAAAGTTACAAGTAACGTTTTTGAAGAATTTATAGCTTATTAGAGAATGTTCTTTATTATGTACGAGTAGTTAGTAGGTATACATAAAAGTGCGATCTTCAATATAAAACAGTTTATTTTCAATCAATGCTTATAATTAATATACAAATGACTCACTTCGCTTGTAACGTCTTTAAAAAGTTGAATTAACTTCACATACCTACCTATTTTTTTGATGCTTAATTTAAATTTATTGGCCTCTATGTTTTTTTCATTTCAAATTTTAAGCAATGCGGGCTTTTGACTTTTTTCTATACTTACCTACCTACTGTTTTTTTCAGTGGCTGGCTTAATGTGATCATTCTACATTTACAGTCTTAGTTGAATATTGAATTTGAAGATCTTTTCTCTCTAGAGAGGCTTGTTAGAGTTTTTTCAATATCAAAGGCAGATTCCATATTTCCTGTCCTGCCCTCCTCCTTCACCCTCAGCTCTGTTTCGAAGGAATGTTACTCCAATAAAAGTAAGGACATTATTCTTAACAGCATTCTGTAACAGACATGAAAACGAAAAATCAGACCGGGACATTAAAATTGACCACCTGACGTCCTTAAACCCCAAAAGGTCAGAAAAGGCGGAAGAAATAATCTTTGGACTCCTGGACTCGATGGGAGGTGGGTTCACAAAACTGGTGTCCCTCCTGTGATGGTGCAAAATCAAGCGCAACGGAGCTCTTCTTGCCTTCCTTTGCTCCTAAAAATGGGTTTAAAGGGAGGATGTATGTATTTCTTTAAACGAAAGTACCTACTCATAAATATCGTTGGTATAACCTTTCGTGACAATGTACGGAATACAGAAATCCGAGATCATGTGAAGCTAAGGAAATTGACACTTGAAGACGACAAATATGGTTCTAGATGGAGTATACTTCCAGGATGGCGGACACATAAACAGTAAGGGCAGCTAGAGATGCCATTCCTGAATCCTGCAGACCTCCTGAACAACTACCCAAAGGCTATCACAACATGCCTATAAAAGATAATGAAGATAAAGCTGATTTAATGATGAACAATGTTTATTTGTGTAAAAGAAAATTATTTTATACAAGTAGTGTATACCTTTCAATGGAGTGAGATCTATTACCTCACTGGACGGAAGCCTGTTTTGGTGTAGCACAAAGGATCAGACGTCATCTTGTAATCCGATATAGTTCTTCCTTTGTCTAAGCTGCGCAGAGAGGCCGTACCTACAGGACGTTGGCAGGTCGACTTAATCCGTAATAATACGTTAACCTGATATATTCACTTCCTCATTTATTGTAATCCATTAGCTACTTAATCCCGAGCTTTTATTTTATTAATCTAATCCTTTATAATCGAACCAGTGGACCAGGGAATAGTCGCAACAATAACCTACATAATTACTTAGGGCCGAAATTACAATCTGTAGCTTATCCTGTAGCTTTATTGAGGAGGCTTAAGTGGAGCTTACCACTCACACGAGAATATCAATCAAAATTCGACTGCGGCTGGGCTAAGCCATATATATGGTTAAGTTGGTAGTACTACTTGTCTTTTATCGTGGTTTTATCTATGCATTACGCTCCACATCTGTCATGTTCACCGGGACGCGCGCCATTGTTTGTGTTGTTGTTTTGGTTTAATGGATGCTCGCTCTTGGATTCTGACTTGGTATTTTTGTGTTACGACCCTTGCTTCGATTATTTAACTTAATTAAGATACAGCTACGGAAAGTGAAAGATGTGTTCAATAATAAACATAACCATATATCATACATTCAACTAGGTTAAAGCAAAACGATCTTGTAATTATTATCAAACAGAGCAAACAGTGAATATAATAAGTCAATGTGGTGGTCAAATAATCAAAGAAAGGGTCACGAATAAATCCAAATAGAATCGCTAGTGAAACAACCTAAGCAACAGCGAACAAATAAGCGTAATGAATCATAATTAATTAGACATTTCATCTTCAAAAAGCGTAATTATTGCGCGGCTATATAATGACATTTTATGTCAGTTTGTCCGTATAGTGACTTGTGGCGCCTCCTAGCGAGAAAAAAAATAACTGAGTTAAGCGAGCTTTACGCTGTTGAGGACACCCCAGGGTATCCCTTAACTTAACGAGTAGGATAAGCCCCAAATTCGTGCTAAGGGAACATTGTAATCTGCATAATTTTGTTAAGCGTAGCTTAATGTGCACCTCACCGTTAAGGTGGACCTTAAGCCTGTATTGTAATTTTGGCCCTTAATGTGTTATACTTGAGAAAGCATTTTAAATTTATTTTCTCTTTCTCAGCTAGCAGTAAAATAACGAAAGTGGAAATGAGTCAGTATACCTAATCTTGATGTTTGTTTATCAATTTGCGTAGCTCGGTACCGCAGTAAACAAGATGCCCACTTCAAAATATAATGTATAGACTAAATACAAAACTTTTTCAAAGTTAGTTAGTAATATTGGAAAAGATTTCTCTTTGTATAATTTCTATAATCTCTTTGTATGATTTCGGCCGTTCTATTGGAAATCCCCTTTTTTAGAAAACCATTGTATTAGTGTGGTCACTTGACGTTAACAATGTATGTAGGCACTAGATCCATATTCTTCGATACTTTGGATTTTATTTTTTGAAATTCTAGATAAACATTTAATAAAAATTTTGTTGATCAGCTACAATTTTGGTTTTGACAGCTTCCTAAATCAGTGGGGCTAGTACGAGTTTGATCGAAAGATATTTGCACGCTAATAAGCGCTTATTAGCTTGCAAATAGTGTTCGAAATTCGACGATCGAATCATTCGATCATTTTTGTATGGAAATTTTTCGAAACTCTTTCGATGATAGTTTCGATATTCGATCATCGAAAATTATACTACCGACTTATGATTTATCGGATTTTTGACATATAAATATTTTGGATGGACGCCTTCGAGATGTGGTGCTGGAGACAAATGCTAAAAATAACTTGGACAGTAAGGAGAACAAAAGTCTCAATACTGCAAGGTTAAGCATCACTATCGTTTGTCTGTTTCGAGTGTATAATCATAGCTTTGATCATGTAGTTCGCAGTGGGGAGAGAGGTTTAGAAATGCTTATATTGGCTGAAGGAGCTCCGGGAATAAGATCCAGAGGCAGATCGCCGACGTGTTGGTCCGACCAAAAAAAGCAGAACATTGCTCCATCGCGTCGTACGTCTGTCTACGCGCCAAGCATGAGGACCCCAACGTAGGGTAAGGTAGACATTTTGACACCGTTTAAAAAGTAAATTAAATATGTTCTGTATGAAAGAGAATGCTTCTTGATCGCGAGATTACGCTACTATTAGTTGATTACACATTTATTTCGTTAGATAAGTAAGTAGGCAAGTTGACTTATTGCATTATCATGCGCAAGGTGCCGTGGGTCGGCGAGCTGTCATTCCTTTAAGCGGTGGGTGTGCTGAGTGCTGACTAGACACTGCATCGTGATGTCAGCGAACGTAATATGCGCCTTTCTATATCGCTCGAACCTATGCCAATACTACCTATATGCATCGTTTGTCCCTGTACTAATTAATAACGCTTGCATGTCATATTATCGAGGGAGTGTTTAACACGTTAACAGTCTTGTAAAAATACTTAACCCTTCTTCTGTGGTTACAATCCTAATTAATAAGAATTAATTTTAACCACTTTCCATATTTTTTTTGGGATGTTTTGCACTCCGACCTGTAGTAGTATATGGTGCTTCCCCTACTTGCTCATGGTGTTACCCAATTAGAGCTTCCCCACTAATCCCAGACGCTTCAGGAAGTCCAGTATTACGAGGGAATCCAAAAGGCGGCAAGGTCCTTCACCTCTATCCTGTGCTTACAACGTAGTCTGTAAGTAGGTGGTGAGGCGTTTCTACCTCCTTCTTTGCAGAATCTACAGGTTCCATCATCTTCGAGACCCAGCTTCCTCAGGTGTTCCCTAAGTCTACAGTGACCCGTAAGAAGTCTGTTAGTTTTTTAAGACCTATTTTACTTAGACTCAACCCACTAAGAAGATCCTTGGATTGTTTAAGTCCGGGAAGGTTGTTCCACTGTTCTTCTCTTTCTTCCCTTCCCTTCCTTCTTATCTCTTCTTGGAAGAATCTGTTACTTAGACCGCAAAAAGGTTCTGGTCCAATTAAGTGTGTTGCTGCACCTCTTTTCGCTAGCCTATCTGCTTGTTTCCTTCTTTTCCTCATAGGAGAAACAGTCCATGTCTAGGAAATGTCCTTGACTTGGTCGCCGGAAGTTTGTCCCCTCGGTCATACCTTTAATGATGGTACCCGTACTTTTATCACGTGTCCATCCATTTTGCAGGCCTTTGAGCAGATATCTTCCTCCTTCGATTATTTGCTGAACATTTTCATTTTGTTAACTGGTTCCTCCAAGATATGCCTACCTTGAAGTCTTTTGTAGGATCATATCTCAACTCTTTCTATCTCCTTTAATCTGTTTCGCATAGGCACCAATTCGTAAGTCTTGATTAGGAAGATTCTAAATTATATATTATGCCGGCGTACCCGGCGCAGACCCATCACATTCACTATTGTGGAGAGGAGATAGACATTGCTGGTATATGTGTTAAGGATGCCGAATGCCATCAGGTACTCGAAGACGAGAAAGATCCTCTCATGCTGAGTTCAAAATAGAGCTGATGGATCTGAACATGGTGTAGGAGGAGGACGTAAGAATTGCGCAAGATCGAACCCTTGTTTCTTCCTTATGCCCCTAAGCTGTTTTTAAAGGTAGAATAGAATAGAACAGACTAGAACAGATGATGATGATGATGATGATGGATGATTTGTTCTGCGCCGTTTAATGGATTTCCATCTCAACAGAATAGAATAGAAATGAATATAATAGAATAGACGTATGGATTTTTAGGCACGTCAAAGATTTCCATGATTTAAATTTCGCTGATTCGCTGTCTTCGAAACAGCAGTAGAATATAGTAGTAAAGTTTGTATCAAATAGTTTGTACAGTAGGTATGTAAAACTGCAATGGCTGAATGGCATTGTCGCAGACTTAATGATTTCTAGGGTAGCAAAGCTGGAAAGTGGCAGCTAGTGACAGATCAAACATTTCATTATTTTTTATCAATGTTGATGTTACCACCATAGACATAATTTGGACGCTTGAGGACGTCAACAAATTTTACATACTGCACATAAAACACAACAAAAATGAAAAAAATAACATCACAAGAATACGATATTGATAATTATATTCAGGGATCAACTGGAAAAAAAGGAATATGTATGTATTGTCAAAAGTAGAAAAGCTTCTTAAAACAGCTAAGTAAGATCCACCAGTAGGGCTATTCTCGTAATCAATCGCTTTTAAAAATCACTTAACGATAAGATTAAGACACGATCGCAAGCAGTCGTATTCACAAAACTATCGGAATCTAATCTTTAATTCTATCTTGAACTGGATCATTTTCATACTGATATTTCAAACATAACGTATTTTTAAGATATCTACTAGATATCTTGTTTTGTGAATACCAATCCGCCATTTTATGATTGTCAATCAAGATAAGAGCGTATTAAGACCGCCACGAGAATAAGGGCACAGGGTATGTAACGATGAAGATAGTAATTTTGCGGCTGTTGTCAAGTTCCTTAAAAGTGACAAAGAATTTTCACAAGATCCTGGGAGAAGTGCAAGTTTTTTTTTGCTACGAAGATGGAATATCGCTGTAATAACAAGAAAATCTCATAGTTTTATATATCCATTTTTATTATCTCTTAGGTCCTGTTCGTTTTACTAATAGAGTTATGAGAACGACATGTTCCGATTTTGATGCTCTGAATGCACAATAAGTCATTCGAAAGCATTAGATTCCTGAATACATAACCTCTAGATGTGTCATAACACAGAGACACATAAATCTCTTCCTACTGTTACTCAAAGAATGAAGACGTCAGGTGAATGCTGATATCATTGTATTAGGTCTAGTAGAGGTTTCCCCGTCACCGTGTGACGTTGTCACTCGTTTTTACGATCGCACAATAATGATAAGAAATAATGTCATTGTGTTTATGGGTACCAATTTACCTTATTGATAAGTAAATTTGGATGAATACATGCAAGCTATGTAATCTTTTGATTTTCTATTCGATGCTTAAACGATTGGTCTAGGGCTAGGACCTTTAGGTACCTTCGTAAACTTCAGTTCTACACAAATATGGTGACAGAATTAGGAACTTAAATTTCTTGCATCAGCTTTGATAATACCTTTTGTATCCGCCCGCTACAAACAACAGAAATAACGCACCACTACATTGCTGCGTGTATGTATGTGTGGCTCGCGAATATGATGTCAAAGCGTTATATAATTATTAGGGAACCTATTCATAAGAGGAGGATGTCTCATAAACCACGTGACATTCGCCATTTTTTTTTGTTTACTGTCATTGCGGCGTGTTGTTTTTTGTACAGAAAATCTTTAAAGTGTTGTATTTGAATTGCATTTTCTCAATTAAGCAAATACGTTTGAGTGTGATTTGTGCGCCACCAAATTGTTCCAAAAGGATTTAAGATTTACGACTACGAATGGCTTTATATGAGACTACCCCTATTTACATCTCGGTACCTTAGCGTTAGTCGGTCATTGTTCTGAACTTCTATAGGTAATGTAAGACTATTTGATGTGTTTTGATTTACATTAAAGTTGGTTAAATCATTACTTAATAAAATGGTTTGCTAATAAACCTACATTATTCATGCTTTTATACTTTGTTAAATTTATAGTTTAATTATAATAATGTTGACTTGTATTGTGGACACATTTACAATGACAATCATCATCGAAATCAAGATATTAAATGTAAAAAGAGTTCGATGAACTATTTTGATTCTAGCGGTATTGCACAAACAATCAAGCAAACTAGGCTTAAAAGTTTTCAAGAGGTCCTATAGTCTTCTACAACTTATTAATAACCTTTCTTTAACTATTGTGCCGTTTGATGGAATAATTCTATTCAAGTTTGTTTTTCGGTTCTTAAGGCGATAGGACACTTGGTAAAACCTACCAATCGCTTTATACTTTTGAAGTTACAGCAGGGGATATGGTTATGATTTGACAGGGATTTCGGACAGGATCGAGAGAAATGGTTACCTTTCATTTAGCTATACTAAATAAATTTATGTTATATTATTTTACCTTACTTTGATCTACTATGATTCTTTGTAATTTATTTTGTCTTATAATCATCTCTTATTTTTTACTGTTTACTTTTTTGCTGCCTTTGTCAATTTCTTTTCATAAATAAGTTTCTCAAACTTCTTTAGATGACATCAGTGGGGCTAGTACGAGCTTTATCGAAAGCTAATTGCACGCAAATAAGCTCTTATTAGCGTACAATTAGTGTTCTAAAATCAAACGATCGAATCTTTCGATCATTTTAGTATGAAAATTTTTCGAAACTCTTTCGATGATCGTTTCGATATTCGATCGTCGAAAACTTACTTATACTAGAGCTACAGTAACCTTGACCATAAGACCTATCATTTCACACGGTGAAGCAACACCTGAACATTGCTAGAGACATTCTCGTTTGTTTTTTTTTTATATAAAATAATTGATAGTTGATCATTGATATAAATAACTTTTGGCTACTGTATTTTTTAATTCACACGAGAATATACATTTTATTACAATAAAATTACCAAATTCCTATATTATATAACCGGTTTTTAATTTTTATATGATCATTTATATAACCTATAAATAAGATAAAAAAAACATCATATAATATTATATTATTATTTAGCAAAGACAGGATATACTCGTATGTAAGGCTTTGGCCGGAAATGTCAATATATTAATGTGTCTATTACTTGTGTGATAAAGATAATAAAATAAGTTTTTTTTTTCCAAATTAATAAATGGTCGCTATTAATTCGAATCTTTATTATTCTTAAATCTTAATACAATGTAGACCGTTAACTAAACAATATGACGCTGGTCTGTTATATTTAACTAAACTTTTGACTATGTTTGGTTTTAAATTTAATAAATCAATATGTTTTTTTTTTTTTTTCTTTATTATGGCAATCACCCTCGATATAACGAGAGTATCTCGTATCAATATGATTTGAAGAAAAAAAACAGTCCTAATACGAATCCAACATCAACGAATGAAAGACAATTCCTTAGCAAAAGTGACTGATGGTAGCAGGGTCGACGGTGCACTAATAGATATTATGAAAAACAACAGCGTCTCACTACAAGCTAAAATAAACTAGTGAATAGCGAAATCCTGTTATCATAAGGGTTTTCCGTTTGTTGAAACTTTCTTGCCGCTTACAGAATTCGAACAATAATCGTTTTAAGTTGTTCCATATTCGAAAACCACCTTCCACTAAGATTTAGGTCATCGAGAACTTTTCCTTCGATTTGTTGGAACAAATCGGGACATCTGACAAGCCGGAAAATCCCCCCTGCGCTCTAATCCTTTTTACTGTTTTGAATGTATTACATAAAACAATGTACTTTTCTCATCTCTCACAATCTTTTGTGACGTACTGACCATACGCATATAAATAAATGTTAGTACAGTGTTGTAGGAAGAGAAGAACTCATTAGAGCAAATGGGGCCCATTTCACTTGCTGCAATTGTTGTTCTCTATGTATAGTTGTATATTTCTTTATTTTGTGTGTATTATGTATCTTATTGTTTATTACGTTTTTTTTTTTTTTTTTTTTTTTTTAATTATCAAATCGCTTCCAAACAATCATGTAAGTCAAAATAATTATTGTTTGTCATTTTAAGCGATTCAAACAACGTGATAATTTTCACTTATCGCGCTATTTGCGCAAACACCTCGAAATTCGCGTAATTTGTTCAAAAACCTCGAAATTGAAGGAAAAATTCGTTTTATCGCGATCGCCAAATTTTCCAGTCTATAAAATATTTAAGTTACATCTCTTATTAAAAGTACTTTACAGCAAGATGTTATCATGAGAGATCCAAAGCAAAATAGAGAGGAACCCTCTCAACATCCTACATGACGAGAACGAAACTGCCTTTTGAACGGCATAATTGAGATATTTTGTTTTTTTTTTATCTGTATTTTCAGGAATCTTGTTCAAATTCCAATAAAAGTAGTATTTTTAAAGAGACATTCTCAATTTCTTTGTTAGATTTATTCTTCTTGCACTGTACGCTAATCATATAGGTATATTGCTAATCCTTATAAAACCACTCGATAACCTTCAATATAGCTCTGCTCCAATCTCTTTTAATTATATATTCCTTTGCAATATTATTATAACACTATCCAATATTGTTAAAAGCCGGTAGCGGACAGTCAAGTGTACACCTTCTATACAGTCAGGGGGAGAATTATGTTCCCATTTCAAGCACCCAAAAAATTGATTTAAGATATAATTTATTGTCAGCTAAATTACAATTAAATCAAAAAAAATATTATACGCAATAAGTTTGTAAGCAAAAATTACATTATGGCTTTTCAACAACGGATTTTCAAGGTTTTCAAAGGTTTCCTTTCATTCGTAGCAGAAGGCCCAGTTAGTTTTGAAAAAAGTACATCACTTATTCAACTACAGACGCAATATATTTCGATACGTTGGAAAACAGGAGTCATTGATGGGGTTTAAAGGAAAAGTGTAGCGGGACTGCTCTTGTGGACAGCAGACACCAGAAAAAAGTTCCCAAACGCAGTGACGGCAGGTCTTAGGCAAAATGGTCCAAAACGACGTAAGAAAGGTTCCGGATGAAGGTGGTGCATGCGATTGGCGTAGGATAGGGAGCTGTGAAAGTATTATAGGGAGGTTTATATTCAACAATGTAGTGAAGGGCTGAAGAAAAAAAAAAGAATCACCTTGAAAAGAATAAGATAGAAGTATTAAGGGTATAAAAAAATATTATTATTAACGAATATGTAACCACTAATGACTCAGACAATACATTACTGATGTTCGATTTTTAAATGGAACAAACCACTACGGGCTTACCACCGTCTTCTGCTGTTATTTCAAAGGCTGGCTTAGTGTGATCACTTAACGTTAACAACGTTCGCCATTAGGCGGTAATGTTTAAGTCTCCGAAACTCGTAATCTTGAGAATTCTCGGCATGTTCAACACGTCAAAAAATCCCATATGTATACAACAAGTAGATATTTAATAATTAATGATAAGAGTTGGAAATCATAAATAAATAATAATGTTCACGGTGTATATTCCTTCGAGCTGCCTTTGGGTGGGAGATTTGGGCGGGTGTAATTTTTTGAAAAGTGGGAAAATAATTAGCACGTACAATGTACAACGCAAAAAACCTGCTCTCAAGTGATATCCATTCATGCAGAAGTAGTGATAATAGTAATCTGTTTATTTGTTCAGATCTATTAAGAGATGCTGTATGCTACTATTGTAGATCGTTACTCGTTATTTACCTACAGCTGATCATTTTTTTAAGCTGTGATACGTTTTAGTTTCATATTTTCTTAAAAAATATTGATTTTTCATATTCTATAGGTACTCCTGTTCTGATTTCTGGCTCTTATGAATTCTTTTCATGGTTTTATCGCTGTAAAGCTGTGTACTCACTTGCGCCGCGCGCGGTAACGTTACCTTGGTTCAGATGTGTACGCGTGTTCGCAACGAACTTTGTAACGTTGCATGTCACGTATCATGCAACGTTACAAATTTTGCATGATACGCGACAAATCGGTGTCTACCTAGTTTTCTGTTGGTTCGAGGCGAACCACCGCGAACAACGGAAAATTGACACGCCGTGCGCAACAACGTTACCGCGCGCGGCGCAGGTGAGTACACAGCATAAGAAACTGAGATCTTTGCTTTTCTCTATGGTAATCTGAACACGAGCTTTGCTCTATCGACAGAGTGTTATTGTATTTAAATGTTATGTATTGTGTCATGTCTCAATTTTATATACATTGTAAGTCTTTAATAATTTTAATAAATAAAAAAAAAAACTCAGAAAGCCATGAAGCTTGTTTGTTCTCGACACATTCTGAAATACGAGCACTGCCAGAACCAGGTTTCGCCAGAATTATTAGTTCTAGGTCGATGGTTGTTCATCATCATGATCTTTCTACAGGGTACGGGAAATGTGCGAGGTCGAGGATATTGTGAGAAGGGAAGGCGATGAAGAAGGTTCTGGTATGCATATGTGAGGAGAATAGACTCAACCAGTCCCCCTGGAAGACGTCTGAAAAGCATGAAAGACGTCTGAACAAAAAATTGGAAGGATAGCTTGGATAATCGATCTCGCAAGAGGCCAACCGCACCTCTTGAATCACAGCTACAAGACCTAAATTAAGATGAAGAAGAGGTTACTCTAAAGTCAATGTCTATATCTTTAAGAGCTCACGCAATATATAACTGGACTCTTAACATCCAATACTAAATTTATTTGCATTATGAAGGCAGATTTTATCGGGCAACTGGAGATTAATGGTCATATCCTAACAATATGACAGTGTTTATGCAGGTGGACATATCTTAGTTATATTGATTGCAATCAATAACAACAATATGCAAAATTGATTATATAAGCGTATTCATTATATACTGTAAACGTGTTATATTCCTGCGTACATACAAGTAGGTACTAGTTAATAATACAGTTTCTCTATACCTACGTGAAGGAAAAACTTTGTGACCATTTTCACGAAAATTGAAAAGATAGAGGAGAATGAAATTTTGCACACTTATATTTTATATAGAGGAGGAGTGATGAATGCTATTTTTTTAATTATCTATAAAAATAGATTAAATAAATAAAAAAAGCCATTACAAACTCTGCTGTAATGTTATGTATTTGATACTCACACACGCTTCCACAGACTACTTATAAAGAACATCAACTTCATAGAAACAAATGTAAACAAATGAAAAGCTCATCATCTTTCTTCCACGGCGCAGAAAGCTTTTTGAAGGCGGTATATCCAAATCGAAGGTGGAGCGGGAAAAGGCGGGATATTCTAACTCATTATAGGTATGACCCAAATTGAAAGTTATGGTCGAATTTTGAGCACTGGCTAATTACGCGTCAAAATTTCATCGCTGTTACATTATGTTCCTGTAAATGATTGTGAAGTTCATCCGTAACTTGGAATTTACGTTGAAACACTCTTCTTTTTCTTCATGTGTGGTGCTGGGTCCCTCCAACGGCGACTATCCCTCGAGAGTATCTTTCCCTATCTTGGGCAGCTGCAAAAAGCGCTCCGACTGACCAGTGACCATGTCGGTGCATGGGATGCGGGACATTCGCCGATGCATCCACGAAATGTATAATTTTTTATCTTTTAATAGTAAATTTTCCATAATCTGGTATACCTACCTATAAGCTATAAATAATTATGTAATTTATATTTTTTACTCATACCTTTACGAGTCCAAAATACGAAACAATTGTTCTAAGGATTATAAGAAGAATAAAGAATGTTCAAAACTTAAATCTTCAAAAATGAGTAGGTAGAAGGGAGTCTGACTTAAACCCAAAAAGGGGTCTACGAGGGAAAAATACCTAGAAACCTCTGGTATTCACAGTTACCAAAAACTACTAAAACATTAATTTTACATATATGTATGGTTCAATTGTTTATATTGAGGCATCCGTAAAAATTTGAATTTAGCTAATATAAATCTTAATATATATAAATCTCGTGTCACAATGTTTGTCCTCAATGGACTCCTAAACCACTTAACCGATTATAATAAAATTCGCACACCATCTGCAGTTCGATCCAACTTGAGAGATAGGATAGTTTAAATCTCAAATTATAGTCGCAATTTTAATTTATTGCTAATTATTTGTCTGTTATTATTTGATAGTCACAATTATCT
This sequence comes from Mystacides longicornis, assembly GCA_963576905.1. Lineage (NCBI taxonomy): Eukaryota > Metazoa > Arthropoda > Insecta > Trichoptera > Leptoceridae > Mystacides > Mystacides longicornis. The sequence continues at coordinate 23,461,728 of OY756432.1, read as the reverse complement.
GTTAACTCCAAATGATTCTAACAGATGTCGATACCTTTCGACTGGGTTGAGTAAGTAATCAATAGATGGCGCTGCTATGGTAAATCTACGAACGTGTCATATAAGCTACATTTTAACAGCATAATTACCACGTGTTGTTGACGCTATAAATTTAATTAAATTTATAGTATGCTATAAAATATTTTGAAAAAGTTAGGGATCTGTATGAAAACTAAATTATTTTTAAGTATCTATCTACCCGTGCGAAGCTGGGGCGGACCTCTAGTAATATTATAAGTCTGCAATATTTGTTGAAAAAAAAAACTCATAACATGAATATCTATAATAATAAAGGAAAGTGCCTGACTGACTGACTGACTCATCAACGCACAGCCCAAACGGCTAATCGTAGAGAAGTGAAATTTGGAAATCAGGTAGGTCTCAATACAAAACCTTCCACTAAGAAAGGATTTTTGGAAATTCCACCCCTAAGGGGGTGAAAATAAGGGTTGAATGTTTTTCAAAGTATGCGAATATCTCGGAAACTAGACATGGTACGAACTTGAGATTTGGCATATCAATTCTTCTATAGAAATGAGTTTTAGCGTATTTGGCAATTTTTCCAAAATTTAACTAAAAGGGACGAAAAAGGGCACATATAAAAAGGGATGATTTTTAAGTGCCTCCTAAAAAGTTTAAAACTGGTTTTATCGAAATTTCAAAAAAATGATTTCTTCAGAAAGAGTCAAATTATACTATTTCGTTTTCAAAAGATATCATTAATTAGAGGGTAGGGGGTGAGGGGCACTTTTCCAACGTGTATGTGTGTGTATCCATCTCCTCTTTATAACTTTTGATTCGCTTTTTGCACAGATGCTAAAATTTCAGAAACTATTGAATACTTTAAGCATACAAAATTTATATACTCAGAATTTTGAATTTTTTTTTCAGTCAGGGGTTATCAACCTTTGAATTTTTATTTAATTTTTCCATATATCTCAAAAACCATAAAATCTAGAACCCTAAAATTGTGTATGTATATAGAAAAATACAATATCTAAAATATAATTTAATGAAGAAGTTCCAGGATTTCTCAAACTTTTTTTATAAAGAAAAATATTTTTTTTATGACAAATTTACGAGTTTCAGTGCCTATATTTCAGAATTTTATAAAAATATCGAAAAACGCCGAAACGCTACAACTAGATAATTTATTTTTCTATAAAAAATACATACATCATAGCAGTACATCTCAAACTTTTCTTAACAATTTTTGTAAAAATTTAATTTATTGACGACATCGTTTCATACAATAAACATACATACACCGCGAGCTGGTCCGGTGCAGCGTGTATGAATATATACGTAGGTAGGTATACCCAACCCAACCTACTTTCTCCAATACACGTGACGAAACTATTGCGTAATCTATAATAATAATAATATAGTTTTGAACTAGCCGACCCGTCAAACTTCATCCCGCCTTGGAATATAAATAATATGTTCGAGATTTTATGTATAACTTTAAGTTGATTTCAGTTTAAAGTTATTTAACACAGACGACGACGTGGTCCTTATATTATTGAATTTGAATTAGTATAATGATACATTCATTAATACCTTTTTAACTACTGTAACCGCTGCATCTGTTATAAAACATATCATTATATTATTTACTATAAGCATTCCGTGAATCGTATCATTCATCAAACAACTGATTCCTGTCAAACGCCTGATTTAATTTCAAAATTAGAAAAAATCTAATAATAATATGGAAGTTTTATTTTTATTCCGTGCAACTTTTTTCTTTCATAAGACCCTTCAGACAAAAGCAAACACGACAAAAAAATGGGCGATATAAGTTCAGCTGTTCTCATAGGGTAAGAAACACGTAGAATGCCGATTCTGACTAGCGCCAACCGGCGCAAAGAATGTTACTATGCATTTGAATGGGGAAACCCACAGAAAAAGCAGGAACCCGCTTCCCGACATGCCCATTTAAATGCATGGAAACCATAGACAACAATCTTTGAGCTGGTCGGCGCGGATCGTAATCAGCTTTCAACGTGTTCTTACCCATACGATGACCGCGCAAATTAGCGTTCCATTTTTAAATAAGAGATAAATAATACACTTTCCGTGAATTCAGACAAACACTTTACGTACCTACCTACTTCAATATTTTTCGTACCATGCATCCTGTACAGCGATTCTGAATTGTTGTTTTTACGATCGACATTAAAATCATTATGTAGGTACCTACCTATTTTAGTAATTTATTATCTCTACTAAAATAATTTACGGTAAGTTCACGAAAAGAATCTGGATTGTATTGCAATTCTTTATGTCTTGATCTGTCAAAATATTTGAAGCCATTTCATAAAAACACTAGCAAAAAAAAAACTATGTGAGTAATCTTGCTTTGAATTTATTGCGTAAACCATGAATAGCAAGTTGATATAATATTATGTTGAAAAAAGGTAAATAGTATTATGAAGTCAATAGGTAAATTATTTTATATCAAATGTAGTAAAAGTGCAAAATATTAAATTTTAAAATTATCTACAAAATCCTCACATCATTTTAGGATAGATCGTAAATAATTGTTTTGAAAACACTGGCAAGTCAATGACCATATTATCATTTCGTCACTGTATAGTGCGAAAAAATTAACTGTCCACTGGAACGTATAAAAAATAGAGACGAAAGGGATAGCAGTTAGCCGGATATTATGACCTCCTCACACACCATTTCCAGATCCCTCACGAGGAAGACCCTCTCGGTATGAGAAGATCTTCTTTATCTTCGGAACCCTTGCGGGAGGAAGAAAAGCGCTCCCCTTAAAATATCGGTGTTTTTATTTTCAAAAATTTATAAAATTCGTAGAATGCTAAAGAAGTCCTTACTAGAGCCCGGCCAGTGCGTAAATTACCATGGGTACAACGCATGAATTACGCTTACGTAGGCGGTATATACCAATTGGACTGACTCCGTTCCCGGAACGTTATTGTTCCAAAAATCGCGGAAACTATCTGCATCTTCAGCCAGGATGATATATGACGAAACGTTGTTTTATTAAACTTCCCTTACTTACGAAGACCAGCAAAGCTGCTGTTTTCCACTATATAGTCTAATAGTCTATATAACGAAATATTATATAGAATTACTCTCCATAATTTACCTTATGCTTGATAATCAATTTTCTAAGTTGTAGAATTTATTTTGTGATTATAAGGTGTATTTCTTAAGTGATACTTTAATAAACAAATCAATGAGTTATCCAAACATGTCTCTTTTTACTATTCGGTATCCGGCAGGATATTATTTACGCCGCCGGACAGACCGGATATCGGATAGTTGCCGATATCCGTTTCATCTAATAAAAAATATAAACAGTGGACAGTTAATTTTCTTCCTACTCTACATTGACGAAAATTCGTTTATAGTCGAACGCCAATTACTTATACCATTAGAATACTGAGGTTGACCACCTCACTTCCTTAAAACTCAACCGGTTAGAAAAGGCACAATGAGCCTCGGACGACTTCGAGCGCAATGGAGAGTTCTTTATGCCTAACCTATTCTCCTGAGTGGGTCCAAGGGCTCCCGTATTATGGGGTGGTTTGGGGGGAACCGCCACGGGCTTGATTTGTGTGCGGCTGGCTTTTTGGCAATCGGGCTAGGGTTTGGCTTTGTGCGGATCGGGTTTGCTGCGGTTTAGTTTCCTCCGGGCTGGCTTGCGGTGAGCGGGGGGGCTTAAAAGGGAGAATATTACGTTATTATAAAAATGGAGACCTACTTTACGTGGTCATCGCATCACGCCTGGAGGCCAAGTCGAAATATTAACGACAGCTCCAACGTTAACAATTTGTTGTTATTTCCATAGAGATAACGTAAAAACTGTTGTTCAACGTGCGTTAAACAATGCTGTTCCAAATTCCGAGTCAAAAAAATAATTCTGTCAGTTATTCAAAATTAACGTTAAACGTTACCTCAAAATCTTTGGAAGTATTACGACGCTGCTATTATATTGAAGACGAAACGCATTTTTTTTTTGTTTGGAAACCATTTTCAATTTGGTAAACGTTAACGTTCGGAACGTTAACAGTTTTCACGTTTAACGTTATTTATTTCGACCTGAACGGCTGGACCGATATCGTTTATTCTTTTTATGTCGTGTTTGCTCAGGATAAGATATTTATGAACTAAATTTCGAACCTACGACCAGACAAACAACAACAAATCAACGTGAAAGATATAAATTGAAATGTTAAAAAAAAGTCTGTAGCTTGAAAAATGCCCAAAGCAGATAGAAATAAGTGTTTTAAAGATCACTAATTTCATTGCTTTTCGAGACCTGAATATTTTTTTATTCATATCCAGCAATATAAAAATTGATTTCAAATAACGTCATTTGATGGAATAAAAGTTATTCGAGTTATTTTTTGGGATTCTCATAGAACAATGTCAGTCAAGTTAGCGAAATTTTTAAGTTCGCGGGCTGATTCTATTTGTATAAGAAGCACATATTTTTTAAATACAGATTAATAACGACAAATATAAATAAAAATATAGTAATTTAATGGAAATTTTAGAATATATATTTAAAAAAAGAAATGTTGATGATGTTTCTTATTATTATTAATTTTGATGCGAATATAATAATTCTGCATTGTTTAGGAAGAGAAAGCAAATACAGTAAAACGTGAGCGAAGCCACGGGTAACTAGCTAGTTTAAAATATTTTGCTGTGAGAATTCCATTAGTCAGGCAGAAGGCAGTCTGGGGTCCTCCTTTCAGCTTGACGATATCATGAGGGCTGTTGAAACTGCTGCCTCCCACTTAACTAAGCGAAAGAGGCTCTGTGCATACCAGACAACGGTGTTAAGTAATACAAGAACTCCGCTCACCCCTCCAATATTGTCTGGCTCAGAGATCGGAAACATTTTTTTTTTTATTTACTTGGTCTTTTTTTAAAGTGAACTCAATATTATAATCTCGACTTGTTTGACAGTGAACATAGGTTTCTGATGGTGTGAAAAGAAAACGATCGGCACAATTGTAAGATCGAACCCACGATCTTCAGTGCACTTTTGTGAGATGAAACGATCACGTTAGACCAGGGATGCACAGACTTATAGCTAACAGGGGCCACTGGGGAAGTTTATGAGCCAGGACGGGCCGCTAGAAGGAAAATTAACACTTTTTCTTCTTCTTCTTTTCCTTGGAAATTTTTATTCCCACATGATGGTGGGGTCTGCCTTTAGTATTTTACGCCGCCACTCAGCTCTGTCTTGGGTTAGCTCCGCAACTCCTTATATTGACATACAACTTCACGCCAACTTTGTTTGTAAATTAATACCAATACTTTTTTTAATTTGTACACATTATAATACTAATGATTAATGATCAAACACTGTAATCATATTTTTTTTTTCAAAGTAGTACGTCCCTGTTGGGACGATTTGTCATTACTACAAAGTTTTACAAAAAAAGGAACAACAATCAATGGCATGTTACAAATTACCTTTGGAATTACTTTTGGAAGAGCAATAAACTATGAATTTTGTACATGATGATTGAATAAAAACATAAAACAACATTGTTTAGGAAAATAGAAAATATCATTGTTACGACACTTAACACAGAAATCTTGTGGAAACATTTTTCAATACAAAACACTTATAATGGATAATTAAATAATTCCAAATGTCCTACAGAACATCAATTAACATCACAAACAATTAAAAAAATACATGACAGACTCCGGCGATTTCCCGGCGCGGCGTAGGTAAATGTACAAAATTATCTACTCAGGTATATTCTTTTGATTTTTCCAATATTTTAATTCGTCGGCGGGCCGCATGCGGGCCGCGGGCCGTAGTTTGTGCATCGCTGCGTTAGACTAATTAAATAAAATTTCGGATAATTTATCCTTTCGACCGTAGCTACTTTCGAACTTATTTGAAAGAAACAAAATTATTTGTGGAAAAAAACTAAATATTTTGTTTCTTTCAAATAAATAATATTTCATCGGTCTCAATTGTAGGATGTTGATTGCCCAAGGCCAATTCTTAAAGGTGTGTTTTCAAATCCCAGGATCAAAAATATATGTCTTATTTAAGATTTTACAGAGAGTTGCAATTAACAAAAATGATTAATTCGTCATATTATTATCAACTGATTCCAGCCGTGCCGATTATTTCCGCTTTCACGACCACAAGCATTTGTTTAGTGTGAAAGATATTAAGAGTGTATTTGTGTTCACTTAGAGTGAGCACAGATTCATTTAAATAAAAAATAAAAAAAAATGTAATTTGCTACCTTAATAATTATTAATATAATAAAGAGATGGATCTTGAAATGTGTGCTTAGATCGTTTCAAGCTTTATAAAGTGTTTCTATGTGTGTCATTATTACAAAATTGATAAAAAATAATCTTAATCTTGTTAAAATAATCGATTTCTGTGATCGGAAAAGTAGTTGTAAACCAGCCCTCTTAACTGCAATAATCAAAGATGATTTCTGGCTTTCTTTATTCTAATTTATGTCTGGCTGGCTCTATTCTAAAAAATAGCTCTTATTGTTGGTAGGTTAACATCATAAAAAAACAAATGTCACATTATTCATAATATTCCTTAAAAACAACACAGATTTTTTTAAATCATAAACAAAATGTGGAGCTCCCCTTCTTGCACAGATTTCCGCCTCTGAGAAATAAAAACATTGGTAGGTGAGGTACTTATGGCGCCAGACGACGAAGCAGTATTGCTGATGAATCTACCGCTGAAAGTGGTGGTGCAGCCTATCTGTCTCGAATACCCTAAACCACTTCAAGCTAACATTGTCAGTATCTTTAAAGTATGGTATAAGATGCACATTCTCCCCCTAAATTATGAACAAAAGAAAGCTATGTATTTGTTAGACAAACATAAGGAAAGAAAAATAGTTCCAATGTATTGCTAGTGATTTTTATTAACACAGCATCAAATAATTTCAGAAATATAATATGGAAAATTTATTGTGATTTTTATTTATTTTAATAAATGGTTCTCTATTGATAAAAAAATATCTTCAGAACTATAATAGTCCTTAAAATAGGCACAAGAATCTAGATAAAGTTTAGAACGTGTACCAATCTACCAAAAGGCAATAAAGATGAAACATCGACAAAAATGAATAAATTCAAAACCATGCGCCAACTAGGTGTACATGGCAGCAGTCGCAGTCTATAAATTTGGTTGTACTAGTTTTATTTTTATTTCAAAATTTACTAACAGATGGCTCTAGATTATGTCGTTTATTTTTGCAATATATCTACTTGTACGTATTACGAAGCAATTAGCGTCAGGCCAGATAGCACAGAAACTATTTTATATCGCGTCTCTGCAAAAGACGAATAAGGACGCAGGACGCTATCAACAATCAAGAAATTCTAGTTCTATGTTCGTTGATGTAAACGCACGCAATTTTGGAACAGTGGGGCTAGTACGAGTTTTATCAAAAGCTAATTGCACGCAAATAAGCGCTTATTAGCGTGCAAATAGTGTTCGAAAATCAAAAGATAGAAAGATTGAAGATGGAAATTTTTCGAAACTCTTTCGATGATCGTTTCGATATTCGATAATCGAAAACTTATACTAGTGGTCAGTGGCGAGCGGCTGGTACAAGCCAATAATCCTGGCTTACCCTAGAATTTTCGAGAGGAATATAAAAATAAAAACATTTCAAAGATTGCTATAAATCTGACGAAAAATTAAAAAAACTTTTGATGGACGTCTTAAAAATATTCTCACATGACCCCTGGTTGCCATGGTATAACAGTATTTTTATATTCTATGGACCAAAAATAACGAGAAAGTATTGCTTTCATCTCCTCTGACGTTCCTGAAGCACTCCTTAGTCAAGGCTCAGTGCGTCTCTTTCGCACTAGCATTTTGCAGGCGGATCCCTTCCCTTTGATTTTGTCGACACCGCCGTCAATTTCAATAGGCCCACCACGGGTCATTTTTTTCCAAAGGAAATTTAATCCGGGATTATTAAGAGTTGCCAACTCTACAACAAAATCACGAAATGGAATTATTGGAATTACTTTATATAATTCAGAAATTAATGAGGATTGCATACAAAATATCCTGTTATTTGCTTTTTTAATAATAAACAATGAATGTATCACGGAGCAGATTAACACATACATATTTTATCGGTTACTATAACAACAGTATATTCACATTATTTCGATTTATTTTATTTTTGTATTATGGCAATTTAATCGGTAATATAAACTGTCAAAATGTATTTTAACACGGTGTTTTTAAACTGAAGGTAAAGGGTCATTGTTTATTATATCGGTTTTAAATTTATAATATAGTTTTTTTGTCATTTAATGTGAACTTTATACTTAGGTAATTTAGTGTCTCGACGATTCAAAACCTGTTGGCCTTTTAAGGCAGCCGGCCTTAGAAAGTTTATCAATGAAAGGTTAAAAAAAAAACATCAAAAGTTGTGTTTTTAATAAAATAATACAGTTTCTGTTTAACATGATCATGATTTAATCATGTTTTCTGTGTCCAGTCATTATCAAGAATATTACTGACGTTAAGGTATGTTTGATTTCGCAATATGTTTTTATATGAATAATCTCAGAATGTTTAACAGTAAACCTTTAATTAATCTCAGAATACTAGTTTTTTAAGTGCGCCCATGGCCTTTTCTTGCAAATTTTGCTTTCTTATAGCTGAATTCATATGTGAGACTTTAAATCACTTGATTCATAATTGAACTCTTCATGAAAACTCAAAAAACATCTTTAACTTTTCATAACAAAGTGTGCATTCAAATGGCTTTTATCATGAGTTATTATTTAATTGATTAAACTTTTTATTGCAAGTATTGCATTCGAATGGCTTTTCCCCGCTATGAGTTCGCATGTGATAATTTAAATTACTTGAGTCCGCAAACTTTTTATTCCACACATTGCATTAGTAAGGCTTTTCTTCGCTTTGAAGTCCGGCTGTGCGTAAAAGATTCCGGATTTGGTAAACTTTTTCATGCAAACATTTGCTTTCTTATGACCGAATTCATATGTGAGACTTTAAAGCACTTGATAATAGAACTCTTTATGAAAATTCAAAAAAATCTTTAACTTTTTATAACAAAGTGTGCATTCAAATGGCTTTTATCATGAGAGTGATTAATTACTTGATTGATTAAACTTTTTATTGCAATCATAGCATTCGTATGGCTTTTCTCAGCTATGAGTTCGCATGTGACTCTTTAAATTACTCGAGTCCGCAAACTTTTTATTGCACACGTTGCATTAGTAAGGCTTTTCTTCGCTAGAAGTCGCGCTGTGCGTAAAAGATTCCGGATTTGGTAAACTTTTTCATGCAAACATTTGCTTTCTTATGGCCGAATTCATATGTGAGACTTTAAAGCACTTGATAATAGAACTCTTTATGAAAATTCAAAAAAATCTTTAACTTTTTATAACAAAGTGTGCATTCAAATGGCTTTTATCATGAGAGTGATTAATTACTTGATTGATTAAACTTTTTATTGCAATCATAGCATTCGTATGGCTTTTCTCAGCTATGAGTTCGCATGTGACTCTTTAAATTACTCGAGTCCGCAAACTTTTTATTGCACACGTTGCATTAGTAAGGCTTTTCTTCGCTAGAAGTCGCGCTGTGCGTAAAAGTTTCCTGATTTGGTAAACTATGCTTTCTTATGGCTGACTTCGCATATGAGTCTTTAAGTGACCCGAAAAATTATTTTTCTCCACATCAAGACCTTTAAAAAAAGTGCTCAGCCACCAGTCATAATAATATGTTACTGTTAGCCATATTACTAGAATAAAATTTGTCTTTAGTTGCGATCTTCTGGGAAACGCAGGAACTACAGCGTTAATGACATCAGTCAGTGAGGCAGTGTTCAAGATAAATATTAGACAAATAGATATAACAGTAATAAAAAAGAAGAAGAAGAATTTTTCCAAAAAATTTTTTCGCTTGTTCCGCATTTTTATCCATGAATCATCAATGTTTGTAGGTAGTTATCTACTGTTAAATTTTATTTAGGTATTTTCTAAAAAAAAAAAAAATTTTTTTTTAATAAATAAAAAATTAAATTTAACAGTAGATAGCTACCTACATTGTAGATACATTGATGATTCATGGATAAAAATGCGGAACAAGTGACGTTTTTTTTTCGGTGAAATTCTTCTTCTTTTTTTTTTTGTGTCGGCTTGCCCAATTTTTTGAAAAAATAAAACCACCGCACGCCACTGCTAGTGGTACTGATATGTCCGCTTTAGCAAATTTTTCAGGAGAGACAAATAACTTCCCGGAATACGCATTTCTTAACATTTCGAAAATGTAATGATGCAAATATTTTGAAATAAATGTACTTGAACATGTAGTATACGTTTACTAAACCTATAAATATTTAAATTTGAACATTAATATAATTGTTAGAACTGAAAAGTTGGGTGTACCTATATAAAGTTATGGGGATTTTTTTATTTAAATTGCCTTTGATTCCAGCCGTTAGATAGACGGATGATAGTAATTGGAAGCAACGTTACAATAATATGGAGATGATTAGAACATTAATATTGTTCACATATCACACAACATGGCTTAGAACTACTATTATTATTACAAAGTTGTACGCCCATAGAATTGAAATGTCTCGGATGATTCATAGGAATCATTTCACATGATACTGTGCACAATTTGTTTACATCGGAATTCGCGGACTTTACCGTTAAGTAGGTAGGTACCTAATACCAAGCCGAACGCGGGATGTCTATGAATTACTTAGGACTTCAGACGTAGTACAGTCGAACCCTTTTTAGCGAAATAGCGCAAAACGAGTAAAATATATATTGTGAAGAAGGTGCTCTTGAATGGAAGTGAAAACCCAAGACTTGTCACGAAATGCATGTGAACAACATGCACCTCGAAAGACAAAAAGGGGATAATCAGCTTTTCACAGGAAACAATATGAAGATGGAAGGTTTACTCCTTTACACTGTGATGAATTTGGCAGAGACTATGCTACTGAACTTGCATATGGGACGAGACTGTGCCCATCACCCAAATATGCTATTGGATTCGTCAAAATGATGAAGTGTTTCGACATTGTGCGCATGTGTCTCATCAGGACCATCTCTCAAAATGGCCTACACATCGTAGAATCAGATGAAAGCGGGGAGTGCCTCTCTAAAATGCTCTTATTAAGAGCAACATTTTCTCATTGAATGGCACAAAAGTTCTATAATGGTTGTAAACAAGTTGTAGAAGACTACTGAAGCTCTTTATGGCGTAGTCGGTATGCTACTCGGGTCAATGGCGAGCTGGGACTTCCGAGTCAGAATCTGGTGTATTACAATAAATATCCTTACTGTTTTTTATGACCTTTAGTATATACTCGTTTGCATGTTACAGCCCGTTCCCACTTGTTGTGTCGGGTCCAATTTTTATTCGGGCATTTGGTGGTTTTTTGTATGGAGCTATCCACACTTAACCCAATTGTTGCCGGGAAAGTGTGAATAGCTCCATACAAAATGTTTTACCACCAGAGCACCCGGATAAAAATCGGACACGACACATGACAAAAATAGGAACAGGCTGTTAGTGTGGCATGTGATAATACGTTCTTGGACTTTAACAAATTTTAATTTTGGAATGAAAATTTTTTATAGTTGTAGTAATTTACATGTCAAAAAATGTTGAATAAATATTATTACATGTAAAAATGAAACGTGAAGTTATAGAAAAATTAAAATTAAAAAATGATACATTCATTGAAGAAAAGAACCCTTTATCTATACTATATAATATATAAAGAGGAAAGATTTGATTTTTTGTTTGTTTGTTTGTTTGTTTGCATCAAATAGGCTCCAAAACTACTGAACCGATGTGAAAAATTCTTTCACTTTTGGGAAGCTACAATATCGGCGGTGAACATAGGCTATATTTAATTTCCAAAAAAAAGTGGGTAACCTACGAAAACTTCAATAATGTAACCCAAGGTGTAAAAAATTTACCTAAAATATTATTTTTATCGCAAACGCTGTGAAAACTAATGATGATAGAATAAAACAATGTAGTACAATTTTGTAGAAGACATCATTATTTACAAAAAGTATCGCGACAGCATATGTCTAACTATTATAATTATGCTACAATAAGTGTTTTTTTATTTTAAAAAAATCAATAAATTGTCACCTCTAGAAAAGGCTCTTTATTGGTATCTTGGTATTACTCCTTATTAAAATAAATTAGTTCATATTCAAGTCTGCTTCAATATGTTTGTATAACTTTTTGAATTATTCAATTCGGACATTCCATTCGAAAGTTATCACGAGTTTAAAAATGTGAGTATTGGAAAAAAAAGCATAGTCTCTTATCATCTCAACTTATCCGATGCAGAGTGTGTACGGGAGCCCGGGAGGGGAGGGGGGAGGCATGTCAAGTTTAGTAGAAATACCGCGCAAAGTAGTCACGGTGGTAAAGTGACGTCACACGATACATTGCAATGCAATTATTCCAGATTAACATAATATGCTATAAAATATTTTGAAAAAGTTAGGGATCTGTATGAAAACTAAATTATTTTTAAGTATCTATCTACCCGTGCGAAGCTGGGGCGGACCTCTAGTATAATAATAAATAAATAAAATAAATAATACCTTATTGTGAAATAATTAATTGAAAACAATTTTTATACAAACACTTTAAAGATTCAAAGGGCGGACTTAAACACATATAGTTTTGTGTATATTATGGCAAATAGCGGCGTATCGAAGCAAGCATTCAAACAAATATGAAAATAAACGAATTTATATGATTTGTGCATACTGTTGTTAACAAAATACAAAAAGAAATGTAGAAGAACCGTCTGACAAGCGTGGTCTACCGGGAATGACGTGTGAATCAAACACATATAAGTATTACTTTCCTCAAAGAAAGCCAGGTAAAAACAAAAAAAATAGACCAAATTGCATTAAGAATCTTACTTCACTAAATGAAGCTAATTAAGTGTATCTGGATTGAAAAGAGAGTTTTTCAAATTATCTCTGCCTACTGTTTAAGGAGCACGGCTGTAAAAAGAAGTACTACAGTAGGTACATTCGTTCCACATATTCTTCAATTTTGAAATGAAACGAAAAAGAAGAAGAAAATATGCCAAAAATTTCCTGTTCTTAATCCTTTATTCAATTGGGAAAGGAATTTATTTTGTTCTTCGACTATTTTTTGTTAAGGTAAGTCTATAATTCCGCGCGTGGATTTAGCTACAAATAAAAAGAGATAAAATCTGGCGTGTGTGACAGCAAAAAATTACCGATTGTCGCGAATATTTCTGTTTCTTTGTTACTCATCAATCAGTAGTTTAAAGTTGAGAAGGTATAGATACCCCAGGATGCAAGTTGCGTTGACTTTTTATAAGGTAATGTGATCATCTCCCAATAGAAACCAATCAAATATAAGATGTATTTTAATACACTTAAATTCTCGCTCGTGGCCCGCTTTTTGCGGTCACTTATAAATAAACGAAATGTCTAATCATTAACTACGCACTTAGGCTAATATTAGAGTTTAATGAACATTTTTATGACATACTCGTTATTAAGTTTCAATTACAGTTCGGTTAGGAGAAAATAAATGAATGGTTTACCTTATGGCCAAATGTGAATATTTTGCGGTTCATTTCTTCAATACGAATACCACGTACTGCTATTATGGGTGTGCTCGTCAAAAATACACTTACACAAATAATTACTTACGATGAATGAGTGGCGATTCCGATTATTTAATGGGAAATGTATTCTTTTGAGAATTGTAACATTTGTCGTTTTTAATTTATTTATTCATTAAATCAAAACACACAACTGAAGACAAATTATGTATCTATACAAAACAATAATATTTTATTTCCTTAATACTAAATTGTCCCCCATCTAGATGTGTCACATACATATGATTGACTTAAGAAAATAAGTGATTTGAAACATGTTGCATTATAATTAGAAAAAACATCTTACGCAAAATATGTAGAGTCAATAAGTGTATTCACTTTGAGCAAGCAAAAAAAAAACATATCTTCCTAAAAAGCTATCTATAAAGCTAAGTATCGAGACTTGTATAAACCAATGTGACTTATTGTACACATTGAAAGTGCTGATATAAATAACTGGCTCCTCCAGGTTTGATCACAGACCCTGTGATTAATTGATTGTTTTTTTTTGTTTGTGGATTATTCATACATATCTATATTTTGAACATGGTGTGGGAGGGGGTCATAAACATTGCGCAAGATCGAGCGCAATGGTGAGCTCTTGTTGCCTCCCTATGCTCCTGAGTGGGGTGTAAAAGAGAGTATTGATTGATTGATTGATATATGTCTTGTAAACGTTTTGATAAATCTATTACATACTTTTCAGTATAATATCCTTTTTTGCGCACATTCCTTACAGCCAAATCAACATGACAACAGATTTCACTAACCATCATTTGTAAAACTATTTTTTTTTATTAAGTTGTGCTCACCCAAAGTGAACACAAATTGACTTTCGACATATTTCACATAAAACAAAGCTTGTTTTGTGAAATTGGGAATGGTCGCCATCGGGATTCGAACCCAGGACGTTCAGTATGCTGCACGCAGAAAAGCCGTTGACACCACTACACTACTAACCACCTCCAATTATCACGAAAGAATTTGTCATAAAAGATCTTTTTCCTTTCACGGGTTACCTCACATATAATTATTGATGCAAGTATGTATCATCCATATACCTACTACTATTCTATATACATATCACTTTCGATTTGTTAGCTAGAGTAGAGCGAGCTAAACGATCAAATACGACAACCATTAACCATATCTAGCAGAATGATAATTATTGCTTCAATAAAGTGAAATGATTTCCCCGAAGGAGTCAAGCAATTATAGTTTTCACAATAATCATAGAGATTTGATCTGTTCTTTGTGTTGCACTGGTCATTGAGTGCATTACTGGAAGCTACTATTAACATTTGCAAGCAAGGAAATCTGCAGACCGACAAGACAAGGTATAATGACCGACTCGAGTATCAGCCGGACAATAACGTTTATTGTTTTCATACAGCCTACTGTACCACTAGTTTTCGAAAAATTTCCATACAAAAATGATCGAATGATTCGATCGTTTGATTTTCGAACACTATTTGCACGCTAATAAGCACTTATTAGCGTGCAAATAGCTCAAGCGGGACAATCTCGAGCGCATCTGTATCGGGGTGGAGCTCATTAACCATATCGTCGAAGAATGCCTATTTGCGAAGTTCAATGGTACAATTGTTCTTCACTTATCTCCTGAAGCACTTCAATAGGTGAGCTCCTACGAAATACATCTCTTTCTCCCTCTCTCTCTTCTCATCTTCTTCATTCCTGAAGGCCATGTCCACCACGATGTGCTATACTGCTATCATTAAAGCCAACTCTTTCTAAACGCCCCTATACTCAGCTCGCATATATGCCATGCTCACAGGGAGACCCATGATCTTCTCAATCTGGTCATTCCAGCGAGAACGACATCGTTGATCCTCTACTTTTCCGACAATAGTCAGATTGTCATGATTATCAGTCCACCTCCACGCTATATAATCAAATTATCTAAGGTTATCCGGTGACCGGTAATAATATATAGTTGATATTATTGTTTATTCCCAGTCCAGGATATTCTTAACATGTGCTTCTAACACCACATCTCTAAAGCGTCTATATTCCTCTTCTCCGCAAATCGTTTCGTCATCAGCCCTCCTCAATCCAGTATTGGACAAAAGCCTCTCTTCCCGACTTCCATTCCCTGTCGGCAGCCATCCTGTGCCATTAGTGGCCTCCCTGGGTTTCTGCTACCGGTTTTCGGTCGCTACTCTTAGGTTCTTTTGATCCACCTGTCATCCGTTGTTCTGACCACGTGTCTTGCCCAGCTCCATTTAAGTGACGCTATTTTCGGACCATATAAATGTACCTATAGATTGTCAAAAAAACAATTACTATTTATGCATAACGAAGTCGGCAATTTGCATCAAAGTGTAACAACACGACCACGGTTTGGCGTACGCTAAGCCTCTGCAATTAGAGAAGGAAGTGCATAGGTAATGATAGTGAGACAATGTCCATTAGGCTTTCTCTAGATCTAGGACACCCCAGTATGGATTATGAACTTTGAGGTATAAAATTAAAGCAGGGCCTTCCTAGTGGACCGCTGGTAATGTCCGTAGCGAGTTATGTAATTAAATTTGACATTTTGTAAAGCTCTGTCTAACCTTAGTGTTATACAATATTGGAACAATAACAGCAGATCTTGGCCCGTCATCAGACGGTTGAAAATAGCGAAATAAAATTGAATTGACTGGAAGTAAAATTTAGGCCCAAAATAACAATACAGTCTTAAGTTCCACCTTAACAGTGAGGAGCACATTAAGCTTCGCTTAACAAAATTACGCAAATTACAATGTCTCCTTAGCACGAATTTGGGGCTTATCCTATTCGTTAAGTTAAGGGATACCCTGGGGTGTCCTCAACAGCGTAAAGCTCGCTTAACTCAGTTATTTTTTTTCTCGCTAGGAGGCGCACACGTCACTATACGGACAAACTGACATTTAAAATGTCATTATATAGCCGCACAATAATTACGCTTTTTGAAGATGAAATGTCTAAATAATTATGATTCATTACGCTTATTTGTTCGCTGTTGCTTAGGTTGTTTCACTAGCGATTCTATTTGGATTTATTCGTGACCCTTTCTTTGATTATTTGACCACCACATTGACTTATATACACTGTTGGCTCTGTTTGATAATAATTACAAGATCGTTTTGCTTTAACCTAGTTGAATGTACGATATATGGTTATGTTTATTATTGAACACATCTTTCACTTTCCGTAGCTGTATCTTAATTAAGTTAAATAATCGAAGCAAAGGTCGTAACACATAAATACCAAGTCAGAATCCAAGAGCGAGCATCCATAAAACCAAAACATCAACACAAACAATGGCGCGCGTCCCGGTGAACATGACAGATGTGGAGCGTAATGCATAGATAAAACCACGATAATAGACAAGTAGGACTACCAACTTAACCAGATATACGGCTTAGCCAAGCCGCAGTCGAATTTTGATTGATATTCTCGTTTGAGCGGTAAGCTCCACTTAACTTGTAAGCTTCCTCAATAAAGCTCCAGGATAAGCTACAAATTGTAATTTTGGGCCCTAATGGCTGACTATAGACGCAACTTATTACAACACAACGCTCTAAGTTTGTCTAGATTCTTGTGTCCATTCTTCAGGACTAGATCTTAACGATATATGTATCAACAACTGATGACTGACTAATACTGTTCGATTTTTTAAATAGTATGAACAAACTACTACGGGCTTACGACCGTATTCTACTGTTATTTCGAAGGCTGGTTTAGTGTGATCACTTTACGTTAACAACGTTCGCCAATAGGTGGAAATGTTCAAATTCCCGAATATTATGAGAAAATAAATATCAACACGTGGAAAAATCCCATGCCTCGGACAGGATTCGAACCTGCGTCCACGCATTAATGGACGAAAAAAGAAGAATGTAGTATATGAATGCAGTAGATATGAGAGCTCTACGAAGAATTTGTGAAAAGTGTGCATATAGAAATAAATATATCTAATAACTGTGTAATGGATAAACTATAGTTAGTGCTGTGCTAAAATGAAAGTCAATAAATTGAGATGGTTTTAGCAAGTGAAGAGAATGGATGCAAAGGAAATGACAAAATGAATTTATGGAAGGAAAGGAAAGGTGTAAGAAAGCGTGGCCGCAACATCAATTCCTCAAGCATACTTTTTTTCAAAATTTATCTTGAAAAACCGTCACTGACAGATAGCGTTCACAGCGTTTATTATATCGTAGGGCTGACAAAACTGTGTAATGTGTTTTTATCGAATGGTTCCATCTCTTATAGACGAAGTATTCACTCCGATACCTGGTGTCTGCCTACTGACCAACATATTATGTAGTCGAATTACAGCGATTGTTATTTATTTCCATACGGAGAAATTGCGCTGTCTTGCTGGAAAATTACGTTGAGCGTTCGATACTAAATAATTGTGCATAATTCCTATCCAGCTAGATGAGTTCTTCTTTTATGGTCGCTCACAGTTTGACCTCCAGAGACTGATACGATTATTCTATCACATTATCCGACAGTCCTGAAATACGTGTATGAGGCACTCGTTTTTCAGATGCTCAGAGGTTTGTGTCATCCCACACGCGCATGTTGCTTAGTCGAAGTGTCATAGCATACGTCATATCTAAGCCAGTTGTAAAGTTTTGTTATCTTGCAGATCAGCTACTAAATAGGTTCTGTAAGCCCTAGTATAAGTTTTCGATGATCGAATATCGAAACGATCATCGAAAGAGTTTCGAAAACTTTTCATGCTAAAATGATCGAATGATTCGATCGTTTGATTTTAGAACATTAATTTGCTGTTATTTGCTGCAATTAGCTTTCGATAAAACTCGTACTATAGCCCCACTGATTTCTTATTTTGACAACGTGGTACGTGGTTCTATATTGTTTTAAATTGAATAAACTTGTAGCAATTGCTGAATCCATGTTTCTTAAAAGAAAATAGTTGTCTTTCTAGTATCACTGTCCAAATGCTTCTTAAAAGATAGTAATTCTTTTTCTAGTATCACTCTGAGATTTTTCTTAAAGTAAACGTGTTGTCATTCTAGTATCACATTCTGAGAAATTTCTTAAAGGAAACGCGTTGTCTTCTAGTATCACTTTCAAGTTATTCGATCTGTAAAATTTGAATGGAAGCATTTAGTAGAAATTATTGATAAATTAAGTATCAATAATTTGTATATATGAATAGTTATGATTTGCAATATTTTCATCAAATAGCTGGTTATATAATATGTCATATTATATTTATGTATAAACGATGAGAAGTTCTTCCTCCCATGAGGGTTTCGCAGATTTGGAAAACCCTCTCATTATATGCTCCATCCTTTGAAACAGGATTGAGTAATTTGGACATGGTTGGGAGAAGGTATTTATTTTAAGAATCTGCACTTACTCAAAATAAAGACAGTAAGGAAATACGCTTGTGTTGTAAAAGAGGCCGATGGTCGGCACCTGGGATCGTGCCCACGACCTCCAAAATTGAGCACAGTGGAGAGCTCTTGTTGCCTCTGTTTTTCCTAAGAAGGAAGAATTGATTGACGGATCAATACAAGGTATTTGTCAAGAAACGAAAGTATGCGTGCATTACCTGAAATCAGAACCTCATAAGCCCACCTGATTCTCCTGTAAGAATTTCGTATACATATTATTTGCTCTATATATGGAATATTTCAACCATTTGACGACCGAGACCATTCAAGTTTATAGCGCATGGCATTCCATATCCCTATGGGACATTAACAAGAGGAAATTGAGAGTAGCCTTCCTATTTCGAAGAGTTTGGGTAGCAAGAATAGACGAACCGACAAGAGTCTTGCATAAGAGTGATGTACCACCCGGAGAGTGAAATGGTTTCATAATAGCGGATAATAGTATCTCTAATGGGTACTCACTGATGGTATCGTACTGAAAATCTCATTACAAATCAACATTCGTTTCCTCATTAGTGGATAGCTATCTGCTATTATGTGCTACCTGTGCACAGTGCAACTATACCTAGGTGTTTTACCATTGGATGTTGATGTTTGCTATGCCAATCCATTTCCTCGAATTTGTCGAGTGCATCTATGTAGATACCATCTAGAAGATTGTTGTTATTTTTTTTTCTTATAGAATGAGGGTGTTCCCTTTTTATATAAAAAATGAATCAGTGTTCACTCAAGGTGAACATCAATATACTCTATGATTCTTTCACAGTAAACTACTTAAGCCTTGTGTCGTAAAAGAGGAAGATGGTCGGCACTTGGGATCGAGCCCACGAAACAAAAGTACGAAAAATCGTAACCGCCAGAGTACCTACCACTTTATTATACTGTGTTTGATTGATTTTTAATTTCTAGGTAAATCATGAAAATGAACATATAAGAGAAGGATAGTAGATAACAACAACAACTAAACTCCCTTTTACACCCCACTCAGGGGCATAGGGAGGCAACGAGAGCTCTCCATTGCGCTCGATCTTGCGCAATGTTTATGACCTCCTCCCACACCATGTCTATGTCCCTCAGCTCTGCTTCGAAGGAGCGGAACACAGTGTGAGAGGGTCTTCCTCGTCTTCGGGACCCTGATGGGAGGAAGAACAGCGCTCTCCTCGGCCAACTGTCAAGTAGATAAAAGTTACTAAATTAAATGTTTTGTTTGGGCCTTATGAAAGAATCGGCCAGTAAATTAGTGAAATATTTACAATGTTTAGTAGAATAATAATAAAATACTAAAAACAAACTGTATACGGCGGATATCGTAATTCGATGAGTTCGAATGACAGATCTGGGTGCACGCCCGTCGCCCATTGAGCAGCAGATTCTGTTGCATATAACAGTGTTCTCTTATGTAATAAGTATTTGCTTTGTAAATTATATATTGAAAGTCACAAAGCCATGAAAGAATGAAGACATCATATTTTATTCAGGTATCTATTTATAATAATTATTATATGGTTTATGCAATAGAAAAAATGTTCTAATTGACTTAAAACAATTGACACCCGTCTAGTCTTCAATTGTTATTTCATGTAGGTACAATCAGAATATTGTATAAATAAGTAAATAACGTAATAAATTAATAATTTTCTAAACAAAGGGACTATTTTTCTAGTCAACCAACCGGACGGGTCTAACTTAATACAGACTAACAACCGAGTGATAATTTTTAATAAAAAAAATCGAACCAGGGACTTCTTGATAGTGAATCTAACGGCTTCGAGATAGTGGTAACTATATAATATAGCAATATCTATTTTGTATTTAGACGAATGAACCTAAGCTAAGGTTCTTAAAAATATCCAAGTAATTTTTCGATATAACTTCAAAATTATACTCCATTCTGTCATCAAGAAAACAGGGTCCTAGGATGTGCTCGGTCTCAAGCAATTTCATAATCTCTATCCACAATATGGCTGGTGCCCGCTTGCCTATCAGAACACTGCACATGGAATCACATACAAACAACGATTAGCAACAAAATTTTATCTTCAGAGAGTATTTCAAATCTAACCTATAGATATAATAAAAATAATGAAATGTGTTCCTCTTAATAATCAACAAATGCGGACGTATTATGTACCCACCTACATAATTGAATGTAAAATTCCAATAGTCGCGATATTCGATACAAAACTATTTCATGTTGTCAAGAAGTATAACTCATACTAAACAGAAGTATTTTTTGCGAGAGAGAAAAATATAATCAACAGCATACCACATGCCTTGAGTACCGTATAAATCACTGGTTTATTACCAACAGACATCTGCAATCGAACGTAAAACAAAATACTATAACTGGGTAGCATTTGTTTTGTTTTATTTGAATTATTATTAATTAACTCATTATGAGACGTGATTGACTTTACGAACTAAAAAAAATGAAGTATGTACAATGGAATGCCGTTATATTGATTGAGTAAATGGAATTTTAAACTTTTGTAATATCTCTTTACTTTTATTTGTATTATGTAAAATGTACGGCATAGACTCCGAGACCATTACAACAAAAAATGCACTGAGACTCTCAGCAATGAAAACTCTAATAAATATTTCTGGAAAGACCCTCAGAGATAGAAAAAGAAAAACGAAGGTATGGGAACTATACGAAGCTTAAAACAAAGTAAGACGGGGGTGCAGAAGGTTCTAATGCACATGTGAGGAGAACAAACTCATCCAGACTCCACCACATTGCATTGCAAGACCAACACCATGGATAACGACTCTCAGGGAGACCACCAAATAGATGCAGACGGCTGGGACGACCTCGCAAGAGGTTAACCTCAACTCGTAACAATCCATCAGGCAATAATCCCATCGCGATCAGGTCACGTGCAAAAAAGTTATCGAATTCCCATCATATTGAAAGCGGGTTTATTTGATAAGTGTCTGCTTATTACCAGTTCTTACTTCTTATTGATTTGAGACAATCAAATTAACAGTCAAAGTGCAGAGAGCTTGAAGGTCGTCTAAAAAGCGAAGGTACTTGCAATGATGGGAATACGTCTCAAAGGTAAAATACGAAATGGGTTTATCAGGATATAAATAGAGGTTCTGGAGATGGTCCAATAAACTGTTGCTGGGCTGGTCATTATCCCGCAGCCCAAACGATAAAGAAAAGAAACGCCTCTTGCGCTGGTTCTCAAGAACATCCCAGAGTATTGAATCAGAAGGCACAAGATAGACAGTAGTGGAAGATCATGGAGGAGGTTCAAGAATTGGAGTTTCCAAACTGAGAAAAAGTAGAGGAAGAGGATCATTCACATCGCACAAGATTTAGCGTAGTGGAGGTCTCTTCTCACCTCTCTCTGTCCCAAAGTTGGGATATTGGGAATGATCTTTAGGGTTCGCAAAATGAATACTCTTGATCAATTAAGTGTGTACTATATGAAACAATATTTTGCTGGTTATATTGATAGTAATGATTACTTATGATATTAAATTTGCATACTTTCAATCCGTATTCTTTTCTTTGTACGGCAACTAGTTTGCCAATAACGTAAAACGATCTGTTTAATTTATACGAAAATATTAATTTAAGTTACATGACAGAAATAGGTTAAAGGTAATACAAAAAACCAGCAAGACACAAAACACGCATAACAACATATTGGAATTAAGTAGTGCTGTTGTGTTTTTTTGTAGTCCGTGCATTAGTTTTTAAAAGATTCATAATAGAGCTCGTAATTAAGAAGTTGGTCTGTTTAGTATTGGATCTCGGCAGTCTGTGTAGATAAGGAACGGTATACTCACATAGGTAGCTCACGTTTAAAGCTACTGGCATTTTTGGAGAAATATTTTATTTATTTAATCTGCTGCTACTCTATGCCCGTATTAGGCACACTTTATCTATATATTAATATCATCAACATCAGCAGCACGACAGTCCTGGGTGGACCCTCGCTGAGTCCAGAGATTTTTTCCACTCCGTCCTTCTGAGTGCCGCCGTTCTCCAGCTCCTCAGTCCAATGACACCTGCATCCGTGTTAACACCATTCATCCACCGCAACTTGTGTCTTCCTGCTCTTCTACGACCTTCGGGATGTGTGAGGGTTAAGCATCTGGTCTGGGTTTTTTCGTTCATTCGTATTATGTGCCCAGCCCAGCGTAATCTTGCTATTTTGATTACTTGTATGACGTCGGGATCCTGTAGAGGTCACACAGTTCTTGGTTGTATCGCCGACGCCATTATCGTCCCTCATTTATTGGCCCGTAGATTTTTCGGAGAATCCTTCTATCGAAGACCGCAAGCTGTTGCTCATTCATTTTAGTAAGCACCCAAGTTTCAGAGGCGTATGTCTGCAGTGGTCGTATAAGTGGTTTGTACAGCACTGATTTAGTATTTCTACTGAGGTTCCTTGATTGAAGTTGTTTGATAAGTCCATAGTAAAATAGACTGGCAGCCATTATGCGTTTTTGGATTTCCTCAGTAGTATTGTTAATATAATATGTGAAGGAAAAACTTTGTGACCATTTTTACGAAAATTGCGCAGACGGAGGAGAAGTAATTTCGCACACTTATAGTTTATATAGTGGCGAATGACAATATTTTTTTTAATTATACATAAAAATAAATTAAAATTTATTTATTTATTTATTCAAAGATCAATAAAAAAACATTACATACACTGCAGTAATATAATGTATTTGATATTGACACACACATAGACTACTTATAAAGATCATCAACTTCATAGAAACAAATGTCAAATGAAAAGCGCTTCATAATGGTATCGGTATATTCAAATGGAAGGTGGATAGGGAAATGGAGCGATATTCAAACTCATTGTAGGTATGACCCAAATTAAGCCAGATAAATATTTGTTTGTCATTAACAATAATAGAAAAAAACTTTGTAAAATTTCAGATTTGACGTATCCATGTGAGTGTTTTCTAAAGAAAATTGTGAAATTGAGAAAAAGTAGCGCTAGCTCAGTCTTTGACAATGGAATGTTCAAACTTATAATTGAAATAAGTTATGGTTGAATTTCAAGCACTGGTCGACCACTAGTAATATGAAAGATGGCTTTGTCGAAGATGTAGTGCGATGGAGAAGAACTAGAAGACTCTCACGAGAGAGCAGACCCCGGTGTGCGAAGAAAGCGTCACCAGCACCATATCTTGAAAGCATCCACCATAGATCGATCACGTGACTTCATGGTCGAATTCATTCTTCTTCTTCTTTATGTGCCCTGTCAGGTCCCCCCGACGTTGGCGATCACTCTAGCGAAGCCCTCTCTATCCTGCGCCGTCCGGAATAGCTCCTCCACCGTTCCAATCCCGGTCCACTCTCTTATGTTGCGCAGCCGAGAGATTTGCCTCCTACCAGCCCCCCTGCGACCCTCTACCTTTCCTTTCAAAATCAAATGGGGCAAGCAATATTTTTCTCCCCTTTCGAATTCACTAAGAAGCTAGAAACAAAAAAAATCCGCTTAAATTCATAGAATAAAAACCTAACGATTTTAAAGAGCTAAGCTCTTGAATCGATGAAGTGGTTGGTGACCCAGCGGTTACAACGCCGGCTTTCGTACTGCGGACGTCGTGGTTCGATCCCAGGTGCTGACCATCTTCCTCTTTCACGACACAAGCTTTCAGTAGCTTACTGTGAAGTCAAGGAGTGTATTTGTGTTCACTTTGAGTGAGCACAGATTCATATAAAAAAAAAAGAAATATGACAAGGGTGTAGAAAAAAAATAAAACTAATTTCATTTCGTCATACACAGATAACTTAACGCTACAGTTATAGAAATACGAGACTAGTAATAATGCGAGTACATAATATGAGACTTAGAGGCGCAAAAAATGGACAAAATGAAAACCAGGCTACACACGACTCAACTTAAGACACTCTGACGTTTGAATAAATGGCAAGCCATCGACTGATCGTACCATAAACCATTTTTTTTAAAAATGACCATTGTGAATAAAATAATATACAGTTTAGATTGGTACGTCCTAATATGACCCATTATGACTTACTTGCATCTGCGACCCAAATGCCCTACAAATCTTAGAATAGAAGATTGATTTCTGAAATAGGATCAGAAAAACGACGGCCAGGAAAAGTATGAGGTTAAGGATAAAACGTTATATCAAAGGGTAAGCAGAACTGAGAGATTTGAACATGGTGTGGGACTTGGAGGGAGGTTATCGCGCAAGATAGAGCGCGGTGGAGGGCTACCTATGCACCTAAGTGGGATCAGAAAGGGAGTGTTTTATGTTGTTAGGGTAAGAGAGACCGACCTCGGTAGCCTATAGTTGTACTAGCGTGGACTTCAGATCCGAGGTCCCGGGTTCGATTCCCGGTCGGGTCAGAATTTTTCTAAGTGTTTTTTCACTTGAAATTTCTACCCGGGGTTGGCCTGTCTCAGATTGGACGGGACCGGTTGACTGGAAAAAGTTGCCTCGGGCAATAAGTTCCGCCGGCTATACTGACACCTTTGCATAGAAAAGTGTTATATTTATTTATTTATAAGAAACAATGGAGATTTACATTTGAGGCAAATGGGTTCAACTTAGCTTCCTAATGTGGAATTTTGGCTGATTCTTAAGACTGATTTCAAAAAGACCATTATAAGATGGTTAGAAAGATGAAGATCTTCCGATTCTTTAACAACAAAGCCCAAATAAATAAGTTGACTAAGAGCAATTTCGTTTTTGTATATGGTTAAAAGTGGTAAACTTTGTTGATTTTTCTGAAAGACTTGATGCGGGGATAGTTTGTTGTAAATTAAGGTTGTAAATTAGTTTTCAGGTCTAATTTACAACCTTCTAAATATTTATGGATTCGTGTGGTGCCCTTTTTCCAGGTCTTTTTTTGATGCTATGCTAATGCTATCATGAAATTTAAAAAAAGTTGATTCAAAAATAATATGGTAACTAGCTATTTCGAAGTTATTTGATATGATTTCTTCGTATTAAAAAGAACATCAAGGCTCCCCATTCACGATCACTAGATGTCATCCATTGTGAATGATGATCTAATGATGTGAAGACTTGCACCACTTCCACTCAAGTTTCCCTATTGACGATCCGTTTGGATCGAGTGATGGACGAATGGCTTGACGCGATTGAATTTTGGACTGATGGATATCCGACTCACCTTATCACTCCACAACATCCATTTGGTTTTTCCCACTCACGGTCGTTTTTTGGAGTGACACCGCTCCATTTGAACGGATGAGTGATCGTGAATGGCAGATAGAAGATTATCAGTACCACAGTTTCACATTACATATAAATAAGAATATTATTTATTTTTGATTTATTATTGACAGGAGTGTATCAGACAGGTTTATTATAATTATGCGCCTAGTGTATGTACTTGAGAGAGGTTGGTGCAAGATAGAGTGGACCGCTGGATAGGCAGGTACTGTCCACCGGAAGAAACGGTCATTAGTGCTAAGTATATCTACCTTTGATCTTATCACTGCAAGTATTGGCCGATGGGTGTTAGGTACAAAACTTGGATCTATTATGTGTGACGGTGAATTCATGTTCAATACAGAAAACCAAATTTATTTTTGGAAACTCTCACAGTCGCCGAGATCCTATATATTTTTTAAAAGGATCTGAAATAATTTGTATATATGAAGACGATTTTTAGTTCAAACTGAAGGGGTTCCAAACCAAACTGGACCAAAATTATTTTACAGTGCCTTCCACAAGTAGGAAGGAGAAGCAGGGGCAGACCAATGATGAGGTGGAAGGACGAGATCGTGGCTTGCGCTAGTTTTTGATGGATGAGGAAAGCACAAACGAGGGAAAGATGACGACAATTGGGAAAGACCTATGGTCAGAAGTGGACGCAAGAAAGCTAAAGAAGAAGAAGCGATTCTCCTTAAAATCGAAGGAGGAAAGGACATACTTAAAACCATTAGGTGGACAAGTTGGATAGAACACGTGATACGAAATGAAGATCTCCTAGATACCATTACTAAAGAGTAAACCAACATACATGCACTGTTCCTCCTTTAAGTAGTATTTAAAAATGACTGTTATGTATAGGCTGGAATAAAAGAAAGAGTGGTTTACATTGCTGCCAACCAAGCATAGGATTGTGATTGTGAGCAAGGAAAAATATAGGATCCTGAAGGTCCGGTAGATTTTTTGACTCCTATGAAAGATATGGATCTATTAAATGCTGATGGGAATAGCCATGTTATATATCACTTTGCCATGACAATAAAAAAAATTATATATCAGCGGAAATATTATACTGACGAAATATGTATTGTGATGATCAGAGATTTCCACATCCAACTAGGGGAAGAAATTTAAAGTAAAATTGTAACTCTTCGAGGGTTGATGTAACCGATTTGCTTATTGTCCGACATTTATGCTGCTATAGTAGCGTTATAATAGAAGAACGAGTTCGATACATTGTCGGTTACTCAAGATAACAACTATTGATAGTAACAATCATAGCTTACGGTACTACACGCTAAAATGTATTTAATAATAAAGTAATATGATAAACATCTCCAGCAATCCATCCTTATCTGCATACGCTGGATCAACATTTCTCCCAATTCAATTAAAGAAATATAATCGCCGTAACCAGTTCTATTATTTTGTAATATTTGGAGGGTTTGTGAGAAAGCGCTCGAGATTCAATATAAATTTTGTGAAAGTGCAACTGTGTGTTATTTAATTCATCTATTTTTTTTTTTTTTTTTTTTTTTTTTTTTTTTTTTTTTTTTTTTTTTTTTTTTTTTTTTTTTTTTATAAAATGAATCTGTGCTCACTCAAAGTGAACACAAATACACTCCTTGACTCTTTCACAGTAAGCTACTTAAAGCTTGTGTCGTGAAAGAGGAAGATGGTCGGCACCTGGGATCGAACCACGACGTCCGCAGTACGAAAGCCGGCGTTGTAACCGCTGGGTCACCAACCACTTTTGCTTTACTTTTTTCTCACGGCCGCGTTCGTATAACAATTATTGCCTATAAGTATTAAATTTTGAAATAGGTGCTCTTATATGACCGAATGATCAAAAATATTACTCTACTACATGCATTATTGACTCCTTTATCTGCTTCCTGTTTTGATATAAGACCACCCATTGCTCTCATTACATCATAAATTGGGACATTTGTGGTAGATCTTTTTTCCAAACTTATACATAAAAATAGTACTAGATGCATCATGTATTTTCTTGTAGTCAGTAGGTACTTTCTTTTTGTCTTTCCCCAAGCCAAGGTGTCACTTTTGCCGAAGGTTAGTAACTAAAAAATGCTCCCTGATACCAGGGAACTTGGGGGTGACTTTTTGCTTTAAATGCAGAGATCTGTAGGAACGGACTTTTATTTCCCTAACTCTGGCTATGGAAGATATACCTGACACCTCTATAGAGACGACCTGATGTGGTAGATATAATGGGTACTTCCGCATCAGTGCTCAAATGGACTATATCGTCAAATTACCAAAAGCGGTTTAGTTGCAACCGGGAGATGGGAATCCTGCAGGATCTATCTTACGGATCAAAAAGCCGATTAAGGAGACTTCTTGCGTAGAGCAGGAACCGGGAAGAGGCACCGTCACTATTCAAGAGGCCCCTGGAGACGAGGTACAATAAGAGGCGACGATCCAGGAATGAATCGACGGATGTCACAACACAATAGATCTGATTTTTAGACCTATCGTAGTGAGGATTTTGATATACCAAAGGATGTAAAATTTGTGCTTATTTATGAGAAGCACAAACAGAACACTGAAAAACATAAATAAAAATATCATGAGAAAAAACATATAATCTTCAGTGCTCCTGTAACAGATATCTCCTGCATGACTTTTATGCAAAGTTAGGCAGGTAGATACAATAAAAACTTGGTGATTTCCATAGTGCACCCAAGTAACTCAATATCTGATTACTACTTGGAGATGCGTCAAAAGTCTCTAGGCGCTAAACATGTCATCTCTGTCAGTACGGTCTTAACGGTTAAAATTTTTTTTTCGTAGAATACCTTCAAAAGTACTATATGCCTAAAGAAATGTTGTGTACATTCTTTGACATACGTAATTTTTAACAAAAGAATAACGAAAAAACAAAAATAAGTCATTATTGTTTTGCGTTTGTTCTTTTTGATTCAAACAACCGGCAACACGACACTGTCAATTAAGGTCGTATGTTATAAAAATTCTAAATATGAAAGTGTATGTCATTTAACAATATTATAGATAGTGGCAGTTCTCAGAGAAGCTGTAAGTAGCTCTACATACATGCAACAACTGACACAGTACTAAGAAAAACATATAGTGCCGATTATAATAGTGATTATTGTTCGCATTACGCTAAGTACGGTACCCACATAATGCATGGTGTATGTCGTGATCGTTAAAACAAGATGGCAGACCATCTTTTGTTTTTCCGCATTCTTTTGTCCAAATTATTTTTGAGGTCTTCTTTTTTCAAATGAAATAACTCAATTGGAATCAAGTGCGTTAACTAAAACCATGAGATTGAAACATTTTTTTTCATTTAGAAAATACTTTCTCAATATTTCAGATGTTCTGAGATTGCGATAAGAAAAATCCCGCCGACAAATTTTGAGTCACTGTTTACTCCCTGGGTATGTTAGCCAAAAAGCATTGCTGAAATAAGGACTTCATGTCGAGATCCTTTGCCAATAATTATGGAGGTTTTAGAACTCATTCTTTTATCCTACTAGTGCCTATATAAACAATAAATTGATTAACTATGGATGGGTGTGAAACACAACAACGACATAATAAGTCGTATTCGATACTATCGAACTCTTTTTTAGAAAAACATCTCGATTATTTCATGGCATTTCTTTGCCTAATCTAGTTTTCTATGACAATTTTGGTACAAAAATCAACAGTTAAAGACACCTGTTTTTAAGCTACATTTCTAAGATAGACAAAAAATTACATTTATCTATGAGGCTACTTCGATGACATCTCGTATTTGTCAAAATTAATCTTTCAAAAAAAGTTTAAATCAAATTTTTGCATACAATGTAGTTTAATGAATGAATACGTTGAAATATTTTCATAATACAGGTTAATTATAATATACCTAAGTAACGTTTAAAATAAAATTATTTAATCAGTTTAAATCACATAGAAAGTAATGCAGAGTTATCGATTTGAAACCGTTAACACAAAATCAGCTTTAAGAATGCGTTTACGTAAAAAAAACCGCTATATTTCGTTATGATTCCGTAATAGATAAATGCCATTTCAGAAAATTGACTTATTCTTTTAAAACTTAAAATAATCATATAGGTATGCTTATAATAAGAGCATATTAAATTTGAGCTACTTGCTATATTTTCCAGTAAATTCGGGTTATTAGAATCAACACTACTTTTTTAAAATACGGTTCTTGTTGATTCAATTTGAAGCAATTTATTGTGAAGTTATGGACAGTGAGAAGATGTTTTTATATATTATATAAATAATAAAACTGTCTGTCGTTTACACATTGTATAAAAACGATTGTGACTCTTGTTTAATTTTCAATTTAACAAGAGAATATCCTAAACTCTGTTATTTGGAGAAACAAGCAAAATATAAATTTACAAGACTTGTGTCAGATGAATTACATGACGTACGGGATCGAGTCCAGGGCTGTGACCAAAACTGCGCTGAGATTTTCAGAAATGAAAACTCTCAGAAGCATAGCCGGGAAGACCCTCAGAGATAGAGTGACGAATACGAGGGTAAGGGAAATAATATGCTGGATCGAAGATCTAGTGAGATGGGGAAGACAACGAAGAAGGTTCAGTAGGCCTAGACAAATTCAAATTGGCGATCGACTACAAACGAATTCTTCAATAATGTAGAGTAGGAAGAAAATTAACCGCCCACTTTTTATATTTTTATATAAATGTCATTATTTGGTTTAAAAATAATTGTTAATATGTTCCAGTGGACAGTTAATTTTTTCGCTCTATACATTGGCGAAATCTTCGTTTGTACTCGAACGCCAGTTTGAATTCGTTTACGGGGGCTGGTATGCACATGTGAGGAGAATGGATTCCCAGGCTTCTCACCAAATAGATGGAGGGACAGCTAGGAGACTAACCCCACCTCTTGAATTATTGTAATTCATTAGCCGTAGCTCTAGTATAAGTTTTCGATGATCGAATATCGAAACGATCATCGAATGAGTTTCGAAAAAATTTCATACTAAAATGATCGAACGATTCGATAGTTTGATTTAAGAACACTATTTGCACGTTAATAAGCGCTTATTTGCGTGCAAATAGCTTTCGATAAAACTCGTACTAGCCCCACTGTAGGCTACAAGGGCTAAAATTAAAGCTGAAAAGTGCGATGATCTTCCTCCTTAAGGTGGAGGCGAACGAGTTCTTATACTGCGTTCCGTTTCGTTGAAGCTGAGATGAGGGAATGAGTAGTAAAGTTCCGTCCTCAAAAGTCATTGAAAAGTTAATAAATTTATTCAAAGGTGTTTTTTTCTTCATTATAACAGCTCTCTGTACTTGTATTTGAACCATAACAGCCTGCCCTGTTTTTTTTACTTATCGCTTCTTTGTTGAAAATTTTATCCAGAATTTTTGCGATTTTTTTCCATCACAATTTAATACAACACATAGTTAAACTTTTAAATCTTGGGGTTACTGGGTGTGCTAATTTAATATCTCACCCCAGTTGCGCAATAATTTTGAATCTATAATTATTGTAAAGAGGCTATACAGTGATGTATGCCACTGTGTCATTATGGTTGCATTAGCAACTCGGCAAGTCTGCTTCAAGAACTATCATGAAGGTATGCTGTTGACTTTTTGCAGTATGCCATAAGAAGAGGCACAGCTAGACGCTGGTGACCTAGAGACTCACGGACGTCCTTGAGACGTCACACATCCAAGTGTCTCTACGCTCGATGACAGCAACGCAATCTTAATAAGCTTTGTGCGACGTTTTATCGGCACTCGTAAATCAAAACCTATCATCTCCATTTAACACTCAATTTAAGTTTATTGTCACTGTGCCTCTTTTATGAATACTAAAGTATAGTGAATATCTACTCTTATTATTAATGTTGATTTAGATTAATGTCTGGGACTATACTAAGGAATATAAAAACGTTTATTTATCTCGGAACTCGCCTTCAAGTAAAAATCAAAGTTATTTGAATCTAAAACTTCCTAAACAATATTATGTAATACCTAGCTGTGCATGGAGAAAATTACTGTATGGATGTGTAACTTACAGTCGGTTTCATAAAAAGCTTCAAAAGAACTCTTTAGTTAAAGTTCCTTTTAAAATTTAAGGACTTCTTTAAGCTGACGCGTTTCATAAAAAATATTCCAGCTAAAATTTGAAATGTCAATAAAATATTTTAAAGTTGGTAGTGTTACCATTGAAATCTATGGAAAACATAGGTTGTTTACTAATATTTTCGCGGAATTTCTGTTGATCTGTCAATTTCATTTCTCAATACAGCATCAAATTGCCGTTTTTTGTGTTAATTTATTATTATGGTTTATGAATTAGTAAATGAAATCTGTAAACAATAATATTCTTCCCGTTTTGCTATGTTTTCCGCCCTATTTTAATCATTATTGTCCACAGTGTCACCGCATACAAAATGTTTATCTTTGTGAAATTTTCAATGAACTCCGGTGGTAAAAATTTAAACTACCTAAAGTCGACTTTAATTAAAAATAATAATCAATAACGGTACTTTAAGCTAAAAGTCGGTTTTTAATGTCGTTTTGTTGTTATGAAACCCGTTATTTTTTAAAGGGAGTTTAAAGACTCCTTTATTTTTTATGAAACCGGCCGTTAGTGTACATATTTGTGAAAAAGAACGAAAAAGACTGGAAACCTTCAAAATGTGGAAGTATAGGCGAAAATTGTAAATATCTTCGAGGGAACGCATTGAAAATGAAGAGATTCTTGCAAGAGTTCGGGAAGAAAATTAATTGTTGTAATTAAAGTCACATCCATCCTGGCCTGGAAATAAACGTCTCAGTCATGAGTTTTTTTTAAAGCGATTAATCGAAGACAGCCTACGAAAATAGTCCTTAAAGTTCATACGTAAAGGTAATCGATAATAAGCATTGGAAATGAGGGGAAAGATCAGCCAGGAAGGGAAAACAGAGGCGGTTGCTTGGCTTGCAGCACTGGAGTTGAGGTGCTGTAAAGACGCAACCTGCCTAAAATTAATGTAAAATACCAGGGTAGACTGAAGTCGAGGAGGAGGTTCCTGGAGACGACACCCCCTGTGAATGAACTGGCCGAAGCCTGACGGCTGACACTATGGAGAGAGACCAGCTACCCCACGTATCTTCCTCCAGCTGAGAAGATATCTGTGGGACACAACTTGCCCTACACATCTTGGAGAGCACTCAACAGGTTAAGAACAGGTGTCACCCGTTGCTATAGTAACCTCAAAAAGTGGGGTTACATAGAATAAGACACTTGTGAGTGCGGTTCCGTACAAAACTACTCTCACCTGTTCTCGTGCCCTCTGATTGGTGACACACGCACACACGAGGACACCTTGGTGGCGAGGGATAGCGGGATTCGAGTGGCCAGTTACTGGGGATTTCAGATTTGATGTACCGGAAACGGAAAATAAGTCAGTATGTAAAATACCTATATTTTTCATTTATTTCACTTGATTCAATAGTTATTACATTGACGAGATGCCAATGGGACCCTTTACACCCCATTGACATCGATTTCCATATTCTTTATTGTTTTTGCTTTGCCATAGTGTTATTGCTTGTAATGCATTATAATATGTGTAAATTGTAAATTATATATGAACCCGAGTGCCTCGTAAGTCGTAAGGGGTCTATGGGGGATGAAATAAAGATAAAGATAAAGAAGATTGTAGTAGAATGTATTTTGCTGGTTTTGAATCTCATCTCTAAGTATGTCCACTGCTGTAAGGTAATCAGAAATCACGCATCACGGTCTAGAGATTTAGCTTGGCAGATAAAGAAAAATGCGGGTACAGTTCTGTTGTAGGCTGTGACAATTACGTACTTACGAACACACATTGCATGTAAAGTCGTGATAAATCTATTTGTTCTACGGCAGCGCCTAACGGTGTGGGCAATTAATATTGTTCAAGCTATTCGCCTTGTTCCTTTGCAGAACATAAACGGTCAATTTGTGTACCTTATGAGATTTAGGTTCACAGAATGTTATGTTGGATTAAATGTATATTCTTGTTCAATGGCCTGATTGCCAGTTTGAGTAGGTTTGTCAGAATGAACTTGGACAAATCTTTGATACGAAGTCATTAAAATATAGTCACATTGACAAAATTCCTGCTATTTTGTGAACTTTGTATATTATTAATCATAGGCGCTACACTCCTATGTGGGGGGACTTGAAGTCCATCTATTAGGAGATGTTCTGTTGTACCGTTTGTAAACTTATCTGGGATCCTTTGCAATTCCTGAACTCTATACTTGTCTACATTCTAACCCCCAACGTTCAGTCTTCCGAGCATTTGCTATCGGTGTGTCATCGCGCGTGGATATTATCACCTCTATCACTGGACAAATAATTGTGAAAAGGCGTGCGACTAAATAAAAAGAGCGTTCTGAAGAGAAATCAGTGTGAATCAGTGTCATGTGCTTTGGAGGGTTCATCTAGGCTATCGGTCTTCTTATTAATTGTCAGCAAAGGATGGCCCCATGGCCAGAAAATAGTTTTCAAGTCAAATTCCAAGAAATTGTTGTAATCACTTATTTTATAGCTAGAGATGTTCAGTTATTCTGAATCAAGATTTGAAATGGCTGAAGGAATAGCTTTTACTTATATCTAACATTGGAGCTGATCTGAATTAAATCCTGATTTCAAGTCGATCGATGAAGTTTGAAATTGTCGAGCTGTCACAACAATCTATCGCGAACAAGTCAACTTAGTCGTGTTCTACAGAACCTTTTACAGAAAAAAATCCAAAGATATCTGGAAATGAAATTATTTTTATTCCAAAATAAAATATACAATAAAGTAATTGAAGTGGCTGGTGACCCAGCGGTTACAACGCCGGCTTTCGTACTGCGGACGTCGTGGTTCGATCCCAGGTGCCGACCATCTTCCTCTTTCACGACACAAGCTTTAAGTAGCTTACTGTGAAAGAGTCAAGGAGTGTATTTGTGTTCACTTTGAGTGAGCACAGATTCATTTTATAAAAAAAAAAGTACCTACATACATTATAAGTTTCACGACAATGATAGGTACATAGTATATAAATATAAAGAAACTTAATTTATGTTGTTAGAGTCATTAGTTATTACATATTCGTTAAGGTCTAGTCCTGAAAAAGGGTCACAAGAATCTAGACATAATTAGAACGTTGTGCACCAACAAAGCCAATAGGCAATAAATATGAGACATTAACAAAAATGGATGTATTCAATAGTATTCATATCCTGGCGTCAAATATATGACAGCAGTCGCAGTCTTTAAATTTCGTTGCTCTCTTGTTCTCAATAATTTCCAACTTTTATCTCTATATATTATAAATTAATTATTAAATATCTACTTGTTGTATACATGAGATTTTTCGAAATGTTGAACATGTCGAGAATTCTCGTGATTAGGATTTTCAGAGACTTAAACATTACCACCTAATGGCGAACGTTGTTAACGTAAAGTGATCACACTAAGCCAGCCTACGAAATAACAGTAGAAGACGGTCGTAAGCCCTAGTTAATTCCATTAAAAAATCGAACATCAGTAATGAATTGTTAGAGTCATTAGTTGTTACATATTCGCTATGTTAGTGATATGGAATTTACTGCTCCACTAGATAAATTTTATTTATTTATCATTTATTTATTCACTATATACGGCATATACAAAATATTATTAAAACATAAATAGAACAACAAACAGTCATGGCAGACAACTAGCAATATTCTAATATTTCTGTAGGTAACGTTACACTAATAAAGGGGAAATACTTGTATAAATCCTTATTTATTCTTTTTAATCGCAAAGCAATTCCTAACGGATTCGAAATCGATAAATCGTGGAACTCTATTCGTCTTTTCTATGCTTAACAACCGAAATTTAAATGTCATAATGACATCGATATTGGGATTAAAATTATTAAATTAGAATAGGGTTACCCCCTAGGCCTTTATATAAAAAGGAATCAATGCGATCGATCATTGTCAATAATTGATCAATCTAACATATCTTCTTACACCTATGCTTTCAACATTTTATATTCTTTACTTAATTCAATTTCGTAATTATATTAAGTTTTAGGTTTATTAAGTATAGTAATTAGTATCTTAATGATGAGTCACAAATATTTGAACCCGGGTCATCGACACGTGAATCCACGAGACCATTATAATTTGAATAATTCCTAATACAAAACAAAACCGGTTAAGGAACTAACTAATCTGGTACAGCGACCAATAATAAAATATCCCGTAAATTCTAATTATAAAGTAGGTACTTGAATTAGTTTTATTAGCATAATTATTCAGAAGATAACCATTGGTCCATAATGATACGTTTCATATTATCCAATAACCAATATTTACATTTTATGTTTTTTATTCAGGCATGTATTATAATTTGACTTAATTTAATGTAAGTTGCCTATACTAATAGGGATGTGTATTTGAGGCGAAATATTACAATGTGTTTATTCATTTCTGTTATTTTTATAGTGATACTCTTATATTAAAAAAAAATAATTTGATTGGGTAAAGCTTTTAAAAAAATTGAGTTAGGATCAACCAGTACGAGTAAAAAATATAAACTTACCAACCAATTTTAGGTTGGTATTTGAGACATACTGAAATCTTATAAAATACTAACAAGCAAGGTTGCCAGGTGTTCGGTATTTTTGCACCATGTTCGGTGTTCGGTATGAAAAAAAAAATACCGAACTCTAGAGTGTGAGAAGAAAAATTTTTAAGTTTCCGGGTAGGAAATTTTGGGAATGGCCTTTCTTTTAGTAAATTTCATCTTTCCGGATAGCAAATTTTGAGAACGACCTTATTTTGGCAACTTTCATCTTTTCGGATACCATAGTGGGAATATTGGTTCGGTATATTTTTGGAAAAAAACTGGCAACCCTGCTAACGAGTCATAACATGAGATTTTTTGTACATTTCGAAAGAGAAAATATTATATTCTCTTGGAAAAGCAAGGATCAATAGACCCTCAGTTTTGTTAATTTTTTTCTACATCCGATAAAAATTCACTTCTTGAAAACGTAAAACCTTAAAAATGAGGAAGTGGTCTCTCTGAATGCAGAATCTGAAATAACAGAAGGAAACTGTCGTTAAGTAAATAAGGGATTGTTTTCTCAATTTAGTTGGTGAAACCCTATAAAAATTTTAATCGTGTTTACTAATTTGAAAATAATTAGATTCTAATTTACAATCTTCACTTATAATAAATTCTTACAATACTGTGCTTATCAGTTAATAGGTAAAATTTTGATAAAAAAAATATTCGTAGGTTCATTATGAAAATAAATTGTTGAATTTATGAACATATTCTCAATTTAGTTCTATTGATAGTTACGCAATATTTTTGTTTGTTTCAATTAATTCAGGTACCTACCTAATTATATTTATTTAACAGGGTAAATAGTTAAAGTTACGAACCTAATTTTTTTCTTTTTAAATGTAACATTATATGGCAGATAAGGTGTTGAAAAAAGGTGATTATTGCAACTATTCACTTAACATTACACTTTTTTGGACAAGGCCGTAGCCAGGGTGAGAAATCCTTTCTGCTGTTCAACAACGCGACCAAAACTATTTGGTGGCTATGACCTTGCCATGACATAATATACATACAACTATTACGTGTATTTTCATTATTTTTCTTTATTAAACACATCACATAATATTGCACAGTTTTTTTTTTTTTTGAATCTGGGCTCACCCAAAGTGAATACAAATACACTTTTGACATCTTTCACATAAAGCAAAGCTTGTGTTGTGAAAGTGGAAATGGTCGGCACCGGGACTCGAACCCACGACCTCCAATACGCTGTGCGTATGAAAGCCATCGACTGATACCACTGGTCTACCAACCACTTCTAGTTGCATAAATTACATAATATTTCACTATAACGTTATAACCTGTATGTATTGCACCTATTTTGTCGACACAACCCGCTCAGATTGTTGTATTAGATGTTTTTTGTTTTTGATATTGTTTGTCTCTCATTGCTTAGCGCAAAGGGTTTGTACCTGTTATGCTGAGTAATGAATTTTTGATTGTATAAAAATAATAATAAAATAATATTAATAATTATATAATATTGATCACTTAAACACATTTACGTAATATTCAATACTATTACATACAATCGTATTATATTGGACTATTACATAAATAACATTATATTCCACTTTTACGTACATTTACATAATATTGCTTAAATTTCATAATTATCCACTATTACGTTCATTAATATAATATTGCTGAATTACATAATTTGTCGCACTATTGCATAAATCACATAACATTTCACTATAACGTTATATTATATAATATTGTTCAATTATACACATTTACATAATATTCAAAACTATTACATACAATCGTGTAATATTGGACTATTACATAAATAACATAATATTCCACTATTATGTACATTTACATAATATTTCTTAAATTTCATAATTATCCATCATTAAGTTAATTAATATAAAATTGCTTAATTACATAATTTGTTGCACTATTGCTTAAATACAAAATATTTAACTGACTTACTTTTACATAATATTGCTTAATTACACACATTTACATAATTTTCCTCCATTACGAACATTAACATAAAATTGCTCAGTTACACAAATTTACATTATGTTGCACTATTACATACAATCACATAAAATTGCACTATTATACGCATTTACATTATATTACACTTTTGCAAAAATTACATAATACTCCACTGCTACGAACTTTTACTCATAGTATATGGAATATACGTGAGTTTTTAGATCGATTTCAAAAAATAGAACTCGCTGAAATTCATTTTCTCGACGTTTTCGAGGGTGTAGATTCCAAAAAAGCAAAAATATTTTTTTTTTAATTTCCGCGTACCCGTACCCGTACACGTACGCCAAAAATGTGTGCGCACCCATAACTCATAGTAATTCTTATCCGATTTGATTGAAATTTGGAAGAACGGTTAGCCCCTCGATGTAGATGAGTCAGTAAAATGTTGAGATATCTACCTTCAGGGGAACCCTCTTAAAGTATCCAAAGAAAATTTCACTTGTTCTAGAAAAGGGCTAAAAAGAAAAAAAAAATTCTTCGATTTTCAAAAAAAATGGTATACGGGTTGGTCTTATGCTCCTACACAAGCACGTAAAATTTGAGGTCCGTAACTTCAGTGGGTCCCCCTTAAAGTACCGATTAATATTGAATATGTAGTTCTAAAGCAGATGATAAAAAGCTCCAATAGTCGATATCATTTTAATGTTTCTATAATAATTCCAAGGATAAATTCATTTTAATCGTAAAATTATGAATTTTTATGCAAAGATATGTTTTACACGAAAAGGCTGTTATAATATACTATGAGTTCTGGGCTACCCTAGGTTAGCAGCTTTTTTCATTTGCCTTCGGAACTACACTTTCTTTACATTCGCTTTTAGTTTATATATTTTATTCTTATTTCATACTGCAGGGTTCCTATAATTCTGACAATCTTATAATATAAATTAAAGTCGGGTTAGTGCGAACACTTATAACTCGAGATCGGCTGAGCAGATTCTTCCTATGTTAAGGTTATTGAATTCTTCTCCACTCCGGGTAACAGAATAACTTATAAAAAGTTGAAAACTGGATAAGAAATAATATAAAATATAATATTAAAGTTTGTATGGAATGGATTTCATGCGACGCCACCGCCATCTATGAAAATCTATAAAAACAAAATTATTTACTGCACCTGATATTAGTTCCCTCGCATACGTAATTGTGGTCTTAAAGTAGCCTATCCCACTTACCCCGCCGTTTCAAGCGTTATAGAAAATTTTCATACAAAGTCAAGAAAACTATCGGACTTTTTCAAAATCTGCACACGCAGCATCGGTACATCATAGGCGAAGTACGAGTAGAATGTCTGCGCGTGCATATATTCTCGCGTTGTTCCCGCCTGAGCTTTGAATACGAATGAAATATGGATGTTTTAGAAATATTTTAATGTTATTATTTTATTTATTTAACTCAATCGAATTAATTATGAATTTTTGTTTCTGGGGCAGAGTGTACATTATGCACATAATATGAAAGGGCCTGTATATGGCTAGGACCACAGGACAACATCTGTCGGGAAAGCTAGTTCTGTATAGAAAAGTGTTGATTTACTCTAACTATTTCGTACTTTCTGGGATTTCGTACTTTCTGGGATACCTTGTATCAAACTGATGAACCCTGTGATCTCAGAAACTATTCATTACATAAAAAAACCTTTTGCCTTTGTTATCTCTCACTTCATAATGAAGGCTTAATTATGAAGAAAAACAGCACGACGCGCAAAGCACTATTTTTTGTCATTGACATTTATGATCATAGAGTCTCGAGACATGAATTTATTGCCGTATGTCACTGGAATAGATTCATTATTTTGGTGTACCAGAATTATTGCCCTGAGAGTGTATCACTAATGTGTCTACATAGTGAGAAGTATTGCAACAATACTAGATACCATTTAAATTATTATCCGTACATACTATTATTATTTTCACATTTCGTTATTATAAATAAATAGTAAATATACATAAATTTAATTTCTGAGGCGTCAGCTATAATAATAGCCCTGTAGATTGTCCGTTTTGAAATCGTAACATAGTAGTTTTCTTATTTATAAGTTTACGCTTTTAAAACAATAAGACACTGAATATATAATCTACAACAATATATAGGTCTAACATATAAAAATGAGTTGATATAGGTAATTACCTACTTACAAAAATAAGTATTTTTTTTTTAAATAATTAGGTTTTCCACCCTCAAAGAGTGATTTGTGCTATATTAATTTGGTTTGAAAGAAAGTGCAAAAATACTACCTTCATTAACTTTCACTTTCTTTGCTTCTTTCTCCGTCTTAATGAAAAACAATTTAATAAATCAAAAAACTTTATATCTACTCGTGTGTTTTTTTCTGATATGTTTCATATAATATTATATTTTATATTTTTCGCGAAGTACACAGACCTTTAGATTAGCAAACAGTGTCACAAACTATTCTTTCAACACGCCCATGCAAAGGCTACTTAGGGATAATGATCTTGGCAAAATTGATATATTTTCTACACCCTTGTACAGTTTCAAAAAAAATCTAAAGTTAAAATGCTTAAAGTTATTGATAAAAAAAAATCGTAGGTTTTGCTTATGACCAACTTATTTAAAAAAGCTGTCAGGATTTTTTTCAAACGAATGACCAACTTATTTGAAAAAGCTGTCAGGATTTTTTGCAAACGGTTCACACATGATTGCATGGTTGCCTTACAAAACAGACAATAGTTGATAATAAGATTTCCACTTAAATAAAAATATTTATATCATTGTTAATTTTTTTATACCTACCTATATAAAAGAGAATCTGAGTGGGGCTAGTACGAGTTTTATCGAAAGCTAATTGCACGCAAATAAGCGCTTATTAGTGTGCATTAACACCCGAATTCATAGTCGTTTACTTGAGTAATACTTGGCCGAGGAGTACTCAAGTAAAAGGCAATACTCAAGTAGCGGATGCATTCTATGGACAAACACTACCCCTTTACTTGTGTTACTTGAGTGCTGTTTTCATTTCATAGTCATACAAAACTTACCCAAGTAGTACTCAAGTAGCTGTCAAACTCAAGTCGTCGACGAACACGACTTGAGTGTTACTTGGAAATGTCAAACGCTGCTTTTTGTAAATGTATTTTGTCGTTTTCTTGCAGTTAGTGTTTAATAAAGTATAAAAGGGCGAAGAAACTATATATAAATAAATTATTTGCTGAGTAGCCAAGTACATAATGAATATAATATTTATTTATTAATTAAGTATACAAAACATGCCTGTCATGTCAGATAACAATGCAAACGTCACATTTTGTCCAGTTATTTGGCATTATTTTTTTAATAATTTAGGTTTGTGGATAAATATAAATTAAGTCATAATTTATTTCAAACATATTTCTTAATTCAAAATATCAATTTCATAATAAATAATAGGTCCTGGTGAATCGGCTCAGTACCTACTAATTGCTGAGTAGTTTTTTTTTGTTGATAAAAATATTCATGTACTTATAAAAAAGTTTGCAGGTTAGATAATAACTTTAATCAAAACGCAAAAAAATAACAAGAGAACGCGACGCTGAACGAAAGAACGGTTTGTCGAAAGATAAAATTAGGTTTGTCGTTTATAATTTTTGAGTTTATGTTAAACCGTAGACGTGTGTTAAACTGACAGGCGTAGTGACATTTAACGATCATTTTATGTTAAAATATATACTGAAATGTTAAAAAACAGTATTAAAAAGTATTAATCGAATTATTACAAAAAATAAATTGAGTAAAACCGTGTTATTATGTTATTCATAATTGTTTACTTGAGTAATACTTGGCCGAGGAGTAAAAGGCAATACTCAAGTAGCGGATGCATTCTATAGACAAACACTACCCCTTTACTTCGCCAAGTCAACGCTTGAGTAGTGGGGTAAATATTATTGTGGCGAAAAGCGTTGCCACAAAACAAAATTTATTTTTAATTATGTTTTGGAACATTTCTTTTTTATTGTTTATTAAACACAAACTGCAAGAAAACGACAAAATACATTACAAAAAGCAGCGTTTGACATTTCCAAGTAACACTTAAGTCGTGTTCGTCGACGACTTGAGTTTGACAGCTACTTGAGTACTACTTGGGTAAGTTTTGTATGACTATGAAATGAAAACAGCTACTTAACGAGCACTCAAGTATCGGGGAATACTCAAGTAACGACTATGAATTCGGGTGTTAGTGTTCTAAATGCAAACGATCGAATCATTCGATCATTTTAGTATGAAAATTTTTTGAAACTCTCTCGATGATCGTTTCGATATTCGATCATCGAAAACTTATACTAGGGCTACTGCGCTCTCTCAAAATCAACACAAACACACTCTTTGAGTATTTCACAGTAAACAACTCATAGCTGTGTCGTGTTGGAGGACGATGGCCGACACTTGGGATCGAACTAACATGGCTACCAACCACTTCATTGGGGATATATGCCTCTCTGAATTAGGCTAGATTTTAGATGACAGATATATGCTCAATACCCACTGATGGATATCAGATTTGAGCAAATGTCAAATCAATGAATTTTGCAGATTGTTAGATAGGTATGATATCCGTATATAGAAAGTAATCGATGGAGGTCAACTTAGTTTAAGGCCATTAATTTATATTGTTTCTACTTTTAATGTATCTATAGTTGTCCTCTGCAATAAATAAATAAATATTAGCCCATTAACCTAAAACCCGGGACCAAACCATTTACTAATTCACATCATAAGTTTGAAATATGACAAAATTGTTTTCGTGCTAACTTTAAGCTACTATGTATAAACTTTATAAGGATATGAAAATACCTCACGGTATTGAACCAACACAGCGATTTTACATAAATGCAATTTTATTGCAAGATGAAAATAATAATAAATCGTCGATTAATATTCTTAATGAAGATTTATGTATTTTATGCCGTAGATTCCCTTAAACTGGCTGAAAATAAATCATTGTTACTATCCCACAAACGAGTTCCATCCATTAGGGAGAACTAAACAATAA
Organism: Mystacides longicornis; assembly: GCA_963576905.1. Classification (NCBI taxonomy): domain Eukaryota; kingdom Metazoa; phylum Arthropoda; class Insecta; order Trichoptera; family Leptoceridae; genus Mystacides; species Mystacides longicornis. The sequence continues at coordinate 23,417,767 of OY756432.1, read as the reverse complement.
TAATAATTAAAGACATTAAAACTACTATGCGTGCACACTGTGCGTCTGCTGATTCTTCTCATTGGACTGCACAATACCTTTTGACGCACCGTGTGCTTTATGCACAAAATATTCCCACCATTATTAATACACACTGCAAAATCTATTGAACAAAAATCTGCAATTACGTAACGAGTAAAAAGAGATGGAGATATTATAAATAACGACTTTAGAGAAAGAGACGTTTATTTTTTATTTCATTCGAACAGAGTCGAATTTAAAATAGTTTTATTTCAAAAAATTAAGATGAAATCATGTTTGTGGACTCTTTCTTTACTCAGTGTCACTTAATAAAATAAAGGGGGACCAAGAACTCAATTACTTTTCTCTTACCATAATACAAAGAACGCCGATTTCAACCGGAACCTGTCGGCGCAAATAATGTTACTATGCATTTGAGTGGGCATACGCACAGCAAAAGCAGGAACCCACTTTAAGGAATGCCTTTTAATTGTATTAAGCCATAGAAAAATTATTCGCGGCGATCGGTGTCGGTCGGAATCAGCGTTTTTTTGTGTTTTCACCAATACACATTACACAAGTTCTTCAGCTCCAACTCTAAGCGGTGGGTACACAGTTTTAGAGAATTATCCTCTTCACACTTAATTTTTTTTAATTTAAATTGTCATTTGACATGTCTGTCAGTTTTTATTGATTTTCAGAATATTTCTTGTAGGTAAAAATTGTTTAAAACAGAACCATCAGACGGAACTCAGTATATCGGTTAAATAGGAAAGTAATTTATAAATTACTAGCTTATACACCCGTCTTGCTTTACGTTTTTGATTCCGATTGATCGGTAGGTAATTAATCAGGTTCTAGTCTAGCTTCCCATTGCTTTGTAGACCTCTATAACTGACATAAGCACAGAAAAAGAAGAATGACACTTTTATTGTTTATTAAAATTTTGTATGAAGATCCTAAAAAATAGGGGTTTTTAAATAGCTCTAAATATATTAAAGTTAATGCAGCAAATTGTATTAAAGAACCTTCTCCGGCATTTTGCACGGCTCTGTGCAGATTCATATCTGACGTAGCATTTGTATTTTGCATTACAAATAAAAAAACATTTCTGAATTATTATGTAGATTTACCACGCAACTTTTTTAATTTTTTATTTCATAAGAACCTTCTACTGATAAAAGCCAACACGACAAAAAAGAAATAGTGAAATCGGTTCAGCCGTTTAGGCGTGATGCGATGACATTAGGTAAAAAGCTAATAAAAAAACATTTCTGAATTATTATGTAGATTTACCACGCAACTTTCTTAATTTTTTCTTTCATAAGAACCTTCTACTGATAAAAGCCAACACGACAAAAAAAGAATTAGTGAAATCGGTTCAGCCGTTTAGGCGTGATGCTCACATATACGGTAAATCAACGACAAAAGGCAAATAAAAAAACATTTCTAAATTATTATATAGATTATTATATAAATTCGAATTCATATTCATAGCTTAGCACAGAACACTTTTGTTAAACATTAAATCTAACGCAAAAATCATTTTAATAAGTTTATTTTTTTCTCATTCCGACCCTGTTTTGATGCGATGCCATTGATGTCTCGTATTGGCCAGGTAATTATGATTGTAAATCGCATACCAGTAGGTACTATGGAGAAGTATACTTAGAATGAATGCAGTAAGGATGCACCGTGGTAACGAATAGCTGGGATGCCAACCATTCTCCGGTTCCAGATCCCTGCTGGACGCGGAGTAACGCAGCAGGACCCCTCGTGCGTGGCAACGAGTTTAATCTATTCGGTCATCACCTCCCAAGAGTACCACAGTCGGTCCCAAACCTTAGTATACCTTAGTAAACATGCAGGGCTGGTCAACTGTTTCATTACAATTTCAAAATATGTATATAGGTATATGGCCAATCTACTATTTATTATTATTATTCATTTTTAATAATTAAATCTGTAAAGCGGCATAAGAATTCAGATGAAAAATTAAAATATTTCGGGCATTAGTGGAAAATGTTTCGGGCTATGCCAGAAGTTAGTTAGTTTTACATAATATAGTAATAGTTACACAGAAGTAGTTGGAGGTGGTTGGTAGAATAGTGATATATTAGACGACTGCTTTCGTAGACGCAGCTTATTGCAGGTCGTAGGTTCGGATCCTGGTATTGACCATTTCCACATTCACGACACAATCCTTTGGTTAGTGTGAAATATGTCAAAAGTGTACTTGTGTTCACATTGAGTGATCACAGATTCATTTAAATAAAAAATAACATCCCAAACTAAAATAATAATAAATAAATAACGCTCTAATATACATACGTGGCAGTACTTACCTAATGCTTGGAGCATTCTCTACCAGTCAACCGGTAAAATAGTATGGACTGTAGTCGGAAAATGTTGAAGAATTAAACTATAATAGAAGTAGGTACATGTGAGGCAGGATCTATTGAAAGGTCATATTGTAAACAATGAAAAGGTAATGAAAACCACGTCTAATACGAAGAAAATCAAATTCAATTGTATTGCATTTCAACCACATACATAGATCTGGTTAATATAGAAGTTCTCCATTAAGGAACAATTACGGATCATATCACAATAGTACAAGATACCTGCCTCTCACCCTGCTGATATAATATACTTAGATGTACCATTTTTATAGCATTGTGGCTGCATCACCCAAGATTGGGTGCAAGCCAATAATTAATAGAAGAAGAAGATACCTGCCTCAATAAGTCATATCATGGAAAGGTCAATAAAAAAGGATAAATTGACTTACTCAAATGGGAGGTGATTTTTACCCTATTGGTTCCAGAGGGAATTTTTGTATTGTAGGTGGAGCGCTGGCGCTGGAGCCCCGGTGCCGACATTTCTTCTTTCATCAAGGGAAGCAAAACTTGTTTTCCTTGGTGTGAAATCGTGAATACAGATTTTTTATGGATTGTTCATTTATTTTATTGTCTGTTAATAATAAAGGCCCGGCACTTGGCATTATCCCATTAATTCGAATGAGAGTATGTAGGTATATTTTAGTATCATATCTGCGAACATCGTTAGCGAACAATATATAAATGCACGCTCTGTATTTTTTCACAAAAGAGACAATTCCGATTTGCCATTTATATGTTAACGCATGCTATAAAATGGATTTTTGTTTTATGTAAGACGTGGAATGCGTGAGAAATTTACTTGTATTGCTATATTACCGGGCTTTGCTTTGAGATCTACTCCCTTTTTGATGCCACTTAGGGGCATAGCGAGGCAACGAGAGCCTCTTGTTGTTTCACTTTTTATACTTAAATTTGTTTTATATAATATATAATATAATATACTATTCCAAAAGTGATCCAACACGCAAAAACCTTAGAAACCTAAAACCTCTTGTGCAGAAAATTGCCGTCTAGTCTCTAGGCAACAAGTTTCAATAAATAATTCAAATCTAACATTATAATATTATTAATTTCTCTTTATAATCCAATCGGGAGATTCGCGTTGAAGCCAACAATAAATAAGTACCTAATAATAATAATTTTTCAAGGAGATAGTCTTAGTCCGCTTTGGTTCTGCTTAGCTCTAAATCCGCTGAGTAAATTATTGGAATCCTCAAATTGTGGCTATGAATTAAAAAGGTCTGGTATTAAATTTAGTCATTTACTTTATATGGACGATTTAAAATTATTTGGTAAAAATTTAGTTGAATTAGGAAAATTAATCAAAATTACAAAAAAATTTAGTGATGATATAAAAATGGAATTTTGCTTAGAAATATGTGCAAAAATTAATGTTCAAAAAGGAATAATCCGAAACAATCATCAAAATAGTTCTTCATCTGTTACAAACATTCCTCTTTTAGATAATCAAAATTACAAATATCTTGGCTTTCAACAAAATCTAGTTTTTGACCACAAAATTATTAAAAATAACATTAAAAATGAATTTATTAAACGATTAAAAAAAGTTTTGAAAAGTTTTCTCCGGGAGAAATAAAATTATGGCCATTAATTCATGGGTTGTACCGAAAATTTTGTATTCTTTTGGAATCATTAAGTGGAACCAAACGGAACTAGACAAGATAGATTTAAGGGTACGTAGTTTGCTCACGCAATATAGGATACATCATCCAAGATGTTCCTTGATGAGATTATATTTACCAAGGAAGATTGGTGGTAGAGGCATGTTAAACATCAAAAACATGAATAACAAAGAGATAAACCTCCTCCAATCTTACTTTATCTCATCAAGGAATAAATTGGGTTATGAAGACCTCATTGCGTGTGATTTGAAGTACACGCCCTTAAATTTATCAAATCCTGTTTCACCACCGATAATTGGGGTACAAGATCGGGTTGATATATGGAAAGGCAAGTCTCTCCACGGTCGATTCTTCGAAACTTTAAATTCATCACATGTAAGTCTTGAAGATTCGACTGGATGGTTGAGGTTTGGTGAACTATTTAGCGAAACAGAAGGTTTTGTCTGTGCAATACAAGACCAAGTAGTCATCGTAACCAATAATTATAAAAAATATATTATTAAAGCACCTGATATAATTGATAAATGTCGTGCATGTGGCCAAACGGGAGAAACACTCAGACATATTTTGTCTGGGTGTTCTCTCCTGTGTGGTTCTGAGTATCTGCACAGACATAACGATGTGGCTAAAATAGTTCATCAAAAACTTGCCTTGAAATATGGTTTACTCGATTTTGAAGTACCTTATTATAGGTACACCCCAATTTCGGTAATGCAAAACAATATTACAAAGTTATATTGGGATATACTATGGCATTCAGATTTTGTCGGATCTGATCCATAAGATGAGATGAAATTGAGATGAAGAAGGAGTACTGATTTCTTTTCTCAAGGTCAAAAGATATTGGGGAAAAAATGGTCTTTATCAGAAGATTAGAAACTCTCTTATGAGTTTTGGCAGGATTAAGAATATCTGGAGTACTCACCAAGTTTCACTATTTCTTTATGAACTAGATTAAACAGTAAAGGAGGAACTCGACTAACTACCAAAAAGAAACTCGATTTTATATTATAAAAAACACAAACACTATATTAGAGAATTCAAATAAAGTATCACAGAAAAATATATTTTAACTTAAAAACTAATTACAATAATATGCACTGGTAGGTTCTGAAGGAAAGAGTAATAAAATTGTATACTGAAAAAGCTTTTATAGTAGGATTATTCACGCAAGATCTTTTTTCCAAAATAGGTGGTGTGTTCTCCCTCTGGTGTGAAATATCCTAAGTTAGTTGACCTGGTACAGACGGTGATGAATCTACATTGTTGATAAAATACGAGATGTATTCGTCGTATTCCGCTAGATGGCTCTTTATTCTGGATGGTTCTATATACACGTTGACATCAGATAGAAAAATAAAATGTTGCTGAAAGTTCACTGCCACACAGCCTCCCGCAAGAATTTATGGCATGCTATAAATTCTGATGTGGATCTGGTGATGGAGTGTGGAATGGAACTCTGCAGTCCTCTGGTTGAGCGGTTTGTAGGAAAGTACGTCTTAGATGGTGACTTGGCTCGACTGGGCTGGTCGTTGTAGCGACTGGAACTTAATAGAAGTTGGACAGAGTGTTCACGACGTTAGTGCGGTTGCACTGGGGTAATATGATGGCTAATAGGTTAAAACAGCGTTGATGTTTTACCATATGAAGCGGCGATGTTGATTTGCGCTCGGCCATTAATGCAGCAGCGATGGTGGTTGTGCTGTAGTAACTGGTTGATCCATGTGGTCTGTTGACGAGCAAGGAAAAATGCATCAGTTGTTTTCAGTGGGGTGTCATCGTGGTGTGATGTACATCTGCCACTGTTGAGAGAGAGACAGTAGTGGGGCAAAATTCGTTGGAGAAGTTTGGCCTCCGAGCTACGAAGTCTGTGAGACAACTCGTGTAGTCTGCTTCTGATAAGTACCGCAGGTGAAGATTGCTATCGTAGGCTTCCATCAATTGGATTGTGGTGAAGTCCAGCGTTGGTTGAGTAGTGTCGTGATGAGATAATATGCAACATATAGAATAAACAAAAAAAATTTACAATAGAATTGGTATAAGTATATTTGTTTTAGGGTGGTTCTTGAATTGAAAAGATTGTGAAGTAAATTTTAAATTTTGATTTGGAATTAAGAATTTATTTGAGTATATTATAAACAAATGTTGATTTTGAAAAAAATTACAAGTTACATTTTACTAAGATAATTGTTCTAGGAAAAATTTTTCTAAGTGTAGTGTTCCAATGTTGTTTTCTGTTTAATATTCAAAATAAAGTTAGGAAAATTTATTAAAAATGGTATTGAGTAGTTATGATTCACAATTGATATATGTTCAAATACTTTTTCTATAATGTTTATGAAGTGAAGTTACTATGTGAGATCCCTTATACACAATAAAATCTGTTACCAATCTGGTATTAGCAATATACAGTTGGTGGTTTTGTATTGGGATCTGTAATCATTTTGTAAAAATACATATTAGAATTTTTATACAATAAAATAAGTAAAAAATAGTGGGTAGACATGGTAATATAGTTGTACATGGTATGTTTGGATTAAAATTTTTCATAATGTTTTATTTTGTCAATGTATGTGTGTCAATAATGTTAAATAAATGTTACTGATTTGGGAGAATTAATATGACACTTTTTAGAATTCTGTTTTCAATGGTCTTTTGCATGAATGTAAATACATTAATTGTCTTTTTCTTAACTCGTTGAGTTGTATATTTGATGGTAATAGGTTATACGTATGACGTTGTAGTCATGTGTGTATAATGTGGACAATACGTATGACGCTCTGGTCATGTGTGTATGCCTTTGGTAGACTATACGTATGATGCTGTGATCATGTGTGTATGTCTGTTGCTCAATCACTACAAGAAAGCTTTGAGATGAGTATCTCTGCTCTTGTGTGTATGTAGTTAGCCGACGAAATGGGAATTTCGGTCTGAAAATGCGCGGTGCATTGTACTAGACGTGGCGTGAAATACATAGAGCATTTTTGAGTACATGTGTATGAATACATGTGTATAAGTATTAGGCCGTATTTGCATATGTAAGTTGACCTCGAATTGAATTCGGACTGAGATTCTTGAGACAGAATTTCTCTAGTCGCGGAAAACGTTAATAGCAATTGGCTAGTAGATGGTAATATAAGATGGTAATATAATTGTTTTACATTGACAATTTAGATAGAATATTTTTATAGACCATTGAAATAATTGTATCGTTGATAAGTTGATACTTAATTAATAATTTATTGACCAGAATAAAATAAGAATTGGTAAAATATGACTGAAATGTTGGTAAGATATTAACTGAAGGAGTCTGAATGTCCTTTATGTGTTTACCAAATATCAATGTGACAATATACAAATATGTGAAAAATGCGATTTAAATTTCTTGTTTTTCTTTAAAATGCAATAATGCGCTATGAAAATCTGATAAAAAATGTAGGTATTTGTTTCGCTTGTTGTTTATGTAAAATATAAAAAGGTTACCTCAAAGTTTGGCAACATGAAAATAATGTACTTGTGAATCTGCAATCAGATAATCAAAGGTTATTATTTTGTAAAAAATTCATTTAAATTTGCAATTCAGCATGCGATTATAGATAGTTAATGTATTATATTAAGTTTTATCAGTATTTAAAGACATGAAAAGTTTTATGAAAAAAATCTCGATGTGACATTGTGTCGTGAAAAAAATTTAACCTACAAATTATTGTTCACAAATTTTAAGTTTTTTTCTTTTTTTGAAGATTTTAATATCGATTTCACAGCGTTTGTAAGGCATTATTGATTAAATACGTGTAACATTAAATAGAAGGCAGAAAAACAAGAGGCTTTTAAAATAATCCGATGGGTTGAAATTGTTTGGAAAAAATTATGTGCTGAATGTCGTTTTACAATGGTATTTTAAAAGATTTTACTTGCCTGTGACCCATCGGATGACTCATCCCTTCAGAACCAGTTGAATTTTAGACTTTGCACATGATTTTACCCTATATTTATATATTTTGTCTAAAATTTGAATATATTTATCGCGAACAAAACGGCTTGTAATGTTATTTTGACATTTGTACTCGCAGTGGAGTGAAGTTTGCGTCGAATGGTAAATGTGAGAGACGCGCTTAAAATTTGAATGTATTATGTGAGATGAAAATTTTAAATTGTGGGACAATATTATTTAGATGGCTTTGTGAAAGAAATAATTTGGAATGAATGTATAGAGTGTTAAATATTTGATATGGATTAGTGGATGAAGGTGTACATGTGACAATTTTGTTAGAATGATTGTTGAGAAAAATTTGTTTGAGAATGTTGATGGATTGTTGGAGATTATTGGAAAATGATGGATTAAGTAGATAATTGAAGGGTGTTCGAAAGTCGCGGGGTCACCAATTTATAGCATTCAGATTTTGTCGGATCTGATCCATAAGATGAGATGAAATTGAGATGAAGAAGGAGTACTGATTTCTTTTCTCAAGGTCAAAAGATATTGGGGAAAAAATGGTCTTTATCAGAAGATTAGAAACTCTCTTATGAGTTTTGGCAGGATTAAGAATATCTGGAGTACTCACCAAGTTTCACTATTTCTTTATGAACTAGATTAAACAGTAAAGGAGGAACTCGACTAACTACCAAAAAGAAACTCGATTTTATATTATAAAAAACACAAACACTATATTAGAGAATTCAAATAAAGTATCACAGAAAAATATATTTTAACTTAAAAACTAATTACAATAATATGCACTGGTAGGTTCTGAAGGAAAGAGTAATAAAATTGTATACTGAAAAAGCTTTTATAGTAGGATTATTCACGCAAGATCTTTTTTCCAAAATAGGTGGTGTGTTCTCCCTCTGGTGTGAAATATCCTAAGTTAGTTGACCTGGTACAGACGGTGATGAATCTACATTGTTGATAAAATACGAGATGTATTCGTCGTATTCCGCTAGATGGCTCTTTATTCTGGATGGTTCTATATACACGTTGACATCAGATAGAAAAATAAAATGTTGCTGAAAGTTCACTGCCACAATACCAATACAGACTGACCGAACGATTTACGCAAATCGTCCGGACATTGTATTGGTTGATCGTAGGAACGGGATAACCTATCTCGTGGATATCACTGTACCGTATGACGCAAATTTGAAAAAAGCCGAGCAAGACAAGATAATTAAATATCTTGATCTTGCTCACGAAATCAAGGATATGTGGCATACACCAGCAACTCACATAATAACTATAGTCATATCGACGAATGGAGTTATTCCTAATAAGTCTCTTAAAGACAATTAAGAGAAACTTGGCATCTGTTGTGGTCTCAGATATGCCATCCAAAAGGCAGTTCTGTTGTCCTCATGTAGGATGTTAAGAAGGTTCCTTTCTCTGTAGTTCGAAGATCTCTCATGATTACATTACATCGTGATGTATCATGAGAGATAATAACGATATTTTTATATTTAGTATATAGCATTGTATTTAATTTTAATTTATTTTTATTATTTTTTTTTACAATGATGTATACTTCATATGATATATTGTGATATGAATAAATGTTTTGAAATAATAATAATGATAATAGTGATGTATCATGAGAGATAATAGTGATGTATCATGAGAGATAATACCGATATATTTATATTTAGTATATAGCATTATATTTAATGATGAATGCTTTATAATATGATATATTGTGATTTAATAAATAAATGTTTTGAAATAATAATAAAAAGCCTTTATTGATAAAATACACAAATATAAAAAGAACATGCTTACAAAATTATTATCAACAACTAAATTATATACTTTAACAAGATACCTCCCGAATATGAGTTTATACTCGTGCTTCGGGAGGGATAAAAATAATACCTACCTATAGTATACCTACAGTAATCAAACAATCAGTAAGTATACCTATCTAATGTATAAAAATTCCATGTCACGGTGTTTGTTATAGTACTTTTTGATGGCCATATATTTCATACCGCTAGGTGCTAAGGGTATCAATAATCATAATCCAGATTTTTTTTCTAATTTTCGTCAATTTTTTTATTATTTTACATCAAAAAATATCTATTACCCCAAATATTCCATCCTACTCCAACGTCCAATTTTTTAATATGAATACGGAGGTCTATGTTGTTTCAAGCCATCTCATAAAATGGTGATATATTAAAATAAACTTAAAATGGAATTTAATTCAGCTAATATAATAATATATTATATCTACTTTTTAACTCATGGGATCTCTGAATATGCTGGATTGGGTAGGGCTCAGATAGTCAGGGAATGTTCAGAGAATGCGGTCTTCACAGCTACTGAAGGGAATCCTGGAGAAACATTCGGGTGGAAGCAGAAGAGTAGGCAGACCCATCAGACTACGTCTTAAGGGAGGTCAAAAAGGACCAATTCTCAATATTATGAGCTGTAGAGCCATCGAACGAAGAAGACGAATATGTTAACGCAGCGATTTATTGGTACTGACGCGGAACAAAGATGGATATAGTTATTTTTTATAATATTATGTGGATTATTCTAAATAAAAGTGTGTTACATAATAATGATTTAATATTCATACGGTTTTTATTAGATTAGCGTGTGTTTGTTTCAGTGAGTAAACATTTTTTTATTAGAATTTATTACAAACGGAGAAATAAATCTTCTCTACTATTACATCGTAAGTGAAAAAAGTAAAAAGAGAAGAAATTGTTTATAATTATGATAAACAGATAGGTAGGTGAAAAAATCTTCTGGTATGCACCTGTGAGGATAATAGACTGATCCAGACTCCTTCACGTGGCACTTTATGGCCTGCGATATTATATGACAGATTTTCTCGGCTTCTTGGTATACGTATATATGATACCGGCGAAATTCGCACACTGAGGAGCGACTAATCGTGCAGACTCGAAAGTCTATAGAAGACACTCCTCTGTGGTCTTCCCACTTGGCAAGCCCTCTTCCGTCTTATCCAATCACCATTTTGCCCTGGCTAAAATAGGACCCCTCACATGGGGTGGATTCCATAAAAGTGGCTTTACCCATTTTGAGCAAAGAAATGCTTCAAATCACAACGAATTAAAGAGTAAGAAATGAATTTAGTTTATTCTAATGCGGTGTTCAGACGGGGCGATGTAAGGCCAGACGATTTCGCTTGCATAAAAAAAATTATCGCTCGGTCGCCCATTGATCGTCTGATGTGTTCACACGAGTCCACCGACATACATTCAATCTGTCAGGTGCGCTGATTGTTTTAAAAATGGCGGACGTCGAGGTAGAAGTCGCGGAGTAATTGCAGTTGGTTGAAAATATTGTTTTAGACGATATAAAAAGACTCCTAATTGAGGAAAAATAAAAAAAAAACGCAGATATTAGGCGCGGAATTGGATTCTAAGGAGAAATAAATTTAGAGCAGTGCTGTCAACTGTCAAGAAACAGAACATACGGACGCCACGCATATCTGCGCATGCGTGAATCGTTCCACCAGATACAAAAGTTGAAGGGCGTTCAACTTGAGACGATATCGCTTTCAACCATTTTTATCGCTTCAGATTTATCAACAATCTGTTCACACGGTTCAATTGGCTGGCGATATTTTAGTGTCCTGGCGATATTCGCCTCGTCTGAACACCGCATAAACCTAATGTTCCCTTCAAGTGGCGACGGCATACATGACGACATAACCTTTTATATTATGTAGATACCCATAGATTCGAAGGGATGGATGTGTGTGTATTAATTCTTTACGCCAGCCTTATTTGTTAGACGATATCACGGATATAAAACACACAACCCTTAGGCTAAAAGAGATCTTAACTCAAAGAAGTCATACCTACTTAAGGTTATTTGTTTTAAAAACCGTAACTTTCTCCTAAAATGGCCCTTTATAAAGAGTAGCCATTAGGAATAGGTCTCCGTAGTCGGTCATTTGATCCGCGTTGGTCTCAAGTACAAGAAGGCATAACAAGCCTCGTCTGTTGGCCGATTAGTGGGTACCCGGAGTACACAGACCTAGTGAAAGTGTAATGCGATCACGAAGACATTGTCTATCTATCACTAGCTGTCACCCCGGTGAAGAGTATAACGTTTTTATATCAAACAAGCTTTCCCGACAGACGTTTTCTTGTAGTCCTTACTTTGAATATTGATTTTGAATTTGTAATTTATAAAAAATAGGTTTAAAATATGTTTAAATGTTAAAAAATATTTCTGAAAGATTAAAAGAATTTTTATCAAAAATCTGCATACCAATATTTTGAAATTCAATGGTTGTCAGGTAACTAAAAATTGTGATGTTATGTAATTTTTCACAGATAATAATAATAATGAAAATATCAAATATAATTGACAAATATCGTGCATGTGGCAAAGCGTAAGAATCACTCAGCCATTATATTGTCAGGGTGTCCTCTCCTGTGTGGTTCTGAGTAACTGCACAGATATAACGATGTGGCAAACCTTGCAACATTTTATTAGATCAGATGGTAATTGTTGGCTAAGTAATGTGGTAAGTATCAGTAATATTGCGACATGATAACAACTGGCTAATGCAGGGGTTAAAATTTATACAGAGTACCTACCTACTCTAGTTAAATAGGTGGGTAGGCGTAGGTACTCATCGTACACCGCAAATACTGGGTAATATGATTGACCACGAAGGTATTTAAGCGTGCCTCTGTCTACATTGTATGTAAGTAGGTATCTATTTGCACATTACGCTGTATACGAACAACATAGTAGTAAATAAAGTATAGAAAACACACAACTATCGAGTCCCTATAATATATTCATCGAGGCTTGCTTTGGAGAGTCCCATTTGACTGAAACAATTATAATGTGCAATATGTAATCATCTATTTTCCCTTTGTGACCCACTCAATGGCTGTTGCAACAAGAATTGACCACTACGCTCATTCTTATGTAATGTCAATGAACTATTCGCACTTCATAGCCTAATTCCTCAGCTCTGCTTCCAAGAAACGAACAGAAGAAACCTCATATGCTGGGGTGACTATGAGAATATAATTTAATCACCAGACATGTATTAAGTCAATCGGTCCCATGATCTACATATTTTAAAGCTTAACATTGCTAGTATTGCCATTGAATCATTATGTACTACTATGTGCTAGAAGCGGTATCTTCACATAAACTGGGCAATGAAACAGAGGTTGAATGATCGTCACCCTTGCAACGGTCTTCGGTCGATAAAGGTTCGTATTTTAGATGTGCCTTTTTCAAAGGTCTTATCTAGCTTCGAACAATCATTCAAACAATAAGGTGGAAAGATATAGGCGAACGATAAAGAAACCGTTCAAATAAATTCGGCACCGGCACCGCCCCGAATAAATGATATCGTAGAACTCGCAACCAAAGAGAACTTGCCTAGTAGGTATATTCATTTTTACTAGTATGGTAAAAACTACTACTTCTATCGCATTTCCTTCATCTAGACATGTCATAATATTATTTTTTAACGTTGTTTCTAATGCCTGATCTAGTGATTGTATTACAGAAATGTGAAAAACAGTGTGCTGAAATGTAGAAGGATAAAAATAGGTAACACGGCACTACTTATAGTTGTTGAGTATGTGACAATGTATATGTCCAACTTCTTTCTGTGTTTTATTGAAACTTAGAAGGGTATTTTTGAATATTGCTGATTAAATGGTTTGACTGATTATGTACAGGGAAGCTAATTCATCGATAGAATGAACTGAAAAGGTAAGTAAAGTTGTGGTTGACTTCCGTGAGCAAAATTAATTTCCGATTGGTTGATTGCATTAAATCACGTAATTTCGTCGCCATGATAGTCAATATCGGTAGTCTTCCGTATGGTTGTGACCAATTTAATTATTGGAAGCATTTTCTTGTCTGTAGCATCAAAGTCTGTACATATTAAGAGTCATTTTAATGCATAAGTGCAAATTATAGGAGATACAAGGTTTTCCTAAAACAAGTTTTTTGCTATCTATATAGCCGTTTCACCACTTTTTTCGTTTCTAGGTCTTGACACCTGATGGTTTTGTAGGAACTTTAAAGCGGCTGAGAAGACGAGGTCCAGCTTTTTCCTATCCCGTTTGGCAAAACTAAAAAGATCTGTCGCTTGGACGTTATTACTCGAAAAACGTCTTCTCCCAGGTAATAATTATTTTAAATAAAACTTAAACTTAAGTATTTGCGGCACTGAAGATGGTCGTGTGACCGAAAGGCCTCTGCCAATAAATAATATAAGTGAAATAAACAAAGTTTTATTTAAAATAATTATTACCTGTTCAAAAATGGGATTTCACAAAGTTTCCGCCAGCAACATCAATAATTCGTCTTCTCCCGTTTGATTTGATTGAATAATTGTTCCATTTGAACGTCCCAGAGCTTCTAAATGCATTTTTTGAAGAAGAAATGTTGGAAGGCCAAAGCTGCAATCGTTGGATAACGTCATTGACGTCGCTGCAGACTGCGGGACTGTGGGGTAAAGGAAATGGAAGATATCAGCCGGTGACTTAAAAACTTGGAGGCAGCAAGGACCCTTCATGGGCTGTGAGGAAGTATTGAGGATTGTGTAATATCTTTGTTTTGCAGCTTACTTGGATTTTGCTGTTTAATTCAGATCTTATCTTTGATATTTTGATCCCTCTGGCCTAGTTGTCTAAGGCGCCAATTTCGTAATCGAGTTCTCCCGGGTGCGATTTCCGGTCGGGTCAGAATTTGCACTTTGAATTTTACGCGGGGCTTGCCTAATGCCTGTATCTCAGATTGAACGGGAATATGTCACGGTCACCTTTGTATTGAAATAGTTTGTTTATTAATTTTGTATTGTTTAAACTGTTAGAACCTTAATACCTGTGGCAGTTCCTACTTGTCAACCGGTACCTTGAATCAGAAATTTGAGATCTCGGATGGGAAATTCAATTTTCAGTATTATTACCTGGGATCTCTTGTTGATGATTCGACACCTAGGCTAGCGAAATAAGTAAAAGAATAGATTACGTAAACTGGCATTTTCTTTTACGCAAATCATTAGCAGAAAATACATTGAATTAAAGTGTGTCGTAAAGGGGTATGATTTTGTCTCCACCTCCATCCGACATAATAACACGCGAGTAATAAGCAGACAGCGGCTAATGTGTCAGCAATAACAGTGCGCAGCTAAGATTTATTGCGCAACAAACTGTGAACTTTTAAGAGCTACCGTGTGGTTAGCAGAACTCATAATAATATTCCCCGACAGATAAATCTGCTGACCATAGAACGTATCATTATTTACGTAGAAAGTCCGAATGCTTATTTCAATATTAATATTTATAATTATTAAATTAGAAACATTTCAATATAATTTACAAGAAACTGAAGGAGAATGGTTTGCTTACAATATTCATTAAGATCTACTCGTAATTCTGAAAAATGAGCACAAGAGTCTAGGCATACTTAGAACGTTATGCACTAACAAAACCAATGGGCAATAGGTAAATATGAGACATTCCAAAATAGATATATTCATACCCTGGAGTCATATACATGACAGCTCAGTTGCAGTTTATAAATTAAGTTGTTCTAAAAATTTCCAACACATGGCTCTATAATATCTCATTAATTATTAAAATAATATGTTTGTTCTATACCATTACGCATTACGAAGGAATTATGCGTCAGGATAGTCCTGTAATGGACGACTAGGGACGCAGGTTCGAATTCTACTGAGAAGGTACATGAGATTTTTCCACATGATGTTGAAACATGTTGAGAATTCTCATGATTAGGAGTTCCGGAGATTTGAACATTACCACCTGAACGCAAACGTTGTTAACGCAAAGCCATCACATCTTTATAACAGCAGTAAAATATGGTCGTAGTCCTATAGAGGTTTTTTCATACTATTGAAAAATCAAACATCATTAATAAATTGTTGGAAGAATAGAAAGTTGAGTATTTACTCAACTTTCTATTCTTCCATTTGGTATTGAGTATTTACTCAACTTTCTATTCTTCCTTGCACCCTCTATTAACAGCAGTTGCTGAAAAAATTTATGCCCATCATTACAAACATTAAAAAGAATTTCAACATACCAGTTTTACATTCATGAATGTCATGTCATGTGAGTGTAGAGTAAGTGTCCGTGACATTTACGCTGGCGTCAAGAACAAAACTTTTTATACAAACGTTTATAGCGCCCTACATAATACTTCGGAAAGCTCCGCAGTCCATAAAAGATTCCCGTGAGATTTTCACTTACGTTAGTGAGTAATATTCGGTTTAGCATTTTGAACATCCCGTAGATTCCCATGATAGAGATTCTAGAATCTAGGGATTCGATAAATTTGCCCACCTAATTGGTGAAATTCGTGAACGAAAAATGACATTTATTTTGAAACAGCAGTAGAATATGTAGGTACATTCACATACATTATCCCCCAAAGCACGAGCTCTGCTCAATTTTGGGGGTAAAATATATATTTAAAAAAAATGTATAAATTTATTATTGTGTATATGTATTTAATGTTTTTTTTTTATCTTCTTAATAAAAATATTTGAATTTGAATTCCTGAGCCCATTTTGGTTCTTATTTGAAAAAAAAGAATACATTTGAAAATCGAACATCAATTAATATGATGAATGTAATTATTACAGTTGTAGATACTTTAAGTAGCTGAGGGCTCACTCATACAAGTGGAAAAAAAACAAGCAAATCTAAGAATGAGGCAACTGTATAACGGATGCTTTATAACCGCAAGGCAATTAATTCCATACAACTTTTATTTATTTATTTATATCTTCTGTCACGATATTTTACGCTTAATTAATCCCTTATATGACGTAAAGTTACGTATAGTCTTCCTACCCATATATTATAACAGTGGTTTTATAGGTGCAACAAAAAATGTAACGTTTGAACAATATGGAAATTGAGGAAGTGCCTTAAGACACACTCAAATGTAGAATTTTCTTACATAATATAAAATGTTATAATAGTGGTCACCATGTTATGACCTAAAAATTGTTGTTTTATTCGAAAAGAGAACAAAAAAAATTGTCGGCATCTTAAAAGATAACATTGTCATTATTACATTTATGATTTAATATTATAAAAACAATCAAATACTTAGCAAATGTCTAACGGTTGTTGCATAAAAACAAATATTAAATCATCCAATCAACCGTGACCATAAGTGGAACATTGATTCAAAGTGATATATATCATTTGTATGGAAAAAACATAGAATATTATGTGAGAACTGTTTTAATATTTCCCACTATGCCTATTTTCATATACATAATTAATTAGAATACACGCTTGTGTGTGTTACATCACTCATTCATTTAGTATGTAGTAATGTAATAATATGTAATCTGGATATTCTCGTGGGACACCGGCCAAGAACTTTTGTTTTTATTTAAGTTTTATTAACAAAATTGATTTTTATAGCGGGCTGTAAAATAAGGTATTTAGCAAAAAATACAAGATGAAAGCCGTGTTTGTTTGACTTCTTACAAAGATGATTTATTTAAAAAAAATCTATCTGTTACTGACTTAGAAATTTATATATTTTTTTTAAATTTACAACACAGAAACAAAATAAATGCTACCTTCCCAATTGAGCAGAGCTCGTGTTAGGGAAGGGTTAAACAGTTACCATAACATTACATCTACAAACAAATTTTTTAAATATATACTTATAGCATTACCAGCACAATACCTAATATTGATTTGTGTATTTTCATTGTTTGGGACATCACTCGATCCATATTTGCAAGTTAGATAAAACAAAACAAAAAAAAAATACTAGCTGACCCGCCCGTCTTCCTTCGACCTGACCCAGAATTAAAAAAATAATTTTGACTTATTACATGAATAAAATGTAGTTTTCAACATAAAAACTTAATTAAATTTAGCAAATAATTTATTGCATTACGAAATGATTATCATTGATTCGGATGCGGGATTTGAAGTTCGACGGGTCATAATTTTGTAAACACAACAATTCCTCTATAATTGCTTTACTTTTAAAAAAATCTAAGAGATGGCGGTGTAGTAGGAAATAAGTCACATATGACATCTGTTAGCATATTTTATATATTGTTGAAAGAATCGATCCCATTTTCACCTAATTTTGATGAACTATTATGGTAAGATTACAATAATTACAAACTCTGCAAGGATCAACGACTATAAAATCAAACGTAAAGTCTGCGGTTAATGCGTGATGTGGTGACATACGAAATTAAGTAGGTACCTACCTACGATAGATTTTACAAAGTTTAACATTCAAGAATAACAAAGTTATTATTTACTAACATTTGTTTGATATTACTATCAAACAAAATTTGTAGTGACACATTTAATAATGTAACCTCAATACAAGCCCAAGCACTCATAATATACCATTTGTACCTATTTAGGATATAATAAAGGTTAATTCATATATGATGCTTCATATAGTCTGTATAAAATGGTATTCCAATTATTATGAAAATGTTCAATTTTGACACCTTTTATGTTTCCTAGATACCAC
Source organism: Mystacides longicornis (assembly GCA_963576905.1). Classification (NCBI taxonomy): domain Eukaryota; kingdom Metazoa; phylum Arthropoda; class Insecta; order Trichoptera; family Leptoceridae; genus Mystacides; species Mystacides longicornis. The sequence continues at coordinate 23,399,216 of OY756432.1, read as the reverse complement.
ATACTTTGTGACAAAATATAGTTGTGTTCACCTTTGATAATAATAAAGGTGATTTTGTTTATTTTCAACTGATCATTTTTATAACTTTTTTTTGGTTTCAACCTTCTTACGAACTTCCTGTTCTTTGTTAGCAATAGTAAGCTATTTCAAAATGTAATTATAAGTTAAAAAGAAAAACCAATAATAACGTCCCAAAAAATATATGCCCCAAATTTAGGACACTGTTTTATTGACTTAATTTGGGACATATTATTTTCAAATGATAAAATAAGCACACCAATATTGAGTCAAAAATGTTTAATTCCTTACTACTTATGTAGGTACATACTTATTTGTAAACTTATCTCTTCGTATTATGTTTTAACAAGTTCTTATACATTCTTCTCTTCTTCTTTTCAGCCTATTCCCGTCCACTGCTGGACAAAGGCCTCCTCCATCTCCTTCCACACCGCTCTGTTTTGGGCTTTTTGGACCCAGTTGACCCCAGCGTATTTGACGAGGTCGTCTCTCCGACGTAGTGGTGGTCTCCCGACGCTCCTGGCGGTCGTTGTGGGTCTCCAAGTTTCGACCCTTTTCGACCATTTCTCTGCCTGGTCTCTTGCCAAGTGACCTGCCCATCGCCATTTGAGGGAAGCGATACGTTGGGCAGTATCAGCAACCATGGTTCTTTGTCCAATAATTGATACAATATTATTTGGGTAATAATTCAATGTCCCAATTTAGGCCATACACTGTCTTGAATTGGGACAGTTCATATCATGTATGCGGTCATATAAATCATGAACCAGATGATTTCCTTACTTATTATTACTCAAGCTAGAAAAAGCATATTTTTTTTAACGTGTGAAATAGAAGAGTATTTTTATGAATAGTAAATCCTACCTACCTATAATAATGTATTGTAATAGTAAAGTAAACTGGCCATAGTAGTGACAATACAACCATTACTACGGGAACCTACCTATACCTAAGTATTAACCTACGAGAGAAATAACTGAACTGCGATTTTACTCCAATAGAAACAGATGAATGTGTATTCCTACTATGCCTACCTACCAACATACCCATCTATATAATACGAACCACTGCATTCACGGTTCTACATTAGCTGACTGCATAATTTGAAGACTCTTTATAAAAAGGTTCCCATCATTCTCCGTAGCGTAATGAATGTCCCCATTGGTGCATTTACCCTGTTACTATGTGGCATTTAATAATACTACAAAGTCTGTTGGACCAATCTTAACAAGGTTGCCACTATTTTTTTTTTATTTTACACTCGTGACGAATTATTTTCCTATGTTCCAATAATAATAATTATAAAACGCAAAATTTTTTAATTTTATTAATTCTGATAAAAAAATCATGTTGTGAAATACTCAGTGGACCGGCACATTATTGTAGTATAGATAGACTATTCTATCCACTCAATACAAAACTATACATTTTGTGAAGTTCAAATTAATAAAACTGAAACCTTAAACTTTGTTCATTGCAATTTAATCTGAAGTGTATAATGTTTGTTGTTTCATTTATTATCTTTTTCACTTAATGAAATTTGAATAAATTCGCTTAACTAACTGTATAGCTTAATAATAATAGATAATGATTATAATATAATTTTAAGATGGATATGAAATAAAAAAAATAAAAAAAGAGAAACTTATTCTCAACATGTTCAACATGTCGAAAAATCTCATATATGCAACGAGTAGATATTTAATAATTAATGAAAAATAGATATAAAAGTTAGAAATTATTGAGAACAAGAGAGCAACCAAATTTAAAGACTGCGACTGCTGTTTCTTATGTCCGAGAGGTAATTGCTATTAGGTAAACGCCAAGGTGAGGACTTTCTTTCACGTTTGTCCATGGTTACTTGACGTAATATATTGCATAGGAACATGTTGAGAATTCTCATGGTTAGGAGTTTCGGAGCCAAACATAACCACCTAATGGCGAACGTTGTTAACGTAAAGTGATCACACTAAGCCTGCCTTCGAAATAACAGTAGAAGATGGTCGTAAGCCCGTAGTGGTTTGTTTCATTTAAAAATCGAACATTAGTAATGAATTGTTGGAGTCATTAGGTAGTTGTTATTTTTTTGGTTTAAAGGAAGGAGTTGTAGATTTGAGATCAAATCAATACATGTGTATAGTATGGACACAAAATAATGGCGAGTCTTGCTATATACACAGAAAGTGTTATTATGATACCCTTTCTCACCCGGAAATATGATGATTTTATAAATTTATAAAATAATATATAATAAGAATTACGATTTCATGTATCCAAAACACAATAATTTTGGGTTGGGTTGACTGGCAGAGAGCCTTCGGGATAAGTCCGCCCTTTCGACTGTCTCCACACTTTACTTTCGAATAATAAAGTCTTATTTATTTATTTTTAATAATATTATTAATCTCCAATTACATACCTACATATTATTGTATCAAAACGAAACCAATAAAAATAATCATAAATCTTGGAATTTATTATGTCATACTAAATACATAATCATTTCACGTGTTAATTCAAAAGATTCATAAAAATCATTACAAGTTTACGAGCCATGCCATCAAATTTAATAATATGAGAAAATTTCCGTGTGGATATTATTAATAGAAAAAATATTACGTAGTGGCAGCCCTGAGCGCGCGCATTCTATAACTCAAGAGCGGCCATGTTAGTTCTCTTCTGGCCGGCGTGTGGGAAGGTCGCTTCATACCTGTTGCTCTTGCGTATCTCACGGAGGTTTCCAAATTAAAACAAATCTTAAAAAAAAAGTTATTTCTAATAATAAAATAAATAATTAACAGTAATCATTGTTTATAAATAACAGTCCTTTAAAAATATTCTAATAAACATTCGGTGGATTGTATTAATTTTAAAACACAGTTTTTTTTTAGTATAAAATTTACAGATAAAAGGTAATTCTGAACATTTTTATATTATTATTTCGTTAGGGTGTTTACAAAAAAAAGAACCCTGTTGTGATTTTGTGAAATTTGTTTATAAATTGGTTACTGCGATTTGGATGATACATTAATTGAAAACAGGTAAGAATTTTTATATTATATTATCGACTTGATTAAAAAAATGTATACTGTATCTGCGTACAATCTTTAAAAACTACGATTACCTATACTATCAAAATATTATGTTTTTAAAAGTATATTATGTTTTTTTTAATAAACTCATAAATTAGACGGCTATTATATTACATAACTTGCTTTTTGTAGATACTTAGAATTGTTTTTACTTGTTTGATAATAAAAGAAATGAGGTTTAAAAACATTACGTACACAGATCAAACGTATGTTTTTCAAAATATTTTAACAGAAAAATCTTCAAAATAAAACTTGTTAAGTCAAAAATTGCACTTCGTTGATTTGGCGATTTTAATAAACGTTATTATTAATCGTATTAAAATCATACCACTTTCACAAAAATAAAATAATATTTTGTAGTCATATCGTTAAATATTTACTTATTAATTGGGCAAAAAAATAATGATTTTTACTACAATACTTATTATTATCGCTAAACTTATAAACAAATTAGAAAATCCATCGTATTTTTTTTATTGAATTATTAACGTAAAAGTTATAATGTAAAATCAAAGATGCAAAAAAATCCACAATGACATTAAACACTCAATAAGAAGTAGTATAAAGTAGGACAATTATTTTATCTATTGCAAGCAAGATATGGAAATGTATTTTATGCGGTTATTTCTTTTAATCTGTCAATTATTTTTCGATTTGATGTTCGATAACAAAATTTACATTTTTAATTCAAGGCTTTATTAGAAGCGGCTATTACTCAATAGTTTTCAATAAACTATTCAGAATTTAAATGTGTAATTATTAAGTTTTTAGGTCTAGACAATCGTAGAATATCCGATTTAACGTCAAAGTCTACGACATGTTGCATAAATGTTTATAAAACGATTGTTTTATTCTTGCATATTTACATAGATATCGGTATAATAATTATTATATAAGTAGTGTTGTTAGTTTAATAAGCATTTTAGGTCACGTTTCGTTATTTTACGCTTGACACACAATCATTCAAAGTGGTCTTTATGACTTTTAACAGTTGGGTTATTGTTGTCATATTGTCAAACCAGGAACTGACAGTTTTAACACGAATGTCTTGTGTCTCTAACCTCAACTTTGTCACTAGTGTCAAATGTTCAAGATTCGAATGTCACTTTATATCCTTACCAACATACTAATAGTACCTATTGCATACATATCGAATCCTGAATTACTTATTGAATTTTAAAGTAAAAGTTAACTTAGTAGGTACATAGGTAAGTAACTTGAATTTTAATACAAGAAATATGTACCTACATTGAATTTGTTTCATATAATATGTAAGTACCTATCTACTTAATTATGTGTTTTCTTCAATGAAGCCTATCCTGTAAGTATAGAAAACCAATATATGAGAATCTGACTTTGGTCATGACCAAACCAATTCTTTCGCGCTTCCTTGACCAGGTCAGATGTAAAAGGTATAGGAGAAATAATATGTCATTGATGAAGCTATGTGATAGAAAAGGGCACATAGATGAAGATTTTCGTTCTCTCTACCTATCTCAATAGGATCACGGCGTACTGTGTGAAAAAAGCATATTTTGATAAATTGCGTTTTTTTTTTTTTTTGTAAAATGGTGAAACAACCAATTATTCCACAATACCAAATTTTCGTTTTTGTTAATCTCGCAAATATTTTGTTCTGTTAAAAAAAACATGTGGGCCACATTTATTCCCTTAATTTTTTGTGCATAATATAACCATATTTTTTCGAAGTTATACACAAAATAATATGTACATTCTGAAGTGTTTTAATTAATTGTCACCTCTTTTAAAATGACGTTTTTATGGTAGATGCGTTATAAAAACCAAAATAACGACCTAATTCAGTTCTTATTTACTGCAACCTTCGTAAACTATTTACCCTTAATTTCAAAATTATGTATCAAAGATCTTCATTTTTTTTTTAAATTTTTGACAATGCGTCTGGGCTTGCATTCAAAAGTGGATCCCAAATATTTCACCTTTTCTCTGTGGAGTGTGCTCTTAAAATGTTATTTAAGTATTGCTTTTTTAGTAACTTGAAGTAAAAGTATCTATCCACCTTTTCTATAAATACAAATCAAAATATCTAAATTTACTTACGAACCTCTATAACAACATTTCTTTTTGCCAACTAATGTGTCAAAAATGCCATTCAATGAGGCTTCACTGGTTTCCTATGAAAAGATAATAGGTATTTCATCCAGATAGTTATGTATAATAATTAGAGGTACGTAATTTTCGCAACTAAAAAATTGTAATATCGCATTTAAAAAATATATAAAAGCGAAATTTCGCATTTATTCGCATAAAACATAAAATGTCTATAATAAAACACCTTTGAGTATTTAAAATATTTAATAAAAAGTTAACAATTGTAGAAAACCTTTATAAAATATCAAGATGTAATAAAATATACGCTTTCAATTAATACAATTTAGTTACATCGGCGACTTCTACTAACTGATTTTTCAGTTTCAATTATTTTCACAATGATAAAGCGTTCGTTTTGACGAGTTACTTAATCGTTTACCTTTAAAATATAATAATTATCGATATTTCACTGAAATTTATTAAAATTAAAACATCGCATTTATGGAATATATTGACAAATTTCGCATTTATCGCATCTATTTCGTAAATACGAAATTTACGTACCCCTAATAATAATCTATGGTCTTGGCTCATCCTATGTTCTATAGATTGCTAGCCTGAGTTCCCAGTGTTATCAACATGATGAAGAGGAAAAACAACAATTATTATTATGACAATTTAATGATAGGTAAATCATTAATATAAAGGTAAAACGTTTTTCCCTACAAACAATATAGCAGAATTTAGGTTGAATTAAAAGGCTTCAAACGAGTACCAGTTAGTACATTTTTACAGTTCTCCAATGCCTTTTTGTCAGAGAGGAAAATCCTTGACACAAGTTGTTCCTTTGACAGTTCACGTTAGCAGTCCATAGATATTGTAGGTCTAGGTCCATAGAGATAATAATACCTGATCCTTCTCTCTTAAAGATATTGAACTTTAAAGATTTAAAAAAAAACTCCTATCTTTTTTGCCTTTTTATCGATTTCTTCGGATTAGAGGTCCTTGGGTCCAGTTTTTTTTTATGCATCTAGTGAGAGGACATGTCAATTAATAAAAATGGTTAACAAAAACTGAACCTACTACTAAGAGCTTAAAAATACAGCTCGACAAAGGTTAGGATTAAAGAATTTTCACTAAGTGTTTTTAAATTTGAAGCGCTTTGTTTTTAAAAAAAAGTTATGGAACTTGTTCTGCAGATAATTTTAAAAACTTCTACGTCTCTTTAGCTGTATTCTCTTGCTCTAAGGTTGGCATCGTAGATCTTAATTGTTCTTTCATTCATAATCAATTTAAAGCCAAACAATTTATGGCAACACCATTATAAAATAACCAATGGGTTTTCTCGGTATTAGTTCTTTTACGAACCACATCCTTGAAAGTTGTACAACGTAAAAAAAAGATGGCCCCATTGTAATGATTCTCACAACTCAAAAACACATTCACGCCTTTGTGAACATAATAACAACTAACAAAAGTCCATACCTGCCTGCATCCGTATCGGGTCCTACCTGGGTTTAACGCCCAGAGACAAAAGGAACCCTAATTAATTTTTCAAATCAAAGAACTGGATGTAATTGTTTTTATGTTTAAATTTAAAAGAAAATGAAATATTGGATCAATATCATTACATAATACAAATGCCTTCTATATGTGTGGTTAATAATATCAAATATAATAAGTGGTTTAGTTCGTCTGTAATTCGCTTTTTCGTTGAAACACTAACCCCACGCGAAATATTTTTCCAACATTATATTCATACAAACATTTATCATTCTTATAATTTTCTTCGGTATTTCGATGTTTTCTATGCCAATTGCTAACAGAGTGTATTTGTTAGATTTGCTATAAAATCAATAAAATATTATAATTGAGTTTATTTTCTTCGCTTAGTGCTTTGGTTCAAAAGTTAAGGTTGTTCTCATTTCCGAGTTATGTTTGTAAATTCTAATTATTTAAAATAGGTAATTTAAATGAAGAAAAAATAACAACTAATGACTCTAACAATTCATTGCTAATGTTCGATTTTAAATGGAACAAACCACTACGGGCTTACGACCGTCTTCTACTGTTATTTCGAAGGCTGGCTTAGTGTGATCACTTTACGTTAACAACGTTCGCCATTAGGTGGTAATGTTTGTCTCCGAAACTCCTAATCATGAGAATTCTCAACATGTTCAACATGTCGAAAAATCCCATGTTTGCAACAAGTAGAAATTTAATAATAAATTAAATATAGAGACAAAAGTTGGAAAATTTAAATGAACCTGCAAATACGTAATCAATTACAAGTATTATTATATTAGTACATTAAAAACCCTCGGTTACTGATTTTTACATCTGTACACAATATTTTCATATTATTCTTTGTACAATGAACCACACAAAAGATGATATATTTTTTATATGCTTAATCTTATTTTATGACTATTTCTATCTTATTATATTGGTCTGTTTTACTAGTCGGGCTGTTTAACTTGTATAACTATCTACGTGACGTTTTCACTCGGAATATAGCCACCTATCGAGTAGAATTACAAGTACCTAACAATAGAATTCGCTGGCTCTATCACACCAGCATTGTCTTCCATTGTGAATTCCCTTAATTGCACCTTAATTTCCCACCAGCTACACTTTTACATTCATTGTTTACAATATTACAACTTACAGCGGTAATTAATCACAAAGAATTTAATCGTTTGGTTTGGTTAACCTTGGACCCGCGATTTGTCTCACTTTTGAACACTTGCCCACATACATTCAAATCATTAATTGCAGAATTTTTTTAACGTATACAACAATACTTCTGTTGTAGGTGGCAAAATAACTGAATGAACTAAGTTAGAATTGTACATATTCAAGGAAGTTTAAGTTTTGAATGTCTCTCTCAAAAGCAAGAAAGACAGAGATCAGACAATAATTAGCAACTGCAATGGACTCCTGACCAAATGTGACATAACGTAACTTTTTTTTTAGTAACAAATAAAACACTCCATATAATAAAAAATGGATTGCAAATCGTAAACAAATTTTAAATTTGGCTAGGGCTAATGGTTAGCTTAGAGGTCTAAGACCTGCCGCGCACTGGCAACTTGTTGACAGCAACTATTTAGTTGCTTGCAATAAAACACAAGGTATTGAATGCAGCCCCGCACACGGCAACTTTTTAGTTGCGGTTGTTTTCTACGAACTTCTTCAAAGCAACTAAATAGTTGCTTTAAACAAGTTGCCAGTGCGCGGCAGGCCTAAGCACCAACTTCTTGAACAAGCGATCCGATGATTCGCGATCGGCTCAGAATATTTCGGTTTTTGTTTCTATTATGACATTTTATGCAAACCAAATAAAAATATAAGGATAAAATATTGGAATGTGGTATGAAAGTAAGTGTTGTAACACACATGAAAGTCAATAAGTTGAGATGGTTTGAGCATATGGAAAGAATGGATGTAAACAGAATGAAAAAGAGAATTATTCATAAGGCTGAATAGAAAGGTGTAAGAAAATACATCGATTTCGTCTCCAAGGAAGGCTAGGTCAGAAGTAAGAGAAATAGGAGAGATTTTATGAGGAATGGTATGTCGCGTCGGTCGGTGGAAGAAGTGTGGATAGAAAAGAGTGGAGGTCCGTTCTCTTTGCCTACCCCTTACGGGACACGGGGTGATGGGTAAAATAAAAAGAATATTGTATTCAAAAATGAGCTTAGCCAGAAATCGTCAATATACCACCTACATTTCACTTCAGTTGATCGGCGATTTACCCATTTCAAGTGGTTTAAAACGAATATACTTTAGTAATATAATAATAAAGAGGCACTCGTCTGCCATACACAAGATATGAGCTATTTTGGTTCTTTGTTCATATTATTAATTCTTTTTAATATGCTTCTATATTCCTTATGAATCATTGAACTTTTAAACGAAGAGTCCAACCAAACACATTATCCTCTTTACGAATAAAATTTTCCACTTATTAGAGCTATAAATTTAACTTGATTCTGATTTTAAGCTGTTCAGATATCTGATGATTCATCACATGAACTTTATTTTTATTTATATAGATGAACTGAAATAATACAAATACAATCTGCGTATTGTTGGTTCTCGATGTTTTCCTCTAGATTATCATCTTATAGAATTAGATTAAAATCAATTTTGCTTAGCAAAATGTGACTCAAAAGAGTAAACCAGTTTTGTAATATTCAAATTAAAAAAAAAAAGTGTTTTAGTTTAAAATGAATCACGCGAAACACTAACGGTATTAGTATAAAATGCGGTAATATTTCTAGTTATAATTTAGATTATGGGTTATATTATGAGAAATGTGATGTCGGTGGAGGAAGCGAAAGAAGTATGCTTGGATAAAAAAGAGTAGAGGTCCGTTCTCTCTGCCTACTCCTTGCGGGACACGGCGTGAAAGATAAAAAAATTTTCAGATATTTTTAAATTATATTCGTTATTATATTAGCCTGAATCTGCGTCCACTTCAGTTTAATACTAAGGTATTCAGATTAATACATTAGATACTTTAAGCAGGTTCGAATCCTGCCCGGGGCATGGGATTTTTCCACATGTTGAAATTTCTCATAATATTCGGGAATTTGAACATAACCACCTATTGGCGAACGTTGTTAACGTAAAGTGATCACACTAAGCCAGCATTCGAAATAACAGTTGAACATGGCCATCAGTTGTTGAAATATCGTTAAATTTCCTTTAATTTTATGATTCTAACAGGAAGCAAATTATTTACAAAATCTCACTAAATCCTTCTTGTATCAAAGATAACTTCCTCTATTCTATCGGATCTATCTTCCTCTATTTTTTTTTCTGTTTTTTCCTCTATTCAATTAAATTAAGTAAAATTGTTAACTGTTGAACTATAAATATCAATTTGATTATATTAATAAGTGAATTATAGTTTGACTGAATTTCAACTTTCAAAGGCAAACTTTGTATTTGAATATGATTTTATAATAATATGGAATTTATGTTTTTCGTATCGAGTTTATATAAATTATGCCCATATTTATTAAGATCTCATTAAACTTCTGCAGTTTTATTGAAGCTACAATTGAAATTTATGATATAATATTAGTTGTTAATATAACGCGTTTCTAATAAACTTTCTATCCAACAATGAATCAATCGACTTACAAGTTATTTACGATGCTAATAATAACATCTTCATATTGAGTGACCCAGGTCATATGAATACTGTACAATAGAGAAATTGATACTAAGCTAGGATTAGCAATGTTATTTTACTATAATATGGTGAGATGGTTGGTAGCCCAGCGGTATTAGTCGTGGGTTCGAATCCCGGTGCCTACCATTTCCATTTTCACAACCCAAGCTTTGCTTTATGTGAAAGATGTCAAAAGTGTATCAGTGTTCATTTTGAACGAGTACAAATTCATTTTAATAAAAATTAAAGTACATTAAATCAATAAAAAAAACCCATTACAAACACTACTGTAATGTTATATATTTGATACTCACACTGACTTCGATGTATTTGACATTGACACAGACGCATATATTCTTTTGTTTACCTGTTGTCGAATTGAGAATAGATTAATATTGTTTGTGTTTAATAATAATAGAAAAAAACTTATCCTTTGACAATGAAACCTTACTAATGTTCAAACTTATAATAAAAATAAGGTATGGTCGAATTTCGAGCAAAAGTCGACCAGTAGTAATCCTGGGTCTCCATTTAACTCTATCACGTTGAGAACTACTTAACATTTCTTCCCGTTGTATGTATGTTCCTACTCGTAGGAACCGCTGATCAAGTATCACAAATTTTTTGATTCATATTTCCCGCGGACCAAGTTGTAATTTATCATTAAGTATCTATGCAAAATATTGCTTGAAAAATATTGTCAGAAAAAATGAATAGAAAAAGCCTTTCGGTAACTTATTAAAATATAATAACCTTTTTTGTAAATCTTTGGAAAAAAGTATTTATTATTTTTAAAGTATTTGAGGTCAGGTATTTAAATAAATAAATAAATAATAATTTTCGTCCATTATTCGCATATTATTATTTCGTTTGATCGGGATTGTATTTTTACCGGGATATGACAAGTATTTATGGTCCGTTCGTTAAAACCATAGCATAGTATTGATGAATCTATGTTTCATCACATTTATACGTTTTTACAATAGAGAGACTATTTACGCCAACACTGAACTCTCCACAGGTCATCGACTATGAGACCATAAAGTCTCCGATCGCGGTCGCACGTATTAACTACTGGTGTTGGCTCATTTTGTTTGGGATAATACAGAGCTCCAAAGCCGCGGTAACCAGCGATTTTAAACCCTCATTACAGGTACAATCATTGGTGTTTGCGGTGTTACCTAAATTACCAAGCTATCCCATTTTGTTTTATGGTACGCTGTATAACTTTCCCAATGTAACCGTATTATCTTTTTATACGCGTTGATTGTTTTCTAAAAGCGTACCGTGAATAGTAAACTTATAATAAAAACGCCCTTTCGTATGAATTTAATTCTGTAAAAAAAATGAAAAATTTTTTCAATGTAAAAAACGTTAAACTTTGTTGAATTAATCAAAATTAGCGAGGGCGTTAATAAATGCATATGTCATTGGGTGAATATGCAAGTTATGAATATACTAGCTGACCCCTCCGTTGACTTTCGACCTATCCCAGAATAAAAAAATAATTTTGACTTATTACATGAATAAAATGTGATTTACGACATTAAAACTTAATTAAATTCAGCTAATAATTTATTACATTTTTTAATAGTTATCGTTGATTCGGATGCGGGATGAAGTTCGATGGGTCATAAGTTTGAAATCAGTACAATTCCTAGAGATGGCGGTGTAGTAGAAAATTAATCACATGTGAAACCTGTTAACTTATTGTATATCGTGTTGAAAGAATAGACCCTATTTAAACCAAATATTACCGATTTATTATGGTAAGATTGCCCTGTTTCAAATCAACTGAATCGTGAAAAGAGAGGGTCAGTCAAGAAATATCTTTTCCTTCAAGCCCTGCACTATTTTTCGAGTGAATCGCTGTTAATAAACAATGTAATAAACTGTTTATTGAACGTAGTTGCTCCATTCGTGTGAAAATATTTTTCAGCTGCCCTTAGTTTGTAAGACTATTTTAGAGAAACTCCAATGGCCTTGCCTTGAGGCTTCCAATACTATTAGTTCTTCATCGTTAGCTGAGAATTGTGGAGAAGGTTGATGTAGCTACATTCCACACATATGCGGTTGCATTCTGTTCCTTTCGGTCGATGCCGACAAACGTTAAATTAAATGACCTTAGGGCTCCTAAATACATTAGTTCAGAATGCGGATAAGGTTCGGAAAAGATTCATAACATATCGCAAGTATAGTGAGAATCACGTGTGTATTTTTTTGGTTCAATATGCGATTTCTGACCCGAATAGATTTTAGCATAATTTCCAACTATTTGATGCTATTAAGGTATATTCCACTTTTCATAAATCACTCGAGATCGGGTGCATTGCCGGAAAAAGAAGAAGAAGGTATATTCCATTTTTAAAATTTATGGACCACTATGGTCTTTCAATCGTCTCTTACTGCTCGTATTTGTTAAAAACCAATCCATACCAATCAAAAGATTCTATCGGACATGGAAAGGAATGAAATTATAAGGACGGTATGTGATATAGAAGTTGATCTTACTGCAAATATGAAGTGTGTAATTGTGGTCCACCTAAAATAGCGTGGATCGAAAACATGGATTTATCCAAGGCAAGGTCTGAAACAAAAGGAATAGGAGAGGTTGTATGTAAAAATACGGTAAGAAGAAGCGAAAGAAGTGTGCAAGGATAGTAAAGAGTGAAGGTTCGTTCTCTCTGCCTAACCCTTAAGAGACATGGCGTGATGGTTTCAAAGTAGAGATGAGCCGATTAGTCGGAATAAAATGCCAAATATTCGTCACTTTATTGCCTGAATGAAAAAATGGAAATAGAAGAGTTAAAGCACGTTTTATCTTGGACAAAACAGATTTTGTCCTCTTGTGGAAATCTTGAGTAGTTTCATTCAACGTTTTTAATTTTTCTTGTGACTTTTTCTTCATTGCACTGCAAAAAACTATGATTTTTTTTTGATTCAGTCAACACCATGACTGTTAGATATTATTATTTCAAGTTAAAACCATTGCAACTGAAAACAGAAGCGTACAATCATTTAAGAATACGATCGGTATTGTGACTAGTCGGCCGATTAGCTAATCGGTCCATCATAATACAAAGTATGTATGTTGGTGCCTTTAAAAATATGTCACTAGTTATTACCCAAAAGCAGACGGACAGTTCAAGATGCTACAATGTAAGCCACTCTGTCTTTAAAAATATCCATCAGCATGATCTTGTAACAGTCTATAAAACTTCTTTTGATCGCCGCTTATACATATATCACAAAACACAACAATCTACATAATATTTTAGAAATGTTTTTTTATTTGCCTTTGACAATACTTTTACCTTATATGTGAACATCACGCTCAAAATACAAATGCTACGTCAGATATTAATATGCCCAGAGCCGTACAAAATGCTGGAGAAGGTTCTTAAATACAATTTGCTGCATTAACTTTAATATATTTAGAGCTATTTAAAAAAATCTATTTTTTTAGGATCTTCATACAAATTTCTCAAAAAGACTTTTGGAAACCAAATTACTCATGTAAACGTTGAATGGAATCTTGGTATTACGGTATGAAAATGTAATAAAATAATCGTAGATTGATTTGTTATAGGTACATATAAATGTTATTCAAATCTTATTATTCTCAATAAATAAAGATTTAATGAAAATATTTGCAAAATGATTCCTCCATTTTGCAAATTTGACAGATAGAGCAAATCACCCTCTATGGGTGGAGAGCCTAATTAATTATCGTAGCTAAGATTCAAACCACAGAGCTATCTCTCTCTCTATGAAAACTTGCAAATTACATATGTCGGTAGGTTCGTATAATATTATGAGGTCTGTGAAACAAAAATTTTAAAAGTGTCATTCTTCTTTTCCTGTGCTTATATGTCAGTTATAGAGGTCTGTTAAGCAATGGGAAGCTAGACTAGAACCTGTTTAATTACCTACCGATCAAGCCTGACAATCGGAATCAAAAACGTAAAGCAAGACGGGTATAAGCTAGTACAATAATATATTGTCACAGTTGCGTATCGCGGAGTCACGGCTTGTCCGTATGGGCGTGATGCTCTTTTGATCAACATTTCACAAAGAGACAGTAGGTGTGGCAGTGACCTTTTTATGTAAGGCCATCCTATAATGATCATTATGTGGCCACGATCACTATACTATAATATATACTGTTGCACGTGTAGGCATCCTTTTGGACATGAGCTGTGGGCGGGACTGTCCCCTCAGATGGTTATATCAGAATATCACATTCTTTTGCGATGATGGATTCATTAATATTACGATCTTCATTTCTTGTTATTTTTTTAATGTTAATTAGTGCTGGTTCTTCCATTCTCCTTTAAACATCTTCTTTTTTATCTTTATTCTTCGTAGCCATATCTCCACTGCCAGGCTGCCTTTTCCAAATGTTTCCAACATTCTCCATCCTACGATATGTTTCATACCGTCTGTCTATCTATTCGCGGGTTTGTCCACTTTATTTTCGTTTCGTTTCGCGTCTTGACCTTCCTATTTCCTATATTGTTTTGCAATGAGATCCATAATATTATCAGATTTTTTTTAATTTGGTGTCTGATGTCTTCATTTCTTTTTCTATCTCGGTGATTTATTCCTAACATACATATCTTCATGCATTGCTGTGAGCGATTTAATTTGCGGACACTCTTTGCTGTTACATTCATATGTAGTCTCTCTAAGCCTAAGCCATACATTGTGACTGGGAAGATGCTATATCGTAGAATTTTCAAACTTTTGGGATATCCTTGTCTGCGAGAAGTTTTCCAAAGGTCTTCTATTCTTCTGCATGTTTATGCAGTTTGGTTTTCCTTTCCAATCTTTATCTTATTTCCGAGATAAAATATAAATTTATTTACTGCATCATTGTCATTATGTTTGTTGTAAATAATTTGTTTTCCCTTTTGGAGTATTGGCTTGTTATCATCCTACGCCCACAATTCCTTTCATCTTTTGACAGGTCGTCCTGGAGGTGTGTTGATATGAGGAACCCCTTTTTTAGCCGCCCAAAAAGTTTTGTATTCTTCTTTCTAGAATGTTTTCAGAACCTTCTTCTTTGTATCCCCATCTGACGATGTCTTTAACTTAATAGGTACTTAAAGCATTATTATTATTTTTAGTGAGACGTTGTTGCTTCTCATCATAGGTCTTAGTGCACCGCCCACTCTGCAACCAGCAACTTTCCTACTTTCGATTTCATTTTCACACTCCATCCCTATACACATTTTCAATCATTTGCTCAAGACATTCGTTTCCTACCTTTATTTTACAATTCATTCTTGCTTCATCCAAGAACGAAATGTTAAATATAGGTAGGAAATGAATGTATTGAGCAAGTGAATGAGTATGTGTAATAATGTGTATTTAGGAAGTATGTTTAATAATAATAATATGAGGACAATTTTTAGAGCGCCGTTTAGTGACAACAATAGTCACCTCAAGGGCGCTTTTAGTTTGCAAATAAAAATAATACTATTATACCTACTAACGCTTACAGATGTTTAGTAGGGATACCATCATGATAAGGTATGTTTTTCGTGATTTTTACTTTTTGATGGTTTTATCAGCGTTGCTCCTGACTACGTACTTTATTACCTTGGCTTGAAGAAGATTATGTTCTGTGAGTGCACTAATTTCTAAGATTCGCATGCACTTAAAGTAGTTACCGACCTATGGATGAAATGTTCGATTGAATTTGAAGGGCAAGGGCTTGTCCTATAGCAAAAATATAAACATTTATGCAATAAAATTAATAATCAATCAATAAAATATTGTTTGTTTGTGTGGGTTTAAAATATAAAACAATTTGTTTACATAATAAAAGCATCGTTTTTCTGCGCACTTTAGAACATAATTTTTGTTTTTCAACCTTAATGAACTCATCCCGGAATAGATGTACATGCGCATGAGCATGTTGGTAGCTCCATTAATGTCTTCTCTATGCGCACGATTGACAAATATGCGTCATTTATTTTGTTCTAAGAAATTGCTAGTATTTTCCATGAATATGCGTATTTATTGAATGATTTTAATAAATGCAGCGTATGATTGATCGATCATTAATTACATGAAGGTCGAGGAACATGTGCGATGATATGACACTTTCTGCCATCAGTGTCGTTACTTGACTCAAGGACAGTATCAAACAGGTTATAAATTTGTGAAGGTGTTTTTGCAAAAGCAGACAAATTTAATATAAAGTAAAGAGTCCACTCAGTTTACTTGCATTATTTGTTGAATTCAAGTACCCACCTATCTAAACTGTGCAATATTATTCTCACAAGGAACATCCAAAATTACTCATGTATTTAAACTATAATTTTATTTAAACTACATTACCCCTTAATTTCCTATGACGTACATCCTAAGCGTATCTATTTTTTCCTGATTAGCTTCGCAAGCAGGCAGGCAGACCTTTTCATCGCTATAAATAAGGACATCTTCATCCTGTTCTTTGTGTGTTTTTATGTGGTTCCTATATCTATTGTTGGCGAGATCTTCCTGTGTTGTAAGGTTATGTCGTATATTTCATTCTTTTAGCATAATTACCGCTAGAGGTCAAACTAAAACATCTATTCTTTGAACGTGACAATTCCAGTCCCTCCTTCTCTTTTTTACCCCATCTTAAACATGTCTTCAATCTCAACTATTCAATTAAGAGTTTTTGACATGATCTTACAGAGATTTGCCAGCTATTTCCATCGTACGTTCTTACGTATTCCCCTAGGGACGTGTGACTATAAAACTGTGTGAAATTTGTCTTGATTTGTATCAAGTCTTAATGGTTTGTTTAATTATAATTTCACGGCCACCTGATACAATACACTCTACAAAATACAGGTTAATTCGATTCTACCTTTCCATAATTGCAATTATCGCATTGAGCATTGTTTCCAATGGCTGCCTGTGGCTCCGACTCATACTCATGCTTGTAATTGCCCCGCTCCAGTTACATATGTAAACCGTATCACAACGCCTATTGAGATACCAAATATGTTTAGACAACTCCTACATTGTTTGATCTCTTATTGTTTCTACTAATTATTTCAGAATTTCTTGTATAACCAACCTTTCAAATATCTGTAGGTGACAGTTTTACAAGGAATAAATGTGGTTTTTTGTTAAGTGTTCAGTGAATTGTTCTTTAACAAAATGTTTCCAATTGTCGCCAGGATGTGTGAATTATTTGCGCGAATCTTTGATAATATTCTAGTCTTATACTTATTCTTATTCAGTTAGGACAGTCTCCTGTCTTCTCTCGGATCTGCATTTTCCCGGGAAGCAGATGTCCAGCTATCCCTCCACCTCTTGGGTGGTTGTGTGCCAGTTGGTATAGAGTCAGCTGCTATTTTTATAATCCTTTCACGATCCACCCTCTCTACGTGATTTCTCCAGATGCGTCTTCTAGATCTTCCCCATCGCACAACATCCTGGACATCGCATATTCTCCTAATATTGGAGTTCCGGAGTATTGTTCCTTTAATTGTATATAGAGTCCTATACATTTTCTTTTATTTTGATAATTGATTCATACTGTTAACATCTTAAAAGAGATCATGGTTTTGAACAAATCATTCTCAAGATACTGGAAGTCATCGAATGGGAGAAAAATTGAGAAAAGGATGAAATGGCCATGTCAATAAAATGTATTATCTTAAACCTTGTTTTGCGTGGAAACCCTGATGATTAGAAATATGCCCGAAAAATCTCTAAAAGAGATCGAAACGGACCTGAAACAGTCCAAGAAAAAGAGATTAAACGAGCACTGGGTATAATAACCCGCGTAATTCATTATTTGATGTAAGTGGGATCAAGAAATAAATGTACAAAATGTATCTAATTGTCATTATAAATCAAAATGTCGTTATCGAATTAGCACAATGGCCTTTTGTTTTCAAGGTTTCCTCCCAACAATTATAAGATTTAATTATTTCTAAATTAATTGTTGCACATTTTGACAGTAATCAACTGGTGTAGGCTGCATGTGACGAAATACTCGATCATTTATCATCCAACTTTATAATAATTTATTAAAATTATTTCCTGGTTCCTCAATAAAAGTATCTCATTAGTTTTATTTTTATCATCTATTTAGATACTGTATTTTTTTCTAAACATAAGTACTAATTCGTCTGTCGTATTTTGAAAAATACCTAAAAACACGTTTTTGTCGTAAAATATCCAATAACTTTATGTGACAATTAATCGTGTTAATCAAGTTTTATTTTAGTATAGTAAAATATTTTATTGTTTCCGTTGAATAAACAATAATTATGTTTCGTTGACAGTATCGTAAATCATCCATTTTATATCGTCATGTTCCGCCTATTTTTACTTAATTTCATAAATAGTTCATATTCCTGTTATTTTTTTCGATTTTGTCCGATATTTTTCTATTCGTTTCATCTCTGTTGGGTCCAGTAGAATATTGGTACAATGGGTTAGAGTTTTTCATCTGAATCTTGTTGTCAAATATGCTACTGATATGCAGTTGTACCTCCAGTTTTTTCTTCTGCCTGAAACACTTTCTTACCCAAATTGTGAAATTTACATCTTTTCTGGGTTCTAAGCACAGATAGTGATGGCACAAATGGTAATCATTGAGATTATAGAACTCTTGGAGATTTCTATATATGGAACTGCTCAGAATTTTAGTTCCATCAGACACCGAATCCATTGGATAATCCGCAAGTGGTTGTCAATGGTCGTTCTTTACTGCTTCTATGTATTTAAGTCCTCATTGGAATCCGTACATCTTTGGTCATATTATTTGTCAAGTAAAGCTGGTGAATTCATCCATCCTTGCAGTTTAAGTTCAAATCGACGGCAGCGTAAATAACATCTTATTCGTTTGATTTAGCCATATCTTAATGGGGTTGTATGGAACTAGGCAGTTCTTTTGTCGGCTACAAACTTCTCGTTTCTTACTAACGATTCATTCCATAGCTGTTTTGTTGTATTGTATCGTTAATTCTCCCAATTGAGTGCGTAGAGTACGACAAGGAGAAAGGGCCGCCTTATAAAAGGAGAAACAATTAAACTCATTGTTTTCGGCGCACTTTATGCCAACTACACCAGCGCCCCTTTTCATTGCCGAGTGATAAACAACTGTAATTATAATTGCAATGCTTATTACATATTTCTACTTCATCGGTTTATTCGCTATGTTAATCTGACTACTTGTGTGGGTAGTCGATTGATCACAGTCCCTGGCTAAATTATAAGACTCTTTCCATAGTGACATTTACTGTAATGTACAAGTTTCTAAAGCGTGAAGAGCGTTTAAGTTATTTGTGTTTGAACTGTATTTTAGTTATGACCTTGTGTGCTTCTACTGATGTTTTTTTTTAACATGAAGCAGAAAAATAAAGGTTAGGGACAAATGTTGCTTACGCCGGCTAGAAGTCAATTTCATATCGGACGCTGAGCTTGCCGAATGTATAAATCTATCAATAAATACTTGATTTAGCTACTGCTTTTCATAAAATTTGTTATGTAGTGTCAGCATTTTGGCTTTTAGTTTCTGAATAGGGTTTTATTCCGGATGTACGATACATGAAACGGACGGAAATTCGCAAAAGTTCATAGGTGAACTTCTGTTATTTCACAAAGTTTCCGCCAAAAACATTAATATTTTTTTTTATTCTGTTATAAGACTTACATTATTTTAATAAGAATTAGAATCGCGGGGTAATGGGTATAATTAAGTACAATGTTGACATGAAAATTTATTAGAAGATCAGTCGCCGGCTTTCGTGGTGGAGGTCGTAGGTTCGATCCCTATAGTACCTACCATCTTCCTCTTTAACGCCACAAACTTTTGCTTATAACACGAACGTGTATTTTGTTTACACTATGGCTGAGTCCTTTACAAAAAAAAATGCAAGTGAATACATCAAAATTGATATAAAAAACGGAGAAATACTTTAGCTAGCGACTGTAGGTTTAGCAAATACTCCCACTAAAACGCTATCCATTTATTAGAACGATTGTTCTTAGCCGACAAATCCTTAAAAATGCGACTTATCCATTCTCCACTTGTATTTAATACTCGCTTAACAGTTGCAATAATACAAAATACATTATTCACTTTATGAATGAATACAATTTAATATAAGTTCGCGCATTCTTGTTCTGGTTTGTGTATTATTATCGTCTACAAAACAAGTGTTCTCAGTTGGCGGTATGAAGCAGTGTATCTTTGAGAGTCTTCTACGTAAGTACTTGAACTGTTTTCAAGTGCCTCTCAATAGCCGGGTGATTGCAAATCTAAAAGAATCCTAATATGTAACTAGTTGTAACACAATTATTAGAGTGATTTTTTTATTATTCATAATTTTTAAGAAACCTGTATATACAAAACTAGTACGAAACGTATTAGTTTTGTATAAAATTTCAAAGTAATATTTTCGAAGATTAATCTTGATGTTTTACATCACACTAATGTGACTTTCAGTAAAGAAAGATAGATGTACAACTTCCAGGAGTGATGTAAATATTCTTGACAGCAAGTAAAAAAAGCACATTAAGGGCCGAAATTATAAAGACTGGACCATATTTTCGTCAGTAAATGTCAAAGTTACCAACGAACGGCGACTCGTTAGTAAAGTTTACCAACGACCATATTATAAACCAAAATTAACTATCCGTATATTTGTTTATGGTTTTCGAAAGTTTCTATGGAATTTTACCGACTCTTATGTCTCTTATTTATTATAAAACAAACGAAATTAGTAAAAAAAACGCGCAAAAGCGTTGTAATTAATTTGGTGTGCGTAATTTGTGTTGTTTATCTTTTATAATATTTTGTAAGTGAAATCAACTTTGTGAGACAGGACTCTTTATTTTAATCATAAATGAAATTAACTTTGCGAGACAGGATTGATTATTTTGTTTTAGCGAAATAGGGACATTGTATTATTTTCATTTTTTTTATAACTATTCTCTCGGTGTTGAAATAGTTAATGAAGGCATCACTATCACTGCTGGAAAACATTTTAAAATAGCAAAACAACGCGCAACAAAAACACCACAAAATACGCACAACGAATTTAAAAGAATGAAATGACAGCCTGACAGCCACGGCCTATTGCTATTTCTTTCTCTCTTAGGTGAAAGAGTGAGACGGCAATGAAGTTACTGTCGCTTAATCGGTGGTCTGGCCGTCAGTTAAAGCCGATGGTAACATTTTACCGAAATATTACTAACGGATGTTTATAATTCTGAAAAACGAGTAGTTATATAAAATTTTGGACCAATTTTTTGTAACTTAAACTAACGGACTTTTATAATTTCGGCCCTAAATTAATTATAAAGAGCGAGCTCCGTATCAAACGCCTTTCGGAGATCAATATCCCTATCTTTCTATCCACGGGAGAAAATAAACGTTGCGTTATTATAAACTAGTTTTCCCGACAGACTTTGTCCTGTAGTCTTTACTATGAATATTGATTTCAAATTTTTAATTTATACAAAAATACGTTTAAAATATGTTTGAATGATAAAAAAAAATATTTCTATATAACTCGAAAAAAACTCCATCAAAAATGTGCGTACCAATATTTTTAATGTCAATCATGACAATCAATGGTTGTCAGGTAAACAATAACTTTGTTGTTATAGAAGATTTCATAAATGGCGTAAGCGTCGCGGGAAATATGTTCCACACTAACTTTTATATAATACCTATTTCATTTTCTTATGCATTTATCAACTTTTTAATCATTATTCTGTTATCCTGAACGGAGCACAACTCTAAAATCAAACATCGGAAGAATCTGTTCAGCCTATCTCAAGTTATAAGTGTTCGCACTTATCCGACGACAGGTTCTACGCTTCTTTGATTTTTGATGTGTGAGTTTAATTTACAGAAAGTACTGGTATTGTCATCTTCTGATCGTAAAACTGAAAATGTAATTCTGATACTGAAAATGTGTACCCATAGTGCGAAATAGGCAGAACTAAGAATTGTGTATCACTGTACCTTTTATTTTTTTTTAAAGTGGAAATACTTCTTCTTTTAAAATAGAAATTTGATAAACTAGCCTATCTACATATTAAATAATACTGGAACTATAATATTACCAATAATAATTGCATTATGTATTGAAATTGCATCCTTATCAACTTTAGACTGAGCTGATAAAGCCGCGTGATAAAATACTTGAAATACCGCACTTATAATATACACGAACAAATAATTCATTGTCGTCTGTGAAAAAATGAAGAAAAAAAGTTTATTTGCACAACAATATTCAAAAACTCTATCATTACAGTGAAAGTCTGTTTTATAAAGCCGAACCTTAGAAATCGTCTCTTGCTATTTTCTTGTTGAGTATGATTATTGTTCTGTGTATCAAGACATTATGAGCAACCATGCATTATTGTTTACCGTCTCTTGAACACGACGTGCATTGCCCCTCTGATAACGTTAATTGTATCAACAATACAACTGTGTAAGAAACATTTATTGAACAATATTATTGTTCGTACTTTTTCGGTAAAAGTTCCTGCCTTATAAATAAGAAATAATGTTTCTTTTTGTTAAAAGTGAAAAAAGTGATGCTTCACCTAAGAAGCAGTGTTGAGTGATTCATGTATTCTATTTATTTCAAACAGACGTGGTTGGTAGTCCAGTAGTATCAATCGGTGGGTTTGGTACGTACAGCGTATTGGAGGTCTTAGGGTTAGAACACGTAGAAAGTTATCTATGGTTTCAATGCATTTAAATGGCCATGCCGGAAAGCGGGTTCCCGCTTTTGTTGTGCGTGTCCCCATTCAAATGCACAGAAATATTCTTTGCGCCGGTCGGCGCGGATCGGAATCGGCTTTTTACGTGTTCTACCCTTAGGTTAGAATCCCGGCCATGTCCGCTTTGCTTTCACGACATAAGCCTTTGCTTTGTGTGAAAGATGTCACAAATGTATTTTTTTTCACTTCGAGTGAGCACAGATTCATTAAAAAAAACAGCTTTGTAAGAAACATTATTTATCATAGGTAGGTATATTCCAATAGTTAATCCAGTTTAGCCACACGTTGGGCGCCATTTTTTGTTATACTTCCGAAATATGTAGTCATTTATTAACGAATTGTTAAAAAACCATTAAAAATATCATATTTTCGTTTTTTTTTAAATTGCACAATATTATTGTTACAATTTCATAATATGGTGCAATAATGCATAGTGTATGTGCAATATTTTCGAGGGTAAAGCGGACAACAATATTGTGATATCAGCATTGTCTCCGTACATTACTGCCGGTACTATCTCACCTTGCATCTATCTATTTTAACACTTATAAACGTGATAATTTCTCACACAGTGCACAGGTCTTCCATTGTTTGTTTTGTTATACCATTGACTAGTTGGTACTTTCGTGTTCTTACGTACAGTTTTTTTTTTATCAATATGTATTTATTGTTGACACAAAGTAAATATATCGTTGTGTGCACACTTCATAACATTATCATTTTTACTTGAATAAATATATTTATGCGATGTTTTTACACCTCTAAAATGCTTCGCTTAAAAGTTTTTGTATACAACTTTTACAACAATGCCTATGCATAATAAATCCAAACTATGTAAAGTTGATCAAACTCTTGATCTCTTGTCTCATGAAGCCGGTAATATCTCTTGTATTTCAAGAGATATTACCGCAAACATTGTAATTTGAGCAAGATTTTTTTTCATGATCAAAACCACAACCCACCGAAAAAAATGGAGACATAACTAAACTAAATCATGTGTAAATTCACCAAATCACAGTGGAGAACCAAAGTGACACTCGAGAAGTTTTTTTATTTAGCTAGATAATCCATCGAACGTTATAAATTTCATGATTTATTTTCATGTATTCCCTTGAGCGTATTATATAACTAAACAACACATGTTACGACGCGCATGTCTCGACACTCTATTGCCATAAACCAGTGAAAAGAATGGCATTGCGAGTCCTGTGGGTTTTCTTCGTAATGAATTTACAAATACAGCTTTCTCCAAGTCACGGGATAGCAAATGCAATCATTTTTTTTAAAACCATTGAATATTTTCTGATATAATGGCGTTACAACATAAAAATGTTACTGCTTAGTTCACATAGGTATTACCTAATTTATATCAAAACGTGTCTTTTTAACGGCCTTTTCTCCCAGTCAATAAAATCAAACGTCTTTTCGTTTAGTTTATATCTCTAATATAAATTAAAGCTTTTTGTTGCTTTTTTCGGCATTGTTTTTTTTTTCTATTGTTTTAATCTTATTATTTTCACAAACAGGGTGTTTTTTTTTGTTTTGTTAGAGATATTGATGATTGCTTATATATTTTGTTAAAAATGTAAGATCTTTATGATGTGTTGTTCTTCTATAATTGGGTTATTTAGTGATTTATAGTAAATAAAAATATGTTCTGTACTTATAATACCTGTTGAAATAAAGCCGGGTTAGTGCGAACACTTAACTCGAGATCGGCTCAACAGATTCTTCCGATGTGTTATTTATTGAATTGTTCTCCGCTCCGGATAACGCAATAACGAAATAAAAATAAAAAGTTCAAAAATGGATAAGAAATAATATAAAATATAATATTAAAGTTAGTATGGAACGAATTTAATGCGACGCCATCTTTGAATAAATCTAACAACAAAATACATAATATTGTCTTCTGCACCTGCACCCTCTCATTCTCGCATTCGTAATTGCCACTATTACAGCATTCCATTTCACTTACTCCACCGTTTCGGGCGTTTTAGAAATTTTTCATACAAAGTCAACCAAATTGCGCGCATGTAATTATATTCTCGCGTTGATCCCGTCTGAGCGAATGAAATATGGACGTTTTAGAATTAATATTTTAATGTTATTATTTAATTATATGTTTATTTTTGTTTCTGGAGGCGTAGTGCACAATATACGGGGCGCCTGTTATACGTCCAAAGGGTCCACAGGACAACGTCTGTCGGGAAAGCTAGTTTTTAATATGCAACATATATTATGAACCCATTTAATGATAAAAATTATTGTACAATATTATTATGTAATTTGAATATCATAAACTACGGTTTATCGTACTCAAATACTTTGAAATTATTAGCTAGGTTAAGGGAGTTACAATTATTTACATTGACATTGTTCTTGTCTTAATAGATTGCCTATACTGTATCATTTTATAGCGATTACTGCAGATATATTTTGAAAGTTGCCTTGCGCTATGATTTGCGATTGCATTACCCACATTTAAGTCCAATGTGACCTTCATTTATGTAAATATATCTGTGAACAGATAACAGATATGAAACGTGACCAAGAAATTATTATCTACCATACTTTAACGTTCACCCATAATCTGGATGAATATCTCTATACATTCTTGTTTGGGATAGAACAAAATATACCTACTCATACTGAAATTCTTGGTATTGTAAATCTCTCACTCAACTGGAGGTGTTTTTTTATGAAACCAATTGTTATCCTGAAAAATGACGAGAATGTAGTTGTCCCCATATTGATATAATTTACGGGTATTTCTTTAATTATACTCGCATTAAACTAGATTTTACTGTAACGAAACTATGTCGTAGTCGATGTCGATGAACTGTTCAATATCCTATCGGCATTTTTTTTATTTCGTGGCATTTTTGGGTAGCAAAATAATCAATCAATGTTTTTAAGATCGCCCCGTACTTGTCGAGGGACATGGCGTGGGGGGAGGTCATCGAAACTACGCGAGATCGAGAGCAGTGGAGAGCTCTTGTTGGCCCCCTATGCCCCTAAGTGGGGTCAGACATGGAGCATGTATGTATATTGTATATAGGTATGTATACTTGTCGCTATAATAAATGTTAACCGAAAATATCTATCAATCTATTCTCCCTAAGACACAACTTATGAGCACAGGGCGGCAAGAAAATCACCCCACTGCGCTTGATTTTGCATAGGTTTGATGACCTCCTCCCATCCAGATCCTCCAGATCTACCTCTAAGGAACAGAAAAAGTTGTGAGAGGGTGTTTTTCGGTTTCGCGACATTAATGAGAGGAAGAACAGCGCTATCCTCGGTCAACTGTCCTCCAATTCCATTTTCGAAAAACGTGTGAACAAAAATGACGATTTTGTTTTGGTGTTTTGTACATGTAAATAAATATTCTCTTAAAAGAGTCATACTATATTTAAATCCGCCAAGACTATGGTTTATGAATAACTAGCTAGTTACCCGTGGCTTCGCTCACGTGTTACTGTATTTGCTTTCTCTTCCTAAACAATGCAGAATTAATTATATTCGCATCAAAATTAATAATAATAAGAAACATCATCAACATTTCTTTTTTTAAATATATATTCTAAAATTTCCATTAAATTACTATATTTTTATTTATATTTGTCGTTATTAATCTGTATTTAAAAAAGATGTGCTTCTTATACAAATAGAATCAGCCCGCGAACTTAAAAATTTCGCTAACTTGACTGACATTGCTCTATGAGAATCCCAAAAAATAACTCGAATAACTTTTATTCCATCAAATGACGTTATTTGAAATCAATTTTTATATTGCTGGATATGAATAGAAAAATATTCAGGTCTCGAAAAGCAATGAAATTAGTGATCTTTAAAACACTTATTTCTATCTGCTTTGGGCATTTTTCAAGATACAGACGTTTTTTTAACATTTCAATTTATATCTTTCACTTTGATTTGTTGTTGTTTGTCTGGTCGTAGGTTCGAAATTTAGTTCATAAATATCTTATCCTGAGCAAACACGACATAAAAAGAATAAACGATATCGGTCCAGCCGTTCAGGTCGAAATAAATAACGTTAAACGTGAAAACTGTTAACGTTCCGAACGTTAACGTTTACCAAATTGAAAATGGTTTCCAAACAAAAAAAAATGCGTTTCGTCTTCAATATAATAGCAGCGTCGTAATACTTCCAAAGATTTTGAGGTAACGTTTATCGTTAATTTTGAATAACTGACAGAATTATTTTTTTGACTCGGAATTTGGAACAACATTGTTTAACGCACGTTGAACAACAGTTTTTACGTTATCTCTATGGAAATAACAACAAATTGTTAACGTTGGAGCTGTCGTTAATATTTCGACTTGGCCTCCAGGCGTGATGCGATGACCACGTAAAGTAGGTCTCCATTTTTATAATAACGTAATATTCTCCCTTTTAAGCCCCCCCGCTCACCGCAAACCAGCCCGGAGGAAACTAAACTGCAGCAAACCCGATCCGCACAAAGCCAAAACCTAGCCCGATTGCCAAAAAGCCAGCCGCACACAGATCAAGCCCGTGGCGGTTCCCCCCAAACCACCCCATAATACGGGAGGCCTTGGACCCACTCAGGAGAATAGGTTAGGCATAAAGAACTCTCCATTGCGCTCGAAGTCGTCCGAGGCTCATTGTGCTTTTTCTAACCAGTTGAGGTTTAAGGAAGTGAGGTGGTCAACCTCAGTATTCTAATGGTATAAGTAATTGGCGTTCGACTATAAACGAATTTTCGACAATGTAGAGTAGGAAGAAAATTAACTGTCCACTGTTTATATTTTTTATTAGATGAAACGGATATCGGCAACTATACGATATCCGGTCTATCCGGCGGCGTAAATAATATCCTGCCGGATACCGGATAGTAAAAAGAGGCATGTTTGGATAACTCATTGATTTGTTTATTAAAGTATCACTTAAGAAATACACCTTATAATCACAAAATAAATTCTACAACTTAGAAAATTGATTATCAAGCATAAGGTAAATTATGGAGAGTAATTCTATATAATATTTCGTTATATAGACTATTGGACTATATAGAGGAAAACAGCAGCTTTGCTGGTCTTCGTAAGTAAGGAAAGTTTAATAAAACAACGTTTCGTCATATATCATCCTGGCTGAAGATGCAGATAGTTTCCGCGATTTTTGGAACAATAACGTTCCGGCAACGGAGTCAGTCCAATTGGTATATACCGCCTACGTAAGCGTAATTCATGCGTTGTACCCACGGTAATTTACGCACTGGCCGGGCTCTAGTAAGGACTTCTTTAGCATTCTGCGAATTTTATAAATTTTTGAAAATAAAAACACCGATATTTTAAGGGGAGCGCTTTTCTTTCTACCGCAAGGGTTCCGAAGACAAAGAAGATCTTCTCATACCGAGAGGGTCTTCCTCGTGTTCTGCTCCTTCGAAGCAGAGCTGAGGGATCTGGAAATGGTGTGTGAGGAGGTCATAATATCCGGCTAACTGCTATCCCTTTCGTCTCTATTTTTTATACGTTCCAGTGGACAGTTAATTTTTTCGCACTATACAGTGACGAAATGATGTGGTCATTGACTTGCCAGTGTTTTCAAAACAATTTATTATTTACGATCTGTCATAAAATGATGTGAGGTTTTGTAGATAATTTTAAAATTTAATATTTTGCACATTGACTACATTTGATATAAAATAATTTACCTATTGACTTCATAATACTATTTACCTTTTTTCAACATATTATATCAACTTGCTATTCATGGTTTACGCAATAAATTCAAAGCAAGATTACTCACATAGTTTTTTTTTGTTGCTAGTGTTTTTATGAAATGGCTTCAAATATTTTGACAGATCAAGACATAAAGAATTGCAATACAATCCAGATTCTTTTCGTGAACTTACCGTAAATTATTTTAGTAGAGATAATAAATTACTAAAATAGGTAGGTACCTACATAATGATTTTAATGTCGATCGTAAAAAAAACAATTCAGAATCGCTGTACAGGATGCATGGTACGAAAAATATATTGAAGTAGGTAGGTACGTAAAGTGTTTCTCTGAATTCACGGAAAGTGTATTATCTCTTATATAAAAATGGAACGCTTATTTGCGCGGTCATCGTATGGGTAAGAACACGTTGAAAGCCGATTACGATCCGCGCCGACCAGCTCAAAGATTGTTGTCTATGGTTTCCATGCATTTAAATGGGCGTGTCGGAAAGCGGGTTCCTGCTTTTTCTGTGGGTTTCCCCGTTCAAATGCATAGTAACATTCTTTGCGCCGGTTGGCGCTAGTCAGAATCGGCATTCTACGTGTTTCTTACCCTATGAGAACAGCTGAACTTATATCGCCCATTTTTTTGTCGTGTTTGCTTTTGTCTGAAGGGTCTTATGAAAGAAAAAAGTTGCACGGAATAAAAATAAAACTTCCACTATACATTTTTTCTAATTTTGAAATTAAATCAGGCGTTTAACAGGAATCAGTTGTTTGATAAATGATACGATTCGGTTACAGTACCTAGTTAAAAAGGTATTAATGAATGTATCATTATACTAATTCATATTCAATAATATAAGGACCACGTCGTCGTCTGTGTTAAATAACTTTAAACTGAAATCAACTTAAATTTATACATAAAATCTCGAACATATTATTTATATTCCAAGACGGGACGAAGTTTGACGGGTCGGCTAGTTCAAAACTATATTATTAATATTATAGATTACGCAATAGTTTCGACACGTGTATTGGAGAAAGTAGGTTGGGCTGGGTAGGTACCTACCTACGTATATATTCATTGGGTAGGAACACGTAGAAAGCGGATTCCGATACGCGCCGACCGGCTCATAGATTGTTGCCTATGGTTTCAATGCATTTAAATGAGCATGCCGGAAAGCGGGTTCCTGCTTTTCTGTGGGTATCCCCATTCAAATGCATAGTAACATTCTTTGCGCTGGTCGCCGGGGGTCGGTATCGGCTTTCTACGTGTTCTTAGCCATACACCGCGGAACCACACCGGCCCGGCTCGCCGAATGAGATCCAACTGTCGATGGCCTGAGTCGGTATGTTTATTGTATGAAACGATGTCGTCAATAAATTAAATTTTTACAAAAATTGTTAAGAAAAGTTTGAGATGTACTGCTATGATGTATGTATTTTTTATAGAAAAATAAATTATCTAGTTGTAGCGTTTCGGCGTTTTTCGATATTTTTATAAAATTCTGAAATATAGGCACTGAAACTCGTAAATTTGTCATAAAAAAATATTTTTCTTTATAAAAAAAGTTTGAGAAATCCTGGAACTTCTTCATTAAATTATATTTTAGATATTGTATTTTTCTATATACATACACAATTTTAGGGTTCTAGATTTTATGGTTTTCGAGATATATGGAAAAATTAAATAAAAATTCAAAGGTTGATAACCCCTGACTGAAAAAAAAATTTAAAATTCTGAGTATACAAATTTTGTATGCTTAAAGTATTCAATATTTTCTGAAATTTTAGGATCTGTCCATCAAGCGAATCAAAAGTTATAAAGAGGGGACGGATACACACACATACACGTTGGAAAAGTGCCCCTCACCCCCTCCCCTCTAATTAATGATATCTTTTGAAAACGAAATAGTATAATTTGACTCTTTCTAAAGAAATCATTTTTTTGAAATTTCGATAAAACCAGTTTTAAACTTTTTAGGAGGCACTTAAAAATCATCCCTTTTTATATGTGCCCTTTTTCGTCCCTTTTAGTTAAATTTTGGAAAAATTGCCGAATATGCTAACACTCATTTCTATAGAAGAATTCATATGCCAAATCTCAAGTTCGTAGCATGTCTAGTTTCCGAGATATTCGCATACTTTGAAAAACATTCAACCCTATTTTTCACCCCCTTAGGGGTGGAATTTCCAAAAATCCTTTCTTAGTGGAAGGTTTTGTATTGAGACCTACCTGATTTCCAAATTTCACTTCTCTACGATTAGCCGTTTGGGCTGTGCGTTGATGAGTCAGTCAGTCAATCAGTCAGTCAATCAGTCAGTCAGGCACTTTCCTTTATTATTATAGATTAACAACAATCAAATGATAAATTCATAGTCTATTTGAATCGATGACTTCAACAGCTATTGCAGGTAGACTACTTTTACACATCGCACGAATATTATTAGCTTAGCTGGTAATTATATAATTAAACTGTTAGCATTAAACCATTACTCGATAAACTCTGAGCTGAATATTAAACTTTGGAAAATAATTATGGATTTGTTTTATTCTTCTCAACTGTTAAAAAAGACTAGTGATTCCATTACATTTCAAACATGGTGTTAATGATGTTTTGAAATATTGCTGTAATAAGAAGTAAAATTCAGTGAAGTGAAGTTCACGAGTTGGTTAATTTTATTAGAAGTAAAATTACTTTAACTTAATTGTTATAGCTTGTTCATCTATAAAAGATAAGAATCTTGTTATTCTACATGCGATATTAATATATTAATTTTAGTGCCTTCATTTGCGTAGGTTTACTACGCCTTTGCAGATTTCATGAAAATGTGAACGGTTACAAATGGTTTTTGCCTAGTTAAAGAGCATTTATGTTATGGGAGAGAATAACTTAAGTGTTACACACCATAGCTGTAAGTAGTGGTATCTATTTACCTGCCCTGTCAGTACAGGCGCTCTGTGTCCTAATCTATTTCAAAATTCATCTGCGGACGCGTTCTTTTTTAACGATGACCTTGACTTTAAAGTTATATATTTTGAAATTTATTTTCTATATTATAAAAATGGAGAGCTATTTTCCGTTGTCATAGTATCACGCCTAAACAGCTGGGCAGATTTCGTTAATTCTTTTTCTGTCCTGTCGGCTTTTATCAGTAGAAGGTTCTTATGAAAGAAAATTACGAAAGTTGCGCGGAAAATAAGAAAATTTAAGAAATCGAATTCAGAAAATTGTTTGAGTTTTAGTGTTTTTAAAATAACTAACTATCTACTAGAACCTATTTTTAATTTTCCCAAGATGAGTTGTAGCGAATCTGTAAACCCACCATACCTATTTGTTTTATTATAAAATATTGGGACGAAGTTCGACGGCTCAGCTAGTTCTTTATAAAATGTGTCATGACACAAAGTGTTTAGTTTTTTTCGCAACTTTTTTTAACCTTATTCTACCATATACATACTATATGGGACCTAATTATTTACATATCTGAAATTGCGGGGAAGATGATTGATGGTGATGATACGCAAGAATTTCTGTCGATAAAAAGTCAATGAATCCGTACTGCTTAAGACTTGTTTATGGCTTATGGTAATAATTCACAACTTGATGTATGCGATATTGGCTGGAGTAGGCGCAGCATTTATTAGCGCATTGTTTCGGTCCGACTCCACGTAGGCCCGCTAACATCTTCAACACACGTATTTGAATCCGTTGGTTCATTCTCTGGCTCACACACAATGCCTTACCACGCACTGTCATTACTATTCACTCGAAATCACAGCGTTACATTATCAATAAACCGTTACCATTGTGTTAGGTTGTGTGTTTTTTAACATTCAGGAATCTCCGAATGTTTGTTCTTTGAGGTACGAGAAGGTTGCACGATTTTGTACCAAATAATCTAAACACACTAGTTGTGTGGAATGCGCGGGCTCATACTGTCGGTTTGAAGAAGTTGTGGAATGTGCATATCTTCTCTGACGAATGATAATTCGATGCCATTGATGATAGTTAAGCAACCTTCATTAAGTTCATCCCCTCTTCTAACTCTACCTCAGCGAAGAAGCTCGCCACTCATCATGTCGTGTTAAAAAGGGGAGATGCAAAGAGGAAAACGGACGAGTGAAGGTGTGTGTAATTTGAGGGAATGGATAAGTAAATCAGCAATTTTCTTTACATAGATGGCAGTATAACCAGCGGTACTTCATGCCTGAAACATTTTTTTCTAGTTAACCGGTCCCGTTCAATCAAAGACAAGCCAACCGCGGGTAAAAACTGAAAAAAAAGACACTTAGAAAATCTCTGACCTGACTGAGTATTGAATCTGGGACTTCATCCAACGTTACCGCCTGTACAGTAGGGCGGGTCGATTTGCATTTCTTCTAATAATGCTAACGTAATAGTTATATTTTAGTGCTAAATGCTGTTTAAAATACGTATGCAAAATATTTTTCAATTTGAAAGATATCTTCTGTCTCCGAATTGAGCTCAAAGTTTCAAAAAATTGTTAAATTTATCGTATTTTGAAGCAGGTATAAATAAATTAAAAATATCTTTAACTTAATATTTTTTTAAGAATTTATGTCATAAAATGACGGAATAATCAGTTCTGTATGATATAAAGCATAAAAATACAATTTAAGGTAGCAACAAAGCATATAAAGCGCCGCGGAAAACCAGAGAAAATCTCATGATATGAGAAAAGGGTTAAAAATACCAGTATTGTATTTTGATAGCCGTAAAGCCAAAGTTTTAGACTAGTGATTAGAAATGTGGTCAAAAATACAGATAACCAATAATTAAGAGAGTGTTAAAGGAAACTGATTCTAAATTGATGGAAAATTTGGAAAACCGAAACCGATAGAGAGATCGATTACAGATTTCTTTTTAAAAAGCAATATTTCATTTGATCTTTTACTTGTCGTCTGATGTGATGAAAAAAAGTGTCGGTTAATACCGGAAAACATGATTGAATAATTATTTTGCAGGAGAAAAGACTAAAAAACCCATTAGAATGATTTTTTTGCTTATTGCAAACCATAAGTAATCCCAATTGAATGAGTCGCCGGTAATCTAGAAAAAAACGACAAGTAACAATTATTTAGATTTTTGTATAATACTCGTATGTTGATAGTGCTTTCTCAAATCATCATACGCATTCTGACCAAATTGGAAAACAACTGGAAAAATAAAATAAAAAACAATTGATATGTTCCAGGTGATTACAAGAGAAACTACTATTTTATCATTTCAAGATCTACGAAAAGATCAATTATATTTATTCCAAATTGGCACAATCATACCAACAGGAACATATTCTAATGATTTAGGCAACTGAGCTCCAGAAAAAATAATCCATGTAATAATCGCTAAACTAAGCTAATAGGATTCTGCGACTGCGTTTCTTTCAGAAAGTTTGATGACTTTAACTTATCTTTGTTGTTAATGTCTGTGCACCAACTTACCTCGCAACTGATCCAGTTACCTATGGAAGTTTAATTTCTTATCCATGTAAATACATCTGTTATATAAACCGTAATTACTAAAAGAAAAATTTATCTCGCTCAAAATACACCATGTAGTAAGAGAATGAACCGCTCGCCGGATAGTGAACGCTCGAATCACCCGAAAACACGCATTTTTGATCCTTGAAGTACCGAAAGTAAATTTTGAAGCATTCTTTTACAAGAACTACGTTATAAACAGACAGCAAAATGTAACAGAAACACTAATCGACAAGTATCCGACGAAGATCTTATGGCATTCATTACATACAATGGCGATGATGAATTAATACAGTTTCCTGAATTTTCCTTGTCATATCCAAGGAATTTGATGATCTGTGAAATTGTCAAAGAAGCCTCACCAACTTTACGGAGAAATTTATCAAGAAAAGATTATGTAAAAGCTTAGAAAGCAACGAGTAAAAAAGATATCAAACCCAATTTATCAAAAATAATCACTGCAAAATAACATAATTTCATATACTTGCTTTACATAAAAAATTTTAAAGTTTTATTTATTATTTTTGTGTAATTAAATAAATAGAAGTATGTACTTGAATTATCTGTGGTATAATAAAAAAAATCAATAAAAAAAACAAGACCGGAATCATTTTACATGATTATTATAAAAATATCAGTTAGTATAGGATATTTTCGTCCCGTAGAAAACTTCAAGGTCGATTCGGAGACAGAAGATCTTATTTTTTTGTCATGAAATTTTGTAGATAGTTATAATACATCATAAGGCAACAAATTATCACTATTACATTAAGATTAGAAGCACTTTTTAAACTTCCATACTAGAACGGCCCAGCCTACGTACAGCTAGGATACCGCGTTCGGGATATATGATAGCGAAGTTAATGTGTCTGGATATAATTGAGAGGAGGCCCATCCTCTCTGCCTACACGTTGTGGAGGGCAGCGGTGGTGATGGATCTTAACTCTTCAAGAATAAGTGACCATGTCTGTTTATATGAAAGTTGTTTACTTTGAATTTCAACCACTACGGGCTGAAGTCCATAAAACTTTTATGAGGTGCTCAAATTTGAAATGACCTTTCCATCATGAAACTTTTTTCAAGTATAATTTGTTAAGAAGAACTTCATCATCACTATTTCTGGATTCAACAATTCGATAAAGCGCCAACCCACTTATCGTCGGTTTACTATCTACAGACATTTTAAACGGCTTTTGGTATATTATGCTTAAACACATTTTTAATGTATGTAGGTATTGCTTACAATAAATAATGTGTTTCAATGTTATTTGGTAAACTGGACCACAGTAGCTAACTGGTTTTTTCGTTTAAATCCCAATTAATGCAATTAACAATTCCAAGTTTTTTTTTTACCTGTTATAACCAACTCGAGTTTTTTTAGGTATTGTGAAATGGCTTTTCAAGTTACCTCATTTAATGACCGGAAATGCGACCTTGTTCGATAATAATATGTCTTGTTTGAAATCATCAGAGTTTTTTAAGGTTATTGCTGTATTTTTCATCTCTCGAAGGCCCATAAAAAGCATATTATTGGAATGTTAAAGTGACTACTTTGAACTTAGAATAAAGATGAGTTTTTTTTTAAATGAAACAATATCAGTACTTCATTTCAACTCCAATATGCAGGCAACAAGAGCCACCCATTAGGCTCGTTCCTGCCAATCGCGAAGAATTCTCACTCGAATTTCTCAGCTCGGCTTCGAAAAAATGGAACACAGTGTGAAAGACCCCAATAAGAGGAGGAACAGAGTTTTCCTCGGCCAACTGTCATTCTGCATCTTTTACACATATTTCAGCAAGGTCCATCTCCTCTCCACGATGGTCGAAGTGGCGGACCTTTTTCGGGCGCGCCAGCGAATATCTTCATTCGTGATGCTGTGGCATCATTTGTGTTTCAATAAGTGCGCCTCTGCCAATAGCGCCTGCTCCGGTAAAACATTTACCGATATGGTCACCAGGTTTCTCGGGTTGTTGTATTCATACCTGGGAGCAACCATCAGAGCATTCATACCATCACTGGTAACATCAGTATGAGCTTTGTATGGAAACGTCGGCGTTTAGTGTCGAGACGAAATGTAGGTATGTATACTTTTTGATGCGTGTTTGTTGCCCATACTTCTTTATGGCGATACAAAAAGTTTTCGCCTCTGGAACATTATTACCACATGAATTGGCAAATTGCGATTCTGCGGTTGTCCCTATGCATGAAATAATCGCAATGAAATGAAGTAAGTTCTGGATTATTCATTGAGACAAGAAGACTGTTTCAGCCTGTACCTTGAAAACCGCGTCCAAGAGATGAAGATATTTATTGAGATACCGAGACGACGTTTCGGCGATCTGTTTAATGTCCGCCTCGATTAAGAGATAGAGTGAGAGAGGGTTTATTTTTGTATTCGTACATTTCGTTTCTCTTTCTTGATCCCTCACGAACCGGATGATCTCGGCTTTGTATTTCGGATTGATGAGAAACACGAGGGGAACTTTGATGATTCTCCCATCAAATCTGTCTGGCGTGTTTGTGTAATTAATCTCAAACAAACTGTTTGTCTTATTTTTCCACTGTTTAGTGTCAAGTTCCATTAGAAAGCCCGTGAAATGGTATTCCGTCTTATATTTAGACAGGAATTCTATGTTTTCTTTTTAATTATTTGAAATGATTGTTGTTAGTTGTGATTTGTAGCTTAGAGACTTGCATATAGTGGGTTTCATTCCTAACATTAACCATATTCATCATTTACATATAACTTTTGGCATAGGACCACCATTAAGTGTAATGTTTTTAGGATAAACATCTTCCTTTACCGGCGATTTGGACCACCGGGCACCGTTGGGATATATGCATAATCTTGGTGGTCCCCAAATCATCCGAAGAAATGACATTTGACTATTAGAGTCATTAGACTCTAGTTATGGCTCAAAGGAGGACTTACGCTAGCCCAGACTTGTCACCCCTGGCATAAGGTATCCTAAAGACAGAACTTCAATGTCTTTGATTTCATTTGAAGATATTTTCTCTGTTGACAAACAATTGAATAACAGTAGGTAGTAGAGAATCGCTAAAGAATCGTTGGATTAAATAAGTATTCATTATAACGTACCAGAGGAAGCTGGTTTTTCGGTTTGAAGTTAGAAAGCTTCTTTGCCAAAACGTTGGTTTGTTCAGTAACTAATTCTATTTGATTTTCACAAATTAATATTTTTTTTTCAATTGGGTCTTCATTGGTCCCATATATTTATTTTAAGAAAAAAAAAGCAATGAAGAATCTATTATGTTGAAAATCTATTATTTAAAGTGACCCTGTGAAACTCTCTTCCTTGTTTGTATTAATCCTTTCCTGTAAAATTGTAATAAATGTGACTGGCAAAAGCTAAATAAATATGTCGAAAGGAATTGGTGGAACAACTTTTTTAGTTATCGCGAGGCGTGAATTAAAATTTTATTAAAACCAATAACTGATTTTATAATTTAAAAACGTATTGCCTAAAATTCTACGTTCAAGGTGGCGTGATATTCAGTAATAATAATTATCATTTTCTTTTGATGGAACCCGATTGAGCTTTGGCCCGCATTGAACTTTCAACTTTGCCAATGAAACCCAATGGTTATAATAATAATAATAATGTAATATCAAAACCATTTTTTAAATACACAGGTTTTTGTAGGAATTCACGAACTCCGCATTATATTCAGGTTCGTTCGCAGCTGTGCTGCTATTTTGTGCCGTTATCCGCGCCAAATATCTTGGGATCGTTCGTTTAATTTTTCGACTACGCCCTAGGCCCAATGAGCTATTTTTATTTTTTTTAAGAGTGTGTCGTTTAAATCGATCGTTTAGCGAAAATACTGGAAAAGTTATAACGATCTTCGTAGCCTTGTTGTCCAGTTCGGATGGGGCCTTTCGGCTAGAAAAAGTTGCTTCGAGCAAAAATTTCAGCTAGATATTGAGTGGATACCTTTGTATAGAAAAATGTCTTCTCCTACCTCATTATTTAGATCAAGAATCTGTTATTTTCAGAAATTGACTTGGATCCTCTGGCAATTCTACCCTCTCTGGGCTCATTCTGCCAGCGTGATATCTCCGGTGACGTTTCCGATCTTTTCTACATCTTAAATGTTGAAAGTCCTGCGATTTTCCGCATTTGGGATTCTATCTTTGAGTGGTTTGGCTGAGAAGATAGTCTTTTATTTAAAATGATTTTCCGCATATCGCGGCTAAAGCAGTCCTTGCATACACTATGACGAAAAATTGATTAAGATTAGAACGCTGTAAAATTTGTTTCGTTCTTTCGAAGCACAGCTGAGGAATTTGAACATGTTTTGTCAGATAAGAGCTCTTGTTGTGTCCATATTCCCTAGTCTGTGGCACAAAAATATAAATATAATTTATAGTAATGAATAATGTATATATTCAATCAATCAATCAATACTCCCTTTTACACCCCACCCAGGGGCATAGGGAGGCAACAAGATTTCTCTCCATTGCGCTTGTGCAAGATCGAGCCCAATGGAGAGCGCAATGTATATATTACAGAAGAATAATGTATAAATTTTTACATTACATGAACGTAAGTAAGTCAAAATTTTCCCTAGCAGTAAATAGGAAATAATTTCATACATTTTCAGTATCTCTCAAAAAAGGTGAATATACTCTTCATAAAATCTCCGAGTTCGTTGCAAACTCGCAACATCTGCTTCATTGATCGACCACCAACTCTGGTTAGCGACATCGCACAAACCAGAGTTGAACAGGATTGTGGCCAGTCCAGTAACACAATTATGTAATCTGCATTCCATGCATCTTGCTATAACTTAAGTGTTATCACTTAATTGTACCTAACTCTCGTATCACAGAAAAGTTTTACTATGCTCATATATTTACATGGGTTGCTTTCTTTCTGGAATCCTTCTAGCTTAGCGCCAACATTGTGTGAAAGCCAAGAATTGTTGTCACATATTGCTATTTTTTCTTCCAAAGGTGTGTGTGAGAGGAGGTTACTGCTGTGCATTGTTGTGTAAAGAAAAAGTGTTTTGTTACCTTCCTGTATTCCTATTTGGTCATAAAAGAGAATTGATTGATTGTTTAGTAGGTTTATTTTTTTTAGTTTTGTCAGGCTGTTTGTGAAAAATTGTAGCACATTTCTATTTTTTAGTCATTTCTGGAAGTAGCAATCTTGTTTATATTATTTTATTTTGATCTCTTTTTTGTTTACTTGTCAATAGCTTTATTCGAAACTGAATAGGTGTTATAATTATTTTTTTTGACACATTCTTTCTAATTAAATATCTACAGTAATTCCATATACTTACTAAATTCACAACAAATTTCTCGCCAAATCATTATAAATTGTTGCTAAAATGTTGAATACGTATAAAATTTATTGGATATATTACTGGCCTCGAAATTCAATAACGCAAATTAATTCAACAGCACTTACTACAATATTTTGATTTAGTATATCTGAACTAATCTTGTGATGAGTGAGTCGCAAGGTATGCGCGGTGCATTGATAGATATATAATTATCGTCTATTTGCGTCGACGGCATTTCGCATCTCTTCTCTCCCATTTGATTAAGCTATAACATAACTCTGTAATGTACGACGGTGACCTATTGAGTTCATCTCCGATGCATTGTCATTGCGTTCGATCTAATTTTATACCCGTCCATCTGTTATACTTTATGATATCCGGATCGTATCGTTCGATATAATAATACATTTTATATTCCCGATTCTTTTGCAGTATTTACCTTATTTTTAGAGGTCTGTGGTTGTAATAACAATTTTCGTGGTCAGTTTGTCGCATTTGAAAAAGACTCTTTACCGCTTTACTTACATTAATGAACTCATCAACAATCACCAAAAGCGTTGCCATTTTTTTTAGTGACAATAATCTCACAAATTCATATACAAGGCTTAAGATAGCGCGGATACCACCAGAAGCAAGCACATACATCATCGGAGAAGAAGACTTCAGATGTATAGCCGGCAAGACTCTAAAGGACCGTGTTAGGAATACGAGAGTGCGAGAGATTTATGAAGCTAAGGATATCGTCAGATGGTGCAAAACGCAAGTGAGGAAGTGGTATAACCATGTTTAAAGAATTAACGATACCATACTCCCTTATATAGCCATTACACACCCAGCCCCACCGAACTCAACCACGCGGAAGACCCCCAAAAAGATGGAAGGACGGTTGGGGATCAACGTTATAGGAGGAATGACTGAAGAACAGGCCAGTATGACCTAAACCAAGAAAGAAGAATAAGAATCTCACAAAGGTTTGTCATGTTTAAAAATGTAGGTTTTTCTTACTTTTGATGAAATGGTTCGGGGTCCTATTTCCGGTCATATACGAATTTTTCAAGTGTTTTCCACGTGTCTCAAAAGATTGAATGGGACCGATTGACTGGAAAAATTTCCTCAATAATTTAGAGTGGTTTTACTAACACCATTATATAGAAAAGTATAAATTTGCTATGTTTTTTTTATAATAGGGAAGTCATTAGGAATGAAAGTGAAATCCACCCCAAGGAACCGCGCTCATTGCAAATTATTTGGTCGATTATTTTTTTTTTCCAAATAATTTGCAATGTGTGCAGCGCCTTAATAGTCATCGAATAAAGAATTGGATATGTTATACAAATTTTTACGTATAACGACAATTTAAACAAAACTTTTCTTTATTATTGTACGTATTTTCTCAACCGATTCTTTCGCATACATAACCAATATTTTTTTAAATTTATTTCTAATCCCGTTTTTTATGTGATAATTATTATAATAATAATTATCGAGGTCA
Source organism: Mystacides longicornis (assembly GCA_963576905.1). NCBI lineage: Eukaryota > Metazoa > Arthropoda > Insecta > Trichoptera > Leptoceridae > Mystacides > Mystacides longicornis. The sequence continues at coordinate 23,358,069 of OY756432.1, read as the reverse complement.
AAACAATACTGCACGAACTAAGAAAACCGACCTGACTAATACTAACTCTTCTCCAACGAAGTATGTTTATGGCTTGGTCAGCCAGTTTACTTAGAGAGGCGGGACCATATCCATTTTGGACCGAGAAATTTTGTAAGAACAATGTTATGATATGAAGTTATTAATTTTGTGCTCCATAACCTTTTGAACCTTCTGATTATACATAACTATGTGTTTAATGTATATAAAACTATTTCAAATAACTGTACAATATTATGTACTTACTTCAAATATCCATACATTTTTTATAGTTGTAAATTCGTATCAAATTATAGGTACCTCTTTCCTAACGTTGATATTGTTTTTACTTTGTGAAATACTAAAATGCTTCGGTATAATTTTTGTTGTTGTTTTAATTGACTGTACCGACATAATCATAGAATGCTTGTCAGCACGTAGAACTATCTTCATACAATATTCCTTTAAATTTGCCAATTCTTGCTAGTGAGTACACAATGATACAACAAAAACGTTGATGGTCCTTAACTAATGTTTTTAGTGTTTGCCGTAATATTTGGTCATTCAACAGGCTTTTTTAAAGGAAATCTTAATTTATGGTCATCTTCGTTCTTGGTGTCATGAAATTTCTCCATTTTCCTCTCGTTTAGGCCATGGCTATTCCAGATTTTTTTCCACCTCAAGGTCTCAAACCTTTATGACAAGGTGTCACTCCGCAGCGTTTTGGTGGTAATTTTCTCATTCGATAACTTTCACGAATTTCTTTTGATACTATTTGGGGATCCTACCGTCTCCTTTTTTTTGACATAATCCGTTCAAAACCGTCAACGGTTTCCCACATTGGACGATTTCATCATTTTTTTTTTTATTACTCCAACCCAAAATCCGTGTGATTTCTTTAGATATATCCTTAAACTTTGAAATCCAACCTGGGGAAGATTACCATAACAACGATTATTTCATTAAAAAAAACCTAGCGAAATCAGTATCATCAATCATTCAGTCTTTCTATATTTTTTTTAGTTTTCAAATGATAATCATCTCGTTTGTGCATACTTTTCTGCAATTTAAGACCTCAGTCTCGAATAATTGGAAAATTGAGGATTCCATTGCTTAAGCCACGACAATACTCCGAGCGTTGGCAATTCTTAGAAATAGTTTTCTCCACGAACTACTCAATTGTTCTGCGATGTTAAGAGACTATTGTATGTAGTTCTCAAGGCCATAGTTCCAGTAAGAGCGTTGGCTCGTGCATGAAGATGAATTAGCAGAATTTCATAATATATAATATATCAACGATACCAAGTGAAGTATTTCACATTCTTCATTATCCTTCTAATTCTGCACAGTGAAGATAATGGTGTAGCACTTTTAGAGGCAAGCTATATTTTTCAATTAAGATACCTTTTTCAATACTCAAAACACATAGGTAAAATAAAGTTCGTTATTTGCTATCCCGCTTGTCACAAAAATTTGAAAGAACAAGATGGAAACAGACACCAGTTCTAATAAACACAACAATATGGCATAAATTTGTGAAATTTTTAGTTCTGAATGCCCTTTTTATAATTCAATATGATTTATTTCCTACATTTATTTATCTATAATCTGTGTACAAACCCCTTTATAAAATTTCTGAGGGTTTTCATGCGGTAACGTAATTTTGAGATGGAGACCCTGGGAGAATAAGAGAGGCGTCGGAAGACCTAAAAAAATATGGTCCGACGACATAGCCGCTGTAGGGGGGAAAACTGGCTGCAAATAGGAAGGAATGAAAGAAGTGTCCATGTCCAGCAGTGGATAACTGAAGGCTATATAAGAAGAAGAAGAAGAACGTAATTTAGAAAAACCTTGTGTTCACGGTAGGTTGGTGCTAAGAAATTATCAGCTTACGACTTCTGCTGAGATTTTAATCAATACATCACCAATCATCATTTACGCCAGATGTAGCGAAAATCAGTTTATTTCATGGCAAGTCTTCTTGATATTGTTGAATTGATGACAGATATTTCAATGACAATGACGAAGTTGTGGTTCGCCGTGTCAAGATGAATGTGCTCGGCCCCGCTATCCGTCTTCTCAGCAGATCCAGATATGGACACCGGCGATTGGACGTCCATGATTGATTGATGAACACGTATTCCAAGTTGACATTTGAAGATATACTATCCTCACCTATTACCTATTATTTTATAAATATTTAGTTGCATATCGTATCGAACCATTTTTTTGCATACCTATCTTGTCTAAGAATCTGAGGATTTTCCAAGAATTACACTATCCCTATTCTATTCTTCTTGGTACACTTCCCACTTGTTGCCTGTGTTGAATGCCGGGATTCTTGTCCTGGGATTGTATTTCTTATGGTTCCGAAAGCTATATTTCTTTATGGAAATCATCTGCAAGATTCTGTTTCATTGCATCATCTAGAATATATATCTTCCTTGATATCCGTTTATGTGGGGCGGGGAAGAACCTTGAAAAGCGTCACAGATTGCCACGCCGTGCTTGCCAAATAGGTCCTTTTCTCGATCACTCATTTTGTTATCAGCGGAGACCATTGTTGAAGTGAGTCCAGAAACATTTTTTCTTAGAACCGTTAATACCCCCTGTATAATGAGGCATATCAAAAGTATGCTTTGTCACGTTAATTGTATTAGTTTTGATAAGTCTGTTAGAATTGCAGCCATAATCCCTGTATTAGGTACCTTCTGCTTATGTATTGCCACATGTTAAGACAATATTTAGATACGACAATGATATTTGCACAATTTAATCCTAGTGTGATTAGGTCCAACACGTGATCACATGTACTTACTGCTAGACTGGACTTATTGATATTCATCTTTATTTTATTTAATCTCATAATACGACTAAATCCATGGAATGCTTATTTATGAAGTTAGGTGAAATATTTTTATTATAAGTAATTGGATCAAGGAATTTAAAGTTTAAATACAATCCAATCCAAAGTCCCTTTAGGGAGGCAACAAGAGCTCTCCATTGCGCAATGTTTAAATAACAACTGAATATATTTGTGAACTTAAGAAGCCAATCATATACATATTTTGAGTTCGATCTTACAGATTTTAGTGATTTTCTCTCATAATTTTAAAAACTACTCAGATATGCTTCGAATGAACGGATTGTAGTCTGAGTTGGTTGGGAAGATCTACAATTATTATTAGGGTCTGATGAGAGGTAGCAAAGCGTCAGTCAGAATTCTTCCATTTTCTGATCCTAATTTGCTTATAGCAACCAAGAAACCAACAACATTATCACAACTACACTGTTATATTCAAACCGCTTTACATCTTCACATTTGTTTCTTAAATATATATGACGATCCCTTTTATACAGCTACATACAACCGCTCTCCTTATGTTTTTCTTTTATCTGGCTGGTGAGTCTATCCGCCCATTTTCCTTTTCTATTCCAATTCTTGCAACTTCATCAATGATCCCCACTACGAGAATAAACATTTCAAGCACCCAAATTCTTAGTTCGTGTATTTGTTTATTATATTGAATTTCTCAAACTCTTCATTTAATCTCGAGCGCGTCATCTTACTGACGGCGATATTCTATACGTAGATTCACCGAAATTTATATTATGATTCGTTTGAGCATTCCTACCTGGGCCGCCCAGATATCATATTTATCACGTTTGTTATAAGCATCAGCGGTTCACCTGTGTCTAGGAAATTATTCTACGTTGCATCAAAATAGACCCCGAGATAATTATAGCAAACTGCATACCGATAACAATTTCGGTCGCACGTCTTCGCTATCCGTGTGGGGCTATTTTTAAGCTTGCACTTACGATATTAATTTATCTTTGGCTGTTGATATTATGATAGGTGTGGTGATTCTGTATTCTTAACTAGCGCACTAGATATATTTACAATTAATTAATTGGTGATGTAATTAATTTGTTCAATGTATCATACGCGCCCGGTATGGGAATGTCTTCACTAAGAATCGTCGCCATTCTGCCAGTTGACTGTGCCTCATCTGAGTATTAAGTAAGGTATTTTTTGTTAGTGGTTTTCTTCGGTATTTAGGTATTCCGATCTTTCATCTCCCCTTCTTGTGTAGAATTGGACACTTTTTTTTGTTGGCGAGTGCCGGCATTGGTTCCTCCTGTCACTTTGTTTCTTTATTTCAAAATCTTAAAATTGTAAAACTATCTTAATCACATAGAGTGAATGAATACATTGGTGAACGTTTTTTAACGTTAAAGTAATCACATTAAACCATCCTTCGAAACAACAGTAGAAGATGTTCTTTAGTGAAATTGAAACATTAACCAATGCAATGTTTGCATTTTACAGTTGCTCAAAATTATAGTTTGAGATTTGATTTCATTACCCTTGATGTGTTACGAATGCAGTGAATCCTTTCAAGATCTAAAGCGATTAAACTTTAATTATCTCTAGTATTCGTCTGCTGAAGAAATTGAGGTTCTTTAGTGAAATTGAAACATTAACCAATGCAATGTTTGCATTTTACAGTTGCTCAAAATTATAGTTTGAGATTTGATTTCATTACCCTTGATGTGTTACGAATGCAGTGAATCCTTTCAAGATCTAAAGCGATTAAACTTTAATTATCTCTAGTATTCGTCTGCTGAAGAAATTGAGGTTCTTTAGTGAAATTGAAACATTAACCAATGCAATGTTTGCATTTTACAGTTGCTCAAAATTATAGTTTGAGATTTGATTTCATTACCCTTGATGTGTTACGAATGCAGTGAATCCTTTCAAGATCTAAAGCGATTAAACTTTAATTATCTCTAGTATTCGTCTGCTGAAGAAATTGAGGTTCTTTAGTGAAATTGAAACATTAACCAATGCAATGTTTGCATTTTACAGTTGCTCAAAATTATAGTTTGAGATTTGATTTCATTACCCTTGATGTGTTACGAATGCAGTGAATCCTTTCAAGATCTAAAGCGATTAAACTTTAATTATCTCTAGTATTCGTCTGCTGAAGAAATTGAGGTTCTTTAGTGAAATTGAAACATTAACCAATGCAATGTTTGCATTTTACAGTTGCTCAAAATTATAGTTTGAGATTTGATTTCATTACCCTTGATGTGTTACGAATGCAGTGAATCCTTTCAAGATCTAAAGCGATTAAACTTTAATTATCTCTAGTATTCGTCTGCTGAAGAAATTGAGATCTATTCTCTCTCAACAGATTTACAATGACGCATCAGACTTATCGATTCAATTAAAACAGACATTTGAATCGTTCACAAACTAGAAAATGTAGCGAATTACAATGTTTCTTGATAGCTTCCACTGCTACAATGTATTCTAGTACTTCCACAATAACAAACTAATCCGTATATTGTTGTAATTGTAAATATATCAAGTCTTTTAGTAGGCGTATTGATGCAGTGATGTTTGCTTCTTTAATGCAATATTATCCTATTCTCAATCTCATCTCCTTTGTGAAAGACTTATGAACTCTATTTTGCATTCGTAAGCTGCATTTACATATATCATACAAGCGGCGAAACCTGTTAGACGGCAGGCCTTAAAATGGTCATTAATTATTGATTGTCTTATAAATCAGTTAAGTTTTGTATAGGTATCGCCCCAATTCGACTTTATCACGTTGAGACTGCGGACTTGATATTTATTTCAGTAGCAATAGTTGTGTGTAGTCACGATCTGTGGAAAGTGCTGAAATCGGGCTCCTGTGATAATGAAGTCAGGCTTTCTCTCCATCTTTTTGAGGGGGCTCCATCTGGGATCCCCTGCATCACGACCTTGCAATTTTTGTTGTTTCCATCCTTTCGACATGGTTGCTCCAGAATCTTCTTTTCTGTCTATGTACTCCATCTTATACGATGTCGTCGACATTGCAGGTTCTTCGTATCTCATCATTGGGGAGTCTGAGTAGTAGTTATAGATTGATAAACGGAAATGGTGCTATATTTTTTCCATACTTTTTCTTTCTGCTCCATAAAGCCTCTTGTGATGTTGAATTCCAACAACAGTCCTTCAGTCTTTTGGGAGGTGGCTTAAGATGGCTATTGATTTGGGGAACATATAGTCCCTATAGCTGCTAAAACAGTTCTTTGCCTGCTATTCTTGAAACAGGGCTGTACAATACATTATTATATGTCGATTCCATCTAACAATGACTTCAAATCCTTAACGCTTCGGATTTCAGTACATATTTTGTAATTATTTTTGCAGGGATATTTCTGAGTAGCTACTTTTATTTCGCTGGGCTTTTTGAGACAGACATTCTATTTTAAAACACCTTTCTAAAACGAAACTTACCTACGTTTGTATAGGTTGACGTGATCAAAATAATAAATTCGCTTTAAAATAAATCATTTCAAAATGATCTAACTAATAGGTTTTAATGTATTCGACCAGAAGCCGTACTATTTGATTTACAATACATTTTTTTTAGAGAGAATAACCGGTATGGTTCAATGGCCGATATAATTAACCGAAAACATTTCACATGGAATAGGTACTTTTATTATTTAACTGGTCGCCTATATGGCCAAATCTGGTTTTTTGGTTATTGGCATTTGACTTTATCCCCTATCCAATTTCTGGTTTAGATCATTTACCGTTGTTATTCTTTGTTTCATATTTTTTAGTATTATTTAACTACAGTATATATTTAGTAAATTGAACATTTAAATACCTACTACTCTCGCAAAAATATTTGAACAAATTCTAACAAAGAACTTATTTTGTCTTGTTTCAGGTATGGATATCTTTTTTACTATGGAAAGAACAAAGAAGTTTAAACTCTTACTGTAACCGATAACATATTGTATGTGAGTAAACCGTTTTAAAAATAATGTTCTTCAATGCAGAAGTTATGAAACATTTATATTAGAATATCCCAAACCATTGACTCCGTGTAGGTGGCGTTACTTGAATGACCGAGTAACGCCGCTTACACGAAGCGTACTCTGTAGGCCACACATACACAACTTGTGTAGTGTTGTGTGAGTAATGTTGCTTGAAAGGGGTGGATACACAGTTGAAGATTCCGGTACCACGTCAGTTAGTCAAGCATTTTAAAACTTGAAAACACAATGAGTGTTTCAAAGAGGGCTGCTATTACGGCTACATCTATGAGCTGTTTTTTTTTCCTTCAGGTTAACCATTGCAAATAACATAATGTTGCCTATTTTTATAATTTAGAATATCTAGGTTGGAAGCTATGCATATAAAGCTAGATTATTTTTTATAAGGAATAATTTAATTAAAGACTGCTCAATTTTGTATTGATCATTATAATTTTGAGCCCCAGGAAGATCATTATCGATCAATAACGTCAAGATCCATGTTTTTCATCACTGACTGTCGCTAGTGTCACGTAGACGCGAACACAAGAACATTTTTCCTCGTCAAAGATATGAAAATACACATCATAATCGAACAATCCGATACAAACAGGATGCACTCTCGTTGCGATTTTGTATGAGAAGATCTACATTGTAGATTCAATAATGGCAGATGACATCACGGTTCAAAAATATGCAAGTTTAAGGTCACGTGCCTTCATTTTAAAAAAATACCCAACAAACACGATGCGTGCATCGGTCTAATTAACGTGTTGGAGCAACAAAAAATATAAATATAATTGCTTGAGTAATTGCAATGGAGTTGAGACGATTCGTCTCTGCTCGTATTAAAATAATAAGGTGTCACGGGCATTGCGCCTTTCATCTTCGCACAGTAGCCGCTAACTCCATTAATGCGCACATGTGCGTAATTTACACTCCTAACAGCGCTATTGTTTTTGCTTTAAATGAATTGATCATTAAATAATTTCGACATAATTATTTGAATAACAATGAGAAATTATGTAAAAAAAAAAAAAGTGAACGTCAATTAGTATTCAAAGTATAATATGCGTACTTTGTAGATCTGTACAGAAATATTCCGAGATGACATGTCAATACGAATGGGGAAGTAAGTGGTGACAAATTACAACTTACTTAAAGCGACCATTTTCTCTTGAAAAATAAGATGCTGACTTATGTTGGGAAGTTTGAAATTGTGGCATAATAGAGTGGCTTGGAGAATAATCTTGGCGTTCGAGTAGGCCAGTTTAAGATATTTTTAAACCTTCGATATTTTTGGGGATTCCCATATCAATAATTTCGGTAAATCTTTTAGTGAAAGAATTATGGAGTCTGACGGTTTATTTATCTGGTGTGGAATCTTTTGCTCAGCGTTGTTTGCGTACCCACTCAATGCAAGTATAGCAATCGTCATTCACTTATTCTTTTTTATTCATATCCACCCCCTTGTTGGAGCATAAGGACTCCGTCCGTCATGCAGCCCTGTCTTCCACAATCCCTGCAGCCGCACCACAGTCTCCACTAACGCCCTGAAGGTCAGTTTCGTAAAGCCATTTAACTGTTTGGAGGGGCCTGCAGTGTCTTCTATTGCCTTAGTTATTAAGGCTTAGGCGGGTTATGTTCGTGAATTTTCTCAGTACACGATCAGCCAGATCAGTCAGCGGAACATTTAAGTAGAGTGAATTGCGACTGGCCTCGTAAGTCTAATATATAGAGGAATGAACATCTACTTATTGACGTTTTATGTTTAAAGATTTGTATTTTGGCTTAGATCGGTCTTAAAGAGTGGATTGCCACGTTAAAAAAATAGAAAATGATTAGAATTCGATTGCAAGAATTGTACAAACATGGACAAACTGATTCAGAATGCTAGTTGATGAAGTTGTGGGGTAATCAAATAAATTTCAATTGTGGAACTATGTGCATTGAATATCCGTCACCTTTTCTCTCTAGAACGTTTAATAACAAAGTCATAATTATGATTGTCATGTAGAGGTAATGTCGTAAAATGGCAACACTGTCCCGTTACCTTGTTATGATACGTGCGCGGATTCCACATTATTGTTATCGTGTCTGCGCACTACCATACAACATACTTTATTGCTTGTAAATGTCGCCCCGTTCTTTATGTGTCTCAGCTGCTAACTATTAAACTTTATCTTGATTAAGCTCACCTAAGGCCTGAACTTATTAACATCCGTTAGTTAAATTTCGGTTAAATTTTGCTGACGAAACTTGCCGATCGCCAAAATGTCTATCTATATGGAGAGCTTGTTTGACATTTGGTCGCGATGACACAATGGGTATACGGCCCATTGACTTTCTTTATAAAAAAGGTATTGACATTTATACAAAAGACCGGTGAAAAGTTGCGAAAAATGCGAAAACATGCATACAATAATTTTCGCCGAATTTCTTCGAGTTTTTATTGCACAGTGGGGCGTGCTGTCCAAATACATATGTAGTTACCATTTGCAAATACATTTCCCTCTTGATTTTCTGTTTTCTTTAAGGAAATTTGATCATTGGATCGTTTTTGTTTTCTTCAAGACCAATATATCCTTGAGGAAGGAAGATCCACAAGTATAGCCTACTCAAATACCACCAGAAAGGGCTCGTCAAGAATGCTGGATTAATCAGTATAGCGGGAGGCAGGTTATGTTGTCCGAGGCTATGGGACCGGGACATCTTTTACCCTACGGCATATGGAAGACACTGAATATGTTACGTGTTGGTGTCACAAGGTGCAAGGAACCTGCACAGGTGGGGTATTAGTCTGGAGGAGGATGTAAGATGTGACTGTGGAGAGGTCCAGGATGATGAGCATCTGCTGGTGTGCCGGAACTTGGAATGGACGTGTGACCTGAACGACATGTTTGAGGCGAATGACAAGGCGATTGCTGCTGCTACATATTGGATGGGAAAGGCTTAGCTTTTGCACGGACTCGGAAAGTAAGTATAGCCTACTCGAACCATTTTGACTACATTTCATCAATATAACCGTTTATGTCAAGCTGCCACGAATACGCGAGTCACCAATTCATGATTACCATTGGAGGGTTTTCATTTTCGCCGTTTGCAGTAAGCTGGAATTCGTCATGTACAAAATTCAGTTCAGTATTCTAAGGGTCAACTTTTCGTCGCCTGTTCATTCTATAATCTTTTTCTTTGTTTCTACTGTTTATAAGACAGTTTCTTTTATATATTTTACTTCAGATCTGTTCACCTTCGAGGACAGAATGGATATGATTGTTCCATGGACTTAACAGTCGATCTGATCTTCCGTATCTAGATATTCTGGCAACTTTACATCCCGTTCCATTTCACATATTTTTCCAAAATCGTGACCAACCAAACGTATAATTGTAAATGCAGACCATTTCCCCATCTAATTGCATATAGCCACGGACTCAATATTCCGTTTCAGCCAGAACCACATTAATTCTATTATAATTTATTTAGTCTCGATTTCACGGAGCTTAAGACGCATGCGTTTCATCAAAGCGTCC